>OZ010790.1:274431627-275813627 GCA_963932465.1 Maratus speciosus | reverse complement strand
ACGGAAGATGGACTCGTGGGTAAGTCGATTTCTGATTATTCCTTTAATCGTACTTTGAAGTTTTTGCCTCGCGCTCTGGACTTGTAATTTTTTTCAGTTTTGCCTCGCAGTCTGGACTTGTAAAAATTTTCAGTTTTGATCTCGCAGTCTGGACTTGTAATTTTTTTCAGTTTTGCCTCGCAGTCTGGACTTGTAATTTTTTTCAGTTTTGATCTCGCAGTCTGGACTTGTAAAAATTTTCAGTTTTGATCTCGCAGTCTGGACTTGTAAAAATTTTCAGAGTTGATCTCGCAGTCTGGACTTGTAAAAATTTTCAAAGAAATATTTTCGAAAAAAATTTCATCATTACCCTCTAGTGAAAAAAAAAAAAAAAAAAAAAAAAATTTTTTTTTTTTTTTTTTTTTTTTTTTTTTTTTTTTTAACGTTGGAGATTTATATACTTTACACTTTTGAATCTTAGTTAAATTTATTATAGCATTCTGGACTTGTAAAATATTTCAATCTTGTTTCGAGTTCTGAACTTGTAAAAATTTTCGAACAAATTTTCTAGTCATAGAAACCATACCAAAAAAAAAAAAAAAAAAAAAAAAAAATTTTTTTTTTTTTTTTTTTTTTTTTTTTTTGAGTTTTCCTTCCACGCGTTTCGAGAATCGAGTTCAAGTTTTCTGACGCAATATCTCTGGATGGTTACGCAATCCCGGGGTATAAATACAGGTGTGCGAGCCACATTCGTTCATTTGATCGTCGGTGCCAAAGGAGTTGCTACCAGAAGTTCTGCTGGACGGAAGATGGACTCGTGGGTAAGTCGATTTCTGATTATTTCTTTAATCGTACTTTGAAGTTTTTTTCGAACAGATTGTAATTTTTGCCTCGCGCTCTGGACTTGTAAAAATTTTCAGTTTTGATCTCGCAGTCTGGACTTGTAATTTTTTTCAGTTTTGATCTCGCAGTCTGGACTTGTAATTTTTTTCAGTTTTGATCTCGCAGTCTGGACTTGTAAAAATTTTCAGTTTTGATCTCGCAGTCTGGACTTGTAAAAATTTTCAGTTTTGATCTCGCAGTCTGGACTTGTAAAAATTTTCAGTTTTGCCTCGCGCTCTGGACTTGTAATTTTTTTCAGTTTTGATCTCGCAGTCTGGACTTGTAAAAATTTTCAGTTTTGATCTCGCAGTCTGGACTCGTAAAAATTTTCAAAGAAATCTTTTCGAAAAAAATTTCATCATTACCCTCTAGTAAAAAAAAAAAAAAAAAAAAAAAAAAAAAAAAAAAAAAAATTTTTTTTTTGAAAATTCAATGTATAAAAGTGTGCGTTTTCTTTCAGAAAACTAAGAAGACTCTTCGGACGAACAAATTGGTAAGTTTCGTGTTTTCTTTTTGTGTTTTTCTATCTTTTCTTCTCGTTCGAGGCGCCGGAAACCCAGCGGTGTTAACTGAAAGCGTCTCGACCCCTTCAGCTTTTTTGTGTTTTTCTGTCTTTCTTCTCGTTCGGTGCACCCGAAACCCAGCGGTGTTAACGTAAAGTGCCCGATCCCTTCGACTTCTCGTTCGAGGCGCCGGAAACCCAGCGGTGTTAACTGAAAGCGTCTCGATCCCTTCAGCTTTTTTGTGTTTTTCTGTCTTTCTTCTCGTTCGGTGCACCCGAAACCCAGCGGTGTTAACGTAAAGTGCCCGATCCCTTCGACTTTTTCTTCGAGGCGCCGGAAACCCAGCGGTGTTAACGGAAAGCGTCTCGATTCTTTTTCTGTCTTTCTTCTCGTTCGGTGCACCCGAAACCCAGCGGTGTTAACGTAAAGTGCTCGAACCCTTCGACTTTTTCTTCGAGGCGCCGGAAACCCAGCGGTGTTAACGGAAAGCGTCTCGATTCTTTTCTGGCGTGTCGTTTCGTCCTCACTCGTGCGAGCGAAGATTCTCCGGACGTGCCAGCCAGGCGACAGATTCGAAGGACGTGCCAGCCAGGCAACAGATTCGAAGGACGTGCCAGCCAGGAAACAGATTCTCCGGACGTGCCAGCCAGGCGACAGATTCGAAGGACGTGCC
Organism: Maratus speciosus; assembly: GCA_963932465.1. NCBI lineage: Eukaryota > Metazoa > Arthropoda > Arachnida > Araneae > Salticidae > Maratus > Maratus speciosus. The sequence continues at coordinate 275,811,590 of OZ010790.1, read as the reverse complement.
AGCCAGGAAACAGATTCGAAGGACGTGCCAGCTAGGATTTCAATTCTCGGGACGTGCAGGCCAGGAAAAAGGGGTGAGTATTCTTTTCGTTTTTTCCCAGGCATTTTTTTTTCACTCCGAGTCGGATTCGCTTCGAGTCAGTGCGCGTTCCGCCAATTACCGAGCGAAAAAAACCAGGCGCGAGTCAGGTAGTCCGTTTGATCCTGGTCTTGCGGCAAAAGACGAGTTTTTCAGAGCGCGTGTTTAACGAAAAACGCGCGGTTCTAGCGCGTTCTCAAAAACCAGTTTCACGAATCAAAAAGTCCTTTCCTTGGTGCTGGTCTTGGGAGGCACGGTTCGTCTCGAGAAACAGTTTTTTCCCGAGACGAACGCGCGGATAGGAAAGAGCCATCTCGGACGAATTCGATCTCGGAGTCGAAGCGTTTTCAAACTTTTTTTTGGATTCGAACCCGTCCTTCGTCTTCGAGCGAGCGAGGAAACGTGCAATGCCTTCAGCGACTGCGTTGGTGAATCGCTCGTTCGAATCGACGATGCGTTTTCGTGGATTTCGGGCTCGAATCTCGGATTTTTTCTTAAATGCTTTTTTTTCGACCGATCGAACCCGCCCTTCGTCGTCGTTCGAGCGAAGAGACGTGCAATGCCTTCAGCGACTGCGTCGGTGAATCGCTCGTTCGATCCGGCGATGCGTTTTCGTGGATTTCGGGCTCGAAAGGTCTAGAATTTTTTTCGAAACGGGTTCCCGTTCTTCTCTCTCTCGGTGTCCCCGTTTTATACGCCGGCCGGAAGCCGTTCGGGCCCTCGAGCGTGGATTTTCTCGACGATCTGTTCCCAGACGCCAAGCCGCGGATTTTCGGAGGGTTTCTTTTGTCTCCGGCGAACGTTTAAGGAAAGCACTCGATATAATTTCCCTTGCGGGAGATTTCGCGTGGCCTCTGGAGCGAGAATCGATTTTCGGGTCGATTCCCGTTGCAGCTGCGTGTGGTCTGACCTGGTACGCACCGCAGAAAGGCGTGGCGGGTAGACACTTTCCAGTTCGGTGGAAAAGATACCGACGGCGTCGACGGAGACAATCGACGCGTTTTTCTTCTCGGATCGGGAAGGAAAACGCGAACCGGTCCGCGGCGAACATCTTTTCACGCACCCCCGGCGCCAGAAAAAGTCCGGGAGTAAATTTGCCGTCGAGCTGTCCTCCGTGAAGCCGCGGTGAATCCAATCCCAGTTGTGACGGCGTTTTTTCGTTTTTTTAATGTTTTTTTATCTTTTTCTCGAGGAGGTGCGTAAAGATGGCGTTCCCGTTCGGTAAACCGCAGTAACCGTCCACCTGCTCGGCAACGCAGATGAATCTCCGGACGATGCTGGCCGATGCGAGATCGGTCGGTAGGTGGCGGCGATCTGCGCGTAAACCGTTTAGGCACCCCGAACGGAACGAGCTACGATGTGCGGCTCTGGGACTTTTCGAATGACTGAATTTTCCGCCGAGAATCACTCGTTCTGCCGAAGGCCGGTGGAAAAACGCGGGGCCGACGAGCGAGAAAACGGGAACCGTACCGCGGAATCTCTGGAAACGAGGTGAGTGAAATTTTTATTTTTTCAATAAAGTTTTTTACAAACGCTCGTGTACGAGTCTGTTTCTCGAGTCGAGTCCTTATTTTTTTCTTCCCACGCAGACAGAAAACAGATCCGTCGGGCGGGAACAGAGCGAAAAAAATTTTTCTGGTAATAAAAAACGCTGGTTCTCCTTCGACGGATCGCGTACTTTATTCTCACACGCTCTAGGAACTCTGTTTTTTTCGAATCGATTCGATTTCTTTTTCAGGTTTTCTCTTTCAGATTTTCTCTTTCAGCTCTTCTTTTTCAGCTCGTCCGTCATTTCATCATCCGATCATTCCATCGTTTCATCTTTTCATCGTTCCGTACCGAATCCCGAATCCCAAATCCCAAATCACGACCCCCGTCCCATCACATCCGATCGTCACACCGTCCGTTCGCCCCGTCCAAATATTTCACCATCCCGAATCCAATCGTCCCGTCCGATTATTCCATCGTCCATTCGTCCACTGCCCCGAATCCCGAATCCCGTCCAATTATTCCACCGTCCATCGTCCATTCGTACACTGCCCCGAATCCCGAGCCCCGTCCGATTATTCCGCCATACATCGTCCATTCCTCCCGACCGTTCGAAGTTTTCCGTGGTTTCCTTCGAACCTCGAGCGAATGCTGGTCGGGTTCGCCAAAGTCCCGCCACGGAGGGCAACAAATGATCAGGGTCAAAAAAGATTCCTAAACTTAACTTTTAAAAATATGATCAGGGTCAAAAAAAGATTTCTAAACTTAACTTTTAAAAATTTTATCAGAGTAAAAATCCAAACCTAAACAAAAAAAAAAAAAAAAAAAAAAAAAAAAAAAAAAAAATTCTCTTGATCCTGTAATGTAAAAAAAAAAAAAAAAAAATTTTTTTTTTTTTTTTTTTTTTACATTATAGGATTTATATACTTTACATTTTTGAATCTTAACTTAACTTTTAAAAATATTATCAGAGTATATAAAAAAAAAAAAAAAAAAAAAAAAAAAATTTTTTTTTTTTTTTTTTTTTTTTATATTTAGAGGAAACTTTGTCGCCTATAAATTCGACACGGAATCGAGTAGTAAAAAAGGGTATTTATATTTTATAAGCTTTCGTAACGTTTTGAGCCTGGGGTTTCGTTCTCGACCGCTCGCTTTATTCGTCTTTCGCGTCTCGAACCTATAAAAGGTGAGATCGCAGCATGGACGCACCGTTCGGAAAATTCCCGGAGGAGACGGCGAAACACCTCAAAGATTTCGACCGCGTCGAAAAGAAAAATCCCGACTGTTTCGGAAAAATGTCTCGTAAACGCGCGGAAAGAAAACGTCATCGAGGTCGCGCGTGTTCCCTCTGCAACGATTATTACGAATGTCTGAATTTAAAAGATCGAGAATTGGAAGAAAGAAAGAATCGGGTGTCCAGACACAGGGGAAAATCACCTCCGAAAACACCGGAACATTATTGGGAACCGGAAATTCCCGACGACGAAGAGTGTTTGAGACGCGGCTACATCGATCCCCCGCAACCGTATTACTTTCAAAAGACAAATAAATACGATAAAAAAGTTGTATCGAAAAATCTAAAAGACGTGAAAATTCAAAACTGTAAATGAAAGGAAAAATTCTCTCGATCCTATAATGTAAAAAAAAAAAAAAAAAAAAAAAAAATTTTTTTTTTTTTTTTTTTTTTTTTCAGGGTTGGAGATTTATATCTTTTAGACTTTTGAATCTTAGTTAAATTTATCGTAGCGTTCTGGACTTGTAAAATTTTTCACATTTAATCTCGCGGTCTGGACTTGTAAAATTTTCCACATTTAATCTCGCGTTCTGGACTTGTAAAATTTTCCACATTTAATCTCGCGTTCTGGACTTGTAAAATTTTCCACATTTAATCTCGCGTTCTGGACTTGTAAAATTTTCCACATTTAATCTCGCGTTCTGGACTTGTAAAATTTTCCACATTTAATCTCGCGTTCTGGACTTGTAAAATTTTCCACATTTAATCTCGCGTTCTGGACTTGTAAAATTTTCAACATTTAATCTCGCGTTCTGGACTTGTAAAATTTTCAACATTTAATCTCGCGTTCTGGACTTGTAAAATTTTCCAGATATTTATCCGAGAAAGTGTATAAAAGAAAGTGTATAAAATTCTCTGGATCCTATAACGTAAAAAAAAAAAAAAAAAAAAAAAAAAAAATTTTTTTTTTTTTTTTTTTTTTTCAGGGTTGGAGATTTATATCTTTTAGACTTTTGAATCTTAGTTAAATTTATCGTAGCGTTCTGGACTTGTAAAATTTTTCACATTTAATCTCGCGGTCTGGACTTGTAAAATTTTCCACATTTAATCTCGCGTTCTGGACTTGTAAAATTTTCCACATTTAATCTCGCGTTCTGGACTTGTAAAATTTTCCACATTTAATCTCGCGTTCTGGACTTGTAAAATTTTCCACATTTAATCTCGCGTTCTGGACTTGTAAAATTTTCCACATTTAATCTCGCGTTCTGGACTTGTAAAATTTTCCACATTTAATCTCGCGTTCTGGACTTGTAAAATTTTCCACATTTAATCTCGCGTTCTGGACTTGTAAAATTTTCCACATTTAATCTCGCGTTCTGGACTTGTAAAATTTTCCACATTTAATCTCGCGTTCTGGACTTGTAAAATTTTCAACATTTAATCTCGCGTTCTGGACTTGTAAAATTTTCAACATTTAATCTCGCGTTCTGGACTTGTAAAATTTTCCAGATATTTATCCGAGAAAGTGTATAAAAGAAAGTGTATAAAATTCTCTGGATCCTATAACGTAAAAAAAAAAAAAAAAAAAAAAAATTTTTTTTTTTTTTTTTTTTTTTTTTCAGGGTTGGAGATTTATATCTTTTAGACTTTTGAATCTTAGTTAAATTTATCGTAGCGTTCTGGACTTGTAAAATTTTTCACATTTAATCTCGCGGTCTGGACTTGTAAAATTTTCCACATTTAATCTCGCGTTCTGGACTTGTAAAATTTTCCACATTTAATCTCGCGTTCTGGACTTGTAAAATTTTCCACATTTAATCTCGCGTTCTGGACTTGTAAAATTTTCCACATTTAATCTCGCGTTCTGGACTTGTAAAATTTTCCACATTTAATCTCGCGTTCTGGACTTGTAAAATTTTCCACATTTAATCTCGCGTTCTGGACTTGTAAAATTTTCCACATTTAATCTCGCGTTCTGGACTTGTAAAATTTTCCACATTTAATCTCGCGTTCTGGACTTGTAAAATTTTCAACATTTAATCTCGCGTTCTGGACTTGTAAAATTTTCAACATTTAATCTCGCGTTCTGGACTTGTAAAATTTTCCAGATATTTATCCGAGAAAGTGTATAAAAGAAAGTGTATAAAATTCTCTGGATCCTATAACGTAAAAAAAAAAAAAAAAAAAAAAAAAAAAAAAATTTTTTTTTTTTTTTTTTTTTTTTTTTTTTTTTTTCAACGTTAGAGATTTATATACTTTACACTTTTGAATCTTAGTTAAATTTATTGTAGCATTCTGGACTTGTAAAATATTTCAATCTTGTTTCGCGTTTATTACAGGATCACGCGTACATTATAGGATCGAGAGAATTTTTATTGCTCGGAGAAACTTTTCGAAATATTTTACGAGTCCGCGACGCGAGATCAAAACTGAAAAATTTAGCGCAAACATTCGAATCGCGAGTTTTTTTCTTCGGTATTTTACAATAATGGCGATGCTACCGACGCAAAAAAACGGGCCGAACGAGGCGCGTACGGACAGAGACGTAAAGTCTCTCCACACGCGCGCCTCGTTCGACCCGTTTTTTCTTTCTCTTTCGGTGGAAGAGAGATTACGACAGTCTGTACTCGAAAGTCCGTTCGCCGAAACGAACCAGCAGGCTTTCGGGCGGCTCGGGCAGATTCATGTTCTCCAGGCTCTCGTTTCGCAGGCGAATTTCCAGGTTTCTCGCCGCGAAATCCCTGGCCGCGGTCTCGTACATCTCCGCGGTCGCGCGCGAGAATTCTTCCAAGAATTCCTCGAAGCTGGGCGCGTTCCGATAGTCTTCGACCCCGATCTTCACTTCCTGGGCTTTTCTCCGGTCCGTGCAGGGCCTGACGGGCTCGAGAAGGGACACCCTCGGTACTTCGGGATTCCGGAACCAGAACCTGATCATGCGGGCGGATCTGTCGCCGCAGTCTCGGAGCAGATCCAGGGTCTTTTCCACGGAGAATATCCTGGTTTTCAGCGCGGAACGGGGCAAGTCCGTTTTCCTGCGGACGACGTCCCGCACTCTGAGCGCGGCGAGTCTGTCGCCCGGCCGGCGGAGATTCTCGCGGCCCAGGATCCGGATCACGTCCATCGCCCTCAGGAAAGGCCGGCCGTCGGAAGACACGACTATCAGGATGGGAACGGGCAGGCGATCGTGGCACAGGTTGAAGAACATGGCGAGAGTGACAAAAAAACGAAGGCTAGAGTGACAGAGATTCAACAGCACGGTAGTCTCAGGCAGAATGATTTTCTTTTCGCCCAGAGTCCCGCATTTATACCCGATCGATTGCGCGACATCCCGTTTCGCCGGAAAAGATTGCGTGCGCAACATCCCGTTTCGCCAGAAAAAGATTGCGCGCGTGCCAGGAAATCACGTGTCCGAGAAAAGACTGGGCGGTTTCCCGTGACCTAGAAGAACGGATGCGGAATTTCCTTTCGAGACGAAAAAAGATCTTGCGCGTGATTTCAAATCATCTCTATTTTTTTTTTTAGATTTTCGAATCTTGGTTAAATTTATTGTAGCGTTCTGGACTCGTGAAATGTTTCGAAAGATTTTCAATAACAATTATTTCAAACACGTAATGTAAAAAAAGTGCAAGAATCCAGCTCGGAAAGAAATATTTACCCTTTCGAACGGAAAGAAAATATCCAAGAAAATCGATATCCGAGAATATTATCGACTGTCGTGTGTAAAAAACAACACGGTTTATCAAAAAGCCGAAAAAAGTTATGACTGTCGGCCTGTATCTTATATAATACCGGCCGACGATACAGTTTCGACACTGCGCCGCGCTCGGTTCCGAAACGCGAGTTTTATCTTTCTGAATTTTACAATATTGGCGATGCGTCCGATTTAAAAAAACGGGCCGAACGAAGCGCGTCCGGGTCGAAAAGACTCGCGTCTTTTCACCCTTCGCGCCTCGTTCGGCCCGTTTTTTTCTTTTTTTTTCAAAGTTTTTTTTCACTCTCGTTCCAGCCGGTCTCTCGCCCACTCGGCGAAGAAGAAACATTCGACTTTAGCGCAGTGAGCCGCGGCCCCTTTCCCTTTCAGTTTTCCGTGTTGTCCGCAGTCTCTGACCGCCGATTTCATGGGATGCAGCAAGTCGTCGAATTTCGGGCATCCGAAATTTTCCAGGTTCACGCAAGGTATGCCCAGTTCTTCCAAGACGTCCTTTTCGACGTGGCCCCCCTTGTACGCGACCAGGCGCTTTTCCACCGTGGCGTTTTCCTCGTACACCACGCGCAGGAGGATTTTCAGGAAATCTTCGTCGAACAGGTCCGTTTCTCCGGGCAGGCTCCGGAGCGACATTCCGTGTATCCTGTCGGTGCAATAGCGGATGCTCTGCCATTCTTTTGGGGTCGGGGTCAGATGGTCCAGCCGGAACCTGAAACAACGACAGTCGTTTCTGGTCAGCGAAGCGAATCCCATCTCGCGGGCCCGAAATTTCTTGTCGATGCGAAATCCGTCGAGGTCCAAGACCATGCAGACTTCGGACAGGCTCATGGCGGCTTGTTTTTCGAGAAAAGACAGCAGAGTGATGCGGAGAGAAAATTTTCGACGTGTCCGCTGGCGAGAACAGAAATTCAGAATGATTTTCCCTTCCCCCAGAGACACGCATTTATACGCGCGATCGACCTCGATCGGTTCCGAAAAGGCGCGTTCGCAGAAAAAACACCGGGCCGCGTGATTTCCGCGCGAGATAAAAATAAAAACGTCGTCCGGTCGCGCCTTCCGGATTCGTCGCTTCGAGGAAAAAGATTGCGCAACTTCCCGTGACCCCGACGGCTTGTCGCTACCGACCGGAAGTTCTGGAATAAATCCGACACGAGTTCGAAAGCGTAAAAGATACAAATCTCCATCCTTGGAAAAAAAAAAAAAAAAAAAAAAAATTTTTTTTTTTTTTTTTTTTTTTTTTTTTTTTTTTCAAGGATGGAGGTTTGTATCTTTTACGCTTTTGAATCAAAGTTAAATTTATCGTAGCGTTCTGGACTTGTAAAATATTTCAATCTTGTTTCGCGTTCTGGACTTGTAAAATATTTCAATCTTGTTTCGCGTTCTGGACTTGTAAAATATTTCAATCTTGTTTCGCGTTCTGGACTTGTAAAATATTTCAATCTTGTTTCGCGTTCTGAACTTGTAAAAATTTTCGAACAAATTTCCTAGTCATAGAAACCATGCATGAAAAAAAAAAAAAAAAAAAAAAAAAAAAAAAAATTTTTTTTTTTTTTTTTTTTTTTTTTTTTTTTTTTTTCGAGGTTGGAGAATTACATCTTTTACGCTTTCGAACTCGATGAGATATTTTCGTCGAGGTCACCGGATGTTATGCCGTCTTTTCCTCGAAGCGACGAATCAGACAGGCGTTGCGCGACCGGGCGACCTCGTTTATTTCTGTCTTTCCTTCCGATCTGCGATCGTTCTGGAAATCCGGTTGCGCAACTTCCCGCGGCCCGAGCGTATAAAAGCCAGAGCTTCGGGCCGAAAGCATCATTTCGATTCTTCATCGAGACCTGCGTGCCCGACCGCCGATCGTTTCATTTTTCCTTCGTGTTTTTCGAAAAGCCATGAACACCAAGAAATCTTTCAAGGGAACGGACGTGTTCCCCAAACGCCCGTCTACGTCTGTCTACAGACTCCAGTATCCCGAAAAAAACTTCAAGTGCTGGACTTCCAACAAGGACGTGAAGGTTTTCGTCCCGTTCATGAACGAAGACCGCAAGATATATTTCTGCAAGCACGTAGGCCACGACGGAAACATGTCCAGCGTGCAGTACATGGGAAAAGAATGCCAGAGATTCGACTCGTTTCACCCCGAAAGCATAGACTGGTCCCTGATCGCCACCAGGTACAGGAGAAACCCGAGGCAGGAGTTTCGGAAGAACGCGGACGTGAGGATGAGCTTCAAGATGGAAAATCAGTTTCTCGTGAAAGCTTATTTCACGTTCGGCCTGAGAACCGTGACGGAAGGCACGATCCATCTGATCCAGACCCTGAACGTGCCCTTGCTGTTTTATCTGCTCCCGAGAACGATGGGGAGAAAAGAACTGAGCCGCGAAGACAAACTGTTTCATTACGACAACGTCCATCTCTTCGACAGGAGAATTTTGCTGGCCGACGGCGCTTACGCCGTTCTTCCTGGAACCACGTACATGCTTTTCACGACTCAGAAGAATTTTTTCTCTCTGGATCTGTTGGCGAGCGATTTTCCGATTCCTTTCCGGACGACCGATCCCGTGGCCCAGCGAGTCACCAGACTGGAATGTTCGATGGATTTTCCACCCCAGACCCCGTACATCGACGACGAAAGGGACGAAGACGAAGATCGGGCCGCCATGCCGCCGCCTCTGCCGCGATCGGAATCTAGTACTTTTTCGTATTTCGAACCGCAGCCCGGCCCTTCTTCGGCTTCTTCGTATGTCGAACCGCAGCCCGGCCCTTCTTCGGCTTCTTCGTATTTCGAACAGCAACCCGTGACTTCTCCTTACTTTCCACCGCAACCTTGCACCCCGTCTTACTTTCAGCGGCAAAAGCGGGCCAGGACCGAAGCGGAAAGCGATTTCGACGAGTTTTTCGTGCCCGAAGAACCGCAGCAAATGCCAGAAGCGCCGCAGCAAATGCCAGAAGCGCCGCAGCAACAGATCACGTACTGGCTGATTCCCAATCCGCCGATTCTGGAAAGGCGCGTGGTCACGGCTTCTCCGGATTTCGTGAAAAATTACCAGATCTTGAACTCGAAAGTCTTCGACGATCCGAAAGCGGTGGTTTTTCGCAGCGAAGAACCGGATCCGGAACCCTTGGACTTGACGATCCGCCGGAACGCGGAATGCGTGGATCTGACGGGAGAAATGCCCGAAAACTCCGACGGTTCGAATCCAGAAACACCCGATTCGGAAAACTCTGACGTTTCGAATCCAGAGAATTTCGCAGACTGCCCCCAGGTCGACCGATCCTATTCTCCAGAAAAAGAATTGGATCTGGATGCCATGTTGGACATGCCCTTCGATCCGAAAGAAGACGTCGCCCTGGACAGCATCATTTCCGACCTGTACAATTCTTCTCCCGCCATGAATTCTGATCTGTGTCTTTCTGTGTTGTAAAAAAAACTCTTGTAAAAACTCTTGTAAAAATATTTGTGATACTTGTAAACCTGAACAAAAAAAAAAAAAAAAAAAAAAAAAAAAAAAAAAAAACGGGTCGAACGAGGCCTGTGAGGTATCTTTCCTCACAGGCCTCGTTCGACCCGTTTTTTTGCGTTAAATATACAACCAATATTGAAAAATTCTTCAGAATAAAACTTGTACGTTTCGAAACAAAGTGTTATGGTGACGTATTTGATGATACTGTGCCGCGTGACACTTGGCTTTTTCTCTAGTCTAACAAATAACTTTACTTTTTCCATTATCCGACTGTTTTCGTATACACCAGTTTCTCCGTTATTTTTTCACAAGTTTTCCTGCTTACATAAAACTCTATAATGTAAAAAAAAAAAAAAATAAAAAAAAAAAAATAAAATAATTTTTTTTTTTTTTTTTTTTTTTCATACATGGTTTCTATGACTAGGAAATTTGTTCGAAAATTTTTACAAGTTCAGAACGCGAAACAAGATTGAAATATTTTACAAGTCCAGAATGCTACGATAAATTTAACTAAGATTCAAAAGCGTAAAAGATACAAACCTCCATCCTAAAAAAAAACGAACGGAAAGAAAATATCCAAGAAAATCGATTTCCGAGAATGTTATTGACTGTCGCGTGCAAAAAACAACACGGTTTATCAAAAAGCTGAAAAAAGTTATAACTGTCGAACTGTATCTTATATAATAAAGTGCAAGAATCCAGCGCGGAAAGAAATATTTACCCTTTCGAACGGAAAGAAAATATCCAAGAAAATCGATTTCCGAGAATATTAATGACTGTCGCGTGCAAAAACAACACGGTTTATCAAAAAGCTGAAAAAACTAAAATATTTTACAAGTTCAGAACGCTAGCATAAATCTGATCAAGATTCGAAAATCTAAATTATATAAAAATCTCAATACTGAAAAAAAAAAAAAAAAAAAAAAATTTTTTTTTTTTTTTTTTTTTTTTTTCATAGTTGGAAAAATATCAATACTACGACTCGTGAAAAAAATTAAATATATTTTTCGATGCGGTAGTTTTTGAATCTCGGCCGAATTCGTTCTACGACTTCCTGTCGCCGTTTCGGCCGAATCGATTACGCAACTTCCCGTGACCTCGGTCGGTCGCGTTTCGCACGACCGCGGATGAAAAAAACACGCGTGGCCTCGTTTTTCTGGAATCCGGTTGCGCAACTTCCCGCGATAACAGGCCGCTTTTGTTCCGGCGTTTCCTGTCGTTCCGCGTATCGAGTTGCGCAACATCCCGCGACCGAAAGGAAATCGTGGGAAGACGAACGCGTGTTTACCCTTTTTTCTCGGAACGGGTGCGGCGACCCGGAAAGATTTGTTTTCTTCTGCGAACCGGATTGCGCAACGTCCTTCCCCGGGGGCTTTTTTTATCTGCCTGGAGGAAATCTTCGGATAATTTCGGCTGGGGATTTCCTGTCGTTCTTCGAACCGGTCGGGGCCGCGGGAAACGCGCGACCTCGATGTTCCGTATAAAAGGCGAAGATATTCTGATCGAAATCATACCCTCCTGAGTTTTCGTAGCACGCTGTCGCTGTTGCTCCGCTGATTTTTCTTTGCTCGTTTGCCAGAGTCTCGTTGGATTACGTTTTCTTTACTCGTTGCCAGAGTGCTGTTGGATTTTAAATTTCATTTACTCGTTGCCAGAGTGCTGTCGAATCGGATCGATTTTCTCGGACGAGATGGCTCTGAATTTCGAAGACCTGGAAGGACTGATGGAATGGTGTGACGAACAGTGTTCCGACCGGAACGGAGTCTACGATCCGTACCGCATGGTACTGCACACGCCGCTCGTCACTTACGAAGAAGATCGTCCTTGCCCGCCGGATCCGATGCCGGTTTCGTCCGGAGAGGAAAAGTTTTCGGAGGTTTTCGCCCTGGACGAATCCGTTTTCTTGCCGCCGCCTGCACCGATGCCCGAGCCCGAAAAATTCTCTCCCGTTTTCTTGCCTCCGGAGCCGGAAAATCTCGCCCCGGAAGAATCGAAGAAGGCTCTTGTTTTCTCGCCGCCGATAGAAAAAAAACCAGTTCCTGTGAAATCCGAGCCACCCCGAGAAAAAAAAACTGTTCCTGCCGAAATTCCTGTGAAACCAGAGCCGCCCCGAGAAAAAAAAACTGTTCCTGCTGAAATTCCTGTGAAACCAGAGCCCGTGAACGAGAAACTGAAAAAGCCTGTTCCCGCCGAAATTCCTGTGAAACCCGAGCCCGTGAACAAGAAACTGAAAAAACCAGTTCCTGCGAAACCCGAGCCCGTGAACGAGAAACTGAAAAAGCCTGTTCCCGCCGAAATTCCTGTGAAACCAGAGCCGCCCCGAGAGAAAGAACCTGTTCCTGCCGAAATTCCAGAGAAACCAGAGCCGCCCCGAGAGAAAATCCCTGTTCCTGCCGAAGATTTTCGGAAAAGGAAATTTTTCGAAGCCGTGGAGGCCTCCAGAGCTAAAATTCGAGAGGGGTTGAAACAGTTCAAGATCCCGAAGAGAACGCCGGTTCCCGAAGAGAAATCGAAACCGATTTCTCGCGAAAAGATGGTTTCGAAAGCTGCGGAGCCGAAGCGGAAAAATCTTCGAATTCCTCGGACGAAGAAAGAGGAAAGGAAAGTGTTTCGAGCCATGGAGATTGCCCCCGCCCGGTCGAAAAAAGACGAGGTTTTCAAAATACCCTTTCGGAAAACTAGAGATCTTCGGAAACACGTTACGAAATTCGAGCCTTCCAAGTTCACTTTCGACTCGGATTCTATCCTGATTCTCTCGCCGGATGCAGAAGATTATAAGTACATTTTTAATCTGAAAGGTAAAAGCTTCCTGAAATTCAAAGAGCAGTACGAGAAAAGCTTTGTGTGAAGGACTTTTTTTCAACTGATATTTCGAAGATCTATTCGAAAAAAACTTTCTGTGAGAGACATTTTTTCCACTTGACGTTTCGAAGAACTGTTCGAAACAAAAAACTTTGTGTGAGAGACTTTGTTTCACCTGATGTTTTCCCCCTTTCTTTTTCGAACGGGTGAAAAAAATTGTTAGAGGTGAAAGTGAAAAAATGGGTCAGAGGCGGGTTCATACCCGCCTCTGGCCCATTTTTTTGCGACGCTTCGTTTGCCAATATTGACGAAACGTAAAAGTTTCACTCGTGTATTTTTCTTCTCGAAACGAGGAGACTTTTTCGCCTGATGTTTCCCCCCGTTCGAAAAAGAAAGAATGCGAAAAATTGTTAGAGGTGAAAGTGAAAAAATGGGTCAGAGGCGGGTTTATACCCGTCTCTGGCCCATTTTTTTGCGACGCTTCGTTTGCCGATATTGACGAAACGCAAAAGTTTCACTCGTGTATTTTTCTTCTCGAAACGAGTAATAAACGGAATTTTATCCTGTAATGTTTTGTCGTCTGTTTTTGTTTCTTTCCGCTTTGGAATGCGCGATCTGTGGATGATTCGGTGGAACTGCTTTCGATTTTTAAACTGTTTTCCTTCGGAAGTTTGATCTTTGCGATTCGATGAAATTAATGGAGGAAATTTAGAAATTTAAAATTGTTCATTGGCCTTGGAACGCGCGATCTGGATGATTCGGTGGAACTGCTTTCGATGGTCTCGGTTTTTCTTCGGAAGTTTGATCTTTGCTATTTGATTCCGGATAGGATTCGATGAAATCGATGGAGGAAATTTAGAAATTTAAAATTGTTCATTGGCTTTGGAATGCGCGATCTGTGGATGATTCGGTGGAACTGCTTTCGATGGTCTCGGTTTTTCTTCGGAAGTTTGATCTTTGCTATTTGATTCCGGATAGGATTCGATGAAATCGATGGAGGAAATTTAGAAATTTAAAATTGTTCATTGGCTTTGGAATGCGCGATCTGTGGATGATTCGGTGGAACTACTTTCGATGGTCTCGGTTTTTCTTCGGAAGTTTGATCTTTGCGATTCGATGAAATTAATGGAGGAAATTTAGAAATTTAAAATTGTTCATTGGCTTTGCAATGCGCGATCTGGATGATTCGGTGGAACTGCTTTCGATTGTCTCGGTTTTTCTTCTCGAAACGGAACTGGGGAGTTTGTTGATGAGGGTGACTGGTTGGTAGAATTTATTATGGGATTCGATGAAATCGACGGAGGAAATTTAAAATTTAAAATTGTTCGTTGGCTTTGAGATGGTAGTCGTGTCGAGAGAAATGTTTTTCTTTCCCTTTTTCTGTTTCGAATGGGGAAGGGAAAACGGGCCGCCTCTGGCCCGATTCTTCGAGACGCGTCGTGTACCGATATCGATGAATCGAAAAACTTTTACTCTGACGCGAAAGAAACTAGATTTTTACCCGATGGTGTTTTGTTTCTCGAACCGTTCGTCGTTGGTTTTTCGTTTCCCCGTCCCCCTCTCCCCCCGCGAATTATTTTTCCCCGAACCGTGATTCGACTGTCGAGAGTTTAATTTTTACGCGTTCCCCGTGCGAACGACCTCGGACCCTTCGTCGTTGTCTTTTCCTTCCCCGTTTTCGCTTCTTTTTCGGATTCGGAAAAAACCCGCGGGGGTCAGAGTGCTCGAAGATTAAATCGTCCGACTGTATAGACTAGCAATTTCTTGCAGTTGTAGAAAATATCCTCCAGATGTCGCTGCGATCTGCATATTGCAGCAGTATCATTGCACATTACTTTAGCACTTTTTTAAGTATTACAGGGACAGCCGATTTCCACACTATATATTCTAGGCGCTATAGTTGAGCTACAGCGTCTAGAATAAATAGTGCGGAAATCTGCTATTCAAACAGTGCTAAAAATTTGATTCCGTTAAATGTGCAACGATGCTGCGTGATATTTTCAAGTTTCAATGTAAGACATAGTTTTATTACAGCGTTATAGCACCTAGAATATATAGTGTGGAAATCGGCTATCCCTGTAATGCTTAAAAAAGCGCTAAAATATTGTATCCCTTAAATGTGCAATGATACTGCTGCAATATGCAGATCGCAGTGACATCTGCAGGATATTTTCTACAACTGCAAGAAATTGCTAGTCTATGGCCCAGATCCAGATAGATTTTTCGCTATTAGCGAGACGAGATTGACCAATCAGAAGCCAGCCTTTTTGCGAACTTTTCGCTGCTAAAGGTAAACAAATTTTGACAGGTGTCAAGGCGGGGCTTATTTCTCTAACTGCGAAACTTTCGCAAAAATGCTGTCCAGTTTCAGAAAAAAGCTCCACCTTTCGCAATAAGCTAAAATATACACCTGGAGTGTGCGTCAACCTGCCGTTTTCAGTTTTACAGATTCAATTTTCAAATAATATTTGATTTTTAATAATTTGTTTTAATTATTAAGGGTAGATAAGTGCGCTGACAACTTTTCACATTAAAGTAGTTTATATTATTGGATTAAAAATTGAAATATGCAGTTTAATGCGTAAAGTTTTCACTTTTTTGTATTCGTTAACCATGTTTTCTGTATAAATTTACGAACTTTTTACAAGCCCATATTAGTTTTTTCAGAAGCAGACTAGTAAGAAGTATATAAAATAAACTGAAAATAGCAATATTCAATGACGAAAACTGATAATTTACCCATTTCATAGTAAAAATATTTCTCGGATGTATCATGCCATCAACCAAAGCAACTGAAAATTCTATCATCTCTCCCGGTCGTGATTGAGCTCAGCAATTTTCTGCTCGTGTGACAGTTGAAGGCGGAGTTTAAAGTTAATTTTCGCAATTAACTTTTCTCGATCAGTAAAACAGAGAAAACTTCGCAGCTAGTTTCTCGCTATTTCGCATGAAAATCTGCGGATACTCAGAGATGCCGCAAGCAGCGTAAGCGTAAAGTTCGCAGTGGCATTTTCGCAGTCTCGCTTGAAACTCTGGAAGAGATCAATGGGTGTTGCATTTGTAAGTGTTCATTGTAAGAAAAATCGCAGAATTTTTTTGCTATTCGACGATTGCAAAGATGTAAAAAACTCATCTGTGGCGTTTCAGAGATAGAAGAAACTAGGGATGCACCGAATATTCGGGTTTCGGCCATACAATAGAATATTCGGTTAGGCGGAATATCAAACTATTCGGTAGGCTGAATATTCGGTTTGGCCGAATATCGAAATATTCGGCCAGACCGAATACTTAAAAAACCTTTTTTTTTATCAATTAAAGAAACTAAAACTATCCTTTTCTTAAATAACAATTCAAAGCATAGATTTTTTTAGTGCAAAATTTACTTATAAAGAGATATTTTTTATCAATATATGAAGTAGTGTTAAACATTATGTAAAATTGATTTAAAATTTATCTTTTTAATGCTTTCAAACTCTGAAACTTAAAAGTATTTGGCAAGCCGAATATTCGGTATTCGGCCGAATAGCAGAGCCGAAACTAGCCTTTGTTGCACCCGGGGCAAGCATGGATTTTGGCGCCCCCCCCCCACCTTCCTCTTCCACAAAGTATATTTCCAAAGAGAATTTTATTAATTTTCAAATAGTCGACTTATTTTAAAATTTAAAATATGTAATCTTCAAATATGTAATACTGAACTACGTAATCTACAATGGCGGATCCAAGGGGGGGGGGGGAGGTCACGACTCCCCTCTGAACAAAAATATTCTAAAGATCATTTTTAAAATGAAATATACAGTTAGAGTCCCGATTATCCGAGTCCTGCTTAACCGAGTTATTTTCTTCTGATGGACTGTTGTCTTCTATTATTATGAAACAGGCATTATAAATGAAGTGTTAGGTGAAGATGAAAGAGCAGTCGTAAAAAGTTAGAACTCTGATTTTGTGGTCAGAATGGGAAGAAAAAAAATGGTCATAATTTTTTTTTTGGCCATTAAAATTTGGCCAAAAAAATTATGGCCATTTTTTTTCTTCCCATTCTGACCAGAAAATCAGAGTTCTAACCTTTTTACGACTGCTCTTTCATCTTCACCTAACACTTCATTTATAATGGCTGTTTCATAATAATAGAAGACATCAGTCCATCAGAAGAAAATGATCCACTCCAAAGGTATAATCCTTCATTTGGCGCCCGGGGCACATGCCCCCTCTGCTCCCCCTTAATTTCGGCCCTGCCGAATACCCAGATAGCAATTTTAGTTTGCAGAAAATTTTCAGCAATCTTACTTTGCAGATTTGCAATGTTGCAGCAAGCTCAGCATGACAAGTCTGAAAGTTCATAACAAGACTGCAACAAGATTATGCAAACTCCGAAGTCACCATACTTTGAACTTGCAGCTAAGTTGTCGTGCAAGTTGCAATCTTGTTGCATCAATCTTACTGCAAACTCATAGCAAACTAGTAATATTGCGATATCAGACTTTTTGCAAACGCATTGTAAATTTGCAATATTGTCATGTCAGAACATCCTCAAATGAATTGCAAACTCGGAATCTTGTCATGACAAGTATAGCTGCAAATATGTAGTAATTTCATTGAAATGTTGTGAATTCTTTGAATTTTGCGTGTAGTACACAGGTAAAATAGGATTTTTTGAGACAACAGATGCCCATTCACCCAAATTAGGGTAGAACTTCGTTTTGATACTAAAAATGAAGATCTAATGAGTACTAAAAAAATAAAGTTGTTTTATCATGTTTTTTGCGCAAAAGGGGGCATTGTTAGCTCAGGGAGGGGGTAACTAAAAATAAATAAATAAGTAGGTGAAATGGGATATTGTTTATTATGTTTTTTATAATTCCGAATCAGGTGAAATCATCAGCAAGTCAATACGATCATTTCTTACAAATTTACGGCAGGTTTTATTAATACAAAGTCTTTTGCAGGTAAAATAGGTTTTTACAGTAACAAGTATTGCTATTCACGAAAGCTTGATACAAACCTCGTTTTGGCACTACAAATTAAGATCCGATGAGTCTCCAAAATGTAAAGTTGTTTTACTGTTTTTTTTGTTTTTTGTTTTTTTTTTGGGGGGGGGAGGCATTTTTTGATGGGCATTTTAGCTCGAGGGGGGAAAATTCAACTTTTTTTAAATAGGTCAAGTGGGATATCGTTTCGTATGTATTTGAATAACATTATCGGCAAGTCGATACGAACATCTATAAGAAAGTTACAGAAAAGATTTTATCAATGCAAAGTGGAAAATTATATTTTATTTTTTACATGGTTTTGTCACATTTATTTTACGTTTAAAAAGAGTTTTTTATATCATATTAAGCAGGGCTCCCAAATGGTCCGCCAACTGAATACCAATAAATTTTATCAGAAAAATTTATGGTAGGTTTGCGCTAGAATTAACTTTCAAATGTGTTTCCGGGGCGGTTTGTAAGAAAAATCTAAAAAGATTTTTTTTCTAAAATATTATTGGTATTCAGTTGGCGGACTATTTGGGAGCCCTGTATTAAGTCATCTCAAAACTATTAAATGTCTTCAAAATAGCAATAGTCAAAATCAGGATAATTTTGAGTTTATTTCAAAGTCATTAAATTTACCAAAATCCACTGCTTATAATCTGGCCTAACTTTGTAAACAATGATCGTATCGGCTTGCTTGCGATATCATTTGATTCAGAATAAAAAAATTCACAACAAACGATACCCCATTTGACATTTTAAAAATAAGTTCTGTTCGCCCATGCATGTCAAAGTCCCCCCCCCCCTCCTCAAAAAGAACCCCACGATGATTCAACTTTATTTTGGGGGGAACAAATCGTATCTACATTTCTAGTGCCAAAATGAAGTTCTTATCAGATAAATTTTCTTGAATGGCTATCAGTTGCTGCTGTAAAAACCTACGGTACCTGCACCAAATTATAGTTTTCGACTTCGTATTCATAAAACTTGTCGTAACTATGTAACAAATGATCGTATCAATTTGCAAATGGTAATCATTCCATTAAATAATAATAATAATAATAATAATAATAATAATAATAAACGATACCTGTCTCTTAACATACCTAAAAAAATTTTTAGTTTGCCCCTCCCGCCCCTTGAGTTAAAAATGCCACCCCCCCCCCCAATAAAAGAACTTTATTTTTTAAGGACTCATCGAATATTCATTTTTAGTATCAAAATGAAATTCTTCCCAAATTTTGGTGAATGGTCACTAGTTGCCGCATTTCTACTCAAGTTTTGATTGTATATTTTTTATCTGTACGCTAATAGTCGTACTTTTGAAGGTTGTGCGAGTTTTGTGCAGGATTCCATATAATCGGAGGTTTGTCAAATGCTTGACATTTTTATGCTACATACACCGAGTAAACAAGGACTTATAGTTTAAAGTAGATTCCAAATCACCACAACCGCAGGAATTAAACCCGACATAGTTGAATCGGAAGCCACAGGGCTAACCATTCAACTACCTGGTAAGCTCCAATAACTTCCAATAATATACCTTAATTTGTTTAGAAGTTTTATTAGACTAGCCAATTCTCAATTAGTTGCTTATTCCCTTCTAATTCTTAGAAGGTAATTAAAAACATTATCTAAAAATAAGTGGTCCATGTACATAACCAATGCAAAGCAAACCTAGATGAGTATAAACACACACCCTCAATTTTAATTTCATATATAATTTTATTAAAGAAAATATAATTTATTTTCATTTCTTTTTGGCCAGAGTGGAATATATTGCTAAAACTTATTAACTTCCAGAAGGAAAAAAAAAACTCATTTTAAAATTAAAATTTCCCTATGGGTCGATCCATAAATGATGTCACACTTTTTTTCAACATTTTTAACCCCCCTTCTCCCCTTTGTCACAAAATGTCACTCTTCACCATACCCCCTCCCCTCCCCTTGTCACATGTCACGCTATATTACGTAAATATATACTTGCAGCTCAGAAACAAAGCACTATGTTATAGGTCATATTTCAAATTTTATTTTTGAACTTTAACTATGTGTTTTAATGACATTTGTGAGCATAACAATAAAACTGATTCGTGTATTTATTTTATATGAAATAAGATTACGGTTTACAACAAAAAACATAATATACAATAATAATAAAATATTAATATGAAAGAGCAATTGAAAACAGTAGTATTTTAGAATTTGAAATGGAATTTAATATATTTGGTTTTTAAATCCTTTATTTACTTTATGAACACAAAATACTTTAAAACAGATTGATTTTGAAGAAGAAGCTTCAATATTAGTTTTACTTAAATGGAATTGCCATAACATTTCATTTGTCACATTAATATGAACATTTATAAAATTATATATTAAATCATAAAATAGAAATTACTCCGAATCATTTACTATAACGAATCTTCCTCCCTTGGAGAAAATATATGCTCGTCCATAGAGTACACAGGCATTTTGGCATCGCACTCATCCTCGGGAATAGTAAGTCCTCTAATATCTATGCAATGTTAGTAAGACCTCTAATGTTTAACCAAAATGTGTGATGTCAGACTTCTTCTTACCCCCTCCCACCCCCTTGTCACAAACTGTAACAATTTCACGAACACCTCCTCCCCCCCCCCCTTCAAGCGTGACATCATTTCTGGATGGCCCCTATTCACAAATCTGATTAAATATAATTCCACAAAAACAAAATATTTGAAAAGTTTCAAGAATATAAAAAGAACAAAGTTATAATAAAACAATACAGTCTATTAAATTACAAAGTTTATTTTCACACAGCTACAAATAATAGTTTCTAATACAAAGTATTAACATAATATTTACCAAATTAACATACAATTTTTTAACATTCTTCTATATATTATTTCCGTGTCTTTGCATCCTAAAAGAGAGAAACAATAGAGTGCATTTTAAAAGTTACAAGTTAAATTTTCACTGTTTTCAAGAATCCTGCTTAGATTTAGTTCTAAAGGTGATCACAAATTATAACTCTACAGTCAAAATGACCGAATCGCTAATGTTAATCCAACGAGATATATTTTTAAAAATATCTCGTCTGTATTTTTATATTTTAAAAAGACTTTTTCTTTTGCATTGGATAGCTGAGGTAAATTTCTGCAATTGCGGTTTTTACTTTATTTTAAGTTCGTTGAAGTTTATTTAATTTTCTTTCTTTCTTTTTCTTTCCTTTTTTTTTTTTTTTTTTTTTCTGTGCGGACACTTTCACTCTTTTCACTGTTTATACCGGCTCGAAAGGTGAAAGTATACAAAAAAAATCATTTAAAAATATTGAAATGCACCCGAGTTACCTTAAAAAAATTCTCTTATTGGATTAACATTGGCGAATTGGTGTTTCCGTTTGACTGAAGTAGCCTCTTAACCCTTTAAGCCCTGACCCACACAATTGTACGGGCGATTACTAAAGTAAAAGAGAATGACTATTTCCTGTTTTTGTGCGATTTAAAACCAAATCCGCACATTTATATGAGTTAATTGGCTTTAGAGGTTTTGATAAGACACAACTAGGGGGTACCATCTACAATACAGGGTTATATTTTCTGCTTTTAAAAAGACTATATCATCTGACAGCAATAGACAAAAAGTATGAACTGTCGTAATTTCATTTAAATATGATTTATAATGTTTGCTTGGATTTAATTTTTCATATAGTTTATTCATGATTTTAATTGATTTTGTCTTTGATAAATTTAATTAGACTTCACAAAAGTTAAAAAACAAATGAACCACACAATTGTGCGGGTCCGGCATTTACCATTTCCAAAATAGATACAATTCCTAATATATATATAAAAAAATTTTAAGTGATTTTTTTAAACTTATGTTTTTAGCAATTTATTTTTTATTAATTACATTTTTAAAGCTGACCAATTTTAAATTAATAAGTTTGTACTATTCATGATTTCTATTTAAAATGGATAGTATTAGATATATAATATGCACATGCAACGAACTGTATGTTTCTGCTCTGAGTTATAGATGCCATATATGATTTATAAGTTTTATATGAGTTATATGCATACCACGAGATTGATTTTTAAGTTTGATAAATTCATTCCATTTTGTCGACACAGCAAGTAAACCACCAGGAATAAATAATAAATTATAGAACGTTCAGCAAATGCTCGATAGATTCCGTAGTGTCTGCTTGAATTTACGAGGAGATCAGGGAAAATTTTCCATAGATGAGCAGACGATTCCCTTTTTTAGGACGTGCCTCGGTAAAGCAGTATATAAAAAACAAACCACACTCTGTTGTAACAGCATCATCTGGGATAGTTTTAAATTTTGTATTATACCAGTAGGAAAGTACAGACCTGGTCCACAAGGATCTAGGCTTAGGATCTGCTGTCAGGGCCGAAACTGGGGGAGGGGGGGGGCAGAGGAGGCATGTGCCCCGGGCGCCAGAAGAAAGGGGCGCCAAATGAAGGATTATACCTTTGGAAAAGATTATTTTCTTCTGATGGACTGATGGCTTCCATTATTATGAAACAGCCATTATAAATGAAGTGTTAGGTGAAGATAATAGCATTCGTAAAAAGTTAGAACTCTGATTTTCTGGTCAGAATGGGGAAAAAAATGGCCATAATTTTTTTTGAAAAAAAAAAAATAATAGGTATAGGAAAAAAGGGACGAAATGGGAAAAAAAGGGACTGTAAGGATGGAACGGTAAGGAAAATTATCACCTATTTTTAGGAAAATCATGTTAAGACTAAGTGATAGCCACAATGCTCATTGATTTCTAAAAACAGTTGTTAACATTGGATTAAATAATTTTTTTTTCTTAATTTACCTCGAAAAGTGCAGAAATAAACCTTGGGGACGGTAAGACTACCAATAAAGCCACGATCTTGAAATTGATATTTAAATGCTGATTTAAATTTTGCAGTAAATTTCCTGTCAAAGAATTTTAGACATTCTTTCTCTAGCATACTTCTCCATGAGAAAAAACTTGAAAAAAATTCTGTGGCTGCATCTGAAGTGATTTTCTGTATAAGTTTAGCAAGAGGGACGGTAAGGATGAAATACCCAGGGACAGAGTTCAAAAAATAATATCAACCGTAAAAATGTGTGCAGGTTAATTTTTTGCACAATGTTTATATTAAACAATTGTCCCAGTTTCGGAAAAAAATTACATCGAATTACTTTTATTGAAACAATTTTATACAGACAGCTCCAAATTTAAAAATCAGCATCAGAGACGGGACGGTATAGGAGTTTTCCTGGTATTTGGACCCCCAACATCGTCCAAAACTTATTTATCTCATTAATATTGTTATATGCAATCATGCAATGGAATGTTCTCCAGTATATGAAATAAAAAAAAACACAAAAAAATGTATTAAAATAAAAATTATTATTCAGGGACATAAAAGTCAAAAGATTGTGAGAATTCCCCATATATTGTTGTGCTTTTGTACTTTTTCGGTTTTGGTTACAGTTTTCTTTTATATGAGTACAGTTTCACTTTCAGAACAGGTTTCAAAATTGAAAGTATCTGCATATAAAAAATTGCATAAAAGCTCGAAAAGGTACGATTGCACAACTATATATATCAACCAGGTGTATCCTATGCAAAAAATAATATTAAAAAATATTAAAATGTGAGCCCAAAATATGCAAAGAACTGTCCATAGAATTAACATTAGCTTGAATGTTAAATTTTACTTCGGGTGACTAGTGTCGGTTTTTAAGAATTACATTTTATTAAAGATTGTTATCATAGAAGAAAATAATAAATAAAGATGCAGTTGAACACTATTTTACATGTGAAAAAGGATTCAAAACGAAACATCTTTAATAATAACACAAATAAATAGTCTTCGAATCTGACATTAACAATATAACAATGGAATTAATGTTTTAAGGTCCAAAGTTTTAATTATAAAAAAAAATATTTTGTAACTATTAAAATAATATTTTGGTGCTATCCGAGGTTTTAAGTATCACACAAAGCTATTTTATAACTTTTTTTTTTTGGGGGGGGGGAAGAGTTTAAGTAATTAGTCAATGCATTTTAGTTATTTAGCTCTAATTCATTGCAAAAATTCTGGATTTTTTTTAAAAAGCTCCGTATACTCCCGGTTTCTCGAATAAATCTATATCGTACATACTCTAGACATAACGTTCATGACTTTAGCGTACACCTTTTGATTTTTTTTACGATTACAACACTGCAAACCAGATCAATATTTGTCATAATTTTACGAGCCGGAATATTGTTCCGATTTGCTCTGCACATTTCAAGCCCAGGTTTGCTGTCGGGAAAAATTAACAATTTCAAAATATTCGTATTTAAAATTTAAGAAAAAAATAAAACGACTTATACACATCCGATTAACAAGCAGTTATGTCAAAAGAAAAGAGAATTTTTTAAAGAATTAAATAAAACTGACGCCGGAAGGAAATACTGTTAATAACTTTAATAAAAATTAGAAAATAGCGATACAATAGAAGTCCATGATAAGAAGCATGGAGAATAGCACACTAAGAAACTGTTTAAAATACTTGATATTTATATATAGAAAGGGGTTTAATGGCCATGAAAAGATAATTTAAATTTAAAAATACATTCGAACGCACTGCTGAATTCAAGAGGAGGGGGATTCCCCCCGGAAGGTTTGATATTTTATGCCTTTTAATAAGCAATTTCCACACCGAATCTCTAAAATGCCCCCCCCCCCCCCCCCCAGAGCCGCAGAAATTAATCCCGGAGAAAAATATCTGAATTCAACACTGCTCGATCTGCGTGAGCAAGAAAAAAGGCAAATATTAATTAAAACGATATCTTAGAAATTCCCCTTAAAGTTGAGAAAAATTCATTTAAAAATTAAAATTTTCAATAATGCCTTAACATGGACCAAAAACAAACTATTTAAAAATGTAAGCATTCCTCAGTAAATAAACATAACTTTTTAATTTATTAAAATTTCTGTACGAAATAAGTTGTAGTTTGTACAGAGAAAATACAAAAATATCCGAATCACATTTGAATAATTAAAATAATAGATACCTTTATATCTGGGTTCTTTACTTGAACGCTAATTCAATGGCGCTGCTTCATGGAATTCAATAAAGAAGTGTTGTAATTTTGTCTTTGTAAAATTTCCGCGCATGCGCGTTTATATCTGTTCTCCTTCCAACAAAAGGAATTTTTCGCTTACGTCGTTATTTTATGACAGTGTTGTATCAGGTTTAGAGCAAAGTTGCGTTGCAAGAAAGCGATTGATTATATTCCGTCTACC
This sequence comes from Maratus speciosus, assembly GCA_963932465.1. Lineage (NCBI taxonomy): Eukaryota > Metazoa > Arthropoda > Arachnida > Araneae > Salticidae > Maratus > Maratus speciosus. Next base: position 275,786,568 of record OZ010790.1, on the reverse strand, counting down.
TAGTAATGTCCTTGCGGCAATATTATTACTTCAAATTTTTCGTGACAAGAAAATATCAAGGAAAAATTAATCTTGCTGCAATTGTTCATGCTATCTGGGTAGTCACTATTCGGTATTCGGCTTGATAGTCACTATTCGGCTAGCTGAATATTCGGTATTCGGTTTACCTGTTGCTGAATATTCCGTATTCGGCCAAAATCTCTATTCGGTGCACCTCTAGAAGAAACTCATTTAATTTTAATGAAACTGGTTTCAAATGTCGTTTCAGATTATCAAAAAGAGGACACTCGATTGTTATGCGAAGAATTAAAGATTCTAATGAATGAATACCATACAGGATATTCGGTTTAAATGCAGGTAAAAAATGTCTAAATAAGATAGAAGAGTACACCCCAGGTAGCACAGCAATATCGGGAACAGCGATTTCGCAATACCGGTGAACACCGGATTGGCCGATATTGCATGGCTAACCTTTTTACTTTCTTCTATCTTTACAAGAAGAAAGTATTGGATTCGTAAAAATTTTCGACTTTCGGTTTTCGACGGATTTACACGTTTTAGCGGTTAGAGATTCCGAAGAACATGTTTTTACAAAATGTCTGTCTGTCTGTGTGTGCCACAAATTTTGTGGGCGCTCTATCTCAAGAACTATTGCACGGAATTTAATAAAATTTCATATTCAGTTAGTCCCCGATATAAATTGGTGCTGATTAGTTTTTGGTGTAAATCGCTCAACAGGTGTGCTATGCCACATTCTTCAGGATTTCCGTAATAGCTCAATCTCCAGAACTAATGCACAGATTTTCATCAAACTTCAGATTCAGTTAATCCTTGACATGAGTTGAAGTTTTATATTTTTTGGTGTACATCGTTCAACAGGTGGCGCTGCTATACTGCATTTTTTACGATTTCCGCAATAGCTCTATCTCAATGACTAATGCTTGGATTTTCAACAAACTTCAAAATAAGTTAGTATTTAACATGAATTGACATTTTATACATTTTGGTTTAAATTGCTCAACAGGTGGCGTTGCTATGCTGCATTTTTCAGAATTTCCACTATAGCTGTATCTCAAGAACTAATGCACGAATTTTCATCAAACTTCAGAATAAGTTAGTTCTTGACATGATTTGACTTTTATACATTTTGGTAGAAATCGCCCAACAGGTGGCGCTGCTATACTGTATTTTTCAGAATTTCCATTAAACTTCAGAATCAGTTAGTCCTTGACATGAATAATTGACATTTTATACATTTTGGTGTAAATCGCTCAACAGGTGGCGCTGCTAGGCTGTTTTTTTTGTGATATCCGCAATAGCTCTATCTCAAGAACTAATACTTGGATTTTCAACGAACTTCAGATTCAGGTATACTTTGATATGAATTAGAGTTGTTTATGTTTTGGTCCAAATCGCTCAACAGGTGGCGCTGCTATGCTGCATTTTTCAGAATTTCCACTATAGCTCTATCTCAAGTAACTAATGCACGAACTTTCATCAAACTTCAGATTCTTGTATACCTTGATATCAATTAGTGCTGTTTATGTTTTGGTGTAAATTGCTCAACAGGTGGCGCTGCTTTTCTACATTTTTCAGAATTTTCGCTATAGATCTATCTCAAGAACTAATGCACGAATTTCCATCAACCTTCAAATCGAGATATACTTTGATATGAATTGGTGCTAAATTGATGTAATTTCTTGTACTATTTAAATGATTTAATTGACGTGATTTATATAGAAGAAAGTTTTGTTATGGTCGCAACATACTAGTTTCCAATATCGGGGAAAGCCGGACAGGCCGATATTGGTCAAAACTGGATTCGGCATTATAAAATGGCAAAGCTTTTTACTTTCTTCTATCTTTACAAGAAGAAAGTATTGGATTCGTGGAAATTTTCGACGGATTTACATGTTTCATTAGGGGTCGGAGATTCCGGAAAACATATTTTTACAAAATGTCTGTCTGTATGTATGTGACACAAGTTTTGTGGGCGCTCTATCTCAAAAACTAATGCACGGAATTTAATAAAAATTTATATTCAGTTAGTCCCAGATATCAATTGGTGCTGATTAGTTTTTGGTGTAAATCGCTTAATAGGTGGCGCTACTATGCAGCATTTTTCACGATAGCTCAATCTGCAGAACTAATGCACGAATTTTCATCAAATTTCAGATTCAGTTAGGGAATTGACGAATTATATGAATTGACGTTTTATACACTTTGGTGTAAATCGCTCAGCAGGTGGCGCTGTTAGGCTGCATTTTTTGTGATTTCCGCAATACATCTATCTCAAGAACTAATGCTTGGATTTTCAACAAATTTCAGATTCAGGTATACCTCGATATGAATTAATGCTGTTTATCTTTTGTTGTAAATCGTTCAACAGGTGGTGCTGCTATGTTACATTTTTCAGAATTTCCACAATCTTAAGAACTAATGCACGAATTTTCATCAAACTTCAAATTCAGATAGACTTTGATATGAATTGGGGCTAAATTGATGTAATTTCTTGTACTATTTGAATGATTTAATTGATGTGATTTATATAGAAGAAAGTTTTGTAATGGCCACAGCATACTAGTTTTTTTTTCTTCCAACATAGGAAGATATTGATTATCTGTCTTGGCATAGTATGTATTGGTAATCAATATCTCTTTATATTAGGGGAAAAAATGTTAGAAATATTAATTAATCCAGGTTTGAATATATATGTATATAAACATTTTTTAAATTATTTAAAATAAAATTTTTATTTGGCTGATATAGAAATATATATTTATATATAATATATATACATATTTCGATGATATAGAAAATTAAATTATTAAGTTCATTTTCATAATAATGCAGAAAATATCTAAAGAACGGATTTTATGATGTATGTTGAGTGACACTTTGACAAATGATTAGTGATGGAAATGCTCTGAAATAACCTAGAAATTGTTTGGGGGAAATTTTTTTCTTTTTTCGAAGGTATTTATTTTTTTTTTTAGTAAAATTTAAATACCATTAATAAAATAATTTATTCAAAATTTTATAATAGGTACATTCGGGTGTTTTTTAACTTTTTCTTTTCATGTTCAATGTTCTACTTGAAAACATTAACCCTTAAAGCTCAGGCGTCTTTTACACAAATTTTATTCGATCGGCACCACTTTTTAAAAAGCAGCTTCCTTCAAGTACACGATTTCAAAAATGCTCTGATTAAATAAGGTGAATTGTATTTTCCTTTATTACTGGTACCAAAAACAAATTTTGCAAAGATTAAGAATGTCTTCGCAGCGGAGCCAACGGAGTGGGAAGAGTTAACTTCTAAAATTGACAATTAAATGCTACTTTTCATAAAAAAAAAAAGTTATATGCAAAATTATACAAATTATTGCATTTTGTGGAAATGGTAAGGTTGAGAGTGTAATATAGTATTACTTGTATAAAATTATTTTTATTACCAATTTTTCTTTTTTTTTCACATAAACAATAGAAATATTCAACAATTATTAAAAATAATATGTAGCTGAAAGAATTTATTCTTTTCTGCCCTTAACATAAATATAAATCTTCACATTGCTTAATTGTATTTATATATAAACTTTGTCCCCCCCCCCCTTTTTTTAAATCTTTTGCCACAATTTAGTTGAAAACATTTTGTGTTAACTCATTAAAGACGGTTGGCAAGAAAGCTTGCCGTATAAGGTGAACAAAACTTTTAAATTTTAATTTGGAAATTTTCACATTATCTATTCTCAAATTTTGGGTGATTAAATAATTCAAAATTCCAATGAGGAAAAACTGGTGTCAAAGAATTAAAAGAAATGTAAAAGAGGCTCGTCGTCAATGTGTTAAGGGTGCTAGTCACTCAGCTTCGGAATTCTCCTCCGTAATGTTAAATCTATGGACTTTTGATGGATTTGTATATTTAAAATATATTCTCCCATATTTTTAACCTATTTTTTCAGTGTACTCTTTTTAAAGGATGTCTCTTTTTTTCTTAGTTTTCAAAGTATTTCTAAGTTCTATGCTGAATTTAATATTTTATGTGTTAAAAGCAGGTGAACTGTGAGTATGCTTTAAGCACTTCCTATAAAATTAAGTTTATACTTTAGAAATATTTTGAGAACTAAAAAAAAAAATCTTTTAGGAAGTGTACACAAAAAATAGAAGTTAAAAATATTAATTTCCCGAGGAGATATTTCAAATATATGAATGCATCAAATACCCATACACTTTACATTAGTAAGAGGAAATCAGAAGCTGAGTGACCACTGACCAGCCCCCTTAAGTTACATATTCAGAAATCGGCCTGTGTTGTTTCTTGAGACAAATTATTCCAATATTTAAAAAATATCAAAGCATTATTAAAATTTGAGTTTCCAATTTCTCATTCAATTCGACATTCAATTAACGCAGAACAAAATTTATATTTTATTCTTATGACAATTTTCACCCTGAACTTACGGACTCTACAATGCTGGGGGATGAATACTCAGTTGGAATACTATACTTATTTTCAATCTACAATCTGATCTTTTTCATGTTCAATATTCTACATAAAAACACTAACTTGTAAAACTGATAATTAAATGCTACTTTTCTCATTAAAAATAAAAAATCATAACCAAAATTATATCATATACTGATTTGAGGAAATGGCAAGGCTGAAATATGCATTATTTGAAAAAATAATTTTTATTACACGAACAGTTTTTCATATACTTTTTTCAAATACTCTATAAATACTTAACCATAATTTTAAAAAATAACATGTAGCTAAAATAGTTTATTCTTTTCACTTTTACTATAAATATTAATCTTTAGACTTATTTATTGCTTTTATTTACACATAAAACTTGCAAAAGAAAAAAAAAAGCAAATTTCTGTCAAAATTTATTTAAAAACAATAAATTCACCTGTTGTTATGTTTTCAAACTATTTTTTTTAATTACTCCTAAATTAAAAAATGTATATTATTAGTTTTGAATTTTTAAAGTAATTAAGTTAGAACAAAATTTATATTTTATCATTATGACTGCCTTCATTCTAAACCAGAGTCTGAATTACTTTATGGGGGGGGGGGGGGGGAGATGAACAATCTGTTCAAATCCCATTTTTTCATTGCATAAACACAAATTTCAGCAAATTTTGTTTTATTTAAAAATAGTTTTAATGACAATTTAAAATAGAAAGTGCAACTAAAATGACCATCAAAAACAGTTAAATACATTACAAACCATGCTGTTAAATTCAGCATGAAAAGGTATTATAGAACTAATTTTCTTTTAGTAAATTTTTATTTCCATTTACAATATATACATATGAAGTAAAAATAAAACCTTTTTATTTTTAGACATAAATTCAAAAAATGTTTAACATCTTTTTATGAAAAGCTCTTATTTGTAAAAAAAAATCCATTTTTCCCCCTTAAATAGAAAAATGCTTTTTTCCATCATTTAAAAACTTCCAGAAATTGTACACCTACACAAAAAATAGACTAATATAACAATAAAGCTATCTTAATTCCAATTCAGAATTTCTAATGCCTACTTAGTTGATGAAATCAGTAAGACATGGTGGCTGATAGAAAGTAAAATTTATTTGAACACAATAAATTTCAGTGTTAACCCCCCCCCCCCCCCCAAAAAAAAAAAAAAACAGTTAAATTAAAAAAATACTTTAAAAAGTCTTAAGTGATAAAAAGAAAGAAGATAATTAAAACATGGTACTTTTCATTATATCCATACATACATATATATATATTATGGAGTTTCCTCACTACCTTGGTGAAGCTATATAATACTTTTTTAGAAATACAAATTGATATAATCTCTATATTGCATATCAGGCATTTGAAATAAATAGAAATTAAAATAGTTTAGCTTTTCAATATCATCATAATTTATAAATGTTTCATTTAAATTAAAATTTTAGCTAGATTTTATGACTCAATTTTTATCAATTGTTTCTCATTTTTTTGGTCATGAATAGCAACATTTAAGTTTAATTTACAATAATTTTAAGTTTATAAATTTATTTTATAAATATTTTATTGAAATATCTCAAACATGGAAGTGCTAATACAAAAAAACTTAAATTCTTAGAAATGTAAATAAAACATACTATGTAGAACAAATAAAATTTATTAATCACAAAAATGAATTAAATGTTTTTTATTTACAAACTATTATTATTCATAATTATACTATTACAAAAAAACAACAACAACAAAAAAAAATCTGCAGCAAGTCATCTATTTCTTGTTTATCTGTTCATTCTTTTCCTTTGAAAATAATTTCCATCTCAATCAGCAGATCTTGCAAGGACCTTTCCAATGCAGCTAGAGATAGCGTGCCTTCTTCAAACTTCATCTCCACACTCACTAGAAAGATACAATGAGTCAAAATCAAAATCTGGCCAAGTAAATACTTGCTCTAACAATTAATAATTTGCAATAGTTTATTTATTCTGTTTATTAAATTTTACAAACTATGTAATTGTAAATGTGAGATTTGAATTTATTCACCAAAAGTTATAGCTTGAAAATTAAATATTTTTACAACATTGAGGATTTTAAAGGACTAATACTATTTTTCCATGTATGATATGCCTTCATGTAACATGCATGTCCATCCTCATTTTAAGATAAAAACTATATTTGATTATATTAAAATCTAATAGTTAGCGCTAAAATTTTGCAGTATTCACAATGTATTGTTTAATGGTTTTATAAATCTGAATACAGAGTTGCCAACCAACTACTTTATGCAGTGATCAATGATATTGTGTAGCAATAGTCATTAATGACACTCTGTTATAAGAATCAAACATAATTAAAAAAAGATAAATTCCAACTAAAGTGCAGAGTTCATTTTAGGCGTTTTTCACGGGGCGGGCCGCCCTGCCTGCCCTTTTTTACAAAATTTGACACCCCGATGCCCCTACTGTCCGAAATCCCCGCCCCGCAAGCCCTATCACTCGGAAAATCGACCAAGGGAAAAATAGCGCCCTTTCAGTTAATATCATCGCTTATTTCAAGCAAACTCTAAACTATTTGTAAACATTATATAATGTTCCTAGCCCCATTTTACTCCTAATCTGTTGCTTTTCACCCCCCCCCCCCCAAACATCCTCATACAGACACCAATTATTTTCAGTAAAATTCCAGCACCGACACAGTCATAATTTCTCTCTCTCTCTCTGTTTCTATACCCCGCTTCTCGGCTACTGTGAAAATTCAGCTGAAATAAGAAAGAAAAAAAAACCGGAAAGGTCCTTTGACAAAATTGCCGTTTTTTCGCGATTCTCTGACGAAATTGGTTTTTTCCGGCGAACATTTCTCAAAATTTGCAATATAGTTTATGTCCAAATTTTTGGATTTATGACTGATTTTTTTTTTTTTTTTACATTTTCGGAAAAGAATCGTCCCTGCACTGAAAAGTGTCATGAATGGAGTAAAGGGGTAGTAGCAAAGACTTTTTAGGGGGGTGGGGTCAGCGGGGGAAGAGTTAGTTGATTATTTATCATTACATTATTGTGCCCTTTTTTTCACTAAAGTGCCCTATTATGGCAAAGTGCACCCTGCCTTCCCTTGATCCTAGAATGAACTCTGAAAGTGAATATTTAAAATACAGTAAAACCTCCCAAAAGCGACCACGTTCCGTTCCTATAAAAATTAGTCGCTTTGAGAGGTGATCTCTTAATGGAGGTCATGTTTACATCTAGATTTTAATTGTTGAAAAAAGGTAACAATTAATGTTACTAAACTTTATATTTCACATTAGGAAAAAATATGAAAGTTTAAGTATCAAAACAAAAGTTAATTACTATAGAGTTAAAAAAAAAATGAATACATTGACGTTTTCTTTGATTTTACGGTTTTATCTTTTATAACTTTTATTTCCAAGTCCTTTCAAAATTCCCGTAAATAAATACAATTTTTTTTGGACGGGAATAAATAATGACGATTTCATTAATTTATCTATTTCTTTGAGAGGTTCCTGACAGAATAGGACAGGAGAGTTTATTGCTCGTCATTCTTAATGTGTCATCTGAGTTAAATTCATTGCCTAAAAAGGCACAAAGGGGTTTAAACACTTAAAAGTAATTGTAATAAAAGAATTTCTAAACTTAGTTTAGAAGTTTGATGAATAATGCACTCTCCAGAATTATTTTTCTAACAAAACCTTCTTCAAGCGACCAGGAAAAAACCAAATTTGTTTCATTTTCTTCAAAGAAATTGGTCACTCATGGAGGGAGTTCAACTGGAATGGTCTCTGGATGGAGGTAAAATTAGTATTGAGCCTATGGGAATAAATTTCGTTCCATAAAAAAATGGTCGTTCAGGGAGATAAAAGTAAAAATAGTTTTAAAAACATACACTTTTATAAGAATTCAATGTTTATCTTAAAAATCACACATACACTTTGTTTCACCTTAATGCTGATTACCCTAGATTAACCGAATTGTAGCCATTGCCGTAGAAACTGGAGATTGCTCAAACAGCAGAGGATTACTAATAAACAAGGAAAAGTACCATTTTGGCGGAAAAATATAACGTGTGTGCCAAAATCGGTACTTTTAAAGTTTCTATGAAATTAATTTTATTATATAACCATTTATTAAAATAACGAATGAAATTATTATTTTCTTTTGTTTACCACTTTTTAAATTGATTTCAACACTATTTTATATTATATTAGCTGACACACCTGACATACAAAATGCGAAAAATATCTAAAAATCACTGCATGAATTCCTGAAAAACTTTATTGAAAATATGGCAAAATTTACCATATTAAGCTAAAAGTTTGAATTCCATGTACAAATGACAAAAAATCACACTGGAATGCAAAAAATTGCATCAAAAATTCTCTATTTAAAATCACGGAAGGAAAAATTTCTTATTAATATTTAAGCTGCGAGTTTGAAACTGAATAACCTTTTACAAATGTCAAAAAATCATTGCAAAAAGCAAAAAATATAAAATTGCTGTACGAATTCCGAATATATTTTACTGAAAATAGGACAGCAATATCTATATTGGGTTCAACAATTAAAACAGAATTATCTGACAATCTATTTAAAATAGAAAAATTGGTATTTATACCACGCCACTGGCAGAAATCTGGAAAAGGTTTGGCTTCACGACCTCAGACTGAGCCTGTGTCATCTTTAATGTACCTATAACTTTTGTTATTAGGATACAAAAAAGACATGATTTTTATAAATTTACATAAAATTTTTATGATGCCCCCTCTCCCTCTGCTTTAAAATACATGATAGCAACCAAGAAGTTTATATTCCCAAAACAATTACATCTCTAATTGCTAATATAATCAATGTTTTATGTTTCAAATAATAAAATTATAACTATTAGTTAGAAATTACAAAAATTATATAAACTACAGAATAAGTAATTTCATTAGTTAGTATATAATAACTGAGGTTAGACAAACAGTTTTTTAAGGCCGAAACCGAATTTCGGTGATCTTCCTACTTTCAACCGAAAACATCCAAAAATTTGTTTAAAGTAATTAAATTGTATACATGAAAGTAATTAATACATACATAAATATACATAATTATTAATTAATTATACATATTTATTAAATATGCATAATTATTAATTAATTATGCATATTTATTAAATATGCATAATTATTAATTAATTATGCATATTTATTAAATATATATAATTATTATTTAATTACATATGTGGCCCAAATTGACTCTCTGTGTCTTAGACCCAAAACTTTTTATTTTCATATAAAATAAAACATAATTAATTCATTAATGACACAGAAAGATTTTCTAACTATACGAATTTCATTTATTTAAAAAATATTTCAGTTTTAGGTATACACACCTCGATTTATCATTCACAATGATTTCTGTAAAGGAGCATCTGTCATACTAGAACTTTCTAAAAGAGTATTTGAAACACTTCTGCGGTTTCAAACTGAAAATTTTCTATTACTGTTATGTCCAGGGATGTAGTGGAGGGTATACGCCATATACCCTCTGGATTTTTTTTAAGGAACACCGTATATCCTCTGTTTCTCAAGAAAGCTATAGTATGTATACACTATGGTATACCCTCTGCTTAGAATGTATACCCTCTGTTTTTTTTACGACTAAATCACTGGTTATGTCTGCAGCTTTTAATGAGCACGTGAAAAAGTTTAGTTATATATGCATTGCTTGCTTTATTATTTGCACTCACGTCTTGAATCAGTCATGACTGATAATTATAAACAATGAAGTTCGTAGCAATAAATAGTCTCATTTGAGTCAATAAAGCTCAAATCGATGAGCAATGTTGAAAATTTCCGAAGGAAGAAACAAGATTTTTGGAATACTGATAGTTTTGATCCAGCCGCATTTTGGCCGAAATTCAGATTTTGGCCCAAAATCTCTAATACAGTCGAACTCGCTTATAACGAGCCCTGTTTTAACGAGGAAATCAGAAATGCTTGGTTGGTACAATGTTAAGTCTATGAGAGCATAACTCGCTTTTAACAAGCAAACCCCGGTTATAGCTAGCAATATTTCTATGATTCATGAAATTTCTACTGACTTCCACCCTCTCCAGCTTAGCTAATCGTTTCTTGGGAAAATTCCTTTAACATTCCGAAGTCAACCGAAAGTTAGTGATGAGTCATAAATCCTGAGAACAAGTGATGGTGGAATTTTTCATTGTGTGAAGGGCACGTGCGAAGACTTCCCACGGACAACCTTGAGGAGACGTACAGAGAAGACAGAGGTTGGTGATTGGATGGAAATATACTCTGCATAGGAGACTTGTGTAGAAGTCATTCTTTGATTTGGATTCATAGAGTATGTTCGTCAAATCTTATCTTCAATGTCAAAACGTAAAATTTTATAAGTTGCCGAAAAAGTAAGGATTTTACGGGAATTAGAGAATGGCTTAAAAAATTCAGAAATCTGCAAAAAGTATGATTTATCTTCTACTGTTTCAACTTTGTTAAAAAATAAGGAAAAATTAATGGCTGCATACGCTCAAAATAAGAATGACTGTAAACGTTTGAAGAAATGTGCTAAAGACGATTTAGACGAAGCTTTTTTGAAGTTGATGAAGGTGCAACGTAATGCAGATTTACCCGTAAGTGGTCCACTTTTTAAAGTTAAAGCAGAAAAATTTGCTGAACAATTTGACTATTCTGGATTTGTATGTTTGAATGGATGGCTTGATCGATTCAAGAATGTACATGAGATAATCTTTGGAAACATTTGTGGTGAAGCAAAGTCTGCCACCCACACATTGCCGGTTATTTCCCCTCTATTAGACAGGCACTTCGCAATCTACGAAGTTTTCGTGTAGGGCTGCATTCGGAGAGTTTTTCCATCTGTTTTTGCTATTTCCAGCACCTTGTTTTATGCAAATATTTCGGCAAATGTGTGGGTGTAAAGGATTTTTTTCGTAGCTCGGGAAAAGGTATTGGTAGAAGATTAAAACAATGCAAAGAAACTTTCAACTTGCGAACAATTTATATGCCTGCCTGCCAATTTATTTATTTACTTATTCACACTTCAAGTGAGGATATCTCTAAAACGGTTCGATTCCGACGGGTAGTTCCATTGGGCTTTTTGATGTGCATGACGAGACCTTTCTTTTGATACCACTCTCGTCCAAATCCACAACTTGCACCTGGGAACGTTCCCTAGTTAGTTACATGTTTTATTATTTAATTAATTTTAAGAGCTATTAATATACAAGTCTTGTTTTATTTCTAATAAACATTTAAAATTATACATAGTCGTATAATAAAAACATTATGAACAGCAGATGCATGAATATGCTTAGCAACAAGCTTTTCAAAATTTTATTTTTTTTTCTTGTTTGTTTAAATGTTCTATTTCTTATACACATATCTACCAAACTCTCCTCAAATATTATATCCTTTCTAGTTTCTCTGTTAACATTTATAACTTAACTCTCCATATGGACACATAAGAATGTTTCCATTTTGTCATTGTTTAATTAAATATAACCTTTAAAATGTGTAGTATATGTGGAGCTATGTAATATAGATTTTCAAAACACCAGTTTGGAGAAAAAACTTATATATTTTTAAATATTTATATATATATATATATATTTTCCCCCCAGACATAATGCTTTCACAGTTGCCTTCTAGCATTCATAAAGACTTATTTATTTGTCAAAATTTAATAGAAATTTATAATTTTCTTAGTAGAAAATATTTATAAGTGTGTTATAAATTAATTGATCCAAATTTAAAATGAATTAGCTGTAAACCAACTTTTAAAAATAAAAACCAGCTTTTTTTTTTAAGTGGTTAAAACCAAAAAAAGCTGGCAATCCTGCCCTTTCTTGAGTCATTTTTCTCTGTTTGCGTGGAAATTCGGTTCAAAACACCCACTTTGACACTATTTTCTGAAAGATTATTGTGTTTGCAAAAAAACAGCTTGATTACATAGTTTCTGAACAACAATGCCTGCTAGTTTCATGCATTTCGAACAAAAATAAATTAAAACTTATGTCATAAAGTTGCGTTTTTGGATTTGAGAACAGCCTTAATATACAGAAAGCATGAAATGTATATGAAGCAAATTTATTTTTGATTCTTGGGAACAGATGTCATATACTCCCGTGGCTGCTATTTTGGATTTCTTGGTGATCTTTATCGATATGGCAACCACGTTGAGTGTTGGTTCTGGTAACCCCTTTTTTTTGGGAGATTGTCTTTTGTATCGGATTTATTTGATTGACCATGGCTTCCGTAGTTTGTTTACCTGCTGTGGGAGATGTTATTACAGGGTGTCTACAAAAATTGTAAAAAAAAGTTCCCTGATTTTTCCATGATTTCCTTGACTATCATTATCAGACTTCCCTGATTTCCATTATTAACAATACACATATGGTATTTTTTCATGTAAACCAATTCCTCGCGTAACAAACTTATCCAACTTGCTAATATCTCGTTTGGGAGAAAAAAACAAGAGATAAACAAAAAAATTGCCTAATATTCATTAAGCATTGGTTGACAGTTTTATAAATCTGAACTCAAAATTTAGTCCAACTTCATACAGTGGTAACCAGTAAATCTCCTCATTTTCTGAAAAATATTAAATTCTAAGACTTATCTATATCTGACGGGATAGCTAATTGGATTAAGCTGACCACCTGGTTAGGTTATGCTAATGTATCATTTTAAAATGGGTAAATTGCCTTTAATATAAACGCTATCAACAGAAAATGAGGAAATCTGATCACCTTAATTTGCGTTAAATATCAAAAACTTATCAACATGTGAAAAAATATGGTATATAAAATAGACGAATCAGTCTCGTTGACAAGGTGAAAATGCGAATAGTTTTGCATATAGACAAATTTCCCTGATTTTCGAATATTTCTACAAAGTTCCCTGACTTTTCCAGATCAATAAACCTCCCCGATTCCTTTTTCCCTGATTCCCCGATTTCCAGATTCTGTAGACATGTCCTGTATTAAGAAATATCAGGGAATTTGATATATTTTTTGCTAATTTATTTCTTAAATAGTGTTATTTATGTTTTTTTTTCTGCAATATTGCTCTTTTCTGTCAATGAAAACATAGTTTTATTGACGTCATTAATGATGTATTCTGATATTCGAGATTGAACATTTAGCTGAGCCGTGTTTTGACAACTCAACTCTGCATGTTTTATAATTTGCAGTCAGGGAAGTTTTGAAGAACGGAGACATTTTGTATTTGTTTTTTATTGTAAAATTAAAATTATGGTAATGCGAAGTTTGATATTGGTAGTATATGTTCAATATTGCGAGTTAAAGTTTTTGTGTGATGGGCGATTCCGTGCGGAGAGTCACACACGTAACGCAGGCTTTAATTTTCATTTATTCAATTATATATTAAATTTTAATTGTGATTTTAGGTGGTATGGTAAATAAGTTATTACCATATTTTTAAATTTAAATGTGTGGCAATAAAACTCACAGAAAGATATCATTTAATTTCATACTCAAAATGTGCTTTTTTTCTGAAGTAGAAAAAAAGCACATTTTGAGTAATGAAATTAAATGATATCTTTCTGTGAGTTTTATTGCCACACATTTAAATTTAAAAATATGGTAATAACTTATTTACCATACCACTTAAAATCAGAATTAACATTAAAATTTAATAAACAATTGAATAAATGAAAATTAAAGCCTGCGTTACGTGTGTGACACTATCCATGGAATCGCCCTGATTTAGTTTGAAATTGTGAGTAATTATTTTTATTTTTTTTCTGTAAAGTTAAATGACAGTTTTGCAACGACTTCAAATTTGAGAAATTATGGCGAGTGACCATTTTATACAGTTGGGTTTCAAGGAATGAGATGTCTGTTAAGGTATGTTGATAATTTTATGTATATTTTCTCATGCATTTCATGCATTTTTGAGATTGTTGTACAGCAACGTACGTGCATTTACTGCTGATTTAACAAGTTCTGTGCATTTTTGTGATTGCTGCAGAAGTAGTTTGCTTAATCCAGTGATTTTTTTTTTTTGGTTAAAGAACATGTAGCGTTCATATGTTCGTTTACTAATTGCCGCTTTAACGAGTTTCGTGCATTTTCCAGATTGCTGCAGAAGTAGTTTGCTGAATCCAGTGCCTTTTTTTTTTGGTCTATGAATGTGTAGCATTCATACGTTTATTTACTAATTGCCGCTTTAACGAGTTTTGTTTATTATTTACATTTTTTTGTTAAGTTACATTTTATTTTTGTTGTGCATAAATCGGTGCTTGGCGACATTTACTACTTGGCAGAAAAGGGGTTTTCATGGCAAAAAAGAATTCAAGATAGCGGATGCAGGAATACATGACATCTGGGCACAATCCCAGAACAGGCGAGACACCCCATTTGGCGACTTTTCTGACAAGCGCCAAACACCCCACATACGCCAACCTAAAATGCGACAGCCTGAAAACTAATGTGATTAGTCCACTCCCCTGAATGCTTCCAGACTGTTTTTTACGATGTCATCATCCTGGAATCATGGGAAATACAACATTTATAAATAACGATGTATTAGAAAACACAGGAGAGCTGATTTTTATGAGATTCAAAATAAAACAAACGATTTCAACATAAGTTTATTGAAAAATGTGAAATTTATAAAGCACATTTCCAAATCAGAGTAACAATTTAATGATTAAAATTTTCATTTTTCAACAACTTTTAGAAAAAATCATGTTGTCACATTTAATATTTTAAAGTACATCCCTATATCGGAGTAAACATTGAACAATTCATTTCTAATTTATAGAAGTATGAACACTTTGCATTCATAAAAAAATAATATATATCACTGAATACAGCAACATTGTTCTGCAGCAATATGAAAAATGCAGGAAACTCGTTAAAGCGGCAATCCCTAAACTTTGTATGAATGCTACACATTCATTAACTGAAAAAAAACAAAAACATCACTGGATTCATCAGCTCTCGCTGTGTAGCAATCTCAAAATTCATCAGCTCTCGCTGTGTAGCAATTTAAAAATGTACAAAACTCGTAAGGCCAGCATACATGAGAAATATACAATAAACGGCTAATATGAAACACTACAACAAAAAATGCATAAAATTATTAACATACCTTAACAGACATCTCCTTTCTTGAAACCCAACTCTAAAAAATGTTGAATCGCCATAATTTCGTAAATTTGCAGTCGTCAGTAAACTTCATTTAACTTTCTAGCAAAAAAAAAAAAAAAATAAAATAAAAAAAATGAACAAATACTCACAATTTCAAACTGAATTACACAGTTACTTTAACTTTCAAATTTTACAACTAAAAACAGCAAAAAAAAAATTAACAAATATTAACAATAACAAACTTTTGCCTTGCCGTCATTTTAATTTTACAATTACAAAATGTCTTCCTTCTACACAAATTACAAAACATGCGAAGTTGAGTTGTCAAAACACAGCTGAGCTAATTGTCAATAAAAGTTTTCAGGTAGGCGTAACTATCCAATACACAACAAATCAACCAATCCCATATTAAACTGATCCAAATTCAAGATCAGACCACTGTAGGCATGGAAAGAATTTACAAAACGAACTGGTAACAACAAAAATCCATTTAAAGCCTCGCCAAATTGAACGATGCCAAGTGTCTCGGCTGTTCTGGGATTCAGCCGACATCTGTTTCTATAAAAGTTTTGGTGTTATTACCAGAGTTGAATAATATAGACGCACGCGCACACGCGGAAAATTTTCCACAAAATTCAGAACTTTGCGGAAAATTTCTTAGAAAAAAAAAAAGTAATTTTTGTTCTTGTATTTTTTTTTTTTTTAAATACCGAAAAATTAAAAATGTTCCCCAATTTTATGTACAATTTATTTATTGTTTGCCAGGGGTGATTCTGTTCCGAATTTTCCAAAAATTTAAGGCATTCGGTTCAGAAAATTAAAAAAAAAAAAAAAATCGCCCATCAGTCCGAAAATTCCGGCATAAAAAATATCACTGAAATATATTGCGGATTTCAACAAATGGTCGCCTAAAATAAACCCATTCCGTCAATCGTTTGCAACAAAAAAAAAAAAAAAAAAAAAAAAAAACAATTTTGTCAAAGCATCGCAGAAAAAACACGAATTTCTTTAAAGGATTGCGGAAAAAAACATTTCTTGTTAAAGAATCGCAGAAAAAACGCAAATTACGTCAAAGAAGCACAGGTAAAACGAATCTTGTAAAAGCATAGCGGAATAAACACGAATTTTGTCAAAGGATCGTGGAAAAAAAAAACGCAAATTTCGTAAAAGAATCGTGGAGAAAAACTAATTTCGTTAAAGGATCGCGAAAAAAACACAAATTTGGTAAAAGAGCCGCAAAAAAAGCATGCATTTCGTCAAAGGATCCTGAAAAAAAAAAAACACACAAGCATATTTCCTCAAAAGGCCACAGAAAAAAATGTGAATATCAACAAAGGAATGCAAAAAAAAAAAAAAGCGAATTTCATCAAAGAATCGCAGAAAAAAGAAATTTCGTCCAAAAAGGATCTGGAAAAAAAGAATTTCTTAAAAGCATAGCGGAAAAAGCTTGATTTTTGTCAAAAGATCGCAAAAAAATGCAAATTTCGCCAAAGAACTGCGTAAAAAAAAATTGGTTAAAGGATCGAGAAAAAAAAAAAAAAAAAACGTGTTAAAACGCCGCGAAAAAAGCGTGAATTTTGCCAACCGACTGCGAAAAAGGCAAATTTCGTCAAAGGATTGGAGAAAAAAGCACATTTTGTCAAAAGATCGCCAAAAAAGCGCGAATTTCATCAAAGCATTGCGAAAAAAATGCAAATGTCGTTAAAAAATCGTGGAAAAATGGAAATTTCACCACATGATCGCGGAAAAAACGAGAATTTCGTCAAAGGGCCGCAATAAAAACTTATCGGTCTCTTTAATGATGTTACCTATGAACGGAGCTCTCCTTACAAAATGTGATTCAGTTGTTTCAGAAGCAATGTCCATTATTGCATTTTTCAAGAGGTCACAATATTAAGGATTGGGCTGTTTCTAAATGCATTGACAAAATAACTGATAAGAATTCACTCCTTCTTATCATGGATTTTAGCTTTACTATTTTTTTAGCCAACATAACTATGCTGTAATTAATATTAATTAATTTTTAAATTAAAATTCTTACCATCAAAGTAATATAACACGTTATTTTACTAAACATTAAATTAATTTGCAGAAAGTTTTTGACCCAATATTTAAGTGCGCAGAAAGTTTTTGGTTTTATACAAGTCTGGTTTATTATATTTTGGTAAGTATAATTTAAAAATTAAATTTGATTATTTAGGTTTGCAGTTAAGTCAAAATATTTTATGCACTATAAACATCGCTGAAATTGCATTTTTAGCAATGTCTACATGGGATGTCCATTACTGGAAAATGACTAATTAACCATCCCAGTAATGGACCTTAATGGACTCTTAAAATCTTAAAAATAAATGGCCATTAGTATATAAAATTCTAAGTTTTCTATTGCTACTCAAACAAAAACATAAAAATTGTGCAAGAAAATAAATACAGTAGAACCTCGATTATCCGAAGCAATTGGGACCGACCCTCTTTCGGAAAATCAAAATTTTTTCACTATACAAAATTGTGTTTTTTCTAACTATCAACATTGTAATTTATTAATATCTTTAACTTACCATTCGATATAAATACTAAAAAACTGGCATTAATATGTAATAGAAACATATAACCAAGAAATTACTGCTTCCACAAAGTCAAGCACATATTTAAAGATTTTTACACATACTTAATGCAATGTATAAAAGAGACAAGGAAATTGAAATATATTTTAAGAATTATTTTATTAAAATCTTGAATATTTTATTTTTACTATTAATTGCAATGAAATAAATCCATAGTAAATTTTAAGAAAAGTTACAGCAGAGGTGGACCCCCCCCCCCCCCCCCTCCAAATCGACACTAACTACACACCGGCATTTTTCTGCAACCTTTTAAAGAATTTCACTTTTTTTTCGCGATCAATTGACGAAATTCACGTTTTTTTCGCAATCTTTGGATGAAATCTGTGTTTTTTCCACGATCTTTTGAAGGAATTCGCGTTTTTCCTCGATCTTTTGATGAAATCCACGTTTTAACCACGATATTTGCGTTTTTCCCACGATTTTTTGATGAAAATTGCGTTTTTTCTGCGATCTTTTCATGAAATTTGCTTTTTTTTCGCAATCTTTTCATAAAATTTGTATTCTATCCACACTCATTTCGCGAAATTTGTGTTTTATCCGCAATTTTTTTCATGAAATTTCCGATTTTACCGCGATCTTTTCACGAAATTTGCATTTCTTCGCGATCTTTTCACGAAATTCGTGTTTTATCCGCAATCTTTTCGCGAAATTTGTGTTTTATCCGTGATTTTTTTCACGAAATTTGCGTTTTAACGTGATTTTTTTCACGAAATTTAAGTTTTCCCGTGATTTTTTCACAAAATTTGCGTTTTTCTGCGATACTTTGAAGAATTTTGTGATTTTTTTTTGTGATCCTTTTACAAAATTTGCGTTTTTTTCCACGATTTTTTTGACGAAATTCGCATCTTTTGCATGGTCCTTGGGTGAAATTCACGTTTTTTCGTTATTCTTTGACGGAATCGGTGATTTTTTTCTGCGAACGATTGACGAAATTGATTTTCTTCGCCAACCATATCGAAATTAGCGATATTTTTATGTCCGAATTTTTGGACTGATGGCAGATTTTTTTTTAGTTTTCGGAACCGAATACCTTAAATTTTCTGAACAGAATCGTCCCTGCTACTTTCTTTTCTTACGTTCGGGAATCGCCGATCTGGACGCCGTAAATTCTGAACTAATTTCACCCCTTTCCTCCCTGGCATCGATGTTTCAACCATCGCATTTGGCGAGTGGCACCCATTGAGTTTGGTGAGTGAGGACAATAAAGCTAATCACCACGTTTTAAGTGTTACCTGGCGAGTGCTAATTTTGTGCTATACATATATATACATAAATATAGGGTGTAAAAAAAATCATGATTTTTTTAAAAAAATCAAAAAAATCGGATTTTTTTGATTTAAATCAGCTTTTTTTGATTTAAATCAGATTTTTTAATTTTTTTTCCCTGTGTTAAAATATTAAACATCTACCAAAAATTAAGCATTTCAAAAATGAATAACCTTTCAATTACTAACATAATCTATGTTTTTTTTTTTTGCTTTAATTAATAAAATTTTAATTATGTAATTGTAGAAATTACAAAAAAAACCGCAAACTAAAAATTTCTTTAGTGACATACAACATTATGTGCATTAACATTTTGCAATAATTAAGTAAACCAATATTAAATACTGCTTATATTTTAAAGTTATTGATAAATTGCATTTAATTTTAAATTGATGATACAGATTAAACCAATTATTAAACAATCAACTGTTTAATTAAGAACACAATCTACATTTTTGAAAAAGTGGTTGAAAAAATGTGATAAATAATAATTTGATAAATTCATAAACCAGCCAGTAATTTTACACAGGTTCTAAAGCGTATGCATATCAAATTGATCAAAATTTGTAGCAATATATACAGCAAACTCACACATAATTTATAAATAGATTACAAAAATTGTACTTTTGAAATTTAAATCAGATTTTTTCCCCACAACATTAAAATATTTGAATAGCTACTAAATGTTATAATGTTTTTGAAGTTATTTAACATTTAGTCGGATATTTTTTAAATGTATAATACTTCTTTTTACACAGTTTAATATTGTTATAATTAACAATAACAAATATTACATTTTTTACAAGTGAATTACTGATCATTTTCGTTACTGATTATAATGCTTTTTCACACTATTTTAAAAAATCAGAAAATATGTGATTTTATCATCTGATTTAAATCAATTGATTAAAATCATTGACACAATATTGCTATGTTTATTACATATAAAAGAAAGAATAACTTGACTATTAAAAGGAAATTAGGACATTGTAAGTTATATTAGATTTAAATATCATTTTAAAATTAAATGCTTTTTATGTTTGTTAGATAAAAACAATTCTTTTTACAAACTTACTGCACTTAAATTTTTCACAATACTCAGGAATTACACTTAGAAACAATTATTTAAAGCTTTGTTTTATGTATTCATAAGTCACAATACTTGTAGAAACTTTCCAAATTATGTTCATCTTAGATTTGAATACTTTTTTATGTCATTTTAAACATTTGGAAAATTTCTGATTTTAATCAATGATTTTTTAAAAAAAATCACTTGATCAAAATCATGATTTAAATCAACTGATTTAAATCATTGACACCCTACATAAATATGACTAATTATTCAGCCCAGTAATGGACATCCGTCTTAAAAACTTAATAAATAAAATTTTAGGGTTACTACTTGGTTATCGACCAAAAATCTATCGTCAAACTATAAGATTAAATGTCAATAATCAGGGGTGGGGAATTTTTAGAAAATCCTACTCACCAAGGATTTACTCTACCAGCCAACAAGACTTAAGGTACAGTATAAGAGAAATAAAAGAAAGTTTAGTATAAGGTAGAACTTAGTACCATGTTTACATTGCGGTAAATTTGAAAAATATAGCCAACAATTAGAATAAAAAAGTTTTTGGCATATCTTCTATAGTCTGCAGTTTTTCAAAGATTGCCTAAAAATTCACTCGCCCTGTCAGGAAATCTACTCGCTAGTGGCGAGTAAAATGATGTATTTCCCCATCCCTGTCAATAATGGTTGATCGTAAATGTCACATTCACTTGACTTTAGGGAAGTTAGACGTGTTTACACCATCAAATGATTTTTATTTCGACGTTTTATTTGTATTTATTAATGTTATACTATTTTTATTGTTCTTTTGTTATTTAAATAAAAATTATGCCAATTGGTCGACGGGATAACTAAGTAGTACCAATTTTAGAAATGGCTGTTAGTATATGAAATTCAAAGTTATCTATTATTACTACCAAAAAAAATTGCTGCAAATTTTGCAATAAAGAATATAATAAACTTATTTAAAATGAAGCTCTTAGCATCTTCATTAAAGATTTTCACTGAAAAACAGTGGAACTTCAAAACATTATTTTCTGCCTCCTGATTGATTTGATTATGAGTGTCACCAATAATGCAAGATTATAAAATATGCAAGGGGGAGTTATGAAAAAAATAATAAAAGCTAAATTTTTATTGGTTATTTTTTTTATAAAACAAAAATATTGAAGGGGTCCATTACTGGCACATATACCCTAAATACATGATAAAATAACTTGTCAAATTAAAAAAATTTACTGTAATAGTACTAATTTTAGAAATGGCTATTAGTATATAAATTTCAAAGTTTTCTATTACTCCCAAAACAAAATATAACCAAAAAACATTTCTTACAGTATTAGTCGGCCGTGTTGAATTCACACACTTTTCTCCGGAAGAGATTTCTGTGGCTCCGGGGGGGGGAGGGGGGTGCACTTTTTGACCATTGAAAACACAAAATCTCAAATTTTAATGTACCCCCCGGGCCACCCCCTGAAATCAACACTGCAATAATGCACTTGAAATTCGGCAAATGGGCCGATTATTCGGCTACGGCCGATTAATCGTCGCGTCTCTAATTTAGACCAACTTTTTAGCATAAAAAATTTTCACATAAGAACATGATAAAGACATAATGTCAAAAGCAAACAGTAGTTTCATACCCCATAATAAAAAAATGTCAGCCAAAAAGAAACCAGGGTTGGGTTTTTGACATGACAGTGGTAAAAACTGTGTTTTTACCGGTTTATTCCGTCAAAAACCTATCATTTGAGATTTTCCTCCAATTTATAGTGTAAGTGTAGCATACAGTACATTTCTAGATTAATTTTTTCTTGTTGTTCTTGTTATTCACAATTACTTTATTAAATTTATTTAAAAGAAGAGCATTTCCTAAATTGGAAAAATTTAAATACAAGAGTAAAAGGAAATAACAATATTTGTCATAATCTCCACTAATATAGATTCTACTAACTGAAATGAACATTAATATTATATGATAATAAAAGGTTATTATAATTATTAAATAACATTCTACATACATTTTTAATAAAATACTTTAAAATTATTTTAGAGATGCAAAAATGCTGTTATATGGTATGACAATAGATATCAAGCATGGACTGTGGCCATTGAATAAATTTGAATATTCTTAGATATAATATTTTACAATGCATATATTTTCATTTTCACTTGAATAAGCAGAATCTTAAAATTTTAAATTAATAATTTTTTTATACAAACATGTAGGACCTGATTACAGGTGAAAACTCTTAGACTTAAAATTTAACACATAACAAAACAATATTTAAGAAAAATCAGAATATAATGTCCTGTTCCTGTATACATTTTACTTAAAATTATTTAGGCATTATTTAAAGTGAATTGAAAGAAATAACGCACTGCATATTTTTATTACATACATATGACTGTATGAGTAAAAATCTTTCACCGTTAAAATTTTTCTTAAATTATTATTAAATTTAGAGAGATTCTTAAATGTTTTATTTATTTTTTAATGCAGTTAACTTTTTAATTAATGGATCTACATTTCTGCTTTAAAGTAATATTTAATTATTTATTTATTTTAAGGAAATAATTAAATTACTTAACAAAATAATAAACTACTTAACAAAAATATATAGTTAAAAATTGAGTTTTCACATGGTTTAAAGTTTAATATGGATTTGCAATTTCAATCTCTACAAGATTTAACTTTGAAGAACAAGTCTTATTCCTTTCTTCCAAAAGATGTATGTAATTCTCAACTATTAAAATATATTTTATTTCATTTATTTATATAAATCAAGTTTTGCTATATAGAAATAAAAATAATCAATGAACAATTTTGATTTAACACTTTAAGAAATCTTACTTCTGAGGAAATTTCTGAGAAAGCTATTTAGTTTTAAAGAGTGTAATAATTAATGCTGAAATTAT
Organism: Maratus speciosus; assembly: GCA_963932465.1. Classification (NCBI taxonomy): domain Eukaryota; kingdom Metazoa; phylum Arthropoda; class Arachnida; order Araneae; family Salticidae; genus Maratus; species Maratus speciosus. The sequence continues at coordinate 275,763,068 of OZ010790.1, read as the reverse complement.
ACACATTTTTTAATCTTACACTTATGGGCTATAGAATTTCTTTAAAAAATATAATTTTTACAGAATATGCCAAATAGCTTAAGATTATTATAGAGATCTGCTAACAGAGATGTATATGTATTATTTTAATGCAATTCTTTTTTGTTTTTCTCGGATACATAATATACTTCAGAGTCTTTTCAATATCGAATATTTCATGTAAAACAACTTAATACTAAAGACAGAATGAAAAAAGATAATGTAAAAACAAACTACAACTAAAAAATAGGTTTTTGACAGTTTTCGACCTTTCTGACAAAGAGGTTTTTGACATGACGGTAAAAACCATAGTAAAAACCGTCATGCGTCAAAAACTTGCCAACACTGAAAGAAACAGAAGCTAACCTATTGAAAACATAATTGCAAAATGGGGGGAAACTATACAGATAAATACTATACTGGCTAATCTCATAAAATACAACGAACAACAACATTTTATTTTCATTACAGAAGTTAAAACAGGTTGATGGTGTTAAAATGTAGAAGCAATACTTACTACTTCAGCTTTCCAAAATTTCGAGCTTTCAACGTGATGCTAGATACGAACGTTATGAATGTGTAATCAACTTTGCAGGGAAATTTTTGAACATCCGATTAAATAAAATAATAATTAATCCAATCAAAAATCAGTCTTATTTTTTTAATTGACTGTTTAGTTCGGTGTTCAACTCGAGATATGTTGACATTTTCCCACCCTTCCATCTTTGGTGTCTATCGCTTGTATCAAACCCCCTTTCTAGGCATTTGATTGGTCCAAGCTTCATGTCACGTGATCTCGCAAGTTATTTCTCGCTATTTTGAGGTGGGCTGGACTTCAACTTTGATTCAACTTGGCGAAACCCCGCCCCTGCGAACTGTTCGCAATCTCGCAAACAGCGCAAAGTCTATCTGGATCTCGGCCTATACAATGTAATACTAGTAATACGAAAATATCGCAGATGTCGCTGCGATCGACACTTGAAATTTCAGCAGTATCATCGCACATTTAAGGGATACAAATTTTTAGCACTATTTGGATAGCATATTTCTACACTAGGTATTCCAGACGCTGTAACAGCGTCTAGAATACCTAGTGTGGAAATATGCTATCCAAACAGTGCTAAAAATTTGTATCCCTTAAATGTGCGACGATACTGCTGAAATTTCCAAGTGTCAATCGCAGCGACATCTGCGGGATTTTCGTATTACTAGTATTACATTGTATAGACTAGCAATATCTTGCAGTTGTAGAAAATATGTGCAGATGTCGCTGTGATCTGCATATTGCAGCAGCATCATTGCACATTTAAGGGATACAATATTTTAGCGTTTTTTTAAAGCATTACAGAGATAGCCGATTTCCACACTGTGTATTCTAGTCGCTATAGTCTAGTTTATTTATTTATTTATTTATTTGTTTACACATACACCTGACTTGTGTGCTTGACATCTAGGTCCGCTTATAAGTCATCGTCAATATACAGGGACGAGATAGCACGATGAAATTTACAACACAGAGAAATTACATCCGGGAGCTCCACAAAGAGTGTGCAATGGAGCCAGCGAGAGTCGAACTCGCAGACCTCTGCCGCTCTCAATGCTTGGCGGCTGGCAGCGCGGTGTCCTAACCGCTCGGCTACCAAGGCCCCATAGTTTAGACTAGCAACTGCCTTGCGGTTTTAGAAAATTTCTTGCAGATGTCGCTGCAATCAAATCTTTGGATTTGAGCATCGTTGGCAATGTAAGTGATTCAAATTTTTAGCACCTTTTTTAAGCATTACTGGGACATAGAAGATTACATACAAGATTGGACATTTCTATAGAACGTAATAGTAAGACGATTGCGATCGCAGCGCCTTTAGTGACAACGGGGAAGGAACTTCCCATCCTTGTAATATTTTTGTTATTGAGCCTCTACCTTATTGTGATCTTTCGTTTTTTAATGTTGCATGTTTACGTTTTCAACGGAATGTTACACCGATACATGAACATAGAATAGATATTCTATTCTATAAATCTATTATCTATTCTATGTTCATGCACGGATATATATATATATGTATTTATTTTTTCATATGATAGGTGAATGGTTTAAGTGCAACGAAAACCAAGCTAAAAATTTCGTCTTGAATATTATACGTCAAGTAAATATGATATAATTGGATTTAAAGATACATAAAGCGATGGTGTAATGTAAAAATATACGAAATAAATATTGCACTCTACAAGTCCCAGAAAATTTCATAAATATTCCCATTTGGTAGAATTTTTTTTACAGCCGATTTTTTATTAATTTATGAAATTTAATGTATTAATCGTAGTTTAATGTAGTTAATGTATTAATCGTTACAATAATCTTTTAAAATATACGCATTTTCACTTTCTCATAGGTAAAATAAAAAGATTGTTTTTAATATAAATAACGTACAACCAGTTCAATAATATTTATGATATTAACATATAAGAAATAATAATAAAATTACAGATAGAGAAAAATTTCTTTTTACAAATTTTTAGAATTACATAAATTTAAACATTAAAAAAAAAGCAAAACATAGAGATACTGATATTAAACTTGAAAAAATTGTATTCGATGTGAATAAATTAACACAATACCCGAATTTAATTTCTTATAATTTTATCTCATTAACTTACATATTTACGTTTTGAACAGAATTTTCTGGGGGTTTTCTTTTATATTATTATTATAATTATCATTTTGTAAGTTAAAGGTGAACGAACAAGTACGATAAAAAAAAAAGCTAAATAAATCTAACATAAATACAATGTCGTCTGTCTGCTTTGTATAGGAAAGAATAGATATTCACAACATAGAACGTAAACATATTTCATCAACATAGGTAAATTTCAGAGGCTTGTTAATTGTTCTTCCTTTTCGGCAGTGACGCTAGCACTGTTGGCATTACAGATTTTGCCGTAAATGTCCCATCTTGTATGTTAATGGTAATATGATGCGCGTTATCGCTCAAATTTAAATGCCCTCATTTTGCCCAAACAAAGCAAGCCCGTGGAACAGGGACCGATTTCTTTGACATCTCTCGTGCATTTTTTTCCCTCTAAATGAAAATGAACTGGTTATATTTAAGCATTCTAAAGTAGCACTTTATAGTATTACGAATTAAAAAATGTATTACCAGAAGTTTTTTTTTTTTTTCGAAATTGTGTGATTGTGTTTCGGCCGAACGTCGCGGATTTCGCCTCTAGCCACCATACTTCATCTCTATTTTTTCTCTTTACTCTATGGGCAACAGAACAAGTTGTTGTTAAAAAAGAGTTTTGTGTTCGATGCTAGATGTCAATAAAAGCTTTGTGATACTGAATCTCGAGTTATTTTCGAAGTTAATAATTTTAAAGAGTATTAAATTAGTAAATACGATAATTTGAACATATTGTTAGTATCTAGAACACGCAAAAACCTTCAAAGAAAACAACGGTAACAATTGGTGACCCTTGTACGTGCACAATGCTAGACACCGTAGAACAATCGACATCTAAAGATGAAGTAGCGAAAGTGAGTGTTAAAATACCTTCATTTTGACCTGAAAAACCAGAAATTTGGTTCTATCAAGTTGAAGCACAATTTTCTATTTCTGGAATCACTACCGAGGAAACGAAGTTTAATTATTTAGTTTCGCATTTAGAACTAAAATTTGTGGAAAGCTTGTGGGTATAATAAGTGACGCTAGTGCAACTAAATATACTGCTATCAAATAGTGGCTTCTTAACACTTTCAAAGAAAGTGAAAATAAACGACTACAAACATTGTTGACGATCATTGATTTGGGAGCTATGAAAGCAAGCCACCTACTACAAAAGGTGCGAACTCTCTCTACCGATTCTCTCTACCGATGGAGTTTCGGATAAAGTCTTTAAAACTATATTTCTGCAAAAAATGCCCGATTTATTTCGCTATATTCTATTGGTTAGTGACGAAGACATAGAAAAGCTGGTAATATTATAGTTACCAGTGATTTTTTAGGCGTATTGAGGGGTTCTGCCATCCTTTTTCCCATAGTTCCAGCTGCTGCTTTTCTTGGATTCATGCAAAGCATGGCCCCTTATCTTAGGCAAGAACATATATTGATACATGGCACCATGGGGTTATCGGTGGCACTAATGGCTGATCGTTTTGTAGAAATACAACCAAAACAGGAACTGTATTGCGCAAACAATATTTCTTCATCAGAAGCGGATGCCATCACTGAATTTCGACAAAAAATTGCAGCTTTGGATACTAAGCTGGAAAAACTAAGTGTCACTAGAAATTCGCACTCTTGATCAAGAAGTAAAGGGTCGATTTTCTTATGATCGTAGAAAATCTCTCAAATGTTTTAATCCCGCAGGTGAGTACTGCTATTTCCATTTTATGTTTGGTGAAAAGTGTTTCCCTGATAAAGATAAAGCACCATGTGCTTCGAAAAATAAAGCTTCCGAAAACTTCATTTAGCAGTAGATTTAGCGGCAAGTTCTGCTGGTGCAAATAATGAACATTGCCGTAGATTCCGCCTATTTGTCACAGACAAAAAAAAAAGGGTTTACGTTTTCCAGTTGATAGTGGAGAAGACGTAAGCCTTATTCCCTATACTTCCAAACACAAATTTCCTAGTGATTATAAGTCATACGCTGCAAATGTCACTGAAATTGAAACTTTTGGTACAGAAATTTTAGTTCTTGATTTAGGATTGCGCCCGTGATTTTAAATTTCCATTTGTTGTCGCAAAAATTATCAAAGCTATCCAGTTCCTAGAATTCAAGATTTTGAACGTATTTTAACTCGTAAAACTCTGTTTTCTAAAAATTGATCTTTTTAAGGCTTATTTTCATATTGCTGTGGCGGACGAAGACAAACGAAAAACTGCAATCATCACAACTTTTGGCTTGTACCAATTCAATGTGATGAGTTTTGGGTTTAACAATGCCTCTGCAACCTTTCAGAGACTTATCAATCCAGTTTTTTATGGCTTAGATCTTGTATTTCCATATTTAGATGATGTGCTGATTGCTTCTTCTTGTGAGGAAGAGCATCGCTCACATCTTAAAATACTTTTCCAACGATTAGATAAATATGGTCTCCGAATTAATATCAGGTAAATCTGTTTTGGGAGTACCTGAAATAGACTTTTTATGTTATCAAATATCTGGTGAAGGTTCGAAATCCCCGCCTGAAAAAGTAAAAGCAATTTTAGAATATCCATTACCAGAAACGGTTCATGAACTCCGTTTGTTCTTAGGGATGTTAAATTTCTATCGTAATTACATTAAAGATGCCGCAAAAACTGAAGCTCATCTTCATGAGTTTTTAAAAGGACGTACAAAGAAAGATCGTCGCAAAATCACATGGATCGGTTTGACCAAACAAAATTTTGAAAAATGCAAACAAGATATTGCTCAAGTAGCATTGCTGGCCTATCCGAACTCAGATTACCCTCTGGCAAATCACACAGATGCTTCTGATTGTGATATTGAGTCAGTTATCCAACAAATGAAACAGATGGATGGAAACCAATCGCATTTTTTTCAATGCTCAAAGGAATTAAAGCACTTATGATCGAGAACTATTAGGTATATACCTATCTGTCACATATTTCAAACACTTACTTGATGGTCGTATTTTTACAATTTTCACCGACCACACGCCGCTAACATTTGCTTTTAAACTAGAAAAATGATAAAGCTTTTCTCAGACAGCTAAGGCACTATATCTCCCAATTTACAACTCACATACTGCATGTAAGCGGTCAAGATAATGTAGTTGCAGACACGTTATCTAGAATTGCAAACATCGATTCTCCTTTCATTGATTATGACCAAATAGCAGATGACAAAATAAATGACGATGAGCTGCATCAGCTAAAATTACATACCAAATCATTATGTTTTAAACAGCATCAATTTCAGTAGCGTCTAGATGTCAACAGCACTAGTATTGATCCGAAAACCTATTTGACATGATTGGCAATGGCTCACAATATTGGCACAGTTTTTAACCACCGTAAAAATTTGTATGGCAAAATATAATTATAAGTTATACGTTACTTCCGAAATTTAATGGAAAAGTAATAGCTAGAAAAACAGTATAACAAATTTGTTTAGTTTTTTGCAAGCAGACGTTCTTTAAGACTTATTGATAAAAATATAACATAAAGGCATTCATTTAATTAATGTGTGGGAAGCGAAGAATACATTAATTTATTTATAAAGTTGCGCCTTTTTCATTCCTTCTTTCTTTCTTTTTTTGAATTTCATAATTTTTTTTTTTATCGCCAAAAGCGTAAAGTCTGGCATTTGAACTCGTTTTACAGTTGACCAATGCTGGGTGCTAAAGTCTATGCGAAAGTCTAACTTTATGACGTGGGCTATTTTAAAATGCATTGTATTTGTGTTCTTTCATAATATGAAATTTACCAGCAAAAATACAGATTTTTTATGAAATCAGTCTCATCAAACAACAGATAAAGATGCTTAGTGTAATTTACAGCTGGTTGAAATGCTACTTGATTCATAAAATAAGAAAAGCGAGTTTTTTAATGTCATTCTCAGTGACTTCTTTCTTATAAGAGAATGTACAGCTTGTCTCAAATGTTTAGGCATAACAAGAAAATGTCACTTATTAAATAAAAATACAAAATTAAACAAAAACCTTATTTACTTATTTAGACGCTGTAAGTACTCTGTATGTGCTTCGCTTTGAATGATTTAATATTCCAGAAATTTCAATAGCAGACTTATTTTTCAGTTCCAACTTAAATATATTTAAACTTCATTCTTTTGTGAATTCCGTAGCTTTAGGCATCTTAAATAACCAATTGAAAATAATTATTTGCTGTAATTTGCTCATGGAAAACGATCCGTTGGTCGGGACGGTTGGTTGGTTTTGGTTAAAAACAGTGGATGGTTGGTTACAACCATTCCAGTATTTGTTAACGTTTGCATAATCTGCCTAAACTTTTGAGACATTGGTTTTTTAACAAAAGTATAAAAAGGCGTAGTTTTTAAATAAACAATCCTGATGAAGCTATTATAATATATCTACCATGTTTCATTTCAATTACATTTTGAATATTTATTCTGATATTATCGTATATATTTCTTCTTCCATTTTTATTAGCATATTTTAGTCTGTACCTAGACTTTTGAGACAGACTGCATTACGTCCATATGAAAGTGAACCCTCTTGAGATATTATGCTTGCAATGATGACTATTACTAGCGGATGTTAATCTTGGCAAGGCTAGAGGATACATTATGCTTTCTTTCATTGGCGCCTCTTTACACTTACAAAATAATAATAACAAGAAGGATATTTTACGAGAACAGTTGAGGGACACACCCAATACAAAAGTGCTCCTATATTGTGCCTAGTGCAGATTTGATGCTGTGTTAATCAAATACATTTAAATATATTTTTAATCTATTAGTTTATTTCTCCTCTTTTTTTTCACATTTCACAGCAAATAGGAATTTTAGACTCTTTATATCTAATTTATATTGATATGCAACTACAAACTTGAAATCTTTTAAGATTGTAGTGACACCATTTATTGGCCCGTTTTGAAACATCACAGATAGTGAATTTAGGTGATTAATCGTATCAGTATATATATGTAGGATTTATCTTATATCTATTTAAAGATTCACTTGGCTTATAACTACAAATGAATATACCTATTAGCTTTTCAATTTTATACAACATTTATTATTCACTCAAACAAATAATATATGCTTAGTAGATCACGAAAATTTAACCACATTGATAATATAATGCACTTGTAAACATAAATATTGGAATTTACCTAAATTTCTTTCTCAAATATTTTATTTGTCATTTAACGGAACTTCAACCTTCGTGTTGAGATAAAAACTATGGAACACAGTTCAGCTCTCTCAGGACTTTAATTTTTACTTTTTATACTCGCGAAGATCGCTTCATGTCTTGCGATTTCTCCACGTTCTCGTGTTATGCTTATTCTTTCCACATGATATCGTGTATCGGTTAATTAAACTTAAAATGATATATCCTTCTATATCTCTCTATTCTAAAAAAAGTAACTACCGCCGCCGCCGCCGCCGCCGCCGGTTTTGAATTTTTTGTGACCGGAGGTCTTTCTTCGTTAATATTAAGAAAAATAATGCATACAAAAATATGAAAATCGGTAGTATTATACAGAAATGTTTGATAAACATGCTGATGCAGACAGTTTTCAGATCGAAGAATTATTTTAAGAGATATGTAATGCTAAAGTTGGACAAAATCGTTCCACTAAAAAAGTTTTATAGGAGCAAAAACTATTCATGGGAATTTAATCATTTTTAGATCATTTTATACGTTTGAAGTTCCCGGTGTGCAGATTGTATTTCTTTTTTTAATTTGACTAATTTTTTGAGGTTTTATTTCTATTTTAAATTCAAATTTTCAGCATTTCGAGAGATATTTTTTACAGATTTTAGAAAGTGATATTAATTTAAACTGTTGCCAACTGTATAAACAGCGGAAACAATAATGTTTGCTTCAGAAAACAAAAAAAAATATTTATACGTGTAAATAAATTAATAATTTTTTTACATGTGACTATTATAAACAGATAAAAAACATTTGGAATTAGAATTAAATAATTATGTACAAAAAGCAGGGACTTATAGTTTTTATGACGTAATTTGTAATAATTACACGTGAATTTTGAGAGAAAGGAATTTGTAAAATAATAAATTTATTAACATGCGTTAGAAGTCTTAAATAGGAGAAATTACGTCATATTTACGTCACATTACAGTTATTACATAAAATGAACACAAAATAATACTGCAAAACGGTTTAAATTTAGAAATTGCGCTAGACATTTATTTGATATTTTGAGAGGATACTTTTCAACTATTTTTGTTAGGAAAGCGCAAATAATATTTTATTTCTAACAAAAGTATTTCCACGTGAATATTTAAAAGAGAAAGTATAGTTTGGTCAAAATTACGTCAGATTAAAAACGATTAATTTAAAATGTCTCATTTAAAAGAACTTTCTTTTCGCTTTGTTAAAAAATACCAGGAGACAAAGACTCTGTTTAATTAATTCCTTTTATCTTAGTTTATTTTGAAATGTTGTTACACATGTCTACGTCATCAAGTTATTTTTATTTCGACGTTTTATTTGTATTTTGTTTAATGCTGTACTAATTTATTTGTTCTTTCGTTATTTAAAATAAAAATTAAGTCAATTTGTATAATTTGGCGAGTGGTTTGGAGATTTATATAATTTGGCGAAATTGGTCGACGGGATAATCAAGTAGTACCGCAGCGGATTTGGCGTTAAAATTCCCTAATCGAAGAAAAATGAATAGAAATCCGTTTATAGGGAGATCGCCACTGCTTTTTAAATTATAATTCAATCTTTCGGAATCTTTTTAAAGCCGATCAAATTAGCATGCATTTAGAGTCTGCGGAATCTGGACGGGGGTTAGCGAGCGTAGCTCGTAGGGGGCCGAGCCCCCTAGTATAAAAAAAAGTTTTGATTTGGAAATGGACCAATGACAATCTGCGTAGATATTCTGGGTAGATCCACATCCAATTTGAATGCTTAAGCATGACCTTTCATCGTTAATATTAAAAAAACTGTTGCATACAAAAATATGAAAATCGGTGGTATTATAGAGAAATGTTTGATAAACACGCTGATGCAGACAGTTTTCAAATCGAAGAATTATTTTAAGAGATATTTAATGCTAAATTTGGACAAAATCGTTCCATTAAAAAAGTTTTATTGGAGCAAAAACTATACATGAGAATTTAATCATCTTTAGATCATTTTATACGTTATAAGTTCCCGGTGTGCAGATTGTATTTATTTTTCTTATTTGACTCATTTTTTGAGGTTTTATTTCAATTTTAAATTCAAATTTTCAGCATTTCGAGAGATATTTTTTACAAATTTTAGAAAATGTTATTAATTTAAATTGTTGCCAGTTGTATAAACAGCGCAAACAATAATGTTTGCTTCAAATTAAAAATTTATTTTACACGTGACTATTATAAACAGAAAATATAAAAAGCAGGAACTCATTGAAAATTACATCATAAAAATTATAATTACACGTGAATTTTAAAAGAGACAGAATATTGTAAAATAATAAATTCATAAACATGCGTTAGAAGTCTTAAATAGGAGAATTTACGTCACATTTACGTCACATTACACTTATTATATAAAATGAACAAAAAATAATATTGCTAAACAGTTTAAATTTAAAAATTGCTCGAGACATTTATTTAATATTTTAAGATGATCATAATATTTTATTTCTAGCAAAAGTATTTTTACGTGAATATTAAAAAGAAAAAGAAAAGTTTGGTGAAAATTACGTCAGATTATATTTCTCAGATTCAAATTATAATTCAATCTTCCGAAATATTTTTAAAGCCGATCAAATTATCGTGCTGTTAGAGTCTGAGGTGTCTGAACGGAGGTTGACGAGCGCAGCTCGTAGGGGGCAGAGCCCCCTAGTACATATATATATATATCATTTAACAATAAATTAAAGTTACGTTATTTACTAGCGTATTTTTCACACCCTTTTTTTTTCTTTTCTTCGATAACAAATTTAAGATGTTCAAAAAATACGCGAGTTATTTTCCTTAAGCGTTTAACATAAATTTTCCCTGGGGAAAACTTTGGATTCCTAAAGAAATTATTGTTTTAAAATAATTAATAATGTTTTAATGAATATTAAATATGAACGTAAAGTTATCTCACGAGCTTGGTAATTCCAACATTACATTTCAGATGATATAGTGCAATTATCATTTCGAATCTTCTAAAAATATTCTTCACCGTAAATTTTGCCTCTATTAGAGAATATCTCCTACATTTGGAAATATAAAATTCTATTACATTGTTATTTCCTTTGCTTACTTCATACTTTAATTTATACTATTATCAAGTAAAGGCTTCACTTACGCCAATTTACTGCTAGCGGTCTTATTACTAATTTTATTTAAAAAAAGAAAACTACTCTAAATTTAAAATCAGCATTGAGGTTGTTATTTTTCGTAATAAGTATAAATTTAGAGCATGAACAATCTAATCCAATTTATGGAAGTCTTAAGGGGAAAAGGGGCCTTCAAACTCACTTTATTATAATTTTTTTAAATTGCCCCTTAAATACCATTCAAGGACACACTATATGAATTATGGCATATATTTATCACACAAGAAATTAAAAAAAAATTGGAGAAAAATAAAGAATTTTCCTGAATATTTTAAGCGTTATCAAGAAATTTCAAAATTTCCCAACCTCACTCCATATCAATTAAAATCACCAATATTTTTTATGCCAGTTTGGTGAACATATACAAATAAAATTGTGCATAGTTTTTTAAAATAAATATAATTGGAAAAGTTAAAGGTAGTTCTTGCAGAAATATGATGCAAAAATGCTGAAAATTTCATGAAATTTAGAAATTTTTTTTTTCTTACCTTTGTATTCAAATATAAAATTCGATGCACAGGTTTATTTGTATATGTAAACCAAACTAGCATACAAAATATAGTAGATTTTAATTGATATGGGGTGACGTTGGGATAGTTAGAAAGTTCTTGATAACGTTTAAAATATTTAATAAATTCCTTATTTTTCTTAATTTTTTTTAATTTCTTGTTTGATAAATATACACCATAATTCATATAGTGTGCTCTTGAATAGTATTTAAAGTGCAATTAAAAAAATGAGTTTAAAGGCCGCTTGTCCCCTTAACTTCAGAGATTCATTTACTGCCAATAGAATCAAATGTAGCATTATTTGTTAGAAAACCACCAGTATTTTTGTAGCAGGCGAAAAGAAATAAACGGTCAAGTGCAAAAATTACAAGCGTACGGAAGGTTCCGTACAATAAATATATGAATTAGTAACTGTGTTATTAATCGTTGCTAAAACAATAATAAGACTTTGTAAAAAGCTATATACGAAGTGTTGGGTATGGGTATACCTGTATACTAGAAAAGTATAAATGGATATACCATGAAAGTTCAAAGAGATATGAAGCGTAAATAATATCAAATATTGCTATTCTGTATAACTCTTTTGTAATCTTATTCTAATCTGTTTATGATGAACTTAATTCTGTACTGACAATAAAAGTGGTGCATATTTAAACTTCAATTGGCATTTCATAAAACTAAATTCAGCGTAGTAATTAATGTTTTCTTTTTTACAGTGTACCTAAAACAAAACCCTTGTTCAAAGTTTAAATTTGGCATTGTGCTAAGCGCACTTCCGAAAGAGGTCGCAAAGTTGCAATGCCGCCGCCTTGGTCCGTGCCACGTTTTCCCAGATAGGTTTTGAATTAATCTTTAAAGACACGGGAGGCGTATTACTCAATGCAAACTAGTTGCGAATCACATAGTATTTATGTGATTAATTCTAATTAAATTAGTCTGTTTTTAACAATTTGAAATTTATTGCTTTTATACTACTGTTGGGCATTGCATTACACAAATATTAAAAAGAGAGAACCAACATTACAAAACACAAATATAAGTAAGTTTAAAACGCATATAGCTATTTCGAAGCCTCTAAGGCTTCATCATCAGTGCTTAAAAATTAAAGATAAAATTAAATGAAAACTGTGGATTAAAAGAGGGGAGGGGCAGAGAGCCAGAGGGGCGTACCTCACATCTCGACTGTCAACGGCGAAATGAAATTCACTCTTGACAAACAGCTTCGGAGTCGATATCACGTGCACACAGGGAGACCAATCAAAACCGCCCTGTTGCTCCAGGAGAGTTCAAAGAAAGAGGAGAAAAGAGGGGAGGGGGGGAGGAAGAGGACGAATGTTTTCATACCTTTGGGTGTAGGAAAACACATTGGTAAACCTACGAGTCAACCGCTAAAATCGGGTTCTCAGGTGTTTTTCACTAAGATATATATGACTTGGCAGACAGATTGTGTTTTAATATGCTAATCAAGTTTTAACTAATTCTGGAATTTCAGTCGTGAACTCGGTGTGGTGATTGTCTGTGCTGCCGCCAATAATTAAGAACATTATACGAATATTAACAGTATTTTAATTTTTTCTTGCATTAACTAGTAATGGAGATATAACCAAGTTTTTGGATTTTAATCTCACGTACCGCACCTGACCCCGTAAAATTCCCTTATTAAATTTAAAAGAGAAAACGTTTTTTAGAATTCACTGTGCATTTTTATCAGGCTATAACGGAACAATTAGATGCCTACTATGATTTTTTAAAAATTAGAACAAATCGGAGATAATACACTTTCATTGAGCAGCACTGTATAAGAAAAGGTAATTTTTTAATAGGCCAAATGACCAGGCAAATAGGATAAACAATATTCGTTCTTTTTTAACGAATTTAGAAAGTCTTAAACCTGATTTGTATTTACTAGAAATTGAATATTTTCTTTCATGCTTAACTACGGTCGCAGAAATTGTCTCATAGCAACTGTGAGCGGTCTCTGAGACCGTTTGATCGAAAGATGAATAAAAGCCTAGAATAATTCATCTATATCAGAGTTGGGTTAGGTCTTCGGGCGATAGCAGTGATGCATAACACATCTAGAATCAGCAAACACATAACAACTAGCAGACTCAGCATTTAATGGCACTGAGACGAAAGAAGTTCCATATAAAGAAAAGGGTAATATCAGCGTTTGACGTCATACCAGAAAATTGGCCACGCTGCACAATTTCCTTGTTAAGATGTAGCTTGATCAGCAATTATTTTACTTAAATACTGTCCAAAATGCTTTGTGTGACACAGACGACTTCAGACTACTCCTTTTGCTAGGATGAATACGGTTGTACAATGGCTCGACCTCGTCTGTTAAACTCCAACCACCCTTGTAAATACTTCTAATTAATCTAGTTTTCATTAAAATAAGTAAAAGAATACGAGTGTGGTCATTTGATATTTATACTAATAAAAGAAAGTTTCGCTCTGTCTGTATGTCTGCCTCTGCCTAGCGAAATCTACCGTACCTACAAGTCTGAAAATTTGGGTGAGAATAGTCCAAATATTACTTATATGGCCTGATGCTCCTGAGGCTCAGATATTTAATTTTTTGATAAATTACGCAAGGTATTAATTAAAACTCATAAAAAGTTGATATTGTTTTGCAAAAATTAGCGCATGAGCGCTCAAATGCCAAAAACCTGACTTTCGAGCGGAAAGGAAGGAAAACCAAATGCTGGCTTTCTTGGGACTTTTGTTTTAATCTACATTGATCAAACCGTTCAGGACGCGGAAAAATCGAAATTGTTAAAGTTCATATTTTTGCGTCTTAAACGAAGATTAAATAGCAATCTTACGTCTTAAATCAGTTCGAAAATATATCGTTGTTAATCCTTTGAAATTTTTTTTTTTCAAAAAGGGTATATTTTCGAGGTTGACGTTTTCCCCCTTACGGAAACGCTTCTCCAGGCCCCACAAAGATTCCAACAAACAAAAAATGTGCTCTTGACTTCTTTCTTTTCGATGGGGGAATTTTTTTTTCAAAAATAAGAATTTTAACCCTTTCAAAAACATGAGCTACCGCAGGATATTTCGCGCCTCCCGAAGATGATCTTTTTTCTACGTTGTTTCTACGTTTTCTACGTTTGCTAAACGTCCGTATTTCGACACAATATTTTTTAGAGCATCTTGGCATACTAGATTTACATCACCGGAAAAAAATTCTAAACATTCGGTCTAGTGGAAAAAAAAAAAAAAAATCGGAGAAATTTTCGATGAAAACGGCAAAACGCGGGTTGTTTCGGCGCGGCTTTGGCTCATGTTTCCACTACCAAATGTGCATGTTTTTTCATGAAATTTTAAAAAGAGCTTATATATAGTTATATGCATAACGGATTAAAATTTCAGAGACTTCGGAAAATGAGAACTACTTTTTTCGTTATGTTAAAGGACTCAACGCGAAAATAAAACAAAACAAACTAGAGAACAGGAATTCTATTTTTTCAGAATTTAGTGTCGCCCCTGGCATTTCCGTTACTTCATTTTCTTCTGATGGACTCATGGCTTCTATTATTATGAAACAGTCATTATAAATGAAGTGTTAGGTGAAGATGAAAGAGCAGCCATAAAAAGTTTAGAACTTTGATTTTCTGGTCAGAATGGGGGAAAAGGCCCTATTATGACCAGAAAATCAGAGTTCTATGAATAGAAAATCATACATAGCACATCACTATCGCGAAATGATGCAAAAATGCAGCAAAAAGATGCCGTCATTCAAGAAAATCGACAAAAAAAAATGGCTATCAAATGATTCATAGTTACTTAAAATTAAATATAGTTTATAATAGCTCCATTGTTTTAACAGAAATCATTCGTTTATATTTTTTTTTCAAAATAGCACGTATTTTAATTACATTTTCTTTTGGTTCTTAGTAGAAAATGTCAACAAAAATGTATAGTTACTATTTTAGAACTATTTTTCCTTTACTTTCTACAGAAATGGAGTACTTCCGTTGCCAGTATTAAGCAAATGGCTCTAAAACTACAAAAAAATTAATATTTCAAAAATAAATGGAGGTACAGTTTTCAAACAAAATGCATTTAAAGGAACTTTTTTTTTTTTCAATACGACGGTAATGTGCGATGCTTAGAAGTTTAAACAATTGCTATAGAGTATTTAATCGTACTGCTTTGTTTTACGGCTGGCTTCTGTAAGGTAACGTTATTTTTTGGAATACACAAAATAAGCTGGGAGAAAGAAATAGCATACCGTACCGGGGGCTAAAAATGACCGAGAAGAAAACATTTCTTTTATGACGACTAGATCAAAATATTTTTTCACGAAATTTTTACACGAGCTGTAAAACAGTTATATTTATAATGGATAAAAATTTCAAGAGTTTGGATAACAAAAATTATGTTTTCAAAAGTGTGGAATGACGGTGTGTGGAAAAAAACACCAACAACAAAATGTCTTATGAGCTTTTACCTCTAAATATCAGTATTTTTTCTCGAATTTTTTATTAAAAAATACCAATTCACACAAAATCAGGTTAAAGATATAAAATCATAGAAACTGGAGATTATTATCATGGACGGGTACACCTGGCCAGCTAGAAGGGTACTGTTTTTGTACTTAATTTTATGTACAGGATTTTTATAGTCAAATTTTACCCATCTAGAAAGCTGCATCTCCAATACTAAGGTACAATTAATCACCATTTCGTTAGTGTGTGTAGATAAACTGAAAATTACAAGCTAAACTGTGAAAATAAAAACAAGTGGGTAAGTGTGATCACAGATTGCGCAGAGGATTTCGTTTAATATTCCTTTCAAAACACTTTAACCTTTTGAAAAATCTGTTAGTTCCACATTTCGCAACCAGGGGCGCACTCTATTCTAAACAAACCTCTATCCGAACGAAACTCCGTTTTACATACTATGCGCATATATATTAGTCGAAGGGATTGGGCCCATAGCACCCGAGATAAGTAGGCGCATCTGGCGGTAAAAAGTGGAACTAAAATATGTAAGGCTATGGTGCATAATATGAAAGAATGGTCAAAGGGGTGTCGGCAAAAGTTGGAAAAGTGCTCCCCGGGTGAAAAGGGCGGAGGTTAGAAAAATTGCTTAAAATATACAAGATAGAGCCCGGAGGAGTAAATAATATAAGACTTCTTGAAAATTTTATGATTTGTCGTGTGGTCTGAGGTATTCAGCTATACGTATGCAAAAATTCATGTCTCCAACTTAATTAAGGGCTGTCTTAGAAAGAATTGCTTAAAATACATATGTGGTAGCTCAAAGGGTTAAACGTAAGACTTTTCCAAGACTTTATGATTTGTCGCTTGGCCTCAGGTGTTCTGCTATAAGTATGCAAAATTTCAAATCTCCAATTTATAAAGGGGCTCAGTTAGAAAGAATTGCTTAAAATACGCATGTGGGATCCCAAAGGGTTAAATGTACGACTTTTTTAAATTTTTATGATTTGTCGCATGATGCTGTTGAGGTATAAGTATGTAAAATTTCACGCCTCCAACCAAAATAGGTTGTCACTTAGAAAGAATTGTTTAAAATACACATGTAGGAGCACAAAAGGTTAAATGTACGACTTTTTCAAAATTTTATGATTTGCCGTTTGACGTGAGGTGCTCAGCTATGAGTATGAAAAATTTCTCGCCTCCAACCTAATTAGGGGCTCACTTAGAAAGAATTGCTTAAAATACACATGTGGGAACCCAAAGGGTTAAATTTACGACTTTTTCAAAATTTTATGGTTTGTCATTTGATGTGAGGTGTTCAGCTATAAGTATGCAAAATTTCACACCTCCAACCTAAATATGGGCTCACACAGAAAGAATTGTTTAAAATACACATGTGGGAGCCCAAAGGGTTAAATGTACGACTTTTTGAAAATTTTATGATTTGTCGTTTGATGTAAGGTATTCAACTATATGTATGCTAAATTTCACGCCTCCAGCCTAATTAGGGTTAACTTAGAAAGAATTGTTTAAAATACACATGTGGGAGCCCAAAGGGTTAAATGTACGACTTTAAAAAAATTTATGATTTGTCGTTTGATGTGGGGTATTCAGTTATAAGTATGCGAAATTTCACTCCTCCAACCTAACTAGGGGTTCACTTAGAAAAAATTGCTTAAAATATACATGTGGGAGCCCAAAGGGTTAAATGTACGACTTTTTCAAAATTTTATAGTTTGTCGTTTGATGTGAGGTGTTCAGCTATAAGTATGTAAAATTTCACCCCTCCAACCTAATTAAAGGATCACATAGAAAGAATTGTTTAAAATACACATGTGGGAGCCCAAAGGGTTAAATGTACGACTTTTTCAAAATTTTATGATTTGTCGTTTGATGTGAAGTATTCAGCTATAAGTATGCAAAATGTCACTCCTCCAACATAATTAGGGTTCACTTAGAAAGAATTGTTTAAAATACACATGTGGAGCCCAAAGGGTTAAATATACGACTTTTTCAAAATTTTATGATTTGTCGTATGATGTGTGGTGCTCATCTATAAGTATGCAAAATTTCAAGCCTCCAACATGTATAGTTTCTGAGAACGGGCTCTGTGACAGACAGACAGACGGACGGACAGACAGACAGACAGAGGAGCGAAACGAATAGGGTTTCGTCAGATGAACGAAACCCTAAAAAGCAGTGGTTCTTGAGACCGCTAACAGCAGTTAAAGGTTAAGGAGAGATAAGTTTTACTCTTGAATTCTTAAAAGGAAAAAAATATATTTTTTATTTTCTTAAATTTCTTTTGCTCATTAAATTTTATATCATCTGGTTTATATGCATGTTGAAACTTACAAGGAAGGTCTCCATACGGGCATACTCAGAAAAATCTGAAAAAATTATAGAATGTTCTTCTTATGAGGATAGATATGTTCATAAAAAAAAAAAAAAAAATCGGTGGAAACTCGATAGTGTGTCAGTAAAAAAATAATGAAAATTTCGTTATTTGGCGATTTATCACCGGTTGGTGATGGAATAAAATTTTAAAAAATACTTTTTTTTCTGTCAAATACTCTTTAAGGTAAAAATGTTTCATATTGAACTTGTTTAAATAAATTTAATGTAAATAACTTTAGCTTTGTCAGTTTTAGTTTGTTTTAACTATAGTTTTGTCATATGTGCATTTATAAGGAAAGTTAACTATGAAATTCTGTGAACTAAAACAAAATTTTAATTAATAATATTATTTCAATCTCAAAATTAAGTCCAATTGAGTAGTACAAGTACTGTCAATTCAATTTTGTTGCTATGGAAACAAAAACTTCTCCGATATTGAAATGGAAAACTGCAGCATTCTTTATCTGGCCTTTATTTTGGAATACTCTTAAATATATGAAAATATTTTTTTCAATATTAAAATATTTTCTATATATGAAATTATTTTTACAGTGATAAACTTAAATAACTGCAGCAACAAACAACATAAATATGTAATACAAAAAAATATATGTATTAAACTCTCTCATTGTTTAAGTTTAAATTCATTAAATATTTATTTACATGCATTCTCAAAATCAATTAACAATCAATTTTCAGATGCATTAAAATCGTTTGCTTTTGGCGAGGAAAAGTGCTGATCGAAAAATCGCGTGACGCATTCGTTTTTTCGCGCCAAATACTAGAAAGTATTTTATTTTTTTACAGTCTTTCTACTGTAATTCCGCCGCTAAATTTGACTAATCCTTCATTACGTACGTAAGTAGTTTAATTGGTATTTTTTTCAAAATATTCTGAGTATGCCCAGTAAGGAGACCTTCCTTGTTAGTTATTTTTCCCGTACCAAGGGTTTCCAATATTTTTACCACCTGCTGCAGAGATACCAGTAATTTTGTAGCGCAAACTTCATCTTATTTAATCTCAGAATTTGTCGAAATTTTATGTGATTAAAATCGCGAGTTTTACTATACGAAAAAAAAAAAAAAAAAAAAAAAAAAAAAATGATAGCTCTGAGGCCCGCGAATTATTGTGGAAATCTGGGTATATACCGTTTTACCAAGAAATGTTAGTTTTACCATTACATGAACATGAGCAGGAGCACATAATAAAGTAGTGAAATATATTCTATTCCGCGGCGAAAGGAAATCTAAATCATTAACACAAATCGTACAAGTAAAGAACTTTTGTTCGCGAAACGGAACGTGCTTGATCAAAGTCTAAATTCTTATCATTATTTTTTACAAAGTGAAAATGAAAGTGCCAAAATGTCAATCTGCAGCAAAGATACTTCGCCTTCATGGACCAGTAACCGTTATCTTTTCGAAAGCTTCACAAAAAAGCTGATGGTGAAACAGCCATATTAAATATATATATATATATATTAATGGTGAGACATTTCTCTCGGATGTATTTTAATCAACACTGGAATAACCGACGTCCGGGGTGGTATTTGGATTTTAATTGCTTAAAATACGACAGGGAAATTCAAATTAATTTCCCCGATTACAAATGATTTTACAGTACACAATGATGGGAAGAAATACTTAAAACACATTATAGAAGGAATCTCAAGCTCAAAGTTTTGTTTGAATACTTCATAATTATTTTATGTGGCTCCTTCTAGTTACACAGAAAACACACAAGTGATAGTCAGTTTCACGCCACGCTTTATGAGTGCATTGTACATGACTGCTGCTTGTGAGTGCTTTTTCGTGGAAACCCACGGTGCTCGCTCTCTCCCCTCAAAGGTCAAGATGGGTGGTGTCGGGCTGTCAAGTGAAGGAACAGGGAGCTTTCCTCTTTGGATTAAAGCATTCCATTAATCTGCAGAGATATATCAGGGCATCCATTTTGTAGCCTGGTGAAGCATAGAATTTTAAAAAAGGTTTTTTTTTTCTCTTTTTTGTTGAGAACTTTTATCAAATACTGCATTTCTTTAAAAAGACTATACATTATAATTGAATACAATAATTAAAAAAAAATTCTTGAAGTAAAAAAACTGTGTCTGTAATGTTTCGCTCTTTTTTAAACATATATTTTAGCCTTTTATTTCGTTTCATTAAAACTCTGCCACAATGTTTTTACAGAAATTACGAAAAGAAGCTCCCATAGGTTTAACATTAGCTATCACTCCTTGCTGTAGTGTTTCTTTAAAAAAAAAAAAAAAAAAAAAAAAACAGATATTTTAGCTTTTTGTTCCGTTTTATTTAAACTCTGCCACAAAGTTTTTGCAAAAATTACGGTCCGCGAAGTTTTTTTTTGTTTTTTTTAACCATTTGGAAAAATGGTTATTGTCCTCGTCAGGGTAAGAAATCAAAAGCATATCTGAAGTTTTTTATTGGTTGAATCGGCATTTTATTCGTTTTCTGATTGGTTTATACAGTAATCTGTAATTTGCCTTTACTTTCAACAGAGATGGATACTTCTGTTGCCACTATGACAAAAAAGTAATAAAAACTACAAAATAAAAATTAATAACTCAGAAACAAATTGAGATACAGCTTTCAAACAAATTGCATTTAAAAGTACATTTTTTTCTCTATACGACGGTGTAAAAAGTAATATTGTGGGATGTTTAGAAGTTTAAGAATGAAATTTCATTTAAAATGGGTCGTCAGATTTCTTGGAAATCTGACGATGGAAAAGTCTTTTCCCGAACAGCCAATGAAATGCTTGTATAATACGTAAGTTTCAGGTGGATAATACGTAAGTTTCACGAAACCTGACGAGTCGCAGGCGATTTTTGTCGCTTGCAATTTTTACGTGTAATAACACTATTTATGTTTAATTCATGGCGTATGTAATGTATAACCAGCTCCGTAGAAGTTTAAAAAATTACAGTACTGAAAATTGTAAAACTGAAATTTCTTTTAAAATTTGTTCATGATGGTTCAGGAATGTTAATGTTTAATTCATGGCGTACGTAATGTATGATCAACTCCGTGCGATTTTTTATGTCTTAAATTTTAGTCTTCGAAAAAATCATTTTCCAAATGGTCGTTATAATTTGTTAAATTGCTTTTTTTTTTTTTGAGAGGTTTTATCAAGTACATTTCTTTAAAAAGACTTCGTTATGATGGAATATAAAAATTATATAATACAATTTTAATTAAAATATTGTTCTAAACAATCTGTGCTGATGTACATTTTTTTTTTTTTTTTTTTTTTTTTTTTTTTTGATGAAAAGGCATTTTTTCTTTTGGGAATTTATGTCATTTTCACCAACAGAATTGTCTATGCGTTTAAGATTAGTGGATCATTTCCATCAATTATTTTTAAATGTTTCAGATTTTAGTTTTATTGGTTAATTTTGATTTCAAGGGATAGAAGAAAAGAAATTTAAAAATAAACTAACACATTTTGGGAACTTTAAATGCAAGCTAAAGTTTATTGAATATGACATTATACTGACGCAATCACACAGTCATATCATGACTTGTTCCATATATGAAAATGATCTTTTCTTTTGAAAATGGTGTCAGTTTCATCATCCGAACTAATCTGAAATCTAAGATTATGTCACCTTTTAAGGACTTTATCAAAGAAATATGTCCCTCCGACAACACGGAGCTTTTAAATATTTACGGACACATTTTTAAATGCAAAAGCATGACGTTTGCAGGCATGACTACTGAAGCGATTTGGCATCGAATAGTGTTTACCAATCGTTGATCAATGAGTTACTTATGTATTTATAAGCGATTTTTTCCACGTTACGACAGGTTTTCATTTGACAGTATTTTATGAATGATCTTTTGCTTTTATTAAAAAATGGAAAACACTCGATCGCATAGTATCTGCATGAAAACACCTACCAATTTCATGTGTTACAATATTCCTTTAAATATGACTACATTTCTATTTGTGGAATATCCTTCAATCTACTATAATCAGATTTTATTTTTTGAAACAACTCAAATTACCATGTTTAACAGTCCGGCGAGGTTTGGACAGGGTTTTGAGGGCTTAGCTCGTAACGGGCACAGCCTCTAGTACATAAAAAAAACAACAAAAAAAAAAAACTTTGAATTATTATTTAAGAGAAAAACTTTCTTAAAACTTGTTCAATTAATAAAACTTTAAATTTTGTATTTTTGTCGGTGAATTAAAATAAATAATATATTTTTTAAATCTAAGGGAACTTTTATTTTTCTAAAACCATAATTGATTTTTAAGAATTAATTCCTTCTTAGCTTTTCAAGGAGCTTATTAGAATTGGCTGGAAGGAATTACAGTTAACATTTGACAATTATTTAGTTATTTATTAAGAAAGAACCGAACTGAATAGATACATACACACATATTTAAATCATAAGAATTAAACAAGATTTTTACATTTTACTCCTGCCGGTTTATAAAGGACGGTTTAAATTGCGTTGACAAGCGATATCTACATTTTGCTTTTAAGAATATACAAAGTGTTTTTAAACTAATGGAATAAACTTTCAGGTGTACTTGTGAAAGGAAATAGGTCACAATTCACTTGTTTAGTAAAAAATGCATTGTGCTTCACTAGACGTTTTAGTTCACAAATTTAACAATAATGAAGATACTTTAGTGAGACTTTGATCATATTAACTTTGCTTTGTATAAATATGAAGACATCATTGGTAAGTGCCCTGAATTTTGGTTGGTGAAACGCTGCATAACGTCACCGACATTTTGTTTAAATAAAGTTTTCTAAATAATATTTTTCAGTGACCAACTACGCAGAATGTGTATACGATGTGTATAAATACGCGATAGTGTCAAAGTGGACGCTTTGAACCGAACTTTCGCGCGAACGTGGAATAACCACTCAAGAAAAACATGTTTGTCACGTGATCAAAATCGCTTATAATTCAGTAGGTAATTTATTGATTAAAAAAAATGGAAAACACAGTTCGATTCCAAATCGCTTCCATGGTCAGATTTTCCAATTTTATATCTTTCCGTTAAAAAATTTATTTGTAAATGTGTCGAAACGTTTTGCGTTTGTTGAGCAGAGCAGTTGAGAACAGCCTTAACAGAAGATTGCACCGGCATTGCAGAAAAAAAGAAAAAAAAATCGTATATTTTGTGTTTTTTAAAGACGTACTTACCGGGATATGAAAGTACGAAGGTTTTCATTTTTTCAATTCATTCATTTGTAATCATTACAAGAGATTGCATTGATGGTAATTTGTTTTACGCATAACTCAAGAACTACTTGGTGGACTGCTCTGCAATTATTATATAAGCATAACTCTTGCGCTTTATATTACAAGCTTATAGAAATCGATTTCCGTTAAAAAATTCATAGATTGCAATTCACATATAAATCCCTTTGTTCCACAAATTTCCATTTTTCATATGTTTACTGTGATTTCAAATCCATGCTGCACTTGTTATGAGGATTGTTTCATAGATTTACTGGTATATGATGGTTTATACAGCCTTTTTAATTTGAAGAAATTCCTTTATTATTTATACATTCACAATTTTTGTTGATAATTTGTAATGGTTTAGAATGGTTTTTTATATATAATGGTTTAATCTTACAAAAAGTTAATATATATATATATATATATATATATATATATATATATTATAAATTAATTACAAATATTTTTTTCGGAAGAAATTAGGACTTGTAATCTAAATTCTTTGATTAAAAAAAAATCGATTTATAAATGCTTCAAGTATGTGAATTATAAAATCACGGCTTATTCTGAAAAATAGTTCTGGAGCTATGCTTAAAGAACTAACCGCATTGCAATCTACGTTGTAATGATTAAAATACATTTAACATTTAGAGTTAAAAATTTTAAATATCTATAAACTGTACACTACTGGCACGATTGACTTCCAGTTTGCTTCCCTAATTGAAATTTAACGAGAAAACTAAATAATGTCAAAATAAGGGCTCGTATTGAAAATTTCAGAGTTTGAAATTTGAAACAATTTCAGTATGAAGAAGACCCCTAAGCATTTTTTTAGTATATATATAGTCAAACCTCGTTAACATGAACACGCTTAACGCGAATTACTTTTAGTACGAATTGTTTCCGATTGCCCCGTCCTGTTGTATATGATGTATTTAAGTTCGGATATCACGAACTACTTTTAACATGAATAAAAAAAGTTTGACTTGAGTGTTCGCGTTAACGAGGTTCAACTGTATATATATATACAACATACATTGAAGAAAGACATATTTGCCTATTTCAAAAAAAAAAAAAAAAAAAAAAAGAAAAGAAACATAACTGCCTATTCCTTTTTTTTTTTTTAATTGTACAATGGGGTGATTAACATGTATCTCTTTCCTTCTTTCTTTCTTTTGTTCGACTGCAGTTTAATATCTTCAGATTTACTTGATAGTGTACCATTTATTTAGGAAAATTGTCACCATGTGAAAATAGATAGCACTTAGCTAACGCATATAGTTATTTACAAAGAAAAAATTATCAGAAAAGAAAAAAAAATTATCTCAGAAAGATTACAGAATGAGTCCCTTTTATTAGAGAAGCCTACGTAGTACTAACACATTAGCTGAATTGGCGCATATTTCTTGAACATGTGCGGTGCCCATAAGTGTACCTGATACATAAATTAAAAAACCCAATTCCACTCCATCCAGGCAACAAAATGGATGCTTATATGGATCATCCCGAGGCAAATTCACCATTTCAAAGAAAGGATTAGTTTTTCTCCCGATGCGAGGTGGGGCAGAATGATGAATGGCTTTCTTATTGTTTGATTTGAACCGGGCCCCTTGGGCCGGAATCGTGCTTTTTATGGGGGAGGGGGTGGTGACTTCCCTCCTTACAAAAGTGAACGAACGAAACGTGTGAATAAAGAATGCACGGATATCATTTATGCGGACATGTTTCCCAATATCTGGTGTGAAAT
The DNA here is from genome assembly GCA_963932465.1 of Maratus speciosus. Taxonomy (NCBI): domain Eukaryota; kingdom Metazoa; phylum Arthropoda; class Arachnida; order Araneae; family Salticidae; genus Maratus; species Maratus speciosus. Next base: position 275,737,724 of record OZ010790.1, on the reverse strand, counting down.
GGACTGATTGATTGATTAGTTTGTGCGCGATTTTTAAATAACCACATAGAATAGTTATGATGTATGTCAGCAAAACTTTGAACTTCCTCCTTTAATGTGTTTGAAGTTTCTCGTAGGTATATTTTTCTGTATAAGAAAAAAGAAAGTTATTATCATTTGTAATAAGGACAATAATTTGAATTTTCTGGTGGATCTGTTGGACTCAAAAACCGAAGAGGCTCATTACGCGAAAATATCCCGACCATAAAACGTTATGGTTTCTCAGATTCACCCACAGTGCAAAATTCGTATTGTGTCACAAAAATAACAACGCGTTTTAGTTAATTCGAAAAGGCCACAAAGCAAAATAACGTGTTGTGATTTTTTCAATATTCGCCTACTGCGCGTTGTGGTAATGACGAAATGTAACAAATGTCCGTGTTTTACACGGTGGTCGATGCACACAAGACAGGAAAAAAAATCAAAACAATCCTTCTATATATAAAAAAAAAGGAACGCTTTGGAAATGGACCAACGAAAATCTGCGTAGATGCTGCGAAGCGCATGTGATTGGTCAGAGCTTTCTGGCGCTATAAGGGGGGTTCCCAAAGGGGGGACCCGGCTCTGTCGACAAACGTCGCCAAGTTTGTCGCCAACTTGACGATATATAGCCAAATTTGGCGACCAAAATTTGTCGCCAAAAGAGACGCCAACTTGGCGCGATTTCTAGTATTTCGCCAAATTTCCATAGACTCCCATTGAAATCCAATAGGGTTTACTTGCTTGCAGAAAATCAACAATTGAGATATTTCAGCAACAAAAACTATTATTAGTTTATGAAAGATTAATTGAACTATTTACATTATTTTTAAGCACAGACACTAACTATTTACAGTATTCGTAACACTATATATATATAATTTTATATTTAATAATTCTTATAATTATGAAATTCTGTAAGCTCTAATGATTATGTGCTTGGAGATTAAAAAAAAAAAAAAATGTCAGGAGTTGGGGAGGAGCGCGTTTTTACCAAGTGGAATCTAAAAATTGAATGCATAGAAAATAAGGGTGGAAACGCGAATCAATTACGTCTGGGGTTGTCTAGAAAAAAGGGATTGCTTGGCGATACCGAATGGAATCGCGAAGCGATTACGCGGGAGGTTGAACTGCGTAACGAGCACGGGGGCGGAGCCCCCCTAGTTCATGTATATATATATATATATATATATATATATATATATATATATTAAGTTTCATAACATACAACATGTCTCAATAAACTTTTTTTTTTCTTCTTTTGTTATTGTTCACCTTATAGATGAAAACTTTGGAAGTAGATATTTTGGGTGAGACATTTTTTTATTGTTTGGGGTGGAAAGGTGGGGGTAGTGCTGTCAGATCCAGTGCCACAAAAAGCGGGACAGGGAGTCAAAAAAGGTGGGACAGCGGCTTCTAAATCGGGACATGAAAATTCAATAAACCCTATGAAAGCAGAACCTGTCTGTAACAGAATTCTCTCTTAAACGTTAAAATTTCGTTGTTCCTATGGTACGAATACCATATAATTGTACCTGCTAAGAAAAAAGGCTGTTTAAAGCTTATTTTTTCTCCTGTCCATTGTGATTCCTCTTAGCAGGTTTTATTATGCTAAATAAACACTACAACCTGATGCAGTGAAACCTGTCAAAGAGGAATCGCTGGGGGCTGAAATAAAATTCCAATTTAGCAAGTATATAATTGTATAGTATTTCTATCGCAGGGACAGTCTAATTTTTATTTTTAACACTTTCCAACATAGTTGAAGAGTGTTTATGAATTCGGCTTGTCTGTCCGTGCTCTAACTCGCGTAAATATAGTCCGATTGAAATGAAATGGTTATATGTTATTGCATTTTACTATGGCATGCTCGGTATTGAAAATGAAGTGTGTAGCATTTTCAACTCATTTACAGGGCCACCCAAAAAAATTCTGTCACAGTACGGTCTAGGGGGAAAAACGTTTGAAATGTATTTTAATAATATTACAGTATTTTAAACATATTGAAATTGATATACATCACTGAGAGTACTACAAGGTTCTTACTATAGAATATGGTATGCATAGAACTTATCGTTTATTTATAGGGACACGGAGAAGAATTTGGCTATGAAAATGAGCAATAATTGAAGTATTGAAGCCAACGAAGAATAACTGCTAGAAGTGCGTTTTCACTCGTTGTGGTATGCGTTTTTAAATTTAAGTATTTTTTAAATATTACTTGGTGTGTATAAATTTTATAGATCATATATAGGGTCGTACAATAGTTATCAACGACAAACGCTTATTAGCGGAAATTGCTGAGTGGAAATTTTCAACTCTGCTACGCGTTTAATTGAACTAGCTTTTAGCATACTATGTGATATGTATACATATCTGTAGGTGTAGATCATATACAGGGCTGCAAAAAAAAATCGTTTTTTCCGACTATTCATGGTAGTAGCAAAAATCGGGTTTTCAAATGCGTTACGCGTTTTCCAGAATGTTCATTTAGACGTCATCTTTCACCTGTGAACTTTTGTTATAGTATTCTGTTGGAAAGTTTTTCATAATCTATGTTGTACGCCTGATTTTTTGTTCTTGTTAAAACTAAATTCCGTTCGAAACCGGTTCCGTTTAAATTGGGTTTATTAAATAAAGTACAGTTAAGCTTTTTCCGTTTGGGTAAATAAATTTGTAAATCTTTTGGGAGAGACCATCCAAATTTTTCGTTGTACATGTGTTCTGTCTTCACAGGTTTTACTGTATTAAGTTCTACTGGATGAAGACTAACGAATAGCATGGTAGTAAAAGAAATATAAAATAATCTGGGCATCATGAAAAATCGGAACTTTTTGGCGTTTTGCGCAGTGGTTACGCTGTACAATGTCTTTCAGCGCGTCAAGACCTGCAAGATACCCATAATATGCATGTTTTTGACTTTACAACATTTTGTATACACTCTTTAAGAATTTTTTTATTTTTATTTTCGCGTTAATATGGAAGATTTTTGTAATTACTACATAAAAAGCAAAGTAAAAAACAGTAAATCGTAATAAAGATTGCATACAGTTGTTGTGGTGACGATCCATCACCAACACACTTGGTCATGCGACAATAAAGTGGTCGTACAAATGATAGAAATATTACCCGATCTGCGTTGTGAAAGATCAAAAGAGGGTAATATTAATTAATAAAATAGGAGGAGAATAAATTTTGAATAAAATTATACGTCAATACTCAGAATCGACTTATTTAACGTTAAAATTTATATTCAGGATTCAGTGGGTTGCATAGATAATTATTCAATTTAATATTCTCTAAAATTAAACTCTTAAAACTCATAAACTGAATAAACCTCTGAAAAGAAAGAATAAGAATAATGCTTCAAAGAAAAGATAGGAAATGCACATATAGAATAAAATTTTATTATTTTCAAGCACATAACTTCCATATATCAAACATAATTACTCTTAAATGCATATTAATTTGACAGCATACTCAGTTACATGAGATCTCATAACAAGATAATTATGAGTCATGTCTTTGTGGAATTTTGGATTCAAAACGTTGGTTGAAGTTCTCACAGCACAAATAAATGGGCTTCTTAGCCAAGTTATTGACAAATTTCCAACGCTGATATTTTAATATTATGATTAGTCCATAATAATGACAAATACTCATAACTGCATTAACATTTTGCCTATAAAATATTAGACACAGAAAATCCTACGCACACAACATAAATATATAATAAAATAATGGCCATATATTAAGTAATAAACTCACCATATACCTCAGACGAAAGGGGCGAAAACACTTCCTGTAGAGCACTGATAGTTCTTATCACTAGGTAGATTTGGTCCGCACCTTTCAAATTTTGAAAGTCACTTTTGACCGAGCACATTAAAGTTCATATAGTTTCTTTTGGCTGAACTCTTTATACAATCACGGTGATAATTGGAGCTTTTCGGTGTGGCATCCCATCTCATCCGCTAGTGGCAATCAGAAAAATGGTGGTGTGGCATCCCATCTCATCCGCTAATGGCAATCAGAAAAATAATGGTGTGCTCCTAGGTCAGAGTTCTGTCCATAATCAATTCAGGATGATGAAAAGTTTTCGCAGAGTTCCATCCATCAATAGCCATTAGAAATGTTGGAGCCCTCCGAGATCAGACTTCTTTCCACATCCGATACAGGGTGATGCAGGATTTCGCAGACTTCAGCTTATCAGTCTAGCCCTTTTGGTCGCAAGACTAATCCCAGAGCTTGCTTCAGGAGGAGCGACATAGGTGAAGACAAAATCCAAGTGTCTCTTTTTTTTTTTTCAAAATCTTCCTCCACAAGAAAAAATGGGCGTATTTCATTAGTACAATATGATTTTTTTTTTATTCGTCGATTGGTGCTTCTCTCTTACTGGTGCGCCTGATCTCTTGGCTGTGGTTCGCTTTTAATCCCCTTTTCTGGGCGTCTCCGTATTTTTCCAACGCATAGCTAATTTTTTCTCTTCGTTACCGGGGATCTGACGTCACCTGTGAGCTTTGGACCCCCTCTGCCACACACGATGGTACCAATAAATAGTAGCCCTGTCAGTGCTAAGTGCATCATAAATAATTGTGACTGGCTTTATTATTAACATGTCTTATATGGCGTCCATGTGCCCTTCCTATAAGTTTTATTGCCCTATTTTCGTCTGAAGTATATGTGAATTTTTATCACACTATTAATTTTCATATAAAATATTACAAAATTCTTAATTAATTGCCATATTACGAAATACATTCAATATTCACAAACCTTAAATTTTTACAAATGAATTGATACCAAAAACATATATATGCATCCATATACTTATTATAAATTATGATTTTTCTTTATCTAAATACTCTTAAGATTTTTTACAAATTAATTTACTTTATTTATTTTATAAAGAAATATTTGTCAAAATGCCATTTATTATTTTCTCTTGAATAATAATAGGTTGTTCTGTTTTGTATAAATATTTTAATTGTATAACAAGCTGTGTGTATAGATAGATTTCTATACCACACTTGTTCCAAAACTTCATACCGGATCACTATTATTACTGAAAATTTTAAAAAGGGATAAAAGTAGAAGACTAATTAGTGTGCTTAAAGCTAGAACACAACTAACTGTAACTGGGCCCTTTTCCCCATTGAAAGATCTTCACGACATTTTGCGTCTTCAATTTGTACTTATTTAAACAAAAAAAGAAACCTGAAATAGTCTTAAGCACTGATGATTTGAAGACTTTGGTGTCTTCTTAGAATACGGGCTTGGGGAACTTGTCCTGATTGATCTTGATATAATTAGGTACTGTTTATACTGCGAAAACCACTTGTCATCTACAATAAGAGCGTGTGACAAGCGTGGCACGTTTCAAATGGAATAATTTACTTAAAAAACTAATTGTCTTAATAACTAATTATAATAGCCTATGTCACTTAATTTTAAAATACTTTTTTTAGGGTTTCGTTCATATCACGAAACCTGTATAGTCTTGCTTCTCTGTCTATCCGTCCGTCACAGCCTCGTACTCGGAAACTATTTAAGTTACAGACTTGATTATTATTATTATTATTATTATTATTTTTTTTTTTTTTTTTTTTTTTTTTTTTGCATAGAGTTGGATATCAACTAAGCAATCATAACGCAAAACAAAAGCACTAAAGGGTACAAATATGAAAAACAAAGACTAAAATGACTCAGATTTGCAGTTTCACGAACCCTTTATCTGATTTATAGGCGGAACTGAACTACAACTTTTAAACTATGGGCGAAGATTATAATTAATTATGTACTTTGCATTGTGATGAGGTTAACCCATATGTAGAACATTCCTTAAAAATCAGATTCTCGAACTTTCCTTTAGGAGTTTGACGCGAAACTTTTGGTGTTATTTGAGATTTTTCTGGAACTTAGACAAATTACACAAGTACACTGATAAATTGAAGCCATTAATATTTATTTCTAAAAGTTTTAATTTTGCATGTTTTTTTTTCTTATTTTTGCAACATCATTATTTTTTGCGGCTCTGTAAAATAATAGTATGCTACTATAGACACTGTCGAGCTGAATTTAAAGCTAAGTGTTCCCAAATTGCCAATCTTTTTACCTAGGTTAGAGCATTATTAAATAAATAGTGTTCCAAAATTCGACCGACAAATTCAGAGAGGTGATAGTGGACATCAAGGAGATGAAAAATTACCGTCAAACATGGGGTCGCAAACCACCCATTTAATCAAAAATAAGGGTGTTCTACCCTAATCCAACTTTAATTGACGGCAATAACTTTCAGAAAACTGAAGTATATTATGATGAAAATTTTAATAGGCATGCTGACCTTTGTTATAAACATGATAAAACCAAAAACAGTGGTAGATGTTTCCATTATTCGCGCCAGCAGTATCCACTTGACGCTCCACGCTTTGGACTGTGATTATCAATTCATACGGTATCATCGATTACGTAGGCACCCCGTTTTTCCAGGACTTTTTGTGATGTTATCACATTTCATAGAAAACAAGGTACATATCGTCACCTTTTTTATTGCAATATTTTTATTTTTCTCAAAATTATTACTCCCAAGCCGACTTCAGTTAGGATGAAACACTTTGTATTTATGACAAAGTAAGTGGTTTGTGACCTCATGTTCTATGGCAATTTTTCCTCGTCTTGATGCCTACTATCACCTCTCTGAATTTGTCGGTCGAATTTTGGAACACCCTGTATTATAAATAGCTTTAATGTTGTTTGCAAATGAACATTATCAAATCCCAATAAGAATATTTTAAAAAATTATCTAAATCGATGAGGGGCCTTCCAAAATTTCTGAACCTAAGGCCCGAAATTTGCAGGACTAGGCGAAAATAATGCTCTACAATTTTTTAACACTTTCCAACATAGTTGAAAAGTGTTTATCATTTCGGTTTATTTATTTCTCTGTCAGTACTCGATACTCGTATTGCCATGAAAATTTTACATGATGTTGGAGTTTACTGTAGAATGTTTGGAATTGAAAATGAAGTCTGTAGCATGTAGAGTTAGTTCGTTTACAGGGACATACAACAGAATTCTATTACATTACGGTCTACGAGGAAAAATCGTTTGCGGTGGATTTTGTTAATGTTACCATATTTGAAACATAATGAGAATAATATGCATTACTGAAGTGGACTGCGACATGATTGCTCTGGAGTATAGAGTTCCGGAGTAAAGTAATTGTATATAAGGATATAATTGTAAGGAATAAGTAGCATTTATGGTTCAATTACAGGGGCGTACAAAGCAATTCCATTAGATTATGAATTGTGGGAAAAATTAATAGAAGAGTAGTAACAACAAGGAAAGCAATATCAGCATTAAACTCTCTGTTATGGAGCAGTAACATAATAACTGAGACGAAAAAAATATCTCTTAAATAGTCTAAAATACAGTCATTGAAAATATTTTAGTATAGAGTGCAGAAACTTGGACAATCAATAAAGCAAACGAAAAGAAACTATTGACAACGGAAATGGATTATTAGAGGAGATCGGCAAGAACATCGAGATCGGAAAGAAAGACAAACATTGAAACAAGAAATCAATTAAATGTGAGGACAAATATTATGCAGAAGATAAATAAGAAAATGTTGAGATGGTTTGGACATGTGAAAAGGATGGAAAGCAGTAGATTGCCAAGGTCACTAATGAACTGGCAACCGGAAGAAAGGAACAGAAGAGGAAGACCGAGAAAACGTTGGAGCGATAACCTTAAACAAAATGTGGAAAAATATGAACTATGGAAATATATGGATATGGAGAGAGGCAGAGGCGGAGGACAGAGTTGAGTGGCAAAGGAAGTTACATTTAGTTTTTGGTTGAGGAAAACCTCAAACGTGGGGAAACTGCTAAAGAAGAAGAAGGGGAAAAATATTTTCGGTACCTTTCAAAGATGTTATGCTACTTCGAACGCAATAAAATTTAAAAGAATTGCTAAATTACACTACAACTTGTTTTCTACAGATTATGGAGTAAGTATGTTTAATTGTTCATGAACAGAGACGCCAAAAAATTCCGTTAAAGGACTGACTATCTATATCATCGACAAACGTACACGTGCGTAACGCCGACGTCATTTTGACGGTGGCAATACTGGACGATTAAATTTACCCTTTACTGCAATTTTTTAAGCTTTTAAACATCGTACGTTTTCACTTTTTACACCGCCGAATAGAGAATAAAATATGGAGTGAGTATGCTTAATTGTTAATGAACAGAGGCGCACAAAAAAGAATTCCGTTAAAGGACTGACTATATATATCATAAAGGGCAAACGTGCCCGTACGTAACGCTGACGCCATTTTGACGGTGACAGCACTAGACGATTAAATTTACCCTTTACTGCAATTTTTTAAGCTTTTAAACATCGTACGTTTTCACTTTTTACACCGCCGAATAGAGAATAAAATATGGAGTGAGTATGCTTAATTGTTAATGAACAGAGACGCACAAAAGAATTCCGTTAAAGGACTGACTATATATATCATAAAGGGCAAACGTGCCCGTACGTAACGCTGACGCCATTTTGACGGTGACAGCACTAGACGATTAAATTTACCCTTTACTGCAATTTTTTAAGCTTTTAAACATCGTACGTTTTCACTTTTTACACCGCCGAATAGAGAATAAAATATGGAGTGCGTATGCTTAATTGTTAATGAACAGAGACGCACAAAAGAATTCCGTTAAAGGACTGACTATCTATATCATCGACAAACGTACACGTGCGTAACGCCGACGTCATTTTGACGGTGGCAATACTAGACGATTAAATTTACCCTTTACTGTAATTTTTTAAGCTTTTAAACATCGTACGTTTTCACTTTTTACACCGCCGAATAGAGAATAAAATATGGAGTGAGTATGCTTAATTGTTAATGAACAGAGACGCACAAAAGAATTCCGTTAAAGGACTGACTATATATATCACAAAGGGCAAAAGTGCCCGTGCGTAACGCTGACGCTATTTTGACGGTGACAGCACTAGACGATTAAATTTACCCTTTACTGCAATTTTTTAAGCTTTTAAACATCGTACGTTTTCACTTTTTACACCACCGAATAGAGAATAAAATATGGAGTGAGTATGCTTAATTGTTAATGAACAGAGACGCACAAAAGGATTCCGTTAAAGGACTGACTATCTATATCATCGACAAACGTGCCCGCGCGTAACGCTGACGTCATTTTGACGGTGGCAACACTAGACGATTAAATTTACATTTTACTGCAATTTTTTAAACTTTTAAACATCGTACGTTTTCACTTTTTACACCGTCGATTAGAGAATAAAATATGGAGTGAGTATGCTTAATTGTTAATGAACAGAGACGCACAAAAGAATTTTGTTAAATGACTGACTATATATATCATAAAGGGCAAACGTGTCCGTGCGTAACGCTGACGCCATTTTGACGGTGACAGCACTAGACGATTAAATTTACCCTTTACTGCAATTTTTTAAGCTTTTAAACATCGTACGTTTTCCCTTTTTACACCGCCGAATAGAGAATAAAAAAGTCCTTCCGGCCAGTGCCGGGAGGAAGAGGTAGCTTTCATAATCCTTATTTTAAAAAAGCCAACTTATATCATGCAAACACACGAAGCTCAATTTAGTGGAAACCGAATATACGAGATTCAATACTAATTTTTATCAATATAATGAATGAGAATTTCGCGAAATTAGTCAGCTTTATCCAAGCTGCTTTTCTTTAAAGTAACTTATATTTGGCTGCCAAATTCGGCAATTTCTTAGAGTGCCTGTCATTTTAAGACAACATGGTGGATGAGGCTAAGCAGTGAACTTGGTCGAGACCTTAGTAATTGCTGTGCACATGCTCACTCACATCGGAATCGGTTAATGTATAGGAGTGCTGTCGCATGCAAAAAATCAGATTTTTCAAAATGTCACCCACAATAGAAATTGAAACTGCTATATCTGAGCCATTTTTTAAGGTAAAGACAAACAAACAATGCTCCTGAATCCTTATATCAAGATCAAATACTTAAGAAAGAAACCTTTTTCAATTTCTAATTTTTTTGCACCTCACTTTAAATATATATATATTTTTTAATTTAATGGCCGCCATTTTGAAACAAGATGGCTGATGAATCTGGCCAGCGAGCTTGGTCGAGGTGTTGATGTATACCATCCACATGCCTTCTTACATCGAAATAGGCGAATACATGTGTTATCGCGTGACAAATACAAGATCGTTTCAAAATGTTAGCCATGCTAGAAATTCAAAGTGCTATAAATCAACCATTTTTTAAGATATCAACAAAAGAACAAATTTTCAGAAACAAAAACTGCTCCGGAATCTTTGTATCAAGGCCAAACACATAAGAAAAATCTTTTTCATTTTCCAATTTTTTAATACCCCATTTTGAATTTTAAATTTAATTTTTTTTAAATGGCAACCCTTTTGAAACAAGATGGCGAATGAAGCTGGCCAACGAACGCGGTCGAGACATTGATATGTACTATGTACAGACCAAGTTACATCCAAATAGGTTCATAAATACGCCTGTTATCGCGTGACAAAAATCAGGTCGTTTTAAAATGTCAGCCACAAGAGAAATTCAAAATGCTATTACTCAGCCATTTTTTTTAGATATAGACGAAAGAAAAACTGTTCCGGAATCTTTGTATTAAGGTCAAACACATACAAAAAAAATCTTTTTCATTTTCCAATTTTTTGGTATCTTATTTAAATTTTTTTATTTTTTAATTTTTTTAAATGGCCGCCATTTTGAAACAAGATGGCGGATGAAGCTTGCCAACGAACTCGGTCGAGATATTTGTATGTACTATGTACACACCAAGGTACATCCAAGTCGGTTCATAAATACGCCTGTTATTACGAGAGAAAATTCAGGACGTTTCAAAATGTCAGCCACGCTAGAAATTCAAAATGCTATAACTCAAGCCATTTCTTAAGATATAGACGAAACAAAAACTGCTCCCGAAACTTTTTATCAAGGTCAAACACATAAGAAGAAAATATTTTTTCAATTTTCAATTTTTGGTACCACATTTCAAATTTAAATTTTTCTTAAAAATTTAAATGGCCGCCATTTTTAAACAAGATGGCGGGTGAAGCTGGCCAACGAACCCGGTCGTGACATTGGTATGTACTATGTATAAACGAAGTTACATCCAAATCGGTTCATAAATACGCCTTTTATCGCGTGACAAATTTCAGACGTTTGAAAATGTCAGCAACGCAAGACATTCAAAATGCTATAACTCAGCCATTTTTTAAGATATAGACGAAACAAAAACTGCTCCGAAATCTTTGTATAAAAGTCAAATACATAAGAAAAAAATATTTTTCCATTTTCAATTTTTTGGTACCACATTTCAAATTTTAAATTTTTAAAAAAATTTTAAATGGCCGCGATTTTGAAACAAAATGGCGGATGAAGCTGGCCAACGAACTCGGTCGAGAGATTGGTATGCACTATGTACACACCGAATTACATCCAAATCGGTTCATAAATACGCCTTTTATCGCGTGACAAAATTCAGGACGTTTCAAAATGTCAGCCACGCTAGAAATTCAAAATGCTATAACTCAGCCATTTTTTAAGATATAGACGAAACAAAAACTGCTCCGGAATCTTTGTATAAAGGTCAAATACATAAGAAAAAAATATTTTTCCATTTTTAATTTTTTGGTACCACATTTCAAGTTTTAAATTTTTTTAAAAATTTTAAATGGCCGCCATTTTGAAACAAAACTGCGGATGAAGCTGGCCAACGAGCTCGGTCGAGACATTGGTATGTACTATGTACACACCGAATTACATCGAAATCGGTTCATAATTACGGGAGTTACAGTGTGACATAGGTCAGATATATATACATATATATATATATATATATATATATATATATATATATCAATTTTGAACGGAGGGTGGTTTCGGGGTCTGGGGGTCATGATCGATGAAAATATACCAAAATTTTTTGAAATCGCTTTCCTCCGAACGGCTGCAATAGGTAGCTTTTTTGTAAAGAAAGCTACCTAATATGGAGTGAGTATGCTTAATTGTTAATGAACAGAGGCGCACAAAAGAATTCCGTTAAAGGACTGACTATATATATCATAAAGGGCAAACGTGCTCGTGCGTAACGCTGACGCCATTTTGACGGTGACAGCACTAGACGATTAAATTTACCCTTTACTGCAATTTTTTAAGCTTTTAAACATCGTACGTTTTCACTTTTTACACCGCCGAATAGAGAATAAAATATGGAGTGAGTATGCTTAGTTGTTAATGAACAGAGACGCACAAAAGAATTCCGTTAAAGGACTGACTGTATATATCATAAAGGGCAAACGTGCCCGTGCGTAACGCTGACGCCATTTTGACGGTGACAGCACTAGACGATTAAATTTACCCTTTACTGCAATTTTTTAAGCTTTTAAACATCGTACGTTTTCACTTTTTACACCGCCGAATAGAGAATAAAATATGGAGTGAGTATGCTTAATTGTTAATGAACAGAGACGCACAAAAGAATTCCGTTAAAGGACTGACTATCTATATCATCGACAAACGTGCCCGCGCGTAACGCTGACGTCATTTTGACGGTGGCAACACTAGACGATTAAATTTACCCTTTACTGCCATTTTTTAAACTTTTAAATATCGTACGTTTTCACTTTTTACACCGTCGAATAGAGAATAAAATATGGAGTGAGTATGCTTAATTTTTAATGAACAGAGATGCACAAAAGAATTTTGTTAAAGGACTGACTATATATATCATAAAGGGCAAACGTTCCCGTGCGTAACGCTGACGCCATTTTGACGGTGACAGCACTAGACGATTAAATTTACTTTTTACTGCGATTTTTTAAACTTTTAAGCATCGCACATTTTCACTTTTTACACCGTCAAATACAGAATAAAATATACTTTCGAAATGCAATTTGTTTGAAAACTGTATCGCAATTTACTCAATATTTATTGTTTTTAAAATAGTTTTCAAGCATGAATTTTTTTCTTAATCTATTTCTATTTTGCGCAGACGATTAGGAAAGATAAATCTGTTTGCACTTAAATTAATATAAATAGATCAGCATTTGTTTCCAGCGTATATTCCAAAACGCAATTAAAATATTCATAAATCAATAAGTAAAACAATAAAATATAAATAAATCATAAATTTGGACATGTATTGTAACTATGCGATTAAACCACTGAAATGATCTAAATCAAAAAGAATGATCGTAAATAGTGATCTTTGGTGATTTCTCCGACTGTTAATTCCTGGCTCGAGATCAATACAAAAGTATCGCTTTCAATAAATTTACAAAATTTTATTTGAACACATAATTGCCGTTTTTCATATAAATATGGTTTTTGGTAACTATATATTAAATGCAAAATATCTATTACAGTTATAAAAAAAAAAGTTTTCTCTTATATTCTGCAACCCGGGAAGCCCGGGTTAACTCCTTTGTGATCGATAATTTCTGGAAGTACATTATCCGCTGTGGTATGCAATTTTATACTTATCTTTTTGTTGTTTTACGCGTTGTATATAAATTCTGCAGATTTTATACAGGGTTGAGCGAAATAATTCTCAGACATTACTGGATATAGGCAGAAATGGCTGAAAATCAATTTTTATTGAATCATTTGTTTTTTAAATTACTGATATCTCATTTCATTCTATGAAAAAAGGAAAATGTTTAATAATATTCTGTTAATGTTGGAAAACGTTTCATAATCTATACCGTATTTTTTTCGTTCTCGATAAATTGACTTTTATCTTCAAAAACAATAACATGCTAATGTGAAGTAGAATCAGAAAATTTTTATTCAAATATACATTTCATACAAGAAAATGTTATCATTTTGCATTTACAGAAGGAAAAAAAGTGAAAGAATACTATCTCTTCGGCAATGCTTTCCATGACTTAAAATAGCGAACTGGGATAACAACCAAATAAAAATATACAATGCTGATGTTCTCCACAGCACACATATCCATGAAATGTTAAGCAGCAACGAAATTCCGAAGCTGTAATTAAAACAAGTAATATAAAAATTTTTGTTTTTAAAGTCAATTCCTACTTAGATCATCAAAGAAAAATTTAATATAATCACTTTAGCTAATATTAGTTTTTGTTGCATTAAAATATCTCAATTTGTTGATTTTCTATAAGCAAGTAGGTTTACAATGGAACTCTATGAAAATTTGTCGAAATATTAGAGATATCACCAAGTTGGCATCACATTTGGCGACTCATTTTGCCCGCCAAATTTGGCGATATATTGCCAAGTTGGCGACAAACTTTGCGGTATTTGGCGACAGAACAGGTTCCCCCTATGGTAACCTCTTACTGAAAATACTTTCATTGATCTTCAATAACCACTGGCCGCCATTTTGTTTCCCATACAAAACTAAAATTAATTAATTAAAATTTAATTAATTAATTAATAATTGAAAAAACTGTATTAACATCAATTGTCATCCAGTACAAGTTCAAAAAAATTTATTTTAACTTGATAGGATGAATAATGAGTATTTTATTAACGATTGAAAATTTGAACAAGATAAATATATAAATAAATATAGGGAGAGTGTGAACTAATAGTAGGAATTGAATAAATGAATAAATAAACAGCGTAGAATAAGAAATTACATTACAGGACACACATTTTCTTTTCTAATTGAAACTAGATGCTTTTTTATGTATTTTTGGCTGAAATTTAAAAATTTCAGTTTATTTCTGTCAACTTTAGATTTTTAAAAACCTTTCAGGTGCAACTTATTGTACTGCTGTACTTCTGTAATGATGATTTCGCACCAGAATTAAAAAAAAAACTAGTTGGATGTGCCAATCCCAAAACTTTCTTCTATCTTATACATCTTAATATTTCAAAAACTAGTTACGCATGTAATACGCCAATATTATTAGTTCAATACTATACCAACTTTGATTTTCATCTTAAATTTCTGCTTCAGTCATTTAAACGAACTAAAAACGAGTTAATCTATATCATGATATTTGTTAAAATTAATAGTTTTTCCTTATTCTATTGTTATCAAATATTTGCGAATAGCCGGCTTAGCAGGAAGCGAGTTACCGCCTTTGCACGAGCCTCCGATGGACAATAGAACTACGAAAAATCAAGAAAAGTATACAAAAATCGCTATCACAGAGCCCCTTTGCCGCGCGATATTTCCAAATTCAAGGAGGACCTGTTGGCCAAAGCCAAAAACATGAATAAAAAATTTTGTTCAATTGCATGCATAATTTTATACACTTTTCGATTGTAGAATGAAGAAAATGGCACAAACATCGCTATTACAGCTCCTCCCATCCGGCAGATTTTTTTTCAAATTCAGGGAGGACTTGTTTGCCATAGCCAGAAACGTACACAAAAAATTTGGTTCAATTCTATGCATAAATTCATACACTTTTCGTTGGTACAATAATGAAAATGGCACAGAGTTCCAATTATAGCGCCCCCTTCTGGCGAACTTTTTCAAGTTCAGGGAAGACTTGCTTGCCATAACCAGAAACAAACACAAAAAATTTGGTTCAATTATATACATAACTTCATATACTTTTCGATGGTACAATAATGAAAATGGTAGACATCGCAATTATAGCGCCCCTTTCCGGCGGAATTTTTTCAAATTCAGGGAGAACCTTCGTGACATGACCGAAAACAAGCACAAAAAATTTGGCTCAATTCTATGCATAACTTCATACACTTTTCGATGGTACAATATTCAAAATGACACAAAAATTGCTATTACAGCGCCCCCTACCGGCAAATTTTCCCCAAATTAAGGAGGGATCTGCTTGTCATAGCCAAGAACTTAAAATAAAAATTTGGTTCAATTCTATGCATAACTTCATACACTTTTCGATGGTACAATTTTCAAAATCGCACAAAAATCGCTGTTACAGCGCCCCCTACCGGCGAAATTTTTCCAAATTCAGGGAGGACCTACTAGCCATATCCAAAAACTTAAAATAAAAATTTGGTTCAATTCTATGCATAACTTCATACACTTTTTGATGATACAATGGCGACAGAGAGACGGACAGACAGACATTTTCTATAAACATGTTTTTGGGGATCTCTGACCCCTAAAACGTGTAAATCCGTCGAAAACCGGAAGTCGAAAAAAATTTCGATTACAATACTTTCTTCTATTGAAGATAGAAGAAAGTAATAATTAGAAAATAAGGAACTGGAATCCTACAGTTTTTTTTTTTTTTTTTTCATCAAACCCAGTAGCAGAAAGTTATGCTTGTGTCTGCGACAGCAATTTAGTGGGATGAAAGTTGTCTGCGGGAGTAGCGTGTTACATTTTGAAACGTATCCAAACGTTCCATCAGCGTGTACAAACATTATGAGTGTTAAAATAAACAGCATTCTTACTGATTAATACCAGGGGTGATTCTGAGTAAAAAAAAAAATATTCTGAAATTCACAGCAAATTTTCCGACAGGTTACAACAAAGAGGTGGGGGGGGGGGACAGGGAGTGAAAATCCACTACCAGCACTAATGTGTTGTTCTTTGAACGCTTTTGATGAAATTTGCATTTTTGCGATCTTTTGACGAAATTTGCTGTTTTTCTGGATCTTTTGTCGAAATATGCCGTTTTTTAGCGATCTTTTGACGAAATCTGCTGTTTTTTCGCGATCTTATCAGGAAAATTTTCTTTTTTTTCGCGATCTTTCGACGAAATTTGTCGTTTTTTCGCGATTCATTGACAAAAATTAGCTTTTTTTCGCGATCCTTTACGAAATTTGCGATTTTTCATCGATTCTTTGACGAACTTCGTGTTTTTTCAGCGATTGTGTGACAGAAATTTGCGTTTTTTCGGCTCCCTTGGTACGAAATTCACGTTTTTCCCGGGATCTTTTGACGAAATTCGCATTTTTACAGCGATCCTTTGGCAGAAATTTGCGTTTTTCGCGATCTTTTGACGAAATTCCGCAAATTTAATTCCGATTTTTTGACATAAATTTTCTTTTTTTCGTGATCCTTTGACAGTAATCTGCGTTTTTCGCGACCCTTTGACAGAAATTTGCGTTTTTTTTCGCGATCG
Organism: Maratus speciosus; assembly: GCA_963932465.1. Taxonomy (NCBI): domain Eukaryota; kingdom Metazoa; phylum Arthropoda; class Arachnida; order Araneae; family Salticidae; genus Maratus; species Maratus speciosus. The sequence goes on along the minus strand of OZ010790.1, from coordinate 275,720,569 downwards.
TTTTACAGAAATTTGTGTTTTTTCGCGATCGTTTTACAGAAATTTGCGTTTTTCGCGATCGTTTTACAGAAATTTGCATTTTTTTCGCGATTGTCGACTAAATTCGTGTTTTTTCCTCGATTCTTTGATGAAATTTAAATTTCTTCCGCGATTTTGTGACAGAAATTTGCATTTTTCTCGCGCCCCTGGAACGAAATTCACGTTTTTTTCAGGATTTTTGGATGAAATTCAAGTTTGTACTGCGATCTTTTGGCAGAAATTTATGTTTTTCGAGATCTTTTGACGAAATTCCGCAAATTTAATTCCGATTTTTTGACATAAATTTTCTTTTTTTCGTGATTCTTTGATAGTAATCTGCGTTTTTCGCGATCGTTTTACAGAAATTTGCTTTTTTTCCGCGATTGTCTGACTAAATTTGTGCTTTTTCCTCGATTCTTTGATGAAATTCAAACTTTTTCCGCGATTTTGTGACAGAAATTTGCGTTTTTCTCGCGCCCCTGGAAAGATATTCACGTTTTCTTTCGGGATTTTTAGATAAAATTCAAGTTTGTACAGCGATCTTTTGACATAAATTTGCGTTTTTTCGCGATCCTTTGACATAAATTTTCGTTTTTTCGCGATCGTTTGACTAAATTTGCGTGTTTCCCACAGTTGTTTGACTAAATTCGCATTATTTCCGCGATTCTTTGACGAAATTCGTGTTTTTCAGCGATCCTGTGACAGAAATTTGCATTTTTTCCACAACCCTGGGTCGAAATTTCTGTTTTTTTCCGGGCTCTTTTGACGAAATTCGCGTTTTTATAGCGACCCATTTGGCTATAAATTACCGATTTTTTATGCGAACGATTGTAAAAATTGATATTTTTCGGCCAGCATTTGTCGAATTCGCGATATTTTTTGTCAAAATTTTCGTACTTTTTTTTTTTAAGGAAATATTTTTTTTTTTCTAGTTGGAAATTTATCTGCAAGGTGCAAAATAAATCTGCGACGCACGTCGCGCGTCGCGCACTTTCTGCTACCGGGTCATCAAAGTTATAAAAGTAAAAATGTGTGTGTGTAAGAGGAGAAAGATGAGATACAGAATGATGAGATTAGGTGTAAGTAATTCTATTGTTGTATTTCTGTAATGATGATTTCACACCAGAATTTTTGGAAAAAGAATTTTGAAAATAAGGAAATGGAATTTTACAGCTTTCAAATTTATTCAAGCAAAATGTGTGTGTGTAAGAGGAGAAAGATGAGATACAGAAAAATGAGATTAAGTGTAAGTAATGGTATTGTTGTATTTCTATAATGATGATTTAACACCAGAATTAATAATAAATTTAATGCAATCAAATAAGAGTTGACAGGATATGATTTACCGTTAAAGATAAAATCCATTGCTTGTTATATTAGTTTTGTACCTGGGAAAACACTGCACAGCTTTATAAATTTATTTTAATACTCGTGTATAATTTCAATAAAATTTAATGGAATATTTAAATTTTCAAGAAAGAAATATAATATTGCTGTACCTTACCATTCAGTGCAGCAGTTTTTTCAGAATTTACAGTTGGAATTTCCTGCATCATTGGTTCCTCAACAGAATAAGAGGGACCTTTACCAGATGGTCCAAGTAACAACAAATTATGGTCTCGATTCGAATAATATGGTTCGCAAGCACGACGTTGCGAATTGCAATACATTCCGATCGGGGGACAGCATTCATCAAAGCAAGGAAGCATAAAAAAGGGACAGTTAGTGGCAGTCTCTGTATCCGCATTCGACGCATCAGATATATCTAGATGTAAAGAGAAAAACAAACATGAGAAGTTCAATACATTTTCTTTTAAATTTCATCATTAAAGAGTAAAAGCTAGCTTGAATTTTAGGGGTGTACAACAAAAACTGTTTAATTGAAATACTTCACTAATATTAGCCCTTCACTGGCGTTATTTCCAACGTTATGCTAGCATTAATATTTACTAGACCAGTATTAATTAACATTATTTTTACGATAACTATTACTGTTGGTATAACAATGTTGGATCAAAATATTAGAGCTACATTTTAGAAATATGTACGAGGTGCGGCTATTAAATAACCGAACTGGTACTTCCACCAGCCAATAGCGAGCGTGGTGCAGTCGAACATTCTTTGACGCTATTACATGGTATGTCCAATATCCCCTGTATGATGGTCAAAGTCACGTATAGCTGAGTTTGGCTGTAGCATTCGCTCGGAGTGAACCGCGTGCCAGTGACTCGCCGGAAAAACGATAGCTGTTTAGGCGAAACAACGAGTTAACATAAAGTTTTTTGTGAAGCTTTTCCGGAAAACTGCCACAAAAGCTTATGCTATGTTAAAAGAAGTGTATGCACATAAATGTTTATCGCGCACTCAAATTTTTGAGTGGTTTAAAAGGTTCAAAATTTGACGAAAAATAACCGAAGACGATGCGCACTTCGGATGACGTTGTACCTCAAAATCGGACACAAACATTAACAAAATTGGTCGGTTGATCCAGGTAAATTGTCGTCTGGGTATTCGAGTGGTTGCTGAGTTGACAGAAAATGACAAAGAACGTGTTCGTCAGATTTTGCATGAAACACTCAACATGAAGAATCCTGGATCCTTCACCAGGACAATGTCCCAGCTTTACCGCTTTATCTGTGAAGGTGTTCCGGGCAATGCATACCATCCCGTGCTGGATCATCCAAAGTGCTCGCATGATTAGCCCCCTATGACTTCTATTTATTTCAAAATGTCAAATCCGAGCTGAAAGGAGGCAAGCTTTTAGAGCATGGAATCTGTCAAAGCAAAAGCGGCGGTGATTCTCAAAAAACTGCCAGAAGAGGTAATCCAGCACTGCTTTCCACAGATATAAATTTGAATGGTGTAGTGTATGGATAGCCAAGGGGAGTATGTTGAAGGCGGTAAAGTTTCTGATGTGATTGGTGACGAATAAAAAGTTTTATGGCAATAGTCGTCATTTAATATGCACACCTCCAAGGTTCAATATCATTCTGCTGCATATTTTCAAAACACATGTATCCTTAAAATGGAGTAATTTTATATAAAGGACTAGATGACACAGTGCTCTATAGGAGATAGCACTGATTCCAAATGTATGGAACTGTAAAAAGTGGACAGTTTTTTGCGTCCTTTAACTCAACCTGGCTTTTGTGTGTAAAAATGGAATTTTGCAATCGATACTTTACCCTTTTCCTGATATGCTATAATTATACATATTGAGTTTACATAGGTGTTGTTTCGACGACACTATAATATTTTAATATTTTTGGAAATTAACTATAAATAATACATTAATTTTAAGGTATTTTTCGTTATCCCAACAGATGATAAATCACCAAATATTCTCAGTAACTCGTACAGATGTATACGAGTCGAAACAGCAATAGATTTAATGATGCGCCGATAAACTCTAGCCAGATGACCAAATGGCTATGAAACTGCATTAATGAAACATAGCTAAAAATATAAATAAATTAATAAATAAAAAAATGAAGAGTGTAATGTGTTTTTTAAAATACGTTTCCGTCAATTAATTGTTTGATATTGCTTAATTTACGATTATACGTTGAGAAATCAATTTTGAAATCCCAAAAAGATAGTTAAAATAATGTTTCAGTTTTTCTTTCCTGTTGAATTATTTAAGAAAGGAACAGAGCCCAAAACTTTCTTCTATCTGATACATGTTAGTGTTTGAAAAAGTAGTTACATATGTTAGTTCAATACTATACCAACTTTGATTTTCATCTTAAATTTCTGCTTTTATCAATTAATCGGAGTAAAAACGAGTTGATCTCGATCATATTTATTAAAACCAATAGTTTTTCGTTATTGAAGGCAGACCAAGCTGGTCGCCAAGGGCGTCTAGTATGTAATAGATTAGCTGTTACAGCCATTAAAATCACCAGTCAGTTAATGGACCAACAGGAGATGTTGACATAGCAACATCATACATCTCACGGCAATGTGAATTGAATGGAAACCCGATGACTGATGTCTTCTGTTGGAATTTGAATCCCAATAAAAAGCCGTGAGTAAGTGATAAATTGTAAATTGGGACTTACCCTTCTTCAGGATACTTATCCATTTCGGTGTAAATCCACACTTTGTTTTGATCCCATATATATTAGTTATCTTAATTTTAATGAACCACTCTTATAACTTCCTTTGACAAAAAAGATTGTAGAATACTTGTTATATCAAATGAATAAGCAGCGGTAACACTTTAAGCTATTCACATTGTTTAAATTGTAAAAGAGAGAGCATTTTACATGCCTCTTCTCTGGATAAACTACATGTTGAGAATGGAAAAAAATGTTTACATTATAAGATAATAAATCAGTAATAATAATTGTAATAATAATATCATAATAATAAATCAGTTTAATGTAGTCTATGAGTCTTAATGCAGTCACTCAACAAGTCATTATCTTTATCAAAGGATTTTCAAGGTTAAATACTTCAGGTACTAGTAATACATCTTTAAGTGTTATTTCATGAACTTTGTTGTCTGATGCTCGCGTGTTTATATTTACGTCACCTGATCCGTAACTGATAAGTTTTTTCCATTTGCGATGGTAACATTTGTTTTTTAGCGTGATTTTATTTCTGTAAACATTGATTATGAACATACAATATGGCTTGAGCTGCCACTGTCTACTATAAATGCTTTGTTTTCCATTCCGTGCGTTATAAAGGCATAACTTTTATTTTCGCTCGCCCTCCATGTATTGTTTTCATTTTCAGAGTGACTGTACCTACGGTTTGATCCCGGTGTTTGTTCACTTCTAACATTGTTTTCACTCTTTTGAAAAACTAGTGATGTAGAGTAATGTTTTTTGTTTGGTCTAATGTGTTGATTTTGTGGTGTATTTTGTGTTTTGGCTTTGTTATGCCAACATTCCTGTGTGTTGTGATTTCTCATCCGACAATTGGAGCAGTATTTATTACTTGTTTTGTTCTTGTAATTTTTCTGTGCTTTAAATGCTCTGGCAGGATTTTATGTTCTCTCATCATTATCATATCGTCGGTTATATTCGTCAATAAGTTTAGACTTAGTAAATGACGGTGTAAGTTGATTTTCTTCTCTCGATTCAAGGGCAGTGATGAGAGTATCATAAGATTAGGGTAGGGAGCATAATAACAGTGCAGAAATGTGATTATCATTTATAACTTCTCCTATGGCCGCTAATTTGTCTACTAATTCCATTATTTTTGTAATATGATTAACAACGTTGCCACCTTCCGCTAATTTAATCCCGTAAAGTTTTCTTAAGAGATAAAGTTTGCTAGACAAATTATGTCGCTCATAGATTTCACGCAAAGCTTGCCAAGTTTGTCTGACTGTCTGTAAATTTTTAACATGAGTAATTTGATTATCATCAATTGTTAGATTAATTAGTGCACAGGCTTTCTTATCACTTTTGGACCAAGCGTCCGTAATTGGATTTGGCGGTTCTTCCGTTATTACATGAAATAAGTCTTCTTTAGTTAACATCATTTCTGCCTTAAATTTCCAGACCGAATAGTTCGTAGCTGTGAGTTTTTCAATAGCTAAATTATCTTTAGAAGCTGCCATTTTCTTAACTTTTGATTACTTACGTGTTACCGTAAAAAGTTCTTCCAACTTTTCTTTTTGAAAGTTTAAAAGTTTATCAAATATCTGATATTTCAGATTTCAGTGGAGGCTATTTAATTTATTTATTTTTATTCAGTGATCAGTAATCATAAACTTGTTGGGATTTGAATCTCAATAAAAAGGCGTGAGTAAGTGATATATTGTAAATTGGGACATACCCTTCTTCAGGATACTTATCCATTTCGGTGTAAATCCACACTTTGTTTTGATCCCATATATATTAGTTATCTTAATTTTAATCAACCACTCTTTATAACCTCCTTTGACAAAAAAGATTGTAGAATACTTGTTATATCAAATGAATAAGCAGCGGTAACACTTTAAGCTATTCACATTGTTTAAATTGTAAAAGAGAGAGCATTTTACATGCCTCTTCTCTGGATAAACTACATGTTGAGAATGGAAAAAATGTTTACATTATAAGATAATAAATCAGTAATAATAATTGTAATAATAATATCATAATAATAATAATAAATCAGTTTAATGTAGCCTATGAGTCTTAATGCAGTCACTCAACAAGTCATTAACTTTATCAAAGGATTTTCAAGGTTAAATATATTTGAAGAGATTTATGGCTGAGTTGAAACGACGTATTATTTATGTAACTGAAGATATTATCTTTAGCACAGTTATTTAGCTTGATTTATGTTCATCATCTTCGAGTCCGAGTAATATCGATAATCGATTTGCCATTCATTTCACATTGAGTCGTGGTGTGCAACATTGCTACGGCGACACTTCCGCTGCTGCGCCAACTGAGCGGCAATTCAGATTTGTTTGCACCATTCTATTCTAATCCATTAGTATTCTAAAGAATACTAGCCGCCCTTGGCGACTAGTTTGGTCTCCCTTAAAATTTATGTTTGGGAAAGCATGCTAAGCATTGTATCGTGTTACTTTTATTCATAATTTAATTTACTTGGACTCCCTTAAATATAGTTAATATAATCACTTAAGTTAGGATTAGTTTTTGCTGCATTAAAATATCTCAATTTGTTGATTTTCTGTAAGCAAGTAAACCCTAGTGGTTTAAAATGGCATTCTATGGAAATTTGGCGAAATATTACAGATATCGCCAAATTGGCGTCGCTTTTGGCGACTAATTTTTGTCGCCAAATTTGGCGATATATCGCCATGTTGGCGACAAAATTGGTGGCATTTGGCGGCAGAACACCCCCCCCCCTAAGCTACCCCCCCTTATAGGTATGGAGAGGCATTAAATGCTGTTCAATAACCAATGACGTGTGTTTCATTCGGGCGTTGCCATTAAACAATTAACAAATAATCGCGATTTCTGCGCCACATACGATAGCATAATATATATATATAGATTCTGTTGTACATCCGCTGTTTGCGAAAAGCCGGCTTAGCAGAACGAGAGTTCCAGTCGCTGCACGAGTCGCCGATGACCAACAGAACTACGAAAAACCGCGAAAATTATACAAAATCGCTATCACAGCGCCCCTTTCCAGCGGAATATTTCCAAATTCAAGGAGGACCTGCTGGCCATAACCAAAAACATGCACAAAAAATTTGGATCAATTCTATTCGTAACTTCATACACTTTTCGATGGTAAAATAAATAAAATGGCACAAAAATCGCTATTGCAACCCCTTCCGGCAGAATATTTTCAAATTCAAGGAAAAACTGCCTGCCACAGCCAGCCAAATACATACATAAAAAATTTGGTTCAATTCTATGCATAACTTCATCATACACTTTTTTATGGTACAATGGCGACACACGGACAGACGAACGGACAGACAGACATTTTGTATAAACATGTTTTTTGGGGTCTCTGATCCCTAAAAACGTGTAAATCCATCGAAAACCGGAAGTCGAGAAAAATTTCGAATACAATACTTTCTTCTATTGACGATAGAAGAAAGTAAAATGAAGAGTGTAATGTATTTTTTAAAATACGTTTTCGTCAATTAATTGTTTGATATTGATTAATTTACGATTATACGTTGAGAAATCAATTTTGAAATCCTAAAAAGATGGTTAAAATAATGTTTCAGTTTTTCTTTCCTGTTGCATTATTTAAGAAAGGAACAGAGCAAGAATTTCACATTTTTTAATAAATTCACTTTTTTGCGCTTTCTATCAAGCGAAAACAAAACAGTGAACTTTTCATAATCGGTGCCCACGGACAAATTAGTGTATATTGTAACGGAAATTTTGGGAAAAAACATAAACTTCAGACAAAGAATTAAGCGTGATTTTCAAGATGAACATTGATTGGATATAAAAGACGTTTAAAAAAATATATATATATATATTTTTTTTTACTTTTATTTCTCTTTAAAATGGCAGTCTTTTCAGTGTATAAAACTGGAGTCACGTTATCTTCTTCATTAAAACGGATGCCAAGACATATGCGCAACGGATCCAAACAGATGGTCCCTTGGCGACAGCAAGTTTGTGACGCTTTACAGCAAGTAGCATTTGAATAAGAACACCAGCCGCCAGCACATTGAGTCTCTGTATCTTGAGTTGTCCCATCAAATACTTCTGAAAGAACAGAAAAGAAACAAACATAATAGTCTAAGAGCTGTTAAACATTTTAGGGAAGGTATTTGAGGCACCCTGAAAATTTGTGCAACACTTCTTTTGTAATGGCTGAATACAAAATCGAATGTCTGGCTGAAGGATCGTGGCCCAAAAACTGTACCAGACACGTGTCAAGTGCCATTTTTTGACTACCCAAAAAAGGTATTTGAGGCACGCTGAGATTGAGACAGAATAATATTTATACTTAGAAAAAAATATTTTGAAAATGACAGACACTTTAGTCGGCCCAAAATCTGTGCCAGACACGTGTCAAGTGCCAAAATGGCACTTGACACGTTTGGCACCATTTTGGCACAAAAATGGCACTTGACACGTGTTTGGCACAGTTTTTGTGCCGACTAAAGTGTCTGTCATTTTCAAAATATTTTTTCTAAGCATAAATATTATTCTGCCTCAATCTCAGCGTGCCTCAAATACCTTTTTTGGGTAGTCAAAAAATGGCACTTGACACGAGTCTGGCACAGTTTTTGGGCCGACTAAAGTGTCTGTCATTTTCAAAATTTTAGGTAGCTTTCATTACAAAAAGCTACCTATTGCAGCCGTTCGGAGGAAAGCGATTTCAAAAAATTTTGGTATATTTTCATCGATCATGACCCCCAGACCCCGAAACCACCCTCCGTTCAAAAGTTGATATATATATATATATATATATATATATATATATATATCCATATATATATATATATATCTGACCTTTGTCATACTGTAACTCTCGAATTTATGAACCGATTTGGATGTAATTCGGTATGTACATAGTACATACCAATGTCTCGACCGAGTTCGTTGGCCAGCTTCATCCGCCATTTTGTTTCAAAATGGCGGCCATTTAAAATTTTCTTAAAAATTTTAAATTTGAAATGTGGTACCAAAGAATTGAAAATAGAAAAATATTTTTTTCTTATGTATTTGACCTTTATACAAAGATTCCGGAACAGTTTTTGTTTCGTCTATATCTTTAAAAAGGGCTGAGTTATAGCATTTTGAATTTCTAGCGTGGCTGACATTTTGAAACGTCCTGAATTTTGTCACGCGACAAAAGGCGTATTTATGAACCGATTTGGATGTAACTTCGTTTGTACATAGTACATACCAATGTCTCGACCGAGTTCGTTGGCCAGCTTCATCCGCCGTCTTGTTTAAAAATGGCAGCCATTTAAATTTTTAAGAAAAATTTAAATTTGAAATGTGGTACCAAAAAATTGAAAATTGAAGAAATATTTTTTTCTTATGTATTTGACCTTGATACAAAGATTCGGGAGCAGTTTTTGTTTCGTCTACATCTCAAAAAATGGCTGAGTTATAGCATTTTGAGTTTCTAGCGTGGCTGACATTTTGAAACGTCCTGATATTTGTCACGCGATAACAGGCGTATTTATGAACCGATTTGTATGTACTTTGGTGTGTACATAGTACATACAAATATCTCGACCGAGTTCGTTGGCCAGCTTCATCCGACATCTTGTTTCAAAATGGCGGCCATTTAAAAAAATTTTAAATTTAAAATGAGATACCAAAATATTGGAAAATGAAAAAGATTTTTTTTGTATGTGTTTGACCTTAATACAAAGTTCCCGGAACAGTTTTTGTTTCGTCTATATCTAAAAAAATGGCTGAGTTATAGCGTTTTGAATTTCTATTGTGGCTGACATTTTAAAACGACCTGATTTTTGTCACGCGATAACAAGCGTATTTATGAACCGATTTGGATGTTATTTGGTCTGTACATAGTACATGCCAATGTCTCGACCGGGTTCGTTTGCCAGCTTCATTCGCTATCTTGTTTCAAAAGGGTTGCCATTTAAAAACAATTAAATTTAAAATTTAAAATGAGGTATTAAAAAATTGGAAAATGAAAAAGATTTTTTTATGTGTTTGACCTTGATACAAAGATTCCGGAGCAGATTTTGTTTCTGAAAATTTGTTCTTTTGTTTATATCTTAAAAAATGGTTGAATTATAGCATTTTGAATTTCTAGTATGGCTAACATTTTGAAACGATCATGTATTTGTCACGCGATAACACACGTATTCGCCTATTTCCATGTGAGAAAGCATGTGGATAGTATACATCAACATCTCATCCAAATATAAGTTACTTTAAATAAAAGCAGCTTGGATAAAGCTGACTAATTTGGTGAAATTCTCATTCATAATGATTTAGTATTGGTAAAAATTAGTATTGAATCTTCTATATTCGGTTTCCACTAAATTGAGCTTCGTGTGTTTGAATAATATAAGTTGGCTTTTTTAAAATAAGGTATTTGAAAGCTACCTCTTCCTCCCGGCACTGGCCGGAAGGACTTTTTTTTTCTAAGTATAAATATCTCAATCTGTCTCAATCTCCGCGTGCCTCAAATACCTTTTTTGGGTAGTCAAAAAATGGCACTTGACACGTGTCTGGCACAGTTTTTGTGCCACGATCCTTCAGCCAGACATTCGATTTTGTATTCAGCCATTACAAAAGAAGTGTTACACAAATTTTCAGGGTGCCTCAAATACCTACTCAAACATTTTCAACAGCTCTCCTACTATAAGAAATTGAAGACATCAGAAACATAATAAATTAGAAGGTTATAAATATTTCCAAACAATAAGAAATTAATGAAAGATAATTTTAAAAAGTCCGTGTAAAAAACTTCTCATAAAATATTAGTTCATAAAAATTTCGAATGGCTCTTTGGTACAGAAATACTTTACATTTTTCTATCATATTAACCTTTTCACGGACAAGAATAAAAAAATATTAATCTCATTTTAGGCACGGGTGAAAAGATATCTACGAGTTCTAAAGGTAGCCTTATCAGAAAATATAAAATATTTCAGTGTGGTTTTATTACATGGGTAGTGTTTTCACTGAGTAAACATCGCCCCGCTCGATCGCTGAAATAACAAAAATAGTGCAGAAGATATGTTTTGTTAAAAATAACTAAAGCAACTTTTTAAGTTATTGTAATATTTTACTTTTTTTTTTTTTACTTACAATTTATAATATTTTTAATCTCTCTTTACTATAATGAAAAGTGAAAAATATGCAATTTTTTTATTAGATCTCCAAGAAAATTCTGTCGTTTAAAGTTTTTTCATGCCTACTTTTTCAAAATTCTAATTTATTCATTAGCACCACTTTTTTGAACTGGTAAAATTCCCATAGTTTTCACATTTGACATTAAGGTGAAAACAAACGGAATTTTACCATTTCAAAAAAGTGGTGCCAATGAAGAAATCAACATTTAAAAAAAGTAGGCGTGAAAGAACATAAATAACGACAGAATTTTCTTGGAGACCTAATAGATATAGAGGAAGTTCGGGTATTTTGGAATGGTCTGACAATATGGAATATTTCAATATCTGGCGCGTACTGTGTTGCAGCCAAGCGTAAATCTGCCATACGACTTCCCAGTACTCCCATGGGGCGCTGTGCTCAGTTCTGTTTGGATACCTGTTGTTGGAGCGACGCGGTGAAATAAAATCTTATTCTCAATTTTTGTAGTTTTTTGGAGGTAAATTTTTATAAAATTCGCATTAATTATAAAATCTCATTGCCAGTGATGTTAACCAAGGTCAGTATAAATTTGAACATTTATATGTATTGCTGTGTTAGTCAGTTTTCATCTACGCTAATTTGTTGACGAGGGAAGAGGTTATGTTTTTCAAGATGGTGTGTCGGTTAATATGGAATATCAACTCGACAACTGTTTCAAGACGAGTCTAAAAATTAGAACAATCTTCAAATAATGTGATAATTAATAGATGATGTACTAAGTTTAGCTCATTAAATAATTTTGGTTATTATTTTAAATCGTGGTTTTTCTTGCAATTTTAATATTCCTTATGACCCTAGATTCGACATTACACAAAAAGTGTAATTTTTTTTTAAATTTATTGATATGTATTTTTTTTCTTTCATTTTAAAGTGCAGGCATTAAAAATGTACTAAGAAATAGTCAAAGTTGTTCTTTACTAAATTTTAATCTATCTCAATATATATATTTTTTAATGTTGCCTTGCAAATAAAAATAAAATGGTATTCCATAATACCGAAACTTCCTGTACGTATATAATTATTTACTATTTTAAAAATACACTATATATATTATAGAAGTGATACTTTCTTAAATTACACAGCCTCGCAGCAATTGTATTTGGCACCTACTATGGAAAATTTTTATTGTTTAACATTTGTAATTATGCTAATACAGAAATTATTTTTTAAATGTGAAAACACAAATAACGCAATGAATATGAAGAATCTTTTTAAAAACTAAAACTATAAAGTCTCCCCCAGTCTCTACTGAACTAAAAGATGACATTTCATTCTTCTATTGTCGTCTACCCCACTGCTCAAACAGGCATTTTATAAGACACTCTACTTCCCCCCTCCCCCCATGGTATGCATTGATAATGACTTTTCAACATTTATCTACAAAGGAAATCAAATTCGAGGAAAATTAGTCGGATGTACCATCCCAAAACATTTTTCTATCTCAGACATGTTAATACTTCCAAATTCGCTATCACACTACCAAAATTAAATGACAATCTATGCTCATCATGATGATTCTAGAGACATGAAACTCCGTATTAGTTCTTGAGATATGACTATCGATGAAATATTGTAAATTCAGCAAAATGAAGCCTTGCAGCGCCACCAATAGGGCGATTTACACGAAATACTAATCAGCAACAACTTATGTCAACGTCTAACTGAATCTGAAGTTTGGGGAAAATCCGTTCATTAGTTTTTGACATAGAGCTATTGCGAAAATCGTGAAGATCTTAACATAGCAGCGCCAAGTATTAGGCGATTAACACCAAAATTTTATCAGCAAAAACTGGTGCCAACATCTAGCTAAATCTGAAGTTACATGAAAATTTCGTGCATTAATTCTTGAGGTAGAGCTATTGCGGAAATCGCAAAAAATGCAGCGCAGCAGCGCCACCTTTTGGGCGATTTACACGAACACGTAATCAGCACCAATTCATATCAAGGACTAACTGAATCTGAAGTTTGATGAAACTCCGTGCATTAGTTCTTGAGATTGGGCTATTACAAAAATCGTAAAAAATGCAGCATAGCGGCCGGTGATTTACACCAAAAACCAATCAACACCAATTTATATAAGGGACTACCTGAATATAAATTTTTATTAAATTTCGTGCATTAGTTCGTAAGATAGATCGCCCATAAAATTTGTGTCACATACAGACAGAGTTACAGACTCATATACAGACATTTTGTAAAAACATGCTTTTCGTGATCTCTGACCCCTAAAACGTTTCTTTTTTCTTTTTTTTTTCCTTTAAATTATGGTCATCCCCCCCCCCCCCATTCTGACCAGAAAACTAGAGTTCTAACTTTTTAAGACTGCTCTTTCATCTTCACCTAACACTTCATTTATATTGGCTGTTTCATAATAATGGAATCCATCAATCCTAATGAAGAAAATAACTCGGTTAAAGCGGAAACTCGGTTAAGCGGGACTCGAATAATCGGGACTCTACTGTATTAGAAAAAATTAGTAAACAACTTACCATTTGAAACCATTTCAATTGTACCTCCAAATGATGTCATCAATGGCAAAATGACGCATAGGAAGATTAACACCTTCATCTAATAAATAAATAAGTTGAAAAATAAATACATAAATAAATTGATAAAATGATTTTAATGAATGACTATAAAAAGACATAAAGGATAGATATCGAATTTGTTAATTTATAGAATAAATATTAGAAAAAAATTAGACTTTCAATTTTGATAAACACTATGCAAATGAAAATACATATTTAGCTAGGCAGAATTGGAATATTAGGACATAAAAATGTTTTACCATGCGTAATAAAAAGAAATAAAAGAAAATACTTCCAATTTGACTATACTCTGTGCACAAAGAAAGAAAACTGCAGATTGTGGAATTAATTATCCCGTCAAAATATATCTATTCACGAAGTAAGATTCACAGAATTTTAAACAACTATAACCATTGTTCCCACATTGTTTCCAACTGGTGAAGGAAGAATAAGCGTAAAAAAGATGCAAAAAAGCGGTAAAAAGCAGCTAAATTTTGGGGAAAAGAATGAAAAATCCGCCAAAATAAATAAAATAAATTATGGACACATATAATAACAATTATTAATAATTTTAATACTATTTATTGTTCCTATATCTTGTAAATATGTGTTTTTACTGCACTGCGAGTATTTTTAACATTGTGCGTTCCTGTATTCTTAATTGAACATAAGAAGATAACACATGGATACAAAACAGAAAAATCGAAAGTGAAAAAAGGTTGTGTTTATTTTTGTTTATTTATAGTTATTTTCAGATACATGACAAAACCTCGAATGTAAAGTATACCATGAGGATAAACAGTAGGGCCAACTGTGGAGACTTGACCCATAGGGACTCTTGACACATGGGGATTTTTTCTACGAAAGAGAAATTTAGGGGAAATGTCAGTCATATTATTGGGATGGTTGACCCATCCCACAACAGTATTTTAGATGGAACAGACATTATAGAATTATCAGGTTTTCTAGCAATTTAGTGTTGATCGATACAGCACCTTTCAAGTAAATTTTAAAGCTCTTGGAATTTGTTAAATTTCAACTTCCAGTTTTGAGGTAAGTCAATTTCAGAAATATACTTGTTTTAGTAACTTTTTAGCTACATATTGGTATCTAGTTTTTTTATATAAATTTAATGCAAGTTCCTAAAATATTAGGGTTAACAAAGCAAAGATAACAAGGGAGCTTGATCCAATGATTAATTTGATATTTTTTGTTTGATTTAATGAATTTATTGTGATTTAGATCTAATGATTTTTTTAACATATTACGGTACCCTAAAGTTGGGAAAAGCAAACAAAAAATTTCAGGCAGGAAGAAGAGTAAGACAATATTAGCCACTGGCACACCAAACAGAAAATAAACAGAAGAAAGAGACAGAAAGAAGAAGAGAAAAAAAAGTAGACGAAAGAAAGGCAAAAAAGACTCTTTTTATGAAATGTGGAAAGGTTGAGAAAAAAAAAATTCCACTAGAATCTGAAACTTCCGTGTCGAAAAGTGACATGTCACATAGTCCTCAATCAAGTCAAGATGATAGAATGTAGGAAGAGCTTGATAACCAAAAAGTACAAGTTGAGGACTCGGTAATTTTCACGTTTTGTGGAAAAAAGAGGATGATATATTTTGTTGGCTTAGTAGCAGAAAACAATCACGTTTTGACTGTGAAATTTGCTAGATCAGAAGGTAACAGATTCAAATATCCTGAGGTTACAGATGTGCCTGATGTAGATTTGGTGCAAATTGAAACTCGTCTCTGTCCTCCTGACATAGAGTACAAAATGTCAGAGTCATAAGTTTTGAATCTGACTACCGTCAACTGAGTAACTTTGGCCCAAATTTGGGTTAACTTTGACCCAAGTTTGGGATAACTTTGGTCCATGCTGCCATGTTGGAACCTTGGTGAATTATTTACAAAGATCTGCCAGTCTCACACTAGTGCTGCTACCTATATTTTATAATCAAAACTTTGTCGATAACTCAGCGATGTAGCAGATTTAATCTTTTTTCTCTTTGGGCCAAAGTTACCCCAGTTGATAGTACTGCTTTTCTGCTGATGTTGAATGGGGTTTAATTAAAGAAAAATAAACTTGTATAAAACACAAAACCTGTGTTTTTTATTTCAATACCTATGAGAACTCTCACTTTCATGAGGTGTGTCATGTCTCCCTAAGTAGGGAGTCAAGTCTCCTTAGGCCTAGGGACACTTTACCCACCTGCAGACTTAAAAAAAAAAATTGCACCATTTCTAATTAGAATTATGCTATTATTTTTAACCGCAGTAATGTACAAAATAACAGACTATTTTTTCATATTTTTTATTCAGCTCCAACTGTTTTGAAAAAAAAAAAAAAAAAGGAAAAACCAAAAAATGGGTCAAGTCTCCCTAGTTTCCCCCTACATAGTAGTAAAGAAAAAAAATATTGAAAACGAAAGACTATTTTCTGAATTTTAACAATGAATTTATTTATATTCCACAAACGTCTCTCAAATACTGAATGTAGTTCACCTGGAAATTACATAACATAACTGTTATGCACGCCTTATTTTATAGTAAACCTTTTGGTGGTATACCTCAAATATAAATTTTATTAAGTCTCAAATTGTGTTGCATCATTAAAATACGCTGCCAACAAATTCCCCTTATAGACCATTAGGTAACCGAATTCTTTTATGACCCTGTAAATGAATTATAAATGCTTTGCACCATATATTTTACAGAAATCATGTTTTAGTGCATCTCAAGAATGCATATTAATTTCATTATGTTTGAAATAGCGCAACACCTTTGACTTATAATACTAAAAACGATTTTTCCTCATATACCATAATGTAATGGTATTTTTTACAGTATCCCTGTGAACGAACAATGAATGCTTACGCACTCGATATTTAGTAGTGAACATGCAATAGCAAATCTTAATTAATTATATCAATTACATGCAGTCCGAGTACATTTTTGGGAGTTAGAGCTCGGACGGAAGACTGATATATGACAGACAGACAAGCCGAAGTCATAAACACTTTTAAAGTATGTTGGAAAGTGTTAAAAATCAATATTTGATTTACATTTATCGCTTATGGATCATCTAAATTCATCTTCAATCAATCTGAGTGTTACAAATACGATCATGTTTTTAACTAGCTTAACGCAGTTTTAAATATCATCTGGATTTCTGATTAAAGTGTTTTGTGCAAATTATTTTCCGTACAATTCCTTTCAAATTTCTCAAATATGTTAATAATTCTTTTATTTTTCAAATAAGTGTGTATTCGCATGTAAATTAGTAAACAGTATAAAATCAAGAGAACTTGTGTAATTTCAGGAAAATATTTTTAAAGAAACTTTATTTTCGATGGTTTATTTTCTTTAATGAAGTTTTATTTCGTACAGGAAATTTTTATACTGTATATCGTAACATTATATAGTTATGCGCACCTGGCAAAGGTTTATTTTATGTCATAACTTAAAGAGCAATTAAATGAAAAGAAGAATTTATTAATTTGAATTTCAATCATCATCTTAAGGCTGTCCTAAGCCATCTTTTTCAATCCAAACTGGCTTGCATTCTGGCAGATTTTGAATACATTTTGGTTTACAAATGTTTGAAATTGGTGCGTTCTCTTACTCTGATTATATGTAATCGAAGTTTTTCCACTTTTCGGTTAAGGCAGAGGATCTCTCAGTAAATGTTGTCAAATGTAGCGTTTTTAAACGAATTTCTGGAAGCGACAACGCGAGAAGCAAAAAAAAAAAAAAAAAAA
Organism: Maratus speciosus; assembly: GCA_963932465.1. Lineage (NCBI taxonomy): Eukaryota > Metazoa > Arthropoda > Arachnida > Araneae > Salticidae > Maratus > Maratus speciosus. The sequence continues at coordinate 275,703,009 of OZ010790.1, read as the reverse complement.
AAAAAAAAAAAAAACCGCTGTCATGAGCTAACAATCGCTTGTAACTTAAGATGCAATTCATTTATTGAAAATGAAATCAGATTTCGATTACAAATAACTTAAAAAATCATTTCAAGAATCACTGCAAGTGTCATGCTTTTACGTTTGAAAATGAGTTCATAAATGTGATAAATGTGTTAGAAAGTTTCACGTTGTTCAGTGGAGAAAAATATTATTTTCAGGACCGCCTTAAAAAAAAAAAAACCCCATATCAATTTCATATTTAATGTACATTTCTAACATTAAATATGAATGAGGATACTTTAGCAAACTAAAATTACAACCTATTAGAAAAAGAAAACGTGCATTTTTGCTCGCAAAATGCAAATGAATTTTTACGATTACATTAAATGTAAATATTTTACCCTATAGAGGTATACAATGCAACGAACTGTATTATAGGCGAATTCACCTTTTGATTTCGAAAAAGAAATATATATATATAACTATTTTATTTAATAGAAATAGTTCATTTCATAAAAACTGAAAACAAAATAGAGAATTTAATAAGCTTCTTTTTAATTTAACACTTCCCGAGTTTATTGCAGATACAAAAGCAGTCATTTAAAAACTTTTAAAGCCACACGGGACTTACTTTTCTTTTCTAAAAACGATATTCTCTTCAGCCGTAGTTTTGCTACAAGGCGCGCCATATTTTCAATTCAATCCCCCCTCATGTTTTTTCCCCTTTTATATATTCCTCAAACAATCGCATAATCAGCCGGCCGGAGAAATTTGAATCATTCAAGATGATCGAAGTTTTACATTTCCCCCCCAAAAGGGAAACACCTGAGACGTTATCTCATTGCATTTCAAGTGTTTTGGATCTCGCTTCTTTGGAAGAATAACACAACTGTAAGTTGTTTTGTTGTAGCCATCGAAGTGAATGAAATTTTGATTGAAATAAACATGATGTTTCAATCAAATATGCATAAATTCTTTATACACTTGCGGCTGTTTTTGCAAAAGTATGAAAACACTTGAGTGTAAAGTATGGTAATTCTCTCTTATTTTACAAAATAGGATCAGGTAGCAATTTAAATTAGGTGACAGATCGAGAAAGAATCATTTCATTGGCTAAAGTAGATAACTTACTTTATAGTCATCAAAATGAATTTAACTTTCACTGAAACAAACATGATTTTCAATCAAAGACAGGCAGTTTTTTATGCACTCGGGGGTAGATTTATAAAAGTGTGAAAATGCAAATTTTCTAGGATTCTTTTGTATGTGAACGTATTGTATGTGTCTGTAGAAAGTAACTGAAAGTGGATGATATAGCCCATAATGTGAATCTTAAAGCTGAAGTTAGGTAATTAATTGGAAGTAACTAAAGCTTGTTTAAAGTAGACAACCGGAAGAATACTAAAACTATTTCTTGTATACACCGAAATGAGTGAAATTTAGATTGAAAGGAATAAAATAAAGATGATATCCTAATGAGGGCTCAACTTGTCCATTTCGGGCTGCAATGCGCAACATAAATTTCGCGGCTTTATATTTTCATTTAATTTTGGTTGTATTCTACTTATACGTATATACTATTTAAAACTAAGTATTCAGGATTTGCCAAAATTTGTAAGTAGTTTAGAAGATTATCCAGGAGTCGACTAGACTCTCTAGGGGGCCGGAGCGAGCATTATTCTCGGGGCACCTTTTATTTAACAATAGAAATTGTTCGTTAACTATGCTTATTAGGGCTGGACGATGTCAGAAATTTAATATCGCAATATATCAACGAGTTAATATTGATATTGGTGATATATCGCGATAACTACCTTAAATTGTGCAAAAATAGAAATATTGCTAATTTAGAAACATAAATGGTATAATAGCAGCAATTTAAGTAAAAACAAATGTAGAGAGCAACGAATCAATGTCTCTTACCAATATGTTCACACAGCATCATTAAAATAAGTATATATATTTATACAAAAAATATTTTAGAAAAGAAAACCATGTTTGATATCTTTTTACCCTTATACCATTTGTTTCAAAGTATTTTCCTTCAAAAATAGCATGTTTCTTATTTTTCCTACCCTATGCATTATTTATCAGTAATATTTTAACTATTTAATTACATTGCGAATAACTGAGAAAATTATAAAATACAAACTAAAATAAAATATTCTCAAATTTAGGACGTTGACGATTTTATTTTAATTAGCACAGGAAAAGAAGAAGCACGGGAATAACTAAAACTAATTTAATGCTACATGTCACGCTAATATACTTGTTATTAAATAGGTTTCAGTGGATAATAGACGCAACCGAAATATTGCTTCTCAATCTTTCTCTAAGGAATCAATTCATTCTTAATAGAAAAAAAAATCACTGTAGTTATATCTTCCTACCTATTTACTACAAGAAAACAACATCGAAACATTAAAAAAATATATATAAATACTCAAATTACATTTGGAAATAATTTTATATAAATTTAATTTTTTTTTTATATAAATATTCATAGCTGAAAAATATCAAGACAGGATACATTAAATTCACTCGAGAAAACCTTGCTCTAAAACGACAAAGAAGAAAGAACAAGGTACAATATGAATAAGTATTACTGACTGGGAAGCTTTTCTTAAAAGCAACCAATCATCACAGTGAATGACTGCTTTGATCTTGAATTTTTCAACAACTTGTTAGTAACAAAAGGCGAAACTTTCCCATTAGCGGACTCTGATTGATTGCTCGCAAGGCGAGCATTTCAGCTGCTCAGGTCCAGATTCGATGGCAACCAGCTATCTACTGTAGCAAACGCGATAACGAATAACCAGTGCTCATGTGAATATTCATAATGTATCAATATCTGGAGTTATTGCAATACGTGTAGGCCAACGATAGAGGAATGGACGATAAGTGTTATTCAGTATTTTACGCAGACAGTCGAAAGAAATCCAGGTTTACAGTGAAGGAAAGTATCGCAATGATTGGGATAATTTCTAATGGAGATAATCAGCGGAAAGAAAAATTATCGAGGTAGATTTTCTGTTTTGAATGAGGCAGGAGGTTAAAGCCATTGGAATAGAATTATAATTTTTTTTTTCGGGGCTCTGGCGGTGAGCGCAAAACATTATTATTTTATTGAGTTTCGAGATATTTGACGATACTTTTTTCGGGGCTCGTGTTCGTAATTGCAGTGTTTTCTAAACACTGTCATTTTATTGGGATATATCAACAGAGTCAAAGTTTAGATATTGTTATTGAGATAGTTAAGAAATATCAATATCTGTCGATATATTGATAAATAATCCAGCCCTAATACTTATCGTTAAGTGACTAACATTAAATTTTATACCTATTGTACACATAAATTTCGCACCACGTACATAGAGTATCACAAAAATGATTATCACAATTTTAAGAGATGACAGAATGCACTAATACATTTAATTTTTTTGTGTAGGAATACAACGGCTCATATGAGCTTTTGAAGTGTAAATACGCGTATTTTAATTACTTTTGGCTATTTGTCATAATACAGTAGAGTCCCGATTATCCGAGTCCCGCTTAACCGAGTTGCCGCTTTAACCAAGTTTCCGCTTTAACCGAGTTATTTTCTTCTGATGGACTGATGGATTCCATTATTGTGAAAAAGCCATTATAAATGAAGTGTTAGGTCTAGATGAAAGAGCAGTCGTAAAAAGTAAAACTCTGATTTTCTGGTCAGAATGAGAAAAAAATGGCCATATTTTTTTTTTTCAAAAAATTTTAATTCATTTAATTATTTGTAGTAGTTACTGGTCTTGAGTTTTATCTATTTTCTCGGAAAGTTGTATCTAACACTGGCATGACAAATAATTGATTTTCCTTCCCCCCCCCCCCTTTTTTTTTTTTCAATAAAAAAAAAAAAAAAAAAAAAAAAAAAAGTTTTCCTCAAACATCTGCGTCTCAGAACTTATCCCTGTGAAAAATTTAAAGTTTCTCGGCTGGTAGTTCTAACCCCTTAACCGTCATACCCGATAAATGTAGGCTACATTTTTTTAAAATTCATATTGTTTGATTGCCACCACTTTTAGATAGATTTCGTAAGAAATACTACCTATTACATTCTCCCCTATGTTGGAATTTCTGAAAAAAAAAATTGCAGATCTACGCCAATCATGACCCCTAGAACACAAAACCACCCTCAGTTCAAAACTTTATCTATCTATTTATATATATCACTTTTTTATGGACACGATATCTTCCATAATTCTCCACAAATCTCTTCCAAACTCATACATAAAATCAAAGGGTAGAAAATCTCGGTTAAGTTTGTTAATGGGTAAAATCGGACAAAGGGGGTGGAAATAGGGACGGGTTTTGTGAAAACCGAAAAACCCCGTAACTTCTTAATTATAATACATATCAAATCAGCTTAGAGTTATTATTAATTCTAGAAAAAGGGACAAAATTTATGTATCACAAATTTTTGATAAAATTAACAAGTAGTATAAAAAAATTTTTAAGTCAATTCCTACTTAGGTCATCAAAGAAAAATTTAATATAACCCCTTAAGTTAATATTAGTTTTCGTTGCATTAAAATATCTCAATTTGTTGATTTTCTATAAGCAAGTAAACCCTATTGGTTTACAATGGAAGTCTATGGGAATTTGGCGAAATATTAGAGATACCGCCAAGTTGGCATCACTTTTAGCGACTCATTTTAACCGCCAAATTTGGCGATATATCGCCAAGTTGGCGATATACTTGGCGGTATTTGGCAACAGAACAGGTTCCCTCCTATGGTAACCGCCCTTATAGATATGGAGATGCATTAAATGCTGTTCAGTAACCGATTGCCGCCATTTTGTCTCCCATATAAAACTAAAATTAATTAATTAAAATTTAATTAATGAATTAATATTTGAAAAAAAACTGTATTAACATCAAGTGTCATCCACTACAAGTTTAAAAAAAATTATTTGAACTTGATTGGATGAATAATAAGTGTTTTATTAACGATTGAAAATTTGAATAAGATATATATAGGGAGAGTGTGAACTAATAGTAGGAATTGGAAAAAAAAATGGGCTCAAGGAGCGAAAAAAATAGGGTTTTAGGGAGAAAAAAAATTCATTAACTTCGTCAATTCTCAAGATATCAAATTCACTTAAACTTATTATAAATCTTCTTAATATTGTCTACAATTTTTATATTGACAAGTTTTTGATAGGCTCTTACCGCAAAATGAATAAATAAATAAATAAATAATAAAAAAAACGACAAAAAAGGGGGTGGGGTTGAAGAAGAAAAAAATTCATAACTTCGTCAATTCACAAGATATCAAATATGTTTAAATTTATTATAAATCTTAACATTTTCTACAACTTTTATATTGACAAATTTTTGATATTAGCAACTCTTACAGCAAAAACAAATTAAACAAAAGTAGGGTTTCAAGGAAAAAATTATCGTATTAACACTTTTCTGATAAAACCAGCTGTTACAGAAAAATGAAATTAAAAACTCGTCCAAAGTGGCCAGATCAAATTATTAAACTGGGTTTATCTCTAATCTTGATTTAGCTTTTGTTGGTATAATTAGTACTTAACTTCGAAATCTACCTCCACCTGTAGGCCAAGCCGGTAGGGGTTTTTTTTAAAGTAGAAATATTCGCTTTATAAAATGGCAGATAAAATGATGCGAGAATAAAGCCAATTACGCTATTAAAAAAAAAAAAAAAAAAAAAAAAAAAAAAAACAAAAACTAGTGGGAATCATACGATCTGAATAAAAAAGAAGTAGCCTACACTGCCGGTGAAACTCATCGGCGCGAGAATTAATGAATTAAAGAAATCATAGTAAAATTATCACCGTAGAACGTTATCATCCAGTTGAAACAATTTAAAATTTTAATTAAAAAAAATATGTAAGGAAATTCTTATATAAAAATTCTTGTCAAATATAAAATTTTTAGCTTTGATAGTTTCAGAGTAAATCATGATTATAGAGCGTTTATTTCATCCTTTAAAACTTCGAATATTTCAACAAACGTTCTTAGCGAAGATTTACGTTTTAAAAGTAACCACAATATTCATTTTTATGTTTTAGGTGCAACAGAATCAAAGAAATCCAAATTTTAGGTTGGTTTTCTCTCTTACACCCTCTTGAAAGTAGTTTGTAAACGGATAAAATATAGCCTATTTTTAAGCAGAGACTGCCATGATTATTATCCCGAAGGAAGAAATCGGTTTAGTAGCTCTTAAGTAATTAAAGTGTTCTGCGCCAGAATATATTAGTTAAAAGTATCATTTCGAATTTCACGCTTCTATTCTAGCAGTTCTGAGGAAAAAAAAAATGAAATTTAACCCTTTATGTCCAAATTATGAATTCATGAAAATTTCATCTTCTAAAGCACTTTTCGTGAATTTTTAAAACTACATTAGAAGATTTACACAATCATTTAATAAATTTTAGAAGGATTTTGACAATGAAAATTAATTAAATTTGAATTTATACAGACTTTTAGCAATATTTATAATCCTGCTCAAATATTTTATTTAAAATATTTTTGAGTATTTTGTAGAATTAGGAAATGTACAAATATAGTGTTCTCACAATAGAAATATAGAAATGTTTCCGAAATGACCCCCCCCCCCCCCCGCAATCTTCCAACGTCAAGAAATCTGAAAAGAATCAAAGGCAAAATAAATCATCCTTTAAAAAATATTTTTGTTTTGTGCAACCAATAATGCTTTTGGAACAAGATACAGTAATGCATCTATAACTGATTCTAAACTGTATTACTACTAATCGATGTATTAAGTGAATTTTATAATAAGGTATTTTAATGGTATTTTAAAGTACCGTCGGGGCATAAAGGGTTAAAAGGTTTTTAAAACCATAAGACGAATACAAAAATATCCACCTTGAGTTAATTATAAAAGTATAATGTGAACTTTAAAAGTTCATCGTTTACTTAAAAACAAAGATGTTAAAAGTTTAAAATAAAAACGTTTTATTTAACCTCCTAGCACTTTCGGTTTGCACCCGCATACTTTATCAGGGAGAAATTTTCTTGAACTGCCATTCTATTCATCCAACTGCACCTCTCCGTTTTAACATCTATTCAACTTTTAACATCTCTGCTTTTACAATCATCTTTTAACCCATTTATGCCTAGCGTGCCATTTTTGGGACGCTTCGAATTTTAATAAATTTGTATAATTTTCTTCTTTTTTATAGCATGAAAATTGTATGAAATAAGTAATTGTCTATAAATGTCTTTATCTGTTACCGAGAGATGACAGCATAAGATGAATATTTATTTACGTAAATGAAGGCTTTTTTCGGTGTTTATAGATTTTTCATTTTTCATGATGGCGATATGTAGAAAGTAAGTTTATTTGTATTTTTTCTATCAAGGATCCAAAATAACTATGTCATAATTATAGCTTGTAGACATCTCTGAAATACGTATTTTTTTAACTGTTAAATTATATGTTCAAGCCTATTTTTTATGCATTTTTGTAACGTACAAAATATAGAGCGCTAGGCACAAATGGGTACATACTTTTATTAGACATTTAGGGCACAGTTTTTTATGTAAAGTCCTTTTCAAGATGATTATGAAATAAATTATTTTTAAACCTCAAATACGATTATTCTTAAATTATTATTAATAATACTTATAATGTTATTAGTCTCTGTAAAGAAATAAACATATATTTTTTAGCAGTTAATAAAAATACTAATACAGTATACAATATACATTTTAAAAGCTTATTTTATATAAATTTTGACAAAAGATATAATTATGCATATTATACTATTATAAATATTAGGCATATTCCTATATTTAGAATGTTTACCTTTTATCAAATAATTACAAAAATATTTTTGCGTAATTTTTTTTAGCATTTTTCCAGCTCATTTTGCTACATTTTAAAGTGATTTGACCAACAAATTTGAGAAAACAAAAATTCAGGCATAAATGGGTTAAATAAACGATGAACTTTTAAAGTTCACATTATATTTTTACGTTTTTAAAACCTTTTTTTTTTTTTTTTTTTTTCATTTTACAATTTAATGTAATTTCGATGTTTTGGAATCGTTCTTAGCGAGCAAGGTAACCAGCATGTCAAATGTCATGCTTTTAGCCTCAACATACGCAAAGAAATCATAATTTTAGAAAGTTTGTCGTTCTTGCACCCCTTTGAGGCCAGTTATACAATACAGAGATAAAAGTAGTCCAGTTTTCAGCAGAGATGTGTTTGTTTTAAAAGAATTTATGAAATCGGTTTAGTAGTTCCAAAGTAAATTGTGATTTTAGAATATTTTCCGCTTATTTCCCCCTTTTTAGATTTCGATTTTTTTTTAAACGTTCTTAGTGAATATTTACATCTTAAAAATAACTAGTATGCCAAATTTAAAGTTTCTAGCTAAAACAGCGTTAGAAATTCTAACTTTAGAACGTTTTTTGCTTCCTCACACTTTTAAATTTCGAATTTTTAAAAATTTGTTCTGTGGGAGCATTTACATCTTAAAAGTAACAGCCATGTCAAATTTCAAATTTCTATTCCTAACAATTCCAAATAAATTATAATTTAGAACATTTTTAGCTCAATTAGGCCTTTTAAATTTTGCCTTTTTTTGAAAACACTGTCAACGAACATTTATATATTAAAATTAACTACCATGACAAATTTCAAGTTTATAGCTCAAACAGTATCACAGAAATAACAATTTTTGAACGAGTTTTGCTCCTGCATCCTTTTAAATTTAATTTTTTTAAAAACATTTCTGCGTAAGTATTGATATCGTAAAAGTAACAACCCTATCAAGGTTTCAAAGTTCTATTCCTAACAATTCCAAATAAATCGTAATTTAATTATCTTTTTAACCCTTTATAACTTGACGATACTTTTAAGTATCATTAAAGAAAATTCAATGTGAAATTTATTTAAATCGTCTTTTAATAAAAGTAGATTGCACTTTTCATACAGAATAATTTGCTCAATCCTATTTAGAAATCACAGTGAAATAGTCGAAGCTAAATATTTTTTAATCTGGTTATTTTCTCAATCATTTACCTAGGTGTGGCTTTTATCCTATTAAAAAAAGTGATAGGAAAAATTTGCAACTACAAAACACTTCTCTGTTACAGATAGAATCACAATACATTTATTTACACTGCCCAAAGTAGAATTGTGAGATTTCCATAACAGTATTTTTTGTTAATTAATCTAAGTATTCTTGTAAATATTTTGCAAAAAGGGCTCTAACTACCGATTTATTAAATCAGTTTTAATTAAAAAAATATCTAAAAGTCAAATTATTATTATATATGTTGTTCTGGATATCCTAGACATTAACGTAAAGAAAAAGAAAATATTCAGGTGAAGCAAATTTTGCATTCAAAATCCAGGATATAAAGGGTTAAAACGTTTTCTGCCAATTTCATCCTTTTAAATTTTGAATTTTTTAGGAACAGTTCTTAGCGAGCAGTTATATTTAAAAAGTAATCACGATGCCAATTTTCAAGTTTCTAACACTAACAGTATCACAAAAATTTAAATTTATAATATTTTCTGTTCCCTCAACCTTGGAGGGAGTACTATCGACATAAAATATAAGCTTATGGTGAAAAAAAGTTTGTCAACATCATTTTGTACTATTATTTTGGAAATTAATTCGGTAGTTACAGAGAGAACGCCTACAAACAAATGTTACTTCTTTTAAAAGGATAAAACGAAACGCATTTTTTCTCCTTGATTTAAACATAAAATATATAATGTGAACTTTAAAAAGTTCATTGTTTTACTTAAAAGGCGACTAAAATAATGAAAAAAGATGTTACAAGTTAAAAATATACATTTTATTTAAAACTTCTTAGTACTTTCAAACTTTTCCAAGCTCATCATCAGAGAATATTTTAATATATTAACAATAAAACAAACAAAACAAAGTGACGTATTTGTATAAATAAACAACACTTAGTTATTAAAATATTCTCTGATGATAAGCTTGGAAAAGCTTGAAAGTACTAAGAAATTTTAAATAAAATGTATATTTTTAACTTGTAACATCTTTTTTCATTATTTTAGTCGCCTTTTAAGTAAGACAGTGAACTTTTTAAAGTTCACATTATATATTTTAAATGTTACTTCTTTATAATGTTAGTATAGATTTGAAAAAACAGTCTACATTTTATTAGAGATTGTAAAGACTTACTTTGCAGGGAGGTAAAAGTTACAGGAATATAAAAAAATTCCCCTTCAGCATCTTTATATATACTGCTGATCGAATAAAGTTTACATTATCTCATTGATATGTTGATAACATCTCACTTTACTGAAATGTGTTTCAGTTTCATTTTATCGCTAATTCCATAAAGAAACAAAAAATCCAAATTAGCATCGTAGGTCATGCACTAGAAACATTGGAGACAGTTGACCAATAGTTAAGGTTAAAGTTTATCGAAGTGAAAATGAAAATTCTATTCTGTCAATCTACATATCAAGGCATCACGAAGATAGGGGAAACGCATTTTCTTTGTTATAATTTTATATAGACACGTTTAAGTATTTTTCTAAAACTTTTTAGCAGATTTTTTTTATATTTTTCGCTAAGGAAATTTTGAACTCTACTTAAAATCAGATTACCTGTAACTAGAAATTTTTAATACCTTATAAAGATAATTTAAATAAGTTATTGAGCATACGCAGTACAATAAAGTTATGACTAATCATGGGGTTTTGGGATCTTGGCAACAAAATTTCACGCCGAAATATTTCCTGAAAAAGGTAAGTTGTAGCTAAAATATAAAATAAGCTATATATATTTAATTCCATTAAATATATTACCATTATTATTGTTTCTTTTTTTTTCTTTTTTTTCTTTTAAAGATGAAGATACAGTCGTAGAAAAAAAAAGTAAACACCCCTTACTAACTCTGCAAAAAATTATCGTAGCAGATAGTTACTGGCACCACATGATTGGTAATAAAGTCTACTTTTAAATGATGTATAAAAAATTTGCTTAGGGGCCATCTACATATTAAAACGAACCATAACTTTTTTTTTTCAATAGCAGTACACAGTTCTGACAGTATAAATGAACTCTACACCCTTCAATTAGCCTAAAAACAAATTTTTATGCAATTTGTACGATAAGTTACCGAGAAATTAATTATTTTAAAACGAGCGTATTTTAGGGGTTGTATCCAAATTGAAGTTCGGTACTCGATTGTTGATCGAAGATTCTTGATCATGGCATGTTAAGCGCCACTCAAACAGTCATTGAAGATTGCTAGATTACAGAATAACATAAGAAATTTGAAAATATCTAGTCACTTCTATCATAGACGGCCCCTTAAACCGTCATTTTGCCGTTTTTTAAGCATAATTTGAAAACTACTTGGAAGAAAGATGAGAAATTTTGGATTTTCATGAAGTAGGACTTGATAAATCTAAACCCATAAAAAAAACTGTAGGTTGCAATTCATAATTTTTTCGAATATTAATTTCATAATTCATATCATAAAATTATAAAAATTGCGAATTCAACGTTTGGGTATTTTAGCATTATTGCTACACAAAAAATTAGCACATTAGGAGTATAATTTCAGGAGAGATATTAATAAAACTATGAAAATGTAATTTAACATTAGAAGCACTAAATTTTGAATGTTTATAATTCAAAAACTTATCATTCAAATGACTTGAAATTTGGTGTCTAGGCGTAGTTTGGACCGAAGATTTGAAGTATCTTGTTAAAATTGGGTATTGCCATTGAAAAAAAATGAAATTTTGGGTTCGTTTTCGTATGTAGATGGCTGCCTAAGCAAATTTTTTATACATCACTTAAAAGTAGACTTTATTTCCAACCGCTCGGTACCAGTAACTTTCTTCTACGATAATTTGTTAAGGAGTTAGTATGGGGTGTTTACTTTTTTTTTTTTTTTCCCACGACGACTGTACATATAACAAAACCGAAAAATACTTTTCTAGTGTTAAGGCGTGGAATGTGGCAAAATGTGTTAACTTGTTAAAACATTAAATTAAGATACAATATATGAACAAATTTGTTATCTATAAAACTTCCAAATAGTGAATTTAAGTACGTAAACAAGTTTTCTAAGTAGAAGAGCAGTGTATGCACTCTTGAAAATTCAATTAGGCATTAATGGACCTAGATTCCTCTAATTCATGTTTAATTTTTAAATTTTGTTTCAGATTGTGGTTAATGCTTTGAGGTCTGAGCTATTTCAATCACATATCTCCCTCTGAACTGAGGATATTTGGTACTTTTCATGATTTAAAAAAAAAAAAATACTTGGAAGATATATATTTTAATAATTTTTTATGTAAACTTCAAACTGTTTTTATTCATAATGAAAGAACTATTTAAATGTACTAAAGATTAATATTTAATGAGAAAGTATTTGAAAAAGCATGTTTTATATTTTAAGTTCCATATGAGAAAACATCATTTTTGAATATAAAATTTTACATAGACATGAATAAAAACTTACCCTAATGGTGTATAAATATCTGAAAACAGGGGTCGATCCGGACAAAATTTGGGGCCTATTTAGGGCCCTTTCACAAAAATCTGTTTAATAAAATAGACCCCTTCACAAAAATAAATTTAATAAAATAGACCCCTTCACAAAAATGAACTTAATAAAATAGACCCCTTCACAAAAATGAACTTAATAAAATGGCCCCCTTCAAAAAATTTCTTTTAATAAAACAGACTCCTTCATAAAATTCCTTTTAATGAAATAGGGCCCTTCATAAAATCCCTTTTCATAAAAACTGTTTTAAAATATATAATTTGTCAATAAAACCACGTCATGAAAAACAAATCTTTAGCCAGAGAGATTAAAGAAGTTTTTGTTAAAATAACGCTTGCTTCGAATTTGAGTAAATGGATTTCAATTTTCGTTAACAAATTTTTATTTTTCACAAAAACATAATACAATTCACAAAAATAACTTTTACTTTTCACAAAATGGGCTCCAAGAATAAAAACCTGCATCGACCCCTGGAAAATAGGTTTCATTTGTATATATAAACATAATTTAGTAAAATTTGCTTCGGTGTGGTACTTTTCAAAGCACGGATTTGCGCAGAGAGCAAGTTCGAGTTAAGCTCTGATTGTTTATATTTTCAGATACTTATTTCTATTTAGTGCTTCAATCTATATATATTTTTTCAAAATAAAAGGATCATAGATATAATATCTGAAAAGACTGCGAACGTATATATAGTCTGTACTATATACGATAAGCTCAGAGAGTTTAAAAGTTGACCGCGAGAAATTCTCGGGCTTAGTTAGCTTCAGCGGAAACGTCAACCCGAATGGTACTCAGACTCAGGCAAGGCCATCTTGATATAACAGGCCGGGACAGCGTTTTTGCCGCTAGGGGAATGGAGGGAAGGTTGAAATCTAATGCCATCATGCTACTATACAAATCTACCATGCTACAATATGAAGTTTATATATAAAATAACATGCATTTTTTTCTTAAATAAAAATAATTTTGTTTCTCAATACTTATTTGTTTTTGTTGTTCTTATCTAAGAAAAGTACAGAAAAATATAAACTTACTTCCCTTCATCATATAGGAAATCAATTTGCAGGAATTATTGGAATTATTACAGAATAAATAAATGCAAATTTCAAAAGAAAAATATCTAAAATTTACTGTATAATTATTGTAAAGTATACAGCTTCAAAGTTCAAGATATTAAATATCACTCTTGTCATTTAAAATAATAATAATAATACCATACAAATATTAAGCTATCTTCATCTTTACTCATTTAAACTAAGCGCAATTAATTTAAAAAACAAATAGAACTCCCTTTTGTAAGTATATATGGTATATATATTTTTTAATTCACATTACTGTTTAAAAACTAACTGAATGAATGAAAAAGGCATTTATTTATTTAATATTTGTATAACAAAACTCAAACACTTAAATCTTTGCTTTTCAATAAATTTGAAATTAAATCTCGTGATAATTATTATACTTTTTTTTATTTACATGTATAATTAATGCCTATCAAATTATATTACAAATAATAGGTTATGGAATTAATCAGTTACATAAAATTAATTCTTGAGATGTTTATTTTTTTTTTTCTCAGTTCAGAGAGTACAATTGTGTAACGAATACAACTACATTTTATCATTATTAGTAAGTTATTATTATAAAACAAAATTTCACAGGAATTCTAAAAACTCATCTAAAAGAATGAAAAGTTATTGGGTATTCTAGATATATTTATTGTATAAAACAGCTGTAACAGAGAGCCTTTAAATCTTCGATTTGGAATAGATTTGGTTTTTATCATTATTAATAATAAAATAAAATTTCAAATGAATTCTAAAGAAGAAAAAAAAATCTAAATGAAGGAAAAGGTATTGTGTATTCTAGATATAGTTATTGTATAAAACAGCTCTAACAAAAAAGTTTGTAAATCTTTGCTTTTCAATTGATGAAGTACAGTATTATTTAATTTAGAGGGGGGAAAATATAGCAATATATAGAATACAAAATGAAACACTTTTTAATGTCCTTGAACAATATCGAAACATAATTTGCAGAAACAATTTTATAAATAAAGAAAATGTAATTTCAAAATGTGCCCCATACTTCCCCACTAACAGGAAGGTATGGGGCAGCTATAAAACAATGTATGATAAAGCACAAATAGTCTAGTGTTGGCTATATATACAGTCTAACGAAGATTGTAGGTTGATAATGTCTGTGCTAGAATATCAAATTCCAGTACCTTCATCACTGGAAGGAAAATTCAGGATTGTCAGTCAGAGATGACATTAAAAAATCCTCAGTTCAATTTATTTACATTTTGAAGTAAATGAATATATTTGTAATGTTATAATTAATATACTACCCTCTAAAAATATTTGCATATTAGCAATTTATATTCATCTTATTAAAAAGAAGGTATTAGACATGTCCCATTCCTCCCTCTACCTTCTTTTATGTTAAACTTCTTGTATAAACAAAAATACTGTTTTTAGGGATAGTTTAAATTATGAATAATGTACACTATAATGTTTCATAAATAGGGAAACTATTACATCTACGCATAAACAATTCATTAATATATGCAATCGCAAGCTTATGCAGATCAGCTACTTTTATCAAGTGAAGATTGGTGTACCATTGCTTCATCTAATGTATGATTTATGAAATGTTTAGAATGATACATAAAGAGAAAAAACTGTTGTCCCATTCCACCGCAATCTCCCCTATATAAATTTATTAACATGTTTAGTGTATAATATCATATCTTGATTTATTTTTCCTCGGTTCAGAGAGTAAATATTACGAATATAATAGATTTTTATCATTTTTAATAATAGAACAAAATTTCACATAAATTCTAAAAAGTCCTTCCGGCCAGTGCCGGGAGGAAGAGGTAGCTTTCAAATACCTTATTTTAAAAAAGCCAACTTATATTATTCAAACACACGAAGCTCAATTTAGTGGAAACCGAATATAGGAGATTCAATACTAATTTTTATCAATACTAAATCATTATGAATGTGAATTTCACGAAATTAGTCAGCTTTATCCAAGCTGCTTTTATTTAAAGCAACTTATATTTGGCTGAGATGTTGATGTATACTATCCACATGCTTTCTCACGTGGAAATAGGCGAATACGTGTGTTATCGCGTGACAAATACAAGATCGTTTCAAAATGTTAGCCATACTAGAAATTCAAAGGGCTATAATTCAACCATTTTTTAAGATATAAACAAAAGAACAAATTTTCAGAAACAAAATCTGCTCCGGAATCTTTGTATCGAGGCCAAACACATAAAAAAATCTTTTTCATTTTCCAATTTTTT
Organism: Maratus speciosus; assembly: GCA_963932465.1. Classification (NCBI taxonomy): domain Eukaryota; kingdom Metazoa; phylum Arthropoda; class Arachnida; order Araneae; family Salticidae; genus Maratus; species Maratus speciosus. The sequence continues at coordinate 275,687,140 of OZ010790.1, read as the reverse complement.
AATACCTCATTTTAAATTTAAAATTTAATTTTTTTTAAATGGCAACACTTTTGAAACAAGATGGCGAATAAAGCTGGCCAACGAACTCGGTCGAGACATTGGTATGTACTATGTACAGACCAAGTAACATCCAAATCGGTTCATAAATACGCTTGTTATCGCGTGACAAAAATCAGGTCGTTTTAAAATGTCAGCCACGCTAGAAATTCAAAACGCTATAACTCAGCCACTTTTTTAGATATAGGCGAAACAAAAACTGTTCCGGGATCTTTGTATTAAGGTCAAACACATACAAAAAAATCTTTTTCATTTTCTAATAATTTGGTATCTCATTTTAAATTTTAAATTTTTAAAATTTTTTTTAATGGCCGCCATTTTGAAACAAGATGGCGGATGAAGCTGGCCAACGAACTCGGTCGAGATATTTGTATGTACTATGTACACACCAAAGTACATCCAAATCGGTTCATAAATACGCCTGTTATCACGTGACAAATATCAGGACGTTCAAAATGTCAGCCACGCTAGAAATTCAAAATGCTATAACTCAGCCATTTTTTGAGATATAGACGAAACAAAAACTGCTCCCGAATCGTTGTATAAAGGTCAAACACATAAAAAAAAATATTTTTTCAATTTTCAATTTTTTGGTACCACATTTCAAATTTAAATTTTTCTTAAAAATTTAAATGGCTGCCATTTTTAAACAAGATGGCGGATGAAGCTGGCCAACGAACTCGGTCGAGACATTGGTATGTACTATGTACAAACGAAGTTACATCCAAATCGGTTCATAAATACGCCTTTTATCGCGTGACAAACTTCAGGACGTTTCAAAATGTCAGCCACGCTAGAAATTCAAAATGCTATAACTCAGCCATTTTTTAAGATATAGACGAAACAAAAACTGCTCCGGAATCTTTGTATAAAGGTCAAATACATAAAAAAAAATATTTTTCCATTTTCAATTCTTTGGTACCACATTTCAAATTTAAAATTTTTAAGAAAATTTTAAATGGCCGCCATTTTGAAACAAAATGGCGGATGAAGCTGGCCAACGAACTCGGTCGAGACATTGGTATGTACTATGTACATACCGAATTACATCCAAATCGGTTCATAAATTCGAGAGTTACAGTATGACAAAGATCAGATATATATATATATATATATATGGATATATATATATATAATGTAATAATGTCCATCTTCGTCCGCAACCCTTTATTCTTCTACTCTACTCCAACTCTTTTGCGGAAGCAAGATTCCCAGGTGTCCAGCCACGTCCCGAATGAAAGACTCTCTAGCGAAAGCCAATATATATATATATATATATATATATAAACTTTTGAACGGAGGGTGGTTTCAAGGTCTGGGGGTCATGATCGATGAAAATATACCAAAATTTTTTGAAATCGCTTTCCTCCGAACGGATGCAATAGGTAGCTTTTTGTAATGAAAGCTACCTAAAAGATCACCTAAATGAATGAAAACATATAGTGTATTATAGATAAATTTACCGTATAAAACATCCCCAACAGAAACATTTTTAAATCTTTGCATTGCAATAGATGAAATACAGTTAATTCCCTTAAAAAAAGAGGGAAAAAATTATAAATTTACAAATATTTTTAATGTATAAAATTACTTTGTTCTTGGTTCAGAGAATAAATAATTTATATTACGAATGATGGACATAAATCATAACTGTGTTAAAAATAAACTAATTTCTTCAGTTACATAAACAATATAACTTTTAAACTTAGCCATAAATCTCTTTATAGTGCTGATGAATTTAACCTTGAAATTCCTCTAAAGATAATGGCTTGTTAAGTGGTAAATTATACTCATAAACTACAGTGAACTATTTATTGAAATACAGTATTATTTAATAAATTTACTTACCTTTATCAACGTACAGCAAATCAACTTGTAAACTTCACAATTGACAAATGAATATTTCGAAATAGAATATTAATATTTCATTCTCTATATTTTTTTTTATAGAATTCAGCTATAAATACAGGTTTGACTTCAGTATCAAACAATAACAATCATTTTTCTGAATCATTATAAGGATGTTTAATATAATTTTTTAATTCATTGTTTCCACATAATTTTATGAACATATTTCTATTGATACGGTTATTATCAGACATTATAGATATTACCCTAAAACCAATATTTTGCAATAATAGGACTTTATGTGTCATTCGGAAAAGATTTTCTGATTTCCTTTAATATTTCATCCTTTGGAAACCGAAATGATGTAAAGTATTTTTCACCAGGCCTATAAGATGTGCAGTTCGGAATGCAGAAATATCGGGGTATTTTTTCAGTATATCCAAGTACGCATCTTCTCTCAATTTAACGAAAGTTTTACACAGGATCTTTTTCGTTTTTAATCTTTTACAGAATTTAAATCATCTCATTTTAAACCACTATGAAAGCAAAGCACGTGTGCACAGCTCACACCATAGCAATACACAAAACAAACAGAAGAGGAATCGGGGCGAGGTTAAGATTTCAAATCTCCTTCCCTCCTTTGATCACGTGACTCTACACCAGAGCCAACCTTTGTCCAAGCCCGGTATAATCTAGAAAGCCCTGACTCAGGCTTAGACCTGAAAGTGTCAAGTCTATACAGTGAGAATCTTGTGTTTATAAATTTGTGTGTATTCATCTGGTAAACTTGTAAATGTTTTGGCGATTATTAACATACACAAATGATTTATTCCACGTCAAATCAACTAATAAAAATATGCATTTGGATCTTTTTGTTTTTAAAATTTTTTTCTTTTTATTATATTTATCAAAAGCATGGAAAATATGAAGTTTAAAAGTTTTTGGCCATTTAATTTATAGTTATTAACTTTCAAAAATATGAAAATTGCACGAAGTTTTTTTTATTTTTAAATGTTTAAGAAGTTCTGTCAAAAAAAAAAAAAAAAAAAAAAAAGAAAAAAGAAAAAAAGCTAATCAACTTAGCTGTAACTTATGCCATTTTGTTCAGTTTTTAATGAACTTTCATCTTATTTTCTTGATAAATATGTTATTAAAATGTTAAAATTGTTTCATCTTCTCTATCCCTCATTGAAATGTTTCTCAAAAGCAAAGTTTTTATTATTATTGTTTTAACATATGTATGTTTTATACACTGATATTAAATGTATACAGGATTTCATGATTGTATTCTAATGAGATCATTAAATGAAATAAAATGTGGCCGTGAAAAGCATTTTGCAAGGTAAAATTATTAACACAATCCTGAAACTACTAATTGTGATTGTCAGAAACAAAGAAAATTAGTTATTTTTTAATGGTGCACTTTACTTTTTATATCCTAAAGATAATTTTTTTTCTATAAACTTAGATAGAAATTCGAAGCATTTTAAACAATTTTCACTTATTTATTTGCAATATAAAAATAACACTAAAACAACTACTTTTAAAATTAAATTTCATTGAAAAGGAAACATAATGTACAGTCGGCCAAAAAAAAAAAAAAAAAAAAAAAGAAAGAAGAAAAAAAAAAAAAAAACAGAGAACATCTTATGCCTTTTAATTACCAAACTGTTTCAGAAAAAAAAACGAAAATAGACTGGAAATTATGTATTCTTCAAAGAAATCAATTGTGACCTATGATTTATTTTAACAGAAATAGATTTATATAAGCTTCTAATATTCGAATCTAAAATTACAAATCATTTCTCTAATTAGTTTTTGAGTTATACTTAAGACTACCCGCATTGGAATCTGTTTTGCATGGTTTACAAATGAATTTCGCATTAGGAGTTTCAAAATTTAAACTTTCAAAATTCCCAAGTACTTATATTTAAGCAACAGCTCTATAATATTTTCTTTCTTTTTTTAAATAAAAAGCTAACATATTTTTAAGATATTTAATAAAAATAAAATCTTATTACTTCTTGGGACAGTTGAAAAGGAAATGTTACAGTTTACTTTTTATCATGATTTTAAAATAATGTTTGACTTTTTTATAGCAAGCTATTATCATTTTTTAAACCGTCTCTGTAGTATGTTTTACAATGAAAAAAATCTATTTTTAATTTTATTTTTTAATCTATTCGCTTTAGCAGAATCGCATACAAAACTTTTAACATATCTGAAATATTATAACGGAATTATTTTAAAATTGGCGTTTATCCAAGTTATAATAAGCAATAAAGGAAATTTATTTTAATTCTATCTAGTAATTATCTTTATTTGAGTTTACAGTAGATTTTGACACAGATAGTTTGAAAAATTCGAAAAAGTACCTGTTTGAAAAAAATATCTTGGTATTTTTGCAGAAAAATTTAAAGATAATATTACAATAAAATTTTTAAAATCTTGCAAAAGGGAAGAAATCATTACTCTTAATTCATTCTTTCATGCATGGAATATTTTAAACGCAAATTTATCTTTCATAAAGCATGAAATTAAAAAACCAAATGTTCAAAATTATGGAAAGAAATGTGTTAAACATTCAGAATTAAAAAATTATTGAATGAAAATGAAAAATTGAAATGAAAATGAATGAAAATGAAATGAAAAAATTATTTCTACGAAAATACGTTCCTTGTTTAACACCTTGCCCGTGCTTCATAAAAGGCGTCTGAAATAAGTAAAGATACTTGTGTAAACGTGGGTGAGTGGTCAAGGTAATGAGCTGGAAGAGGAGAATTCTCTAGTTCGAATCGCGTGGCAGGTAAGTGTTGTTTGAATTAAATAGAGAAAGTCTCACCTTGAAGAGCGAAGTTCATATAGGTGTCAGATTGTTCTTGAAAATTTTTATTTTATCTTTTAAACGGAAATTTTTAAATACGAAAATATGCAAAAAAAAAAAAAAAAAAATCTGGAATTTACGAGGGAAAAAAAATCCGTTAAAATACGGAAATAGTGCTGGCGTCTCGATTACAGTACAATTTCCGTATTTAGACGGATTTTTTTTTTTTTTTTTTTTTTTTTTTTTGTACAGTAACGGTATAGACCGAATTCGTTGGCCTGCTTCATCCGGCGTCTGGTTTAAAAATGGTGGCTACTTAAATTTTTTGAATTTTCAAAAATTCAAAAAGTTGTACAAAAAAAATAAGAAATTGAAAAAGTTTTTTTTTTGCTTTAAGTGTTTGACCATGGTACAAGGATTCCGAAACTTTTTTAGTTGCACCATTATCTAAAAAAAGTGGCAGGGATACAGAATTTTAGAGTCCGTGACATTTTGGAACAATCTGAATTTCGACATGTGATTACACTCGTATTTACTAACAAACTTGTGTTGTGACTGAGCATGTGTATAGGACTTAGCAAGATCTTGGCCAAGTTCGATGGCCAGCTTCATGCGCATCTTGTTTTAAAATGGCGGCCACTTCAATAATACAAATTCACAAAGACGTACAATATATATATATATATAAATCTAAAAAATGTTTACCCTTAAGTATTCGGCCTTGATACAAGGATTCCGAAGCATTTTTTTGTTTCGTCTCTATCTTTAAAAAAGGTTAAGATATACTAGGTTGAGCAAAAAGTTCTGGGAAATTTGTGAAAGTTGCGTTGTTATGCGCAAATTAACAACAAAAACAACAAGGACTATTCTTCAAAGTAGAGACCATCATAGTCCACGACTTTCTGACATATTCCGGATTTGCTAGAAGTACCATGGCGGTTCCTTGGAATCGAAAAACTCTTGACATGCTTCTTCAACTTCATTCGTTCAGAATCGTTAGACCTTTTCTCCAATAATGCTGGATCAACACACGCAAATCATACTGTTCAATAGGACTTTTGGAGCCGAAATTCCTGAACTCCTATAGATATACCACTTGTACGCCTATGTACGATAGAAATTCTCGTAACTATTAGATTATAAATTTCCCAGAAATTTTGGCTCAACCTAATAGCAGTTTGAAATTCTAGAGTCGCGGTTGATTTTTCCATAATTCGATTTCATTTATGAGCTTTAGGAAACATAGATTCTCGCAAATTTATTTTAATTGTTGTAACCATTGCTGTTGCTCTCATACTTGAAAAGTGTATAATCATTCCGCGATCGTCAAATTCTCACCAAGCTTGACAATACTTGACGAAATATGGCCAATTTTGTCGATCAAAAATAAATCGCCGTAAATGAAGCCAACCTCGATATAACTTACTAATTTGGCGAAATTCTCATTCAGATTCAGTCTTGACAAAAAGCTTCTTGTAAAATTAGCTGAATTTTTAAAAACAGGGAATATGGAAGCTAACTTTTCCTCCCAGAACAAGTCGGAGTAACTGTTTTTTATTCTTGCTAGTTCGTGTTGTGACTGTGTTAGTGCATTGTCATTCTAAAACATTTGTGCGTTTGTCAAATAAATAACACAATATTTTCAGTATAACTAGCGTCTTTATAGATTGATTTTTATTTGAACAAGTAAATAAATAATTAAAGATGAGAATGAGCGCTAAAATTTCTTAGAAGTAGACATTTCACTCGCCTCCAGAATTTAAAGTAAATTGTCAGTATTTTAAGAAAGACGACCGTAAATTATCTTTCCTTTATTGTCAGCTAGAAACCAATAAAATTGAAAATTCATATATTGTTTTATCAGAGAGTTATTGAAGTTTAACTTACAACTATAGGTATGGACATGAGGCCTACTTACTAATATATAAAGAATACTCCAAAAATTTGTGATAAATGATTAACAGTAAGAATTAGATTTCGAAAATCGTCACAAAGTATCAAAATATCTTCCCGCACCCTTTAGATCAAAAGTTTTTCAGACAATTTTTCAGATTTATCAGTTTATTTATTTTGTTGTTGTTCACACAGTACATTTGAACCAAATGTATATCTTAAATTTTAATTTCGAAATGTCTGCTCCTTTCGCTGGATGTCGTTGATGGCTAATATCATCATAACTTTATTTCGGAATCATTCAGTAATACCCAGGGCACGAAATGGAAAAATCCACGAACCGGAACGCTATTTCAAAATTATTGGGGACTTTTTTTTTTTTTTTTTTTTTTTTTTTGTACATTAAAGTCTCGATTATCCGAGTCCCGCTTAATCGAGTTTCCGTTTTAACCGTGTTATTTTCTTTTGATGGACTGATGGCTTCCATTATTATGAAACAGTCATTGTAAATGAAGTGTTAGATGAAGATGAAATAGCAGTCGTAAAAAGTTAGAACTCCGATTTTCTGGTCAGAATGAGGGAAAAAGAATGGACATAATTTTTTTTTTTCAAAAAAAAAAAAAAAAAAAAAAAAAAAAAAAAAAAAAAAAATAGCCATTATTTTTCCCATTCTGACCAGAAAATCAGAGTTCTAACTTTTTACGGCTGCTATTTCATCTTCATCTAACACTTCATTTATAATGATTGTTTCATAATAATGGAAGCCATCAGTCCATCAGAAGAAAATGATCCATTCCAAAGGTATAAGTTCGACTGAAAAAACAGTTTCATCCCCCGTTTTTCTTAAAAGTAACGGAAATGTACATCAAAGAAATGTTACTAATACCATAAAAATGAATAAATGAAGTGAAAATTTATATTTCATCTCCTTAGTGGGTGACGATTTGTGTCAATCCGGTATATACGAGTTTTTTTTAAAATCTTATCGGAGGTGAGCTTAGTCCATATTAACCCGGATAATCGGGACTTTACCGTATAGCAAATTTATATTTAACTGTAGAAAAACCAAGTCAAAAAAATGCATTCAAGATTCTAAATAATTAGGAAAAAAAAAATAAAACGTTACAGAGAGCATAGTAAGCTACACTGTAAAAAAAATACTGCCAGTTTTCCGGTAGGAATCGGAAAAATAGTTGCCCTTATCGTACCGGAATAATTTCCGACCCAGCTCCGAATAAAATCCGTAAAAATAAGGAAATAGTCAGTAAAACGGTATTTTATGGATTTTATTCCGATTTTACGGATTTTATTCTGAGCTGGGTTGGGAATTATTCCGGTACGATAAGGGCAACTATTATTCCGATTCCTACCGAAAAACTGGCATTATTTTTTTTACAGTGTATATGTATGAAACTGTAATAATATTTTTTAATAACTCCACGAACTGGAAAAATATTTTCCATACTTTCACGAGCCGGAACAATATTTATCACAATCCGGTACATTTCGAGCCCTGGTAATGCCTTATGGAATGCTGGATTCAGAAAATTTTTTTAGGGAGGTAGATTTCCGAATTATATGACAAGGACGATTTTTTTCTTCCAGACTATTATTATATAAATAGGAAATCTAATATCTTCCAGAGGGGCGTTGTGTGGACCCGGTAAAATATTTCAACTTCGGAGAAAATTCATGGATTTAGTCATGAATTCAGAGGACATTCATAATGCCCTCTAAATTCATAACTAAAAGAACTTGGAGAAAAAGGAAAATGTAATTTTTTTCTTTGATCAGTGGATTGGCCTTTCTCAATCAACAGTGAAATGTTTCGTGTCAATAAACAATTGCTAATGAGAGACCGACCACGACATTTCCATTCCTAATGGTTCTCATATGTTGAAGATAGGCTGGTTTTCACCGATTGTTCAACTACCATGTGATCAAGGTAGTCTGAAAATCAGCCGAGATCGGTGGAGCTTCGCAGACTGTCTCTGTCGCTGGCTCCTTGATAAACTCGCCCTAAAAAGTAATATGGCTATAGTGGTTTTCATAGGAAAGACCAGACGGTCTACAGATTTTATACCATTTTTTATTTTATTTATATACGGGAATGAATCTGTTAAAATTATTTTTTTACAGTTTCTTTTCTTGAACATAAAGCTCAGCAATCTACCCATTTGTAAAATATGAAAAAATCAAATTTTTCTATTTCGTGGTTCAAGTGGTTGAAAATGAAAAATAATAAAACAAAGGAATCAAAGCAATCCATCTAGTTTTTCATAAGTACCAAACTACTTACAGTAGACAGATGAAAACAGAAAAAAAAAATCTTATTTGTCGAATACTACCAACAAACAGGAACATTCTCATTTGTAGAAGAAGCTTGGAAAGCTAGGAGCTCATTCTTGTTCTTTTTTTCACTTTCTTAAAATTCAGATTTCGTTTCGTTGAGAGTAAATCTGAACCAATTGTATATCTAAAACTTCAATTTCGCAATATCTGCCCCTTCCGCTGGATGGCGCTGACGTTTGTAACAACAGCCAGGCCTCGCTGCCAGATGAGTCAGAACTAATGTCGGCCGAGCTACGGAGCAAAGCCAATATTCTGCGCTCCCGAGACATCCAATAAGTTGCCAGCAAACGACACAGATTGGAATTCTATTAAGGCAAGTGAGTTCCGAATTTTTCTTTCAGACGTTGCTTTATTGGTTGTCGTGCTCGTTTCGATTGGATTTTATCTCGGGATGGGACCCGTTCAGGGAAAATGTGATAATATTTTTGTGTAGGGAGAAATTTTTGTTTTTCAATATAGTTTCGTACCGTCTCTCTCTCTCTCTCTTCTTTTATTTATATACTTTTCTCTTTTATTGCTACTGATTTATATATGAGAATATGATATTTTCTGGCGAAAATGTAAGGAATTTTATAAAAAAAAGCGGAGATTTCATTTTATTTTACCAAGTAATTGGCTCGAATGTTTTAATTTAGACTTTTTGTAAATAAAACCATCATGCGAAATGATATAGTATGAAATTTTTACAATGCAATTTTCTTTTCTTTTTTATTGCAGTTTTTTTTTTTTTTTTTTTTTTTTTTGTATTTTATAAAATAGACTAAACAAAATAGGAAATAGGGAAAAAAAAGTTAGAGGATATTTATCTTGCGGCGTTTTATTTAGAACGGATTTTCTTTTTTCATAATTAGCGGAAAAGTTATTTGGTTTATTTAAACTTCATCTAAATAAAAACAAACAAAATATAATAATAATTGAACAAAACAAAAGTATTTTATTCATTTCCTTTCAAGGAAAGAGTAATAATATGTTCGTGTAAAAAGATATTTTTAGGGAAAAAAATTTGAAGGACACTTATCTTGCGGGATATTATTTAGGATGGTTTTATTTTTTCATAATTAGCGTAAAAGTTATTGGATTTTATTTAAATTTCATTTAAATAAAAATAAACAAAATATAATAATAATCGAACAAAACAAAAATATTTTTTCTCTACTTTTACTGGTTTCTTTTGAAGGAAATTGTAATAATATGTTGGTGTAAAAAGAAATCTTTGGAGGAAAAAAGTTTGAGGACATGCGGGATATTATTTCGAACGGTTTTTATTTTTTCATAATTAGCGGGAAAGTTATTTGATTTTATTTAAACTTCATCTAAATCAAAACAAGCAAAATATAATAGTAATTGAACAAAACCGAAATATTTTTTCTCATTTTATTTGTTTCTTTTGAAGGAAAATCTAATAATTTTGTGTGAAAAAGAAATCTTTATTTTTTTAATATAGAACTTTGTGTTGTTTCTCTCCCTCTCTCTCTCTTCTTTTATTTATAAACTTTTCTCGTTTAGGCTGTTGATTTATATATGAGAATATGGATATTTTCTTTCGAAAATGAAAGGAATTTGTATACAAATATTTTATATATTCGGATATATTATTTTATTTTATCAAGCAATTAACGAATGTCTTAATTTAGTCATTTTGTCGATGTGTGACCTATGATGCGTGTCACTGTAATATAGCCTTTTTATAAAGTAACTTCCTTTTCTATGTAATGTTTTGTATTTTATAAAAACTAAGTTAAAAAACTGTTTGAGGATATCTAGCTTGCAGGATTTAGTTTAGAATGAAAATTATATTTTACATAATTGACAGAAAGTTTTTTCCCCCTTTTAACTTCATCTAAATACGAACTAACAATAAATACCTTTTTTTTCTTTTCATTAGCGGACACGTTATTTCGCTTTATTTAAACTTCCTTTTGAAGGAAAAAAATAATTAAATAAATAAACAATTAAATTTAAAAAATCAAAAAACTCGACTGAGTAAAAAGCGAACTAATTAATTATTTCTCATCAATGTGAAACTATTCTTTTTCATTTCCTACTATTAGCTCGCACTCTCGCTGTATATATCTTGTACAAATTTTCAATCGTTAATAAAATATTTATTATTCATCCAATCAAGCTCAAATAAATGTTTTTTAAACTTGTAATGGATGACATTTGATGTTAATCCAGTTTAAGTAATTTTCAATAATCGAGAGAGTCCTCTTCTTCATCAAGGTATTTTAAGACCGAGAGAGCCCTCTTCTTGATCAAGACATTTTAAGCGCCACTCAAGAGAAAAGAAGAATGGGGGGAAAAAATTCTCTTATTGACCTAAGTAGGAATTTGACTTAAAATATTTTTATTATATTACTTGTTTATATTTCTTACCTATTTTTTTATTTACTTGTATTGCTGACTTTTAAGGGGTCTCAGGACTCTTCAAATTGGAAAAAAAAGAAAAAAAAAAGACCATTTTGAACATTTAATATCTTAAAATGTATTTGATTTTAAGACTTAATTTTAATTGGAATAAAATATATAAGTATGTTCTTTCATTTCATGTATTTAAAAAATTATAAGATGCAGAATTAGCATTTACAGGGGGCTCCAAACTGTTAGACATTTGATGAGCAAAAAATCGGCATAACAGCTTACGCACACGATTACAAAATAAATATTGCAACTGAAATGAAAATTTTGGCGCCTACTTATACTTCAGATTATAATAATTACCCCGAACCTAAATAAATTTGTATTTAAAGCTTTTTTATATATTTAATACAAAGTTGTATTTAGCTAAGGCAAAATTAAGAAAATTTCAACAGTATAATCACCTAAAAAAATATTGTTTTGAACAATAAAAAGGGAATTTTAGGTTCAGTTTATACAAACTAACATGAAACATATGTTTTGAAAATTTCATGAAAATATATTCATAAGTTTTTGAGACATCGTGCGCGTTATGCCCAAAAACGTCATTTGGAGAAAAATGGCTTCAAAGTTTCCGAAACGACGCTTCAGCTATTGAACGTGTATAAATGTAAAAGCCATAACTTCAGTTCTAATAGGAATTTCAAGGAAACAATTATATCAAAATGTTCAGAAAAGATAGGAGTTTAACATCTAAACAAATTAAAATTTCGAAAATTTTGAAGCTTTAAGAGTCCCGAGACCCCTTAAGTTGTGTTTAATTGTTAGTTCCTATCTATAAACACTGTTTTGATGTGGTCTATAGATGTCTATGATGATTAGAGTTTCAGTAAAGCTAGAGATCCTACCTACACAACTTCCAGATTGTATAATATTTTAACGGAGCTTCTGACTGTAAAATCACAATGAAACATCGTCTTCATTTTGAAAGACCTATACAATGATATGCCACTCAATAGTCTGCGTAAAAAAAAAATTTCGTCTTTACTGCCATTTTGTATTTTAAGGCTGCCATTTTGAATTTATAAAAACAAAACCTAGCCTATAACCATCGGGCCGTTAAGACGAATCGATAGAGACCTCATTCATTAAAATCCATCCAGCCGTTGGGATGTTTCGAGGATATAAAGAAATCCACAAACACACACACACACAGATACGCCTGAAACACATAGCCCTTCTTTTCAGTCGGGTACAAAGAATTTTATTATTCTATATATTAGGTCTACCGGAAAGCTCTGCCGGATAATGTTATTTCACGCCTACTTTTTAAAAATTCAGATTTCTTCATTGGCACCACTTTATGGTAAAATATGGTAAAATTCTCATTGTTTTCACCTTAACAATGTAACATTTTGTTTTATGCTAAAAACGGACAGAATTTTCCGGTACACCTTAATTATGGTGAAAACAATGGGAATTTTACCATTTCAGAAAAGTGGTGCCAATGAAGAAATCTGAATTGTAAAACAGTAGGCGTGAAATAACATTATCGGACAGAACTTTCCGGTAGACTTAATATACAGTGTGTCCACGTATAACCTGACCGACCTTTATTTTCGCAACCTTTGGCCCTAGATGCATACTTCCAATTATAAAAATGGTCAAAATTAGGTGCAGGGTTAAGATAAAAAAAAGTTTGAAGCGAAAAAACAATTTAGTGAAGAATTACAGAATCTAAATTTTTATACAGTCCCCTGGTCCTATAAGTTATATTTAGTAACATTTCCCTGTTACACTGGCAAGTAAGGAAAAAAAAGTCCCGTTATTCTACGATTAAAATTGACCGAGTAATAGCTGTTTAAAGTTGGAGTATATTTTTTGCTGCATATTAGGGCCATTCACAAATTTAGTAGAAATATAATTTCGTCGGATATATTAAAGAAATGGTTGAGAGTAAAATTAGCATTGCAATATAAATTTGAAATCTTTAATCATTCTGACATATTACTGCAAAATGTACAATTTGTACTGAACATTATAAGAGGATAAAAATAACAGATTTTTCGTTAAATAAAAGGGTGAAAAACAACAGCCTCAATTCTTTACAAAATGCTGTTAGATTACACTGTTTTTCAAATTTTGGGTTGTGGCATGTTTTTTAGCTTTTGAAAATTGATTTTAATGTATTTTTTAGCACTGAATCCGAAAATGACCTTCATTTTAAACCATCACGTCAGGAATTTTCTCAAATCGCAAATTTTTAAAAAGCTAAAAGTTAAAATTGATCCCCCTCCCCTCCCAACCTCATCGAACCCCCCGAGCTGTTTAGCTGTAAGAAATCCAGTATAAGCCAAAAAATCTAATAAATTATTGAATTAAATAAAATTAAACTGAATAAAAAAGTCTTGCATCTCTTTTATAGTATCAAATTTTTCGCTATTTTTTAACCTTGAAATTTACGATTTGTGAAAATTCTTGACATGATGGTTAAAAGTGAAAGTAATTTTTTGATTCAGCGTTAAAAAATACATAAAATGTAATTATAAAAGTTAAAAAACACAACCATCGCAGGTTTATGTTATCTAATCTAAAACTATGCGAATATTTTGTGTGTTATCCTCTAATATAAGTATGTATAAGATGGTAAGAGTCGAAAATCATAACGATATTGCATTGTCATCGGATTTAAGTCAGTATGTAAAATTTAACTTCGATCGGACATTTGAAAGTAAGTTAAAGTTCGAGTACAAATTTTAAACTGGAAAGACGATTATTGCACGTTAAATAAAACCATATGAAAATAACATAATTTTAGTTAAAAGAAATCATAGCCTCAAATCCTTACAAAATAAAACATATGTTAAAATACAATTATTTTAACTAATCTAAAACTTAACTAATAAAAGTTAATCGTAATATTTGTACGATTTCTTTCAAAGCGCAGATACCTTGAAATAAGTTTAAGTACTTTATACACGACCACTGAAAGCATGGTCGAAATCATCTGTTTTGATATGCAAAAAAGTGGTATAAGTCATGCATTTCAAAGTTTCATAACTCGGTCAATTTTAATGTTAGATGAATGGGACCTTTTTTGTCTTACTTGTTAGTGCCACAGTAAATGTTTAGTAAATATTACTTATAGGACAGGGGGACCGTATAAAAATTTACATTTCGTAATTTTTTAATAAATGTTTTTCTTCACCCAAATCGCTTTAAAAATAATTCTTTACTTTATTTAAACCATTTTTGTAATTGGAAGTATGCATTCAAGACCAACGGTTGTGAAAATAAAGGTCGGTCAGGTTATACGTCGGACACACTGTATATATATAATATATATTAGAAACAAGTTTAAGAAGAAATTTTTGTTTTTTAATGTAAAGTTCGATATCGCATATCTCATCTTATATATATATATATATATATATATATATATATAATCATTCACAATATTGCAGTTTTTGATGATGGTCGGTAATGTTTAATTAATGGTTATATATATATATATATATATATATGCATTATGCTTCTGATTTATATATTAGAATATGATATTTCTTTGGAAAAATGCAAGAAATTTATGTAAAAAATAAGCAATGATTTTTATTTATTTACTTATTTAGTTATTTTGTAATATAGTATGAAAGTTTTATTACGTTATGTTTTACTTAATTTTTTTTTTTTTATGTTTCGTATTTAATAAAAATGTAGCCCCCCCCCCACCCCACCCCCCAAAAAGGTATTTAGCACGCGAGTTTTTATTTGAAACCGAAGAAGTTTTGTTTTTATTGCATCTTTCTCTTTTATTTATATATTTTTCTATGTTTCTGATTTATATATTAGGTTATGATATTTCTTTGGAAAAATGTAAGAGATGCATGTAAAAAATAGATTTTTTTTTTTAATATTGTAGTTTTATACGTGATTCTTTTTTCTTTTTTTTTTAAAATTTTTGTAATGCTTTGTATTTTAGAAAAATGTAACAAACAAAGTTAGAAGATATTTAGTTTGCGAGTTTTTGATCGAAATAAATTTTATTTTTTAATTGTTAGAGTTCGGTATCGCATCTCATTCTTTTATTTGCATATTTTATTTTATGCATCTGATTTATATAGTAGAACATGATATTTTTGGGGGGGAAATGTAAGAAATGTGTGTAAGACAGCGATGATTTTTCTCTTCTTTTCTTCTATTTTCTTTTCTCTCCCTTTCTTTGTTTTTGTAATACAGTATCGAAGTATGCAAGTTTTATTACGTGATTTTTTTCTCTTAAAAAAAAAAAAATTCGTAATGCTTTGCATTATCGAAAAATGTAATAAAATAAGTTAAAGGATATTTAGTTTACGAGTTTTCATTGGGAACTGAAATTATTCGTACTTATCGGAAAAAGTTATTTGATTTTATTTAAACTGCGCATGAACGAAAAGAAAAGAAAGGAAAGAAAAGAAAAGAAAGTAGAAGAAATAAATTTTTATTTCAGCATGGGATACATTCGGGAAAAATGTAACGGTGTTTTTTGTGATGTGAGACCCCCCCCCCCCCCCCCGCATCCTTCAATAAACGATTCGGTATCATTTATCACCTTCGAATCTATATAGATATATATAACCATAAGATATGAGGACGTGAGTTTCAAAACTCACCTTATCCAAAATTTTAAAAAGAATCGAGTTTTCTCTATCAATCTACTCTATTGGTGAACTTGCATCATAAAACACTGCAATCTGCAAAAAACTAGTTTTATCATGTATTTCTGGCATTGTAAAATCTTGGTTTACAATGCCAGAAAATTGTAAAATCTTGGTTTACAATGAAAACAAATGGACGCAGCCAGAATTTTTTCGCGATTTCCCAAAATTTGATTTTTCGGATAAGGCGAGTTTTGAAACTCACGCCCTTATATAGAAAATATAAATCACCAAATACAAACGGGAAATAAGTGTAATATGAAACTCATACATTTTATGATACAGCTATCTAATAACACAAGCTTATATATACGTATGAATCTGGGATTATAAAATTCCAAAATGAATAAGTAAAATAAATTTTAACCAAGATAACTGTATCCAAATTAAACCAAATTACTATAGATTCCACAAAACATTTACGATTTCATATGTGCCCAAACTTTAAATTAATAAGGTGTAAGATTTGGGCTATCGTACATATAAAACTTTAAAGTATGAATTCATTCAAATAAATAACTAAACATAAACAAAGCATAAAAGGTTTAAAAAAATATGCTAATGAAACTCAAACCCAAGTGCACCAAACCAGATGAATATGCTTGAATTGACGAATAAATTTGTTGCCAAATCTGCACGACAAATTACATATATCACACGCTTGTGTGCATGTATATTATGCTGATTTATATCTATTAGCGAATATTATATCTATTAGCGAAAATGTAAAATTTATTTTAAGAAAGAAAAAATGTTTAATCAAGTAAGTTGATTTAATAATTTTTTATTTATTCTTTTTAGAAATGCAATATATCAAAGAATTATAATATTGCGTTTTTATACATTTTTCTTTTTTCCCCATTGTTATAATGTTTGTTATTTGAAAAATCTATTGCTAAATATGTAGAGATAAAAGTAAAATATGAAGAAAAAATACAGAATTAAGGGGGTTTTTTTCTGGGGGGAGGGGGGTGGAGAAGAGGGTTCGGGGGGATATTCAGAACGGAAATTACTACACTCATAATTAGAAAAAAGTAATTTGACTGTATTTAAACATCAACTAAATGATAAAAAACATAATAAAATAATTATATGCTATCAGAAATTTTATCTTGTGGCAATACCTGGGCAAATAAACTCTTAATATTTTTGCGTAGGTGAAAATTTTGCTTTTAGCTACATTATAATGACGATTTTTCATTTATATCCTTCTTTACGATTTGTTTACCTATGTAGATGTATTATTTCTTTATAAAAATTTAAAGAATTTATATAAATAGAAGGAGATTTTATGTACGATAATTTGCAAGCATTTTTATTTACTTTTATGTTTTGAAGCTAAGAGCAAGCAAGAAAATAAAATAGAGGGAAATATTAAGCGAAAATTTCTGTTTTATAAGATAAACTAAAATGAGAGAGAAACGATTAAGGGTTATTTAGCTCAGAGGTTTGTGTTTATAACGGAAATTACTTCCTTATAATTATCGAAATTCTATTTGAATTTATATAAAACTAGCCTTGTTGAAAAAGAAAACAGTAAAACTCCAGTTCTTATCATCGAGATAGGCACAAATAAAAACTTTTGTTTTCGGGATATTAAAAAGCTTACTTATATGAGAATTATATCTGCCCGTTCATTATACTGTAATTTCTTTGAATGTCCTATTAAAATCAATGTTAAATATTATGGTTAATTGGAATTTTCGAAGTCTATGTTTGAATAATTCTAACTCTTTATTTTACGAATTTCAGCGATTCTGAATTTCTCATCTAAAATTCTGAGAAATTTCGAAGAATTCACTTTTATTAAAAAAATTGTAACTGTAGTTTAAAGTGGGAAGTATGCAATATTAGTTGTTATCCACATATATTCAGCACAAGTATGTATTATCCACATATATGTAAGTTAAAAAAAATTGTTGGCGAAAGCTTTATTTCATAAATAACACATTTTTAATGATTTTTCCGGATTTCAGCATATACAGATTTCGTCCAGAACACATTAGTTTGGATTATGGGATTTCACAGTATATAAATAAATTTAATGTCACCACAATATAGATTCAAGGAAAATATGATAATATACCTGTATATTTTTTTTTCTTTTCAATGTAGAGTTTTTGTTTTTATATTTACATTTTCTTTTTCTACAAATAATATATATAACGATATATTTCCTCGGGGAAATATATATATATACACTACACTTCCTCTAAGCCGCACTGGTCGGGACCAAGGGTTTTGTGGATTATAGAATTTTGCAGCTTATATGTTATTTCTTTGTTTGCATTCAAATATTTGGAATTTATCAACAAATATAGTAATCATATTCCAAATAAATAACGCAAAAATAAAAGAATGCTTCTTTTACGTATAAAAAGCTGTACTCAACATTAGGAATACAATTAAATGATATAATAATGCAAAATGAATGGAATACATTTCTATTTATTTTTAAATCTATCAAACATCGCTGTGATAGTGGTTTGCTTTACAGCTTTTAATTTATGCTCTGCAGTTTAATCTTTAAGTTTTTTACGAGTCAAGATTTCTTAACAAAAGTTTGTTTTTCTAAAAAACTAAGATATTTATCCTCAAGAGCTAACCCCTCTTTGAAAGAAATTTTATCTTTTATATAGCAAGCACATGCGTTCAGAATATAGCAGTCTAATAGTAATTTATAAGATACACAAAGCATTTCCTTCTAATGAATGCAGAAATGCATTAAAATTTTCTTAATAAATTCATCAGGGCAGTGAACTTTTATTACGGTCAAAAGGTACGTTATTTTGCTTAAAAAAGGTGATTTTAATTGTTTGTTTACATCTGAAATGTAGTGCGGATTATAGGCACTTGTGGATTAGAGTCACGGATTAGAGGGAGCGGACTGTAAATATATATAATAAAGAAAATTATAAGGTAATTGAATATTTATTTATTTTTTTTTTCAAATAGATTCATGTTAAGTCATACGTTTTCAAATAGATTCATACGTTGAGTAAAAAAAAACAATATGAAATTTCCATTTCTTATGAATTTTTTACGCGATTCTTATTTTTATTGCAGTAAAAACATATATTTCCTAATGTAAATAAAAGCAACGTGAAAAAGATATATACTGTCTCGCTCACAAAATTTTATTTAGGACGGGAAATATTACAGTTGATAATTACAGGTAGTTGCATCGTTTTAAAATGTGATTCAATCTACGTGCAAAAGGAAAAAGTGCTCCCTCGCCTACGAAGGCAATAAAAGTGTCAACATGCCTTTCTTTACCAACCATTCTGTAGTAATCAACAAAAGAAAGGGGTGTCTCAATAATAGAAAGAGGCGGAGATGGATTCATCGGAAAGATTTCCGACCGATAAGGATCCTACAAAAGTAATAAAACATGAAAAGCACAACACCTAAGCGCAACAAAGACATCGCCATATGGGGGATACGTCTATTTGGACCTTACACTGTAAAAAAAAAAAAAAAAAAAAAAAAAAAAAAAAAAGGTCTGAAAAACGGAGATTCTACTGGCAATCGAGACGCCAGTACTATTTCTGTAATTTAACAGAAATCCCCTCCCCATCAATTTCAGAAATCCGTAAATTTACGGAAATTTTCCCCCTTAAATTACAGAAAATTTTCCGTTTTTCTGGAATTTATGGGGAAATTTTCCGTTAAAATACGGATGGCGTCTCGACTGCCATTAGAATCTCCGTTTTTTAGCAAGTTTTTTTTTTCTTTCTTTCCTTACTTATGTCCGATTCCGATCCCAGATTACAACCCTGCACCTCTTGATAAAAATTCAGCTCTCTAACAATTAGAAAAACAGGAAAAGGAAATTTGAGAAAAAAAAATCCCTCAAAAAAAATCCCATCAATGTTTTAAATTCCTTGAGGCTGAAAAAAGAGATCTCCAATTAACACGATAAAATGATAAAATAAGAACTTAATGTAAATGCAGTTTCAATATCAAACCTTTATGGTATAATCAAGATGAATTAGTTGTAAATCAATGGTAGATTTATTGCAAGAGAAAGTAGGGGTAAAAAGAGATAAACAAAATAATAAGTGGGAAAAAACCCATACAATTTTTAATAAAGAAAGATTATTGAGAGGAAAAAAAAAAAAAAAAAAAGACGGTGTAATACGAGAAATAGCTTAAAATACGTACCTAAAGAAAACTTTGAGTTATTCGCAAAGAAGAATACGAATTAACATCTTATTTGTCCAAAACTGACATATCAATTGCAACTAAAATATTAAGCGATTTTACACTATAAAATTTTATATGTGACAAAGGTCTTGAATTATTATCAGTAGTTCAAAGTTAAAATAATTTAAAAAACAAATATCTATATTTCGACGCAAGGACGGGTCTAGCCCTCAATATACAGGTCATAGCTCTTTTTTTGGAAGGGGGGGAGGCGGGGGGTCTCAGCACTTTATGATCAAGTTTTATATTGAAGGCTATTACCAAATTAAAACTGACGAGTTTTCGAATACTTTCGTGAATTCGTTTTCATTCATCAATACAAAAAATTTGCATTAGTATTCGTAAAAATATATAATTTACAGATTTTATTCAGATACCAAGAAATAGAAGCGTTTCCCATTTTATTATAAATGCGAAGAATGATTCGGAAATGTTGTCAAGTTAGCATTTTCAGCCAATTTTTAGGACTTGAAAGCCACAGAAATGTCGTCACGAGACAGCAATTAGCATTCGCGTCCGTAAATTTAGTTTAAAATGCCAAATTTCATGAAATTTTTGGAAAGATTCTTTGCTTTTATTAGAAAAATGCAAAACACATTTTGATCACACAGTTTCTGAATAAGTGCACTTGCAAATTTCTTGAGATTAAAAATATTTTCACGGATGTATCAGAAATTACTTAATTTTGATTTGAGTAGAGCTTTAAAGAGTCAGAGAGATTCGCATTGTTGAACGGGGGGTGGGGGGGATGACCCCCGTCACCTTCTCCTTGGATCCGCCATTGTTTCGACGTTATGAAGTTTACTTACATACGTTATCCATAAAACAACAAAACGGACTCTGAGGTCCTAAGAAAATGTTAAAATATGAACATACACACATACAGAAAACATCGTTAAAAAAAAAAAAAAAAAAAAAAAAAAATAGATTGAGAGGACCTCAAAACAATATTTTCATAATCTTTCTTGTTTTTCTAATCATGATTACAATACTTTTATTACATACACTATATGTGAGTGGTAAGTAAAGAAATTTTACTAAATTAAGGCTTGTTCTAGAAAAAAAAATGGATTTCACAAATATGAAATTAATTTAATATTTGTTTAAAGTGAAAAAAAAAATACATTTAAAAGGTCAAAAATACAAGTATTTACTCAGATTCGACATGTTTCATCGCTCTGATGGCAACATTCTCAAGAAATAAAATAATACAAATATTTTCGCAAAAAATTTAAATTGAAAACTGGTGAACAAAAATCACGCGATTTCAAGTATAATGAAATTAACTGCAATATTAAAAACGGATATTTGTTACATGTTTGAACATAAATTATTTTATACTAGTAAATCAGGAGCCTCAACGTCATCTCTGCAACTCATTGTTTTTAGCACACTTTGCGTAATATTAATCTTTCTACAAAAACAAATTTTAAAGTTTTTAAATTGCATAAACATTTATAAAAGTAAAAAATATTTCGAAGGTTCCAGATATTAGAAGAGTTAAATTAAACACGTTGTTATGTAATGATATTCTGAAATTCTCACGAGCTACCAATTCTGGTAATTTTTAGATAATAAAGTAGATTTCTTCAGGTGGGCGCTGTCTCCCTGAACCCCCCGTAGTGTAATTTAATTTACATTTGTAATTTTCTATTGATTATGTTAAAGATTATCGTATATCTTAGATTTCTTGATGCGATTTATAAGGATAAGCAACAGCAAGCATTTTACGTTATTCTAATATCCATACAGCAGTATTTACTTGCCTGCCATCCTGCCAACTGCAAACAACTGTACCTAATGGACAAGGAACTTTTGGAAATGTAAACTGAGACATCTAATTTAGAAATCTAATGATTGTATAATTTTTGTTTCCAAAAAATAGTTTTGATTGCTGTTCTGCAATATTTATATCTGAGATCTAATCTAAATATCTAAAAATGTGCTCGATAGCATTATTAGCAACTTACTAAAATCACCCCAAACTAGGGGAACTTCTAAACCTAGCGGTTAATAATTCATCATCGTGTCCACTTCCAATTCACTAAATAGATAAACGTGATTTGGCGAAGTAAAGTATTTTTTGTGATAGTCTTTTAATAGTGATTTTAAACTCGTGATGTTACGAATAGCGTTCATATTTGTCGCAAATCTATGTTTCAGATCAAATTACGAAAGGTTAACTAACATTTTATTTCCCTTAGCCGGGCTTTCTGCTTAATTTTTCGTAATAGGGATTATATTACTAATTTATTTTATACTCTACAAGCTTTTACACGTGACGTCGTTCACGTAGCATTAAAATAAAGATAAATGCAATAATTAAGTAAAATATTTCACCCCCCACCAGACATGCCAAGTCTCAGGTTTTTTGGATTTCACTATTATCTTAGAGAAAATGTTGTTCTTTTAAATCTCGCAAATGTTCCAATTAAATAAAGTAACATTTTCTGTATTAAAATACTGATATCCAGAATGCCGGAAGCTTGACAGCTCTGCTCCCCTGAATAAAAACATATATAATTAACCAACACTTTATCAAATTTTATGGAAGACAATACGGAATTTCTTATTTGTTTGGCCTTATCTATACCTCAGTCATAAAAATGTGAAACTTTGTGCCAATTAATATATACATTTGCGAAAATGAAATCTCAACATGAAAAAAGGAAGGCCAAGTAAAATCGCGTAAATCGAGGAATCTTTCTTCGTAATGCTGGGAGAATATTTCTACAAAAATTATTTTAGGTGGTATTTGATGTGAAATATCTATAAGTATTCATTCCTGTCATATTTATCTTTTTTTTTAATTTTTAAATTTATTTATTCAATTTTTCTTTTTCACGTGAAAATCTTACAAATTAAAATTCTTTGGGAGAAATTATTATTCCGTTTTTTTTTTTGGCAACAATAAAGTTTATAAAATTTAATAGAATAATGTCAGTTTATTCTGTATGAAAATAACGAACTTTTTCATTTATAAGCAAAATAGTTGAATAAATAAATAAAAATATTATTCTATATAGTATATAAATATAAATACTATTTTCATTTCTGGGTTAAAATCCATCTATATGCAAAATCTACACAAAGGCATTCATTAATCCATTCCTTTTGACTTTGATTTGACTTCATAAACCCTACATACTTTCACATTTAAGATATTTTTAGATGAGATGGAGTTGCTAGGCAACGGTAAAAAAAAAAAAAAAAAAAAAAAAAAATGTACATTTAAAATAAGTAAATTTATAAAATAAAATGTTTTATATTATTCGAACACATGCATAACATTCCATCATAAGTTATACGCGTAATTTAAAAAAATCTGAGAAATACATTGACAAAAATTCAAAATAATAGGAATAATTTAAAACCCTTATTTGGAAATTTTAACATCCATAATTTATCATTTAAATCCATTAATCAAACGAGCCATTTTCTTTCAACAAATGGAAATTTGAAAATCGTCTGACTTGCCACAGAAAAGCATTATGGAACAAAATAAAATGTTCCATATTTTCCGAACGAATGAACCAAATTTAACCAAAAACTATACAGCTACGTCCGTGTACCTCACGAATATGCCCAGTTAATCGCAAGCTAATCTTTTTTCCGGAAGTTATCGCGGAACAGACAGACAGGCTAACAGACTAACAGACCGAAAACAAAACTTTTCGTGTCTCCACAGTAAGCCTTCACTGACGTTTCGGCAATTATTGTTTTAACTGCCGAAACGTCAGTGAAGGCTTACTGTGGAGACATGAAAAGTTTTGGTTTCCGTTAGTCTGCCTGTCTGTTCCGCGATAACTGCCGCAAAAAGTATCCGATTAGCTTGAAATTAAGTGGGTATGTTGGTGAAGTACCCGGATTTAGCTGTATAGTTTTTTGTTATACTTGGTTCATTCGTTCGGAAAATATAGAATATTTTATTTTGCGCAATAATGGTTTTCTATAGCAATTCAGACGATTTTTCCATTTTTATTTGTTGAAAGGAAATGGCTCATATGATTGAAGGATTTAAATGGTAAATTATGGATAATGAAATTTCCTAATTAGAACCATGCATTATTCATATTAGTTTTAAATTTTGTGTATACATTTGTCAGAGTTTTTAAATTCGGTGTATAACTTATGGAGGGATTTTATATATGTGTTCCAATAATATCAAATATTTTCTTTTACAAATTTTCTTTTTTTAAATGCACATACTTCATTGTTTTAATTTTCTTTTAACTGTTACCTAGCAATGGAACTACACCTAAAAATATCATAAATGTGAAAGTATGTGTAATTGTTTGCAGTCAAATCAACGTCAAAAGAGATGAATTAATGCCTTTTGCGTCTTTACATATGGATGGAATTTACCTCAGAAATAAAGAAAGGCTGTGTTCGATTTATTTTTTTCAAAAATTTTTCTTTTAAATTAAAAAGTTCATAAGGAATAAATTGGCCTTTTGCTATAAAATTTAGAAATCATTTTTTTTCTTCCGTTGCTAAGAAAATCAGATCCCGGAATAATAATTTATCCTAAACAGTTAATTTTGATTTGAAAGATTTTCATGTGCAAGAGGAAAATGAAATAAAAAATAGACATGAATACGTCTTCATATTGGAAATAAAATAAAAATACGAAAAGAAGGTGAATTTGACCTCATATATCAAAAATAAAACGAATACGCTTTGAGGTTAGGATAAAAGGGCCTTGTGTTATGATATTAATTCTTATTATTAAAAAAAATGTTACCACGGTTTATCGTCTGCACACGGCTAACAGAAATGTTTAATTTTTAATCGAAAATTTCAATGAGAAAAAAAAAAAACTTTTGAAAAGCAAATAGATAGTAAATGTCAAAATTATGCACCGCAAAATTATCTCTGTCGAAAATGACGTCATTGTATCGGGAAATAAATATTTTCTTTCTTAAAAACCTAGCATTAAATAGATTGTCTGAAAAAATATTTTTTGACGAGTGTTACTTCTTATAAATGCCGCCTCATTTCAGAAAATATGAATGAAAATTATTTTATTTTTAAAAGGAAATTACATTTTCGTTCATAAAACCTAAACTTTCAATATAATTGCCTCAGTGTAAATCATTTTCTGTCCAGTGGTATTGAAAAATAAGGCTCGGAAGTGTAAAAAGAAATCTAAGATTTACAATAACCATTAGCGCAATCAATAAAAAGTTATATATGTAAATTTAATGAGACAATGGGGGGGGGGGGGGGTTCAAGGGCAGAGCCCCCCTGAAGAAATCTACTTTATTATCTAAAAAAGCACCAGAATTAGTAGTTCATGAAAATTTCAAAATATCCTTACATAAAAACGTTTTTAATTTAACGCTTCTAATATCTGAAAACTTCGTATTTTTTTATTCTTATAAATAATTAAGTAATTTGAAAACTTTAAATTGCGGTTTACAGGAAATTGAATATTACCAAAGTGTGTTTAAAAACAATGACTTGCAGAGCTGACGTTGAGGCTCCCGATATGCAGATTTACTAGTTTTAATATTCTGTAGAGAATCTCTTTCCAAATTTTAGGAATCTCCATGGAGTCTGAATCGTTGCATATATTCTCACTGCGTAAGAAGATCTCTATTCATTCTTGGATAATGAAAGGCAAATAAAATCTTGATGAATAAATTATTCTGCTATTTTTAAAATTAACCTGTAAAGGTTCTTTGTTAAATTTGTCAATAAACTAGTTTACCAGTTTTCAATTTAAATTTGTTTTGCGAGAATATTTGTATTATTTTATTTCTTGAGAATGTTGCCGTCAGAGCAATGAAACATGTCGAATCTGAGTAAATACTGGTATTTTTGGCATTTTTAAATGTATCTTTATCACTTTAAGCAAATATAAAATTAGTCTGATGTTTTCAAGTGTTTTTTTATACAGATTTATGTACAAGTATGTACAATCGTACGCATATACTTGTGAGGATGTGCGTACAAAATCGTTGAATAAATAAAAAATACGGATTGAGGTGCCCTCAAACTGTAAAGATATACAGCTATTTTCATAACAGTTTTTTTTTATGACGATTACAATACTTCTCTTACACTATATGTGTCCGATAAGTAAAAAAGTTTTACTAAATTGTCATATTCTGGTGAAACATGATCATCGTAATATCAACTTGCGTGAGCAACAAAAATATTTAATTGAATAACTGAATTCGAAAATAAATTACTTAACGTCTTTCTCTGGTCACAAAACAGTTGAAAATTCGTTGAAATTTTGCTATATACCAAACCTGATGTTCGATTTGTGCGAAAATTAATAAAGCTCTAACGACAGTAGCTTATAACATATTCTCCAAATGGCAGCTCAATAGAAAGCACTGTTCGGGCACTATCGTGGTCACTCACATGCATACACATACATAAATCATTGTAAAAATACCATAACGGGACTCTAGAGATCAGAAAACATAAAAAATTACCAAATACACACAGGGCCTCGTCAACCATTGGACAAACGGGGCCGCGCCAACCATCGGGCAAACGGGCCCGCGCCAATTGGGTCTTTTGTTATAGGTGTTCTGAGCCTGTTTTCGAAATAACATTTCCTCCGTATAAAATAATAATATTGCTCTGGATATGTTTTTAAATGTTTCTTCGTGAAAAAAAAGTGAGTATTAGCTTTATTTCTGACAGGTAAAGTTGATATAATTGTGGGGAATGTATAAATTTCATGATCTTGAAAGTTATCAATGAATCCAAAAAATAAATATTTAAAATATTGTAAAGGATAGAAGATTTTGCGCAATTAAAAATAATTATGCACGTTAAATCTGAAAATGCTTCACACATTTTATTATCTATATTACATAGTATTCTATGATACATACTACTTAAAAATAAATGTAATTAATCTAGTGTACGCTGGGCCCCGCTAACTGCATTCCCAAGGCCCCGCGCGACGTTGCGCCAGCCCCCTATATACACACACACATACATATGGAATCATGGTAAAAATAGCAAAATCAGATTCTGGAAAGTTCAAAATGTAAATATATACCAAAATTTCCATAATCGGTTTTTCATCATGATTACAATGCTTTCCTTACACTATATGTGTTTGTAAAGTAAAAATAATAAGCCATGCCTGTAGACAGCAACGGAATTTCCTTTTACAGGAGAAGTCAGAGAGAGTTGATCTTCAGTGAATGACATTCAAAATACGCAAAAGAAGAAGGAAGAAAAAATTAACGAACCAATAACTTTTTTTTTTTACGTTATAAGACATGATACATTTATTATTATCAATACTCGTAGTACCAATACTCGTACACTCCCTTTGCTTCCAGCGTATGTTTTTCCTGTGTCCAGGGATGCTTGTTAACAACAGACGAATAGTGCTATTATTTGACTTATGTTTAGCTTTTTCATCGTTCGTAAAATTAAATAGATATCATAGGCCACTATCAAAGCATTTCCGTGTGATAGATTTGTGTGAAACGTTTTGATCCATTTGTTTTCATGAGTATGTGAAAATGCTTGAGCATAGAAAGCTTCAAGCACCCAGCAGTGCTTGGACCCAGTGGAAGACTTCTTTTTTTGTCTCCCTGTAAGCGAAGATTAAATCAAATTTATTGTTCACATTTCATAAAAATGATTAAAATAAACTACTTTTAATATAATAATTTAAATAACAATTTAATAATAATAATAATAATAATAATTTAAAGTGTGTTACTAAAATTCAGACTAAATACTGTTACACTTTCCAGAAAACACTGAAATATGTTTAAAACATTTTATGTAATGGAGTTCATCGAAAATGGAAATAGCGGAAAAATTGATTTTACAGAAATCACATTTAAAGATTTCTTATCTACATACATTGTTTTTTATGTATAAAATTAATCTAGAAGTATCAATTAAGGTTTATTAGTGTTTTCATATAAAAAAGTCAGAAAATCATGCACCGAAACATTGTTTACATTTCTCCTGGACCTCCTACGCCCACTTACAGTATCCGATCATTACTTCCTGTTTATTAAATTGACCATAACTCCTCTTATAATGATCGTAGGAATAAAGTTTAAACAGATTTGGAATCATAAAAGATTGTTCTTTCAAATAAAACAATTTAAAAAAGTTTTGAAAATTTTCACAAAAACGGTCATTTTGTGAAAAAGTAGTATTTTTGTGAAAAGCAGGATGTAGGCAGATTTTAATTGACCGGCGATATTACCATACTAATCTAAACATACATTCATGTTTCATTCATTTTTCATTAAATGGGGGGGGGGGGGGCTACAGTATATCCACAGGTAAATTTCTTAAGGGAGTTCATCAGTTTTACGGTACCTTTCAATTAAATTATTCCTTAAAGCCTAAATATTCATATCCCAAGATCCATTTTAATATCAATGAATAAAAACTTTATTTATGACTCGGAAAATATGCACCTGTTTTTAAAAATATATTATAACAGTTGGGTACAACCTTACAGCCACAAAAACTAATTTTTTGTTTCAGTTTCGAGTTTTTATTAATATAAATGCATTCAATATAAACCTAATACTAAAAGGTTTTAGAAAGGTTATACGAAAAAATATTTTTATGGGGGAAAAATATATATTTTAATTATAGAAAATATCACATTCAAAAATATATTCTAATAAAAAAAAATGTATCACATGTTTTACTAAATATAATAGGTCTAGGTTTATATTTAATATTAATGAAAACGCAAAACTGCAATAAAATTTAGTTTTTGTATCTGCATAGTTGATTGCAACAATTGTATTGAACTTTTTTTTAGAACTTTTAGAAACTTTGTTAGAAACTTATTTAATAAATGGGAAATATGTTTCGCGTCATAAATAAATTTTTTATTCGTTTATACTAAACTGGATCATGGAACATAAACATCAGACTGCAATGAATAATTTCTGAAGAGTTGGTTTAAATAGAATAAATTGGAAGAAATCTATGATATATGAAATAAAGGTAAAAATCATTCTAAGATTGATCGACCCTCTTTTAACCCAATATACATAACTAAACAGAATAATATGTATTAATATGATATGTTGGATACTTTTAATACGATATGTTGTATTCTATTGCGTACGATATTATTTTTGGTATGTTATTGTTAGGGATGAACCGAATAGTGATTTTGGCCGAATACCGAATACCGAATATTCGGCCAACAGGTGAACCGAATACCGAATATTCGGCTTGTTGAATACTTTTATATATTTGAAAGTTTAAAGGCACTAAAATGTTAAATTTTAAAACAATTTTACATAATATTTAAAACAGAAACTTTTATTCTAATAAACAAGAGCTTTTTTCAAGCAAACTTTATGCTGAAAAAAATCTGCTTTGAGTTATTTTAGAACAGGATAGTTATAAAAAAAGTTTAATTAATAAAATTTTAAATTTCATGGCTTCTTCTGAGAATTAAAACAAATGAATAAAATTTTCTTAAATTCTAAAACAAACATTTTAAAATCAAAGAGAAATTGCGAAAAAATTGAAGAAAAATTGTACAGGTACATATATTTGCTTGTCAGGAAGAGACTAAAGTAAAAGTTCATAAATAATACAATCGATTCAAATTTTATATGGTGATAAGATAACTTAGCAAGAATAACTGTTCTACTCCCTTTGATCAAGCAAGTAAGTTTTTAAATGCATCCTAGATCAGTGTCTGGAGTGGGCAATCATTTTCAGAGGTTGTAAACGTTGTTCTTAAAATCTTAGCAAGAAACAGATTATTTATTGGACAATGTTGAGGAACTTGCATTTGTACATAATTAATTCCTATGAAAATCCTCGTGATTGGTTAATTTTCTTAAATAATACTTAACAAACAGCAAATAAATAATGTAAAAACATTCTCTTTTATTTAAATATGATTCGGTTTGTAATTATTCTGAATATCTTTATAAGTTGACTGTTAAACGTAGAAGTTGTATAAGGTTTTAAAAAATAATTTTTAAAAGTTTTTTTTAAGTATTCGGTTCGGCCGAATATTTCGATATCCGGCCAAGCCGAATATTCGACATACCGAATAGTTTGATATTCGGCCAAACCGAATATTCGGCAACATGGCCAAATAGGCCGAATACCGAATAGATACCGAATATTCGGTGCATCCCTAGTTATTGTTAGAAAGTATACATGTTACAGATTAATATGAGACATTTTAAATAAAATTTATTTAAATTACACGAATTACAATTAATATTAATGTGTCGTGTGATATTATTTCATAAGTAAAAATCAAGAAACTTTAAGGGACCTCAGGAGCCTTACATTTTTACGGTAGGTGCAATTAATCATTATGTCATATTTTAATTTTTCAAAGTGTTTAATTGAGATAAAAGAATTTTAAATTGTTGTTTGACTTGCATTCATTGCACGTAAGACTGTAGCAAAAGTATTGAATCTAGAACCCTAAATAATAGGGATAATGATGTAAAACTAATGTGCCTTGAAAGTATACTTCATTTTTAAGTAATTAAAAACTTATTTTTTAAATTTAAATTTAAATTATAAAATTTTGGAAAAAATCATTTCTTTGTTGAAAAAAATGCTAATTTTAAATAACCAATGCAACTGCAATACTAAATTTGAAGTAAAAGTTATTCTTTGCATAAAAATGAATGTATCCACCAAGTTTCATAAAAATTGCTTTATAATTTTTTGAGAAATGTTGCGCGCAATGCGCAAATATGCAAGTTAAAAAAATTTAATTTTTTAAAATAAAAATTAAACGTTATTGAAGTACTTATGCTACATAGAAGAGATATTAAACTTTCAGCGGAAAACATTTTATGCATTTGTGTTTTATAGTATTCCTGAAATAAAATTAACATACAATTAAAATGTGACATGATGCTAATCTTTTCCTGAGACTCCTTAATAAGTCGATTTTAAGTTCAATTCTGCATAGAAAAGACTTTTGCCGATTTCAACACTACTGGTCACATTTCTTGGCATATTTTATTTTATTTTCATAACAATTATATGTATATATATATATAATGTTATTTCACCAAAACTATAGCGGTAAAACAGTATACCTAGCATAAAAATTGTAATTTTATAATTTAAGTCTGATGGGAAAAAATTCACTCTCTAATTCTGACGTTGTATGCATCTACAGGTATCGTAATTGCAGAACTCCATGGCAAAATGAAACGAAGATTACTTTTCAAAAATAGTGTTCAAAAATTACTCTCAAAAACATGCACGTCTGCTCATTCTGATCTAATGGCATCCAAAACATTTCTCAATTAAAAATTATCGAATATTAATACCTTTTTCTTAAAAAGTCTTTTCAAATTATCACTTCAAAAATACCGAGTTCTTGAACGAGTTACTATTTTGCTTTGGTAGACTTTCTGTCTGCATTACAAATAACTCGGATCGTGTTCTAAGTTAGCCCAGGATCACACTTCAAATTGTTATTGAGTGCGTTACAAATTATCTTCGATGATAAGTTATAAAACAAGTCTATTCGCTGTCTGTGAATATGCCTATTTCAATATAAACATTACAAACTTTTATAAATAAACACTGCTAAAATTTATTTATAAAATTTGAAAAATTTTATAGTACAAACGTTAACCTTTTATATTATAAATTATGAATTCATGAAAATTTCATCTTCTAAAGAATTTTTCGTGAATTTTTGAAATTGCATTAGAAGATTTACACAATCATTTAATAAATTTCAGAAGGATTTTGCCAATTAAAAAGACAAAGATGTTCTTTCAAATGCAATTTCTTTTAAAATTGTATCTCAATTTATTGATTTTCTACGGCTTTTAAAGTGATTTAAAGCATATATATTTTTTAAATCCGTCTCCATCGCGTGTAGCGCGATAACGAAAGATCAGCCAGTTTGCACTTATAACCAGGGCTGCGGAGTCCGTAGGATAAATGACCGACTCCGACTCCTGAATTTTTGAAACAATCGACTCCGACTCCGGCATACACATAGGGTTTATCAAAAAGACTGAAATGCGCTTTAATTTTTTACCTGTTGGAGATACCGGGTGTCCCAAAAATGACTGACTGATTTTAAAATTCAATAACTTCCAAACGGTGACAGATATTAAAAAAATTCTTGCAGGAGGGTTATGCATAAAGTCAAAAGTTTTATTACAGTGATTTTCGATTTTAGTTCGAATTACAAACAATAGATGGCGCTGTAAGCAATAGTCGCTAAATACAGGCTCGATTTTTGGTCCTTTCTGTTATTCCATGCAGAAAAAGGAGATGGAAATGTATTATCCGGGCCACGAAGTACCAAAAATCGAGCCTGAATTTAGCCTCTATTGATCGCAGCGCCATCTATTGTTTGTAATTCGAACTAAAATCAAAAATCACTGTAAAAAACTTTTGACTTTATGCATAACCCTCCTGCAAGAATTTTTTAAATATCTGTCACCGTTTGGAAGTTATTGAATTTTAAAATCAGTCAGTCCTTTTTGGGACACCCGGTATATAGATAATGCAAATTGAAAAAGTGTTCAAAATAAAATAGTAATTATGGTTAAGGATCCACCGAAACCGAAACAGAAACCGAATTTCGGCAATATTTCTATTTTCGGCCGAAAACGAAAATTTCCAAAAAGATGTTTAAGTAATTAACACATAATAAATATAAATAGTTATTAATTAATTGTAAATGTAATTATAAACTGTGGTCCAAGTTGGTTCTCTGTGACTCTGACCAAAACTTTTTATTTTCATAGAAAATAAAATGTAATTAGTAATTCATCAATGATACCAAGTGATTTTTTTAATTATGAATTGCATCTAATTCAAAAATCTATTACGCATACATACCTCGATTTATCTTTTATAATGAATTTTGTAAAGGATCATCTGTTTATCTAGAACTTTCTCAAAGAATACTTGAAACACTTCTGTTTCAAACTAAAATATTTCTATTAAAGTTAAGTCTGAGGTTTTCATGAGTAAGTGAAAAGGGTCTTCAAATTTTAGTCATATATGCATTTTTGGTTTTTTAATTTGCACTCACATCTTGAGTCCGTCGTGTCGTGACTGATAATTATAAACAGTGAAGTTCATAGCAATGACTAGTGTCTCATATGAGTCAATACAGCTCGAATCGATGAATCATGTTAAAAATTTCCTAAGGAAATTACGAGAATTTTGGACAGATAGTTTCGGTCAATAATTTTCAGTTGATCTCTAACTAAGATTATATTCATTAAACGTTTTTATTTAGTTAGAGTAAGATTATTCTGAGTTCGGTCACTAATGTTTAAAGAGCTATCCTTTTAAATAAAATTTTTTTTATACAGTCCTGAATCCTAATGATCCTGTATCTAATATTTTAGTTTTATAACCGCCGTATAATAGACGTTTATAAATTTCGATTCGGAATGTGCAATACATAAAATAAAAATGTAATTATTTTACTATTAAAAAGATTCACTTACGTAAATATAATTTGAAGTTAATGATACGAACAAAGGATTTTTATCTTGTCAGCTGCAAATTAAAACCAAATTACGCGAAAAGAACATATGCCCACTTAAGAAACAAAGATATTTTCAATTTGAACTTTGAACAGAATGAGTAAAAGAAAATTGTGCTTCGACCGCACTTTATGTGAAAGATTGGCAAGTGGTCATTGCCTTCCATTCATAGTCGTAAATGCTATTATCTACATTTACACTATACTAATAAAATCTTAAATAAATTAATGCCGATTTCGGTGAATTGGGGGTTGTGAAATCGACGCATAAGGAATAATCAGGAAAAAAAGTGACAAAATAGAAAAATCTTAAAAAACATATATTACAAAAGATAAAGGAAAAAAAAAAAAAGCCATTCTGAGGCATGAAATGAGATTCTTCACTTTCCTCTCAAAATTCATGAAATAATTGTTTTTTTCTACAGTAGGTTAGAATTACGGTCCTCCATCGGATAGGATAACCAAATTTAGCCAGAACCAGATAGACTTTAAATGCTTCTTGTAAGGTTTTGACACTTTTAATATCGCTCCCCCGCAAGAAAAGTGACACATCTCGCAAAAATTCATTTTGCGTTTTATTGCACTAATAGGTCTGTCATAGGTACTACAGTACATAGTATTGTTACACAAACAGTTTCATAAGTGTAGTTATACGGAAAATCACTTTATTACGCTATATGTCCATTCGTCACCAAAGAAGAGGTGTGAATTGTGCAGGAGGTAAAATTACCCAACCCTCCAAACCTCATCCTAAGCCTTCATTATTAAAGGTTTTATGATTTTATGCACAATTTTACTGCTGCATGCTGAGATAAGTGCTTTAATTTCATGTCACAGTAAAATCGTGCAAATTTTCTTTTCCCTCTCCTTTAAAATTTACTTTTGTCGAGATGTGTCACTTTTCTTGCGGGTGAGCGATATGATCTGATTTTTCAAAAGAAAATGTGTACTGAATATTTTTCAAATGAAATATCTATGTATTTGAATATTAATGAGTGTATTTAAGTTCATTTTAATACAAAAAAAGATAAAACTGTAGGCTTTTTTCATAATTGTTTATTCTATAAAATATGAACTAATTTTCTTTCGGCTCGAATTAGGGTCGGATTGACGATTTTTTTTCCATTTTCGAATTTAGTTGACGAATTCCTTTTTGTCGAGTTTCGGGTTGACTTTCCGCAGAAATTTCAGATTCGGGTCGCGTGCAACCCGGCACTTGGAAAGACTCTAGTTGGGGCTTAGAAATAGAAGAACGTCTGAGTTTTAGGTAAAAAATATTTAAGAAGAAAACTGCAGTTTTTTGTTTTAATGAGAAAAATTCTGTATGAGTTCAGTTGTCCGATATTGTAGGGATAGCGACATTAATCAATTTCATATTTTTCTCACATTCTCTTTTATCTGAAATACTGAAAAATAATGCAGTATAAGTTTGAAAAAGGATCTATTGTTATCTGGGTTCGGATTGAGTTGGCGCTAAATGTTTTTGTTGTGGGCCAGTCTGACAATTATTATTGCGGGTTCAGATCGGGTTGACCCGATTTTTCAAAAGGAAGTCCACAATATTGTTTAACTTATAAGTCGAATAAATAAATATATATTCATTTTCCTACACAGAAGATAAAAGTGCTGTTAAAGATGACTATTTTTCATAATTCCAATCAAATTTTTATTTTATTTCATTTCAGATCGGGTTCAGGGTTCGGGTTTCTTTCCGGTTCGCGTCGGATTGACTTAAAATATAAATTTCAGAACCTGACACGAACACGGATGGACAGTGGTTAAATTGAAACATCTATTTTTCTCTGAGATAGATGCCTTCATTGGGTTGGTTAGTCGGACTGACACTGGGTTCAAGTTGCGTTGGACTTAATTTGCAAAAAATAAAAACAAAAACAAAAGCAAAAACAAAACAAAAAAAAACTTTCAAAACTCACTTTAATTTAATTATTGTACAATAGTGTCGTCTGTGAGCTGAAGAAGTAAGTAAATGAATCAATTTAATGACTGATGTAGGAAAAATATCACATCTGCTCTTTTGCCTTGTATTTACTCATTAACGTGTCAATAAACTCAAAAATAACTAAATATTTATTAATGTATAGGGTTAAAAAATAAAATAATAATTCAATTCATAAAATTTTAAATTAAGCATAATTGTTTTTTTTTTATTTCACTTCAAATTGTTCAACAAATAGTTTGGAGTTGGAGTTGGAGTCGGCATATTTTTAGCGACTCCGACTCCGACTCGGCAGCCCTGCTTATAACTATAGAAATAGTTCAGCAGTTGTTTCAGGCTAATATTCCATAATGTTCAGTTTTCTAGCATTAATTCTCCTTCAAAGGAAAAACAACTTTTACAGGCAAGAGAGAAATCGCCGTACTTCAAGATATCAACTACTTACGTTGTTATACAGGCTTTTACAAAAAGAATGAAACGTAAATTAACTTTTTTTTTTTTTTGTACTGTTGGAGATAAGTGGACAATGTAAATTTTAAAAATGTTTAAATAAGTTAAGAAATAGGGCTATGTAAATGAAATATTTCTCACATTAGTTTACAAAAAGTTGCACTTTTTAAAGTTTTAAACGACCCACCAGACGAAATTTGTCAATTAGAAAAAATTTCCTTTTGTTTCAACAAGATTATTTGAAAAAACTGCATGTCTTTTTCTTTAAAAGTTAAATGAGCTATTATTAAAGGAAAATTGATCATTGTAAATGGGGACAAACATCTATCAAATTAAAAATGTAAATCTGTGAAATATTGCAATAAAAGAAGAAAACTGACGATAATGCTTATGCAATTGACCTTAAACAAGATAGATATATACAGTGGCTCCCAAAAGTGTTCGTACACTTAGGAATTTGAATGAAATAATGCTCTAGCCGTTAATTAAAATTAATATTTAATAATCAGGGGTCGATCTAGGCAAAATTTGGGGCCCCTTTACAAAAACCTATTTAATAAAACAGGCCCCTTCACAAAAATCCTTTAATAAAACAGGCCCCTTCACAAAATTCCATTCCATAAAAACATATTTTTCATTGATTATTTTTATTAAAATGTTTAATAATTAAACAAAATAAACTCACCAGAAAGGAAAATTTTAGCTGAAGGATATAAAGAAGTAATTATTAATAAACAATTGGTTCGAATTTGAGAAAACTGTATTGATGAAATATTTCATGACAAAATGTTATTTTTCACAAAAATAAATAAATAAATAAATTTCACAAAAATAATTTTTATTTTTCATAAAATGGGCCTCAAGAAAAAAAAAACCTGTATCGACCCCTGATCATGGGTATTTAATAATAAGATCTATAACTTATTTTTAACAAAACTACAAAAAATATTTTAAAAACATAGTAAAACATTATTTTGAAGAAATCAATAATCACACAAAAAAAAGTTACCTCACTAAAGTCTTCGTACATGTTAAAAAAATCTATACATAGTATTGAATATTGTAATATTTTGTTAAATTAGTACTTTGAAGGATATCTTTTACCATTCATGACAGCTTTTAAACGTCTGGGAATAGATTTCACTGGTTCATTTTGTAATTTATGTATCAACGTTCATTCATTCGTCGATTGTTACTGTTGTTAGTTTGCTTTTCATTTTAATGTCGTGTTTTCGTACTTTAACCTAGCCCTCTCCAAATATGTTCTATTGGGTTTTAATGCGGTTATTGAGGAGGTGTTTTCAGAACTTCTGCACAATTATAGAGGCACCAGACGCAACATTGAGAGCCGTGTGCTTAGGATCGTTACATTGATAAAAAACAAATTTGTTTCCAATATTCAAATTTTAGTTTCATAATTTTAAATTGACTTTTAAAATATTTAAATATAGAACATGATTCATTATGCCATCAATAAATATCAAATTATCTAGTCCTGATGCTCAGATGCACTCCCAAACAAGGACACCTCCGCCGCCATGCTTAACTATTCCAACTAAGTTCTTGGGATTAAGTTCTTTATTTTTGTTCTTCTCCATATAATTACATGCCAATCTAGACCAAAAACGTTAAATTTGCTTTCATCTGGAAATAAGACATTATTCCAATACGATTCAGATTCATTTATCACTGATTTTGCGAAGGGAAGCCTAAGCTTTCTGTTTTTCGCACTAATAAAAAATTGTCTACGGGCAGAACGCTCATATAATCCAGCTGATATCAGCACTCGTTGAACACTTTCAGGTAAAATTGATGTAGAAACGTTTCCATGAAATTCTGTAGCAACTTTTACAGCACTTAAACGTAAATTTTTCACACTTTTTTTTAATTATAAATCTCAGATCACGTTGCGTTAACTTTGACGGACGGCCTTTTCTTACCTTGTTTTCGATCCGATTTTCTTCTTTAAAGCGTTTTATCATATACTGCACAGTAGAACGGGATACATTAACTAATTTAGCAATAGTCTGAACTGATTTACGTGTACTATGATGAAAGATAATAAATTTTCGAATGCTGTTGGTTGTTTCTTTACGACTATGAGCCATTTTTAAATAATAAATAGAATATTACGGAGAAAGCAAGCAAAAATTAAAGCCAAATGATTTTTTAAATGTCGCCAGAATGCAAAAATAAATAAATAGCGACAGACTATAATATTAATTATGAATTTATCAGAAAATGTTTCAGTGTACGAAGTCTTTTGTGGCGTGTTCCTCCTCTGCCTCCTTCCGTTTTCATTTTTATATAAAAAGAAAATAAGTCGATATTAAAAAAAAAAAATGTTGGGTGTTGTTTAGAATAACATAGAGATGACGTTGAAAAATATTGGACTTCATATTGGAATTCAATTCAAGGGTACTTCCTTTTTACTACAAATTTTTAAAGTGTACGGACACTTTTGGGAGCCGCTGTATAGGGGAAAACGGGTACAATGAAACAAAATTTACTAATTTTTTTTTCCTATCCACAATTTTGCATGCAGAAAAATATAATTAATGCATATTTTTAATCTTGTATTTTCCCCATCTAAATAAAATTTTATTAGGTTCTAAACAATATCTTTATGATTGAAAAATAACAAAAAATAAATGTCTTACAGTGTTTCATTGTACCCCGTATGCCGGGGTACAATGAAACAGATACTGGGGTACAATGAAACACTCCAAATGATGGAAGCAATTTTCACCCAGTATAGTTTATTTTATGAAAAATGAGATAAATACAAAAACAAAACTTGATTAGATAAAAATATTATAGTCTAAGATGAAAAATGAGAAAATTCTATTAGTTTAAGAAATACCTTTCATTTTATATTAAATTGGCTCAAGTCAGTTTCAAAAATTAGTATTTCTGCTTACATTTCGATTGCTCCTGAAGGAATATGGGGTGGTAGTTTCAACACAATGAGTTTTTTTTAAATGTAAGTTTCTAAAAAGAAAAAAAAAAAAAGAAAAGAAACTAGGTTGGAGTCTTTTTATATCAAGTACTTCACATTTGACTTCATTTAAATGTATGATTTCTCCAACGGTATATATTTCCTTATGTTTCCATTTATACGGATACTGCTTGTGCCATACATGTTGTGTGTGGATATCTCATTCTTAGTACCTCGATGACCAGCTAGGCATGGAAAAAAAAATCTATATCATCATCAGAGTCTGTAGCAGGCAGAGTTTGTTTTCAAAACAATCCCTTCTTAGCTTTTTTTCTCTTTCTATTTTTTAATTGCTTAACAAGAGCATTTTTTATTGACCTGGTTAGAAAAAAACTCTTTTTCTTTCTGTTTTACTACTCTTACTTCTAATATATTCTATTTACTACTTTTAATACTATAATAAAACATGTTTCATTGTACCCCGCACTGAGGTTACTAAATAAAAATTTATTTTCAAACTTCTAATATTTATTTTTTTTAGTTTGGTTTTGGAGGTATGAAGACAACAACCTAAAGATAACAATGTATAGAAAAAATAATTATTACATATAACAACAAGGAAAAAGAAACAAAATTACTTTTCGTAAAGAAAGTTACTTTCAATGGTGTAAAAGCAATAATCTTCTATTGCTACTGTTGTAGAAGTGCAAATGTATCCAAGTCACATCAGTAATTGGAAAATATAGTTGTATAACATATATATAAACTGCAACTCTCTATGACAAATTTGATTGATTTTACAAGTAATGTTTCATTGTACCCCGTCTTCCCCTATAGATAGATAAGATTCTGCTCTACGCGAATCTGAAAACCTAAAATTCAAAAATTTGTGCAAAAATGTTTCTTAATTTCATTTTTCTCTCAAATTCATATTTTTTAAGAAATTTGACTTGTCATTTTTTTTTCGTTCATTATTTTTTTTTAATTATGCTGAAAAGAAGCTTAAAAGGCAAGCACGTTTTATATAGCTTTGTTTAATTTGACAAAAAGAAGCTCTTGTGTTATTTGCTTTGTGGATTTAAATGGATATAAAAATACTTCGCATGAGTTTGTGTTTAAAAGAAAAGAATAATACATTTTGATATGCTATATTGAAGTAGGTGGCACGAAAATTCGTATTTTTAAAAGTATATTTATACTCCAATAAAATAATTATAACTATTTATAGATGAATTGTTACTTTTTAAATATTTTCCACTTTTATGTGCATTGGAATTTTTAAATGTGGGCTATTGTAAAGGAAATAAAGTAAAAGTATAGTAATAATAGCCGGCTAAATTTCGTACAGTGAAAATCACCAAAGAACTCTTGATACAACTGATAAAAACTTGCAAATTCATTATATACTTTGTAGTACTGATTTAAAAGCGTAATCAAATTTGAGATAAATTTCAATAATTAACGGTGTAATTTTGTATATTATAGTGGGGAAAAAATGAGCACTTATTAGAGCCGATATGAAAAAGAAAATGGCAAAATGATCATGTAATCAGTTTATTACTTTAAATTGTCAATATATTTATAAAAATAAAACTAAAAACATAGTTTTATGTTAGAAAGAATTGTAAGTTTTTTTTTTTAATTTAAAAACATTCAT
Organism: Maratus speciosus; assembly: GCA_963932465.1. Classification (NCBI taxonomy): domain Eukaryota; kingdom Metazoa; phylum Arthropoda; class Arachnida; order Araneae; family Salticidae; genus Maratus; species Maratus speciosus. Next base: position 275,646,420 of record OZ010790.1, on the reverse strand, counting down.
TTAACCCTTTATGCCCGATGGTACTTTAAAATACCACAGTTTTCTATTCCAATTTAAACACACCATTGCATGCATTCCCAATGATAATTTTAGGAAACCATAGTAAATACTTCTCTTGACTATCACTAAATAGCAAAAGCAGTTCTAGGAAACTGAAACTTATTCACGAGCCTATTTTGGCGAGTGTGTGTGTCAAATTTGCTACCATTTTGTCTTCTGACGCGGCATCCCTAACTTTTCCTTCGAAACATCTGAAAATTTAAAGGTAAGGCTATCATTTTTTTTTTCCTGTTTTAAATAGATCACTTCACAATATGTTATGCGAAATAAAAATTAATTTTCTGTTTGTTAGATCATTTTTCAAAGCGGTACTTTTAAGTACCGTCGGGATTTAGATTGAACGGGATTTTTACTTAGATTTTTATCATTTGAATATATATGGTGCATAAAAACGTATATATTTACTAGGAATGCATGGGTACTAGACAGGTGGATTTTGAAACAAAATAGTGGAAGATATAGCATGATTTACGTATGACATTGATGAATAATAAAGCTACAAACTCATACTTTTTTCTTTGGAACAAATGTCGCATTTCTACATAACGTAGCTTACCAATATTACAGATTAGAAAAAAAATTCTAAAGATATCTTTTAGCCATTTTTATGAATCATTTTGAGTTTTCAACCTCTACAAGTTTGCAATTTTTTTTTCCATCGGACGATAGTGATACAACTATAGAATATTCTTCTGATGACGAGAGACTCACTGATGATCCACCTACAGCAGCATCATCTAGTCATATATACATTATAATCATATATGCATCTAGATATATGCAGTGAAACCTACTTGAATGGTCACCTCTAAACAACGACAACCTCTGAATACCGGCCACATATTGATTGAATCAAACGCATTCCATAGCATTAACATTAGTACGAACCTCTAAATAAGGAATTCTGAACAACAGCCGCTCAAAAGTCACGAGAAAAAAAAATTAAGAGTTTCTGGCACAATTTCATATTTATTTGCTAACCAAACAAAGTTTACTTAATATGTCAACAAAATGTTACTTAATCTCTTGAACATTTAATCCTTTTCCAAAACTAGACATAGAAAATGAAGACAATAATTTAGATAATATTCTTAGAACAGCAAGCATAACTAACACGAACGCCAGTAAGTTTGTGTGTCTGGACAAAGATTTGTCAGTTACTGCTACATTTAATACATACAGCAAATGGTGGAAGATAGGAGAGCGGAAGAGAAAAGTTATGCGCAAGGGGATATGGAAGATATTATAGAATCACCTAAAATTTCTAGTATTAACACATATACTAAATTTTTTACGAACCCTCGTTAAATCCAAATTTTTGCACTAAATCATAATGATGATGAATTGTGCAGCAAAACAACTCATACCATTATTTCTTTGGAGAAAGATATTTGCAGAAAAAAAGGCAACTGCAAATCACTGATTTTTTTAATGTATTACAACAATAAAGATTAATTAAAATGACTATGTATTTTTATTTAAATTTATGTAATTATGATTTTTTTTTTAGTGAAACCTCTGAATAACACTCACCGCTGAAAAACGATCGGTTTTCATCGGTCCCACTGGTAACCCTTATTCAGAGGTTACGCTGTACATAATAAGTCACATTAAAATAATAATAAAACTGGATATAGTATTTTTTTCTAAGTCTCGATTTTTTTTCTAACTGTTATGACCCAACGGTACTTTCTAGTGCCATTTTAAGTAATTAGCCGTAATTAACAAAAAATAAATAAATCTTTTATTTTTAGCGAATATATCTTCTAATGTATATGGGGGGGGGGGGGGGATTTAAAGGAGGTAGATTTTTAAATTCATAATTTAAGATATACATTTGTAATCAAATTTGAAATGAATTTCAATAATTAATAGTATAATTTTGTGTAGCGGAAAACAGAACCGAGCATATAATGAAGCCGATATGAAGAAGAAAGAAAAATAGAAGGGTTCAATGCTGAATGATTTTATTGTTTAAAATTTAATAAAAAAATGTAAAAATAAAAGAAAAAATATAGTCTCCTGTTAGAAATAATTGTAAGTTCTTTTTAAATTTAATATCATTCATTTAAAAGTGTAATAAAATTTGAGATGAATTTCAATAATTAGTGATTTAATTTTGCATAGTGGGAAACAGAATCGAGCCTTTGATACAACCGATATGAAGGGAAAAAAGAAAGGAAAAGAAAATGGCAAGCGTGCAATGTTTAATGATTTTATTGTTTAAAAAAAAAAAAAAAAAATCTTTTATAAAGGTAAAAAAAAAAAAAAAAAAAAAAAAAAAAAGAAAAAAGAAAAAGAAAAAGAAAATAGAATTTCATGTTAGTAAGACTTGAAAGTTAATTTTAAATATTATTACATTGATTTAAAAGTGTTATCAAACTTGAAATGAATTTCAATAAATATTGTCTTAATTTTGTAGTGGGAAATAGAAACTGATACTTAATACAGTCAATATGAAGAAAGGAGAGAAAAAAAAAAAAAAAAAAAAAAAAGAAGGGCAAAATGTCCGATATTTAATAATTTTATTATTTTTTTTTAATTTTAATAAATTATTTTACAAAAATAAAACAAAAAATAGAATTCCATGTTAGAAAGAATTGTAAGTTCTTTTTAAATTTAACAACATTGACTTAAAAGCATAATAAAACTTGAAAGGAAGTTCATAATTAAAGGCCTAATTTTGTATAGTAGGAAATAGAAACGAGCACTTAATACAGCCAATATGAAAAGGGAAAAAAGGAAAAAGGAAAAGAAAATTGGAAAATGTGGAATGTTTAATGATTTTTAATAAATTCTTTTATAAAAAAAATGAAACAAAACCTTTAAATTTACGAGCACTGATTTAAATTCGTAATCAAATCTGAGAGGAATTTCAATACTATATTTTCGATTCATTTTAAAAAGAAAATAGAACATTGGATAATTTTTAAATTCTGCATAAATTTAAATTATTTCAGTGAAATTCTCATATATTTATCTTCTTCGAATTCCTGCATTTACATTCGGTCTTGTCAACGAATCCAATTCAAAATTCTATTTACGCGTAGTTCCACAAACGAGACATATTTCACGTTCCGATCTTGTTTGTTTAAAAAGTTATACTCGGAACACTAATTAAACTTTCCAGTTTTTCCGGGGACAAGTATACACGGAAAAGGAAACAACACTAATTTTATTACGGCACATAATTCCGTAAAAGTATCGCTCCCGAAGTATCGCACGCGAACCCTTCCTCACAAACCTTTCCACCTCACGCTCGGTGCGTGTAAATACGCTTTACGAATTCGCACGTATACCTGTACTGGAGCAAACAAACAAGGAAAGCCTGTGAATAATATCCTGGAGTTTTGTTTTCCCATTGCAATCCTCTAAGTACATAAATAAGAAGAGAAATATCGACGCATGTTATTAAGGCAGAAAGTACAGAAATAAGAGACAGCCAGGGTCCTCCGAAGTTCGTTTTGCCGATACTGTTTCATTAGCGTCGCTGCATTCATCCTATTGGATTTTATTTCCCGTACGGGCTCGCTCGGGAAAAATTTGATAATACTTTTCCGACGCTGAAAATTTTGTTTCATTTTATTCTTTATTCTCTCTTTTTTTTTTTTCTTTTCCTCGCAGTATTTTCCAATTCTCCATTCGCGAAAGTCAATTCGAATAATGACGGAGATACGGCCGAAAGTACATAATTTAGAAAGCTGATTGGACCTAACTCGCCATAGGTATGGGATGAGATAAAATTAAAGAACTGAGAAGAAATAGTTTAATACAGTTTTGAATATATAATTTTACCTATATATTTTGATTTTACAATGACTTTTAAATGACTTATTTTAAAAAATACGCTTATAATCATGTATAATCAAGGCATATTAATCCCGACGCAAATTTCGTGCTTTAACCCTTTGTGGTCGTATTAAGTTTATAGATAGGTGTGGACGGAATTAATTTTCGTTGAACAAATATTAATACATAATATGCAAGATTATGAGGGAAAGGCAAAATTTATTAATTCTTTTTTAAACTTTATATATATATATATATATATATAATACAACAATATGTTTTAATTTTATTTAAAAATTATATGTTATAGTTCTCCATCGCGTAGTTTCTTTCAAAGCAGTCTCCTATATGAAGCCCTGGTTTTCGAGAATATGTGTCGCAAAAATAATTAGTTTGGCGTCTTCCGCTCTTAAGGGGGCTGGTCACTCAGCTTCCGATTTCCCCTCACTAATGTAAAGTCTGTGGGCATTGGATGCATTCGTATATTTAAAATACTTTTCGGGAAATTAATTTTTTTAACTTCTATTTTTTGTGTACACTTCCTAAAAGATGTCTCTTTTTTTCTTAGTTTTCAAAATATTTCTAAAGTATAGACTTAATTTTATAGGAAGTGTTAAAATCTTACTCACAGTTCGCCCGCTTTTAACACATAAAGTATTAAATTCAGCATGGATTTTAGAAATATTTTGAAAACTAAGAAAAAAAGAGACATCCTTTAAGAAGAGTTCACAGAAAAGAAAGTGTTAAAAATATGAATTTCCCAAGAAGATATTTTAAATAATGCATCAAAAGTCCATAGACTTAACATTATGGAGGAGAATTCCGTAGTTGAGTGACCAGTCCCATTAATGGGTCTCATACCTTTTAAAATCTCCGTCTCTAGAACAAAAGGGATGTAATTTTAAGTTCTCATAACTTTCTAAATTTTCATTGAAATTACACAAATATCTCTAATATATAAGCCATATTTAAGGCTTTATAAAATGTAAAAATAAACACTTATATTATAATATAATAAAAAATACAGTTCTGTTAATGTTGCAAAATTTTTTCACGTGGTATTTCACAATCCGAACGATAACTTAATTTACAATAGTTATATAAACATACAAATTATGTTAAAATAAGCTGTAATCTATATTTTATAGAATGAATTAATACGATTAAGATAAGTAAATATTTTCATTATTGTTTAATCATTAATTATTTTTTTGACCATTTTTCAAATTTATTTGAATTTTTAAAATAGCTTCTGTCAAAGAATTTATATACCATTAATTCATTCTTATAAAGTAGAGTTTAAAGTTAATTTTATCATAAGTTTTATGTTGATATTAGGTTGAAATGAAAGTTTTCCGCCAAATTACGATTAAGATAAGTAAATATTTTCATTATTGTTTAATCATTAATTATTTTTTTTGACCATTTTTCAAATTTATTTGAATTTTTAAAATAGCTTCTGTCAAAGAATTTATATACCATTAATTCATTCTTATAAAGTAGAGTTTAAAGTTAATTTTATCATAAGTTTTATGTTGATATTAGGTTGAAATGAAAGTTTTCCGCCAAATCACCATTACATAATACTAATTATAATATGTATAATTAAGTGTAATTTTATATATAACCACTATTCCGCCAAACCTTCACAGTATCATATGATACAACACTAGTACCTAAAGCTGTACACATGATTCGGTGACATTCAGTAGCTGACTTTTTGCAACAGAACTGGAAGTAAATGATGATTCTAATCTGGTAGCGTGATAGTTCCATTTCAGACACCTTATACTTAATGATAATGATATATTTTTTTACAAATTTCACAACACAGTGTTATAAAGCAATTCCCTTTTTTTCGAATGCCAAAAATCGTTTGACAAAATAGGAGCAAACACGACAACGCGAAATGTTTGCACAGACCGTATTAGCTGTGGCGGGAAACTTTCGTTACAACCTGATATATCTATTCGAAGATAACTTATCGTGCGGATAGTGACATACCATGTGAGAAAATTTTGCAATATTAATTGAACTGTATTTTTTATTATATTATATGTGTTTATTTTTATATTTTATAAAGCCTTAAATATGAATTAAATATATTACAAAGTTTTATGTAATTTCAAGGTTATGATAACTCGATTACCACATCACTTTTGAACTGTCTACGGAGACTTTGAAAGATATGGCACCCCTTAAACTACTTTCAGTTTCACTGTACACGTCTTTCGATAATTTTATTTTCTATTTTAGAGTGCGATTTAAAAAATATTTTAAGAAGCGAAAATGCCTAGTAAAATATTATTTCGAATTCTACGTATTTCCGAAGCTTTTCGACTTAATATAATATAAGATCTGTATAGTTCTTTCCTGCGGTGGCTGAGAGCATACACACGACTTGAACGGTAAAAAAGCTCTGGTGACTGAGAGCATACACACGACTAGAACGGTAAAAAAACTTTGGTGACTGAGAGCAGACATACGACTTGAATGGTAAAAAAGCTTTGGCGAATGAGAGCAGACATATGACTTGAACGGTAAAAAAGCTTTGGTGACTGAGAGCAGACATACGACTGAAACGGTAAAAAAAACTTTGGTGACTGAGCAGACATACGACTGGAACGGTTAAAAATCTTTTGTGACTGAGAGCAGACATACGACTTGAATGGTAAAAAAGCTTTGGTGAATCAGAGAAGACATACGACTTGAACGGTAAAAAAGCTTTGGCGGCTGAGAGCAGACATACAACCGCAATTGATTAATCTAACACTGTAAATATTAAACAGATCATCGTTTAAAAACTATGTTAATTTTATTAGTATCAATTTTGCAGACGCATATAATACTTTATATTTTCCAAATGTTGATACACTTGAAAAGAAAAAAGTTTGAGAGTTATATGCAATACAATTTTTTTAAATCATATGTTAGTAAGTTTCGAACTCAAAAGTTTAAAAAATGCAATGCAATGAAGTATAGCTACTATTTTTTGGTTTTGTTTTTATCTCACAAATATTCTATTTAAAAATGTGCTAATAAACGTGTATCATTAAGACATATTAAACCTGATATAATTTTTGTGCTTAAATCGGTTACACTTAATAAACATCAACCCAATTTATGCACGTCTCTGACTTTAACATTTTAGCTACAATCCAATCATTTAGATTCAAATCGCAATTGAATTGTAAATTATTTTCATTTTCTGATTAAGACTAGTCTGTAAGTCTAACTCCGCTTTAATATTAACTTATTAAAGCCGGTTGGCAAGAAAACTTGCCATGCAAAGCGAACAAAATTTTAAAATTTCAATACCAGTATTTTAATATGGAAATTTTCATATTATCTAATTTCAGATTTTGAGCGATTAAATAATTCAAAATTAGAAAGTCGCAAAAACTGGTGTCGAAGAGTGTGTGTAAAGGAGGCTCGTCGTAAGTGAGTTAAGAGGAAGTTATACTTCTTGGGGGACAAAATTATCAATTTTTTTTTTCTTTTCGTTTTTCATTTTTTGCATTCCTCAAATGTATAAATTTTTGTCCTAAAGCGGTTTCGTAGTAATCCAATTTCTTATAATCTTTTTTGCTCGTTGAATGTAATTGTTTTAATTTACCGCGCGAAAAATAAAAATGGCTAACTGGCGATGTAAAATTGGCGAAATTTGCCCCCGACTAACATAAAAGTACCAAGAATTATTTTGCGATCATGGCAATTTTTGTGAAGTTTTATCCGAAATATAATTTTGATTAAAAATAACTACCTTGCATAGGAAAAGTGAAGTCATCCCGTTTATGACAGTCACGTGACTTGGACTATTATAATATAGATGAAATGATGGCGATGGAACAATATTTGGCGATTTATCAACTGCGCACGGTTAACATTAAAGTAAGAAAATGGCCACTTGGCATATAAAAAGCGAGGCGGTCAGCCTCGAATTGTTGATGGCAGGCACATGACTTAGTCTATTACTATGGAGATGTTAAAAGAAAAAATGTCAATTGAATTCGCTATGAAAATAATGAAATATCGAAATATTAATAAAAATATTTGAATAAAAATAGTAAAAAAAGTAAAAATTAGCCTGTGTTCTTTTCAGAGCTATAATCTATCTATATGCAAAGATACAAAGACATTAATTCACCCGCTTTGATGTAGTCTTCATTCAAACTTTCAGACACACATTCGCATTTATAATATTATAAGGATTGATATTTTAATGCAATAATTATCTAGGTATAAAAGCTTTCAATCGAGAAGCGTTCGAAGGAAACACAAATATATACGATATTGACTACGTGGCAATATTACCATTTACCTTATTCTTATTCTTTTATTAAAATTTATTGTGTAAATTATCATTTTACTTTATTTGTCCAAGTTTAAAAAATTTTCATTTCTTTTATTGATTAAATAAAAAAACTTTAAAAAATGTTTATGACATTAATTACTTTGAGGTTTTTTGTTATGTTTATATATATATATTCACTATAACATTTAGATGGAAAATATTTTACGTGCCCTCTTTACTAGGTATACGATTGTATCTTTTATAAGTTACTTGGAAGTTAATATTTGAATTGAAATATTTTATAATATATAGATACATTAAATTATAAAAAATTACTAGAAAAAGAAAGCTATTTCCCATAATCCACTATTGATACACCGTTAAAAATGTTTCTGTGAGATAACAGAGAATTTATTAATAATCATTTAAGACTTGCATAGACTTGAAACTCAAGATTTTTTAAAAAACAGAGAAATTATTTAGCAAATTTACTGTAGATTCTGTATATTTATATCTATAAAAATAACCAAGACCCCGCAAATCTATATGCATGAAAATACGGAAAACATGGTAATAGAAGTTTTTCGGAAAAAAGCGGGAAATGAGTTTTTTTTTTTATTATTATTATTCTAATAAATCGGAAAATGTTACGATAATAGTTGTGAATTGAAATGATTAGTCTCTCTCTGTAAGAATAAATAACAATAAAGTGTAGTTTTTTATGGTATCCTGTAAAGAAATATAGGGCATGTTAAATGATAGCTTTCAAAGGGAAACAAATGTAATTGTAATAGCACAGGTAAAATATTTAAAAAAAAAAAAAAAAAAAAAAAAAAAAAACTGATGGTTATTCATCGAAATTTGGGAAGAACTTTTGGCACTAGAAATGAAGATCCGATGAGTCCCCCCAAAACAAAGATGTTTTACCATGTTTTGATGGGTATAAATGCGTTTTTAACCCAGGAAGACGGGGAATTAATTTTTTTTAAGCCGGTTAAGTGGTTTATCGTTTGTTATGCATTTTGTAATTCTGAATCGAATGACACCATCTGCATTTCGATAAGATAATTTATTACAAAGTTATGAAAGTTTTTATGAATACGAAGTCAAAAAATATATTTTATGCAGATAGAATAGGTTTTTTCAATAACAACTGACGGCCATTCACGAAGATTTGGGAAAAACATAGTTTTGACACTAAAAATGAAAATCCGATGAGTGCCTCAAAATAAAGTGTTTTATGGGGCAAAAGAGGGCATTTTAACTCGGGGAAGGGGGGGATAGCTCAACTATTTTAATTACTTCAAGTGGGGTTCTAAAATTCTGAATCAAATGACACAACCCGCAAATCGATACGATCATTTTTTACAAAGTTGCGGCAGGTTCTATGAATACAAAGTCGAAAAGTATACTTCTGCAGGTAAAATAGGCTATGTACAGTAACAACTGATGGCCGTTCACGAAAATATGGGAAGAGCATCGTTTTGGAACTAGAAATGAAAATCCGATGAGTCACCCCAAAATAAAGTTGTTTTACCATATTTTGGGCCGGGGGGGGGGGGGGGGGGAAGAGAGAATTCAACCTTTTTTTAATTAGTTCAAGTGGGGAAACGTTTTTTTTTTAAAATTCTGAATCGAATGACACCATCCACAAGTTGATACGATCATTCATTACTACAAAGTTATGATAGATTTTATGAATACAAAATGGAAAATTATATTTTATTATTAAGCATGGTTTTGTCACATTTATTTTGCGTTGTTCAAAACAGGTTTTATCTATCTATACTCCTATTATAAAGAGGAAAACATTGTTTATTTGTAGGAGGTAAGCTCTGGAACTACCGAACCGATTCCAAAAGTAATGGTATCAAAATGATGGTGTTAGTCCAACTTAGAACATAGGCTATATCTTATGTCGGTGCCACTACACCAAAGGGGGTGTAGGAGCAAAAAACGTTCTAAAAATGCGATTTTAGCGTTACTGAAGGGCCTAGAAATATGAAATTTTGAATATTAGTTACTTATAAGATATAAATGATGTCTAAGAACAGTTCTTAAACAATTCGAAATTTAAAAGGGTTGAAAATACACAAAAAGCGTTCTAAAAAACGTTCTAAATGGTAGTTTCTACACAATTTCAGGAAATACCAAACCGATTTAAGAAATATTGGTGTCAAAATGATGGTGACAACACTTGCTCCAAGATAGGCTATGTTTTATGTCGGTGTCACTACCCCAAAGGGGGCGCAGGAGCAAAAAACGTTCTAAAAATGCTATTTTAGCGTTACTGAAGGGCCTAGAAATATGAAATTTTGAATATTAGTTACTTATAAGATATAAATGATGTCTAAGAACAGTTCTTAAACAAATCGAAATTTAAAAGGGGGGAAAATGCACAAAAAGCGTTCTAAAAAACGTTCTAAATGGTAGTTTCTACACAATCTAAGGAAATACCAAACCGATTAAAAAAAATATTGGTGTCACAATGATGGTGACAACGCTTGCTCCAAGATAGGCTATGTTTCATGTCGGTGCCACTACCCCAAAGGGGTCGCAGGAGCAAAAAACGTTCTAAAAATGCGATTTACGTGCTACTGCAGGTCCTAGAAATATGAAATTTGAAATATTAGCTACTTATTAGATATAAAGGATTTCTAAGAACAGTTCTTAAACAATTCGAAATTTGAAAGGAGTGAAAATGAGCGAAAATCATTCTAAAAAACGTTCTAAATGGTGGTTTCTACACAATCTCAGGAAATACCAAACTGATTTAAAAAATAATGGTGTCAAAATAAGGGTGTCAAAATGACGGTGACAACCCTTGCTCCAATATAGGCTATGTTTTATGTCGGTGCCACTACCCGAAAGGGGGTGCAGGATCAAAAAACGTTCTAAAAATGCGATTTTTGCGTTACCGAAGGGCCTAGAAATATGAAATTTGAAATATTAGCTAATTATTAGATATAAAGGATTTCTAAGAACAGTTCTTAAACAATTCGAAATTAAAAAGGGGTGAAAATGCGCGAAAAGCGTTCTAAAAAACGTTATAATGGTGGTTTCTACACAATCTCAGGAAATGCCAAACCGATCTAAAAAATAATGGTGACAACCCTTGCTCCAACATAGGCGATGTTTTATGTCGGTGACACTACCCCAAAGGGAGTGCAGGAGAAAAACGCTCTAAATTGCGGCTTTTGCGTTACGGAAGGGCCTAGAATCGTGAAATTTGGAATGGTAGTTAGTTATAAGATATCAATGATCTCTAAGGACATTTCCTAAAAAATCGAAATTTAAAAGAGGGGTCAAAATGCGCAAAAAGCGTTGTAAAAAACTTTCTAAATTGCTATTTCTATGCAATCTCAGGAAGTACTGTACCGATTTCAAATATAATGGTGTAAAAATGATGGTGACAGATCTTGCTCCAAGATAGGCTATATTTTATATCTGTTTCCACTACCCCAGAGGAGATGCAGAGCAAAATGCGAGAAAAGCGTTCTAAAAACGTTCTAAATGCCGATTTGTCGGCAATATCTCAAGAAGAATGAATCTGATTTCAAACGTAATGGCAGGAAATTGATGCTGACAGCCCCTGCTCTAACATAGACGCTATTTTATGTCGGTATCACTATCACCAAGTCGTTGCAGGAGCAAAAAAGCGTTCTAAATTTCGATTTTTGTGATCGGTAGGGGCTAGCAACTTAAAATTAGGCAAGGTACATATTTATTAGATATAAATGTTCTTTAAGAACTGTTTCGAAAAAATTGGAAATTTAAAAAGTGGTGAAAATACGCGAAAAGCGTCCTAAAAACGTTCTAAATTGCGATTTCTACTCTATCTAAGGAAATACCAAAGCTAATTCAAAAGTAATGGTTGTAAATCAATGGTGACAGTCCCTGTTATAACATAGGTTATATTTTATGTTGCTGTCACTACCATCTGAGGGTTGCAAAAGCAAAACATGTTCTAATTTGCGTTTTTTGCACAACTGAGGGGTCTAACACTTTGAAGTATGGCATGGTATTTACTTACAAGATGCAACTGCTTTCTAAGAACAGTCGAAAGAAAATTCCAAATTTAAAAAAATGAAGTGAGTGAAAAGCGTTATAAATTACAATTTTTAAGCAAACTTATAAATTACCAAACCGATTAAAAAAATAATGCTGACAAATTTTGGTGATAGAACCTGCTCAAACATAAGCTATATTTTATGTCTGTTCCACTACCACCAGAGGGTTGCAGGAGCTAAAAACTTTCTAAATTGCGAATTCTGTGACACTGAAAAGGCTAGAAACTTTAAATATGACATGGTAGTTACTTATAAAATATAAATGCCCTCAATGGAACGTCGAAAATAAATTCGAATTAAAAAGGGGTGAAGCGAAGGGGAGGTGCGAAAAGCATTCTAAAAAAGTTCTAAATTACGATTCTATGCAATTTCAGGGAATATAAACCGATTATAAAAGTAATAGTTGCGAATCAATGGTAACAGTCTCTGATCCTACATAGACTATATTTTATGCCGGTGATTCTACCACCTGGGGTTCACAGGAACAACAAACGTTCTAAAAAATAGCTTTAAAAGCTTTTTAAATTACGTTTCTGTGGAATACTAGGAAATAACAAACCGATTTCAAAATTAATGTTGGCAAATTAATGGTGTGACAGTTCCTGTTTCAACATAGCCCTTTATGTTGAGAGAGGTGGTAGGACTTGGAATTTGACATGATGGTTAATTTTAAGATGTAAGAAGATGGTTTCTAAAAAATTCAAAACTTCAAATGAATGCTGAAATGAGCGTATTAATTGAGCATAAAAGTTTCAAAATATTTTCTAAATTATCATTTATTTATTTTTATTTCATTTTATTAATTTAAGTCTCATTTCTGCCTAATGCAGTGTAATAAGGATGTTTAATCAAACTGTGTTTTAAATAGTAATTTTTGAATTATTCCTAAAAGTAATTAGTATCTTTTAATAAAATAAAATATTACTTTTAATAAAATAAAAATTTAGTTAGTACCTTTTAATAAAAATTAGACATATAAATATCACTTGGCATATTTCAACTATTACGCGAGCAAAGCCGCGGGGGGTTGCTAGTATCATATAAACGGAGTCAGATAATATAGACGAACACGCGAACGCAGAAAATTTTTAAAGTTTGCAGACAGTTTTGATGGGTTTTTTTTACAAGTTTCTTTATTTAAAAAAAGAAATTAACAAGACCCCAGGCGGAGAATCGGTGTAACACACGTTGCAGACTATTGACAAGGTCTGTAGACTATTTTTCAACGGGAGAGAAAAAAAAAAAAGTTTGTTAGAAAGTATTTGCCATGTACCATAGTACGGTATTTTTTGGAAGAAGCGCCACGGCTCATACGAGTTAAAAACTTAAAAATATTGTAAGTGCGGTGCTTATGCCGGAACGGCGGGTACAATTCCTTTTTTTTCCCCCTCCTGCCAGGGCCGGTAGCAGAAACAGTGCAGCACTGACGCGGGTGCTGCAGATTATGTTAGGCTTTGCTTAATTTAACAGATTAAAAATAAATTTTGTGTTAAAAAATAAATGTTAAATGTTGATCTCTTTTTAAATAAAGTTTATTTGGTTGGAAATTTTAGCGAATGTTTATGTGCTTGTATATAACTTTTCATTTTTGCTGTTGGCGGCAATATAGGACTCGGGAGGAGCACAGCGTTTTTTTGCAGAAAATTTTAAAGAAATTATTTGAGTTCGCAGACAGTTTTACATTTTATCTAAGTCTGCATATAAAATAATCTCAAACTTATTGCATGTCCTCAAAATAGCAATAATCAAAATCAGGATCATCTGAGTTTTCTTTAAGGTCATTAAAGTTGCCAAAATCCGTGTATTCATAATTTTGTAGTCATAAAACTCTTGATGACTTTATATTAATAAAACCTGCCTAACTTTTTAACGAATGGCCGTATCGCTTTGCAAATGGTGCCATTCGATTCAGAATTAAAAAATGCATTATAAACGATACCCCACTTGACCTAATTTTAAAAAGTTGAATTTTTCCACTCTCTCAGAGTAAAATCCCCCCCCCCCCCCTCCTTTAGCCCATCGAAACACGGTAAGTCAACTTTTTGAGGTGGCTCATCAAATCTTCATCTCTAGTGCCAAAATTATTTTCATCCCCGATTTTTGTGCATGGCCATCAGTAGTTAATATAAAAATTTATTTTATCTGCATGAAGTATAATTGCCATCTTTGTATTCATAAAACCTGCCGTAACTTTGTAAAAAATTGTCGTATCGACTTGTTGATAGATTGATTCGATTCAGGATTTAAAAAAATATAATAAATGATACCCCACTTGACTTACTTAAAAAATTTGAATTTTACCCTCCCTGAAGCAAAAAAATTCCCTTCTTTTGCCTTCTCACCCCCCCCCCCCAAAAAAAAACAGCGTAAAACAATTTTATTTTGGGGGTGCTCATCGGATCTTCATTTCTAGTGCCAAAACCAAGTTTTTTCTCAAATTTTCGTGAATAGTCATCAGTTGTTGTATTTTACTCAATTTCTGGTATATTTTACATGTATTATAAGTCACTTCAGTTTTTTTATGACCGTAGATGTACTACCAAAGAAATAAATAGACAGTTATGTTATTATAGCCCAATATTATATATTCGTTCTTGAGAAAAATTGTCCATAGGTTTATACGGTTGTTTGGCTGCTAGCTACTATATAGCTGGGAGATGTGCATTTCATTTCCTGATTAAGACTTGGTATTGCGCAATTGCTAGAGATACATTTTAATATGCTGCACACGATTTGTTTAACCATCGTTAGAAAAAGATCATGTAACACGCTAATCAAAATTATAAAATTTACATGGAACTCTCTGGGAAGCTTGTGCTTTCAAGTTAAAAAAAGAAAGAACTATCAAAATCAAGTCATCTGTCTTAATCATAGGATATGAAACGTACAGTTAAAAAAATAGAAATAACCAATTTGATTAACCTCTTCTTCATTGAAATCGGTTAAAAATGGAATTATTTTATATGCTTACAGTGTAAACAATATACGTACTTCCACTTTGCTAATATAATTTCTCGTTCGCAACAGCCAATGTAATGCTCCTTATTAGCGAGGCGGGAGTTAGCAAATTTCCAGCTGAAATTCTGTAAATTAATGAATTTCGCAAAATTTTCTTCCTTTCTTCATCACTGCTGTTCAATATTCCGCCAAAACGGAGAGAGAGACGTATCTCTCTGCCAGTTTAGATTATAACCAAACACAGAGGTGAGATTGCGTTTATTTTTATTCCAGTACAAGAATTTATTATTGATCGCCTCGGCCAGGTTTTGTATCCAGGATATTTGCAATTAATTACATGGAATGTTGACGGGTGAAGAATTTATTATTAATAAGGAAAACTCATTGTAATGCTACAGATGGTTCCTCTGATACGACCCGCTCTCTTTATTATTGGCTAGTGTCCCTTTGGGAGAACGCATTATTAATGCCGCCCGAAAAATCTATATTTTTAATAAAACTGACCTCATAGACGTTCCCCGGAGAATAGTCACAGAATCGATGGGTAGATTGTTTGTAGGTTCCTTCGGCGATCCTTAAACGTTGCCTTTGCCATTTCGGTAACAACTCGAAAAATAAGTAATGATAATACAAGTGCAATGCGTGTTTATAAAACGAAAATGATTAATCTAATTCTCTGAACTTTGTAAAAGTAACCTGATAAAGATTTCTCGAAAAAAGCGTTTTAAACTTTGCATGCAGTATTTTTTATTTAATTGAACACATACATAGCTTATCATTAGATGCAGTTTCTCTAAAAAGTGACCATAAAAGTTTTATTCTGCAATCTCTGACCATTATTATGTATTAGATGATGAAAAATGCCAATTATGGAAAAAATAGGCTACGTGCGATACATTAAAGAATTAGTCGGATGTGCCAATCCCAAAACTTTCTCCTTTCTCCTACATGTTCATATTTCAAACAGTTGCTACACACGTTAATCATTCAGAATTATTACTTCAATATTACACCAACTTTGATTTTCATCTTAAGTTTCTGCCTCATTTTATTAATCGGAGTAAAAACGAGTTAATCTCAGTCCTAATATTTAATAAAAATCAATATTTTTCATTTTTCTGTTGTATGTCAGCTGCTTATGAGTCACCGGGTTAGCTGGATGCGAATTGCCGGTCGCTGCATGAACAGCCGATGTACAATAGATCTTTGTCAAATCGAGAAAAAGTCCATTTATCTCAGAATGAATTTTATCATAATTTGTCGTGTTTAAAAGGCTATATCTCAACTTTTTTGCAAGACATATATGTATGAAATTTTGTACAGAGTTTTTATGTTATATTTAAAAAAAAAGTCTTCAAGATTTTTAATTTCATGTGAATTTTTTTAAAATATGATCTTCAAAGTAAAAATCGCTGTCAAAAATCCTATTTTTTAAACTTTTAAATTTATTATAAACTAGCTGACCCGCCCGGAGTTGCCCGGGCAGAAACTGTGCCGGGACTGTCATTGAAAAATATAACACTGGAGTGGACTTCATAAAAAAAAAAAAAAAAAAAAAAAAAAAAAACACTGAATAATATTTATTTGACACAGATGTCATATACACCACGTCAGTATAACTATATATCCACAGTTATGCTCCAGAACGTTTAAATCAGTAATTTGGATTTCAGAAGCAACGCGTTCGCCCATGCGACGGTTATTAAGCCTATTTTGGCGCCGCTCTCGATTCAATCTGTTTCGATTTTCTCTTCTTAATGCGGCTTCTTGTTCGCTTTCAAGCATTCGCTGAGATCTTTTACGGGCACTTCTAACTATATTGTGAAGTTCCATAACTGCGAGGAATAAGGAATATATGTATCCTATATCTATGCATAACTGCAGCGAAAGAAAGAACATAAATAAATAAACGCGAAACGTAAATAAACCGGATTTACCTCCGCCTAAATCCTGCCAAATGACTTTTACACAATAACCAATGAGAAACGTTTCTCGGGCGTTGCCATTAAACAATAACAAATAATCGCGATTTCTGTGCCACGTACGTTAGCGTAATATATATATAGATTTTGTAAGTAATTATTTTATAAATCTTGATGTCAAAATAACAAGAAACATTTTATTTACACAGCAGTGAAAAAAGTAATCAAATCAGGCAAGTGGTTCATGAGCAGGGTTCTCGCTGCCACTCGCTACTGCGCCAAATCGCGACAAAATGCTTCATTTGGCGAGTAAACGAACAATCAAATTCGCCAAATTGCGAGTGCTCAATTTCTGTTCTTTGTGTGTGTTCATGTGGGTGGTGTGCCCGTGCAGTTGAGATTCTTAATCCGCATTTACTGAACGATTGGTGTCATTTTACATGTTCAATCACACCGTGCCACTTACATTGCTCTATTTATAAAAATACTGTCTCAACACCAATTCAGTTTAGCAGCAACCAAAGAAACAGAAAGGATTATGTGATAGGTATTTTTCTAGTGTCAGTTAATCACTATCTGTGCGCCTGCGTCACGCCATAAAAACACAAACAAAATTACTCCCATCGAGCGCCAAGTAGAGAAATTTTTTGCTGGAATGCGGTGTTACCATAATATTTATTAGTTGTATACAAAGTATCATTGGCCGGTCAAATTTTTTCTATGGACTAAGAGACGAAATTTTACAGCAATTTTTAGTGTAGATTTTCACAACAATAAATCATAAATATATATGTTTTTAATTTTTATTTAGACTGTTAAAAGAATGTATGAGAGATTTGCACATTTAGGAGACATTTAGGATGTACTTATTTTTAACAGTTTCTGTAGCGGATAGTGGAATTTCTATTTTATAATCAAACAGAAAAAATTTGGTTATTTTAGAACATATTTAAAGAAAAGTGATAGAATAAGGGACTAAAAACAGATTTTCAGTGTTCCAGGCCGAATCTATATTTTGCTAATATTTCTTTTCATTTGGCTACTGTTTTTTGTTTCTTATTCGCCAAATCGCTAATGTTGGTCAAAAGCCAGCGAAAACCCTATTCATGAGTTATATAAAAAGTTAAATAACTTTAACATTTAACTTTTTTTAAAGAAAATTTCAAAATTTTCAAAAACCTTTTATCTGAAAAGTAATCTTTATGGAAAGATACGTTGCAGGAAAAAAAGTCATTAAAATATGTCTATAAATATAAAATTTTGAACCGCCAAATTTCCTTAAAACATTTTGATTTTTCTTACAACAATCCTAGAAACAAAACCGTATAAGGAGGAAGGAAAATCGCAGTTAGTGACTTTCTTGCCAAGCAGATAGCGATATACGTTACTCGATGAAAATCGTTGAAAATGAAATATTTTAAATATTTTTATTTATTTATTTATTTGGAGGGGGAGGGGGAGGGGGCAATTCGAGAGTACCCTCTCTCAATTAAAAAAATCATCATCGCGTAATTTCGGAGTAATCTGTGAACATACACAAAAGTAAAAAATAAAAAGATGAGTTTTCGTATTTCTATTATATATTTACTGCTCGTGCAGCGACGAGCACACTGCAGTCCTCTAACCCAGCTATTCGCAAACAGCTAACGCATAGCAGTAAAAGAAAAATACTGCTTTCTTTGGGTTTTGTTGCATTTCTAAAAAAGTACTGCTGAATCAATTTTGATTAAATTTAAATGGGACCATTTCGAGAGTATCCTCTTTCAATATAAAACATCCCATGAATCAGTAGCATATTTTCGGAGTAATCGGTGAACATGCATAAAAAAAAAAAAAAAAAAAAAAAAAAAATTACATAAGGGTTGAATTAAGAACCTCCTCATTTTGGAAGACGGTAAAAAAAAAAAAAAAAAAAAAAAAAAAAAAAAAAAAAAAAAAAAAGAATTATCTAATCGCCAGAAATTTGTAAAAGTAACTCATTAAACATTCCTAAAAAAAAAAAAAAAAAAAAAAAAAAAAAAAAGAGTACACTAAAATCATTACGCTAAACTGTATTGGATGTTTTTTATATTTTAAATTCTGGTCAGTTAAATGCGTTATTTTCTTATAAACATGTCGCATATTTACCCAAAGAATCTAATTTAATTCCTCTCTACTGAGTGAAAGTGGATTCGTAGACAGAGTTGGTGTGTTGACTGTTTCTGTACTCTTTTGGTGATCCTTAAACTATGTCTTTAACATTTTGGCAACAACATTAAAAATAAGTAGTAGTGATAAATACATATTTCAAAAATTAAACTAGTTAATCTAATTTCTTGAATTTTTTAAAAGCATTGCCTTAAACATTTCTAGGAATAAAACATGTTTAAGAAAATCAATACGCTAAACTGTATTGAATTTTTTCTATATTTTAAATTCTGAGTATATAAATGTGTTATTTTGCTATGAATATGTTGCATATATATAAAACGAATCTGATTAATTTAATTCCTTTATACTTGTTAAAAATTATTTTGTGGGCGTTCTCTAGAGAGAAGTTCGCTGACACAGAATCGGTGTGTAAAATGTCTGTGTGCTTTTCCTGGTGGTCCTTAAACGTTTGATAACGACTCAAAAAAATTAGTAGTAATATAAATATATGTATATATATAATGAGTGTTTATAAAATTATTTGTTTATTTATTTTCTTTTAAATTCATTTTTATTTGCAGTAATGCATATTTTAAATTTTCTGAAGTGCAGTTAGAGAGTTATTTTACGATAAATATAATGTGTGATCATAAAACGATTAATCTAATATTTCTGTACTTGTTAAAAGTGACTTCACAAACGTTCCTTGGAAAAGATTTTTTAAGAAGTGCCATTCCAGAATATAAATTCATGAACTTTATTTTACAAAGACTCTCATTGTGA
The DNA here is from genome assembly GCA_963932465.1 of Maratus speciosus. NCBI lineage: Eukaryota > Metazoa > Arthropoda > Arachnida > Araneae > Salticidae > Maratus > Maratus speciosus. The sequence continues at coordinate 275,626,414 of OZ010790.1, read as the reverse complement.
AGATCATATTAATTATCGTATTTCAATGGTATATGAATCCTGGTACAAATTTCATGCTTAAATTTCATATTCTTGATAAATGTTACTACGGTTTTTTTTTTAATCTGTCAACACTACTCTATAAAAATCAGGATACATAAATTTTAAAAACAGAAAAGGTTAACTTAAGGATTTTGTTTTGTATTCTCAATGGAAAAGCTATGTGATTTTTTTCTTGAAACTTTCCCAGTCCTATTAAATATGTCACAAACTCTGTGCTCATTCTGATATGCTTGAGAAATACAGGGTGTCCCAAAAGTCCATGACACATTTTAAAATTCAATATAAAATCAAGTAATTACCGTATAGGAATGCGGTTGGGACTAAAATGCTTCTGACAATGAAAAGCTTTCTTCTTTAAGCAAATAAAAAATAATTAGTTTCAAACTTTGATCATAGGTGGCTCCACTTGTTCGTATGTTTGATTTCAAACAAGCGTTTTTTTCTCATTTTCAGATTAGTTTCGATTTGGTTTCGGAGTACCAACCTACGCAATTAGTTTTTTCGCTAGGAGTCGTCATTTCTGTATCACAACTAATCTGAAAATCAGAAAAAACGCACGTTTAAAATCAACATACGGACAAGGGGCGCCATGTATGATCGAAGTTTGGAACTAATTTTTTTATTAGCTTGAAAAAAAAAACTTTTCACCGTGAGAAGCATTTTAGTCTAAATTGCACTTTTGTACGACAATTACTTGATTTTATATTGAATTTTAAAATGTTTCAGGAACTTTTAGGCCACCCTGTATAACTTAGTTTACATTCGCTTGGTTTAAAACACTACCTCACATTCAAAGCACTAAAAGTTCTAATAACAACAAAGAGATAGATTATTACTGATTTCCTTCAATCTTAGTCAAAATAAATTTTAAGTACATAAATTCATGTTAGGACTGGGTTTCCCAAAGATTCGAGTTTCAAAAACTATGCTAACAAACGCAATTTTCTATGGAATATTAAATCTGATAATCTTACATTTCATGCTCAAACTGGTACACTTAACAAATATTATCCGTAAGCCCTTGAATTTAAACATTGGATCTCGGTGTTTGAAACACTGTCAAGAGATATGTGATCTTGAGCATTGTCCTTCGGCCATTTCTCAAGAAGTAAGAGTTGCCAAAGTATTGAGATCTCAGATCACAATAAAAAGATAGATCATTATCCTCCTCTGAGATTAGATAAATTCTAAGTACAAGAGACGGTCAATTCAGAATTCTGTGTTCCAAAGTATTATGTTGCAAAAGCTATGTTAATAAACACAGTTTGCCGAGACATATTGAACTTGAAACACAATTCGTGCTACAATCTGATGTAATTTACAGGTATTATCCATACATTCCTGAATTTTACATGTAGAGAGTTCGGATCAGAGTGAAGATCTATATGATCTTAAAATTATCCTTCATTAACTCGTCAATAAGATAAATTTCAAATACAGATGAAGGTGATATCCAGGAATCTATTTTACAACAACTAAGTTAAAAAAAGATATTTTAACACCATCAAATATTAAAAGATCTGAATTTTGTAGTGAATTTGAGATACTTGAGAGATATAACCCAGATTAGAGTCCTGCAACCCGATCCGAAACCCAAAATTTCGTTTGAAGCTGTCCCCCAAACACGACCCGGTCCGACAAAAAAAATTTCATCGACACGTAATCGGACTCGAACCCGACAAAATAATTTTCGTCGATCGGCCACCCGAAACCCGAGCCGAACCCGAAACGAAAGAAATTAATTCATGTTTTAATGCATTTATGAAAAGTAATGTACAATTATATCCCTAATAACAATTTATGCTTTTATATAGAAAAATATACATATACTTTTAATATTCAAATGTAGTAAAACCGGTGAATAGCGGACACCTCGGGATCGTTGAATTGAGTACTGCATCAGGTGTCTCTAATTTTCTCTTTTTAGAGTCGGGCTGACTCTAAATTTATTTCTGCGGGTCGGATTCACTCTAGAATGTTTTTTGGGGGTCACATTTCGGTTTTAGCAAATAATTGTAAAAAAGTAAAATATTTTATACAGAAAAAAAATAATTATAATAATGTAATACATATAAAAAAGAAAAATACAAAATACAAAAACTAAAACAAAGCTTAAAAAGGGGGGTTAAAAAATACAAAATACAAAGAGCTTGTGATTAAACAGAAAAATCTTCATCAATAAGAGAGGCTATAGAAGATGAAGAGCTGGATGGGTTTTCAAAAACATACTGATTACATTTTGAAAACTTCATACGGCTAATAATTTTGTCGACAAGAAAAGGCTTGCTAACGATGTATGAAGACCAAGAACTGTCTGACACACAGAAAAAAAATAAGGCCTAAAATGGGTAGAAAATACCCGAATTGGGTAGAAATGTTCTTAGGTATGAGGTTACCCAATTTGTGTTCATATGCCTGTTTTGGTTACGATTGAGTATCTATTATGGGCATTGTTAAATACCCATTTTGGGAATTTTTTTTTATATACCAAAATAAGCATTTAACAGTGCCTAAAACGGATACTCAGTGGTAACCAAAATAGACATATGAACTCAAATTGGGTAACCTTATACCTAAGAATCTTTCTACCCAATTCGGGCATTTTCTACCCGTTTTAGGTCTTATTTTTTTCTGTGCATAACAGGTGATTTACGGGTATGGGAATGAGATGTTAGGGAACGACATATAACGTAATGAATGGATTTCGGTAAAGCCCCACAAACACACAGAAGACATTTTTCAAATAGGACAGTTTATTTTGAATAGATAATGATTGGAATGGGCCGTGATTTGTAAAAAAGGATAGAGGTTCCGGGAAAATACGAGAACATTTTCAGGTTGATTTTAATTTGTAACATACCAGTAAAAGCTTTAAAAAAATAAAAATCGTAATGGTCTTCTAATCAAAATTAGTTCTAAATGTCCAGTTGCAAAAGCTGGGACGTCAAAATACGAGAGAGGATGCAACTTGAGTGCGACAACCTGTGACATAGATAAAGGCAGAAGTAAAAAAAAAAGGAAAATTGCATGACGTATTTAATGGATGATCCCTTTTGTGCTACTTCACTAATGTATGTACGCCAAAATGACATCGATTCATTCTGCGGGGTTAATAAACACAGTTTTCCACTACATATTAAACCTGATATAAATTTCGTGCTCATGTCAACAAACAACATCCAAAAGTTACTGAATTCACCGTTGGAACCCTCAAGTCAAGTACGGAGGGTTCGAATCATAATCAAGACGTATATGATCTTGATCATCCTCCTTCAGCCCTTGTCAATAAACCTTAGACTCGATAAGTTTTAAGTACAGATAAAATTCGTCTTCAGAAACGGACCACTCAAATCAATTCGAAATTCTGCAATGCGCCATGATGATTCTTATAAAAATCCCATACCTACCACATTCTGGAGATCATTTCCCGTAGCCCTTACACATACATTCTCTTTCCGGGTAGAGTATATACACTATATCTCTAACAATATCATTATTTCAATCTTCACAAAAGGGAACGAACGGCGCGCATTGGAAAACGAATTTTTTCACCGACAGAAAATATTATCAAATTTTATTCCGAAGGAAGCCTATTACGGGATAAAAACGCAATTGAATGCCCGGGATATATATACAACAACAACAACGAGAGAGAGAGAGAGAGAAAAGCATCTCAAGGCGAAAAAGAACGAAGAGGGAAAAAATGCCCCGAATATATATATACCCCGATGTCTGTAATAACAAATATTGTGCCGTATCTCATTATTTTTCTCGTGTGCTTGTTTTCAAAACTTGTGTTAAAGGAAGTCCATAGTAGAAAATTGGGTAAGCTTTGATGAGAGTTTATATATAAAACAAAGTCATGGAATGTGTAAATTCAACATATCTGAACACAATAAAAATTTAATGATAATGATTTTTTATTGTTATTATTAAAGAGGATGCAAGGCCCTTTTCAGCGAAATTTTAAATAGTTAAACATTAGGATGAAGCATATAGAATTATGGGTGAAGAAAATAAAGGAAAAAAACCCCATTAAAATGCATATCTTTTCAAAATTTAACTAAGGAATTGTGTTTTTCTTTTCTTTTTTTTATTACTACTTTTTATTTCTGTTTAAGAAGAACAGTCCTGTTATTTTTTTCAGCCGACAAAATAGTTATATAATTTTAAGATAAAGACATACTGATCACGAATTAAAAGCCTTTTAGCTCGCAATTGTTGTATAATGCAATTTAAAAGATTCTTTCTTGGTCACTTATTTAAATTTTTTGAAAAAAAGGGAATGTTATATCTATTTTATTTATTGAAAGCTATTGTATGTAAGTAAGTATGAATATTATAAATATTGAGCAAGTACGTCATAGGAATCTAAATATTTAGGATGAATAGAATTATGTAAGATGCATACAGGCTATCCCCAAAAGACTAAAAAGCGCGTTAATTTTTCTGTTTTTTAATTTTAATGTTATTAGCCCCCAGTATGCTATTTCTTTTTCCCACCTATTAATGTGTCATCTCCAAAAAATAACGTTGCGTTGTATAAGCCGCAGTAAAACAAAGCAGAGGTATCATTGTACGGAATAATCTCTACAGCAATTTTTCAAACTTCTAAGGATAGCACATTTTCAATTTTTATACAGTCGTATTGGGAAAAAAACCACTTTCACATGCAATTTGTTTGAAAACTGCATCTCTATTTATTTTTGAGACATTAATTTGTTTGTAATTTTTACACAATTTGTTTTATTTTGGCAACTCAGATACTTCATTTCTGTAGAAAGTAAAGAAAAATAGTTGGAAAATATTAATTATATCTTTTTGTTGCTTTTTTTCCATAACAACTGAAAAAAAAAAAAAAAAAAAAAAAACGTAATTAAAATACGTGCTAGGGTGTATCGATTTTTAACTTTTTTTTTGTTTCGAAATTCCAAGTTGATAAAAAGTTGCTACTAGACACCACAACTTACCACAAAAAATTTTGGATTTTTAAAAAAATGTTTAGGTCTCCCGCACAAGGCCTAAAATTTAGAAATTTTACTTAAAAAGTAAATTTTTACAAAATTTTTTAAAAACACAAAAACACTTTTTTTTTAATTGCAAGTTAAAATTCCACTAACAATAAGCATGAAAAATGATAGAAAATGTATTTCAAAAACTTAGCACAACATTTAGGTCTCCCGCACAAGACCTAAAGTTTGTTAATTTTGACGAAACTTTCGTAATTTTTAGTGTAAATGAACCATTTTTTTTCGTTAAAAACACCAGACTTAAGTGTATATGTATGTATGTATATATATATATATATATATATATATATATATATATATATACTATATATATATATATATATATATATATATAGTATATATATATATACATACTACATAAATAATATATAAATGTTGTATACCTTAAAAAAGATAGTTTAACGATGTAAATTGTTTGATAAAGGTGTTGAAATAAACTCTATCGTTATTTGTGATTACTATTGTTTATTACAAATGTATAAAATATTATAACGTGGAATAAAATGTAGTGTATAAGTACAAAATGTTGCTGATGTATTTTCATAGAACATGAGCGCAGTTTTCTTGTTCTATTTCAAATTAACTAACTTGTTTTAAATATTCGTCCTTTCATCTTGTCTTCAAAACCTGAAACGAAAGTTATATACAGTATTTACGTAAGCCTACAGATTTTTATAAAATTAAAGAAATGATCCCCAATGCATTTCAAATATTATATGGAAGACAGTAAGATAAAGATGTTATTTAAAAACATTAAAAATCAAAGTAATACAAAAAATACTTACTTACATTTTAATCCTTCACTGAGGTTTTGTACTGGCTCTCGGTCTCGAACGTAGGTAGCTCTTTACGGTCTTCCAGTCTGGCACGAATGAAACCATCGCTTTCGATCATCCCACACACTCGCTTTGAAGCTTCTGTGACTTCTTTCATAATTCGTTCCACAGCTTGATTGTGAGAAGGAATTGTACATTCAACCCTTAAACTTTTTCCCGTTTCCGCAATTAACTGTAACTCTTCTAGGCTCATATCGGTAACAAGAGGGGGTTCGGTTACTGAAGTGGTTTGCCAGTCAATCATATCTATATAGTCTTTAGCATTAAAATTGATCTGAGGGGTTTTAAATATCCTTACCCCTTTCTTTTTTGTTTCACGAGCTTTCTGGATTCTCTTATAAGCCAAGACTCGAATATGTTTTCGTTCATCAAACAACATAGCTATTAAAACATGCTCTGGGTGAGCCATGAATGCGTTTCACTGTAACGTTTCATGGACGACATGTTTTAGCTCGTCTTCCAAGTAATTGCTGAAATGAATATTTTAAAAGAATTAATGGAACCCAGCGGGATTTTGGGATTGTACTTAATTGAGAACCATGATGGTGTGTAGACTTTCATTATGAACTCTGCAAGCTTTCTCAGCTCAGGGGTCGGATCATCTATAGCTACATGCAAACGAAGGATTCGATTTGCCAGTGTAAGCCACCTGGCGTTTCGTCTGGCCAACTCTTCTGTACATGTACCTGTTGATACGGCTTTGGATATTTCGTACAGATACTTTTGGTCTGTGCTCAACTCTTTAAGATCAACTTCTATTATATCGCTTTCAATTGTAACAAAACTGACAACATCCAGATTTTGGCAGCTTAGAAGTTGTTTACCAATATGCCCGCTAAATGTGTTTGGTCCAGAAGTTGGCCCATCAAGAGCAACCATAATTTTTCTAAATGATAATTCATTCAAATATAGTAGACACACAACTGCCTGCAGTGGCTGTTGTATTTTATTTTCAAATAAGGTGGTAATTCCATTTGAAGTGCCTGTGTTTGCTGCCGTACCATCACAACCAATAGCTTTTAGTTTTTTAAGATCGACAGTTTTTTCTTCACAATACTTTACAAGTGATGTAACTATTTCCTTTCCTGTTCCATTTATGGGAGTTACATGACCGAAATACTTGGATCCAGGTTCTTCAACATTAGATATGTGTTCTTCCATTAAATATTTTCGGACACTTTTATTAGCTACAATTTCTTTTGTTATGGTTTCATCTTTACGACCATCAAAGTAAATGGCCAACAGATCGGAGGTTCGAGTTGAGCTTACTTCTTTACGAGACTCAAGTTTTTCACGTGCTACTTTTGATTTGCCGATTACTGCTTCTTGGTTCTCCGCAGTAACGACATTTAAGTCTCTCAAAAGTGCAGTAGCTAACTGAGCTCCAGCTCTACTAGAAATGCCCCTGCGTTCACAAGCTCGTGAAAACAAAGACGAGCGTTGTGGCAGTTCTTGTTTTACTTCTACACTTGAAACACTTTTTTGACTTGTATCAAGTACATTTATTTCAAAATCACTATCTTGACATGATGTGTGAGACATTGAATCATCTGTACTATCACCAGAATCAATGTTATCAACAGATTTTAAGTCTTCATCCTGTCTTTTTTACAACTACCTGCATTAAAGCTTGTGACCTAGATTTTCTTTCTAATCGCTTTTTAAGCTTTTTAGTCTCGTCTTTGTCACACTCTGCAATTGACATCAATCTAGGACCACGTTGGTCGAGCAAAAACTCGTGTTCTAGTGCCGGGACTTTTTTGTCAATAGAGCAAATACAGTTGCTGAGGTCACATTTGCAAGTACAAATATCAAACAATGCAGTTTCAGTTTTTGACTGAAAGCTAGTTACTGCATCTTTGTAGGAGTTAGGATACTTCCTTTTAGGCCCTGAACACTTTTTAATTTTCTCAAGCTGCTCATGCAGTTTTAAAACCATAAATATTGTGTTTTTGGTGCCATAAACAGGAAATGAAGCTCTTTTCCATATTTCCTCAAATTGTAAAGCAACTCTTAACGCAATTACCTTCTTTGCAGGCTGATGTATTCCCTTTTGTTTCATTTCAATGCGTACCCACTCAAAATACTTCAAAACATCCATCTTGGTTGGCAGAAAATTAAACTCACTCACATCAACAGGTTGCCCGATAACCGGCCTGTCGGTAGTTTGTCTAGTTAGATGCGGTTTTTCACTCATAATGAACAACAACAATACTCACTCAATTGATTCTTGCAACAAGACTATCGCACTAAAACACAATTGTAATGCTCGCTCGCGAGCAGACGACTACTGGCAAGTCTGCGCGGTGATTCATAGGTGTCGCGTCACCGCAGCGCGACAGTCTGGCCTTCCCCCACCCCATCGCTTCAAGTTGACGCTTGACGTATTGAAATGTGATTTATTATTTTACATATTTCAACAATTCCAATCAAGCCTAACGAGGCTTTAGTTACATTTAATTTTTAAACCAGCAACAACACAAATATCAAAGCACTGAAAAATGTTAAAAAATTGGCTGAAATTTACGACTTTTAGGCCTTGTGCGGGAAATCTAAATGTTGTGCTAAGTTTTTGAAATATATTTTCTATCGATTTTGTGCTTATTGTTAGTGGAATTTTAACTTGCAATTTAGAAAAAAAGTGTTTTAGGGTTTTTTTTAATTTTTGTAAAAATTTACTTTTTAAGTAAAATTTCTAAACTTTAGGCCTTGTGCGGGAGACCTAAAGATTTTTTTAAAAATCCAAAATTTTTTGTGGTAAGTTGTGGTGTCTAGTAGCAACTTTTTATCAACTTGGAATTTGGAAACAAAAAAAAAAGTTAAAAATCGATACACCCTAATACGTGCTATTTTGAAAAAATATCAATGAATGATTTCTGATAAAACAGGGAGCTATAATAAACTATATTTAATTTTAAGTATCTATATTAATATTTACAAACAAATGATGGGGTATGAATCTTTAAATAGCCGATTTTTTTTTTTGTCAAGTTTTTTGCTGATTTCTTTTTGCTGGATTTGTGTATTATTCTGAGATAATAACGTCCTATGCACACTTATTGTAGATATTGTTTAAGACTGGATCGTAAATGAAGAATTCTTCAGCGGATGCGGATGAGGTCATTTTATATAAAATAAAAGCGTGTGTTTTAAGTCTTAAAACTGAAATATGTTTTGTACTACAGTAGAGTCCCGATTATTCGAATCCCTCTTAATCGAGTTGCCGCTTTTACCGAGTTATTTTCTTCTGACAGGCTGGTGGTTTCCATTATTATGAAACAGCTATTATAAATGAAGTGTTAGAGGAAGATGAAAGAGCAGTCGTAAAAAGTTAGAACTCTGATTTTCTGGTCAGAATGGGGAAAAAATGGCCCAACTCCCCCCCCTCCCCCCCCGGGGCATGAATAATGTCCGCACAATTTAGAAAAGTGTTCCTCCCCCCGGAGGAAAATTTGGAGGAGGGGCTTGGGAGGTGCATAGCATGAATAAGTGGTCACAGACTTTTCCAACAACATGTCACATATGGAGGTCGGTAAAAGTTATAAAAATGCCCCCCTTTGGGTCTACTATCGCGCCTCCTGGAATATATCCTCCCCCCTCCCTTTGAAATACCGGTTGCACAAATGTGTTACTGTGCACACTGACTATATAGAGAAGGACTCGCAAAATGTAGCAATTTCCTAAATTTCACTCAATTATTTCTACGTGAGGGCAAAAACTTATTGATACTTATTGTACGACAGGTAATTAAAGGTAAAAATACATATTAACATTTTAAAAATATTTTTCACTGTATATTTAGAGGGTTTCTTAATTATTAATATTATTTTTGCCTGTTTCTCATTAGTTTCTTTATCCTCCGTTTCTTTATTGCCACACCTTTCACTATGGCAAATTTTGAATAGAAAGTCTATTATACAAGCACAAGCTGAACATTTTTTTAAATTAAATATATTTTAATTGTTTTTTTAGTTTTTCCGTTATACTTGGCAAAGGTTTTATAAGATTGTAAAATAATAATAATAATAATAATAATAATAATAAAATGTGTTGATTATCTTCAAACAGAATTTTTTTAAATGGACTTTATATTTTATTTCATAAACGTCTTCAAATGGCATTTTTCTTGGCATTTTTCTTGAATTGGAGGTTCGATACCTTTTATTTGTAACGAAATATCACGAAAATATCATCTTTCCGATCCTTTGCTTAAAATGAATTTAGACATACATGGTATATACTGATGAAATTTCGAAAAAATCCTATAAAATCGACAGATAATAAAAAGGTAAAAATATATATTAACCTTTTTAAAATATTTTCCCCTGTATATTTAGAGGGTTTCATAATTATTAATATTATTTTTGCTTGTTTCTCATTAGTCCGTTTCTTTATTGCTACATCTTTCACTATGGCAAATTTTGAATAGAAAGTCTGATATACAAGCACATGAATTATTTCTATTAAATATATTTTAACTTTTTTTTAGTTTTTCCGTTATTCAATGCAAAGATTTAAAAGTATTTTTTAAAGTAAAAACTAAAATGTGTTGATTATCTTCAAACAGATTTTTTGTTAAAAGGACACTTTACATTTTACTTTATAAATGTCTTCAAATTGCATATTTCTTGAATCTGTAACGAAATTCTATACCCTTTATTTTTGGCCAAAAATCCCGAAAATATCTATTTTCTGATTTTTTGCTTAAAATGAATAGATCCCATAAATAAAAACACGAAAAAAAAAGACTTTACACAATATCCATTTTTCTTTATATGATTAAGTTCGAAATAATTTTTTTTTTTTCGGTTTACGTTTTTTTCAGTATATTTTCTGTAATAAAAATGAAAGAACTTCAGCCAATAATTTTTAACTGAATTGATATTTTTAAAGAACCTTCTTTAGGGTGCATTTCATAGAATTAAGGACAAGATTTTTAGTAATACAAATAGTTATTTTTTTTTTTTTTAATGTTAAATAGTCCATTTTTTTACTGCGTTTATACGCATGTCACATAACATTTTAATTATTTTTTCCTTAAAATATTTAGCTTTATGCAAATATGTTCTTTTATAAAACATACTTATAAGAAAGGCGTGATAAAAATAATTGTTGCAAAAAGTTCAAAATTCCAAAAGTGTGGTTTTAAAATTTTCCTCATTTTTTAATGAATTTTTTCAAATTTACCTTAAGAATTGCATTTTTTATTAAATCATTTTCTTTCATAAAAAATATTTAATAATATCTCATAAACGTATTATAAAATATTCAAATACAAATAGTCCGAAGGGTACCGAATCGTGTCCATTCAAAGAAACGATGAATATAGAAAAACTCGAACAAAAATACGGAGTTTTGAATCGAATTTCCGTCCGCGACATCGCAGAAAAGAGAAAAGAAATTTCCGACTAGAAACCATAATCGCTTATAACTCAGGATGAAGTTCATTTATCGGAAAAGAAAAAACTGGTCGTTTACAAATCATTTCTATAATCATGCCTGCAAGTATCATGCTTTTATGTTGAAAAATGAGTCAAAAAATGTGTGAGAAAGTTTTTCGTTGTTGAGAAAAAAAAAAAAAAAAAAAAATCTTATTATTATTATTATTTATTTATTTATTTATTTATTTTTTTTTTTTTTTAAGAATCATCTTAATATAAGGATTTTTACTCAAAATTCAATTTTGTCCCGATTTTTTACTTCAAAAAAAGAACTGTTGGATTTGAAAAATGATGAACAAATATTTAAATAAAATTATTTTAAGGCATACATAGAAAAAAAAAATCAGAAAATATTTTGAAAATTACAACAAGTGGAGTATTTTAAATTTTAATAAATAAAATTGATTTTTCTCAGTAAATTGAATTTTTTTTCATTCATAATACATAACACTTTCCTGAATAATTTCTTTTTGGCATAATGTAAATAATCAAAAATAACTTTCAAGCCCCACCGTTCCTTCAAATCCCTAGTCTTTAACGAACAAGCTTTAAATTCCTAATCTGGTTCAACTGAGATTTAATTCTTAATCTAGTATAATTAAACTTGAAATTTTCTAATCTGGTTTAATTAAATTTTGATTTTCAATAACTTGTGTAACAAATTTGCTACGGGTGACTAAAAGGACACTATTTAGAAGTAATTTCAGGCCAAGGATACTGTGGCTGCTTTTCAAAGCTTAAAATGTATAAAAAGGAAATATTTTCAAACCAAAGTAGGTGAGTTTTTTAAAAATCCCATTGAATTTTGCAATCAAAAATATTAGAAAATCTTTACAAAATGAAACAATTTCTGCCATTGTTGTTTCAGTTTTGTTTTTAAAAAATGTGTTTTCGAAAATGACTATCCTTCTATAGCCCGTGATATCGAATTTTTTTTGCAATATTTTGCAAGAAATGTTATAATTCTTTTCTTATATCTGCAATATAATTCCTAAATATAATGGCTTAGAATTTTCAGTTTCTGGGGTATTTAAATAATGCATTAAAATATTGGTAATAATTATTTTGAACATTTTTTAATTTGGTAAGCTATTAATTTTTTATTTTTGATTTAGTAGTTAGGCAATTATTTTAATGATTTTGGACTATTATAGGAACTATTTTTTTTTCTTTTTTCAGAGGCAACATTGGTAAATAATAGGAACTTTTTAAAAATGCTAAGTTTGATATAGGGGAGACAAGGGAGGGTTGACCATACGGGAGGTTTGACCCACCCATCAGTTTTCATATATTTAAAAGAATTTCAGGGTTTTATCAATAGGTGTCAACCAAAGCTACTAGAACGCTCAAACAACAGTCTTTGTTTCATACAGATAATCAAAATAGTTGTGGAAAAAATCAATTGCGAGGTGTTTTTAACCTAAAAGTTGTGTTTTTTAGAAATATTTTGTAAGCTTTTTTCAGATAAAATATATCATAGAAATTTAACTAAGTAGGTTTTTTAAGTAATGCAGAAATATCGAGCTTTCATTCCAGGTATAAAGATTGTACAGTAAGTGAGGCTTAACATAACCATGTGCTATTTTTTAGAAAAGGGCTATGTGGGGAGGCTTGACCCAGTCAATGTGAGGGAGGGTTGACCAGATGGTCAAGGCTTCTTCAATTAAGAGCTTTTGGAAAGTTTTTTACTATACACTATGTGCATAATGAAAGGCTAATGGTTATGTATAAAAAAGAATGTAATTTTTTCTGTAAAGCTACAGTAAAATGGGGTAATGGAAAAGAAAATGCTTAAAACTGATTAAAGAAAGATGTGAAAAATTACTATAGTATCCACAGCAAGAATAAATTTAATGAAATATAAATGGGAAAGTTGACAGGAACTTTTTTTCATTTAAATATTACTTACAATAGGTAAATAGAAACAGTGGAAAAAAAGCTAGAAAGTATGAAAGCAGCAGTCTTAACCCTTTCAGGGGCAGTGGTATGTTTATGAAACCACTTAATTTTAATTCCCAAACGCCACAATGGCACCAGAATTTCCCTAAAATCTTTTCCATTTAATATGTAGCTGAAATACAGCTATTTTCTTATTTCCAAATAAATTTGTTCATAAATTCCGGTGCCAGTCATTTATTTCAACGTTTTAGTACTGGAAGTACTAACAGCTGAAATGGTTAAAAGATGTTAATGATCAGTTAAGTGCTCTTGCGGCTGCAAAAGATCATAGCATTGATCGAAAAACTTTATGGATACCTATATGTAGACAAATTTCACCAGGATGAGAACAATGAGATGAAGCCAAACTATGTGACAACTAGAGTTTTTAGGTCGAATATAACAAAATGCAGGACAAGGAGACAAAAAAAAAAAAAAAAAAAAAAAAAAAAAGTGGGACAGTGGCTCCTAAGTCCTGACATAACCATACGTGAGACCTTTTGAAAACGGAACCTGTCTCTAACGGAATACTATTGCGTCTAACCAGATTGGTTTAAGCATCATATTTTCAAAAATCATTTTTTCTAATAATTAAAGCATGTAGCATAAAGTTATTTTGCTTTTTTCAAACTGATTTTATTTCCTTTCACAAGTATTTCAATATCAAACAAAGTGGGTCAAACCTCCCATACAGTGGGTCAACCCTCCCGTATATGGGGAGCCCTGACCCATTATTTTCTCATGATTAAAACAAATCATTTTTCAACTTTCTTATATATTACACCTATGTAGCAATTTTATTTTGATAACTGATTGTATAACGAATAAAATGATATATAAAACTTTATTCTACGTTCAATATTTAAAAAATAAAAAATCATTTTGTAAAAAGTGGGTCAACCCTCCCTAGTCTCCCCTACATTTAAATAAAAAATTATAGGTGTATAAATAATTTAATTTACAATTTTATAAAATGTATTTCGAATTACATATTGTCAAAAATAAGTAAAAAATAAACTATTCATTTTACTTACAATCATATCTTTAAACAAAATGAAAAATATGAAGAATTTGATTAGATTTAAGGAAAGTTAACCGAGAAAAGACTAAAACTTAACGAAACAATTTTTTTTCACTTTGCATATTCTTAAAATAAAAATAATTTTAATTAAAATGAAAAAAAAACTGTATAATATCTCAGGCTTTACCAAGCAAACTATCCAATTAATGTATATATATGATGTAACAGTGATTTAAATATTGATATTTCACAATCCTGTACATTTAATTATGTAAAATATTAATTAATAATCATCCATGTCACGTTTTACATATTATTATTATTATTTAATTAATCATTTACGTATTTTTTTTGTAATGTTATTAATTTACTAAAATATTTTTAATTATCACCGTATATGCTGCATATTTAATTAATTACATGTATTACTTTTTATTCCAAAACAATTTATTCTAATAATAGACTCAACAGATGGCAGCACTATCAGTTATTCCTTGGACAAAGTGGAATTCATTTTTAGATGTACTATAGAGGGAGCTGATCCAATATTTTGCAGTTTGTACCTGTCTGTAACTGTGTATTATTACTCCATGGTCCATTATCCTTTAAAAAACTTTTTTTTGGCAACAGTTGCACATAATCTTACCGTTGTTTTTAGGAAGTGACTATTCGTCCGACCAATCGGACTTTTAGCTATTTAGGCAGAACGTCCGACCATCATATACGCATGCGCGCCAGCAAATGATCGGGCGAAATCGCTTTTTCATAACTCCGCCTTTTAAAATATAATTGTTTATTTATTTTCAATACACATTAAGTGCATTTATGCAAATTAGGTCATTTTCTTTTTAGAAGAAAGTTATGTAGATTTATAAATATTAATTTAGTAATATTTGTCTTCAATTATTTATTTTTTTAAACGTTATATTTCGTTAAGCAGTTAAGTGTACTAACTGCTAAATAGCTAAAAGTCCGATTGGTCGGACGAATAGTCACTTCCTTGTTTTTATTAAACCTCATTGCTGGTTACAGGGGATCTCAATGTGCTAATATGTTTTTTTTTTTTCAATCTATTTACATCCATATTTAATTTTCATATAACTGTTTTTCCCATTTCTTCTGGTTTTATTGTGTGTTGGTAGCTCTAATTTCGTATTATTTAGCCTTTTTATGGCTAAAACGAAGGGACCCCCCCCCCGGGACACCCCCTGAATTCAAAACTGCTTTATTTGTAGTACCGAGATATTATGGGGCTGAGGATTCTACCCTGGCTCTAGAAATTTCCGTTTCATTCCTTTAACTCTTTTTTTTAAACTATGTTTCTTTGTAAAAACATGTATAATGATCACTTATAAACAGATTAAGTAAAATAATGCTATAAAAAGTGATAAAATATCTTTATTAAGATTGACGATCATTTTGTCGCACCAGCGGCGACATTTTCAAAATCATTCACGACAGAAAATATTTGGTGCGATGAAACGATCGTCAATCTTAATAAAGATATTTTATCACTTTTTATAGCATTATTTTACTTAATATGTTTCTTTGTTGTAATTTGTAATGTTTTTAATGGTTATATATATATATATATTAAACATGTTTTACTTTAAAAGGGAAAAAGGTTTTACTGTTGCCGTATAATTACGGGCAATAGAAAACTCTTCCGGTATTCCCTACGCTCATGGTGGTAATTCAAATTTAGTTGGATTTACTTGTTTACTGTACATGCCCAATGCGGAGAAAATTGTGACTCATTCTAAACCGCATTTACGCGAGGTTAAAAAAATCTCAAACAATTAGAAGAAGGTCGGGATCGGGAATCGAGACCGACACCTTCTGTCAGGTCATTTGCAGCAGCAATTATTTGACCACATATGAATACGTTGCAGCGATTTCCGAGTTGACCAATCCATAATCTCTTCATCGTTTTTGTTAGGCTATCAGTCTCACTCTGACCGTCATAGACCTCGTTCTCAGAAACTACACTGGTTTCCAAAATTAAGGAAAAATCACAAAAAGAGCGATAACTCGTTCAAAAATTAACCTATCCGTATGAAATTTGGATATGTTGTTAACTAAAAGATGCTGATTACAATTACAACATGCAAATTAGTGGCGCTGCAATCGGATTGCGTCATCTGAGTGGAGCATAAAAATGCATACTAGAGAGTATGGCTGCTGCTGTCGATGTGATTATGAGATAAGAAAACTGAGATAGCCAATTCATTAGTATGAACTCGAGGTATCATTTGTCCGCATAACTGCGATTTAGAGCTATTGGAAGACTGGATGTTGGCCAAAGTCAGACACAGGTGGCTAGATGGCTAAATGTGAGTCCTTCTGTTGCTCATAGGCTTTAGCAACACTTTCAAACCACTGGTTAGGCCTCCAGAAGTTTCAGCGAAGGACGAGCAAGAGCTACGACAAGAACCGATGACCGATATTTGCGGTTCTGTGTACGAAGGAATCAATGTGTACAGAACAGCAACCCCCTCTCATCTTAAATCCGTCCTTGCTATAGTCACTGGAAGATTGGTATCAACGTCTACTGTGCATAGAAAGCTTCATGAAGGTGGTCTGTATGCGATGCAACCGGATATTTGTTTGCCGCTCACCTCGTGTCTCCGGAAGGAACGTTTAAGTTGGGCACGTCTCCGCTGGACGGCTGATCAATGGAGGCGTGTTCTCGTCACAAATGAGTTCCAGTTTAGCATCCAAAGCGATAGTAGGCATTGTTTGATTTGGAGAGAACAGGGAACACGCTATCATCCATCAAACATTCTTAAAAGATATTCGTATGGAGGAGGCAGTGTCTGTGTTTGGGATGGTATCTCTTTGGGCGGACGTACAGACCACCATGTCTTTCCACGTGGAACTGTGAATGCTCATGTCTATAGAGATGGCATTCTTGATGCTTATTGTCACCCTTATGCCGGTGCAATAGGTAAAGATTTCCTGTTACAGGACGATAACGCTAGACCGCACAGGGTTCGCATCGTAGAAGATTATCTTCAGCACCAAACAATTCAGCGCATGGAATGGCCAGCGCGGTCACTGAACTTGAATCCCATTGAGCATCTTTGGGATGCTTTAGGAAGATGTATCTCTGCTCTCAATCTTTCTCCTCAGACCCTTGCCACGCTTATAACTGCTTTACAAGAGAAATGGCTCGCACTTCCCAGCAAACTTACCGATCGCATAATTGACAGTATCACACTTCACTGTACGTTCTGTATTGCTTATAGAGCTGATCATACTCCATATTAAAGGTACTTTCCTATACCAAACTGAGACATTTATTTTGTTTATTTTATAATTGTATTAATTTCTGAAACACCACAATCGTCTGGTAATTTCTTTTACTGTTATTTTATACCTTATTATGTGTTGTAAATTGTGTCTGAGTTTTATTAAAATCTACTTGTAAGATTTTGAGTAATCGCAACGACTTTGCGACTTTGAGTTAGCGACTTGAAATTTTGCATACTTATAGCTGAATGCCTCCGATCACACGATAAATCATAAAATTTTGAAAAGTCTCATATTATTTTAATTAAATGAATAATTTGAGGTTGACCATTTTTGCGATTTAGATAACAGAACCGTAATTTCAGTCTTTTTCACGCAGACTAGGTCGGATAGCTCCGTGGTTGAGCGACTGCCTGCTAATCAATACCTTCTAGGTTCGATGGTCGTCGTCGGAGCTTGAAAATTTTTCGCCTGGGTAGATTTTATTATTTAATAGATTCAACTTTAAAGAATTATTTAATTTTTTTTTTCATTTTAAAGCCAAAAGTTATTAAAAAAATGTTTTAATAATTATTTTTCTAATTCAAAACTTCTTTTGTAGGGGAAATTGCGAAAGTTTAAATAAAATTTAAACTTCCGCTAAATTGTTGAAATTTCGGAATTTTAAATTGTGCTTAATTTTTTTGAGAAAATTCGGAATTTTTAAGGAACAGATGTCATAAGTTCTCCCCGGCCGCCATCTTGGAATTTTCTTGGCGTGAAAACCCTTTTTCCGCCAAGTAGTAAATGTCGCCAAGCACCGGTTTATACGCATGTTTGGCTTAACGAAAATAAAATGTAAATAATAAACAAAATTCGCTAAAATGGCAACCTGTAATCCTTGTATGTGCGCTTCGCGCACATTTTCCGAAAAAAAACATCACTGCATTCAACACTTCTCGAGGTGTAGCATTCTCAAAATTCAGCAGTTTTCGCTTTCTAGCAATCTCATAATATAAAAACTTTTAAAGCAAAAATACACATAAAAAACAAAATTCGCTAAAATGGCAACCAGTAATCCTTGTATGTGCGCTTCGCGCACATTTTCCGAAAAAAAACATCGCCGAATTCAGCATTTCTCGCGATATAGAATTCTCAAAATTCAGCAATTCTCGCTTTCTAGCAATCACAAAATGTAAAAAACTCAAAAGCAGTAAAATACATAAAATTATCAACATACTTTAACAAACATCTGCTTTCTTGAAAGATCCAGCTCGAAATATTATCGCCGACATTTTCCTAAATAGGCTTATCAATACGTATTCACAAACTATAAACAAACCTTCTTTTCTTGTCAAAATTTCCTCATATTTCCTAATTATTTCAACAACAGCGTTTAAACGGACTACAGAAAACATAGTTAATCAAATACATTCAATAAATTTCACATAAAAATAAAAAGGCAGAACTATACAATACGATATCAAAATACATTTACAATATTCCAACATTAACTTCTCGGTTGCCAGAACGACACGTCACAAAAACACGTCACACGACATTCAACATATCGAGGTTGCCATATCCATAACCACCGTCAACACGCCAACACGCCAACAAAAAATCGCCAAACATTTCAAAACAACAACGGCGGAGGGAACATACGGCATCTAAGCCATTTTTAAATTTTGCTTGAACTTCTACTAAATTAGTGAGAAATTTAACATTTTGGAACAGATGTCATAAATTCCCAGGGCCGCCATCTTGGAATTTTTCTTGGCGTGTAAACCCCTTTTCCTCCAAGTAGTAAATGTCGCCAAGCACCGATTTATACGCATGTTAGGCTTAACGAAAATAAAATGTAAATAATAAACAAAACTCGCTAAAGTGGCAATCAGTAATCGATGTATGAGCGCTCATTAGCCGAAAAAAAAACATCACTGGATTCAGCAGTTCTCGCTGTGTAGCAATCTCAAAATGTACAAAACTCGTAAGGCAACAAAATATACATAAAATTATCAACATACCTTAATAGACATCTGCTTTCTTGAAAACTCAAGCATGAGATACCTGCTAGCATCACCATCATTTTCCAAAATAGGCTTATGAATACGCACTGTAAACAAACCTCCTTTATTTGTCAAAATTTCCTCATATTTCTTAATTACTTCAGCAAGACCGTTTAAACGGACTACAGAACCCATATTCAATCAAATACATCCAATAAATTTAACATAAAAATAATTGACAGAAACACAACACGATATCACAAACCATATTCAATCAACTGATTATGCATCAAAACACGATCTCCCCCCCCCCCCCCAAAAAAAAAAACAAAAAAAAAACGGGGTTACCAGAACATGGTTGACATATCCACAAACACCGCCAACATCGCCAGCAAATCCAAAATAGCGGCCAGGTAACATACAGCATCTAAGCCAAGATTTTAAATTTCATTTAAACAATTTCTTTGTTTTTAGAAATTTTAAATTTTATTTAAACGTTCGCTAAATTTGTGAATTTTCAGAATTTTGAATTTTACTTAAATAATTTCATTTGAAAAAATTAGCTTTCTTTTCTAATCATTTAAAAATTAAATTTAATGGTGCTGCCATCTATGCAATGATTTAATAATTATATATTAATGATTTGGATTTATTAATTACACGATAAAGTGTTTTGAAAGGAATATTAAACGAAACCCTCTGTGTGATTTTCGATCCCACTTACCCACTTTTTAAAGGAATACTCCTTCTTTTATTTTTTAAAAGATTACACCTTTTTAATTTTTATACTATCATCCTAAACAAAAATGGTCAATCAAAGAATTGTTCCTCCTGCTCTAACGAGATCATTATCAGGGAAAAAAGATCCTGCATACTATATTTACATACTCTACCCTATCTTATGCTTAAAAAGTCAGATTCCTAGATTATGTTTTTTTTTTTTTTTTTTTTAAGGATTTTGAGTATCTAATCTTAAGGTTTAAATTTTGGAATTCATGCACCGCATTGCATTACAAAATATTTTTGTGATTTTTAACCTTTTTTTTTTAATCAGCCGCTGGTATGCTATTACTTTCTCCCAGCTGTTAAAGTGTCGTCTCAAAAAATAACGTTCCGCTGCATAAACCAGCCGTAAAACAAAGCAGATGTATCATTGTACTGTTAAATACTCTACTGCAAATTTTTTAACTTCTAAGCATCGTACATTTTCAATTTTTATACCGTCGTATGGGGAAAAAAAGTACTTTCTAATGCAATTTGTTTGAAACTTCATCTGCATTTATTTTTGAGATATTAATTTTTTTGTAGTTTTTAGTGCCATTTGTTTAATTTTGGCAACTCAAGTACTCCATTTCTGTAGAAAGTAAAGAAAAAATAGTTGGAAAATAGTAATTATGCCTTTTTGTTGCCATTTTCCCATAACTACTGAAAAAAAAATGTAATTAAAATACATGCTGTTTGGAAAAATATAAATGAATGATTTCTGATAAAACATGGAGTTATTATAAACTATATTTAATTTAATTATCTATATTAATAACAAATAAAGGCATATGAATCATTAGATGGCCGATTTTTTTTTTCGAGTTTCTTGAGTGACATCTGTTTAAAAATATATATATATATATATATGGCTATTTTTTCCCCATTCTGACCAGAAAATCGGAGTTCTAACTTTTTACGGCTGCTCTTTCATCTTCACCTAACATTTCATTTATAATGGCTGTTTCATAATAATAGAAGTCATTAGTGCATCAGAAGAAAATAACTCGGTTAAGCGGGACTCGGATAATCGGGATTCTACTGTAGTTCAGTTTAAAGATTTAAAACACGCGATTTTGTTTTATATAAAATGACGTCATCTGCATCCGCTGAAGAATTCCTCATTTGCGTTCCACTATTAAACAACATCTACAGTAAAGTACGCATAGAATGTCACTATCACTGAATAATACACAAATCTAAAAAAAGAGATATCGTCTTTCAAGAAACTCGACAAAAAAAAAAGAATCGGTTATCTCATGATTTATATGTCTTCATTTGTTTGTAATATTAATATAGATACTTAGAATTAAATTTAGTTTATAATAGCTCAACGTTTTATCAGAAATCATTCATTTATATTTTTTCAAAATTTCAAGTATTTTAAGTACGTTTTTTTTTTTCAGTTTTTATGGGGAAAATGGCAAAAAAAAAAGATATAATTGCTATTTTTCATTTACTTTCTACAGAAACAAAGTACTTGAGTTGCCAAAATTAAACAAATGACGCTAAAAACTACAAAAATAATAATAATAATAATATCTCAAAAATAATTGGACATGTAGTTTTCAAGCAAATTGCATTAAAAAGTACTTTTTTCCCCAATACGACAGTATAAAAATTGAAAATGTGCGATGCTTAGAAGTTTAAAAATTGCTGTAGAGATTAACCCGTACAATGATACATCTGCTTTGTTTTACGGCTGGCTTATACAACGTAACGTTATTTTTTGGAGACGACACATTAATAGGTGGAAGAAAGAAATAACATATCGGAGCCTTAAAAAAAAGAATGTAAATAGTCAAATCCATGAAAACATAAATATATTAAGTGGAACATTAGAATCATGATATAACGCTTTGGACTCCGGCGTCTCTTACACAAATTTTATTCGGTCAGCACCACTTTTTTAAAAGAAGTTTCCTTCTAGTACACAATTTCAAAAATGCTCTGATTAAATATAGTCCAGGGGAAATGTACATTTTACCTTGCAAATGGTCGGGTAGAAGATTTTATTTTTCTAAATTGTTTATAATGATGCCAACATGGAAAAACCAAGTTTTCTAACAAAATTTCTTAAGGCTAAATTTTCTGTGGCCGAAAAACAACAAAATTTTGGGACATTTTTTGATTTTTTGGAAATATCTCGAGACTCGTTGCCGTAGCATATTATTTGTCAACTACATTATTAAAGAAGATAAAATTCTCTACAACTTTCATATTTACAACTTTTTTATACACTCAATAGCAAGCGCAGTACGCTGGTTCAAAAATGGGACAATTTTTTTAATTTTCTTAAAAACCGTGAAAGTTTTGCCTCGATTATTCAAATGTTCCCTGCGGATTTAATTGTGTATGTCGACTTCAAAGAATTGGTAGCAGTAAATTATCTATTATTTGCATACTCACGTCTTTATTTTCATCGCAACAGACATTTTAGGTATATTCAATAAATTTATATAATTTTATAAGTAGGGCAGAGTATAGATGAATGAGACAATTTTCATATTTAGATAATAACTTTAAGTGTATACAAGTGTTAACTTCAAAGCATTGTTTAAAAGAATTTTTCAATCTGTAGTAACTTATTGGCACTATAGTTTCAATTAAAAAAGATTTCGTGCTTAATTTTAATAAATTTTATAATTTTTATAATGAAAACATATTTTTCCAGGTATCAATGGAATAGGTGGGTCATTTTCAAAATCTGTCTATGTTTTGGAATAACAAAATCAAATTTGTAGAAATAATCAGAAAGTTTTAATTGTTGTAAATAATTACCTTACCTCATAAACATTAATATACAAGCATCAGCAGAGACCAAATTACTAATTTAACATTTTAAAACTAATTTTTAAATTTTAATGCACTTGGTATAATGACATAAGTGAGCACGGTAATGACAAATTAAGCAAAATATTTTTATTTTTCCCCAGGCATAAATGGTAGCCATTATATCTTCTGGCCCATACAATGATTTTCTATTTCTCATATAGTAAAAGCAGATTAAGAAATAAAAGTTCATCTAATTATCAATTAGAATTGGGTACGGTAAATGACTTACAAAAGAATACTCACAAAACATTCAAAGTCTTTGCTTGTTTTATTGAAACTATAAAACTATTTACTCTATTCACCTAAACCTGATAACAAGTTGACTTTTAAGGAGTACTTTTGCCTTGATAAAAAGACATGTGCTGTCCTCTAAAAAAATCCAGAGGAACTTTTTGTCAGAAGCATGGCAATGACACTCTTTCTTGGGACACGGTTTAAAAAAATTATTAAGAATTATAGATAAGTTCAATTAATGAAAATAAACATGTTTTAATTAGTATCATCTTAATAAATAAAAATGTATACAAAAATGATAACCATCTGTTTTAAATAGAACTTTGTGAAATCTTTACCTAATAAATTGCTTGTTGGGACAATCTACGTTTATGACATTTTGACTACAAAAGAATATATTTCTTACTTTTCATTTTTTTTATAAATAATAATATATCTGTAAATTATCATTAAAAAACATGATAGTTAAAATGCTATAATTAAAATTATGATATTTAACTATCTTTTGTGCAAATGTGAAAGGACAGTAAAACATGTCACTTTTTTTGAAAATCCCCCAGGTATTGAAAATTTGCGAAAAACATATTTTATTCTCCACTACAATGATATATTTTATTTACCAATTATTGATAGCATAGGTTTTAATGTTTTACTGTTTTAAAGATAGCAAACATTGAATTGTAGTTGCATATAAAAGGGGGGACTCAAAAGATAAATTTTTATGTAAGAAATACTTTTACCTTATAAAATAGCTACAATAAAAATGAAACCAGATTATTTCACTAACTAATGTTATACATTTATATCTTGTAAAATTTATAAATTATGTTAATAAAATATTTGAGATCACTAGTTTTGTAAAAAATATTTGAGATCACTAGTTTTGTAAAAAATATTTAAAAGATTAGTTTTAAACCATATTGTCAATTTTTTTTCCACTTATATCAATAAATATAACAAGAGATTATATCATTTTAGCATGCAAAAATATATAAAACTTTAAGATTATCTATTAATTGCTTTAAAGTTCAAACAATATACTTTAAATTTCTGAACGGGTTCCAAACAGTTTTCCAAAAATGAAAGTGTCCGAATATATTTTTTAAAAAAAGCAACCAAACCCGAAAAAGTACAAAGGCACAACAATAGCGGTATCTATCAACATTAGACGTACGTCTTAGGTATCCCGTAAAAAAAAAAAAAAAAAAAAAAAAAATTAAAAGTAACAAAATGCGAGCGAGATATTTGTCAAGAACGCTCCCATAGGTTTAATATTACCCTGCGAATGTCTTCGTGTGACTAATTTAGTCCCATAATTCATATAACTGTGACTTTAAACGCTTCAATACGACAACTACTTTAAAATCTTTAAAAATGAAATCTGTATATACGCAATTCGGTCTTTTAAGAAAGAGTATATATTTTTTAAGAGAAAGAATATGAACAATTATACTTGCTAAGATGGAAACCTGCTTAAAGCGGAATATATTTCGGTTCCTTTCGGTACGATTTTCAAGGTTTTAATGAATCAATATTTGGCAAAGCTGATTACGTAGTTCAGCATTACGTATTTTTAATTCTTACACACTTAAAATTTTCAAAATCCGGCTATTAGAGATTTATTAAAATTCCCTTGGTAAATTTTCTTTTTAAAAGATAGGGGGGGGGGCAAAATCCCTGTTTGCCACGGGTGCAAAAAAGGCTAATTTTAGCCCTGAAGCACATAATTTACTGCTACTAATATACAGAAGTTGACATACGATTAAATCCGTGGGAAACATTTGAATAATCGGGGTAGAACTGCATTTTTCAGTGTTTTACAGAAAATTGAAAAAATTGTCTTATTTTTGAAATGGCTTACTGCGCTTGCTATTGAGTGTATAAAAAATATGAAAGTTGTAGAGAATTTTATCTTCTTTAATATTGTAATTGACAAATAATATGCTACGGCAACGGGTCTCGAGATATTTAAAAAAAAAACCAAAATAGATCCCAAAATTTTCTTGTTTTTTGGCCACAGAAAATTTAGCCTTGAGAAATTTTGTTAGAAAACTTGGTTTTTCCATGTTAGCATCATTATAAACAATTCAGAAAAAAAATCTTCTACCCGACCTTTTGCAAGGTAACTCCCTTTTTTTGGTACATTTCCCCTGGACTAATAAGGCAAAGTTTATTTTCCTTTGTTACTGGTGCCAAAAACAAGTTTTGCAAAGAAAGATAATGTCGCCGCAGCGGCGACAATGGAGTGCAAAGTGTTAATAAGAGGTACTATAGACAGTTGATTGGTTATATATACAGGCTGTATCTGAAATGCTTCAACAAACTTAGAGGGATGATAGTACTCATGAAGACGAACAAAAAATGCAATGGGACATGGGGTCGCAAATAACGTTTAAAGGATGAAAATCGAGAAAATGCTTCTGGAAATGGACAAACTGAGACAAGAAAGAAACACTCCAGAAAATTATTTATTGCACAGAATAGGTACAACACAGCTCGTGATGTCCATAGAAAACAAATATTTTACAACAATTATTCAAAGTGTCGGCCGCGGGCATTATTACACAGAGTACATCTACGGAGAAACGACTGGCGGACACGCTCGAAGACTTCCGGAGTATTGCATACGTGGATTCCTGCTCACAAATCTGTTTAGTTTCCAAGTTTTCCTTCCAAGTTTTTGTTATTTCTTTTTGACCGGATATCCACAAAGTGAAAGGAAAACCAGCTTCGTGCTACTGGCCAGTTCTGCAAAAAAGCAGCATGCGAGATTTCGATATTTTTGTTAGTTTTGCGATTTTCACCCTTTAAACGTCATTTGCGACCTATGTTCCATTACATGTTCCATTGCATTTTTTGTTCGTCTTGATGAGTACTATCACCCCCCTAAGTTTGTTGAAGTATTTCAGATACACCCTGTATACTTAACTTTATATCACTCAAAACTTTGCGCAACTGTTGACTTTAGTAGTTTAGTTTGGTTCTTCACGTCAATGAAGTCATAAGCAAAGAATAATCAATGTCATATTTCAATCTTATAAACGAAATCTGTATCATTTCAACACAAATAAATAAGTTGGGCTCTAAACTAAAAAATGAACTGTAAATAAAAAAAAAATCATAGCATGGGAAATAAAAAAAAAAGATTATTGCATTGCATATCGTATATCTCATAATTTTATTATGATTCATAACGTGTTATATATTAAGTCTTGCAACTGATGACAAGTACAACTATATATCAAAAAGCCTTTTTTGTTTTTTTTTTCAAAAAAATTGACAGAGGAAATATTTATAACACGTGATTTACCACATTGCTAACGAAGCGTAGAATCAATCATGTGAAAAATGTCCAAGCCGTGAATGGAACCCGGAACCTTTGGAATAGCGCTCTAAGTTCTCTACCATTTAAGCTACGATGACGATGCCCAGCTTAGTACTTCCAAACAGCATAATTTCACAGCTGAAAATTAATTGAAAAATTAATTATAATTATAGAAATATTTATGTAAACAATCTAAAAAGAAAAAAAAAACATTTACTTTAATAATAATGATAATAGTTGTAACATAAAATCCAATTTTGGTATGTTTTTGAAGTATTTTCGATTTCGAAATGATCGCAATTCGACTGAACCATAGTGAGTAACATTATAGATGATTTCTATCCGTATCAACTCCAATATGGCTAAAGTGAGAAAATTTATGATGGCGGGCCGGGCTGTAACGAGAGGATTCCAAATCAAAATACGGCGTAAAGCTTCCAGTCAACAATGCGAATCAGGCTCAGAATTAATTGAATCCAAACAAGGTCTCTGTTGGTGGCTTAATTAGCACAACATTTTCGATTGACTTTACAGATAGTGCGCTCTCGGAAAAGGAAGTTCATAAGAGAAGCGCCCATTTAATGGGACGTTTCGAACAGGGTGATTTCGGATGTTAATTATCAAAATGTACGGCCCTCCCTCTCGGAAACCTTTTATGACGATTAATGCGCATGAAATAGAAATTTAAGATTAAAATTTAAACAGTTTTTTGTACTTTTAATCAAACGGTGTGATTTTAAATAAATATAATTTGTTATATATATATATATATATATATATATATATACATATAAATAATTCATATTGCCTTCAATTTTTTTAGAATCACATACTTAATTTTCAAATGATATTACATTATTCAGTAACTAACATATTATTTTTTTATCTTATTTTCCAACAATTAGAAGTTAAAGTATTAATGTAAAGATCTTTTATTAAAAATAAAAAAATATGTTTTATAATTTTGTTACGAACAGTAAAACTTGCTTTGGTCTTAGCAGGTTTTACCTGAGTAAGTTTTACTTTCCCGGTTGCAAAAAACTGAAAAAAAAAGAAAAGAAAAAGAAAAAAAAAATCAGCTTTAGACAGATTTTCATCTTAGCAGATTCTTTTTTGATCCAATGATATTATTTACGATGGGCTGTGAAAGTTTCTGTTTAAGGCAGGATTCTTTTATATAATCAACATACAGTTAAAGGTGGATGAATTGTGTAAATTGTTGTGTACATTTACTGAAAAAAATAATTAATGCTTCAAAAATTGCATTTTATAAAAAACAACTATTCGTCAGAAGGTTTATTTTATCCCGATTGACAAGAAAAATATTTATGTAAACAATTTACAAAAGATATAAAGGATATCATTTATTTAAAAATAAAATAGACATAGTAAATTTCAACTTCCTAAAATTTTGGTATTTTTTGTAATCATTTCGATCATTCCAATTTGACTGAACCATAGAGAATATCATTATAGATGATTTCTGTCCGTGACGACTGGAACGAGGCTGGAGCATGGAGCTACTAGCTCCATGGGCTAGAGTGAGAAAATTTATGTTGGTGGGCCACGAGCGGATCAAGGGAGTAATGACTCCCCAAACTGCGCATGGGATGTTAGTACTCCGTTCAGATCTGGTAGCGTTCTGATTGGCTCATTCAATTATGACCATAGTGACTTTTAATGTCTGTGAAGCAGTGATCGAGTGAAGTGAATCAAGTAGCCCGTATTTTCGATGCACACAATTTATCGATGATTCTGAATAATAATTTTTAAAAAAACTTAAATATTTTGCGACATTTATCAAATGTTTTATTTAATTTCTATAAACGCAATAAATCAAACTGTCCGCAAACCATAAAAGGATTTGACCGAATCGTCGTATTGAAATTTCTAAAGCAACTGACATGCACAAATTCGTCAATAACTCCGGTTTTAAATTTGTCAACAACTCCAATTTTAAATTTGTCAATTTGTTTGATTCAATTTTTTGTATAACTTAAATAAATACTGAAAAATAAAAGCCTTCCACCTATTTTAAATTTCCTTGTCTTGCGATCGAACTGAAGACCTCAAGTTTAGAGGCAAGCAACATAGCACAACGCTAGAAGAACTTTTTTTGAATCAGTTTAGAACGAAATTTTAATTAATCAACGATATGACTGCTTGCAAGACGTTGAAAACTAGTATGGTCTTCGTCATCCAACACATGAGCAGTGTGTGGAGTCATTACTCGCCTTATCCGCTTTCGGTGGACGAGGCTCTAATGGGATGATTCCAAATCAAAATATGGAGGAAAACTTCGAGTCAACAATGCGAATCGGAACCGGAATAAAATGAATCCAAATAAGGTCTCTGTTTGTGGCTTAACACATTTTTGACCAAAGGTGCGTAAACGCACCATTTCAATAATTATTCTTTTATTAACACTGCTATATTGCTCACTAATTTTATTTTTAAGGGTTCTGAAGACATAAAATACTAGTAATTCAATTGGAGTAAACACTTTCTGTTGAGAAGTTTTTAAAATACGCTAGTTTTTTTTTAATTGAAACGGTTATTGACATATTCGACTTTCTGAAAACGTATAATTATTCCACTTGAGATTAATCATATGTTTTTATAATGGATTAAAGTTGCAAGTTCTGTAAATAAAATAAAATTAAAACAAATGTCATAAAAAAACTTAAATTTTTTTATTTAAACTTAATGGTGCGTCGCACCATTGGCCGAATGCATGAAAAATAAGCAAAAATCGAAAACCCACTTTTTATGCAAGGTTTCACAGTTTTACTGCAAATTTGGTGTGATTTATTTGTGCCTCAAATGCCAAGTCCATTTTCATCCAAAATGTTTCGAAAATTTTCATAAAAAAATATAAAAATTCGACTATAATACAATTGTTCAACTGAATAATTTGTTTATTGATTTGGCCAGTGGTGCATCTACGCACCATTTTATTTCTTAAATAAAATATTATTTTTCATGCCCGAAACTTTTTTTGTGTCTTAATGAATGTATCTAAGCCTATTTCAATGGAAATACTACCACATTTTATAAAATTTCTATGTTTGGCCTAAAATGGGTTAATTAGTACATTTTCGATTGGCTGTGCATATTGTGTCAAGGCCGAAACTAGCCTTTTTTTGCACCCGGGGAAAACATGGATTTTGACGCCCTTCCCCCCCCCCCCTTCCGCAAAGTATATTTACAAAGAGAATTTTACTAATTTTCTAACAACCGACTTATTTTAAAATTTAAAATATGTAATCATAAAATATGTAATACTGAACTAAGTAATCTACAATAGCGAATCCAAGGGGGAGGTCACGGGGGTCATGACCCCCCTCTGAACACCAACAAAAATAGTCTAAAGATCATTTTTAAAATGAAATATACAGTAGAGTCCCGATTATCCGAGTCCCACTTAACCGACTTTCCGCTTTAATCGAGTTATTTTCTTCTGATGGACCGATGGCTTCCATTATTATGAAACAGCCGTTATAAATGAAGCGTTAGGTGAAGATGAAAGAGCAGTCGCAAAAAGTTAGAACTCTGATTTTCTGGTCAGAATGGGGAAAAAATGGCCATAATTTTTTTTTTTTTTCAAAAAAAATTATGGCTTTTTTTTCTTCATTCTGATATCTGAATATAAACGGATCGGATATTTTAAAATAGAATAGACCGAACGTCAAATTAAATTCTTCAAATGAGCCGTTCAGCGCACAAATTGATTAACTCCATCAAATGAAAATGTTCATTACAAATAGTTAAAGTTATTGTAGCTATAAAAATATTGTATCTATATGTTTTTCTCGGGATATTTTGATTAAACTTATTAATTTTCTTTTAATCAAGGATAACTTTTTATCGCTGTATAAATATATTGAAATTTTTCAATGTCCCTTTGTTTAAAAAAACGCCACTTAAAATGGAGTTTGTCGCATTGTCTTCTGAACGCCTCAAATCTTGATCGCTTTTTGTAGGCTTTTCGATCTCGAAATAGTCGCAATTTGACTGAACCATAGTAAGTATCATTATAGATGATATCTATCCGTAACAACTCCGATGAGGTTGGAGTGAGAAAATTTACGATGGCCTGCGCCGGGCTCTAATGAGATGATTCCAAATCAAAATACGGAGGAAATCTTCCAGTCAACAATGCGAATCTGACCCAGAATTAATTGAACCCAAACAAGGTCTCTGTTGGTGGCTTAATTAGCACAACATTTTCGATTGACTTTACAGATTGTGTGCTCTCGGAAAAGGAAGTTCATAAGAGAAGCGTCCATTTAATGGGATGTTTCAATCAGGGTGATTTTGGATGTTAATTATCAAAATATGCACTACCTTCCCTCTCTGAAATCCACAGACCATGAAGTAGAAATTTAAAATAAATGTCACGTGAACATTAATATTTTTTTCAATAGTAATTATACTATGAAAAATAGATTAAAACATTTAGATGAAAATGCAAAGTGTGAAACAGCATGATAAGTTATTATATATATATATATTTTTTTTTTAATCTCTGCTACTTAAAAATTTATTGCAAAAATATGCCGTTTGATTCAAAGTAGAAGTTATGGCGATTATCTCTTACACCACTTGTGATAAAAATAGAAACATATTGCTGATTATAAAAATTATACAAATCAACTATAGCTTTTAGATATGGCATTTGTTCTACAAAAGATTGCGTACAAATTAAAATACGAAATTTAATTTTAAATACCCCCTTGTCCCTTTTCTATAACTTATATTTTGAAAACTGTTGTTTTACGTCTAAGAAGGACATTTTAAATTTCTATTCTTTTATGACCAAATCACATCGAGTTATGGTATGTTGAATTTTAGGAATTTTTAGTTTTAAAATAGAAAGATGAGTTTTTAGTGCAGAAACCACTGAAAATTCCTAAATTGCAAAGTGTCATGACTCTGTAAGTTTTTGTCAGAATAGTATTTGGGGGGAGAGGGGGGTGTCTTAAATTCAGAGCAAAATTTTTTTGAAATATAGGTTATAGAAAGAAGGGGCGGTATAAAATATTAAATTTCGTATTTTAATATGTATTCTGCTCTCTGCAAAAACCAATGACATATCTTAAAGATATGATTGATTTTAATATTTTTTTGTAATTGGAAGTATATTTATACTACTGTTGGTTTAAAAGATAATCGCCATACCCGCTATACAGGGTGGCCACGAAAAATTTAAAACACAATTTAACTTTTCATACGTTGGAGGTAAATATGTGCAAATAAAGATAGGAAATATTTTTATGTTCATGAAATACACTGGTTATCAAAAATTAAGTAAAAGTCACAAAATGCTAATTTTCAAATACGCGAACACTCAAAAGGAAATAATATAATTCGAGTAATTACTATCTCTACAACCCAGCTAGCCCATATAACATTTCATTCATGTCACACATGGTCACAAGTGTCACAGTCACTACGGTGAAGCAAAAAAATAGGAAATTCCATACATCTCATTATGAGTCTCAAATGATCACTATATGTGACTCCACTGAGAAGTCAATGTAACTGCTGCTTTGTGACGAGTCACCAGGTGACTTTACAATGTAGTTAAATTGTGACTCTCATGTGACTGTCATTTTTAGACTCAATTTCATAGTCATCATGAACGTTGCATTATGATAAGTCACCAAATAATATCATATTATAGTCACATGGAGGCTTTTTCCAAAAGAGCACAATGGTGACTTCACAGTAGTCTCTCTGTCACCTGAAAGTCATCATGTGACTTTAATGTGACATTATTTGGTAACTTATCACAATGCAGCTTTCACGATGACTTTGAAATTGAGTCTACAAATGACAGTCACATGAGAGTCACAATGTAACTACATTGTAAAGTCACATGGTGACTCGTCACAAAGCATCAGTCACAGTGACGTCTCAGTGGAGTCACATATAATGATCATTTGAGATTCATAATGAGATGTATGGAATTTCCTATTTTTTTGCTTCGCCGTAGTGACTGTGACACTTGTGACCATGTGTGACATGAATGAGATGTTATATGGACTAGCTGTGTTGTAGAGATAGTAATTACTCGAATTATATTATTTCCTTTTGAGTGCTCGCGTATTTGAAAATTAGCATTTTGTGACTTTTCCTTAATTTTTGATAACCAGTGTAGTTCTTCTATTATATTTTTAAATTTCTATTTTATAATTTTTTTTTAAATTGGTCAATTGAATTTTTATTTATTATTATTATTATTGCTATAAATGTAGCTTAAGTGTTGATTGCATGATAGCTAGAATGTAATTGCATAATAGCTAAAATTACTATGTTTGCACACCTTATACTTTTTCCTTGCTAATTGTGGCAGCAATATGGTTAGTTATTCAAAAATTTTCTGGTTGTGAACTGTGCCTAAAGGAATATTAAGTCTGAAATTCCTTTAGCAAAGCAAAAATCACGGTTCATATTCCTCCAGTACGATGATTGCGATTAGCATTTAACCTTTATATCTGGAAAAAGTAATGCTAATCATAGCCTTAGAAGCATTATGTTTTAATTTGATACGAAACACGTGAAATTAAGAGATGCAAGTTATTACCAATTTATTTATTACCAATTTATCGCAACGCACCCTGTATATATAATAAAAAAATGTAAGGTTGTGGAGAAAAAATAGCACAAGTAAAATTACATTTATTCGCTTGTCTTTCAGTTCAAATGATTAGACGATTTTATTTTCTAATTCAATGTGTCGTAACAAACTAATTATTAAATTGATGCTCGCTTCTAATGCGAATTTTTTAAGCTTACTAAAGTACAAGTGAACCCGTGCGTGGCTTTTGCATTGCATTCTTCGAGATTATTTGCTGGTATGTTTTTTTTTTTAGGTGCGTTTGTAATTATATAAATACGTAGCACCTTTAGACATCGTCTGGTCCGTCCGTCTGTCTGTCTGTCCGCACGTAGCAGCACAAAAACTACCCAACCGAATGGTTTGAAATTTAATATATATATAATCGTTGTAGAACTTTGTCGAGTCATTTCACATTTTATGAAAATCAAATCAAAATTTAAAAATATATTAATAAAAGTTTTCAACCTTTCAACGTCTGTGAGAAAAGTAATGAAAGACATCAAAATGCCATGTAAAAAATAAAAGATATAAGGCTGGAAATATATACTATATTTAACACTGCCCTATTCGTGAATTTTAGAATAGATATTTTTTGAACAGGAAAGCTGTGCAAGATTCCAATATTTTTAGAAAAAATTGCAAGCTTAATATTATTTGAATAATGTTAAAATCGATCAGATGCACTGGTAATTCTTTCTACAAACAGATGTTCCACTGTGAAAGAAATTTCAAATATCTGACGTTATTGAATGTGTAGATTATTTGTTAAACCATAATACTTTTTAAAACTTCTATTTTTATTTTATTTATTTATTTATTTATTTATTTTTTATTTTTTTTTTTGTAGCACAACACATATTTTTGCCTGAAGAAGATGGAATTAGAATTCCTTCCGCATGTTTTGCTCCATTGTTAACATATTTTTTTCCTTTGCTCAAAATCAGTGGTCTCCAATTGCATTAAAGGATTTATATCTTTTAAATTTCAGGAATAAATAAATAAATACTAATTTTATTTTGTATTGGATTCGGGACGCATAAAAACTAGTATGTTGTGGCCATCACAAAACTTTCTTCTATATAAATCACGTCAATTAAATCATTTAAATAGTATAAGAAATTACATCAATTTAGAACCAATTCGTATCAAAGTATACCTGAATTCGAAGTTTGATGAAAATTCGTGCATTAGTTATTGAGATAGAGCTGTAGGGGAAATTCTGAAAAATTCAGCATAGCAGCGCCACCTGTTGAGTGATTTGCACCAAAACACAAACAGCACTAATTCATATTAAGGTATACCGGAATCTGAAGTTTGATGAAAATCGGTGCATTAGTTCTGGAGCTAGAGCTATTGTGGAAATCACAAAAAATGCAGCACAGCAGCGCCACCTGTTGAGCGATTTACACGAAAAGGTACAAAACATCATTTCATGTCAAGGACTAACTGAATCTGAAGTTTGATGAAAATCCGTGCATTAGTTCTGGACATTGAGCTATTGTGGAAATCGTGAAAAATGCTGCATAGCAGCCTTACCTGTTAAGCGATTTACACCAAAACATAAACAGCACTAATTCATATCCAGGTATAATTGAATCTGAAGTTTGTTGAAAACCCAAGTATTAGTTCTTGACATAGAGCTATTGCGAAAATTTAAAAAAATCCAGCATAGCAGCGCCACCTGTTGAGCGATTTACACCAAAAGAAGCAAAACGTCAATTCATGTCAAGCACTAACTGAATCTGAAGTTTGATGAAAATCCGTGCATTATTTCTTGAGATTGAGCTATTACGAAAATCGTGTAAATGCTTCAAAATGCAGCATAGCAGCGCCATCTGTTGGGCGATTTGCACAAAAACGTTACCAGCACCAATTCATACCAAGGATTAACGGAATCTGAAGTTTTATAAAAATCCGTGCATTAGTTCTTGAGATAGAGCTTTTGCGGAAATCCTGAAAAATGCTACATAGCAGCGCCACCTGCAAGGCGATTTACACCAAAAACTAATCAGCACCAATCTATATCAGGCACTACCTGAATATAAATTTTTATTAAATTCCGTGCATTAGTTCTTGAGATAGAGCGCCCACAAAATTTGTGTCACATACAGACAGACAGACGGACAGACAGACAGACAGTCAGACAGACTCACAGACAGACATTTTGTAAAAACATGTTTTTTGGAATCTCTGAACCATAAAACGTATAAATCCGTCGAAAACTGGAATTCGAAAATTTTCATGAAACCAATACTTTCTTCTTGTCAAGATAGAAGAAATAAAAGTAAAAAAGAAACAAACAACGCTTTGAAAAATTCGCAGTATAATCGGAGATATAACCAAAACAATTTGATTCCACTTCTGAGATAAGGCATACAATTCTATGCTTCATTTTCTAAAAACTAATTTTTAGATCCACGCTTGGTATTAAAAAGAAAGAACGAAAAATCATGCTTCCAACATGGATTATGAAACACTTTCCAACACATTCAGACTACTGTAACAAAACACAGAATACTGTAACTTCACAATTTATTAAAGAGAAAGATGATGTCTAAATAAAAAATTTGAAAAACGCATAACGCATTTAAAAACCTAATTTCTGCTATTACCATCAATAGTCGGAAAAAATCCGATTTTTTTTTGTCCAGCTCTGTATATGATCTATAGTATATATCTATGTATACTACATAGTAATGCCACTGTTGAAATTTTCCATTCAGGAATTTCTGTGAATAAATGGAAATGCACTTGAGAACTTTTGTGTAGCCTTGTATATGATGTATAGAATTTATACACACCAAGTAATATTTTAAACAATAAGTTCAGTTTAAAAACGTGTACCACAACTAAATACGCATTTCCAGCAGTTATTGTTCATAGACTTTTAAAGTTCAATTATTGTCCAATTTCTTCTGTAACGAAATTCTTTTGTGTATCCCTGTAAATGAACGATAAATTCTATGCACACCCTATTCTACTTTAAACGCCGCGCCGTGTAGTACGTCTCAATGATATATATAAATTTCTGTATGTTTAAAATAGTGCATATCATAATAGCAATATTATTAAAATACATACTCCAAACGCCGATGACACTTCATTTTCAATACCGAACATGCCATATACCTATCTCTACGAATTTTATGGCAGTCGTGCTATATTTAACCCTTTATGTACTGAATTATGAATTCATGAAAATTTTATCATCTAAAGCATTTTTCGTGAATTGTGTGATCTACATTGGAAGATTTACATAATCATTTAATAAATTTTAGAAGGATTAAAGGATTTAGAGGAATCATTAAATTTGAATTTATAGGGAATTTGTGCAATATTTATAACCCCACTCGAATCCTTTATTTTAAATATTTTTCTTATTATTTTGTAGAATTAGGAAATGTACAAATATAATGTTCTTACAATAGAAATATAGAAATATTTACGAATTGAAAAAATCCCCCCCTCCCCCAGGGCCAAGAAAGCTGAAAAGGTGCAAAAGCAAAAGAAATCATCCTTTTTAAAAATATTTTAGTTTTGTGTAACCAATAAGGCTTTTGGAACAAGATAAAGTAATATATCTATAACTCGTTCTAAACTGTATTACAACTAATCGATGAATTAAAATTAATTTTATAACAAGTTATTTTAATGGCACTTATAAGTACTGTCAGTAGATAAAGGGTTAAGCTAGTTAGAGCCCGGACAGACAGACAGATAGGCAAACCGAATTAATAAATACTTTTCAACTTTATCGGAAAGTGTTAAAAAAGAGTCTATACTCAATGGATAAGCCCAAAATTTCTCCTGCATCTATATGGTTGTATTATCTATAGTATGAATTAATATGATTGAAATAACTAAACATTTGGATTACTTTTCATGATTAATCAACTATAATTTCAATATATTTATACTTTTTTCGACATTAGAATACGATTTAAAAATACTTTTAACCAAAAGATTTTTGTTTCTGTTGCATTCATTCTGTAGAACATAGAAGACGGTTTTCAGCACATTTTAATACAAATTGTAGGTTAATACCTACTTTAGGAATTTAATTATGTTACGATTCATCATGCAACTTTTTTTTTTTTTTAATTCCCGTATATTCCGGCGTATAAACGCACCCAAACGAATAACTCGCACTTATACTCTAAATAAAAAGGAGTGACTAGTCACCCTATCGCAGAGTGAGAATATGCCCAACCTCTTTAGAGTGACTATTCACTCTGAGAAAAAGTGAAATTTTTGACTCTCTGAAAGAGTGAATAGTCACTCCCGGGAAGTGAATATTTACTCTAAACAGAGGTGGATAATTACTCTTTCGGAGGAGTGACTATTCACTCTTTCTAAAGGAGTGCGTTTTTCACTCTTGGTAGGAGTGAATATTCACTCTTTCATACAAGTAAATGTTCATTTTTTTATGGAGTCAATTCTTTTTTCATTTTGCTTTTATGGGCATTTTGAAAGAATCACATAGTTTACAGCATGCAATGAAAATAGATACAAGCGTGGCAAAGATTGGAATAAAATATTTTATTAGTAATGTTTATTTAATTCATAGTTTGTAACAATAATTGAACTTTCAAGGAGAAATTCAGTTAAAGTTACATATGAATTAAATTAGATTACTGACAGAAAAAATCTAAAATATTTTATTATAATCTTATACCTTGTGTTTGCTTTGTAACTGCATGCCCCATAAATATATGATAATTTTAAAATGCCCAAAAGGACAAGTAATTAACCGAAATCTTAATCAGTTAATGTTATTTTTTTTTCAGATATTCATTTAGTATTTTAATAATTCCCGTGATGTACGTTAATTATATTCTTTTTTTTTTCATGTGTAGCTCAAATTTGAAATATTTAGTTCTCAGAATTCATTGCTAATGAATTTAAATCTAATCAAACGTTATCGTTTACTGCATTTTGGTTACTTTTATAGTCTTATTAATAACTGTGTAATAGGTGGATGTTATATGCTTAACAAAGTGTGATTTCATTTAAATTTTTTTTAATATAAAATCTTATCTTTTTAGTGCTATTATTCAGAACACTATTGCTCTAAAATATTTTTAATTTTTCTACTAAAAACACAAGGCTTATCAACTCACATCTGTTTTTAAATAAGTTCTAAGCTTGATCTAAATATTAAGAATACACAAGATTTCTTTTTATGTGTTGTGATCTGTCATTGTTTTATTAAATATGTCTAGATTTTTATGTTCTGTGGAATATGTTTATATTTTTCTTTTAAACATATTCTTTAACTTAATCATAAAAGTTATATGATAAGCCATATTTAATTTAAAATTTTTATTCCGTTATATATTGTATTTTGGGAATATGAGATAATAGATCTCGTATTTTTTATAGGAAAAAATTGATCTCAGAAATAGGGAAAAGAAAGAAATATAAAAAGAAGATAAATGACTGCATATGCACTGTTCTTATTGTTTGAAAAACCTTTTTAATGTAAAAAGAAGTTGTTTATCTCTTTAAAATTTATTCAATCTTATATTATATAAGTAATACTATGAACATTAAAAAATATATACTAAAGCAGTTTTATCTATAAACTTCATATCAGGCATAAAAAACTCTTTATTTCAATGCTTACATATCATGTTTTTTTTTTATTTTTTTTTTTTTTTTTTTTTTAATGCCAATAATTACGTGTATCATAGCTGTTTAACTCATAATCGTAACATATAAATTCTACCAGGAATAAAAGGTTAAAATTAAATAAGACTTACCTTTACAATAATATCCATATGTTTTAATCCTAAAAATGACGGATGCTTTATCTTAAAAAAAGCGTCGTAGATTTACTTTTCAGATTAGCTGATGAGTAAATACGAATGCATACAGTTAGAGATCCACAGAAAATTAGGTTTCCT
This sequence comes from Maratus speciosus, assembly GCA_963932465.1. Lineage (NCBI taxonomy): Eukaryota > Metazoa > Arthropoda > Arachnida > Araneae > Salticidae > Maratus > Maratus speciosus. Next base: position 275,587,179 of record OZ010790.1, on the reverse strand, counting down.
TTTCGCCCCAGAATCTGAGTTGCGCCGAAATTTTCAAGATTACCCTTTGATTTGAGCTGTATTGACTGAAATGTAATACTTTGAACTTCCCTGTGTATATCAGTCATGACAGGCTGGAGACGGGAGTAAAAATAACACAAGCAATGCATTATGACTCAACTTTGAAGATACTTTTTCGCGCGCTCGAAAAAAAAACTGCAGATAACAGTAATGAAGTTTGAAACCGCAAAACTCTTTCCAATGCTCTTTGAGAATGTTTTTCTGTATCCTTTATGAATTAATTACATTTAATTTTAAATGAAGATAAAAAGTTCCCTAAATAATCGCTTTAATAATATCCGTATATATTTTTATTCTAAAATGGCGGATGTCTTTCTCTTATCTTAAAAAAGCGTCGTAGACAAGACTGTTCTGACTGGTTGATTATTAATACCCATACAATACTCACTCTTGCTTAGAGTGAACAGTCACTCTTTCAGAAAAGCGACTATTCACTCTTGAAAAGGAGTGCATTTTAGTACGTAATTTCGAAGGTTACATTGTGAAATGGAGTTTTTGAAAATTAAGAAGTGACGTATTTTGGTGCTTTTTCATTATCTCTTCATTTATTATTTCTTCATATATTGGTTCAAAGTTGAATGGAAATTACCTTTAGTGTATAATGCCAGGCTTTCACTCTTCAGCGGAGTGGCATATTTCACTCTCGACAATGAAGTGAAATATCTTACTCCTTCCAAGGGAGTGGAAAATTCCATTCTTTAAGGAGTGTATTTTTTTTATAAAATTCACTCCAAAAAGAATGAAAAGGCGTGTCACTCTTTCAAGTGAACTTTTCACCCCTTCCACTTTTAGAGTGTACAATTTGAGACTACATTTTTCTGTTTTTAGATATATTCGCCGTATTACGAGCCCTTTCTTCTTTCCAGAAAATCCTTTATGAATTATGTAGCATGAAAATAAAACGACGAACATAAAACGGACATAATACGAATATAAAGGAAGAAAACGAGCAAATGCAAAGCTAGGATATAAAGTATTGTCAAGCCTATATGCATAAACTCTTGCCTATTGCGGTTTTTTATTACTACTGAAATATAAATGAAAAATTCACCTTATTTAAATGTTAAAATCTGCGATTGAATAAAGAAAATTTTTTTATTAAATTTTAATGGTAACAAAAAAGCGTAAAAGTTGACATCTGTAATTCTGTCTATCTAAAACTCCAGAAAGCGTTCGGTATTGTACTATAGTTTATTCAAATAATAGTGTCTCCTTTTCCAGTTCATTAATATCGAAATCACATTAATTATGCTTACATTTTTTTCATTTTATTTTTCTCAGTTTTATTGCTATAAAGTACGCACACCTGTTAAATTTTGATACATATTCTTGTTCCATAAGTTCTCAATACCCACCAAAATATATGGTATCATCTTAAATATACTTGTATTGTATTTCATATTTTAATTAATTAAGAGTGATTTTTTTTTTTAAATATTTTTCTGACTGTTAAACCGGTTTGATTATATAAAAAAAAAATTCTAAGTATTTTTACTAAATATTTAAAAATTTATGATTAGTCGAAGTAAGCACGCTTTTATGAACTGCAAATCCTTAAAAGATAGAAGTACAAATTTTATCTGATAAAAATTCCATTGTTTTTCTTTCTCTCTTCTCCATCAAAGGAATTTTGTATTAATGCACTCAACTGATAATCATAGAGTGAAGACGGAATTTTGATTTCAGAATTGCAGTCAAGTAATTCACTGATGTGCGAGTGAAAAAAGTTTATGGCGTCTTTATAGACCGAAAGCTAATGGGAAGAAAATCTCCTGAAGTGTTTGATAAAGATTAAAACATTTATAAAACGATTTTTCTGGGACAAGCGGGGATTATGCTCCATGTGCCAAAGTAGAAGAAGGCGAAAAAAGAAAATCTGTTTTGTATTTCTATAAAAAAAAAAAAAAAAAAAAAAAAAAAAAATGTTATGTAACGGTCAATCCAAAACAAAAGTGCATTCGTTAAAAATAAGCTATCAATTCGTTTTTGGATCATCTTACAGAGGTACTTATAGGTTCTAATTCCTAAAATTCACGTAATTTTTCCTGTGTCTGTTTTTTATTATTATTATTACAAAAAAAAGAGGTATCACCTTCGGGCTTGTTGCATTATATTTATTGCTGTTTCACTTACATATTTAAATTTTTGTGTGTAAAAAAGTGCGACGAGAAGTACCTGTCGTAAACTTCAATCGGGCAATCGTTTTTCAAGCATCTGAAACAAGCATCTGAAACAAATTGGGTCGCCAAATTATCAACATTAAATTATCAAGACATTAAATTTTCTAAAGCTTATACCAACATTTAGTTTATAATGTTGCTTTTCACAAAATAAAAGTCATTTGAACGAAACAGTTCATACTTCATCTTTTTTTTTCTTTTTTTTTTTTAAACCTTTTGCGATCTAAAAAATCTATATATTAATAACTGAAAATTATACTTTTCAGTGGTATAAGTTCCAGCAAAAACTGTTACTTTTATTTTATAAAAAAAAAAAATGAAGAAATTGACCGAATACTTTTCGAAAAAAAAAAGGTCGCCAGTTTGAAAATATGGTTTCTGAAAAAACTAATTTAAAATTTGACAATAAAGTTATGTCCAACGAGCGGCGTTTACGCTCAGAGAGCAAACACATTACAAGGAATTGGAATGTCACGAAACCGCTCTTGGGCAAAAGTCTACATACTTGAAGGATGCAAAAAAATATGCAAACTTTTGATCAAAAAAAGGTAGAACTATCTCTTAAATAAGGGAGAGTGGGGCACATGTGAACAGTTCTCATAAATATAGTTTTTACTCATAATTGGGTTGTTACTTTCTGTGTACATAAACAACACAAGATAATAAACAGAACTTTTCCTTATATTTAAACCAGTTTTATAGTATTACGTACTTTTTTTTAATGTTTTATAAATTCAAAAAGATTGTCCAAATGTGCCCCACAGGTTGGTAGTTCTGAACACACGTGCGGCACTTTTGAACACAGGAAAAAAGTATCCTTTGACATACTTTTTATTTTGTTATTAATTTGTCATCACAATCATTAGCTATAGTATCTGTTAAATTCACAATAAAGAAAATATATATACTATATATATTTCTCTAGTCTCAGGGTAATTTGTCTAACCAAAAGATCATAAAATGAAAATAAATAAATACAAAGGTGTTCTGACCCCATACCCATTACTCAAGAACCATATTAGACTGTAGAAAAACGGACTGAAAAACGGGGATTCTACTGGCAATCTAGACGCCAAAACTATTTCCGTATTTTTACGGAAATTTTTCCCCATAAATTACAGAAAAATTTCCGTTTTTAATCAGAAAAACGAAAATTTTTCTGTAATTTATGGGGAAATTTTTTCGTAAAAATACGGAAATAGCGCTGGCGTCTAGATTGCCAGTATAGAATCTCCATTTTTCAGTCCTTTTTTTTACAGTGTAGTTATCATTTCAAAATTTCACTTTTTAAAAATATTACTGATATCTAATCCTCATTGATAACATCATATACATAGCTGTTGTTTTAGAGATGAAAATAAGCTATCATTGTAAGTTTGGAACAAATGAAGTCGAAAAACAAATTTGTTTAACATAATAATTTTTGTATTAACGATGCGTAGAAAATATTGTTATAAACCGTTTAGTAAAATAATACATAACGCTTATTGCATTTTAGAAAACATTCAATTTATTCAAATTACAATTTAACGTAAACGATTTTGTTGCTCTTTGTGTTCTTCCTGATACATGTAGTTGTGGAAGTTTCAATATAACAACACAGAATGTATGACGGAAATGTCTTCTATTTCAGGAAAATTATAGGTATTCGAGCTGAAATCCTTTCTTATGAATTAAACTGAAAGAAACAGAATCACAAAATGTTTATTGGGGCACTTATGCACTTTTCATACATGCCCCAACTAGTCTGTTTACAAGTGCCCCACATGACTGCTAGAGTTAAATTGATAAACCATTAACAATTCTCAATTTTAGAAGAAAAAAAAACTTTATCAGAAATATTTATTAGTATTCATAGTATATGTTAAAACAGTAAAATTCAAATAAATAAATTAAGTTAATCACTTGCCAAAGGTGGAACTGAGATTTGACTTTTGAGGTCTACAAACTGTGTGTTGGCTACTGAAGAGAAACAAAATGGCAAACAGCTTCAAAAATTTAACATCGTATGTCTACAGGTGTTGCCAGCTTTGGTATTTTTTTTTTCAAATAAAATTATAGAAAAATTTTGGTGTTAACATCTGCCCCGTGTTCACATGTGCCCCACTCTCCCATATTTTATTAAAAGGACTCATATAGCACTCATATAGGACATTTCTTAGAACCTGTAGAGCATACATTCCAAATTCAGGTTATTTCAGCGGTTTAAGGCTGTTCTTAACTGATCTGCTCAACAAGCGCAAAACGTTTTGACACATTTACAAGTTCATTTTTCTGTGGAAAGATATAAAATTGGAAAGCCGGACCCCGGAAGCGATTTGGAATCGAACTGTTTTTTCCATTTTTGGATCCATCCATTACCTATTGAGTTAGAAGCGATTTGGATCACGTGACTAGGCATTTTTCTCCCCTTATTGACTGGATTTTCTTCTTTCGTTCGGAAGTTCGGTTCAAAATGCCAACTTTGACAATATTTTCTGAAAGATCTATTGCGTTTACAAGAAAACGGAAAAAAACAGCTCGATGACATAGTTTCTGAATAACAACACTTTCTAGTTTCATGCGTTCCCGAACAAAAATGAATTAAAACTTATGTCAGAAAGTTGATCATTGATTCTGTTTTATTCAAGCACGCGAATGAGAATGCACGTAAAAAAATGCGTTTTTTGACTCAGCTATTTAAGTACTTGATAAAATTTGAGACACAGGACATTTCTTATACCTTGTAGAACATACAGTTCAAAAGTCCGGCGATTTCAGAGATTTAAAATATCTGCTAAACGACCGAAATGCTAATGCTAATGATTGCGTATCATTCACGCCCGCGCGTATGCAAAAGAAATGTATATAGGCTGAATGAAGCAAAATGACTGACAAAATTTTTCGACTACTATATTCCTTATTATGTACTCTAAATGTTGTTCCTGCAAATATCAAGCTTAAATGATAATTTAATATAACTCTTTTTGACCTTTAAAGAAGAGAGTGAATGGTGTCTATTCAATTTTGGAACCCACCGCATTTAACGTATTTTTGAACAGCTAGGAATCTATAGTCAAGGTCATAGATGCCTATTTTAGATAAGCAAGAAAAATTGTTTTATAAAGGTTTCAACCTTTATCAAATACTTCATACACACACACACAAAAAAAAAAAAAATTACCCTTGCTCAACAACGCGATACTTTCTCACACATCTCCGGACTCTCATTTTCAAACGCAAACGGAATCGAATGGTGTTTTCTGTTTTTGATAAATGAATTACTTATCGAGTTATAAGCTATGTTGTAACGCCATGACAAGTTTTTCTCCTTTCCCGCTCTGTCGCATCCGGAAATTCGTTTCAAAACGCCAACTTTGACAGTATTTTCTGATAGATCTTCTGTTTTTACCAAAAGAAAAATGAAAATATCATTTGATTTCATAGTTTTTTAATAAGAACAATTGCAATTTCATGCTTTTCCGAACAAAAATTGAGTCAGAAATGTGACAGAAAGTAGCTCCTTTGGATTACAGAACAGCCTTAATTAAATTTCTTCAACTCTCGATCTATCAGTTCATCTAATGAGATAATTCTGAATATATCCTAATGGCCAAATCTAGCAAATTGTTTGAGCTGAACAATCCGAATTAGGCTCTGAACCAAAGCGATATAAAGTAAGCGCTCTATCTTAAATGGGAGAGGTAACCGCAAGATTAAAGGCGAGGTCACATCAATCAAGGTCGCACGCCGCGTAGCGGAGGGATTGAGCTACAGAAAGATGCCTGTTTTCTTTTTTATGGATAATCTATTAATTGTACATCTATGAAATAACTGCGCAAGCGCAAACGTCGTGTTTTCATTTGTTTGTAGCATTTATATTCTGACCGTAATAGAATATTCTATTAATTTTTATTTATAATTATTATTTGTGTTTTTTGATTGATTTATTATAGTTAATTATTTAAATAAAAACAGCTCTTTTTAGAACTACAGTCGAACTCGCTTATAGCGAGCGTGAAGGGACCGTGATATTTGCTCGTTATAACCGACTGCTCGTAGAAAACGGGTTCGTAAAAAATACAAAAATTCATGCATACCTACTTTATTATACACACTTTATTTATTTTTTTTTTCTGTACAGTACAAAAGAAGTTGGTTAATTTGCTTTGAACTGTCTTATTGTCTCTTAATTATGTTATTGTTCTTCGGAGAAGACTCGTGGCCCGAAAAACACCGTCATTTGGACCCCTGGCTTCGAAAATAGTTTGAAATTTTTCTGCGCACTCAATTTCGGTTGACTTCGGAATGCTAAAAGAATTTTTCCAAGAAACGATTATCTGAGCTGGAGAAGTGGAAACCAATAGAAATTTTATGAACCACAAAAATATTGCTCGCTATAACCGGGGTTTGCTCGATAAAAGCGAGTTATGTTACCATAGACTTAACATTGTACCAGTCAAGTATTTATGATTTCCTAGTAAAATCCGGGTTCTCGTTAAATCAGAGCTCGTTATAAGCGAGTTCGTCTGTAATATTATTTGTTAAAATGGCGAAATGTTGACCATCGAATAGCTGTAGTTTTCGAAATTGTAAGAAAATTCTTTTTCTTATAGAATTCATATCTGTCCTTTTCCAAAGAGTAAAACAAGTTAGTTACGTATTTTTATTTTAATTTATTATAAAAAAGATAAAATATTATTTAATATATATTATCAAATGTTTTTAATTTAAATACGCTCAATTTTAATTATTTTCTTTTAATGAAATGAAAAGTGACGCATAAAAATTAGTAAGTAGTTAATGTGTAAAGATAGAATTTTGTAGTCTCATTTTTTACTAAATTCTTGATCTGCTAAAATTATAAAAAATTATATACACGGCTGTATTCCCAATGTGAATACAACGCTTATGAATGTTTAGAATATGTATAGAATTTAATTATAAATAAAATATTCAATTTTAAGTCCTTTTGTTCGTTTATCGAGCTCAAACGATAAATTTCCAATATTCTCTTAATCGCATTGCACTCATCTTATTTAACTTACAAATATTTCATTCATTTAATTTAATATTCGAAATAACTTTAATTTAAAATGCATGTATTAAATGTTGTACTATTAAATGAGCAAGTATTGTTCATTTATTTGTTTAAATATTTTGCGAGTCTAGGCAATAATTTCAATAATTTTCCTAAAATAGCCAGATTAGATTTTTTTTTCTTTTGAAACGGACAATGCCATTTAGAGAATCCCTGTTAAATATTCAATTACGAATTTCAGATTGTTATTTACTCACAGAAGATGAATCTTGTTTACCAGATTTATTGCAAAATATTTTTGTTACAGCTTGTTTTGATAAAAATATGTGTATTTACAAAAAAGTCGCAATGTCATTTTAGTTTAAGTGCAAAAGGAAGTAACGCTTTCGTAGCATTAGTGCTTTTCTCCCGAAATTAAAATGATATTGCGAGTACTTTTTTGTTTTTTTTTAATGTACACAATTTTATCAAAACAAACTGTAATAAAAATATTTTGCAATAAATGTGGTAAGCAAGATTCATCTTCATAAGTGAGTAAAGATTCAGAAAATATGCGCAAGAGATGCGCAGATGGTAGATATTCTGTCACATATGACGTCATACTGAAAGCCCGCGTATTTGCATTATCAACCCCATCCACCAGATGGCGCAGCTGTGTCAATATACTCCAGATTCCAGCATTGACATTGTACGCTTAAATTGTATGCAGTTTTGCTCTGAACTAATTAAATCTAAATAAAGGTGGAAATGTAAGATTCATTAAGACTGTTCTCAACTGCTCTGCTCAACAAGCGCAAAACGTTTTGACACGTTTACAAATTCATGTTTTAACGGAAAGATATAAATTGGAAGGTCTGACTATGGGAGTGATTTGGAAACGAATTGTGTTTCCATTTTTTGATAAATAAGCGATAAATAAGCTATTGAGTTATAAGCGATTTTGATCACGCGACAAAGACGTTTTTCCCCCTTCGCTGACTGATTCTTCTGCTTTCGCGCGGAATTTCGGTTCAAAACGTCAACTTTTACACTATTTACGAAAGATCTATTACGTTTGCAAAAAAATGGAAAAAACAGCTCGATTACATAGTTTCTGAACAACACTTGTTAGTTTCATGCATTTCCGAACAAAAATAAATTTAAACTTATGTCATAAAGTTTCCCTTTTGGATTTGAGAAGAGCCTTAATGCTACATTTTCGATTAACTTTATACACAAACAGAAAAAGAGATATTACATAGAAATTGGAAACGCTAAACATTGTCAAGACAGAAACAAACGTATTTTATGAATATTAACTGAATGATCAAAAGTTTAGGACATTTTGTGTACATTCAAATATTATAAGATGCTAACATTTAATGAAAATCTGGGTTCCCATTTTACGAAATTATGCAACCTAAGCTAGAATTACCGTACATACTCGTGTATAAGTCGACCTCCCAATTCTTAAGCAAAATTTTGAAAAAATTGAATTTTCGTGTATAAGTTTCGTGTTTTTGGTAGTATGTTGACAAAAGATTTGTAATCGAAGATAATAATAATAATAATAATAATTTTTTATTAAATTAGTAAACTTTTTTAACTGTCTAATTAGGTTTTTTGTTTATTATTCAACGTTTTAAAACGGTATAATTATGTAAAACGAAGAAGCTTAAACTATTTTGAAACCTATTCACATCAAATCAGTGATACTTAAAAAGAATAATTCTTTCAAATATCTATTTAAACCTTATTTACAAGGGGTAAATAACTTCTTAGACTGCTAAAACATAGTACTTCTTTGCATTATAGGATTTTTAGGAGAGATATCTAGAAGTATTCTCAAGTTGAATTCTTTTTAAAAGGGGGATTAAAATGTTGAAAGGAATTGACCCCGTATTGAAGGGAATTATGTCCCAAGAAAAAATAGGTGCAGAACAATTACAGGGACATTATTGTTGAGCTTTTTTTGTTAATCACAGGGAAATGATCATTGCCCGCTTTTATCTCTCACGTGATTACTTAAAAGATTTGCCCATTTGCTGATTATCTGCGATTTTTTTTCTTTTACTACCTCGTGTATAAGTCGATCCCCCCTTTTGACGCCCCAAATTTTGTCTAAAATTCTTCAACTTATACACGAGTATATACGGTAATCGTTTTTAAGGGATTTACATATATAACATTATCAACATTTTGGTAATTTTAGACCCCTCCCCCCTTTACGATATCATACGTTATCATTCCTTGAAACCCTCCCCTCTTAATGATACTGATATCAATGCCTAAAAATTATTTTTACTTTTACATTTTTTATACGTTTGCATTGATATAAAGGTATGATTATACATTTATTTTTCGTATAATTTACGGATTCAAATAAGTAGATAAAATTTCACTATTATACATGAAATAACTTTATATCAATTAACATCTAAATGAGGAAGCTACTGTTTAAAAGTATTTAATAATAGCTTATTGTTACATAGTGCCTCTAACGGCAATAGAAAAGTGTCTTCTTGCACTTTCTTCCTAACACGGTTAGGATGAAAGCATTATGTCTTGTCAAAAAACAGATGAACAATATTTTCTCTCTTTTTTTTAGGAGTAAACGTAACAGGTATCATTTCAACCGAACCTGGTTTCTCCAACAGTTATACACGCATATGACAGATGAACAGGAATGCCGAACGTTGGGATATTGCATATTTTGGAATTAAATGGATTTATAATTATTTAATGGCTTTAATAATAATTTTGTATTTTCATAAAAATAGATACCACTAAAAAAGAAAAATATATATAACAGTCTATTTTGATGAAAAGAAGTAGTTAAATACACATGCAAAAAGAAAAATTTTGCTTGGATAAAAAATGATAACGATATCAAAAACAAAACCCCTCACCCCCAAGAGATATCTTACGATATCAAGTTCCAAACCCTCCCCTAACGTGATAACATTATATATGCACAGTTCCTTAATAAAAATGACTTTAATATGCACATTCTTTTATGCCATACATAATAATGGATGAAATTGTTTTTTACCATAGCATTTGTTTTAATGAAAAACTTCGAATGTTGTTTTGTTTAGAATATTAACCATATTTTATTATGAGAGAAAAGAAAATGAATTTTCTGGTCCATGTAAAGGTTCCCGATTCCTTAACACTAAAAAACCGTAAGGGTCATTTGACCCCTACCAAATGAATATATTTCTGTTCAAACAGAAATTTCTTTATGAAATAAGTTTAAAAGACAAACAAGAAGAAAAATGTTAGATAAATAAGTTAAACAGTTTTGAATAAAAATTCTGGTGACAAATATTTTTTATAAAACCGGTCTTTTTACTATTAAACGAAATTTTCTTCTGATATAAACTTCATTGTTTTTCTTCATTTTTTTCTTTTTTTCTTTGTCTCCACCAAGTGAATTTAGTTCCAGCGCACTCCAAACTCAACTGGTAATCATAGAGTGAAGATGAAATTTTGATTTCAGAATTGCAGCCAAGTAAATCAGTGGCGTGCGAGTGAGAAAGTTTATGACGTCTTCGGTCTTAATGAGATGATTTTGAATCAAATCTTATGGCCAAGTCTCGAGAATTGTAGAGCTCAACAATGCGAATTAGGCTCAGAATTAATTGAATCCAAACAAGGTGGGAAGGTCATATTTATTAATGCAACATTTTCGACTGACTTTGTGCACAAACAGTATTCTAGCGCGAGGAATCCTTCATGAATTCAGAAATCGGGGAGTGTTCTTCGTGGAAATTTCCATAGAGATAATTTGAAAGTTAATTATTAACACGCGTAGTTCTGCTAAGTAGCTGCACGAGTACACATTGTAAATTGTTCATTGTAAGGTATATAAATGTTTATAAAATATAATAAAAAGTTTTATTTTAACAAAAAGAAAAAAAATTCAAAAGGAAAACTGTCTTATTGCCTGATTTTATTTACGCTCATCAGAATGACTATCATTATGAATATTTATTTTAATTTATTGTTGTGTTAACGCGTCAATAAAATCCGCAAATGAGGCAGATTTTTAGGGTTTTCAAATGTTTCCTTTACAATTTTTTTCCTTTTTTACATAATAGAAGTGCATATCTTTTTTTCTTTCTGTAATCGCGGTTGCCTTTTCGTTATATGATGTTATATTGAAAAAAAAAAATTCAAGAAAAAAGGATAGGGGAGAAAGGGGATATGTGAACATGGGGAAGATATGAACATCACATTTTTTCAATAGTTATTATATATTTTTTTTTTATTTGAGAAAAATTACCAAAGTTGCAGCACCTGTAGACACATGGTAAAAAATTTTTGAAGCTTTTTTACATTTTGTTTGTCCTCAGTAGCCAAAACACTGTTTATGGATCTCAAAAGTAAAAGCTCAGTTCCAACGTGATAAGCGAATAACTTTATTTATTCATTTATTTGAATTTTAATGTTTTAACATAAACTATGAATACTAATAAATATTTTTATGAAGTTTTTTTCTTCTAAAATTGAGAAATTTTAATGATTTATCAATTTAACTATAGCAGTCATGTGGGGCACTTGTGAACAGACTAGTTGTGGCAGATATGAACAGTTCATAAATTCCCCAATAATCATTTTGTGATTCCGTTCTTTGAGTTAACTTCATGAGAAATAATATCAGCTCCAATATCTATAACTTTCCTGAAATAGAAGAGATTTCAGTCATACAAAGTTGATTTTTTATTGAAACTTCAACAAACATATCTGTCAGCAAGTACATAAAGAGCAACACGCTCGTATACGTTCAATTGTAATTTAAATAAATTTAATGTTATCTAAAATGCAATAATGTTATGTATTATTTTACTAAACGGTTTACAACAATATTTTTTATGCATTGTTAATTCAAAAAGTAATACGTTCAGGCATGAAAGAGTTCCTCCTAAAGGAGGAATTCCACCTTTTTAAAAGCAAATTTGGACATTCTCCGGATTGATGCAAAAATGCAAAGAAAATATTAGATGCATAGGGGGAGGGGAGGGGAGGGGGCTCTCTAGAAAACTTAATAATTAGACATTTTGTCTACTGAAATCCTTGGAATTTGTTTCTGAATTGCTTTACTATCAAATCAAATGCGAGCTTTTATTATAAGCATCTGAAAGTCATATAAATTAAGTTCTTTAACTAGGGAAAGGAAGTTTCCATAAGGTTCTTTTTGGAATAGAATATTTTCTTCTATTTATAAAACATTTCTGGGTAATTTCAGTGATGCATTTTTGGAAATGTATTTCTGGAGTAAAGATCAATTTGGCGTGCATATATTTAGCATAGAGATTTTTTTTTTTAAAGTAAAGTCTTAAACAGTCAAATCATTCAAAATAATACATTTATTTTCAAAAATTAATCTATGTACTTCACATAAGTTCATCAGATGCATTTGGATGGATTTATTCTTTTATCAGTTTCCAATTTTCTTTTTTGATTTAATGAATATATACATTTATTTTTTTTTTATTTTTTTTTTTTTTTTTTTTTGTATACTTTCTAAGTTACAATAAGAAAATAACAATCTTATGTACAGTTATAATTCATTTTATTGTATGAATAACTGTTTCAATGTGTATTAATTAAGTTTGACCTTATTGTATAGATGGAAAAAATTTTCCACCTTTTTTCCCATTTCCCACTTTCACGCCTGTACGTTAAAGAACTTTGCAAATTTTTCTATTTCATTTTATTCCACACTTGCAATGATGGCTTACTTCCATTTCTAAAACAGCCATGTATATGATATTTTGAATGGAGAGAAGAAATATTTTAAGAAAGTAAAATTTTTAAATTGATAACTACCTTAAAATCCGATTGTAAGCACACCCTCCTTTCGAAAGCAAAAGTTAAATTTTGGGGGGGGGGGGGGGGGGAGTCTTATAAAATTGAGGTTTTTTAATAAAAATCATTAAAAAACCTTTCTTTATCATTAATTTAGAAGTAAATAAGGAAAATATATGGGTGAGGATCTTTCGTATTTCGGCAGATTTCTGATAAATAGTATCTAAATGCACCCTTCCTAAAATCTCCCCGAAACAAAAACCACTAAGCAAAATTTAAAAGCTTTAAATTTTTTCCCCAAATTTACTTCTTTATTTTTTATTTTATTGCAACAATATTTAATCAATCATCTAACCTCCACCCCCCTCCCCCGAATCTACTTGTTTCATTTTACAATCTTTTGCTTAAATAGATTACTCAGAAACTAGAGAAATATATATTTATTTATGGTGAATTTAACAGATACTATAACTAATGATTATGATGACAAATGAATAACAGAATAAAAAGAATGTCGAAGGAAATTTTTTAGTGTTCACATGTGCTCCACATGTGTTCAAAACTACCCCACCGGTGAGGCACATGTGAACAATTATTTGAATTTATTAAACTATTAAAAAAAGTGAGAACAACTATAAAGGTGATTTTAAAATAATTACCATGTGTAAAAAAAAGTTCTGTTTACTATATTGAGTAAGTTTTTGTTTATAGAAATATTAACCCAGTTATGAGAAAAGTCTATATTTATTTGAACTGTTCACATGTGCCCCCATCTCCCCTATACCTTAAATGAAACCACACAATTTAAAATTTAATTCATAACTGGTGGATTACTTTTCAGTTAAGTACAAGTCTAATCAACTAAAGCTTAATAAATATACATTTAAATTGAATATACTTTCATAATCTGAGTATTTTATAACTTTCGATTACAACGTTTTTATTTAAAAAAACTAAACTAAAGTAAAGTAAAGTAAAGTAAAATAAAATACTTTTGTCGCTAAAAAAAAAAAAAAAAAAAAAAAAAAAAAAAAAATGACCGGGCTTTATTACTGTGATCAAGATGCTTTTTATCATAAATGCAACTCCATTTTCCAGGTATTTGAAAAAGAAACACACTTGTTCTGTCACAAAAAGAATAACTTCTGGAGTTTATCAAATATAAAAATGCAGAAATTATTTTTTAAGGTAGGAGATTATACATAGCCACGTTTAAATTATGAAAATATATTATAATTTAAAAAATACTTCTATTTTCTAGATTATAATTTAAAAAACACTTCATGAAATAGAATAAATTTTCTTACGTCCAGATTTCATATCCTTCTTTAACTTCAGATTTAACAGATAAAAAAAGTTTCCCTTTTTAGCTCACAGACTGTCAAAGCCTGAGAGCTAATGTACTCGCCCGTTCTGTATGTATGTATGTACGTACGTATGAACGTACGTATGTACGTAACGCGATAACTCTTGATAGAAACATCCGATTTGCTTCAAATTTTTTTTCTAGGTTCATTGTGATAAGGCGCTTCCTTGATTAGTTTTGGGAGTTCATTGGTTAAGGATAAAGGGGGGAAAGGGGATTTAGTCCACCCCCCTTAATTCAGATAAATGGGTTTTTCATGCAGAATGATTCGATTTGCTCCGAATTTGGTATACCGGTTTATTATGTTACGGAACTTCCCTGATTAGTTTTGGGAGTTCATTGGTTAAGAATAAAGGGGAAAAAGGGGGGTTAGTCCACCCCACTTAATTTAGATAAATGGGTTTTTTGCAGGATTATTCAATTTATTCCAAATTTCGTATACCGGTTTATTATGTTAAGGAGTTTCCCTGATTAGTTTTGGGAGTTCATTGGTTAAGGATAAAGGAGGAAAGGGGGGATAGTCCACCCCCCTTAAGTCACATGAGCGGGTTTTTCTGGCAGAATTATTCGATTTGCTCCAAATTTGGTATACCGGTTTGTTATGTTAAGGAGCTTCCCTGATTTGTTTTGGGGATTCATTGGTTAAGGATAAAGGGGGGGGGGACTAGTAAATGTAGTCCACCCGCCTTAATTTAGATAAATGGTTTTTTTTTGCAGGATTATTCGATTTGCTCCAAATTTGGTATACCGGTTTATCATGTTAAGGAGCTTCCCTGATTAGATTTGAAGGTTCATTGGTTAAGTATAAAGGGAGAAACGGGGCTAATCCCCTTCACTTATTTTTTTGAGGGGCATTACTCTTTAAAATAAGAGCATAATGTACAACTAGTGTGAATAGCCTGTGAGTTCAATGCCATCAGTTTAGCTGGGCGCTTTTCTTTTTTTATTTAAAGCTAAATGCGAGATATAAATAATGTGTTTTGTAGCGTAATTGAAAGATACCTCTCTATTCTTTAAAAGAAAAATTACGAACGCTGCTGTAATTGAATCTGTAAACCTGTAATTTCCTTTCTAATTTCTCGGCTTATCCCGCAAAAATAATTACATATAAAACATGAAAACTGGTACAATTTTATAGAGAAATGTGTCATAAACACGCTGAAGTTGACTGTTTCTAAAACGAAAAATTATTTTAAGCTCTATTTAAGGGGACACAGTACCTTTTAAACTACTTTTTCAATTTTGAATAATACTGTAATACACTGTAATATCTGTAGTGACATTATATTTAATACTATAAAGCAAATATAATTTCATATAATTTCAAAAAAAAAAAATTCTTGTAGAACATCCTATTTAACTAAAATGTAAATAAAAAATAAATAAAAAATAAATTTTAAATTCCTACTACTGTTTTAAATATGGATATTTTTGCTTCAAAATTTTTTTCCATAATCCTAAAAACATACTACATAAAATTGTGCATGGATTTAACATACAAGGTTATAGTTATTTTTTTTTTAAGAATTTCAATTATTTTTCCTTGATTTTTTACTATACAAAAGAGAAAAAGATTGATATTAAATGTAATATCCCAAACATCTACAAATCCATGCATAGTTTTATGTAGTATAATCTAAGGAATATGGAAAAAAATTTTGAAGCAAAAATATTCATATTTAAAAAAACTAGTAGGGATTTTTAAAAATTTTTAATTTTTTTTAATTTAAATTTTACTTAAATAGGCTGTTCTACAAGATTTTTTTTTAAATAAATTATATGAAATTATATTTGCTTTATAGTATCTAATATCTGTAGTGACATTATATTTAAGTATATTACAGTATTATTCAAAACCGAAAAAGTAGTTTAAAAGGTACTGTGTCCCCTTAATATTGAAGTCGGTCAAGATAGTTCAGTTACATCAGTTACATTAGTATTATTGCAGAATTATTCGATTTGCTCCAAATTTGGTATACCGGTTTGTTATGTTAAGGAGCTTCCCTGATTTGTTTTGGGGATTCATTGGTTAAGGATAAAGGGGGGGGGTGTAGTCCACCCCACTTAATTTAGATAAATGGGGGTTTTTTTGCAGGATTATTCGATTTGCTCCAAATTTGGTATACCGGTTTATTATGTTAAGGAGCTTCCCTGATTAGATTTGGAGGTTCATTGGTTAAGTATAAAGGGAGAAACGGGGCTAATCCCCCTTCACTTATTTTTTTTGAGGGGCATTACTCTTTAAAATAAGAGCATAATTTACAACTAGTGTGAATAGCCTGTGAGTTCAATGCCATCAGTTTAGCCGGGCACTTTTCTTTTTTATTTAAATCTAAATGCGAGATATAAATAATGTGTTTTGTAGCTTAATTGAAAGATACCTCTCTATTCTTAAAAAAAAAAAAAAAGTTACGAACGCTGCTGTAATTGAATCTGTAAACCTGTAATTTCCTTTCTAATTTCTCGGCTTATCCCGCAAAAATAATTACATATAAAAAATGAAAACTGGTACATTTTTATAGAGAAATGTGTCATGAACACGCTGAAGTTGACTGTTTCTAAAACGAAAAATATTTTTAAGCTCTATTTAAGGGAGCACAGTACCTTTTAAACTACTTTTTCAATTTTGAATTATACTGTAATATACTGTAATATCTGTAGTGACATTATATTTAATACTATAAAACAAATATAATTTCATATAATTTCAAAAAAAAAAAAAAAAAAATCTTGTAGAACATCCTATTTAACTAAAATTTAAATAAAAAATAAATTTTAAATTCCTACTACTTTTTTAAATATGGATATTTTTGCTTCAAAATTTTTTTCCATAATCCTAAAAACATACTACATAAAATTGTGCATGGATTTAATATACAAGGTTATAGTTATTTTTTTTTAAGAATTTCAATTATTTTTCCTTGATTTTTTACTATACAAAAGAGAAAAAGATTGATATTAAATGTAATATCCCAAACATCTACAAATTCATGCATAGTTTTATGTAGTATAATCTAAGGAATATGGAAAAAATTTTTGAAGCAAAAATATTCATATTTAAAAAAGTAAAATTTAAAAAAATTTATTATTTTTAAAAGTTATTTTATTATTTTTAAAAATTTTATCATTTTTAAAAATTTTATTATTTTTTTTATTTAAATTTTAGTTAAATAGTCTGTTCTACAAGATTTTTTTTAATTATATGAATTTATATTTCCTTTATAGTACCTAATATCTGTAGTGATATTATATTTAAGTATATTACAGTATTATTCAAAACCGAAAAAGTAGTTTAAAAGGTACTGTGTCCCCTTAATATTGAAGTCGGTCAAGATAGTTCAGTTACATAGTATTATTGCAGAATCAAAAATTATGTGTAGCAATTTAGCCATCTTTTTCATGCATATACTTGCTTAGATTGTGGTGTGCAGTGTCATATATATATATATATATATATATATATTTTTTTTTTTTTTTTTTTTTTTTTTTTTTACCTAATTTTTTTACCTAATTTTTTGAGTTTTTCAAAATTTTTATTCAAAGATTTAATTCATATTTTGAAATAGTCGTTTTAATATACTGTTGACAGATTTTGAAAAAATAATATTTCCAAACACTGTATTTTAAATTGAAATATATACAAGGTGGCCATAATTAAACTGACTGTACTCAGAGTGTTCTGTGGCGCGATCTAATTGAAAGAATGACGCCAAATTTTGTAAGATGATTAAACAAGACGGGGGACGAAGGATTCCGCGAAAAAAAAATTAGTTCCAAAAGTCACCGATGGGGGAATATATGGCGCTGTGTAACAGAAAAGAGAGTTTTAAAAAATGCGGAATCAATACTGAAATAAAGTCACCTTTTATTTAGCACATTTAACGATTTTAGTATTATTCCTGCATTTTTTAAAACTCTCCTTTCTGTTACACAGCGCCACATATTCCCCAGCGGTGACTCTTGGAACTAATTTTTTTTTTTTTTTCCGTGGAATCCTTCGTCCCCCGTCTGTTTAACCTTCTTACAAAATTTGGCGTCATTCTCTCAATTAGATATCGCTACAGAATACTCTGAGTACTGTCGGTTTAATTATGGCCACCTTGTATTTACTCCTGCATATTAAAAAGGAAAGAAAGCTTCAAAACGTGGCGTAAAAACTAATAAACGTTTTATAGGGGAGACTGGGGAGGATTGACCCATTTTTTAGAAAATGATTTTTTATTATTTTTTTTTTTTATTTTTTTTTTTAATATTGAACTTAGAATAAAGTTTTATATATCATTTTATTCGTTATGCAATAAGTTATCGAAATAAAATTGCGACATAAGTTTAATATATGAGAAACTCGAAAAATGATTGATTTTAATCATGAGAAAATCTGTCAAGGCTCCCCACATATGGGAGGCTTGACCCACTCTATACTGAAGTACTTGTTAAGGCAAATAAAATCAATTCAAAAAAAGTCAGAATAACTTTATGCTACATGGTTTAATTATTATTAAAAATTATATGGGAAAATGAGATGTGTAAACAAACCTCCTTAGACAAAATTCAAGATACAGGAGAAAAATTCCAATTTAAACACCCACTTTTTGTGATACTTGACCTGGCAATAGTAGTTGCCACGTAGTTTGGCTTCACTTCATTGTGTTCATCTTGGTGAAATTTGTCTACATTGCATACCTTCCTAAAGTTTTGATCAATGTTATTGTCTTTTGCATAGGCTTGAACACATAACTTTTCTTAATGCTACTGCTTTCATCCTTTCTAGTCTTTTCCATTCTTCCTATTTATCTACTGTGGACACCTTTTAAATGAAATAAAAGTTCCTATCTACTTTCCAATTTATATTTCATTAATTTTTTCTCACTTCTATAGCAATTTTTCACATCTTCCTTTAATCAATTTTAAACATTTTTCTTACTATCACTCCGTTTTACTGTAGCTTTACAGAATAAATTTACATTATTTTAGAAATATAAGCATTAACCCTTCATTATGTACAGTGTATAATAAAAATATATTCAAAAACAATTAAGGGAGCTTTAACCATCTGGTCAACCCTCTCTCACAATCGTTGGGTCAAGCCTCCCCACATAGCCACTTTTTAAAGTATAGCACATGGTTATGTTTAGCCTAAATTACAGTAAAATCTTTATGCCTGTAAATAAAAGCTCAATATTTTTTCATTACTTAAAACCTACTTACTTAAATTTCTATGATATATTTTATCGGAGAAAATCTTGCAAAACGTTTCTAAAAAAATCCGCTTTTTAAGCTGGAAAATCTTCACAATTGATTTTTCCACACCTGTTTCAATTACCTGCATGAAACAAAGACTATTGTTTGAGCATTTCAGTAGCTTTGGTTGCCACCAATTGGTAAAACACTCAAATTCTTTTAAATATGAAAACCGAAAGGCGGGTCAAGCCTCCCCAATCTCCCTTGTATTATAACCTACGCCTTTCTTTGAAATATTTAAATTATTACATGCAAAGAGCATTTAATTGTGAAAAATACGTCGTATTTAAAAAGTATATTTAAAATGCCACACTTAAAAAATTTTCTTATAGCGTCTAAAAGAAAACTTTTCTTCTCTATACTATAATACTCTGCAAGGCACATATATGTTTACTTAACCATTTTATACAAGCTAATTTTCAAATACGTAATTTATCTTACCTAATCAATCACGAAAACAGCCGCCAGCTGTCGCGACAGCGGAGAGTTCGCCCTTGGGGCTGTAAAACGCCCGAGTCAAAGGAAAATGAATGGCAACATGATTACGGAAGATTGCAACTGGTCGTGATAATATTTTTCAATTTTCCATAATCGGGTAATCTTTTTTAAAAGAGCAAATTAGTGTGTTATTAGAGCCTTCGGGGTCAGTACAAAGACTGGCGACCGCAGCTTGTCGGCGGCAGATCCCCTATTTAATTAAAAGTAAAGTTATTACTCATCCAGATTTACTTAGAAGTATCATTTTAAAACATAAATTGCTTTTCTTTATTGCAAATTGCCATTAAATAGATTCTTTATAACAGAAACATTAGTTGAAAAGTGAGAAAAGTAAAGGATGAAAAATACTTTTAAAAAAATGGTTTCAAAAAATTCTATAAGCAGATTTCATTTAACATTTCATCCATTATGGTTGCATAAACTGAAGTTTAATTTCGGAATTACCATGGAGATTTTCCCTTTTTATAGTATAGTAGAACATGCTTTCCCCCCCCACTGTCTTAATATTTTTAAGTCTTTCCATTATAATCTATACTTCAATAAAAGGATGCTAATTAATTCAATTCAAATCGATTGAGAAAAAAAAAGGTGAAAAATGGCTTGCATATTAACAAATTTTCAGCAAATTGCAATGCTGCATAAATTTAACCAACAAAAAATATATCAACTTTTGTTACCACCAAGTTTATCTTAGAAATGGAGAAAAGAGATTTACTCTGCTCGTTCATTCTAAAGTTGAATTAATTTGCAGAAAAAGCCAACCCCATTTTAAATACCTAATGCAATTTTAATTCCATCAAACTCTTCGATTTGTCCTTTAATGTTCTATAATCCATTAATTGCTTGTTCGAAATCATAATTAAACTTCTAATTTTAAAGTGAGAAAATTAATTAACGATCATTTAATTATGGTTCCCTGAAAGAGGTTGTGAAAGTTTCGCTGTAATTTTCAAAATATTTTTTAGACGTTTCCCTTCCACTATTGTCTGTTTTATTTTCACGGTATATAAAGTACAGATTTGGAAATTTCTGACTTAAAAAAAAATATATCAAAACGTGTTTACATTTCATGGAATCTATTTTATAATTATTTTTCTACGTTGGGTAATTTGAACTAAAACTCGTTTGATATGTTTGTTCTTCTGAATAAAGAGTTAACTTTTTTTTTTTTTTTTTTTTTTTTAAATAGGGGGCTCAGCCCCTTACGAGCTACGCTCGCCAACCCCCGTTCAGACGCCGCAGACTCTAAAAGCACGCTAGTTTGATCGGCTTTAAAAAGATTTCAAAAGATTGAATTATAATTTAAAAAATTCCTGCCGGCCCGGCCAACAGGCGGAGGTAGATTTCGAAGTTAAGTATATTAATTGCACCAACAAAAACTAAATAATGAGTAGATATAAATCCACTTTAATAGTTTTATCTGACCGCTTTTGACGAGTTTTTATTTCATTTTTATATAATAGCTGGTTTTATTAGAATCATGTTGAGGCGGTATTTAAAAAAAAATGCTTTTCCATGCTCAACAACTCGAAATTTTCTGGCACATTTTCAGATTAATTTTTAATAGAAAAAATACGAAACTTGCTGACGTGATTTTTGAAAAGATTTATAAGCGACATGTTTTTTTATTTTTCTTTCAATTAATTGAAACTTGATTAATAAACAATTATTTTCTCAGTAGGGCAATATTTTTCGTTTCTAACACAATCGCTTCGGGAAATTCTGTTCAAAATGCCCACTTTGACATCATTTTTTGAAATATATTCTGCCTCTATCAAAAAATCGATCATTACGGTACATTATATAGTTTCTGAAGAAGAGAGTCTATCAATTGGACGCGTTTGAGAGCAAAAATTAATTTAAAAATGAGTAAGAAAATAAGCAGTTTGGATTTGAATACAACCTTAATAAGATGATTTTTTTTCTTCAACCGCTATGAATTTTTAATTTGTTTTTGCTCTAAGAATTGGTCCTATCAAAAACTTGTCTATATAAATGTTTTAGACAATATTAAGAAGATATATGATAAATTCATGGGGATTTTATATCTTGCGAATTGACGGAGTTATGGATTTTTTTCTTCTTCAACCCCCCTTTTTGTTTTCGTTTTTAGTTTTTAGAAACTTGAAATTGATTTCACATGTACAAAAATTAAGAAGTTATGGGGGTTTTTCAGTTTTCACATAACCCCTCCCTATTTCCATCCCCTTGGTCCGATTTTGCCCATTAACGAACTTGACCGAGATTTTATGCCCCTTGATTTTATGTATCAGTTTGGAAGATATTTGTGCAGAATTGTGGAAGTTATCGTGTCCAGAAGAAAGTGATATATATATTTATATAGATAGATAGATAGATACATAGATAGATAGATAGATAGATAAAGTTTTTTACTGAGGGTTGTTTTGGGTTCTAGGGGTCATGATCGGTGTAGATCTGCAAAAATGATTCAGAAATTCCAACATAGGAATGACGCCAATAGGTAGTATTTCATACGAAATCTACCTAAAAACAGTGGCGATCTCCCTATAAACGGGTTTCTATTCCTTTCTCTTTGATTGGGGAATTTTAAGGCCAAATCAGCTGCTGTTAAAAGATACAATGGCGGTTTTCGTCTTTGATTAAATAAAATCAGTTAAACATTTCAAAATAAGCTCATATAAAATGAATTAAGTAAACAGAGTCTTTGTCTACCGGTATTTTTTAACAAAGCGAAAAGAAAGTTCTTTTAAATAATACATTTTAAATGTATCGTTTTTAATCTGACGTAATTTTCACCAAACTTATCTTTCTCTTTTTAATATTCACGTGAAAATACTTTTGTTAGAAATGAAATATTATTTGCGCTGTCTTAGAATTCACAAAAATAGTTGAAAAGATCATCTCAAAATATCAAATAAATGTCTCGCTCAATTTTTTAATTTAAACTCTTTTGCAATATTATTTTATGTTCATTTTAAATATGACGTAATTTCTCCTATTTAAGACTTCTAGTGCATGTTAATGAATTTATTATTTTACAATATCCTTTCTCTTTTAAAATTCACGTGTAAATATAGTTTTATGACGTAATTTTCAATGTTCCTGCTTTTTATACGTAATTATTTAATTCTAATTTGAAGAGTTTTTTTCTGTTTATAATAATCACGTGTAAATAAATTTTTAATTTGAAGCAAGCATTATTGTTTGCGCTGTTTATACAGTTGGCAACAGTTTAAATTAATACCATTTTCTAAAATATGTAAAAAATATCTTTCGAAATGCTGAAAATTTGAATTTAAAATAGAAATAAAACCTCAAAAAAGAGTCAAATTAAAAAAATAAATACAATCTGCACACCGGGAACTTCCAACGTATAAAATGATCTAAAAATGATTAAGTTCCCATGTATAGTTTTTTCTCCTATAAAACTTTTTTAAGGGAACGAATTTCTCCAACTTTAGTATTAAATATCTCTTAAAATGATTAAGGTAATTAACAGATTTTTTTTTAAAGTAAAATTATATGTGTGTATGTGTGTGTTTTCATAGCAACAAAGTTTAAATGTTGCAAGAATCATATTTTATTATATTAAAGAAAAGTTATAATATATTGGCTTTGAAGGATAAATAACTCCCAAGAGATTTTCAAATAAAAAAAAAGTATCGAATAATGTTCTTTTACAAAAAATGAAGCTGATAAAGTAAAGTAGGTAATTGCAATCCCACGTTCAGCGATGCCATAAAGAACTCTAAAAACGTTTGGTGGGGTTAATTCTGAATGGTATTACCATACTTCATATTAAAACACGGTACCTAAAATTTATTTTTATTTTAGATGTTTATTTTACCTAAAATGTCTTGGGGAGTTTTGGTGTATTTTGACATTTTAAAGTGTGTTTGCAGTCCTAAGTTATTACTGTTTTATTACTAAATTATTAAAATATTATGAGAGTTAGAGGGGGACAGGAAGTTGCTAGAAGGGTAGGGGTGTTAGCCCAGACTGCCCCCCATCTGACTAAGGCACTCGTTCCTGTATGTGTATTGTTTATTTCCGTACACCTGAATTAAACTTTTTTTTTTTTTTTTTTTTTTTTTTTTTTTTTGCAAGATGTTTAAAAATCATATTGTATGAATATGATTAAAGTCTATACTTTCGAAATAAAAAAGAGCATTTTACTTTTCAAAAAATCATTTTGATTATCTAGTTTATAATTTTATATCAATTATGAAAAATGAATGGGGTTAATAGAATTCACCATTTCTTATTAACAACACCGCAATTTCTTTTAACAACAATTAAATAAAACTCTTAAAATATATTTTATTTCTATCTATAATTGAGATAAACATGTTTGCTGCAACCGAAATAATCTTTCACAGCTATACAGATACCAGTGACCGCCGCAGACAGTGACAAAGTGGCTTTTATGACGATCAAAGGCTTTCAGTGTTTATCGAGTCGCCTCACACCAATCGCCGCAATGTTTGTTAATTTTATATTTTAATTCAAAATATCAAATTTTAGTTAATTTTACACGTTGTAGGGGAGACCGGGAGAATTGCGCCACTCGAGGTTATGCCGCCACCCCGCCTAGTTTAAAAACTAACGGCAGTTTGAGATAGTGAATGCGCCTGCACTATAGCGGCCAACAATAGAAACAGTGCCTAGAGTGAGAGTGATTTTGTTGTACGTCATTCGTTTGTTCTAGTGAAAAATTTAGTTTTCATCTAGTTGCTTCTTATTTTGGAGCTTCAAATTAGTAGAGGTAAGCACCTTTTATTGTAACATTAGGTACTTAAGATAACCTTACCCGTAATCTACATGCATTTGCGGACATTTTGATGCAATTTGTTGAACAAGTTCGGTTCTTCTTTCGGCTTTGTTGGGGGGTTTCCGCTATATTGTCCTCTCGGTGTAATGCCGCCACCATGGCAATGGGTGACTTTTGCAATTTGAGTTAAATTGTAAGCTTAGTACATTAATAAATCTATTTTAAGGAACATTGTAATTATTCATCATTCTGCTAAATTACATTGCTTTCTAAATATTTTCAGTAGGTCATATGTTTCCTAGTATTCATTTTATGTATTTACTAGGTCATTAAAGAGTGGCGTCATTACCCTGATACAGTATGGCGGAATTACCCCAGTATCCTGGGTAATTCCGGCACTGTACAGAGGTTGAAAGAAATTTTTTTATGTGTGCTTACTTTGCAGTTATGATTACGGTTAAATTTATATAGATACTAAAGATCATGATTCAGCTTTAGAATTTTTACTATTAAAAAATAAACATTTTTTTGAGGTGAAAAAATTTAAATTCCCTTAAGGTGTCGCCATTCCTCCGGTCTCTCCTACGCCAAAATGAAATCACTAAATATGCCTGGTCTGGGGAGACACGGAATTTTTTGTTTTTCTAATACATAATAATAAATTATAAGTAGTTTCGTTTATAGCAATAAATTGCTTTCAATGAAAATATTATTTATGGCTCATATATTCGTGTAGTATGGCGTTCAATGTGTTAAACAATGTTTAATTTAGACTTTTTAGGCGGCTAAACTCTTGCAGTAGGCAACACCAGAGTTTGATCATCCTCCAAATTTTTTTATAAGGTGACTATAACCATGTCCATTATCTATCAGTCAAAATGATCAAGATTGGAAAATCAAATCAACTATAGTCAAGATTCAAATATCGAAATTCTACGGTAGCATATCTTTATTGTTTGATTCTGTTAGTATGTTGTAAAAATAAATGCCTTTTCCAAGAAATCTTTAAAATTTATTCGTTTTTTTTTTTTGGGGGGGGGGGGGGATTCAAATTAAAATGTCTACAAAAGCTTCATATAGTCCATCAGACTTGTTTAGCCCAAATTCATGAAGAATACAATGGAAGTCACTTAACGTATCCAAATAATTAGCTGTTCAGACCTATGCTCTCGGAAAACAGTTTTGGCAATAAAACATTCCAAAGCACACAAAATTTCAAATATTAATTTAGTTGTTACTAACGTTCATACGTCAAAGATGAAGTATTTAAATGAAATTATAATTTTATTTGCAATGAAAAAGGCCTAAATTTTCTTTTGTAATTATATTAAATTTAATTAATTAAATTCACATTAAAGATTAATTATAACTTTTAACACTTCCTTTATTCAATTAGCAAAAAAAAAAAAAAAAAAAAAAAAAAAAAAACCTAAAATAAGAAAAGAATAAAATTCTAATCCCCACATCCCCCTTCGAAATATTTTTCTGGCTACTGTCTTGGCAGTAGGGGGCACCTGGAATTCCGAAGGATTTTCTCCTTCCAAACTATTTTCACAATAAAGAATTTACAATTTTACTAGTGGGGCCGTTTTCACTTCCCCACCAAACTGAATTAAGCAAATTTTCAGTGAAAAGAAATCCATTTAAATGTATTTAAAACATTACCAATCACATTACTTTCATAAAACACATACCGTTTAAACATTAGAATTTTTAACCTGTCCTTTTACTTAAAAATACCCATTTTGCTTATCTTTCTTACATCTTATCTGTCACATATACACAATGAAGGAGATTTATCTATTTCAAAGGGTGTGGAAATCATGTCATTCTGTTATTTCAATTCCCCTTTTTCGTATTACTGTCTCTTCCAAACTGTTCTGTGATTGGTTGACGATCGGGGGTAGGGTAACAAAAAGTAAATAAAACAAAATAAGTGCAAAGTGTCGCAGTCTCTTGGCCTCCGGTTATAAGTAGATTCAAATATAGTTAACTCAAATTAGTACTCCACTTTCTGCGACTAACGCAGTTTATATGTGCTTCTTTACGCTAGGTGAGAAACCGATTCCCTCCATTTGGTAAGATATTTATTTATTCATATATTTGCTTTTAAGCTATGATTTTTGTTGTTGTTGTTGTTTCACTACAGGCAAGCATGTATTTTGACGCTTCCTCTCCCTGCTTTTGAACGAGGTTTCCAATCCATTCCTTTAATTTTAAATATGAAATAATTGTTAGGCAGTATTGCCAATGCATATTAGCTGACAAGAATTTTATGTAACAAAAACTATTAGTTTAGTTGGGCAAGTCTATCATGTAAAGTTCAGTGAAAAAAAATGTTTCATGATGCAAACAGGGCCCGACTTAGGCTGTGGGGGGCCCCCTTCTATCTATCTATAGAATTTTTCTGAGAATAATAGGGAAGTGGCTAGTACTAAATTTCATACAAATTGTATGTATTCATGAATTTTGTACGCGGTACTGCTCACATCTGTATACAGGGTATGATAAAAAGAGGGTCACAACTTTAAGAAAAAATACTAGTAGGATAATAGTAGAAAAAAAATGATAGATTGGTTGACACGAGCATTTCTTTGCAAACTTTTACTTTGCTTATCTGCGTACATTATAAGATGTCTAAAAGAAAATGTCCAAAATTGATCATAATTAATGGTTTAACTTGCCACGTTACGAGGAAAACGTTAATAAAGAAATTCTTTTGAAAACAATAGGATACTAAGTTATAATAAAATTTTAATCATTGGTTTTCTAAGGATATAGTTTTACTTTTGCATGTGTGGAGGGGGTACTGGAAGCAGAGAGGGGAACGAGGACCACACTCCCATCCTAAATGTTTGAAAATATATGAATTTTGGTCGCTTTTGGCTAATTTTAATAATTTGGCACTTTTTAATGATTCCTGATTACTCTCATGGGGGGCCCCTAAAAAGGGGGTGGCGGGGCAATTGCCCCGCATGCCCCTGCATAAGTCGGGCCCTGGAGGCAAATTAAAGTTAGTATAAAGGTTAAATACACTTTTCTCAAGAAATCTAAAGGTAATTCTATAACAGGATTAATCCTTAAGGGGACTCTTCACTCACTTGGAAACACCCGCTCCGTAATGTTAAACCTATCGGCGAATAAGTTTTCGAATTTCTCGTTAAATTTTGAATATTTTTAAATGATTTTTTTTTTTTTGCATAGGATAGCTGAGCTCAATATCTAATATGGCTATTTTTTACTTTTTCGATCTTGGTTGCAGATTTTTTTAAAAAAAAGGAACTTTCGGAATCTGCGCTCGATATCTAATACAGCTATTTTTTTCGTTTTTGATCGAAAAAGTAAAAAATATCCATATTAGAGATCGAGCTCAGCTATTCTATGAAAAAAAAAATATTCAAATTTAAACGAGAAATTCGAAAGCAACCTACCCAAAGGTTTAAAATTACTGAGCGGGTGTTTTCAAGTGAGTGAAGAGTCCCCTGAAGAGCTCGTTTCACTGAAACTGCACGACAAATCCTATGTTATGGTTTTGATAATCAATGGAAAACGTAAAAGCGAGATTACTCACTTTTTAATATAATTATCTAATTACTCAATATGATACGATTTTTGCCCATTAGTAGATAGTAGATATCAGATGCCGATGAGGTGCTTTTTTAAAAATCATCTCCTTAAATTTGAAGTATTTAACCCGGGAGAACTCGCTGCATGAGATTTTCTCTCACAGTCGTACTTTTTTAGGACTCTTATTTAAATCATTTTTCATTATAATTAAAATTTCAAAATGTTTTACAATTATTTTACCTATTTTGTGAATAAAAGTACTAAGCCAACCAAAAAAAGTTGATATTATATGAATGTAAAGTAAAAGAAAAGCAATTGGGCATTTTCACTAGCGAGTTCTCCCGGGTTAATCCTGCGTTATTCGCACGCGTATCTCTGTGATACAAGCCGCCATTTTCCTCTTGTAATTATTGAGCCAAGTAGAATCTGTGGGCGTCCCTCTGCGTTCCTTCCAAGATATATAAAATTTTCATTTCGGCAGTTACTCTGGTATTTTATTTAAAGAAAAAATTATAATATGTAATTTTTGTATTCTTAATAAATGCTTTCCTATAAAAAAAGTATTTAATAATAATAATAATAAAATTGCAAATGAAAACAGTAAAATCAACAAGAAACATATATCGTATCTGTTACATATATTGCGAGTAACAACGGCAAAAAACCGATTGCGACAAACGACGGCTTAAAAATTCCATGTAAATTTTCAAATTTCCACTTATGAAATTTTA
This sequence comes from Maratus speciosus, assembly GCA_963932465.1. Classification (NCBI taxonomy): domain Eukaryota; kingdom Metazoa; phylum Arthropoda; class Arachnida; order Araneae; family Salticidae; genus Maratus; species Maratus speciosus. The sequence continues at coordinate 275,557,970 of OZ010790.1, read as the reverse complement.
CCATCTTTTTAAAAAATGCTTAAAATTTCAGGAGACAGTTTTTAAAAAGATAATCGTTGGCATCTAATATCTACATTCTGATGGTAAAACCGTATTTAGCTGTTTTTTGTTAGGTAATAAGTAATCGCGCTTTTAAGTTTTCCAATATGTTAATAGGGAATTTAGCAATCGGGGAGTTTCAGTGAATCGGCCCCTTTAATTTTTTGGCTTCATGGTGTCATTTCGTCTCCAACTAATATTATAACTTGTAATAAATAAAATGATCTAAAATGTTTAAAAGACAAGGCTGTTGTTTCAGTCATCTGGACTGAGCTTTCTACTGAACCGATTTTGATAATTATTTTTTTTTTATGAAAGCAGTTCATTTGTAGATGTGCCAGCACTCTCTATTTTTTTTTTTTGTTAATAAACCCATTTTTATAATTTAAGTCTTTTATGAAATTTCATCACATAGGGAGGGGGCAATCGGGTTACTTCCGTCGTTGATTAGAGGGTGGAAACAATAGGAATTGCTATATGATTACGGATACCATTTTCACTTTACAATTAAAAATAACTTTTAAAAAATATATCTAACAGAAAATGACATCACGATGAAAAAAGCTTATTTTTACTCATAAAGCTGTTACATTTCAATATACACTGCTCAAAAGAATATATATCTATTTCTGCTTTCTCCTTCCCCTTTAAAAAGTATACAAAGTTGCAATAGTCCATCATATGAATTGGTGCTGAATATGTTTTGGTGTAAATCGCCCAACAAGTAGCGTTGCTGTGCTGCATTTTTCACATGGACAAAACACATCTTATTGGGGCCTAGATGTATTATAAGTAGCAGATATTTGTTCACTTTCAGAGTCATTAGACTGTAGAAACAAAGTACACTGCTCAAAACAATTAGGGGAGCACATGGTTTTAACGAAATTAAGCAAATATTTACACCGATAAGTAACGTAAATTAAAACATCCATAATTTAAAGTGTTGTAGAAAACAGATAAAGAAAACTTCAGATGTAAATTAAAATTTATGACGTCAAAAACTAGAAAAAGGAGATACGGGCAGAAATCGGGATTTTGCAGAAACGTCTGTTTCACTGCCTCAGTTGTAAAATTCAATTGCTCAGCTTGTGTTTTGAGAAAAGGGGGCTTGAAAATGTCACAACAACATGATTTACCACAATCCGTGGCTTGGCGTGTTATCGGGACAGTTGAATTTGGGGAAACACAACGAAGTGTAGTGGACGCTGTTGGAGTCGCAAAAAGTGTCCATGAAAGGCTGTGGAATCGATTCCAAGAAACATGGAATGGTAGTCATCGACAAGTGCAAGGTCGAAAATGTGCTAACACAGAAACTGATGACCGATATATCCTGTTAACAGCTCGTCGAGACGGAACGAGTAATGCTACTCAGCTGCAAACACAGTTGTTCTTGGCCAAAGGACGAAGGGTGCCCAGCCAAACAGCCCGAAATAGGCTTCATCAGGGTGGTCTCTATGCACGTAAGCCAATGGTCTGTATTCCGTTGACCTCAAGCCACTGTGCGGGACAAAGAAAGTGGGGAACTGAACATCGAGTTTGGAAGCAACGTTGTTGGAGTCAAATTCTGTTTACAGACGAGTCCCGATTCAGTCTGGATGTGAAATCTGATGTGTTTTGTCATGGAGAGAAAGAGGCAGTCAAAATAATCCCACATTCGTTCGTGAAAGATCACATTACAGACGATGTGGGTTGATGCTATTGGCTGGAATCAGCATAAGTAGACGTACGGGCCTGCATATCATTCGGAATGGCACTTTGACGGTCCGAAGTAATACAGACGAGATACTGAGACCTCATGTCGTATTTTAAGTTGCAGTAATTAGCGATTTCTTTTTTTCCATGCATGATAATGCCTGACTTCATACAGTTCGTCTTGTGGAAAACATGCTTGAAGCTAAAACAATACAGCGTATGGAATGACCAGAATGCTCTCCTGACCTAAATCCGATCGAGCATGTTTGGGACATATTCAGACGACGCATTGCTGCGAGGCCGAGGCCTCCTTTTTCTGTCCGGGACTTGGAGATTGCAATTCTTGAGCAGTGGAACAGTATTCCCCAAAGTCTTATCGATAACCTCATCGCATCCATGGAAAACAGGTGTGCAGCAGTCTTAGCTGTTCGAGGAGACCACAGGCCATTTTAAAAATCTTGCATCATTTCGAAACAATACTTTTTTTTTTATCATTTACATGAAACCAAATTGTTGCCCTAAACCATCTTTTCATGTTCTTTTCATCTTTTCAAAGAATAAAAGCTCCCTTACAATTTTTTTGCGTCTTTTTTTCTGTATTGCGCATTGATACACGTGTACTATCCATTTCATGCCCATACATGGCTGTCTTTCACTGTTCTCTTCACTTTTTTGCTTGCTCCCCTAATTTTTTTGAGCAGTGTATATTTGTTTTTTTTTTTCATTCCGCTGTTACTGAGATTGAGACGCTCATCTGTCAGAGGGATTCAGTAAGCGAAAATGTCGTCATAGTAAAAATGAAATGAGTATTTACTTTGATAAAACTAAATATTTTATTACGGATGCGTTTAAAGAGGCATACATTTTTGGATTACGCCGGCACTTAGATTAGAATCTCAAGTCAAGAGTGCGAATGTTCAGATGCAGAATTGTAACTGGTTAACGTGATATCAAGTTTGGGACTATACTTATTAATAATCTGTGGCACGTTAAAATATTTTTTAAATAGTGAATATGAATACGAAAAGTATGCATGCAAATTTTGCGGAGTGAAAACGACGTTATTTTTAGATTTTTTACCCCCCCCCCCCCCGAAAAAAAAAGTATCATAGCGGTGTAATTTTCGTTGATTTTTCATTACATTATACGAAAATCAAAGCCTCAATTTAATAACTTTATAATGTCTTTCTAAATTACATGCTATTGATTATGTATAGGAAAAAAATTTAATTTTTCAATAATTTGAAAAGTTGAAATTAAACTTTTGATTAAAATAATATTTGTTATAGAAGTTAGGCCAGCCAACATAAGATTGTTTTTTGTAGTTAATTTTGTAATTTTTTTTATAAATTCAGTCAGACAGTTCTTTTTACTTTCTTCTATCTTCAATAGAAGAAAGTATTGTAATCGAAATTTTTTTCGACTTCCGGTTTTCGACGGATTTACATGTTTTAGGGGTCAAAGATCCCAAAAAACATGTTTATAGAAAATGTCTGTCGCCATTGTACCATCAAAAAGTGTATGAAGCTATGCATAGAATTGAACCAAATTTTTATTTTAAGTTTTTGGCTATGGCAAGCATATCCTCCATGAATTTTGAAAAAATTCGCCGGTAGGGGGCGCTGTAATAGCTATTTTTGTGCGATTTTGAATATTGTACCATTCAGAAGTATATGAAGTTATGCATAGAATTGAACGAAATTTTTATTTTAAGTTTTTGGATATGGCAGGTAGGTTCTCCCTGAATTTGGAAAAAATTTGCCGGTAGGAGGCGATGTAATAGCAATTTTTGTGCGATTTTGAATATTGTACCATCCAAAAGTATATGAAGTTATGCATAGAATTGAACCAAATTTTTATTTTAAGTTTTTGGATATGGCAGGTAGGTCCTCCCTGAATTTGGAAAAAATTCGCCGGTAGCGGCCGCTGTAACAGCGTTTTTTGTGCGATTTTGAATATTGTACCATCCTAAGTGTATGAAGTTACGCATAGAATTGAACCAAATTTTTATTTTAAGTTTTTGGCTTTGGCAAGTAGATCCTCCCTGAATTTGGAAAACATTCGCCGGTAGGGGGCGCTATAACAGCGATTTTTGTGCGATTTTGAATATTATTGTACCATCCAAAAGTGTATGAAGTTATGCATAGAATTGAACCAAATTTTTATTTTAAGTTTATGGCTATGACAAGCAAATCCTCCCTGAATTTGGAAAAAATCGCCGCTAGGGGCGCTGTAATAGCGATTTTGCATATTGTACCATCGAAAAGTGTATGAAGTTATGCATAGAATTGAACCAAATTTTCATTTTAAGTTCTTGGCTATGGCAAGCAGGTCCTTCCTTAATTTGGAAAAAAATCGCCGGTAGGGGGCGCTTTAATAGCGATTTTTGTGCCATTTTGAATATTGTACCATCGAAAAGTGTATGAAATTATGCATAGAATTGAGCCAAATTTTTTGTTTCTTTTTGGTCATGGCATGAAGGTCCTCCTTGAATGTGGAAAAATTCCGCTGAAAGGGGGCGCTATAATTACGATGTCTGTACCATTTTCTTTATTGTACAATCGAAAAGTGTATAAAATTATCCATACAATTGAACCAAATTTTTTGTGCATGTTTTTGGCTTTGGCCAACAGGTCCTCCTTGAATTTGGAAATAACGCGCGGTAAAGGGGCTCTGTGATAGCGATTTTTGTATACTTTTTTTGATTTTTCCTAGTTCTATTGTCAATCGGCGGCTCGTGCAAAGGCGGCTATTCGCAAACATCTGATAACAGAATAAGGAAAAACTATTAATTTTAACAAATATCTTGATATCGATTAACTCGTTTTTAGTTCATTTAATTCACTGAAGCAGGAATTTAAGATGAAAATCAGAGTTGGTATAGTAATGAACTAATAATATTGAAGTATTAACATGTGTAACTAGTTTTTGAAATATTAAGATGTATAAGATAGAAGAAAGTTTTGGGATTGGCACATCCAACTAGTGAAATTTTCATTTGTCGAATTTGTGGGTTTCGACTCGTTTTTTATTAAAACAATTGTATTTTTACGTGGCTGTATATGTTAAATAAATTAGTAGGGGAGAGTGGGGAGGAATAGGGTATTTTTTATAAAAATAAGAAAATCACTTTTGACACAAAAATAAAAATTTTAATTTATAGAATACAAACTGAAACATTATCTAATGTCCTTGAACAATATAGAAACATAATTTGCAGAAACAATGTTATAATTAAAGAAATTGTAAGTTTTAAAATGTGTCCCATACCGCCTCACTAACAGGGAGGTATGGGACAGCTATAAAACAAAACTATAAGGCACACATAGTCTAGTGTTGGCTAGGTATACAATCGAACAAAACTTGTAGGTTGATAAAGTTTGTACCAGCAGTATCAAATTCCAGTATCTTCATCACTGGAAGGAAAATTCAGGATTGTCAATCTCAGATGACATTAAAAAATCATCAGTTCAATTAATTTACATTTTGAAGTAAATGAATATATTATCAATGTTTTAATTAATATATTACTTTTTAAAAATATTTGCATAGCAGCAATTTACATTTATCTTATTAAAATGAAGGAATTGAACTTATCCCATTCCTCCCTTTACAGGCATGTCGCATTCCTGCCCTTTACCTTCTTTTATGTTAAACTTCTTGTATAAACTAAAATATTGCTTTGAAGGCTTAGTTTAAATTATGGATAATATACAGTACAATGTTCCATATATAAGGAAACTATTACACTATGCATAAACAAGTCATTAATATACAGAAAGAATTAAAACTATGTGAAGGAAATTTCCTTTTGATTCTTGAAATAATCTTTTACTTTATACAATTGTAAGCTTATGTAGATCAAAAAATTTTTTCAACTGAAGATTAGGCTACCATCGCTTCATCTAGTGTGTGATTGATGAAATGTTTAGAACGATACATAAAGAGAAAGTCCTACTGCCCTATTCCTCCGACTGTCCCATTCCACCCCACTCTCCCCTAAATGTTTCACTTCCATGCTATATTATTTTTATCTGAATCTTGCTGATTGCTGAAGAAATTATACGAGTAGAACTTACGTGGGGGACTAAATAGCACAAGATATTATAAAAAGAATAATTTTTGATAATTAATAATTATTATTAATTTAATTAATAATAATCTTTAGTATGCTGCTGCTGTCCAATGGTAACAGTTAATCTTGTTTTACAACCTTTTTTCATCTCTTTTCTTCCATCTTAGACTGTGGACCCGTATAAAAAGCTTGCGTACTGCAATCTTTGAGATTATTTTCTGAAACATTTTTATTAATATTTAATTAACTGTATGTTTTAACCATACAACGTGTTTTTTTTTTTTGTTTGTTTTTTGTTTTAATGCGAATGTAACCCTGTCATAAATATTTCGTATGTTATCTCATTCATCGTTGTACGTTTTCTATGTGCACAGAAAAGAGGATATTGGTAACAGAATTTATATATTATAAGATGTCTCTTTCTCAGGCTTTTGATAATAAACTTACAGGTTGTTACAGCTTGATAATTGTTATTGACAAAATGCCTGTCAAAGATTTGCTTCGTAAAGAATTTAAAGTAATCTAAAAAAAAAAAAAATCTTTTAACCATAAAACATCTTTTATTAAAAAAACTAAATTTCTTTTTAATCTAATTTAAACAGACGGGAAGAGCGAAATTAAAGTTTCCTGTAAAACTTTTAAAAAATTCTTATGTTTTGTGAAAATTTCTTTTTCCTATAAAACTTTCAATTTAACTCTGTGTTGCATGTTTTAACGATGTGTTAATGTAACCGTATCATAAATTTTTCCTCATTACCTCATGTAGGGTAGACCCAGCGCCGAAACTGGCCTTTTTTGCACCCGGGGCAAACATGGATTTGGGCGCCCCCCTCCCCATCCGCAAAGTATATTTACAAAGAGAATTTTACTAATTTTCTAAAAGCTGACTTATTTTAAAATTTAAAATATGTAATCATAAAATATGTAATACTGAACTAAGTAATCTACAATGGTGGATCCAAGAGGGAGTTCACGGGGGTCATGACCCCCCCTCTGAACATCAACAAAAATATTCTAAAGATCCTTTTTAAAATGAAATATACAGTACAATTCCGATTATCAGAGTCCCGCTTAACCGAGTTTCCTCTGTAACTGAGTTATTTTCTTCTGATGGACTGATAGACTTATGGCTTCCATTATTATGAAACAGCCATTATAAATGAAGTGTTATGTGAAGATGAAAGAGCAGCCGTAAAAAGTTAGAACTCTGATTTTCTGGTCAGAATGGGGAAAAAATGGCCATAATTTTTTTGAAAAAAAAATTATGGCAATTTTTTTACCAGAAAATCAGAGTTCAAATTTTTTACAGCTGCTCTTTTATCTTCACCTAAAACTTAATTTATAATAGCTGTTTCATAATAATGGAAGACGTCAGTCCATCAGAAGAAAATGATCCATTCCAAAGGTATAATTCTTCATTTGGCGCCCCTTCGTTCTGGCGCCCGGGGCACATGCCTCCTCTACCCCCCCTTAGTTTCGGCTCTGGGTAGACCAAGGGAATTTAAATTTTTTTCACCTCTAAAAAATGTTTATTTTTAAACCGTAAAAATTCTAAAACTGAATCATGATCTTTAGTATCTGTATGAATTTAACCGTAATTATAACTGTACTATAAGCACCCTTAATAAAAAAAATTCTTTCAACCTCTGCACAGGGGCGGGATTACCCAGGATACAGGGGTAATTCCGCCACTGTATCGGGGTAATGACACCACTCTTTAATGACCTAGTAAATACATCAAATGGATAATAGGAAACACATAAACTACTGAAAATATTTAGAAAGCAAGAATAATTTGTCAGATACAATTTAACTCAAATTGCAAAAGTCACAAATATAAATGTCTGCTGAATCGGTTCCACTACATTCAAATGAGGCCATTTCTCACCCGATTTGCATGGTGGCGGCATTACCCCGAGAGGACAATATGGCGGCAATCCCCAAGCAAAACCGAACGAAGAACTGAACTTGTTCAACACATTGCATCAAAATGTCGGCGAATGCATGTAGATTACGGGTAATATTATCTTAAATACCTAATGTTGCAATCAAAGATGCTTATCTCTTCTCATTTGAAGCAACTGGATGAAAATTAAATTATCACTTGAACAAACGAACGATGTGCAGAAAAATCACTCTCACTCTAGGCACTGTTTCTATTGTTCGTCACTATAGTGCAGGCACCTTCACTATCTCAAACTTTCTCTATTTCTGTCATTGTAAAATCTTTGTTTTCAATGAAAATCAATGGACGCAGTTAGAGGTTTATCGCGATTTCTCAAATTTGATTTTCTGGATAAGGCGAGTTTTGAAACTCACGCCCTCAAATAAACTATTGATTTTATTTAGATGTAAATTTCCAACTGGGCGAAAAATGTCCGGACCAGGATTCGAACATTAGAATAATTGTGTTAAAAGGCATTAGAATAATTGTGTTAAAATGAATCTAGTATTGATTTTATTGTCAATTACCGTGAGATTTGCGGTTTTTCGCGGTAAAAATTAGTCGGTGTCAGTGTGCAATTTAAAGTTTGCTTCGCAGAGATATTGACTTAAATATGGGCAATCCCTCGGAGATATATTGTTGAAATTTGAAAGAGATAAGATACGCGGTAGAAATATGCTTTTATTTACGCCGAAGAAAAACGAAAAAAAAATGAGAATAACTGAAAGTAAAAACAATAACAATATACAATTACACGATTTTATTTAACTGTTGCCATATCTTAAAAAGGAACTGAAGAAAATTTAATTTTTTTTAAATGAATTCACTACATTGCTTTATTATCAGGCATTAGTAAAAGTCTTGAATTTTCCATAATTGGGGTCGCATATTGTAACGAAAATGTATTGAAACAGCATGAAATACAGTCGTGAAATTAGATGTGATTTTTAAGGCATACGTTGAATGCTTATAAAAGCATCTTTCAAAAAATGTATATATATTACTTTTATATTTATTTAAGCCATCTAAATTTTATTCAAAACTTAAGTCATAAAAGCTTAAAATGGATAAAAGAAAAAAAAAAGTATGAATTTCCACTGTCATTTGTCAGTATTGCTTCTCTTCAATCCGAGAATGAACCTTTTACATTCATATTGAAATAAACTAATTGTTTTGTTTTTGTTAGGTTAAAATGTATTTTTTCATCAGTGCTTTTAAGTTCCGCTATGTCAAACTATTGTAAAGGGGAGGGGGGGGGGGGTTACCTATGTAATAACCGTTAGTCGCATGTGTTTCTCAACTATACAAGCCGTCATTTTCCTTTTGTAAGTTTTGAATGCAGTAGTTGGTTCGAGAGCAACTGCCGCTGTATGAAAATTTGATATCCGTGGGAGAAGGTAACGGTAGCCACAGGTTCCGTACGGATCTACTCGGTTCAAAACTTACAAGAGTAAAATGTTGAGTGGGAACGCAGGGTTAAATGAAGATAATTTTTGCAGGTTTCTGGTATGTGAAATCGATAATTTATTTCCTGAACTGAAATCACCATTATATTAAATAAACTTGAAACAACAAATCCTATAAAAGAAAATGAAATCTGATCATCAGGAATTTCAGAACAGGAAGATGATTTGTATTCTCTTCACCACCACACGACTTTTCTGGGATAAACCTCGCTCTTCTAGGAAATTAGGAATGACGAAGACAAATTTAAAGGTTCACGTGATAAATAGACGTCTAATACGTTATCTTTACTCTGAATTGGAAGGCTTTCTTTCTTTCTAACCGATCACCTGCCAGGTCGCCCCAGCTGAACGGGTTTGATACCTCGTACAATAAATCTGACGAGCGCCTAGATCTTCTGCCTATCGGCTGTGCCTACTGCTTAGTTGTGAACTTTGTTAATCTGGTTACTTAACATTTTGATCTTGTTGATTGGTACCTGCGCTTTGCTACTCAAGTTGATCTCGTAATTTAGGACCATGGTCAAGTGACGAGACCTTCACCTGGCAAGGCACCTCCAGAGGTATAATTCACAAGTAACTTGGAGGACTTTGCACCCACGACGGATTTTACATGCACCAGGCGCCATTAGCATACATGGTTTAATTGCCTAGAATTGAAAGGCTAGAATACCTAAAATTGGAAGGCTTAGCTTTCCACGATGCTCACCAGTTCAGAAAATAGCATTTTGAGAAAAACATTAAAGTTTTAGAAAAGGTGTTTTTGCAGAGGAAGAAGTAATAATTATGTGACAGAACCTATAAGGAAAATCACCAAGGAAGTGTGACAGAGTAGGGGAGATGGGGGGCACATGTGAACAGTTCGCATAAATATAGATTTTTCTCATAACTGGATTAATTTCTATAAAAAAAAAACTACTCAATATAGTAAATAGAACTTTCTTTTACACATGATAATTTTTTTTAAATCACCTGTATATTTCTTCTTACATTTTTTAATAGTTTTATAAATTCAAAAAATTCTTCACATGCGCCCCATTAGCTGGGTAGTTGTGAAGACACGTGGGGCATATGTGAACACAATAAAAAAACATCCTTTGACATGCTTTTTATCCTGCCATTCATTTGTCATCGTAATCATTAGTTATATTACCTGTTAAATTCACCATAAAATATTTACATATATATATTTTTTTTTAGTTTCTGTGTGATATGTTTCAGCAAAAGATTATAAAATGAAAATAAGTAGTTTTTTTTTTGGGAGGGGGAGAGGCTTACATGATTCATTAAGTATTGTTGCAACAACATAAAAAAATAAAGAAGCAATTTTCAAAAAGAAATTGAAACTTTTAAATTTTGCTTAAGGGTTTTTGTTTGGGGAAAAATTTTAGGGAGGGGGCATTTACATACTATTTATCGGAAATCTGCCGAAATACGAAAGATTCTCACTCTTGTATTTGCCTTATTTACTTGTAAAGTATAGATAAAGAAAGTTTTTTTAATGAATGAAAAAAACATCTCGACTATAACCGCCCCCCCCCCCCCCTATTTTTTTTTTTGCTTTTGAAAGAGGGAAGGGGTGTTACAATCGGGATTTTACGGTAGTTATCAGTTTAAAAATTTTATTTGCCTAAAATATTACTGATATCTATCTCCATTTAAAGCATCATATACATAACTGTTTTAAAGATGGAAGTAAGCTGTCAGTGCAAGTTTAGAACAAATGTAACAAAAATTTGCAAAGTTGTTCAAGGTAATACAATTAATAATACAAGGTATTAACAATGCATAAAAAATATTGCTGTAAACCATTTAGTAAAATAATACATAACACTTATTGCATTTTAGAAAACATTAAATTTATTTAAAGTACAGTTGAACGTGCTTGTTGCTTTTCATGTATTTGCTGAAAGATGTGTTTGATGAAATTTCAATACAAAATCATCTTTGTGTGAGGAGAATATCTTCTATTTCAGGAAAATTTATAGATAATGGAACTGACATCATTTCTCATTAAGTTAACTGAAAGGAACATAATCACAGAATGATTATTGGGGCATTTATGTACTGTTCATATCTGACCTAACTAGTCTGTTCACAAGTGCCCCACATTGCTGCTTCCAGAGTTTCCCCCAGGTTTAAAAAGGGGCAGGGTGCTGCTTGTGCGAAAAGGGCGCTTTTGGATTCCGAAGGGCATGTTTTGGATTCTTAAGGGCATTTCTTGAAATTTTTAAAGGCATTCTTTTGATTTTTAAAACTACTTTTTAATATTTAATAGACAGAGCACTATTTTAAAGACAGCAATGAGTCAATTTTTACTATGCAAGTAATTTTTTTAATAAACAAAGGAGTAAAGGCACTTTTTTCAGGTGGGGGCAACAAGGGAGCTAATTTTTTAAATGAGGGGCAAGAGGAATGCTATTTTGTAAACCTAAGGGCAGGCAGGGTGCAGCACCCTCCTGAAACTGTCTGGGGGAAACTCTGTGCTTCTGTTAAATTGATAAATTATTAACATTTCTCAATTTTAGGAGAAAAAGAACTTTATCAAAATTATTTATTAGTATTCATAGTATATGTTAAAACACTCAAATTCAAATAAATGAATAAATAAATAAAGTTATTTGCTCTTGTTTGAACGTCATACCAGTGTTTTAATCCAGCCAATTACCAGTGTTTTAATCCAGCCAATTTCATTGTCAGAAATTTATACAACCGCTCCCCCCCCCCTCCCCAGTACCCTCTCTTTTTCCTTGACACGGTGTTTATGAATTCGGTTTGTTGTATGTCTGTCCGTTCTCTAATTCACGTAAATGTACTCCGGTTGCCATATAATTGATTGTCGCCTCAGAGCAACAGTAGGACATACAATCTAATAATAATAAAAAATGAGATGTCTGACTTACTGCTTTTGAATAACTGTTTGCAGCTACTAGAACAACTTCTGAAACACAGAGTTACGTTTAATGCTATGTCTCAGATGTGTTTTATAAAAATTCGCTACTGTTCCACTAGATGTAGTCACGGTTTTTCATAGCAGTAAGTCAGACATCTCATTTTCGATATTACTTGATGTACTTTCTATTATTACTCCTGTTGCCCTGAGGCGACGAGTGAGATTTACCATAGCATATTCAGTATTGAAAATGAAGTGCGTACCATTTATGGATAGCTTACATGGACACTTCAGTTACATTACGCCTAGTAGAAAAAAAAATCGTTTTTAGTGCATTTTAATGATATTGCACTATTTAAATAAAATTGAAATGCATCACTAATGTGGACGACAACATGTTTTATATATAATATAGAAAAACTAGCAATTAAAGTTCGTTTACAGAGACACTCAAAAATATTCTGTTACATTACGGTCAATGAAGAAAAAAAGTGTTCAGTGCATTTTAATGATGTTACAGTGGTTCACACATAATGAAATTGATATACAATCGGACCTCTATTTTTGCGAACTTTTCCTTGGAACCAAGAACATTTTGCGATTTTCTTCGTAAAATAACCTCCAAATAGCGAAGTGCATTCTCTATTTAACGAACTTTATCTTGTGATCAAATTTTTTTTTCTTCCCATTTCTCAAATTTTTTCTGGACATTTCAAACTTATTCTTTCTTTAAACACATTTTATGATCTTCAATGGCCTTGAACTGGTTTTACCAGGCGCCGCCAGCAGTGAGAATTCGGTAAGTACGGAGGACGAAGACGATAATCCCTTAGAGTAACTTTAAAAAATGTGGATACAGTGAGAAAAAAAGAAGAAATTAACCATGATGTGCTGATTGATGATTGTATTTCACTTAATTCTGAAATTGAGACCTCGGAAACACTATCCGAATTGGATATTTTCGACAGTGTGAAAAATAAAAACAATACAGCAATGAGTTACGATGAAGACGAATATGATGATGATGGAAATGATCATGATGCAGGAATTAACAAAACTTCGTATGATGAAATGCTAAAATCATTTGAAACAATCCGATGCGGATTATAGTTAGAAGAAAATACGCATGAAGAGGTTTTGGTGAATCGCAAAGATGCGAGACGTATTATGAGAGAAATCACTTTTTTAAATAAAAAAACTCAGGCAAAATTAACAGAATTTTTCAGAAATTAAATTTAAGGACGCATATGTTAAGGTATGGTTAAAATTATTTGTTATAATAATAATAAATACGATAATGTCATTAAAATTCGTTAATTTTAATGTAAAACTATTTACTTTAAACAGAAAATACAGTGTATTCCCGGACACTGTTTTGTTTTCCTTACTGATTTCAAAGATTCAAACACATAGAGAAAATGAATTGATGATGAATATTGGTGGGTAAAATAAGTAAAACAAATCAATATAATTTATTTTAAAAAAATGTGATTAATTACTTTTAGTAAAAATATTTAGTGTTTATGAATTTAAAATCTGTTATGTAGTTCAAAGTATTTTAAAAGGCGAATCTCTATTTAACGAATTTTCCATATAACGAACTTTTTCCGGGATTTAGCGACTTCGTTAAATAGAGGTTCGACTGTACATCATTGAGGTGAATAGCAACATGCTTTCTATAGAGTATAGAGCAAGTAGCAAATATAGTTCATTTACATGGATGCATAAAAGAAATTTCCGTTATGATGTATGGGGGGAAATTGTTTGCAGTGTATTTTAACTCTATGTGACAATAACTCCGATTTGAAAAATATTTACTCGGGTGTCAGAAAGCAACGTTTTAAGCATGCAAAAAATAACAAAAGAAATTTAGAACATAGACATAGAAAATTATTATCTAAAAAGTACTTTTTTTTGGCATCTGCTATAAACAAAAAATTACGTACTTCTCCTAAATATTGCCAATTTTCTAATACTAAATTGTAAAGTATACGAGCTTACCTTTGTAAAAAATCTATTTTTGGATGTTCCCAACTTTTTAATTTTACAAAATTGACAAAGTTCCTTTTAGAAATAAGTATGCAAAACTGCTCTTAAATGATAAATAAAACTTTGGCGTGAAAAAATAACTCAGTATTGCCGTGTGTTGAGAATTCTATCAACAATTTATATTAACTGCGCAGGTGAGAGACAGCAACAATAAATAAAATCGTCTTTTTTTAAAGGCCGCTATAAAAGTAATTGACTTTTGACTATATTGCAGCAGGGCTAGAGAAGATACTCTATAGTCCTGATGTTGTAGGTATGCAACGCGGTAATACAAAGGGTTAATAATGTTACACTGTTTGAATGAAATTCGTGTACATTATTGAGGTGAATTGAAATAAATTACAGCATGTTTTGTATAGGTTATTGAGTACGTAGAATTTACCGTTTATTTACAGAAACAAGACTTTGGTTACAGGACTGACTAGGGCCATGACTGCTTGATTTACGTTTTCAGCAATATGATATGCATTTTGAGACAATTATTTTTTTGTATATTACGAAGTGTTTAGATCATATCCAAGGTTGCACGAAAAAAATTCATACACATTAGCAGCTATAGACAGCAATTGCAGATTTTTATTTTTTATTTGTTTTATTTATTTATTTTGTGTTGAGATTTTTTTTTTTTCAGATTTCTTTTTAAATATCTCAGTTTATTGTAGGGGGAGAAAAATCAAAATTTTTAACAGTGTTCTGATAGTATTAGAAGGTTTTTCATAAGCTATGCCGTGATGTACGATATTTCGTTCTTGTTATTTTCTTTTGGGATTTGGGTAAGATTTCGTTATAAACAGAAACGACGGCAGAATGTTTTAGGCTATTTTTTAAAATTCTTTTGATGATTTTACGTCATCCTCCCCCTCCTATATTAACACTAAGGGGATCTATTCCTTTGAAACATGCAGCATATTACTTTTGTGTTGTAGATATGATAAAACAATTTTACTTTTTCGTGCTTTTGATAGCCTTTGGTAAATTGAGAGCAAATTACATACAATGTAAATACGCTGGATAACGAAATATATTTCATATATTTTCAGCAGTAGTTGAACAAGAATTTGAAATTCGAGAGCTTGACTGCAGTCAATTAGGAAAGCTTCGCAAATTAATGTGGATTCCTGTCACTTAAGCATAACATTTTGGCAGGTTAATTAAATTTGATCGACATTTCTATAAGGATTTTCTTTTGGTCTCTCGGTTAAACATTTTTGACAAATTCAATGAAAAGTATTGCGTAAAGAAAAATTACTTTAAAAATATTAAAATATTTTGGAGGAGTTTTAAAAAAGTTTTTAATCATAAATTATAGTAATTTTGTAATATTTTCAAATTTAAAAATCGTGAGTGATTATGAAATAATTATTTTACATTAGTTCTCATGCAATGATGTGTAAACAAGAGAATATAAATTTAAAACAGTCATTTATTTTTGCTATTAGAATGCTTCATTATTTTTTCCTTTCATTTTTGACTTTGCAACAAGTTTTCTGGATGTATTTCGAGAATAAAATAATAAAAATTTAAAACTTGATAAGTATTATTATAATACTAAAAAAATAATCTTTATTCCCCACGAAATATGAATATATTTTTGAAATACAAAATAGTATTTTGTATGACACAGTGAAAAGTTCTAATATATATTTTCTCTGTAAATTGTTGTTTAATTTTAACACACACACACACACACACACACACAAAAAAAAAAAAAAAAAAAAAAAAAAAATCGGCTGAGCGACCGTAGAATGCGATGACACGATGCAGTATTAGTGTAATTTCCGATACGAGGCTCTTATGGGCCCTTCAAATGTGCAGTTGCCGAGAGGTTATACTCTCAAAAGCTGGTAGACGGGGGAGGTGTTAGTTTCGATCCTAATCGCACCCGTCGGCCTAATTGTTCGGAGTTTTCCCTGGTTTTCTTCGAATTTTGCGCAGGTACGGGTTAGGATCCCTTAGAAAGACTCCCATGGAGGATACACCCGCCTCTGGCCCATATCCCATGTGTAGATAATCGCCCGTCATAAACAATACCAATAAACTGTGTTTTTCTATATTTTCTGTGACGCTCACTCCTTCTAAACTGTTCAGATTAGGGAGACCGATGGCTATCAAATTCCGCACAGTAATAGCTGTCGTAGCCGGCATGTTTCGCATAAGGTTTAAAAAGAAAAAGTGATAAACAGAGCCGTAACCTGAAGAGACAGGGTAGACTGACTCCCCCCCCCCCCTCCCTCTACTAGAAACTTCTTTGATCCCCCTTTTAGACTAATCTTCGATATTAATGTAATCTATATTACATTTAAAAAGTTTAAAGCTTTGTAATCGAAAGTTTTAATGACAGGGGGACTTGCCCTCTACTTCTGTCTAAATTTATCTATCATTAAAGTAGAGAAGGAGGAGAAAAAAAAAGCTGATGTGAATTAGCCCCACCAAAACAAATTTCAAGCTCTCTGACTTTGCCGATTCCTGTCGACATTAACCACAAGTGACCTAGAGTTAACGTTAAAAGCTTAAATTGAAATCTGTGCTCTAGATTATTTACATAATCTAGTTTAGAACGCGTGAGAATTCGATTTTTCTGTATGTGCCAATACAATGAATAAATCGATAGTTATTTCAAGCCTTTCGGCAAACTTACTCTTCTTTCTCTTTGTCTCTGGTAGACACAGAAACGCAATATAGACTACTCAGTCTTCTAGCTGTCGTTAGCAGTGTTTTTCGGTTAAGAATTCTCATTTAAAATCAAGAATCCTCGTAATAGGCACCAAAATTGAAGCTAGATTTTCAAACGTGTTAATCTTATGGCCACAATACAAATGTAAATATGAAAAATCGAGATTTTGAATGAGCTCAAATTTCTGTAGGTCCCACGTGCGCTTCCCTTAATTTTTTTATTTCCTGCAATATTGTTCTATCAAAAATTAAGCAGCAGAGTTGCTCATTATTTTTAGCAACTGGAAGAATGTGTAATTTATTATGAAAGCACCCCGATCATCAAGGGTGGGAAATTTCTAGAAAATCTTATCAATCAAGTATTTATTTTAATAGTCAGCAAAATGCAACGTTACAGTTGAAAATTGTTATGACAAAAAATTATGCAACTGCAAGAAATAGTTGATTACTATAATGCCTTTTATAATTTTTTTTTCTATAAAATTAAGAAATATATACAAGATAGGAAAGCTTAATAGAATAGAACTCAGTACCATGTTTGCATCGCAGTAATTTGGAAAGTTGTAAAATATCGATAAATAGTAAAAAAAAAAAGTTTTCGGCATATCTCTATACTTTGAAATTTTTGAAGGCTACCTAAAATTTCCCTCGACCTGTCGGAAAATTCAGTCGCCAGTGGCGAGTAAAATGTTTTTCCTCACCTCTGCCGATCATTATTTTTAAAATAGTGGTAGAAATTGTGAAGCTGTGGAAGAGAATTCGTTATTGATTCGCTACTCTATGCTATTGTTTCAAATAAAATTTAAACGCACGACATGCCTATCGTCAAGGAAAACGAGGTAATAGTCCTAGTCTGTACTTTAAGTGAGGCTCTAAGCGCTGAAAAATCAATGTTTATACCCATAGTGCTCAATTTACGGTGTTTTTTTTTGTGTGTGTTTTACTTTAAATGAGTACGAATAAAGTAAGGAAAAAAAGAATGTGGGCCTCTTTGCTCCAATGCCCCGTATGGTGTTATTCCGGCTCTGATTAGCCTCTGACAATTTTTGCATTAATCAAATGCAGTATTGGGAAGTGAAATATGGAATATTCAACATGAAGGTAATTTAAAAATTCAAAAGTATTAATTACTCTTAACCAGGACTATGTACTTGCCCAATCGACCAAAAAAAAGATGGTGTGGTTGAAAAAAGAGAGAAAAATCTAAAGCCTTTCAAAAACTCGCTTAGAAGTGCCTTTTTGGGGGAGAAGGTGGGGGGGGGGGAGAACTCATTTTTAGAAGTGGAGAAATAAAAGGGGTAAATTTACCCTCCCCCCTTTCTTCTTTTTTGTTAATATTGTTATTGTATTTTTTATTTATAATTTAAAATTACATTCAACTGTCTTCTGCTTAATTGTACATACTACGTCTAATTGCAAATATAACACATGAAAAGTGGTCTATGATAGCGGTTCAAACTCGGGTCCGTGAAGGGAGAAGGTCTTGCGTTAAAATTTTCATTAACCTAAATTATAAGATAAATCTTGTAACTAAATTGAAACAAAAATAAAATAAATATAGTTAAAAAATAGGGCATAATTAGCTTATATGTATATTTCTATTAATTTATATATCCTCAATTCGATTCAAAAAGTCTAATTTCAGATTAAATCTTAGAGGTCCGCGAATGCAGGGGGAATACTAAAAGGGATCCGTAGTAACTAAGAAATAAATAGTCACTGGTCTAGGCCATTTTGAATTACTATATTACTCATTAAAAGTAAAATGTGAAACAGTGATAAAATACGGAAAAGAGCAAAGATTCACTTTTTTTTTCTGCAAAATCGACTTAATTTCTTTCTAAATTTAAGAATTTCAGCTATTTTTCCGTGCAAATAAAATTATTTTTCTGTTAAATAAATTTCAATAATGATAATTGAGGTTTTCATGAAATGATTAGGGGGTGGAGGATTATTTTTAAATAATTAATCATCAAATAATAAGATAAGCAATTCCATGACAGCTTATTAATAAAAAAATATATTACGCTGTTTAAAAATTGAAAGAAGAGTCTTTTTATTTCAAAATATCGAATTAAATTTCAGACTACAAATTATTCAAAATACAGATTTTGCTACAATAATTTTTTTAATTACAATTAAATAATTCTTTATTTTACGAGACATTAAGTTTGAGTCTGTTATATTTCTAATTTTGGGCCCAATTCTTACTTAAAAAGTAATAGATAAATGAATTATCATGCGATTTATGCAGTTTTTACTTGTCAATTTGCTTATTACGTACAGTCATGGAAAAAAGAAAAAAAAACGCACACACCCTACTAACTCTGCAACTAATTATGATAGAAGAAAGTTACTGGTACTAAATGATTGGAAATAAAGTCTAATTTTAAATGATGCATATACAATTTGCTTAGGGGGTCATCTACAAATCAAAAGCAAATCAAACTTTTTTTTTTTTTTTTTTTTTTTTTTTTTTTTTTTTTTTTTTCAATGGTAACACACAGTTTCGACAATATATATTAAATCTCCTGTTCAAACTATACCCAGAAACGAAATTTCAAGTTATTGGGATAAGTTTTTGAATCATAAACATTCGAAAATTAGAGTTTCTAATGTTAAATTACATTTTCATATTTTTATTAATATTTCCTGAAATTATAATCCTAATGTGATAATTTTGTGTGAGGTTATAATTCTAAAAAACCCAAACATTAATACATTTAATTTGTAATTTTAAAAATTTTATAATATGAATTATGAATTGCGAAATTAATATTCGAAAAAAAAAATATGAATTGCAATCTACTTTTTTTTTTTTTTTTTGATAGATTTATATTTATTATGTCCTGCTTTATACGAATTCTCAATTTCAAATTTTTCTTCCAAGTAGTTTTCGAATTATGATTAAAAAATTTCAAAATGATGGTCTATGGTGTGCAGAAAAGCATAAATTAAAAAAGAATATACAGGGTGCAATATGTTATCTGTCGCCGACCTTTAATTTCTCAACCGTTGGTCGTAGACATATAGTTCCAATTACAAAAACGTTTCAAATGAGGTACATATTAATGTTGTAGCATTATTTAAAGTAAAAAATCAATTTTATAAAAATTACGAAAACTAACTTTTTATACGGTCCCCCAATCACTGTAGTTATAGTTAGTAAAAGCTTACTCATATCCAAAACAGATATAACACAAAAAGTTTGACATCTGTACTACAAAAACTGACACAGTTATTAAATTTCAAAGTTTGAGATTTTTGACATGATTTTGTCTTTCATTGAGGGATCAGTTAAAAGATGAATTAAAGTCATTCGAGATCAAAGTCCAATGGGTACAATGTCCTTTTTACAGCAAAACCACCTTTAACCGGTATCATCAAAGAGGGTTATTTCATCTAAAAATTTGAGCTGTCTTTTAGGGGTCGAATGCAAAGCGAAGAATGAAATATTGAAATTACACAGAAAAATAAATATCAGTTTATTATATCAGAAAACGATCTACTATAAAAAATGAATACATCAAACGCCGGAATCTACTAGAGATACTGCACAAAGTATTCTCCATTGGTGGCAATGCAATTGAAGGCGTGACAATACTGAGTGAGTCCTGGACACGTTAGAGCAAAACAAGTGTCAAACTGTGCGACAATCAATGATTTGCTGCTTCAGATAAACCAGAGAAGTGGTCTCAGTCACATTGACCTATGCCTTGATGTAGATCCAGAGGTAGAAGTCCATGTGAGTCAATTCCGGCGAACGCGTTGGCCGCTCTTACCGGGCCACCCTATTCAGAGACAATGTCCTTTTTACGGCAAAACCTCCATTAGCCGATATCGCCAAATCGGGGTACCATCAAAGAGGGTTATTTCATCTAAAAACTTGAGCTGACTATTAGGGGTCGTATACAAAGCGAAGAATAAAATATTGAAATTAAACAGAAAAATAAATATCAATTTATTATAATATCAGAAAACGAACTACTATAAAAAATGAATACATCAAACGCCGGAATCTACTAGAGATACTGCTCAAAGTATTCTCCATTGGTGGCAATGCACAATTGAAGCCGTAACAGTACTGAGTCCTGGACACGTTAGAGCATAGCAAGTGTGCAAACTGTGCGATAGTCAAGGATGATGTGCACCTTCAGATATTCCAAAGAAGTAGTCTCAGTTACATAGGCCAATGCCTTGATGTAATCCTGGAGGTAGAAGTCCATGGGAGTCAAGTCAGGCGAACGCGGTGGTCACTCTTCTGGACCACCATATCCAAGGATCTGTTGACCGAATTCGGTGGCCAGATATGCCCGGACATTCGATGTTTTATGTGGAGAGGGCCCCATCATGTTGAAACCACACCGGACATGCATGTCGGAGAGGAAGCACTTCATACCAGTCACGTACCGTGTTTTGTAGCAGATGCAGGTAACGATCGCCCGTTAAGGTCCCATCGTATAAGATGGGTCCAATAATCTGGGTTTTCCATATACAGCAGTGCGGGCAATGTGGAGGCTTTCCAGAGACCAGTAATGCACATTGTGCACGTTCACAATGCCACCCCGTGTAAACATTGACTCATCTGTCCACAGAATGTCACAAAGGAACGACAGATTTTCCTCTAAGATGTTGAGCATGAAATTTCAATAATCAAATCGCCGTGCGTGGTCATTCAGCGTCAATGCTTACACCAGTGTCGGATGGTATGGATGCGCATCATGTGCATGTAACAAATGCCAGACATGCTGACCACATGCCTCGCTTTTTTCCGCCGTGCTCAGTTGTAGAATTAAAACGACGTATGCCAGCACCTCCTCCGGTGTCACTCGAACATTACACCTTGCCCGTCTACTTGTTCTGGGTCGTGGCGAAACAGAGCCGGTCTCTCTAAGATGGTGCATTGCATCAGTTATTCATGCGTTGGATGTGGATTCGTAGGGAAAAGTTCTGACTAAACACTCGCAGCCTCTCTGGCATTCCTTTGACATTCACCATAAATAAGTATCATTTCGGCATATTGCATGTATGCGTAGCTTGCCATCATGATGACTAGCACGTCCACTGATATGTGGCTCGTGTTTTATACCGAACGTGTGGCGCTGCGGTACAATTGTAATTTATATAATCCCAATTTTCATGCTCGTTATAGCTCGGCTGGTCGTTTGCATTCCGCTGCCATTTATCTAGTCCTTAGTGAATATGTTTTATTTTCCGATTGTCGATTCTACCTACTTTGACGTTTGAATGTTGTTCGACACATAAAAGTTAGCTAAAATTTTTAGATGAAATAACCCTCTTTAGTGATTCCCCGATTTGGCGATACCGGCTAAATGTGGTTTAGCTGTAAAAAGCACATTGCACCCTGATTTTGATCTCGAATTACTTTAATTCATCTTTTAACTGATCCCTCAAAGAAAGACAAAATCATGTGCAAAAATCTCAAACTTTGAAAATTAACACGTTAAGCACCACGTCAGTCACCGGTGACCGACACTGAACTTTCCGTTTAGAACGCGTCATTCACCGATGACTGACGGTCTAAAATATGATATAAACTAAAAATATGTATATTGTTTTAAGCAATTACTGAAAATTTATTTAAAATTTACTTACCTTTTATTTATTACA
The DNA here is from genome assembly GCA_963932465.1 of Maratus speciosus. NCBI lineage: Eukaryota > Metazoa > Arthropoda > Arachnida > Araneae > Salticidae > Maratus > Maratus speciosus. Next base: position 275,535,510 of record OZ010790.1, on the reverse strand, counting down.
GGATTACACTTTCTTAAAAATTACTTAACATTGTAAATTTTTCAGCTTCAGTGTCAGTCACAGTGGCCCTCAATGTGTTAATAACTGTGTCAATTTTTGTAGTACAGATGTCAAACATTTTGTGTTATATCTGTTATGATATGTGCAAACTTTTACTAAATATAACTATAGGGATTGGGGATCGTATAAAAAGTTAGATTTCGTAATTTTTATAAGATTTTTTACTTTAAATAATGTCGCAACATGAATATTTACCTCATTTGAAACGTTTTTGTAATTGGAACTATATGTCTACGTTGAGAAATTAAAGGTCGGCGATAGATAATTTATTGCACCCTGTATATGTTACTCATTTTATTGAAACATTTGGGCTGGTAATAGTCGAAACATATGAAGCGAGTGAAAAGGTCATATTGGCAAGAAATAATACATTAACAGAAGTGACATATTCATTCTGTAGCATTTCAACAATTGAGTACCGAATCTCAATTTGGATACAGCCCCTAAAAAACGCTCATTTTAAAATAATTATTTTCTCTGACACTAATAGTAGGAATTTAATGAAAGTTTGTATTTATTCTATTTGAAGGGTGCAGAATTTATTTATGATGTCAAACTTGGGTATTGCTATTGACAAAAACAAAGTTTGGGTTCGTTTTGATATGTAGATAGTCCCCTAAATAAATTTTATACACACCATTTGAAAGTAGGCTTTATTTCCAATCGTTTGATTCCAGTAACTTTCTTCTACAATAATTTGTTGCAGAGTTAGTAAGGGTGTTTATTTTTTTTCACGTCTGTACATCTAATTGACTGACTGTAAATGTAAATTTACTTTTTTATATATTAAGTACAAACAATGTATACTTCTTTTACAGGTTTAGTATTGAAATTATTTTGGAAACTTAAAAAAATGCTTTTTAATAATACCCTAAAAAAATTAAATTCAATTAGGTAGGTTGGACATAAATTTCTTTTTCCGGCATTTCAGTTGTAAACCCAGTTGCAGCTGCTGGTGCGAAAATGCACTATAGAGGTTTGCACGGGCCGGAATTTCCAGTCCCGGGCCCGGTCCGAACGAAAGCTATCTTGGGCCGGCCCGGCCCGGTGTAAAAATTGAAAGTTCGGCCCGAGCCCGGCCCGGTGTAAAAATTAAAATTTCGGCCCGAGCCCGGCCCGGCCCGTTTGCATTTTTACAGTTCTCGGCCCGGCCCGTACAAAAATCAGTGAAAACAGGCCCGGCCCTGCCCGACTCAATTTCTACAAAATAAATCCGTTTTTTCTTGACATACAATTAAGATTCTTTTAATGAATACTACATACATATTTATGGGAACACTTTACAGTATATTTTAGATTACAATGTGTTCGCAAAACAGAAAACACACAATAGTAAACATTAATGATTACTTAGTGTTTTAGTCATCGTCTCTACAGATATTTCAAAATTCAAATAAGGATTCATTAAAAGATTAATGCAGTAGAGAATAAAGGATTAAAAACATGATAACTTTTGAAGCTGTATAATAAAAAGTAGATTTGTGAAAATATTTCTCTCATTTCCTCAAGTCCAAAGAGCTACATTTCGACACATTTATGAATTCATTTCTTTTCGGAAACGCGTAAGATTGGCAGGTATTCTTATTCAGAAACTATGTAAATGCCGTTTTTTGATAGATAAAAGCAATATATCTTTCTGAAAATACTGCCAAAGTCAGCGTTTTGAATCAAATTTCCGGAAGCGATAGCACAGGAAAGGAGAAAAACGTACAGTCACGTGACAAGAATCTCTGTTATCTCTATAAGTGATTTATCAATTATGGAGAAAGCTATTCGTTTCCAAATGCCTTCAATAGTCAGGCCTGCTTTTATAGTTAAAAATGAGTCAGAAAATGTGTCTGAAAGTTTCACATTGTTGAGCAGTGAATATGAGAACCACTTTAAGGTATATTTCCAAAGATGCTGTTAACGTAAGTTCATTATCACTATTAATACTTTGTTTTACAAAACGTAATGCCTGTCCTACACATCCTGCGAACGATTAAGACCAGTTCCGTCCTGGTACGAGTCGTCTGACTCCGAGTTTAATTTTTTTCTGCAATCTAGTAACTGTCCGATGCCGATCTCTTCAATGGACATGTTACATTTCTGTATTGATGTTGTTAAACTCGCATCGGCTTGTGACACACATTTATACTTCTCGAGAAAATCATATTCATTGAAAATAGCTCGTATTTTATCTGCTTCGCTTGAATTCTTATATCGGGCCGATAGACCCGATTAATTTTTTTATCGGCCCGGTCCGTTAATTTTGTCTATCGGCCCGGCCCGGCCCGTTTGAAAATTCACCTTCATTCCGCCGGGCCGGGTACGGGCGTCGGGCCAAGCCCGGGCCCGTGCAGACCTCTAATGCACTATTTATTATTAAAAAAAAAAAAAAAAAAAAAAAAAAAAAAAAAAAAAATCTTATAAAAGAAAATAAACGTGACTATCAGCAAAAATATTTTTCTTGAAAACTAGAGCGTTCGTTTTATGTAATTATTATTATAATTAGTATTATGTTAGAAATGGCAATTTTTTTGTATTTAAACAAAATGTGAAATTATAGTTTTGACTTTTTGAAAAAATTGCAACGTGCCTTCACATGCTATGTCAGGAGTCGATGCAGGGGTTTCTTTTTTCTTGAGACCCGTTTTGTGAAAAGTAGTAATTCTTCTAAAGTTTTTTTTTTCGGGTTTTTTTTTTCGTTTTTTTATAGTGAACTTGTTTTATTTTCAACTTAAACATTAAACCTAACAAAATACAAATAATTAAAGAAGAGTATGTTTTTATGAACGGTATTTTGTGAATTGGTCTATTTTATTAAGAGAAAATTTCTGTAGGCACATGCTTTATCAAAAGTAATTCTGTGTTGTCTGTTTCATTAACAGGAATTTTGTAAAGGGGTCTGTTTTATAAGGCGTATTTTTCTGAAGGGACACTAAATAGGCCCCAAATTTTGTCTGGATAGACTCTCTAAATTCTCTGAAAAAAATACATAAAAAATTTAAATTTAAATATCGATGAATTTTTATTCATTATAAAGAATTTATGTAATTCGTACTTTTGTTTATTATTTTATCAATACCTGATTGCATCTATTTTTTTATAATTTTTGCTGATAGTGCCTTTTTGTGCAGTTTTATTGTTATTAAGATAATATATTTTTTCTTTGTAGTTCTATGAATAAGTTATTGTACCAGAAAATAACACCCTAGCGCGTATCGAAAAGCTACCAATGAAGTAGTTTTTTCATTCTTGCCTTTTTATAATTGTAATAGCTAATGCTATTACATTTTTTTTGCTGCTTTTTTACGAATTTATAAGCTTAAGGTTAAAATTTTATAAAGAAAATAACTAGGAGTAAAGCATCAAATTTACTAGATCTGCGTAATATCTTTGATTAAATAAAGTTACTCCGTTCGTGATGCAAAAAAGAGACAAGTTTCTTGAAATAGAAATTTATTACTAGTTAGTCCGAAGGTCAAAAGTTATTATTTTCTTCGTCTCTGGGTGCATTAATAATGCAAATATCCTATACAATATTAAATATATTCGATTAACTAAGTTCTGTAGAAGAAGGTCGAATAGAGCTTGTACATTAAAAACTACATTATTAGAATATTTAATAAATTCAGTTTATCATGTTTTGTGAGTTTAAAGGAATAAGGAGAATAAAACGTTAAAAATAAGGGAAAACTGAACAAATTAAGAGAAACTAAAATTCGCCTATAAAGGACTGCTTCATCTACATTTTTATGAATTAATAAACCTTATTCTATTAAAACTACAGCTATGGAAAAACTATAAGTATACGTTGAAAAATGAGTAATATGTACTAAAGTAATCATGAACTGAAAACAAAATCAAACATAATTTACTTACTCGTAATTAGGGGGAACATTAGGAAGAAAAAAAATGGCCATAATTTTTTTTTGAAAAAAAAAAAAAAAATGGTAATTTTTTTTTCTTCCCATTCTGACCAGAAAATCAGAATTCTAACTTTTTACGACTGCTCTTTCATCTTCACCCAACACTTCTTTTATAATGGCTGTTTCATAATAGAAGCCATCAGCCCATCAGAAGAAAATAACTCGGTGAAAGCGGAAACTCGGTTAAGCAGGACTCGGACAATCGGGACTCTAACTGTATATTTTATTTTAAAAGTGATCTTTAGAATATTTTTGTTGGTGTTCAGAGGAGACTCGTGACCCCCGTGATGGATCCGCCATTGTAGATTACGTAGTTCAGTATTACATATTTTAAGATTACATATTTTAAAATTAAAAATAAGTCGGCTATTAGAAAATTAGTAAAATTCTCTTCGTAAATATACTTTGCGGAAGAGGGGGGGGGGGCAAAATCCATGCTTGTTCCGGGTGCAAAAAAGGCTAATTTCGGTCCTGCTAGTATTTAAAACGCAGAGATTTTTAAACCAATTAAAGGGCCATTCCATATCACTTGTGGGCAGGGTTGCCGTCTTTTAGCGAGGCCAAAAAAAGCCGGCCGGCTTCTTTTTTGGTTTTAATCACTTAAAAAAAACCGGCTTTAGTTGAAAAAAGCCGGCTTTTATTTTTCAAAAATGTGGTTTATAGATAATTCATATAAAATTTGGATTAATTTATTTTTAATACGCTTATAAATATTTTCTGCTAAAAAAATATAAGCTTCTACTAAATTTTGTCAAATAAATAAGTCCTTATAACTGCTAGAATGCAAATGTGAAGGCATTATGTCTGAAAAAATATAAATTTTCAGAAGAATACATTAAATTAGACCCTAAAGTATTATTGGTTTGGAATCCTTTATTATACTACACACACCACACATTTTAAAGATTATACGAAAGAATAAAAAAATGTCACACAGCAAAATAGAAACATTCTTACATACTGATATTTACTTTTAAAATTGGTTAAAACTAAATAGCATATATGTATTTAATAACTGAAGTTATCTTATATAATACTTGAGAACACCCTGTAATAAGCAATTGATATTCTAACTTATAAAAATGATGTATGATATTGAAAAAGTTTTTCTGCTTCTAAGCTGTTATGTAACTTATTCTAGATATGTCCATACGGACAGATTAAAATCGTAGAATGAACAATGTTGAAAGAGAAATTAGGAAGGACTGAGGAAATTTTAGTGTGCATAAAATAAAGAGAAGAATTAAAAAAAAAATCTCCAAATAAAACGTGTTGAATTAGAATTTTGAAAAGCTAGTTGCTATTCAAAATAGTGCATATTCATGCATAAATTAATGCTTATGTTATTCATAATACTGTTTTAATAGAGATAAATGATGTTTTTATTAAATGACTATATGTGTGATTTTAAATAAATGTTTATGAGAAATAAAATAAGACTTGTATATTAATATTCCTTAAAATTAGTTAATAAAATATATAACTAAGGAACCATTGTCCTTTTTAATTATGTAAAGCAGTAAAAATGAAAAAAAAGGGTGTTAAGGTGAAAGTCAGTGTAAACCAGAGAAAGCAATTGGTATGGCCTTTTGTTCCAATATTAATGTCTTCGTTATTGAAAAATTGGATTATATTGATTTCTACCTCAATTAAGTGTCTTTAAAACTAATTAAAAAACACATAAAAATGTGTCATTTATAATTAAAATGCTTCACTGTATAAAAGCTAATTTTGGCCAAAAAAAAAAAAAAAAAAAAAAAAAAAAAAAGCCTGTTAAAACCAATAAAAGCCACCTGCGTTGCTTTTTTCAATTTTAGCCGGCTTTTTTGCAACCCTGCTTGTGGGACAGTTGTTATACGTATCACTGCTGTTTCAACAATGCTATTGCATCTTCAAATTAAAACAACTATGCTAATATAAAAACCTAGGATTTTTTGTTATTTTTAATGTATAGTTTATATTCTAACAACTTATAAGTCAATAGATATAGGTAGTGCCATGTGCAGGACATTTTTTCATGGAATGGCCCTATTATTGACTGAATAAGTTGATTGCAACCTTGGTCTCCTATACAAAAATTACTCATCTTGATGGGTGTTATCGCCTATCTTATTTTGTAAAAACAGTTTACAAACATCCAGTGTAAAAAAAAAAAAAAAAAAAAAAAAAAAAAAAAAAAAAAAATCCCTAATTTTACACTGCAGCATAGTTTATTGGTCTGTAAGATTTGAAATGAAAAATTTCAATTTGAACATCCCCTGCCACTTAAAGAAAAAAATGGCATTGAAGGAAAAAAATAGTCCAACTTCTGTAAACTATATTATTTTGAGAAATATATTTTCTTCAGTTATCCTCTTCTTCCCAAGAAATAGAAAATGAAAATATGAATTCTGCGAATTTTCTTTAACAGAGGACAGTATGAAATGCTTTTTCTCAGAAAAGTCCAATTTCCTAAGTTAAAGAAGCTATGACGTATACAAATACAAGAATGCATTGACATTTGCGAACAATTTTCAACATCAGAAAAAACGACCTACGCGTTACGAATTCTTGGTGGTGCAAATGAAACTTAATTTATAAATCTTAAAACTTAAATAGAGCGATCATTTCTCCAAATTTAACTTTTTTATGATTTGGCTAACAAATATATACGTACATATTCCCCCCCCCCTTTTTCTTTTAATCAGAAAACTATGTGGCATTATCTTTTGCAGCATTTTATTTAGAAATTAAATTATATCTCTCTGTTCTAAAAGAAAATAACTAACGTTGTCACTGCGGCCGTAAATGAATTTGTGACCGTAGGTCTTTCTTCAATAAAGATTCAATAAAGATTTACAATAAAAATAAGTGAATTAAATTTAAAAAATCAAAAAACCTGACTACGTAAAAAGCGGACTAATTAATTATTTCTCATCAATGTGAAACTATTTTTTGTATTACTTACTTATTTTTTTATTTACTTCTTTTGGTCACTTTTAAGTTGTGTTTAATTGTTAGTTCCTATCTATAAACACTGTTTTGATGAGGCCTGTAGATCTCTTAAAGGTTAGAGTTGCAGTAAATCTAGAAACTCTACCTACACAACTTCCAAGTCGTGTAATATTTAAACGGAGCTTCTGACTGTAAAATAGCGAATGAAACATTGTCTTCATTTTGAAAGATCTGTCCAGTGATATGCCACTCAATAGGGTGCGTAAAAATTTTTTTCGTTTCTACCACCATTTTGTATTTTACGGCCGCCATTTTGAATTTATAAAAACAAAACCTAGCCTGTAACCATTGGACGGTTAAGACGATTCGATAGAGACCTCATTCATTAAAATCCATCCAGCCGTTGAGATGTTTCGAGGGTATAAAGAAATCCACATACGCAGATACGCGTGAAACACACAACCCTTCTTGGCAGTCGGGTAAAAATGGGTAGTATTATAGAGAAATGTTTGATAAACATGTTGACGCAGACAGTTTTTAAATCGAAGAATTATTTTAAGCCATATTTATGTTGAAATAGGTCAAAATCGTTCCATTAAAAAAAGTTTTATAGGATCAAAAACTATATATAGGAATTTAATATTTTTTTCTAAAGATGTACATTACAAAATTGCGGTGTACTGACTGCATTTATTTTTTTAATTTGACTAATTTTTCAAGGAATTTTTTTATTTTTTATTCGAATTTTCATTATTTCAAGAGATATATCATATTTTAGAAAATGTTATTATTTTAAGTTGTTGCCAACTGTAAAAACAGCGCAAATAATCATATTTTCTTTCAATTAAAAATTTTTTACACGTGACTATTAAAAATAGAGAAAAAAAACTTTAAAATTGGAATTACATGATTACGTGTTAAAAGCAGGAAAATATCGAAAATTACGTCATAATATAGTGTTTACACGGGAATTTTAAAAAAGAAAGAAAACTTGAAAATGATAATTATATTAATATGTGCTTGAAAAAGAAAATGGACGAAATTATGTCATACTTAAAATGGCCAAATAATAATATTGCCAAACAGTTTTAAGTTTAAAAATAAATCTGCAGGAGACATTTATTTCATATTTTGAAATGATCTTTTTAACTATTGTTGTCAAATATAAGACAGCAGAAATAATATTTCCTTTCTAAAACTAAAGTATTTTCACGTGAATATTAAAAAGAGAAAGAAAACTTTAAAATAATAAATTCGTTAATATGCGCGTTAAAAGCATTCTATGGGAGAAATTACCGTACATTTAAAATCGCCGAGCAAATATATTGCCAAACAGTTTAAATTAAAAATATATATATTTACACGAGACATTTATTTCATATTTTGAGATCATTTTTTTAAACTACTGTTGCCAATTTTAAGACAGCGCAGATAATATTTCCTTTCTAAGAACGAAAATAATTTCACGTGAATATTAAAAATAGTAAGAAAACTTTGGTGAAAATTACATCAGATTTAAAACGATACATTTAAAATGTTTTGCTTAAAACAATTTCATATACCGTTGTTACAAAATACCGGGAGGCAAAGACTCTGTTTACTTAGTTCATTTTATATATCTTATTTTCAAATGTTTAAGTGATCTTATTTATTTAAACAGGAAAACAGCCATTACCTGTCTTAACAGCAAGTGATTCGGCCTTAAAATTCTCCAATCAAAGGAAAATGAATGGAGCCCCGTTTACAGGGAGATAGCCATTGGTTTTTCTTTATTATAATTCAATCTTCCATAATCTTTTTAAAGCTGATCAAATTAGCTTGTTTTTAGAGTCAGCTGTGCCTGAACGGTGGTTAGCGAACGTAGCTCGTAGGGGACATAGCCCCCAGTAATAATAAACTGAAACAATCAATGCATCGACACTGCATGTGTTATGTATATCTGACGGACTGCTGCAATATTGGACTCAAATTTTTATCTATATTACGATATCCTATTAAAATTCTTATTGCTTAATAATTTATTTGACTTTCTTTTTCCCTTGTAGTCCAGGCAATAGAGACCGTATAGGGACTCTACCTAGCAAAATTAATAGTAGTACTGGAAATCGGCTTTCTAGATGTTTTTTGAGTCGCTGAATCCGAATTTGTAACTTCCCACCAATATTTCCCCCGGCAACCCCCCCAAATTTTGGTAAAAAGCTCCCCCAAAAAAGGTTTTTATTAAAAAATTCCAAAAATTATTTTTATTAAAAAATAGCTAGAAATTCAGAAAGTAGACAAAATTTGCAACAAATTAGATATATGACATTGTGACTTAGGATGAAGGGGAAGGGGGAAACTGCCTCGGAACATGCGCCGTAGTGCTGCATGGACTAAGTTGCGCAATTCCACTTAACCACTTACACTTTTACATTAGCCCTCCCATCTTCCCTCCGAATTTTTTCTATAAGGTTTACTTTAAGTTTTTTGAATCGCTGAATCCGAATTTTTAACTTACCCCCAAAATTCCCCCCCTCCCGAAAACCCCCCAAATAGCTGTTTTTAACTTAAATTTCTTATTGTTTTAGGGGAAAAGCATTACGAAATTCAGAAACTAGACAAAATTTGCAACAAATAGGATATATGACATTATGACGTAGGATAAACGGGGAGAGAGGGGGCTGCCTCGGAACATTCCCCGTGCGCTTTTCTCAAAAACCAAATTTTTTCAAAAAATCAATTTTTGGGGGGGTTGTCGGGTGAAATTTTGATGGGAAGTTACAAATTCGGATTCAGCGACCCAAAAAACATAAAGTGAGTCGAAATCCAGAACTAGTGTTAATTTTGCCAGATAAAATCCCGTATTGCCTGGACATCATAATTTAGTGCACGTAGCGCAGCAGTGCATGTTCAGAGGCAGCCCTCCCCCTCCACGTTCATCCTAATTCATAATGTCATATATCCTATTTGTTTCAAATTTTGTCTAGTTTCTGAATTTCGCAATTCTTTTCCCTTAAAACAATAAGAAATTTAAGTTAAAAACAACTATTTGGGGGGGGGGGTTCGGGGGGGGGAAATTTTGGGGGGAAAGTTAAAAATTTGGATTCAGCGACCCAAAAATCTTAAAGTAAACCTTATAGAGAAAGTTCGGAGGGGAGATGGGAGGGCGAATGTAAACGAGTGAGTGGTTAAGTGGAATTGCGCAACTTAGTTTACGCAGCACCGCCCGCATGTTCCGAGGCAGATCCCCCTTCCCCTTCATCCTAAGTCATAATGTCATATATCTAATTTGTTGGAAATTTTGTCTACTTTCTGAATTTCTAGATACTTTTTCTCTAAAATAATAAAAAAATTGATTGTTTTAATACAAACCTTTTTGGGGTTTTTTTTTACCAAAATTTGGGGAGGTTGCCGGGGGAAATTTTGGTGGGAAGTTACAAATTCGGATTCAGCGACCCAAAAAACATCTAGAAAGCCGATTTCCAGTACTACCATTAATTTTGTTAGGTAAATTTCCCTATTGCCTGGACTATTGTGCTTTTAAGATATTAAAGAAATGTCAGATTTTAAGAGTTGAAAAGTTTTTGTTAAAAATGTTCAGTTATATTTTACTGACTTGCATATTGAGAATTTGTAAATTGTAATCATCTGTTATTCTTCCAAAATTCCATTTAACATTAGAAAATTCCTTTTCCGTTACTTTATTGATTTTCATAATATCTTATAAACTATGAAATTAATTATTTATTGAATTACAGTAACTAAAATAAAGAGTTATTACACGCTTGTCAATAAAGATGCTCTTTATAATGATAAAAATATGACTATCCAAACTAAGTTTAAAATTGCTAAAAGTGATAAAAAATACACTTAAAAAGCATAGAAATACCTTTATTTAGATCGACATATGTTTCATCGCTCAAACGGCGACATTCAAGAGCTTTGTTGATACAAATATTTTTGCAATTTTTTTTTTTTTTTAAACAAGAAATTGGAAAATAACGAGACCATATGTTACGAAATCTAAATTTTTATGCGGCTCCTGAATCCTATAAGATAATTAGATAAACTTTCATTATTTAATAAGTTAAACAATAAAAATTTCATTATGTCACTTTTTTTGCGCCAGGAAACGCTGAAAATACATAAAATCCAAAGTATCATAACTTGGTAAGTTTTGGTCTTAGAAGAGTAGTAGACCTTTACTTTTGTTTTACTTATTACAGCATGGAAAAAGTTTGCCTAAATATATAATTTATAGGAGCCATGAACAATATAAACATTTAACTTCCGTAACTTTTTTTTTTCTTTGCGTCAATGGATTTTTATTTGATAAAGAACAATATTTAAAACATTCTTGGAATTGGTCTATTTCTAGCTCTAAGGATTTAACAATCAGTTAGCTACAGCTAAACGATAAGAAGGAACTCCTATGTAAAGAATGTATGTAAAGAACTCAAAAGTCAAAACCGCGAGACTTCCGAAATAAAATCTATTATTAATTTGAAATTTTTTATCGCTGAATTTTTATTCAATTTGACTAACATTCGTAAAGCCAACAAAGGGAAAAATTATCCAAACCGGAATTCGAATCAGGATCATTGACTTTACGCGCCAGTGCTCTACCACTGAGCCACCTGGACGATACCCAGCTCACCACTTCTCACTCTTATCTGTTGGTACAGATGAAAATCAGTTCACATTTTTAAGACCAATCATCGAGAAAAATTATATTTATATTTTGATTTATACAATAATAGTAAAATGGACTGGACAGAAGAGGGGGGTAGGGGTCTTTTTTTTCCTAAATTCACCAATTTTCTTAAATAAAACTAAGATTCCTCTCTTCCATATTATTTTCATAACTTTAATTTCCATACATATAAGGCAAAAACATGCCCGTGAATAACGCTGACGTCCTATTGACGATGGCAACACCTAATCCACAAGCTTAGCTTTTACTGCAATTTGTTAAACCTCTAAATCATCGCAAAATTTCACTTTTTACATAGCCGAATGGGAAACGAAAGTTCTTCCAACTTAAGTTTGTTTAAAAACTGTATCCCCACTGACTGTTTTTTTTTTTTTTTTTTTTTTTTTTATGTTTTAAAAATAATTTTAAAGTAAGAATTTTTTTTAATAAAAATTACATCGTGTACAGCACAATTACAAACGATTAACCCATAATAATATTTCATGACGAAATTAAAACTTCATCTATAAATAAATAAAATAATACTAGAAAACAGGAATTCTACTTTTTCAGAAATTAGTGTCGCCTCCGATGGAAAAAAAAAAAAAAAAAAAAAAAAAAAAGTATATAAATATAGATACAGTAGAGTCTCGATTATCCCTGTTAATATGGACCAAGGTCATCTCGGATAAGCAAAAAACTCGGATAAACCGGATTTACACAAATCGTCACTAACTAAGGAGATGAAATATAAATTTTCACTTAATTCATTTATTAATTCATAGTTTTTTCAATCTAACTTTTACCTTTCGAATAGATCATTTTCTGCTGATGGACTGATAGTTTCCATTATTATGAAACAGCTATTATAAATGAAGTGTTAGGTGAAGATGAAAAAGCAGCCGTAAAAAGTTGAAATTCTGATTTTCTGGTCAAAATGGAAAAAAAAAATAATAATAATATGGCCATCCCCCCCCCCCCCCCCCCCACACACACACACACGCATTTATTTTATATAAAATACGTCATTCTCATCCTCTGAAGAATTCTTCATTCATCCAGTGTTAAACAACATTTATAGAAAAGTATTCATATAACGTCACTAACGCTAAATAATACACCAATCCAGATACCACTCAAGAAACTCGACCAAAAAATAAAAAATCGGCTATCAGATGATTCATATGGCTTCATTTGTTTGTAATATAGATAATTAAATTAAATTTGGCTTAGCTCCTCCCTATGTTTTATCAGAAATCATTCATTTATATTTTTTCAAAATAGCTCGTATTTTAATTACTTTTTTTCAGTAGTTATGGGAAAATAGCAACAAAAAGATATAATTACTATTTTCCAACTATTTTTTTTTCTTTACCTTCTACAGAAATGGAGTACTTGAGTTGCCAATAAAAAACAAAAGGTGTTAAAAACTACAAAAAAAAAAAAAAAATAATAATAATAATATCTAAAAAATAAATGCAGATGCAGTTTTCAAACAAATTGCATTAAAAAGTACTTTTTCCCAACAATAAGACAGTATAAAAATTAAAAATGTGCGATTGAAAAATTGCAGTATAGATTATTCCGTGCAATGATACATCTGCTTTGTTTTACGGCTGAATAATCCAACGTAACGTTATTTTTTGGAGACGACACATTAATAGGTTGGAGAAAGAAATAGCATACTGGGGGCTAATAAATAAATTTAACAGACATGTAATTGAACTACAAGCTTAAATCCCTGAAATTATCAGAATCAAAAAGCTGCCGTAAGTAAAGGATTCTTTGCAGATCTCCTTGGTTATAAACTCCTAGCATGCGGTTAATACAAAGTATCACTTTAACTCCTTGGGGACGAGCGTCCGGTATTCGTACCGCGTAAGGTGCTCAGAATCAGTAATTATTCTCACCAGTAAATTTTTATCGTAAATTTTGCCTTATTTAATCCGAGCATTTTCCCGATTCAATGAGTCAAAAATTTCTGTTTTAAAAAACCGGTGATAAAAGATTTAAAATTCTGTAAAAGACGCTCGTCCCGAAGGGGTTAATAAAATTAAGCCTTTACTTGAATACATAATTTATATTTTTTCATATAAAAATGCTTTTCGGTATTGTCATCCTGCAATCTAAAAAAAGAAATTAAGCATAAAAAAGCTATTAGGGTTTTCAATAAATAATAAAAGAAAAATTATATACAGTAAAACCTCCCTAAAACGACCACGTTCCGTTCCATAAAAAATTGGTCGCTCCAAGAGGTGGTCTCTTAATGGAGGTCATGTTTAAATCTCGATTTTAATTATTGAAAAAAAAAGGAAACAATTAATGTTACTAAAATTTATTTTTCATATTAGGGAAAAATATAAAAATTTAAGTATCAAAACAAAAGTTAATTACATAGGTTAATTACTGCAGAGTTTAAAAAATGAATGCAGTGACCTTTGCTTTGATTTTACAGTTTCATCTTTTATAACTTTTATTTCCCAGTCCTTTCGAAGTTCAGTAAATAAATGCAATTTTTTTTGAACGGAAACAAATAATAACGATTTCATTACTTTATCTATTTCTTTGAGATTTTTCCGACAGAATAGGGCAGAGAAGTTTATTGACCGTCATTTTTAATTTGTCATCAGAGTTGAATTCATTGCCTGAAAAGGCACAAAGGAGTTTAAACGCTTAAAAGTTACCGGGATAAAAATATATATATATATAAACTTAGTTTAGAAGTTTGATGAATAATGCACTCTCCGGAATTATTTTTCTAATAAAACCTTCTTCAAGCGACCAGGAAAAACGGAATTTTCTTCAAAGAAATTGGTCGCTCATGGAGGGAGTTCAACTGGGATGGTCTCTGAATGGAGGTAAAATTAGTATTGAGCCTATGGGAATAAATTTCGTTCCATGAAAAAATGGTCGTTCATGGAGGTGGTCGCTTATTGGAGGTGGTCGCACAGGGAGGTTTCACTGTAGTATATGGTTTTCACCTATTTTCTGTAACCCAGGAAGTCCGGGTGGATCTCCAGTTATAATAATAATAAAAAGAAACTGAACTCCATTGTAAATAGAATTGTTTTTGCCTGTGAGTGTTAGTTTTTAGGTGCGTTCGTAATTATATAAATACATTAGCACCTACAATCGTCGTCTGGTCCTTTTTGTCATTCCACATACAACAGCGCAAAAACTACCCAGCCGAATGGTTTGGAATTTAATATATATTATCGTTGCAGAATTTTGTCGAGTCATTTCAAATTTTGTGAAAATCGAATCAAAACTTAAAAAGATATCAATAAAAGTTTTCTTTATTCTATTAAATTTTATCATACGTAATTAATTCAATGATCCCATGATAGGTAACGATTCTAGGTTTCCATGGTGATAACGTCCTATTTAAGATGGAGTCCTATTATTTCCCTATTACTGAATTTAATATATAGAATCGTAATAAATTTTGTATTCATGCATTTTTGCGTAAGAGTGCAACAGCTATTGCACCAAGATCTGAATATTTATAAAACTAGTTATAGTACGAATGCACCTCAGTTACTACGTTTGACGTTCAATTTGCGACTTGCTTGGTAAAATACTGTTTCTTAATCATCACTTTCTACATATGGAATTTTCCCCCAGAGTTGAGAAGGGTCACAGTAATGGTACAGCGTCTAGAATACCTATTGTGGAAATACGCTATCCAAACAACGCTAAAAATTTGTATCCCTTAAATGTGCGCCGATACTGCTAAAATCCCAAGTGTCGATCGCAGCGACATCTGCAGGATTTTCGTATTACATTGTATAGACTAGCAATATCTTGCAGTTGTAGAAAATATCCTGCAGATGTCACTGCGATCTGTATATTTCAGCAGCATCGTTGCACTTTTTTAAGTATTGCAGGGATAGCCAATTTCCACACTGTATATTCAAGGCGCTATAGTAATGGTACTGAAACAAATACCTGTATTATGCCACATGAACTGCCGGGACATTACAATCTACCACGTAGTGTTTTCGTACTACTAAAGACTTACTTAAATGTAAAATATTTTGATATGATAAATAAAATGTAGATATTTTGATACAGAAAAAATAAATAACGAAAATACCACATTGCACAAATTTCTCACCAGTAATCGCATTTAAAACTATTTTAATGTTATTACATTATTCTCTAACACTTTTGCCGCTTACCTTTTTTTTGCTTATCTTAATTGTTTTCCCTATATTTTTGATTAAATAAGCTCACGGAACAGTTTAATTTAGATAATGGATAAACTGCATATATGTGTTTTAGCAAAGCTTCCGTTATTCTACTGGTTCATTGTATAGCAAGATTGGGCGTGTTTTATTTGAAGCATTATACAAAACTTATTCAGAAAATTAATGTATCCTATTAGGATTATGGCTTAACGACGGGAGCAAAGTGTACCATAAATGTCACAAAATATTTAATTGGATAGGTGGGATGAAATATACAAAATGAAAATTTTAAAATTATTTCTTTATACGGAAATTTTGAGATTGTGGATTTAATGCTCTTGTTTATAGTTATCGAAGTAATAATAAGAACTAGAGAACAGGAATTCTGCTTTTTCAGAATTTAGTGTCGTCCCCGGTATTTCCATTACTTCATTTTCTTCTGGTGGACTGGTGGTTTCTATTATTATGAAACAGCCATTAAAATGAAGCGTTAGGTGAAGATGAAAGAGCAGCCGTAAAAAGTTAGAACTCTGATTTTCTGGTCAGAATGGAAAAAAAATGGCCATAATTTTTTTTTTTCAAAAAAAGAAAAAAAAATGGCCATTTTTTTCATTTTTTATTAGAAGAAAATAACTCGGTAAGCCTCAATCGGATAATCAGGACTCTATTGTAGTGCAAAACATATTTCAATTTTAAGACTTAAAGCACACGCTTTTATTTTATGTAAAATGACGTCATTTGCATTAATATAGATATTTAAAATTAAATATAGTTTATACTAGCTCCATGTTTTATCATAAATCATTCATTTATATTTTTCCCAAAATAGCACGTATTTTAAATACATTTTTTCAGTTTTTATGAGAAAATGGAGTATTTGAGTTGCCAAAATGAAACAAATGTCGCTAAAAACTATAAAAAAAATTAATATTTCAAAAATAAATGGAGATGCAGTTTTCAAACAAATTGATTTTTTTCCCCAATACGTCGATATAAGCATTGAAAATGTGCGGATGCTTAAAGTTTTAAAAAATGCTATAGAGTATTTAATCGCACAATGAAATATCGGCTTTTGTTTTACGGCTGGCTAATACAAGGTAACGTTATTTATTGGAGACAAAATAAGCTGGGAGAAAGAAATAGCATACCGGGGGCTAAAAATACCACATTGCACAAGTTTCTCACCAGTAATCTCATTTAAACCTTTTATAATGTTATTACATTATTCTCTAACACTTTTGCCGCTTACCTTTTTTGCTTACATTTGCTTATCTTAATTGTTTTCCGATATTTCTGATTAAATAAGCTCACGGAACAGTTTAATTTAGATAATGGATAAACTACATATGTGTGTTTTACCAAAGCTTCCGTTATTCTACTGGTTTATTGCATAGCAAGATTGGGCGTGTTTTATTTGAAGCATTATACAGATTCAAAAAATTAATGTATCCTATTAGGATTATGGCTTAACGACGGGAGCAAAGTGTACCATAAATGTCACAAAATATTTAATTGGATAGGTGGGATGAAATATACAAAACGATAATTTTAAAGTTATTGCTTTATCCGGAAATTTTGAGATTGTGGATTTAATGCTCTCGTTTATTGTTATCGAAGTAATAATAATAAAGTCTAAATTGGTGACATAAAAAAACAATAAAATTAATTTGGCAAAAATCAAAGTTTTAATCACAGATGTGGCAAAGAAGGTGGACTTAGCGGTTAACCCTTTATATCCCAAATTATGAATTTAAAAAACTGTATGTCCTCGAAACTTTTTTGTCCTTGCATTAATATGATACATTAGAAGATGTACCCGCTAATCAGAAATTCCGGTTAAACCGAACCGATTTTATTTTCGAAAATTATACTAGAACAGATTAACTTACGAAATTTTCGGATGACAAGATGAATCTCCAGAAAAACGTGCAGAAGTTAGAATTAAACAAAAAGTGGTAGTAAAGAAGGTTTTTTATTCTTTAAACAGCTTGAATAGAATTTTTAAAAAAATACTCACTAATGAAAAAGTACAACATATGTGCACGAATATAAAATGAAAACGTGCCCTGTTGGTCTACTTGTAGAAACCATCTAAAAAAAATTCTCGAATGTGACTAAATTATATTTCCTATCAGCAGTTTAATTTCGCAAGTTATGTACAGAAGTCTTCTTTTCTACCCCCTCGTCGACGTGGTGATTGAGCTATTTGTAGATTCGCGATTTTAAACCGTTTGTAATGGGTTGTTACATAATTCTTCAGTCTGAAATTCCATTGGATTATCATAAATATCAGGAGAGATTAAGCAACGAATACTATTTTTTTCCGAAAAAAAAATGCCCCAATAAAACCCCAAAAAGTAGACTTTAGAATCTAATAAATGCCCATAAGAATAAAAAGTGCTTTTAAGTATTAAAAAAAAGTGCCCTTTTTTTCCACAAGCAGCACCCTGCCCGTTTTTAAACTTGGGGGAAACTCTGAGCATTATAAATTGAAATATGTTTATATTCCCCCGCATTAACTCCAGAAACAATACTGTTTACTGCGTGTTATTTCCAGTTAGTGATATCTTATTAACATATTTTTAAATACATTAAATATTTAGATAACAGAGAAATAACTTTTCTGTAATGTAAAATATAATAAGAGATTTTCACCATATTTTGTTAGCTTTGCAGAGGTGAAGTTTGAATAGACTTCTTGTTCAAAAATTTCGTTTGGTTATTCTTTATTATTATTAAAATAAATAAATAAAAATAAAAAAATAAAAAAATAACAAAAATAATTTAATTTTAATTAAATTATTTAATAATAAAAAAATTGCTTAAATAGATAAACTTGCGTATATCATTATTATTCTTATTATTTTTATATACAAAACTTTCAATTTAGATAATGGATAAACTGTTTGTATGCGTTTTACCAAGCCTCGGTAATTTTATTGGTTTTCTGCACCAACAAGATCGAACATGTTTTATTTGAAGCATAACAAGTTCAGAAAATGAAAGTACCCTATTAGTATTATGGCTCACCGACGGGAGCAAAGTGTACCCTAAATGTTACAAAATATTTAACGTGTATGAAATAATAGGATATGAAAGAATAAGGTGCATGAAATATAGAAACCAATAGTTTTAAATTTATTGTTTTATCCGGAAATTTTGAAATTGCGGATTTAATGCTCTCGCTGTTATCATCATCATAATAATAATAAATAATAATAATAAACCAAATTTGTGAACATAAAAAGTGAAGAATAAATTGGCAAAAATCACAGTTTTAATCATTGCTATAGCGAAGATGTTCGACTTAGGTTAAATATATCCTCCAGCATTGAAACACTTTGTTCATTACTTAAAATTACTCTCATTTCAGAAAAAAAGAATGAAATGTTTAGTAAATATTATAAATTAAACTTTCTCTCATATGCCACATTAACCTAAAAAAATATTATCATTTTCCGTTTAATATTTTCGCGTTAAGTAAGGGCTTAGCATATTTTTAAATACATTAAATATTTAGATAATACAGAAATATTTTTTTCTGTAATTTAAAATATAACATTACGAGTTTCTCACCAGATGTAGCTTTGCAGAGGTGCAATTTTAATAGATCTTGTTGAAAAATTTGTTTCGTTGAACTTTTAAATATTACATATTATCTTTAAACAGAGCAATTCAATTTAGATAATGGATAAACTGTATGTATGCATTTTACCACGACTAGGTAATTTTATTGATTTTCTGAACCGACAAGATCGAGGATGTTTTATTTTGAAGTATTATCTAGAAACACAGAAAATGAAAATATCCTATCCATATTATAAGAGTTTCCCCTAGGTTTAAAAAAGGGTGCTGCCGGTTAGAAAAGGCACTATTTTAAATCTAAAGGGCATGTTTCGGATTCTTTAGGGCACTTTTAGATTCTTTAGGGCACTTTTAAATTCTTTAGAGCCCTTTTCAGATTCTTTAGGGCACTTTTCAGATTCTTTAGGGCATTTTCAGATTCCTTAGGGCACTTTTCGGAATCTTAAAGGCACTTTTTCGATTTTTAAATTCATTCTTTTGATTTTTAAAGCCTTTTAAGACATCATTGAGCCAGTTTTAACTATGCAATCAAATTTTTTAAGGCAAAAAGAAGAAAGGGTACTTTTTTATACTGAGAGGCAAGAAGAGTGCAAATTTTTTGGATGAGGGGCAAGAACGGTGCTAAATTATTTAATCAGGGACAAGAGAGGTGGTATTTTTTAAACCAAGGGGCAGATGAGGTGCAGCCCCCCCCCCCTGAAACTGCCTGGGGGGAAAATTTGATATTTGGTTCACCGACGGGAGTATATTTAATTGAATAGGCAGGATGAAATATAGAAACTTGTAAATTTAAACCCTTTGTTTTATCTAAAAATTTTGAGATTGCGGATTTAATGCGTTCGTTTATTGTTATCGAAGTAAAAATAATAATTATCCAAATTGGTAACCTAAGAAAAATTGAAGATTAAATTGGAAAAAATGAAAGTTTTAATCACTGCTGTAGGAAAGAGGATGGACTTACTGGTTAAAACATATCCTCGATGATCGAAAAAAAAAGTTCATGATGTAAAATTACTCTCATTCCATAAAAATTAAATTTAAGAGCTATAAATATATAGAAATATCTTCATATTCCACATTAACTTCGGAAACATTACTATTTACCGAATGTTATTTTTGAACTAGTAAGGACTTAGCATATTTTTAAACATATTAAAGATTTAGATAACATAGAAATTACTTTTTATATAATGTAAAATGTGATATTAAAAGTTTTTCACTGTATTCATTTAGCTTCGTAGAGATGCAGTTTTAATAGATCTTGTTAAAAAAATTGTTTCGTTGCCCGTTTTTAATATTATTATTAAGAATCGACCTAAACAGGTTTTTAAGACCGAAACTGAAATTGAATATCGGTAACCTTCCTATTTTCGGCCGAAATCAAAAAAGTCCATTTTATTAAAGTAATTAATACATACATAAATATACATAATTATTAATTAATTATACGTGTGGACCAAGTTGGCCCTCTGTGCCTCTGACCAAAACTTTTTATTTTCTTATAAAATAAAATATTATTAATTCATCAACGACACAGAATGATTTTTTAATTATACGAATTTCATCTAATTGAAAAATGCTTTAGTTATACATACCTCGATTTATCTTTTGTAAGAACTTTTGTAAATGATCATCTGTTATACTAGAACTTCCTGAAAGAATATTTGAAACACTTCTGCAGTTTCAAACTAAATATTTTTTATTACTGTTAAGTCTGCACTCGTAATGAGCACGTGAAAAGCGTCTTCAAAGTTTAGTCCTATGTGCATTGCTAACTTTATATTTTGCCCTCACGTCTTGCGTTAGTAATGATTGATAATTGTAAACAGTGAAGTTCATGGCAATAGTGTCTCATTTGAGCCGATACAGCTCAAATCAATGAGTAATGTTGAAATTTTCCGAAGAAAGAAAAGTGATTTTTGGAATACAGATAGTTTCGGTCCGGCCGAATTTTCGGCAGCATTTGTGGCGAAACTCAGATTTTGGTCCGAAAACGAAAGCGAAACCGAATTTTCGGTTGATCTCTAATTATTATTATTAGTTTTATACACAGCAATTCAATTTAGATAATGGATAAACTGTATGTGAGCGTTTTTCCCAGGCCTCGGCAATTTTATTGATTTACTCCTCACAGGAAAGATCGAGCCTGTTTTATTTGAAGCATTATATAGAAATTCAGAAAGTGGAAGTATCCTATTAGCATTATGACTTGCCGACGACGGGAGAAAAGTGTACGATAAATGTCACAAAATATTTAAGTTAATAGCCGGGATGAAATATGGAGATCGACAATTTTAAACTTATTGCTTTATCCGGATATTTTAATATTGGGGATTTCATGCTCTCGTTTATTGTTAAGAGATCTCAGGACTCTTAAAGATTCAAAATTTTTGAAATTTTAATTTTTTTAGATGTTAAACTACTATCTTTACTGAACGTTTTGATGTAATTGTTTTCTTGAAATTCTCATTAGAACAGAAGTTATGGCTTTTAGAATTATACCCGCTCAATGGCTGAAGCGCTGTTTCTAAAACTTTGAAGTCATTTTTCTCCAAATGACGTTTTTAGGTGTAACCCGCACGATATCTCAAAAACTTCACAAAATATTTTCCTGAAATTTTCAAAACATATGTTTCATGTTAGTCTTTATAAACTGAATCTAAAGTTTTCTTTCTATTGTTCAAAAAAAAATTTTTTTACGTTATTATATTGTTGAAATTTTCAAAATTTTGCATTAGCTAAATAAAACTTTTACTAAAAATATAAAAATGCTTTAAATACATATTTACTTATGTCCAGGGTAATTATTGTAATCTGAAGTATAAGTAGGCAACAAAATTTTTATTCTAGTGGTAAAATTTATTTTGTAATCCTGCGCGTAAGCTGTTATACCAATTTTTTCTCGTCAAATGTCTGACAGTTTGGAGCCCCCTATTGCCCCCTATTGACAATTTGGAGCCCCCTAAATGCTAATTCTACATCTTGCAATTGTTTAAATAGATAAAATGAAAGAACATACTATACTTATATCTTTCATCCCAATAAAAATTTTGTTTTAAAATCGTATACATTTTAAGATATTAAATGTTGAAAATGATCTTTTTCCCCCCAATTTTATGAGTCTTGAGACCCATTAAGGGGAGATTTTTAAAAAAAAATAGAAAACTAATTTGGTGCAAGTATACCATAGCAGCAAATTATTTTCTACCACCTCATATGCTAATTATATTAATGTAAGGCAATATCTTGGAACACATAGACCCACCATTTGAAATTTGTGTTTTCATTTCACACTCAAAGAAACAATTTTTTTTTTTTTTTTTTTAACAAAAGGGAGAAAATAAACAAAAATCACAGAAGGACAACTTATTATATTAACATGTAAAAAAAAAAGCACCCAACACAAAAGAATATATATATATATATATATAATAAATTTGAAATCACAAATATATGAAGAAATTGATAAAGTTCTAAAGATGATTTAGAAATGAACATAGGAAACCAGTATGTAAAATAAGAAACTATGAATGACTCACAGAATCATCAGAGGAGCTTGTGAGTTCATTCATAGAAGATGCGTTATTTCATCCAATTTTGTCGGCATTAAGCCTAAAATGACAGAATTTAGCTCCTTATAACGCAAACATTACAGAAAATAGATAATAAAAAGCTAACAGATCCAAAGAAAGATACACCTCATACAGGATATTAAAAATTATTAGAGCACAATACCTGAATGACATACTAAGAGTCAAAACTACTGCATATCAGCATGGAAGACAAAGTTAAGACTATTTTAAGAGGCTACTTCAGTCATGCGAAAAGACCCTTTCGCTAATGCTAATCCTATGGAAGAAATTTATAAAGATATCTCGGTCGCATTTCAATATTTTAAAATGATTTTTTTTGCATTGAATAGTTGAGATCGATCTGTACAAAGACCGTTTTTTACTTTTTCGATTTTGTTTACAGGCATTTTTAATGAGGACACTTCCATTTTCGGAACCGGTTTCGAAACCGAAAGTATCCTCATAAAAAAAAATCTGAAATCAATATCGAAAAAGCAAAAAACGGCCTGCATACAAATTGCTCTCAACTATTCAATGCAAAAAAAAAAATCATTTAAAAATATTGAAATGCGACCGAGATATCTTTATAAATTTCTTCCATAGGATTAGCATTAGCGAACGCGTCTTTTCGTTTGAGTGAAGTAGCCTCTTAACATGTGATCTACAACTGGAGCATCTGAGTGGAACCCATAACTATGCTGCCATCTGGTATGAGAAATGAAAAATGTAAATTGGAACTGGATTAATAACAAAATGTTTAGTGTTGCCACCTTAAGCCACCTCCAAAAAATAAAAGGGATGAAAATGATTGAAGAAATCAAGAAAAGACTTAGATTAACTTTTAGTTAAACTAGAATGAAAAAATAGGAATAAACTTAATAAGTACTGAGTGAATACAAAATAAAATAAAGAAAAGGAATAAATTAATACAAATAAAGAAATAAAGAATTATATAAAAATAAATAAAAGGGCAATTGAGTAAATTAACGTTTTAAAGACAAAAAATTGTAATATAAAAAATGAGAATATAAATAACATTTAAAAAGATGAGGAATATTTGATATAGTAAAATTTAGCCTTGTATTATGTAAATAAATGTGAAATTTTAAAAAGCAATGAGGAATATTGAGATAGTAAAAAATATCCTTAAATGATGATGCAATATGTGAAAATTTATTATGTTAAATGCATAATACCCCGTATATATATATATATATTTAAATTATTATTATTATTATATTTCCATACAATATATAAGCATATATACATACACTTATACACGCTCACACACATAAAAACATATAATGTTTTAAACTTTTTTTAGCATATATATATATATATATATATAGAGAGAGAGAGAGAGAGAGATAAACATTCCCGACCACCAACAAAAACTGTGAAATTATGAATAAAATGAGATTAGCAAATTGACAAAAATACATTTTCCCCCAACACACTTAACATAGATTCCAAAAACATAGTAAAAAACAGCAGAAATTGAATAACAGAAATAGAATAACGGAAATTTGTAGAACTTAGACAGAATCGTCAGGTTCCAAATGCCTAAAGTTCCACAAATAAAATGTGTGGTTTCATCTTCATATTAGCCATAAAATAGCTAAAGAATATGAATTTGGGACAACCACACACATAAAACAGATATATTATAATATTTATTCTTACAAACAAAAAGTATATGTCGATTATTGTTACCAAAGTGTGTGAAAATGTCAATGGCTATCGTAGATCTGTCAAGGAATTTCTCATGGGGTCCTGTTTCTGTGAAATTGTGAACAAATTTTGTATGCTTCTAAAATATCAAGTCCTAATTATGCGAATCTGAAATTAAAGTTTGTATTCAGGTTCCTGTTAATACTTTCTGATTATTCCTTCTTTAACAAACTATATAAATGCATTAAATTTAGGTACATAATTTTATTGCAATTTCAGCTGTTTACTGTCAAGTCATATATATATATATATATAATTTTAAAGACAAGGGTTCATTTTTAAGAGAAATAGTTTTGTGAAGAGTCCTGTTTTAGGATAAAAAAAAAAAAATTGTTAAGGGTCCTGTTTACAAATGAAAAAAAATTGAAGGTTCCTATTTAAGATGAAAGATCTGTGAAGATTTCTTTAAAGAACCCATTTTCTTCCTATAGACATCCGTTACATATAGCATGAAAATATTTACACATATCCATGACCAGCAGCCGATTCTGGTACTGGAAACATGCCTTTTTTTTTGTTTAAAATTTTCAGGGAGGGGGTTTTATTTCAACTATTTGTTCTAATTTGCTTAAAAAAAAATCTTTGTTTATTAGCCGTTTTCAAAGATTCAAAGATTTCATCATGGCACTCACTGTCTCCTCATCTTCATTAAAACTTTGAATAAAGAATAATATTCATTCTGAATAATTTTCAGCTACAAATACTTCTTTTATATTATTATTAACTAGCTAACTTGCCCGGCGTTGGCCGGGTACGTCAAAGAACAGCACGAATTGCGAAAAAGCTCTGAAAATCACAATAAGATATCGCGAAGAAATTTTAAATCGCTGCACAAATTTCGAAAACAGAAAAAATATATACATTGTGCTCGAAGATTGAAAGTTGATTCCTTTCACTAAAGTGGAAAAATGGTAGGAAATCGCTAAAATACACTAAAAATCGCATGCAAAATTCCCGAAAAATTGGAAAATTGCTATACCAAATCCGAATAAACTTTATTGAAATGAGAGCAGAAATTACTTTAGCATTATAGGTCAAAAATGGAATGTCAAAAAATTGCAGCAGATCGCGAAGAAACGTAAAAACCGAATTAAAAAAACACAAAAAGTTCAAAAATCACGAAAGTAAAATTTACTATAATTGGATAGAAGTTTCAAATCTAATTCCTTTGACATGCGGGCTCTCTTAAAATTTATGTTTGGAAAAGCATGCTAAGCACTCTATCATGTTACTTTTATTGATAATTTAATTTACTTGCATTCCCTTAAATATAATTAATATAATCCCTTAAGTTAATATTAGTTTTTGTTGCATCAAAATATCTCAATTTTTTGATTTTCTGTAAGCAAGTAATCCCTATTGGTTTACAATGGAAGTCTATAGGAATTTGGCGAATTTTTAAAGATATCATCAAGTTGGCACACTTTCGGTGATTCATTTTTGTCGCCAAATTTGGCGATATATCGCCAAGTTGGCGGTATTTTCCGGCAGAGCTGTGTCCCCCTTACAGTAACCCCTTTATAGGTATGGAGATGCATTAAATGCTGTTCAATAATTGCATAAAAAATTTGCTAAAAATTGAAAAATTGCAATACGAATTCCGAATAAACTTTTTTTAAAAGAGAACAAAATTTACTATATTGGGGTAAAAGAAAGAAACTGTATTATTTTCACTAATGTGGAAAAATCGCCTCGAAACATAAACAAGTTGGAAATTACACGTCAAACGTGGCAAATGAGGTGCGTTCGTACTATAACTAGTTTTATAAGTATTTTTTGCACTGCCTACTGTACTGAATGTATATTTTAGTGCACTTCATAAGGGCATATCAATTTCATTCTGTTCGAAAGGCCTGTAATATCATTAAAATGAACTTGAAGTCATTTTTCCCCATTGGCCGCAACGTAACGGAAAACTTTTGACTGTCCCTGTAATTAAACTATACATTCGATTTTCATAAAATTTGAAATGACTCGACAAATTTATGCAACAATTATATATTTTAAATTTCAAACGATTCAGTTGGGTAGTTTTTGCACTGTTATATGCGGACGGACAGACGGACTGAACGACGACTATAGGTGCTACGTATTTGTATAATTACGAACGCACCTAAAAAGCGCTAAAAATCGCATAAAAAATAAATTAAAAAAAAATCTAATCAAAAAATCAAAAATCGGGCTTCGAGGTGCAAAACTTCATATATAGACGTATCTTTTCCCCAAATTTTGTAGCTCTACGTGCAACGGTCTCTTCAGAACACCGTCCACACACTCACACACAAACTTCTTTCCTTATTATTATATAGATTTCTTCTTCTTTTGTAGAATTGGTCAATAAAAAGAAACTACGTAGTTTACTCCCAATGCATTGTAATTGCTAAATTGTTGCAGAGAAAAACAATATATTTTTTCGAATATTAATTTCCTAATTTATATAATATAAAATTAATATTAAAAAAAAGTGTTGTAGCCTATAAAAATTTTAACAGAAATTAATTTCTTGAAGCTTCAGATATTCGAATCAAAAATTTCATCTCATTCCGCCAAGCAGTTTTTGAGTTACGCTTAAAAAAAATTCCCGCATTGCAGTTTGTTTTGCAACTAGTAAAAATGATTTTAACGTTAGGATTTCAAAACTTTACATCTGCATAAATTCCTAAACTTCTTTATCGAATGACTTCTCTTATGGTTTCCGAAGATAAGATTTACTCAAGAATCCAAATATGTCAAAATTAGTTATTTGTATTCTAAGCATATATATTTTTTAATTTTTAGATTGAAAGAAGATATAATTCCAGTCGAATAGCTATTCTACACTGTTAAAAATATCGTAAAAAATTACCTCTGTTTTTAAAGACTATCTATTTCTGACGAATGATAACGCTGCATAAACCCCAATGGTACGTTCTCATTGGTCAGAAAATAGATAGTCTTTAAAAACAGAGGTAATTTTTCACGATATTTTTAACAGTGTAGTTTTTCTTTGTGATAATTCGTTGATTAAATTGTATGGAAGGCTTCTCTCTCTCTCTTTTTTTTCTTTGACAGCTATCCACTGTTAAAAATTTGCAAGTAAACAGTCGAGTCATTTGACCCTTTTTATAGAAAACGGTTACATAACCATAATTTAACTCTTTTATGGCCGTAATATCGTCAGAATAGAGTTAAATTAAGGTTATGTAACTTTTCTGAAGAAAACAAAAAAGGTCAAATGACTGGACTGTTTGCTGCAAATTTTTACCACTGCACTTTTAACAGTTTCTACATCCTGTGTATGTGCTATTTGCTGTTCCATTATGCTTATCCTAATTGAAAATGAAAATTTTTTAAGTTGTGCAAAATTGTCTTTTTTTAGTTCAAAACATGGAACCTCCAAATTACCCCCCTTTTTATCCCCGCTTATTGTCCAATTTTTGGACATCTCTGTAGCCTTACTTATGTGTAGTTTTAATGTTATTACATTATGCCTAAACATTTTTGCCACATGTCCTCTTATCCAGGTCCCGATTAATCTCTGACGCTAGGGGAAGCATAGTATCATTTAGGGGCCCTTTGTTATTCGGGAAATGTTTTCTAAATTTTACGTGCATAGAAATTCATCAATGCTTTTAAATATTTTTCAACGGAATGGCTTATCCGAGTTCACATATATTTCATCAAACTGCTTTTCTAATGTTATCCGTATCTATACATTGAATATATTTGTAATACATATATTCGTGGTATGTTCAGTTATCCGGTTGGTTTCTAACTAGCGCAGAATAATGCCGTATGATTGGTTAACATCCTATTGATCAGAGTTATATTTCACTGTTAGATAGTTTGCAGAGATCGACCTCAGCTATTAAATATTTAAAAAAAATCATTTCAAAATATGATAATTTCAACCATTTAATTCATTAATTCATTTCAAACGAGATATCTTAAAAAATTTCTTCCATAGGATTAACATTAGCGAATGGGCGTTTTCGCGTGAGTGAAGTAGCCCCTTAAACTTTGTGTTATAATGGGGTCCGGTGATGTATGGCACCTATGCAGTTAGTCCAAATAAATACAATATATTAATTTAAGGGATCCGTTTAGTAAGAAATTGGGTCCTTTAAAGGACCCTTCACAAAATTTTTCATTTCAAAACAGGACCCTTCACAAAACTTTTCACCTTAAAAAAGGACACTCCACAAAATTCTTTGTCTTAAAAATAGGCCTTTTACAAAATTTTTCCAGCTCTAAATTAAATCTTTCGCAAATTTTATCATTTAAAAGTAAAATTTGACCTGTCACTTTTACATAAAAAGAAAGTATATGTATTTTACACACGTATCTCCTTAAAAATATATAAAAAGGAACCTTAATACAACGATCATTTCAAATTCACAAAATTAGGACTAGATTTTTCACAAATGTAAAAAAGCTCTTCACAATTTCACAAAAACAGGATCTTGAAGGAAAAGTCTGGACAAACCCCTGTTAATTCATACTAACTGGTATATAAAACCAGACCAACCAAAAACTGACATTTTATACAAAACAATTAATACTCCAGAGAAAAACAGAGTAAACATATACAATTTATAAACATTTCGTAAATGGCTTTTAATCTGATTAAGGTGAACTTAAGTCTTATTTGTGATGTATGTATCTCGCAAAGAAATTTTTAAAACCCTTTTAAAGTAATCGTGTTTGTTCGGAACATAAAAAAAATTGAAATTCCATATAAAGTATCAAATCTTTCATTTTAACTAGATGAAAGTAAAGATTGAGAAACATTTTACATTCCTTTTAAATAACGAAATGTATATACATAAACTGTTTTCAATGCTTCATGTTTCTTTGTCGAAAATTTCATTAAAAAATTTGTCTCTGAAGCAAAGTTTAAATTATCTATTCCAGTCTATTACCTATATATTCAATTAAGAATTCCCTACATTAATAATAAATTCTTCTTCCGATAGCCGATCCATAATATTAATGGTGCGCGTCTACTTTTCCTATATGAGATGAAACAAGACACTAGCTATCTTATTTAGACCAGATCAATATAATTACCGGAGAAACAAGAGAAAAAAAATAATATATGGAACATTCATTATCTAAATTTAAGTATTCCACGTGCTTCCTGTCATCAAAATAATGGCTAATAATGAAATGTATAAGGATATTGCAGGTAAAAATGATTAATTCTAGAGGTATCTTTTTTTAGTGATATAGCTTTTTAGGATTACCTTCATGCATTTGCTAATGATAAATAGATTTATTTTTATTGTTTGAATAAAATATAAAGACATTATGTGAGTTTTTGACTATTAAATTTTTGAGTTGCATTTTTTATGTGTTTAGTATGTTTATGCATGTATATACCGCTATGTCAAAGAATAAAAAAATCTACAAAAGAATAAAAAATTTTATGGAAACCATCGTATAGTTTTTTTTTTCTTTCAGCTGATAGAGAAGAGACATTATTAATTAAAAAATAATTCCTTTAAGTGGACTCATTACCCTTCACTTTGCAAAAAATATCAATCTTCCAATTTTTGCTAAAAATATATTTGGACTAGAGGTCTGTACGGGCCCGGGCGTGGTCCGAGGGACATACCCGGCCCGGCAAAATGAAAAGAAAAATTCCAACGGGCCGGCCGGCACATTAAAGATAATTTTTTTAACGTATCGGGCCGATTAAAAAAGTAAACTGAACGGGCCGGGCCGAGCCGATAAAATGAAAAAATCGCCCCGATATAAAAATTTAAAAGGATTAAACTAAGCCAATAAAACGTGAGCTGTTTTCAATGGACTTGAGTGAGGCGAGGATAAGAATAAATGGGCTGATCGAGCCGATGCGAGATTGACAATATCAGTACAGAAATATAACATGTCCATCGTAGAGATCGGCATTGGCAGTTGCATCATGTCTGAACCAGGGCTTAAATATATCAGCAGACTTCGTCGAGGCCAAGATCAGGCTTCCATTTTCTTTTTACATACTGAGCCTACATGACTGGATAGTACAGATGCTATTCTTCATTCTATGGCTTGCGAACATAAAGTAATCTAAAACATATAGTAATGTATAATGTTAAATTTCCCCCCATAAATATGTAAGCAGTATTCTAGGAAAATATCCTAAGTGTATGATAAGAAAAATCGGCTTTTTCTGGGGAAATTGAGTCGGGTCTGATTTCATTGATTTTTGCACTGGTCTGGCCTGTTTTCACTAATTTTAGCACGGGACAGGCCGTGAACCGCGAAAATACAAACGGGCCGGACCAGGACTAGTCTGATCTTTTAGTTTTTGCAACGGCCAGGGCCAAGGTAGCTTTCGTTCGGGACCTCTATTTGGGCATCCTTAGTAAATTCTAGCGAAGTTGCGTAAAGATATCATGATTATAAATAATGTGAAAAAGGTTTTTTAAAGCATGCTTTTCCCTTTAAATGTATCAGAGTTGGTGTTTTTAAATTCCCTTTTCTTAGATTCTGTTTCTCCAATGTATCAATATGATCAATATTCTAAAACTTCATTACATACTTTTCAATTGACTAGCTATTATTTTTATTACTAGGAGATCTAACCCGGACCTCCCGGGTTACAGAATGTAAAGGAAGACCATTTGTTTTTATTAGACTGCCCACTAACAACACCAAAAAACATTTTTATTTGAAAAGTATCAATTTTGCTTTCAAATAAAGTTTTGAAATTTATTAAAAGCGATGTGCTTTCGTATGAGTTAATTAGCAGAAGAAATCGCCAACGATTTGGTTACTTGCAGCAGTCCTTTTTAATTCTGATCCTTTCAGTGGTTTAAGAGAGTAGTTTGATTACATATCTGTTAAATTTCTGTTTTATTTATATTATTTTATTGATGAAATGTTAACTTCGTTATCGAATACCAAACGGAAAAAAATGCTGATCTATTTCTCTAGCGAATTTATCTTTTCCAATCGTCTGCACGCGATGGAGATAGATTTACAAAACATTCATGCTTAAAAATTATTTTAAAAACCATAAAAAATGAGTAAATTACGATACTTTTTCAAACAAATTGCATTTGTAAGTACCCTTTTTTCCCCTCTCTATTCTACGGTGGAAAATTTTTAAATCTGCAATATTTAGAAATTTAAAAAATTGCAGTAAAAGCGAAATTTAATCGTCTGCTGTTGCCAAGATCAAAATAACGTCAGCGTTACGGTCGTTGTCCTTTATAATATAGCCTAGGGGATCAGACGCGGATTTCACGAGTTACAGATCGTAAGTGAAAACCATTTTTTTAAAAACTCTAATAGATTTTTTACGATGAATATATATTTTTTAAATACCCATTAAGGGGTCTCAAGACTCTTAAAGCTTCAAAATTTTCGAAAGTTTTTTTAGATGTTAAACTCCTATCTTTTCTGAACATTTTAATATAATTGTTTCCTTGAAATTCTCATTAGAACAAAAGTTATTGCTTTTAGAATTATACCCAATCAATAGCTGAAGCAGCGTTTCCGAAATTTTGTACTCATTTTTCTCCAAATGACGTTTTTTAGCATAACATGCAGGATACCTCAAAAACTTCTGAATATTTATTCACGAAATTTTCAAAACATACGTTTCATGTTAACCTGTATAAACTGAACCTAAAATTTCTTTTTTATTGTTCAAAAAAATATTTTTTTTAGGTGATTATGTTACTGAAATTTTCAAAATTTTGTATTAGCTAAATACAACCTTGTATTAAAAATATAAAAATGCTTTAAATACAAATTAATTTAGGTTCAGGGTAATCATTATAATCTGACGTATAAGTAGGCACCGAAATTTTCATTCTAGTTGCAATATTTATTTTCTAATCGTGCGCGTAAACTGTTATACCAATTTTCTGCTCGTCAATATCTGACTGTTTGGAACCCCATATAAATGCTAATTCTGCATCTTGCAGTTTTTTAAATACATGAAATGAAAGAACGTACTTATATCTTTCATTTCAATAAAAACTGTGTTTCACAATCATATATATTTTAAGATATTAAATGTTTAAAATGGTCTCTTTTTTTCCTTTTTTCCAATTTTAAGAATCCTGAG
Source organism: Maratus speciosus (assembly GCA_963932465.1). NCBI lineage: Eukaryota > Metazoa > Arthropoda > Arachnida > Araneae > Salticidae > Maratus > Maratus speciosus. The sequence goes on along the minus strand of OZ010790.1, from coordinate 275,502,796 downwards.
ACCCCTTAACAACACAAAACCAATTTTATATGAGATAAATATCAATAATGTATTCAAATAAAGCTTTTAAATTTATTACAAGCAATACTTTCGTATTAGCCGTATGCCAGGAGCAGCCGAAGATATCGCCAAAGATTTCACTACTTCACATCAGCTTTTTTAATTGTGATAATTTCAGCGGTTTAACTCCGTAGTCCGATTACTCGTCTGTTAAATTTGTGGTTTTTTTTTTACCCGACTGCCAAGAAGGGTTATGTGTTTGACGCGTATCTGGGTATGTGGATTTCTTTATACCCTCGAAACATCCCAACGGTTGGATGGATTTTAATGAATGAGGTCTCTATTAATTCGTCTTAACCGTCCGATGGTTATAGGCTAGGTTTTGTTTTTATAAATTCAAAATTGCGGCAGTAAAATACAAAAGGGCGGTAGAGATGAAAAAAAAAATTACGCACCCTATTGAGTGGCATGTCATTGGATAGGTCTTTCAAAATGAAGACGATGTTTCATTGACTATTTTACAGTCAGAAGCTCCGTTTAAATATTACACAACCTGAAAGTTGTGTATGTAGGACTTCTAGATTTACTGCAACTCTAACCTTCATAGACATATATAGGCCTCATCAAAACAGTGTTTATAGATAGGAATTAATAATTAAGCACGACTTGAAAGTCATCAGTATAAGTAAATAAAAAAAATAGTTAAGTAGTATAAAAAAAAGTTTTACATGCATCAGAAATAATTAATTAGTTCGCTTTTTACGCAGTCGGGTTTTATGATTTTTTAAATTTAAGTTTTACTTGTTTATTATATTATTTTATTTATTGGTGACGGTTTAATGTCGTCCTGGAATATTAGCCGGAAACAAATGCTGAACTATTATTTTAAGTGCAAATGGGTAAATCTTTCGTAATTGGGTTGCACGCGATAGAGAAATTTAAAAATTAAAATAAATAATCATTGTTTAACGTCTGATATACGAGTTAAAAATAAAAAAAATATATTACAATTCATCAGACATACAAGTAAAATTACATAAATACATTTAATACAATTAAAAAGCAAACGTTTCAAGCTAAACTTTAGCCCCTCATCAATGCAACAAAACATTCAAATGACAGAAAACTATATATCATGTTTACAGTTAAAAATTATTAGCAGTTAAAATTAAATAAAGTATATATTTTTTTTTTTTTTTTTTTTTTTAAACAATGCTGAGTATTCAGGAGGAAGTGCACATGATTCATTTATGATTATTTCACTGATGAGGGGCTAAAATTTAGCTTGAAACGTTTGCTTTTTAATTGTATTAAATGTATTTATGTAATTTTACTTGTATGTCTAATACATTTAAAAATTATTCAGCCGGAAAATTATTTTAAAAACCATAACCAGTAAACTGAGATACAGTTTTCAAACAAATTACATTCGAAAGTACATTGTTTTTTTTCCTATTCGGCGGTGTAAAAATTAAAATTCTCGATTACATACATGTTAAATTTGTGTTATTTTATTTTGCATTATTTGTTTATTTTTTGATGAATTTTCAATTTCGTTATGAAAAAATAGCCGGAGACAAATGCTGAGCTATTTATATTGTTTTTAGTGCAAATAGGATATTCACTCATAATGGAGTCTGCACTCAATAGAAATAGATTTAAAAATCCATACTTGAAAATTATTTAAAAAACCGCAATAAATGAGTAAATTGCGATGGAGCTTTCAAACAAATTACACGTGAAAGAACATTTTTTTTTCTATACTATAGTGTAAAAATTGAAATTGTACCATGTTTAGAAGTTTAAAAAAATTGTCGTAGCGAAAAGTGCAAAACCTAAATTTAATCGTCAGGTGTTGCAAATCTAAAAATGATGTCATCGATGCGCACGGACACTTTGTTTTTTATAGCAGGTTTCCCCAGACCAGAGAGACAGTTTCAGGAAAGTTCTGCACACCACTTGCTCTTTGGATTACAAAGCAGCACCCTGCTTGTCTTTCATCCTAAAAATGGCACTCTCCTTGCCCCCCCCCCCAAAAAAAAAAAAAAAAAATGGTGCCCTTACTACCATTTGTACTGAAAAAATTGCTTGCACGGTAAAAGATGATTCATTGTCATGTCTTGAAAAGAGCTCCCCAACTTTTAATTGTTAAGGTGCCTGTAGAAATGCAAAGAGTGTCTTTAAATTTTTATAAAAAGTGCCATTTACCCACCAGCAACACCCTGCTTTTTTTTTAATTTGGGAAAACTCTATTTATAATATTGATTATTTTATTTTATATTTTGACTATCCTTAAGGTGCATTTCATTCAGTTGGTGATCGGATTTTTAGTAATATAAATAGTCAGGTATAATCCAGATTTTCCTGCGGATGATAAAATTGTCTTACGGACCACCGATTGACGTCGGCTGCTCTAACAGATTCTGTTTGCAAGTGCCCTTCCATAAACCTCCGTGGTGAGAGATAGTTGAAAATACCCTAGAGCGGTTGCGAGTATAAACAAGAGTGTATTTTTTAAATGCTCTTATTTTTACCTTAGAGCGTTGCTTATTTAAGGTAATTAAGGTAATTTTGTTTCTCAATTAAAATGTAAATAATTACTGTTTAAATATGTTATTTAAATTTCCCCCTTGAATAGAACTGTTATAAGGCTAGTTCTAATGTATCATTAACACTTTAGCCTCGATAAGGGGTCATTTTGACAGTACTAAATGAATAAATGTCCATTTTTACGAGAATTTTTTTTATAAAATACATAATACATCGCAGTAAAATAAGTTAAATAACATTGAATAAAATACTGGTGTAAAACATTTTTATAAAACTTTAGTAAAACTTTTTTAAACTTTTTAAAAACTTTTTTAAACTTTAGTAAAATTTTTATAAAACTTTAGTATCCCGTTGTTCTAGTGTTAAAAGATAATGAAAATTGTTTGAGATAATTTTATTTAAAAATTTTTAGTTTAATCACAACGATATTGCGAAATAACTTAATCCTTCTTATAGTTAAATTTGTTTTTGATAGCCAGTGCACGTTTCAAAATTCTAAAATCTGGCTACCATTTAAAGTTTTATGTGTATTTAATATATTTAAAGTAGTTTGTATAATAGTGCTATACGTAACGAAAATAAATGTTTCAGAATAAAGTTTCTCCATAAACTTGAAAGTAGTAACTTTTTTACAATGCAAAACTTAAACTCTGATAAAACGAGAGACTTGTCGCACTTTTTTCTAAGAAATATCCTGATCCAAAGATTAGCTAAATAAATCTCAATTGACGACTCTATTCCTACATTACAAGTGTTCCAACTACTTGAAAATATTTCCTTCCGAATTCCTCGCAGAAAGAAATACTAATAAAAGTTACAAAATAAATAGAAACAAATCCACAAATCTCTCGAGCTCAGCTTTAAATTAGAGTCGCACACTTTGAAAAGCCTTCAGCTTAGTTTATTTTTGTTGGATATCAAGAGCTATTGTGGAATGAAACTTGTATATTCAAGAAACACGCGTGGATTGGAGCTTTTTCCGGCAATTCTATCGCTATTCACTACAACTAAAACTTTCGTAAGGGTTGAAAATGCAAATAGACCTCTATTTTTTCCTATCCAGCTCTCTAGAGTGTCTTTGAGTTATAGAAAAGTTATTTGAAAGAGGAACGATAGTAAAGAATGACTTGTCTTCGCCCAATAACTTTAAAGTGAACTAAAATTCGTTTACAGCCAGTGTTGTAAAACTTGTAATAGTTGACTTTTTTTTTTTTTTTTTTTTTTTTCTTCGTGCGCATGGTGAAAGAAAGAAAATCTGCATTGAAGTCGGTTTTTTTTTAACAATAATTTGATTATTAGTTTTTATTCCAGTTAAATAATTCTTTTATATTATTACAAATCAACGACAATTTTTAGAATAGTCAATATTCGATTAAAGTCAATCGAATTGTCATTGTTTCAGGCACATTTATCAGTGAAATATCTGATAGAATTTGTAAACACTAATTACATTTTTATGAAAAAATAAATAAAAAAAAAGAACTACTCTTCTTTGAAAATCTAAAAAATTACTTCACTACTCCAATAGTCTCCTCACAGCTAAAATTTTTCTAAGGGGAAGAGCCGGAAATGCAAAATAGATCTCTATTTTAAATAGTACCTAAATCTTGTTTTTAAAAAATAAATAAATAAAATGGTGTTGTAATTTAAAGTAGGAGAGACTAGGGAGGGTTGACCCACTTTTTACAAAATGATTTTTTATTTTTTAAATATTGAACGTAAAATAAAATTTTATATATAATTTTATTCGTTATACAATCAATTATCAAAATAAAATTGCTACATAAGTGTAAGAAATTTGAAAAATGATTGATTTTAATCATGAGAAAATAACGGATCAAGGCTCCCCACATATGGGAGGATTGACCCACTATATGAGAGACTTGACCCACTTTGTTTTATATTGAAACATTTGTGAAGAGAAATAAAATCAGTTTGAAAAAAAGCAAAATAACTTTATGCTACATGCTTTAATTATAGGGCGATTCCATGGGGAGTGTCACACACGTAACGCAGGCTTTAATTTGCGTTTATTCAATTATTTATTAAATTTTAATGTTAATTCTGATTTTAGGTGGTATGGTAAATAAGTTATTACCACATTTTTTAATTTAAATGTGTGGCAATAAAACTCACAGAAGTATATCATTTAATTTCATTACTCAAAATGTGCTTATTTTCTACTTCAGAAAAAAAGCACATTTTGAGTATGAAATTAAATGACATATTTCTGTGAGTTTTATTTCCACACATTTCAACTAAAAAATATGGTAATAACTTATTTACCATACCACCTAAAATCAGAATTAACATTAAAATGTAATAAATAATTGAATAAATGAAAATTAAAGCCTGTGTTACGTGTGTGACTCTCTGTATGGAATCGCCCTATAATAAAAAAATATTTTTGCGAATATGATGCTTAAACAAACCTGTTTAGACGCAATCGCAAGTCTGAGGTGAAAAATTTTGTTTTAAACAAGATTTTGCCTGAGCAGGTATAATTGTACAACAAGGAAAATGAAATTTTAACAATTAAGACAGTATTCCGTTAGAGACTGGTTCTGTTTTCATAGGATTTCATGTATTATTATGTCCGGATTTAGGATCCACTGTTAGCTTTCGTTTTTTGTCTCCTTGTCCTACTTTTTGTTACACTCGACTTGACAACTCTAACTGTCACATAGTTTGGCTTCATCTCACTGTATTCTATTCATCCTGGTGAAATTTGTCTACATACCTTCCTAAAGTTTTTCGATCAGTGTTATGTTCTTTTACAGCCGCATGAGCACTTAACTTATCATTAACATCTTTTAACCTCAGGGGTTAATTCATAGGCGTAAATTGGGCTCTAAAACTAGGGTGGGGGGGGTGGGGGGGGCAAAAGTCTCGAGGCCCTTTTGTACAAATTTATACACCCTCTTTATCCATCACGCACACTTACATTAAATACTTAAAAGCTTTAACATAATATATATATATATATACTGTTCAACTACATAAGAAAACATAGGGAAAGATCATAAGTTGCACATTTTATGTATTTAATGGAATATTTTAAAATATTGAGTACATGACCGTTATATCTCTTATGTCTGATGCCATGTTCATTTCGAAAACAATTCAAACAAATTTAATAAAAATTTGTCAAAACCTTCGGCTTTCTAAAATTTCTTTAAATGATTGTGGTGTTTAGGGATGTTTTTGAGATAAATATGTTTAAAGCTTTCTATCAGCGTATCAACAAATGAGAGAAGTTTATTAAAAGAAACTGTTAGCTAGCGTTCTGATTGGAATGAGGCAGAAATTTTGGGATGCATTTTAGGGTACACGGAACAATTTTAGCTTAAGAATTTAAAAATTGATATAGTCCTTAAATTTCAACAATTCTGAACTCTTCACAAAGTTTCTCTCTATTCTAAAAAAAAGTAACTACCGCTGTCACCGCCGCCGCCGCTGCCGCCGGTTTTGAATTTTTTGTGACTGGAGGTCTTTCTTCGTTAATATTAAGAAAAATAATGCATACAAAAATATGCAAATTGGTGGTTTTATACAGAAATGTTTTATAAACACGCTGAAGCAGACAGTTTTCAAATCGAAGAATTATTTTAAGAGATATTTAATGCTAAAGTTGGACAAAATCGTTCCACTAAAAAAGTTTTATAGCAGCAAAATCTATACATGGCAGTGTAATCATTTTTAGATCATTTTATGCGTTAGAATTTGGCGGAGTGCAGATTGCATTAATTTTTTTATTTTGACTCATTTTTTTAGGTTTTATTTCTATTTTAAATTCAAATTTTCAGCATTTCTAGAGATATTTTTTACAGATTTTAGAAAGTGATATTAATTTAAACTGTTGCCAACTGTATAAACAGCGGAAGCAATAATGTTTGCTTCAAAAAAAATATTTATACGTGTAAATAAATTAAAAATTTATTTACACGTGACTATTATAAACAGAAAAAAAACATTTGTAATTAGAATTAAATAATTATGTACAAAAAGCAGGAACTTATTAAAAATTACGTCATAAAAACTATAATTACAAGTGAATTTTAAGAGAGAAAGGAATTTGTAAAATAATAAATTTATTAACATGCGTTAGAAGTCTTAAATAGGAGAAATTACGTCATATTTACGTCACATTACAGTTATTACATAAAATGAACACAAAATAATATTGCAAAACGGTTTAAATTTAAAAATTGCGCTAGGCATTTATTTGATATATTGAGAGGATACTTTTCAACTGTTTTTGTTAGGAAAGCGCAAATAATATTTCATTTCTAACAAAAGCATTTTCACGTGAATATTTAACAGAGAAAGAATAGTTTTGTCAAAATTACGTCAGATTAAAAACGATTAATTTAAAATGTCTCATTTAAAAGAACTTTCTTTTCGCTTTGTTAAAAAATAAAAAGACAAAGACTCTGCTTACTTAATTCATTTTATATTAGCTTATTTTGAAATGTTGTACACGTGTCTACGTCATCAAGTTATTTTTATTTCGACGTTTTATTTGTATTTTTATTAATGTTGTACTAAATTATTTGTTCTTTTGTTATTTAAAATAAAAATTATGTCAATTTGTATAATTTGGCGAGTGGTTTGGCGATTTATATAATTTGGCGAAATTAGTCGACGGGATAATCAAGTAGTACCGCAGCGGATTTGGCGTTAAAATTTCCCCAATCAAAGAGAAATGAATAGAAATCCGTTTATAGGGAGATCGCTACTGTTTTTTAAATTATAATTCAATCTTTCGAAATCTTTTTAAAGCCGATCACATTAGCGTGCATTTAGAGTCTGCGGTGTCTGGACGAGGGTTGGCGAGCTTAGCTCGTAGGGGGCCGAGCCCCCTAGTCAAGTGAAAAAAAAAGATCAAAAACTCGTACATCAGTTATAGATTATGAATCATTTTCCAACTTTATTGAAAGAAATTTCGTTTTTTCATACAGTGAAATGAGATTTCGAAATAAATAATTTTAAAAACACAGAATGTAGTTATCCATTTTCAACAGTTGCTGTTCATAGCTGTCATAGCAGATAATGTACTCGAAACTTTTGTGCAACCATATGGTCTATAGAGCTTTAGACATATCACATAGTGAATAGTGAAAGTAAATATTAAATCAACCGGAAAACGTTGAAACATGCGTAAAACAGTTGAATGCGTATTTTTAGGAAACGATTCCATAAATTTTAATACGATTTTTTTTTTTTTTGGGGGGGGGGGGGGTAAACCTGTATCTATATGCTTTATACAATTCAAATACAGTAAAACCTCTGAATAATGGACACCTTGAAAGCATGGAAATTGTCCGCTAGAGGTAAAAATGTACACGTACATGAAGTTTAAAATCAAAAAAGTGTCCGCTATTCAGCAATGTCTGTTATGGAGGTTTTACTGTAATGTACTAAAATTTAATACAGCTGGCAAATATGCGACTCAATTAAAAAGGCACTTACAGCAATTACCATCCATAGGCAACAACATCTAATTTCTTTTGCGAAGTCGTACGAATTTATTTATTACGAGCATCTTTTAGTATAATAAAATATGATACAGATGGAAAGTTCCAAACACACTTTAAAACACACTTTACGAATTTATAATAAGCTGAAATGCTTTGGAGTTATTTCGTGGAACTCTGTATATGATAAGGGGGTAGTTAGTAGATAGTTAGTATAAAGGTGTTTACTTTTTTTTCCCACGACTGTACATATATATATGTATTTGTTCTATATCTACCATTACTTAAAATTATACACATATTTTCTGCAAATTAGGCGAGATTTCTTGATATTTCTCTTTAATATTACAGCTGATAATTAAAACGATGATAATTATTCAGTGTTTTTCGTAAGATATCTATTTTTTTAAAAAAGTAAACATACTTTAGAAATTTAAAAGGGTTTGAAGGAAAAGTAATTTGAATGAAACACTTTAATCAATGGTGAGATTTTAGAACTATTTAAAACTACGTAGTAACGTTTAATTGATAATTTGAACTGTTTTAAATTTCATTCGTACTGGTTTAACCCTTTAAGACCTGACCTTCACAATTGTGTAGGTGATCCAAAAGAAAAAACGTTTTCCTCTTTCTGTGAGATTTAAAACCGAATCTGCACCCCCAGAATTAAGTGGATCCTCCCTTGGCATAGCCTGACATCGTGTGTTTTTTTAAATATATATTTCAATCAAATAGGATCCTATTAATTAGGGGAAACCACCATCACTTATCATTTCTACCAAAAATCTTCCGTTCTCAAAGAGTTAACATGAATCCAGATAATTTATCAATACAAAAATTTAAATCGTTCACTGATCTGAATTTGTTTATTTTGATGAAAATGTTTCTAATTTTATATTTTTTCAAAGTGTACTCCCCTTAAAGATACAAATAAAAGTATTCAGTTTTATTAGAACCCCGGTATGCTATTTATTTCTCCCACCTATTAATGTGTCGTCTCCAAAAAATAACGTTCCGTTGTATAAGCCAGTCGTAAAACAAAGCAGATGTATGTGTGTACGGAATAATCTCTACTGCAATTTTTTAAACTTCTAAGCATCGCACATTTTCAATTTTTATACTGTCATATTGGGGAAAAAAAAAGTACTTTTAAATGCAATTTGTTTGAAAACTGCATCTCCATTTATTTTTGAGATATTAATTTTTGTGTAGTTTTTAGCACCATTTGTTTAATTTTGGCAATTCAAGTACACCATTTCTGTAGAACGTAAAGGGAAAATAGTTGGAAAATAGCAATTATATCTTTTTGTTGCTATTTTCTCATAAAAATTGAGAAAAATGTAATTAAAATACCTGCTATTTTGAAAAAATATAAATGAAGGATTTCTGATAAAACATGGAGCTATTATAAACTAAATTTAATTTTAAGTATCTATATTAATATCACAAACAAATGGATGGTATATGAATCATGAGATAGCCGATTTTTTTTTGTCCAGTTTCTTGAATGACGAAATCTCTTTTTTTGGATTTGTATATTATTCAGCGATAGTCACGTCCTATGCATATTTTACTGTAGATGTTGTTTAACACTGGATTGTAAATGAGGAAATCTTCAGCGGATGCGGAAAACATCAGTTTATATAAAATAAAAGCGCGTGTTTTAAGTCTTAAAACTAAACTATCTATATTTATATACATATATTTTTTGAAGTGAAAACTTCTTTAGGCGCGTTGAGCTTTTTTTGAGACCACTGATTTGGAGACACTGTTACGTAACCGACATGCTAGCATTTTGGCACATAGACACTAGCGCGCCAAGCGGTGAATGACAGGAACTTTTCCCTCTTCAGCTCAATCCGCAAAAGAAGAACGAAGCTAAAACTCACTTTTTCTCCCGGCGTTCACACAGGAACACACACAAAATTTACATTTTCGTTGCAGTACGCTGTTGTGTTTATTGTTAAAGACAAATACTTGATACTTTCATTATTGAAGTGAAAGCTTCTTTGGGCGCGTTTGGCATTTTTTGAGATGGGAAAAACCATTGAACTCGTGATACTGTTATTGTAACCGACTCCTCTGTATATAAGTATGTACATGTATTGTGCATAGTTCGGTATGAGGAGGGCGGGCTAATAGTTATTGATTGCTTAATCATAATCAATAACAACAATTTACAGGCAAGCGCGCCGCATGCTTGCCTGTGCGCTATTGGTTCCCGAAATACACGTACAAGAGTTAGAAAAAGGAAATCTCATCAAAAACATCTCATGTAAAAATTAGCCAAGTCTCGTGACTCTTGCTAAAATAAAACTACCTTGCTCTAGCAAAATAAAATTATCTTTATTCAACAGTTGTTATTTATGTCAATAGTTGGCGTCAAAAGTGAACTATTCGATCAAATATCGGGTAAGTTCAGCAGAAAAATTCTCTTGTTTTAAAATTCGTGTTATTTTTGCGTTATGGTGTATGTCATAGCATCAAACTATAGCGATATTTCTAATAATATGGTAGTGGTTTTAAATATAGTAAAAGAATAAGCGCAATTATTTATCAAGAAATGTTAACATACTTGCAGAATTATTTGACTTGCAGAAATATTTAAATTCACCAAAACAACATTTGGTAAAACAAATTATTATTTTGTTTTTCGTCAGTTAAAATAAATTATACCGTATTCGTGACCTACCTATTTCGTGTAACTAAAAACCGATAACGCTGTATTTTATCGTGTTGATGGTCTGGTCAATGACCAACAGTATTGGCAGAAATTTCGATTACGGAAGATAAAATACGGGGCACAGATGTTAGATACGCACTTGGGTACCTAATTGACACCAAAATGGCGTTACTTTATTTTACAAGGTAACCCGGCTACTGTTGCTTATTTATTAATAAATTGTTAATTTACTTTTATTTTATTTTTTTAAATTGTACAATTGTTTTGTTCTATAGTTATTAATGAAATTATCCTTTATTTATTGTTGTTTACTTTTTAAAACAATAGAAAATAATTTTAAAATATATATTGTAACTGGTACTGGAAAACGGGCTTTCGTTAAATTGACGTTAAAAAATCGCGCCAAACCTGGTTCGTATATCACATCTGTGCCAAATTCTCGGTTTTTTGATTTTTCGACTTTTTATCCAAATTTTCCGGATTTTTTAAATTTCCCCTTTCATTGTATCCTAAACACTACTTTCATACCAAATTTCAAGATTCTAGCGATACAGGATGTACCTCCGAGTTTTGATGATCGGAATTAATTAACTTTCATATTTCATGTTTTTGTAAATTTACGTTTTAAGCAATAGATTGCAATTTTTGTATGTAAAATTATATGCATTATTTTTCATGTACAATGGCGTATTAAATGAAAATTGTAATATAATTTTGGTAGTAATAGTTTATAATAATGAATAAAAAAAACACTACATTTAAAAGTATTTCCTGCACAATAAAACATTTCCTGACGATTAAAAAAACACACACGTAATTGTTGGAAGTTTTCACTTCTATTGGCACTCCCGGAGTGCCACTGTTTTTTTGTTTTTTTTCATTGGGGGCGACACTAAATTCTGAAAAGCAGAATTCCTGTTTTCTAGTTTTATATTGTTTTTACTTTTAAAATATTAAATACAAATTACATATATAATTTATAAAGTTTGCTCAAAGAATAAAGAAAAAAAAATTGTTTCCGGTGCTTCTGTCTAGATTTCTGCAAAGCCAATTTCCCTTTTCCAATGTTTCTATTGTACTTAAGTTAAAATGCGAAATCAATATTAAAAAAAAATTAGGTTTACAACCTTTCTAAATAACACAAACGAATATTGAAAAACTGAATTATGATGGCAGACTTTTCTATTCCTTTGAAACTGTTCTATGACTACGCCATTGCAATTTTCCTGCTCAATATATAAAAAACTAAAGTACAGAACAGACTACGTTTATTTTCGTCACAACGTTTGATGTGGTTAGGCGATCCCTTTCATGTTTTATGACTTCTGTTGTTAGTCTAGAGGTTAGAGGTCGACGGCGGACGCCATCCACATGTTTATATCCACCTCTTTCTGTTTTTGACACCCCTTTCTTTGTTGATGACCACAGAACGTTTAGAAAAGAAAGGTCGAGGGAGTGATTTACGGCTATCGTCGAGTATTTTTGAAAAAAGCATATAAACGCATTTTTAAACTAACCAAGCATTTGTTCTATAAGCGGAACATTTGCTTTACATTTCTGTTTTTGGTGAATTCCCCAGTGAAATTCGATGAAGTTTTATTAGCTCCGTGAATTACTAATATTTGACTGGTACCATAAAATAGGGGACGATATAGGCGGAAGGATCCGAAAGTTGTATTCAAATATCCCAAGATTATTACTTTACACTAGATTAATTTTCACACAATTATTCTAATTGGTAAACAAATCATATTAGATGTAAATTTCCAACTGGGCGAAAAATGTCCGGACCAGGATTCGAACCCGGGACCTCCTGGCTGAAGCCGCCAGTGCTCTGCCATCTGAGCTATCCCGGACGATTCTGGTCGAACTTTTTCACCCAGCTAACCTTGAAGATTACAGCATCTGGTCTGAAACCTGGTTCAGCTCAACAGAATAAATCTCAAGTTATGGAACTCCAGAAATCGCTGGATACGAAATCTTCAAGAATACGCTGTAATCTTCAAGGTTAGCTGGGTGAAAAAGTTCGACCAGAATCGTCCGGGATAGCTCAGATGGCAGAGCACTGGCGGCTTCAGCCAGGAGGTCCCGGGTTCGAATCCTGGTCCGGACATTTTTCGCCCAGTTGGAAATTTACATCTAATATGATTTGTTTACCAATTAGAATAATTGTGTGAAAATTAATCTAGTGTAATTTCGTATCCAGCGATTTCTGGAGTTCCATAACCTGAGATTTATTCTGTTCAGCTGAACCAGGTTTCAGACCAGATGCTGTAATCTTCAAGGTTAGCTGGGTGAAAAAGTTCGACCAGAATCGTCCGGGATAGCTCAGATGGCAGAGCACTGGCGGCTTCAGCCAGGAGGTCCCGGGTTCGAATCCTGGTCCGGACATTTTTCGCCCAGTTGGAAATTTACATCTAATATTATTACTTTATTCTAAAGAAAATGACAATGGTCAAAGTCAATAGATCGTAAGAGATCGTAAGATTGCAAGAGACCAAACATGCAGATAAAGAGCTCTGGAATGTGAAACAGAAAAATGGGTTCCACTTTTCTGAAAGTAAAGAGCAAGGAAAATATTTTTACTTGAACTTTGACTACGCCATTAAAGATTTTGTCAACACAAGACAGAAATTACTGCTGTGAACGTAAAGACGTTAATTCTGGGTTATTTTGAATTGCGTAATATTTATTCTACTTCGAACACAAGATAGCACATAAAGAATTAAATTTTTTTTTTAAAAAAGAAAAGAAAATTAAAATATAAAACTGGGCCTTAACCATTAAACAATACAAAAAACTGGAGATGCAAAAGGTAAGTTTTGTTCCTGGAAAACTGCAAGGGCTCTTGCCCCCGCCAGATTACGCCCATGGGTTAATTAGTACTTTCAGTACTAAAATGTTGAAATAAATGACTGGCACCGGAAATTACAAACAAATTTATTTGGAAATAAGAGAAAGGCTATATTTCACATACATATTAAATGCAAACGATTTTAGCAAAATTCTGGCGCCATTGTGGCGTTTGAGAATTAAAATTAAGTGGTTTCGCAAACATACCACTACCCTCGAAAGGGTTAAGACTGCTGCTTTCATTCTTTCTGGTCCTTTCTAGCCTTTTCCACTGTTTCTATTTACCTATTGTAAGTAATATTTAAATAGAAAAAATGCCTATCAACTTTCCCATTTATATTTCATTAATATTTTTCCTTGCAGTGGATACTATAGAAAATTTTCAAATCTATGTTTAATCAGTTTTAAACGTTTTCTTTTCCATCATCCCATTTTATAGTAGCTTTACAAAGTAAATTTAGATTCTTTTTTATATATAATCATTAACTTTTCATTATGCACAGAGTGTAATAAAAAGATTACCAAAAACCACTTAATTAAGGGAACCTTGAGCATCTGGTCAACCCTCCCTCGCATTGATTGGGTCAAGCCTCCCTTCATAGCCCTTTTCTAAAGAATAGCACATTGTTATGTTAAGCCTAACTTACTGTACAATCTTTATGTCTGGAATGAAAGCGCGATATTTCTGCATTACTCAAAACCTACTTACTTACATTTCTAACATATATTTTATCTGAAAAAAGCCTACAAAATATTTCTAAAAAACACAACCTTTACGTTAAAAACACCTAGCAATTGATTTTTTCCACACCTACACTGTAAAAATTAATCTAGTAAAATAACAGAAAATTTCTGGCAGCAAAAGTTGCCAGAAAAGTTCAGTATGTATCAGAAATTTCTGTACATATAATTTTTTTCTGTATATACAGAAATGTCTGATACATACAGAAACTTTCTGGCAGCAAAAGCTACCAGAATTTTTCTGTAGACACAGAAAACTTGAGTACATACAGAATTTTTTTGTTTGCACAAGAAACATCTGTACATACAGATATTTTCTGGCAACTTTTGCTGCCAGGATTTTTCCGTAAGTACAAGAAAAATCTGTGGACAGACACTGGATTAAATTTAACCAGTACTAAACAGATGTTTCATTCTAAATTTTGCTAAGAAAAATTTAATAATTAAATATTAATTCTGAGGTAAGTTAATTGAAATCGGATTTCATTCATTAAATAAAATATCAGATTAAGTACATTTTCTAGTATATATATATATAAAGCAAGAATTTGGAAAGTATGGACCACATTCAATATCGCTTATAACAAATTTTGTTTTACATTACCTCATAATTTGAGATTTTATTACTACAGCTTCATATCTTTTTAAAAGAATAATTCCAAACTCATTAAATATTTATGAGTATTGGCAATATATGTGAGCGGATTAAAAATTAAACCCCTTTTTAAACTTAACTAAAATGTTTAAAATTATATATTTCCCAACTAATTTATTAATTGAGAAAAATATTTCATTTTTTTTTTTCAAATTATGATGTACTGTAAGCAAAATTTGTTATAAGCGATATTGAATGTGATCCATACTTGCCAATTTCTTGCTTTTATTTATTTATTTATTCTTTTTAGTGCTAGAAAATTTACTTAAAATCTTTGATTTTATTTAATGAATGAAATCTGATTTCAAATGGCTACCCCACAATTAATATTTAGTTGTTAATTTTTTCTTCAAAATATATTTAAAAGCATCGAGATCAAAAATATTAGTAACAATTAGAATGAAATATCTGTATAGTACTGGTTATTTCTGTAGCTTGTAGTACGGTACAAATACTACTACTAGAATACTGCGTGTGTATATGAAATGAAACAGTGAATAGGTTGCCAGAAAATATGTTGCCAAATTTCCTTCTTCGCCAAGGCAGTTTTCTCTATTTCGCCAATCCCCCTATCCTGGAAAGTACCGAGATTTTATTTCTGTATCGGGCTATGTAAAGTACATTAAAATCGAGCAGTTAGGAGCTCAGATAGTACAGCGCCGTCTAGTGAGGGTTATTTTGTTAGTACCATCGGAATGAGGATTTAAAGACGTACATTTTCGTGTATTACACTTTAAATTCTGGCCCATAGATTTTGAAAAAAAAAGCCTTAAATGCACGGAGTTTAAATAAAATTGCGGTGAGCTCGATAAAGACTAATGGGTTTCAATGGGAATTTCGCCAAATTAGCCAGCCATCGCCAAGTTGGCTTCACATATGGCAACTTATTTTTGTCGCCAAATTTGGCGAAATACCGCCAAATTTTGGAGATATTTTGCCAAGTTGGTCAGAGTTTGCCGCTACTGTGGTAACCCTGACATTAGTACTTTTCAACAATTACTCATTGTTGAAGCTGATACAAATTTCTCCATAGAAAGCCTAACATAGCCGTGATCAATGAGGTGGTCCAACCGGGATTGTGAGGGATACGCAGAGACTTGAATTTTATATAAATAGATTTCCATTCAATATTCCTATCACGCCAACTATACAGGGTGATTCAGCTCGTCGGTGACAAACTTTAAGGATCGATAGAGCACACCTAGACGAACATTTTTGAATAGGGAATGTAGGGTCCCTGACGCGATGGTAAGGCGCTAGGCGCTTTCGAAAATTTGGGTGCCGAAATTCGAAACGTCATAAAAACTAGGGAAATGGTTAGATTTTCTTGCTTGTTGCGTCGAAATGATTCTGTTTGTTTAGACTTTCTTCAGTACCAATTTGATAAGCGTATCTCTTAAAACATGGATAGGGGGCGCTGCAGACTTTGGAGAGCTAGACAACAACTTTAAGCCCGTTATTTTGATAATTTAACACATGCTCGCCAAAGTTTATACTCTAACTTAAAGTTTGAACCCAAAAGTAGAGCCCTGCAAAAAGCGTAAGAGCCGGAATAAAATGTCAAAGTACAGGGTGGTCGAACCTCGAAGGCTCCTAGGAGATAAACAAACAGATTTCTTGACTTATGGCATGCATTTTCATGATTCTGTTTGCTGGGGCTCTCTGAAACTCAGTTGAACGGTACAAAAAGAAACATCGATAGGGGGCGCTTTGGGCAAAAAACATAATTCGTTGACATTTCGGACGCTAACTGGAAACGGGGCGCTACGATCAGTTAGAAACAAAACAAGAGAGTAATTTACTTATCATAAGAAGCTATTAAAACTGCAGTTTGTTTGTTTTTTTTAACAAACATAGCTGGTTTCAATCATGCACAATGCGCGCAATAAAATTTACATAAGGTGCTTTTTGCTGATTTATGCAAAAGATATCGTACCATATCGATATGCAAAAGATACGTAATGCGTAGACGACAACGCGAGATGACGTAGTTGTATGCGCAGACACGTCTTTTGAACGTGCGGTACCTACTTAAGCTTCGGGTTACTTGTCTGCAGATCGGTAGTAGGATGGAACGGTACACAAACTCTGAATTGGCTGACATGCATTTGGCGTATGGCGCTGCTGGTTGTAATGGACGAGCCGCTCAGCGGTTGTACGCCGAGCGTTACCCCAACAGGCAAATCCCCTGCCATGCCTTCTTCGCTCGAGTACACCAGAGGTTGTCCACAACGGGATCTTTCGACGGAGGCAGGCCTGAACGGGAGCGATCAGTGAGCACCCCCGACAACGAAGAGGCTGTGCTTAACCTGGTTGAGGACAACCCAGGTCTTAGCACGAGAGATATCGCCAGACATGTTGGCATTTCGCAAGCAACTGCGTGGCGCATCTTACGTTCCCGGAATCTGCACCCCTACCACATCCAGCGGGTGCAGTTGCTCAGAGAGCAGGATTTTGGCCCTCGAGTGGAATTCTCAAGATGGTACTTGGCGATGAGATCCAGGGATCCCCGTTTTGTAAACAGCATTTTGTTTACGGACGAGTGCACCTTCAGCCGGGAGGGAATGTGGAACGCCCACAACAGTCATGTGTGGTGTGATGAAAATCCACATGAAACCAGAAGCCGAGCAGCCCAGGAGCGTTTCTCAGTAAATGTGTGGGCCGGCATTCTGGGGGATTGCCTCATTGGCCCTTATTTGTTACCTGAACGGCTGACAGGTGGAAATTACCTGATTTTCCTGGATCAAGTTCTGCCGCAGCTTCTGGATGAGGCGCACGTACCCGAAGGTTCGCGTCGCCAGATGTGGTTCCAGCACGATGGAGCTCCGGCCCATTACACGAACGACGTGCGTCTCCATCTAAACGCAAGGTATGGCCAGCGGTGGATCGGGCGTGGGGGTCCAGTTCACTGGCCTGCCCGATCACCAGACCTCACCTGCTTGGATTTCTTCCTTTGGGGTTACCTGAAGGCCGAGGTATACCATACACCTGTCAGCAGTGCTGAAGAACTTGTGGCGCGCATTGTGGCAGCTGCAGGGCAGATCAGAGATACTCCTGGCATTGTTGGAAACACACACTCCTCAATGCGACGGAGGTGCGAAGCCTGCATCATGGCCCAAGGTCGAAATTTCGAGCATCTTCTGTAGTGTTATTTTTTGTAAATAAATTTCCAGTATCATTGATGTTTTTGGTCTAAATTTATTCAGAAGTGTTGAGCAGAGGTAGAAAATGTGTTTTCATTATTACTAACTGATCGTAGCGCCCCGTTTCCAGTTAGCGTCCAAAATGTCAACGAATTATGTTTTTTGCCCAAAGCGCCCCCTATCGATGTTTCTTTTTGTACCGTTCAACTGAGTTTCAGAGAGCCCCAGCAAACAGAATCATGAAAATGCATGCCATAAGTCAAGAAATCTGTTTGTTTATCTCTTAGGAGCCTTCGAGTTTCGACCACCCTGTACTTTGACATTTTATTCCGGCTCTTACGCTTTTTGCAGGGCTCTACTTTTGGGTTCAAACTTTAAGTTAGAGTATAAACTTTGGCGAGCATGTGTTAAATTATCAAAATAACGGGCTTAAAGTTGTTGTCTAGCTCTCCAAAGTCTGCAGCGCCCCCTATCCATGTTTTAAGAGATACGCTTATCAAATTGGTGCTGAAGAAAGTCTAAACAAACAGAATCATTTCGACGCAACAAGCAAGAAAATCTAACCATTTCCCTAGTTTTTATGACGTTTCGAATTTCGGCACCCAAATTTTCGAAAGCGCCTAGCGCCTTACCATCGCGTCAGGGACCCTACATTCCCTATTCAAAAATGTTCGTCTAGGTGTGCTCTATCGATCCTTAAAGTTTGTCACCGACGAGCTGAATCACCCTGTATAAATCGTTCTTTCATACTTATTAGTGCGACTAAAATTCCAAGTTGTTTTAGCAGGTTTAACTAATATTATGTCACGCGAAATATGATTACATGCACTAATTATCCAAGAATTTTCTTTTTTAGAGATTTATTATTAATATGACATTAAGCCTCTTGAATTCTTCTCTACTATAATTTGATAAACTTAACAACCTAGAATTCAATATCGCAAACCTAACGTATTTATTTAAAGTATTAATTTCGTGAAAAATTACATTAATTGAATTGGTGTTTTAAAGAAGGGCCCATATTGCAAATTTTGGAAATTTGGATTTTTTGTTGAAAAAGTGCCTATGTTGAATGATTGCTGATTATTCAGTGTTAAAAGTTTCAATTTCAAAATATGCAAGTTTTTTTACTTTAAATAATAAATTAAAACAATAAACTAACAGTATTATTATCACTTATCTTACCCATTTAATTAGCTTTTTAGTAGTTTTTCTCAGTGCTCAGCACGAAGACAAAAGCAGGGGGTAATTAAGATCGGAAGAAGGGCCTGTGTTGCACTAGGTCCTCAGGACATCGCGTATCAATGACATGAATAGTTTTCCCTCATTTCTACGAAATTTTAAATTTGTAACATGGGCCCTTCTTCCGGACACCCATTCAATTATTTTGAATGATCCATTATTCTTATAAATATTTTATTAATCGTAATCCTTATTGTTCAATTTATTTGAAAATCACCATTTTATCTCTTCCCATAATTTTTGAATTGCTACGCCACTGTTTCATTCTAAAGTATACTTTTGCCGTTCACTTCGAAAATTACGAGCCTGGCCGCAGATGTTGCCCGGAAAAATTCTAAAAGTGGAGATTTTTCCCATGATTTTTTTTCTTTTGTTTACGTCCAGTCATCCCTGAATGAATGGAAAGCCTGGTGTAGGAAGCTTTGCCGTTTTGCGGGAGAACATTTGAGTTGAGAAAAGGCAAAAACTTATATATATTTTTTCTCGTGTATTAGTTCTTTGTTCGGATGGTGCCATAAATCTACCGGGTCAGTTCCGGAACTCTACAGAGAAGATGAAAAACGAAGCAATTTCGGGAAGGCTTTTCTGCCCCACCATTAAGGAGTGATGGTGCGCCAAATGTTAAACCCGTTTACTATTGATCCCGCTGCTCTTGAAAATTTCCGCTGATACATCGTACGTTCGCTTTCAAGTTTTACGAAACAGAAAGATTGCGTGGTGTTCCCTGTTCATTTCATCAACATTTATTCATATTCTTAAAAGAAATACTCTTTGAAGTACAGCAGAGTCCCGATTATTCGAGTTAATATGGACCAAGCTCATCTCGGATAAGCAAAAAACTCAGATAAACCGGATTTACACAAATCGTCACCAACTAAATAGATGAAATATAAATTTTCACTTTATTCATTCATTTTTATGGCACCAGAAACATTTCTTTGCTGTACATTTCCGTTACTTTCAAGAAAAACGGGGAATGAAATTGTTTATTTGAAAAAGCCCTTGATAGTTTTTGTTTATTGAATGTTACTTTCGCTGCAGTTTTTTTTCTGCAGTATTACGCTACCGCATAGCTACCAATTTCGAAGATTTTTCCTTACCACTAAAACTTACCAGTAAATTTTGCCTAATTCAATAGCCGAAATCTAAGAATTGTCAACTATTAAATATGGAAAAAATTTGTATTCAATTTTAGAGGTAACAAAACCGTACAAATTGGCAGCTGTGTGATTCTATTAGCGTCATGAAAATTGCACGTATAGCCTCTTCTTTTTGCTCAAAGTACTAAATATTTTTTTTTCAATCAAACTAATGCTTTAGAATGGATCACTTTCTTCTGATGGACTGGTGACTTCTATTATTATGAAACAGCCATTACCATTCATATTCTTAAAAGAAATACTCCTTGAAGTACCATGAGAATAAAGCTTCTTCAACAGACACGAACTGTAAATTTTATTTATTAACATGTATTAGGAATATATCGGCTGATTCAAAATAGTTGTCTCCTTAGTTGTTTTTTAAGGCCACGTTCACTTATATATTTTTTCCCTTTTTTTTTTTTTTTTTTTAAATACTAGGAGGGTTCAACCCCCTGCTCGCGCTACGCTCACCAACCCCCCGCGTAACCCCCCTTCGCGATTCCGTTCGGTATCGCAAAGAAAAAAACTTATTTTCTAGCCAACCCCAGAAGAAATTGCTTCGAGTTTCCATTCTAGATCGCTTCGCGATTCCTCATTTTCTATGTATTCAATATTTAGATTCCACTTGGTATAAACGCGCTCCTCCCCAACTCCTGACGGTTTTATTTCCTTATCTCCAAGCAGGTAATCATTAGAGGTTACAGAGTTTTATAATTAAAAGAACTATTAAATATAAAATCTTTAAAAAGAGGTAAAATTTATAATTTATTTGAATAATTACAAATTAAATAAAAATTATGTATATATAGTGTTACGAATATTGTAAATAGTTAGTGTTTGTGCTTAAAAATATTGTAAATAGTTCAATTAAGCTCTATTCATAAGCTAATATTAGTTTTTGTTGCATTGAAATGTCTCAGTTTGTTGCTTTTCTGCAAGCAAGTAAACCCTATTGGATTTCAATGGGAGTCTATGGAAATTTGGCGAAATACTGGAAATAGCGCCAAGTTGGCGTCACTTTTGGCGACTAATTTTAGTCGCCAAATTTGGTGATATATCGCCAAGTTGGCGACAAACTTGGCGACGTTTGGCAACAGAGCCGGGAACCCTCCCTTGGTAACCCCCCTTATAGCGTCAGAAAGCTCTGTCCAGTCAGATGCGTTTCACGGTATCTACGCAGATTTTCATTGGTCCATTTCCAAAGCATTACTTTTTTTTATATATAGAAGGATAATTGTGTAGAATGTGCTTATAAAATGATTTTTATATCCATTCATTACTTAAGTTGCCACAGCCTGTCGAACAAACTGGTATAATGGCCAGGTAGAGAGTTTGTCGTGTGTACACAAAGCAATTTCTTGCCCTTTTGAATTTTGAAATTCGCGTTCGGTAACCAAAAAATAATTTTTGTGTAAAACGGACGAATAGCAAAAATCTTATAGGTCAAAGAGTTCGCGAAGCGTTTTCTCGAAAAAAGAATTTTCAAATTTGCGTAGGTTCTAGCCACTCAACAGTTGAACTAATTGATATGAAATTTTTTCCCAGCAAAGTAAACACTTTTGACCGTGTAATGAACCTATAGTATGTTAAAATTGTCCATATTAAATATATTTTCCAGCAAGTAAAAGCAAAAGGGAGAAAAATTGGTCAAAAAAATTTGACGGTAATTTGAAGAGTCGCCATTTCGTCTTTTTCAACCATTTGACTTTTTTTTAAGTTTATTTTATTAGAAATTATGTTAAGAAATTCATTTCTGATTTCAATGTTTTGATTATATGTTTTGAATAAGCTGGAACTTACGGAGAACGGCCGTGTTTTCCAAACCCGAGATTCTTCAAACCATCATATTAGACGCCATCATGATCATTATTACTATTATTATTATAATTAAAGAAATGTAATTCAATTCTTAAAAGTGAATTTATAATTCAGTTCTTTATACATTAGTAGAAAACACAATGTTTTCAAGTTTTGTCTATTGTCTCAAAATATATTATATCACATACATATATTATATCACAAAGTTGACCTATTTTTTAACCAATTATAGTAAACGTGCCCTTAAACTGCTGATGATGGAAGCAGTTCCAATTGCAAAAATTATAGAAATCAAGTGCGGCAATTCGATATAGAATTTACAGTACCATCCGGTTAGGGCGAACTTCCAAGGGAGGTGAATTTTTTGTCCGCAGTAAACGATGTATAAGCTTTTGGATGAAGAAAAATAACGCCTTGCGTTAAATAAATTGAATTGAATTTTACAGAAATTTAAATAGGTTACCGACTTTTTTCTGAAAGAAACAATTTTTCTTTGATTTAGTCATTTCAGTAAATAATAAAGTTATAGAAAATAATTATTTCGGACAAACAAAATATGCAAAGGCATTGCCGTACTTACATAATTTAACTTTAATTATATTAATATCTTACTTTTCTTTGCAATATAGCTGAACAAATTATCTTTTCGCCGCATCCTTTTTTGCCACACACTTGAAAATTCAGTCTGTTAAGTTGAAAAGTGTTTATGACTTCGGTTTGTCTGTCCGACTGGCCGTCTGTCCCTCTGTACGCGCTCTAACTCTCGTAAATATACTAGGATTGCTTTGAAATATTTTGATGTTATTGACGTTTACCACAGCACGAAACCTATTTCAAATGAAGTTTGTAGCATGTTTAGTTCATCTACAGGAACAGTCAAAAGTATTCCGTTGCATTACAGCCAATAGGAAAAAATCGTTCAAATGATTTTTAGTGATGTTACACGCATCCAAAAATAACAAAAATTTATATGCATTTATGAAGTGCACTAAAATATGCATCCTGTAGAATATGCGGTGCAAAGAATAGTCATTATTCATTTACAGGGCCACGCAAAAGAATTCCGTTACATAATCAAATGGGGGGGGGGGGGGAGTTTGCGGCATATTCTAATTGTGTTAAACTATTTCATATATAATGAAATTGATATACGTCGCTGAGGTTTACTATAAGTTATTTCATATATAATACGGAGTGCAGAGCATTTACAGGGACACACAAAAGATTTCAGATCATATTGTATCAGAAGTACTGAACATTAGCGATGATTGCTGGAAATGCATTTTCAATTATGATATGCGCTTTTATGTTTCTCTATATTTATGCACACTATATGGTATGTATAAATGCTATAATTTATATACAGGATTACACAAAATAATTCGTTAAGGGTTACTGGGTATGAGTGCAAATTTCTTAAAGGTGGTTTTTAAATGAGTTATGTATTTTTACGCTCAACTGCTTTTAGCTTATTAAGAAATGCTTGTAGAATACAGATAAAATGATATACAGGGTCACGCAAAGAATTGGATACATGCCATCTATGGATGATAATTTCTGAAAATATGATTTCGGAAGTTTTAAGCGTGTTTTAGTTTGAATTAAATTTTAGCTAAATAGTGGCGTACTGGGTACTAGGAAAACTACAGGGCTGTATAAAAATATTTGAGTATGTTTCTATCAGTAAAAATTGCTGAAAGAGAAATTTCAACCTGTTATGCGTTTTCTTGCTAAACTAAATTTTCCCATTATGTAGTATATATATTAACATACAGATATTTTACAGGGCTGTTCAAAAGAATTGGGATACATATTTAGCTATGGACGGTACCTGCTGAAATCAATTTTTTAAACGTTTACTTAGTTATCTTATTTACCTCATTTACCTAAATAACGAAGTTTTGTTAAAGCTTTCAGGGAGTGTTTGAAAGTGTTTCATAATCTATGCCGTACGCATGATTTTTCTTTCTTGTTAAAAGTAATATCGGCGAACAGAGTAACCTTCAGAAATTTTTAAACCTCTGATGTTTTTTTGCTGGTGGAATATTTTCTTTCTCTTCATTGACGATCACTTGATCTCTCAATGATCTAAGTTACACCAAAGTTGCTTTTGGAGACATGATATACAAAACCCGTTCCGATACTTTTCAAAATTTGCCCTCCATAACATTAATTGCAAATAGAAAATGGTGGCGAAAACTCAATTGTCCTCATTATTCGGAGATATGTCTTAAGCGGAGATGCATTAAC
This sequence comes from Maratus speciosus, assembly GCA_963932465.1. Classification (NCBI taxonomy): domain Eukaryota; kingdom Metazoa; phylum Arthropoda; class Arachnida; order Araneae; family Salticidae; genus Maratus; species Maratus speciosus. Next base: position 275,478,242 of record OZ010790.1, on the reverse strand, counting down.
GAGAGTTGGGTCATTCCATAGTAACTTACGTTACATTTAGAACAATTTACTGCGGTAATTTTATTAATATAACACCAAAAAGATATTTAAAATGTGAAGTTGACATGATTTTATAATTAAATGTATTCAAAGTTCAATTTGGAGGAAAATTATCTAAATTTAGTGCTACTTCTTGAACTCTGGCAATTATATTTACTATGGTAGCTTACGTTCTCTTTTCAGTAATGTAAGTTGCCATAATAAATATAATTGCCAGAGTTCAAGAAATAGAATTAAATTTAGGAAATTTTCATCCAAATGGAGCTTTGGATAGATTTAATTAACAAACCACCAACTTTACATTTTGAATAATTTTTGGTGTTATATTACTAAAATTACTGAAGTAAATTGTTATAAATTTAACACAAGTTACCTTGGAATGATTTCACTGTATTTTACAAGGCTTTTTTTTATACATATTAAAATACAAAATGTATTTTTAATACTGCCCTAGGGTCGCGTAAGTTATAATTAGAAAATTTTTGTCCCATGTCTAAGAAGGACATTAAGGAAAATCCCATTTTTTTAATATCAAAACTTACCGTGTTATAATACTTTGAATTTCAGGAAATTTCAGTGTTTTCCGACACTAAAAGCCCTCACTTCCGTTTTTAGTGTCGGAAAACTGAAATTTCATAAAGTTAAAAAAATCGAAATTTTGTAGAAAGCGATTTTTTTTCTAAATATAAATTATAATTAAACGGGGCCGTATAAAATAACTAATTTCATATTTTAATATGCATAAAACCTTTTATAAAATAAATGTCGTATCTAAAAGCTATTCTTGATTTCTAAACTTTTTATAATTGAAAGTATGTTTCTATAACCATACAATTTAAAAAATAATCACCGAAGCATTTTGAAGCACACTTTGCTATTACGTTTTTTAAAATATAAATTATGAACAATTTTCTAAAAATATATGTACTGTACGTAACCTGCAAAAATTTCAACTTTCTAAAAACTTTTAAATGAAGTAAGACTAATCATGCGTCAAGAATAGATTATGAAACACTTTCCAAGATTTCCAGAATTCTTTACCGAAACTTCGCTGATTAATGAAGTTAAAAAAAGAAATCTAAGAAAACATTTTTAAAAACTTATAAACCAGCATTCAGCAATTACTGTCTACAGCCAGAAAAGTAGTCCAAATATTTTCTGCAGCCCTGTATTTAATCTACGATTTGTACATATCTTACATAGCATGTTAAAACTTAGTTTAGTAAGAAAATTCATAATAGGTTAAAAATTCACCTTCAGCAGTTTTTAAAATATACGGAAACATACTTGAATTCTTTTGTATAGCCCTGTATATTACAAACAGATTTTTATATGCGCTACATATCAAGCTAAAATTTAATTCAGGCAAAAACATGGTTAAAAATACTGAAATCACACTTCCAGAAATTATTATCCTTAAGAAGTCATGAGTCCAGTTTTTTGCGTGACCCTGTATATGATTTTATTTTTATTATACAAACATCTCTTTATATACTAAATGAGGTTCAATTTGAAAGTGCATCCTTTTAGCTATTCACGATGATAATTAGCAATGCTTATCTATTCTTTTGTGTAGCCCTGTACATGATCTTTAGAATTTATACACACCACATACTAAGCAAAAATTTAGTTAAACATGCATACCATAAATGAAATCTCACTTCCAGCCCTTATATCGAATAAACAAATACTTCAGATACTGTACTGTAACCGAATCTTTTGTGTACCCCAGTAAATAAACGACAAATGCTTCGCACATCATGTTGTACAACAAGTATCTTGTAGTAAGCATGAGTAATGTAATACATCAATTCCATTATATTTGAAATAGTTTAACAGAACTAAAATACCCCGCAAACATTTTTTCCTCCTAGGCCATTACGTAACGGAATTCTTTTGTGTAGCCCTGTAATTAAATAGTAAAGGTTTTTCCTCCCGTATTCTACAGAATGCATGATTCAGAGCACTTCCTAAATGCATATTATCAATTTCATTATGTTTTGAAATTGTCTAAAATAATTAAAATGAACTTGAAACAATTTTTTTTATTGACCGTAATATAACGGAAAAATTTTGACGGTCCCTATAAATAAACTATAAATGCTACACACTACATTTTCAATATCGATCCTGCTATTTTAAGTATCAATAACATACAAGAAATTTAGCACAATCCGAGTATATATTTACCAAAGTTGGAGCTCGGGCAGACAAACTAAAGTCATCCAAGAAATCCCGTCCTCCCCTATATGCTATTTTTAACACTTTACAACAAAGTTGAAAAGTGTTTATGACTTAAACTTACACTATGTGCGAAATTACTTAAAAGATGACACAGTATTTAAAAAATGTCAAATTATTTTAATACCTCAGTACTTTCAACTATAAAAACATAGTCTTCTTCAGAGGAATATAAGAAATACAACAGTTATTGACGCCTAATTTTCAAAATCCACCAAGATGGTGACGAAAGGAGTGAAAGTGGAAGTTAATTTATAGATCCGGAAACATTGGGAAAATAAAACATGGATATAGTGTACTTGAAAATTACTCGTTTTAACATTCTTTAAGCAAACTGAGCCAAATTCTGGGTATGTTGTAGGATAAAACGTCATTACAAACAGTATTTTCTTTAGTAATAATTTCTATTGATTCGCGGATAATTAAATCACGACAATTCTTTGAGAGATATATAATTTTTGCGTCTTCGAAATTAACTTGTATATTCTGCTTCTGGTTAAGTCTTGACAGGGCTGTTGTGGGTCGGCTATACTTTAAATCTCTCAAATGTTCTTTAATACGGCTTTTAAGTTTACGCGAAGTCATGCCTATGTATTCGAGATAAATATCTTCTGTTTTCAGTGGAATTACATATACCCCAGAAACTTCATCAGTCAGGATCGGGTCCACTTTGGCACTAATCAGATCTTTCAGTTTTGCAGGAGGAGTGGCGACCAAGTTTACACCAAAGCGAAAAAGTGCATATCTGAGTTTTTCGAAAAGTCCTGGTATGTACTTCATTTTGCAATATCTCATATTACTCCGTGGAGTTTTTTGTATTTTCATATGGTTCTTTTGAGAGTTGATTAGCTTATCAATAATGCGTATTGGGAAACCATTCTCAACTGCAATGTTTCTAATGGTATTTAATTCAAACATTAATTTAATTCAATTAACTTTATCAAACTTAACAATTGAGCGCACAGTCTACAGGAAAGTAAATAAGTCTAACAGCACCTTCCTTTTGAAAGTACATCACCTTTTAACTACAAACTTGCTCCGTTCAACTTTTATATAAGACGAGCGCTTAGTGTTTGCTCTATTAATCACCTTGAAAATGAATTAAATACCATTAGAAACATTGCAGTTGAGAATGGTTTCCCAATACGCATTATTGATAAGCTAATCAACTCGCAAAAGAACCATATGAAAATACAAAAAACTCCACGGTGTAATATGAGATATTGCAAAATGAAGTGCATACCAGGACTTTTCGAAAAACTTACAAGGAGAGGGCCAACCTTGTTAATCACAGATTTTGATTATTTTAATATATGTTGTAGAGTAGAGACCCCTTAGTCTCAGATTCAACGGATTTTATCCAACGCTCCTTAGTTCTTGAGAAACCGGGGTGTCTAATAGTAGTACACAACTTAAATACTTACTTTGTAACTAAAGGGATAGGTTGGTCGTAGCTCAGTTGCTACGGCATCTTTTTGCTGATCTGCGGGCCCGGGTTCGGTACCCGAACGCGCTACATTTGTTTTTCTCATTTTTTGTTTTATAAATATACTTGTAATTATAATTTAATAATTTCAATTAAAACAATATCATACATTAATTATAATGTTAACAAACTTAAATTTATCATTTTTTTATTTTTAAACTATTATTTCTCATCCTTTAAAGAGGTTTAAAAAGAAATTGGATCTATTGTAGAAAGATGAAAATTCCAAAATCGTGACAAAACCTGTTGTGGCATCATCTAGTTATGATAAAATTAAAGAATATTCAAATAAAATAAAAATAAAAGCAGAAAGGAGATAACGGGGAAAGCTCAAATAATTGAAAGTGCAAGCATGCGTATTACAAATTAAAAAATCTTTAACATGCAAAAAGTCGGTTGTAATTTAATTCTGATGCTAATTTTTAATATAATTATGCTTGTTACTTTAAAAACAGAATAATCGTATTATCGCATGGACTTCCTTTGTTAAAGCAATGCGTAAATGATGTTTCTTTAAAATCACGAATTGACACAATTGCTCAATATCATTGCATCGATAAAGAATATATGAAATACATTTTAAAAGTGATTTTAAAAAAATTAACAGTTTTATGATGTTTTATACAACTATTTAGTTAAAAGTAAAAAATTAAATAGGTTAAAATTATAATTGATATACAATATTATAAATTTTAATTGACAATGAGATTATTAAGTTATACTTACGAATATATTTATAAAACAAAAAATGAGAAAAACAAATGTAGCGCGTCCCGGTATCGAACCCGGGCTCGCAGATCAGCCGGCAAACGCCATGCCAATTCAGCTACGACCAACCTATCCTTTTAGTTACAAAGTAAGTATTTAAGTTGTGTACTACTATTAGACCCACCGGTTTCTCAAGAACTAAAGAGCGTTGGATAAAATCCGTTCAACCTGAGACTAAGGGGTCTCTACCCTACATCATATATTAAAATAATCAAAATCTGTGATTAACAAGGTTGGCCCTCTCCTTGTTGGATATGCACTTTTTCGCTTTGGTGTAAACTTGGTCGCCACTCCTCCTACAAAAATAAAAGATCTGATTAGTGCCAAAGTGGACCCGATCCCGAGGGATGAAGTTTATGGGGTATATGTAATTCCACTGAAAACAGAAGATATTTATTTCGAATACATAGGCATGACTTCGCGTAAACTTAAAGTCCGTATTAAAGAACATTTGAGAGATTTAAAGTATAACCGACCTACAACAGCCCTGTCAAGACTTAACCAGAAGCAGAATATACAAGTTAATTTCGAAGACGTAAAAATTATATATCCCTCAAAGAATTATCGTGATTTAATTATCCGCGAATCAATAAAAATTAATACTAAAGAAAATACTGTTTGTAATGACGTTTTATCCTACAACATACCGAGAATTTGGCTCAGTTTGCTTAAAGAATGATAAAACGAGTAATTTTCCACTACCCTATATCCATGTTTTATTTTCCCAATGTTTTCGGATCTATAAATTAACTTCAACTTTCACTCCTTTCGTCACCATGTACGTGGATTTTGAAAATTAGACGTTAATAACTGTTGTATTTCTTATATTCCTCTGAAGAAGACTATGTTTTTATAGTTGAAAGTACTAAGGTATTAAAATAATTTGACATTTTTTAAATACTGTGTCATCTTTTAAGTAATTTTGCACATAGTGTAAGTTTAAGTTTAACTTTTAAAGATGAATTAAGCATTTCTATTTATTTATTTACTAGAGTTTATGACTTCGGTTTGTCTAGCCGTCTGCCCGTCTATCTGTATTTCCGTCTGCCCGCGCTCTAACTCCCGTAAATATACTCGGATTGCCCTGAAATTTTTGGATGTTATTGACGTTTATCATAGCACGTTTCCTATTTCAAATAAAGTTTGTACCATGTTTAGTTCATTTACAGGGACAGTCAAAATTTTCCGTTACATTAGGGGCTATGGGAAGAAATCGTTTAAAATGATTTTTAATGATGTTACTCGCTTTCAAGCATAAGAAAATTGATATGCATTTATGAAGTGCACTAAAATATGCATTCTGTAGAATATGCGGTACGAAGAATAGTTATTCTTCATTTACAGGGCCACACAAAAGAATTCCGTTACATAATGATATAGGGTGGAGGGAATTGTTTGCGGTGTATTTTCACTATGTTAAATTATTTCATATATATTGAAATTGATATACCTCTCTGATCTATGGTATAAGTTACTTCATGTATAATACGAGGTGCATAGCATTTACAGGGACACACAAAAGATTTCAGATACTATATTGTATCCGAATTACTGTACATTAGCGATGATTACTGGAAATTCAATTTTAATTATGATATTGTCTTTTATGTTTCACTATATTTATGCATGCTATATGGTGTGTATAAATTCTATAATTCATATACAGAGCTACACAAAAGAATTCGCAAGGGTTACTAGGTATGAGCGCAAATTACTTAAAGGTGGTTTTTAAATAAGTTATACACTTGTAAGCTGAACTGCATTTAGTTTACTAAGAAATGGTTTTAGAATATAGATAAAACGATAGACAGGGTTACGGAAAGAATTGGATACATGGCCGTCTATAAATGATAATTTCTGGAAATGTGATTTCAGTAGTTTTAATGTTTTAGTTTGAATTATATTTTAGCTAAATAGTGGCGTGTAATAAAGGTTCTAGGTAAACCACAGGGTTGTACAAAAGTATTCAAGCATGTTTCTATGTGTTAGTATAAATTGCTGACAGAGAAATTTCAATTTGTAATACGTTTTCTTTCTAAACTAAATTTTTCCATTATATAGTATAGCTATCAACCTACAGATCCAATACAGGGCTCTTCAAAAGAATTGGAATACATATTTGGATATGGACGGTAACTACTGAAATCAGTTTTTTAAATGTTTTATGCGTTTTCTAAAATGTTTACTTAGTTATATTATTTACCTTATTTCGCTAAATAAGTTTTTTAAAGCATTCAGTAAGTGTTGGAAAGTGTTTCATTATCTATGCTTAACGCATGATTTTTCTTTCTTATTATATTTATACATAAGTTGTAGTCATTCAGTGGAAAGTGACGGAGTGTGATCAGTTACATTAATCTTTTTTTATATTAAATACTTTCCTTCATATCGGATTTAAAATTCGGCGATATTTTTTTCAAAGAATTATTTTAAAACTACATTGAAAATTAACACACGATTTATTTCATCCACTGATGCCAGTTTAAGGACTTTCTGCCAATTAAGCAAGACGTCAAACTTAACGAAATAAAAGCAAAGGAAAAAAAAAGAAAATTCCCGAAACTTGAAAGTAATTTAGAAACTAACTACAGCCCTTGATGTTTCTCAAATTCAAGAATTAAAAATACTTTCGTGACCCTCTGAACACCGTTTATTATTAATAGAAGCAAGAAGTTAAAAATTCGATAATTTATTGTTATTGTACACGCAATATGCGAAACTGCATGCTAGAAACAAAAGAATTGTGAAACCGAAGTTTGTGATAGAAGTTATTTGTGATGAAATAAGTAAATAATTAATGCATAGTTAATAAATCAAAACAAACTTTGAAAAAAAAAATAGTCTCAGTCAATATATTTGGAGTTAATAAATAAAATATGACGTGCATTATAGTCTGTAAATGGACCAATCAACTATGTTTTTCTCCAAAGACGAGCAAAGTTTTTTTTAATATATGAATAAATAAATTTAAATTTTATTTTCCATGTTTACAAGATTAATAAATGAATATATAATTTTAATTAATTTTTCAATTAATTTTCGGCGGTGAAATCACGCTCGAAATTATTGAATATATAATACGTGATTTATCACATTACTAACGAAGCGTAGAACCAAAAATGTGAAAAATGTCCAAGTCGGGAATCGAACTCTGAACCCCTGGAATAGAGCTATAAGGGCTAGAGGTCTGCTTGGGCCGACATTTCCAGGCCCGGGCCCGGCCCGATTCATAGAAAAAAAATTCGGCCCGATACAAAAATTAAAAGTTCGGCCCGAGCCCTGCCCGGCCGTAGAAAATAAAATATTGGCCCGGCCCGGAAAAAAAGTTAAAATCTCGGCCTGAGCCCGGTCCGGCCCGAGTGAATTTCTACAAAACATTGATTTTTACGTCGATTTGGTTAGAAATTTGTCTCGTACGAAGAGTTCTGACCAAAAATATTTATCTTAACTTTTTTTTTCCTGTTTATAATCTTCATCTTTATAGAATGCCGCACAGGCTGCGATATTTATTTTTTTAATGAATCTCCATTTCTTGCATGTAAATGTTTCAGTTATTATTAATATTGTTAATCCATATTCGAAGTATTGAAGTGTTAAAAATCTGAAAAATGCTATAAAGTAAAATCTTCTAAGACTCAATTACATAGAAAAAAAATGCGTTATAGACAAGTTCCCTTTTTAGCAAGTGTAAATGTATTATATATTCTTTTCTTACGTATTAGTATATTAATTTTGAATGGATCAACACATTTTTCGCTTTAAAACAGGGTTCCGTCATAGTCAGGTTCTTATTCACACGTTTTACTATAGTTTAATTTAGCTGTATTTTAATAAACGCATAAATCTACTATTCTTTAAAAAGAATAAATTTTAATGTTTATAAGTGTAGAATAATAAAGATTTAAAAATGTGTGTATTTTTTGCAAAAATTTTTGGGCCAGGCCTAATTTTACTGACTTTTGAAAAGACCAGGCCACGCTGAGACAATGATTTTCAGACGGGATGGGTCAAAACTAGGACTGAAAATTTTGGGCCGTGAAGACTAGGAATGGAAGCAGTCCCTGCTCTGTACAGAAAATATAAGTTAGGCCCGGCCCGAGTGCCGTGAATGAAAATAAGCCGGCGCCCAGCCCGTGCAGATCTCTAACAAGGGCTCTGGACAAGTGCCACAACAAACTGGGCATCGTCCTCGTAGCTTAAATGGTAGCGCACTTGTAGCGCTATACCAGGGATACCGGGTTCGATTCCCGGCTTGGACAGTTTTCGAATTGTTGGTTCTACGCTTCGTTAGCATTGTGATAAATCACGTATTATATGTATATATATATAAAAGCCGTTCTCTGAGTGTATGTCCTTTATACAGATCTTCAATTGTTGTCCAATTCGCACGAAACTTGATGTACATACATTTTAGAACGTGGAAAAGATCGCTGTCTACTTTAAAAAATCATCAGAGCACTATTTACCCCTTTTATCTACCACCTTTCATAATTTAACATTATAGAAATATTCCATTTTAAATTTTCAGATTCTATCGTTTCTTTCTTGACGTCATTCAAAGAAGAAGATGCACATTTTTCATATATTTATGTAAAAACTTTAACTAAGCATGTTTTAAAATGACATAGTACCTTAGTTGAATGTTTCGGAAGTTAAAAAATCTAATTTAATGAAGTCGTTTCAATATCAAGAAATCAATTCAGAAAAAAGATAATAATAAAAAAAAATCGTTCAATAGATATGACGTCAATTTCGTCAATATGATTTCAAACTGGTTCTAAAAACCGGCTGCTACAATTTATTTCCTATTTCTTTGTAATGCTGTATCTTTAATTATATCATTTAGATAAATGTTTTAATACCTAAAATGCAGTGATAACGTTCTACGATTTATATCGAATAGGGTTATATAAAATACGATTTTTCTACGATTTATATTAAATAGAAATTATAACATAGCTACTATTTTTTAGGGTAAGCTTTTTTTGTTTCTTTAAATAAAATTTCCTGACTGACATTGCGATTGAACACGGCTGTGGATTTGGATTTTATGAATGGAAATATGAGTTTCCATTTAAAAATTATCGGTAATGAATCTTTGTATACACGTGTTAAAGATGTCTGATATACTGCCCGTTAATAGAACATAAATAAAAAACGTTTTTAATTTGAAAGACGAATATATTTTTAATCCTTAGTATATTTGTTAGATTTCCCAACAACTACAGGGAAAATTAATTTTGGTCTTTTCATTTTAGCGATCAGTTTCGTTTTAGCGATCACTTATTTATCTGAGTAGCACATTTCTCCCGCTGCGGACAAATTCTCCGAACAAATCTTGAATTAAAGGAAATATATGGGTGAATTTGATCTTCCATTTTAAAGCAATACGCATCTTTATATCAAATGTCCTTCCATATGGCTGAAAGCTATACGATCATCACTGCGCTATTATATTTTCTAATGTGTAATACAAAATTTCGGATGTTAAGGGCCTAATTTTTTAGTTGATCATTTACAGTAGGATTTGGTCTAAGAATGATAGACGGATATGCAATATACTAAAACAATTCCTCAAAAATTATCTAACTTTTTTAAAAGGCTAATCATTCAGAATTGGTTTCGCCTGATTATAGAACATTTCAGCTAATTCTATAAGAAAGCATGTACAACAAAATGTTATATACTAAAACTATCCAGAAATTTGGGTGCAATTTAATAGTGCAAATTTCATCAAAATCTGTCCAGTAGAACTTTTCAAAAAGGCTAATCTTTTATAATCGGGCTCACCTGACTATTGAACTTTCTTCTATAATTTTATAACAAAGCAACATAAAAATATATGCAATATTTTAAAAACATCCGTGTAAAATTCTCTAACAAACAATACAAGTTCCAATGAAATCCATTCAGAATTTTTAAAAAGACTAATCTTTCACAATCGGGTCCCACATGATTATGAAATTTCCCCCTATAATTCTATGACTAATCAGCGTATAACAATATTACGCACCAAAACGTTAACTGAAAAACTAATAGTGCAAGTTGAATTAAAATTATTTCAGAAGAACCCAAGTTATAAGCAGCAGAAATGAGATTCCCACACGAAAACAAACAAATGCTGAATTATTTACAATGTTTTTGAGCAATTAATTAATCGTTAGTAACTGGGTTGCAGGCATATTTAAAAAAATTCAAGCTTGAAATTACTTTAAAAAACCTAAAAAATCTGTAAATTGAAATAAACTTTTCAAACAAATTACGGAAAGTGTTTTTTGTTTTCTGTTAGACGTTGAAATAATCGGATGCATGATGTTTAGAGATCAAATTGCAATAAAAGAGTAATTTATGGTACGGTTAGGTTGTTGCGACCAACAATATGATGCTAAGCGTTACTCATATGAATGTCTTTTCTTCATAATCTTATACTATAATGCGAGCAAAAAATGTGTGCGTGTATGTAAATTTTATCTTGAAAACGGCTCTAACGATTTTGATTAAATTTTGCATCCTACCGTTTTCGGGTACGAAAAGACCATTGGGATGGGTCTGGTGTTCGGGAAAATTCGATCAGTGGGTCATTTTGGGTCATAATGGGTCAGGGTCAAGCTAATTATATCTAAAGAACGGCTCAATCGATTTTGACTAAATTTTGTATCTAACCAATGCCGGGCACGAAAAGACCATTGGAATGGGTCACATGTTCGAGAAAATTCGATTAGTGGGTCATTTTTGGGTCACCGTGGGTCCAGCTAAGTTTATCTAGATAACGGCTGTACGATTTTGACGAAATTCTCTAATCTTTCGTTTTCGGGCACAAAAAGACCATTGGGATGGGTCACGTGTTCGCGCAAATTTTATATTATACCGTTTCTGGGCTTGAGAAAAGAATTGGACTAAGTCACATGTTCGAAAAAATTCGATTAGTGGGTCATTTTGGGTCACAATGGGTCAGGGTCCAGCTAATTGTATCTAAAAAACGGCTTAAACGATTTTGACTAAATATTTTATCTATCGTTTTCGGACTCAAGAAGACCATTGGGCTAGGTCGCATGTTCAAGAACATTCGATTAGTGGGTCATTTTGGGTCACAATGGGTCAGGGTCAAGCTAATTGTATTTAAAAAGCGCTTCAAAACATTTTGACAAAATTTTGTATAATACCGTTTCCAGGCCTGATAAGACCATTGGGCAGGGTCGCATGTTCAAGAAAATTCAATCAATGGGTCATTTTGGGTCCTAATGGATCAGGATCAAGCTAACTGTATCTAAAAAACGGCTCAAAAGATTTTGACAGAACTTTGTGCTACACCGTTTCTGGACAAGATAAAACCATTGGGCTGGGCCGTATGCTCAAGAAAATTCTATTAGTGGGACATTTTGGTGATAATGGGTCGGAGTCAAGCTAACGGCATCTCAAAAATGTTTCAACAATTTTGACAATTTTTTTTGTTATAACGTTTCACAGTACAAAAAGACCATTGAAATAGCTCACATGTTCGATAAATTTCGGTTAGTGGGTTTTTGAATCAACATGGGTCAAGCTTATTTTATTTAGAAAACGACTAACGATTTTCACTAAATTTTGTATTCCATCGTTTTCAGGCTCGAGAATAGTATTGTGTTAGGTCGCATGTTTGAAAAAATTCGATTAGTGGGTCATTTTGGGTCACTATGTCTCTGGGTCATTTTGGGTCACTATGTCTCAGGGTCAAGATAATTGCATCTAAAACAGCAAGAATGATTCAGTGGGAATAATATATCCAGATAAACACAAAGCTAATTTTGCCCGAGCTCAGCTCGGTCATTCCTGCTAGTATTGCATTAATAGCAAACGGATATATCTTTCTTAATTGGGTTGCAGGTATATTTAAAAACATCTCCGTGCTTGAAAATTAATTTAAAATTGATAAACAATATATAAATTGAGATAAGCTTTTCAAACAAATATTACTGAAAGTACTTTTTGTATTTTTTTAGACGTTGGAATAATAATCAAATCTTCATTGTTTAAAGGTTAAATTGCAGTAAAAGTTAAATTTATGGTTGGGTTAGGTTGTTGCCACCAATAATGTGATGCTAGAGTTACTCATAGCAATGTCTTTACTGTATAATATTGCATTTAAGAATAAATAGGTATATCTTTCGTAATTGGGCTGCATGTAGGGATGATATTTCCGCGTTTTTTCACACCGTTATATTCTTAGAGAAAATGTTGTTCTGTTAAATCGCAAGAGTGTTCCGATTAAATGAAATATCATTTTCTCTAACAAAATACTGGTGTACAAAAACACGGAAATCTCCTCCCTGGCTGCATGCAAATTAAAAAATACCCATGACTGAAAATTACTTTAAAAATCCATTCAAATGAAAAAATTGAGATACAATTTTCAAATAAATTTAATTTGAAAGAACTTTTTTCTATTCGACAGTTTGAAAAACGAAATTGTATGATGTTCATAAGTTAAGAAAAATTTCAGTAAAGGCAAAATTTATGGGTTAGGTCATTGCCATCTTCGGTATAATGTCACAATTGGCATTGTGTCTGTAGTTTTTTTTTTTTTTTTTTTTTTTTTTGTATATTCTGAATATGACTCAATGAAAGAGTCGAAACATGTAAATTTTTAATATTTGCAATGTGTTTTTTTTTATATTGAAATGACGCATTTTAAGCAAATAATTGTATTTTAATATATGTTTTGACATTTGTTTGGAATATATATTATTATAGTATAGTTAATAGTAGACGCAATTAAGACCATTTTACTTATATTTCTTATTGGTCTTTTTAACGATTCGTGGACGGGAATGCACCAACCTCAGTTATTGTCATTGCTGTATTATTTTATTTTAATGTATTTTACCCGGGAGGACCCTTATTATTGACACGAGCGAAGCCAGGTAGATCTGCTAGTATTCAATAAATGAAGTTTTAGATATGCTAAACAGCTGTGTACTTTTTAGCACTTTCCAACATGTAGTTGAAAAGTGTTTATGAATTCGGTTTCTCTGGCAGAACTCACGTAAATATACTCGAACTGCCATGTAATTGATACTATTTTATTGAGATTTACTATGAAATGTTCGGTATTAAAAATGAAATGTGTAGCATTCATAGTTAGTTTACAGAGACACTCAAAAGAATTCCGTTACGTTATGGTCAATGGAGAAAAATCTTTTGCAAGGTATTTTAATGATATAACACTCTTTCAAGCATATTGAAATGTACTTATATATATATATATATATATATATATATATATATATATCACTGATGGTGAACAGTAAGATGCGATGCTTACTGTTGAATAGGGTGGAAATAGCATTCATCATTCATATATAGGGATACACAAAAGTATTCTCTTACAGTACTGTCAATGAGCACTTATCATATGTGATGATGATGGTGGAAATGCGTTTTCAATTGTGGCATGCGTTTTTATACTTATCTAACTTATTGCATATTACTCGGTGTGTAAAAATTCTACACATCATATACAGAGCCGCACAAAAGAATTCGATGTATTATCGCTTACTGACGGAATTTTCAACTGTGTCATGCGTTTTCTAACTTAATTAACTTTTAGCATACTGTTCAGCATATATACAAATCTGTCGATCATATACAGGACTTCACAAAAGAATTTGAGGTAAAGTAATAAAATTAACAAAAAAGCAAGACATCCTTAAACTTTTTCAGTTTAAAATCTGTTATTTTGTATATCTCAATAGTAAAAAACAGTGTTCTACAGTAAAGGCCATGCGAGTTAATATGAACCAAACTCACCTCGGATAAGCAAAAAACTCAGATGAACCGTATTTACACAAATTGTGACCAACTAAGGAGATGAAATATGAATTTTCACTTAATTCATTATTTTTTATGGTACTAGTAACATTTCTTTGTCTATGATGTACATTTCTGTTACTTTTAAGAAAAACGGGAATGAAATTATTTATTTGAAAAAGACCTTGGTAGTTTTTTGTTTGTTGAATGTCAATTTTGGTGAAGTTTTTTTTCTGCAGTATTACGCTACCGCATAGCTACCAATTTCGAAGATTTTTATTTACCACTAAAACTTACTAGTAAATTTTGCCTAATTCAGTCGACGAAATCTAATAATCGTCAACGATTAAATATGGCAAAAATTTGTATTAAATTTTACAGGTAACAAAACCGTACACATTGGCAGCTATGTGATTCTATTAGTGTCATGAAAATTGCCTCTTCTTTCTGCTCAAAGTATATTAAATAGTTTTTTCCAATCGAACTTATACCTTTGGAATGGAACATTTTTGTCTGATTCAAAATTATGGCCATTTTTTTCCCTATTCTGACCAAAAAATCAGAGTTCTAACTTTTTACGATTGCTCTTTCATCTTCACCTTATACTTCATTTATAATGGCTGTTTCATAATAATGGAAGCCATCAGTCCATCACAAGAAAATAACTCGGTTAAGCGGGACTCTACTGCATTTAATAATTAATATAGATTGTATAAAAAGGAGAAATAATTTCTAGACAGCAATAAAAAGAACTATGCACTAAATAAGAGACTGTAAAAACTGCAGATTTAACACGACCATGCAACTGCGGAAATCACTGTTTTGCAATATAAGTTCTCACGCAATAAAAAAAGCTTCGTTAGCTAGTTTTGTTTTATTTTTCACTGCACAAACAGGCACGTAATGTTTTACGTATTTTGTGGAAGTCTCTTAATTTAATTTCCATGGTTGCAGTCGTCAAAAACACTAAAATGCAAAGTGTTTTATAAATATTAATGTTAGAGAAACTTGAGTTATTCTGTCACAGAGTAAGTGAAATGTCTGTTAACGATGCGCACATGTTTAAAGTACGGGAACGCATTCGTAATGTAACATTAAAAAAATATATATACAGTTTGTCCAAAAAGTATTCCCTCACTCATTACAAAATTTATTCATATTTGCTATATATAATGTAGGCATGTGAAACTGGTTCCAAAATGTTGGAAATCTAACCAAGATTTTTTGTTGCAGGTTTTCCTACGTGGCTGTAGTGTAGCAGTGTCAGTGTCCAGAAAACCGGAAGAGTTCACAGATCGGGAAAAAGCTTAGTGTGTCCTCTGGTTTGGAAGAAGTGAGACAGTCTATTCTGCGAAGTCGCAAGAAATCAGTGTGTACAGTCGCACGTGAATTACAGATACCAAAAGGATCTCGTGATACCAGAGGACATACTGAGATTTTTACTGATTTGGGAACTGTTCCGTTTTCTTGGACATTGACACTGAAAGACTACAGCTACGTTACAGAAACCTGCAACCACCCCCAAAAAACTTCCAACATTTTGACACCAGTTTCACATGTTTATCTTATTATATAGCGGATATGAATAAGTCTTGCAATCAGGGAAAAGACTTACGGTCACCCTGTATTTTTAATGTTGTGTTCTTATCTAAAATTTGAAAATACATTTTTTTGTATGAAGAAATCTTTTAATGCTATGTACATATTTGAAAAACAAGAATGAAATTTTGTGCTATATATATATATATTACTTATTTTCAAAATTTGCGCCTTTACTTTAAACTTATTTCAAAATATTTTAGATCAAAAGTTGTCTTGTACACAGCTATAAAATACGAAAAGAGATCTAAAAACGATTTAAGATATTTTATTTTAAAAATCTTGACAAGTCTGTGGGTTATAAAAGAATTCATTGTTATTCACTAACTTCATTTGCTGCAAATTTTATCTAATGTTTTTATAACAAGTTTGATTTAAGAATTTCTATATAAAATTTCATTTTTATGTGGGTTTTTTAGTAACATTATGTATTTTTTAAATAATTGTGATAAATATTAACAGATGGGATACTATCTAATGTTTTCAAAAGTTCTTATTTTACAGAGTTTAACTCTCTAATTCCCACTACAAGAAATTGCTGTGGAAAAAAATTATTATTATTATTATTGTCTTATTTATGCTGTTGTGGGTCAAATAAAGCCAAAAAATATTTTAAAAAAAATGAGATTTTATTATATATTAAAGGGTTTCTATGTGATAGCATTAAGATGAAATATGAAGGATTTTCCACATTTCAAAAGTATTTTATTTTGTGAAAATAATTATAATTTTACATGTGGTATGAACTAAATCAATTTCTTTCTTTCTTTATCTTTCTTTTTCTTTTTCTCTACACACACACACACACACACACACACACATATATATATATATAATAAATTTTAAATCACAAATATATGAACAAATGGTAAAGCTCTAAAGATGTATTAGAAATGAACATAGGAAACCAGTATGTAAAATAAGAAACTATGAATAACCCACAGAATCTTGAGAGGAGCTTGTGGGTTAATTCATAGAAGATGCGTTATTTCATCCAATTTCGTCGGCATTAAGCCTAAAATGACAAAATTTAGCTTTTTATAACGCAAACATAACATAAAAAAGATAATAAAAATCCAAGAGATCTAATGAAAGATGCACCTCACACAGGATATTAAAAATTATTAGAGCACAATACCTAAATTACATACTAGGATTCAAAACTTCAGCATGTCAGGATGGAAAACAGAGTTATGACTATTTTAACATGTGGGCCACAGTTGAGTATTTGATGAAACCCATAACTTTGCTGCCATCTGGTGTGAGAAAGGAAAAAATGTAAATTAGAACTAGATTATTAACAATTAAGTTTAGTGCTGCCATCTTTACCCCCAAAAAAGGAATGAAATTGATTGAAGAAATCAAGAAACGACTTAGATTAACATTTAGTTAAAGTAGAATGAAAAAATAGGAATAAACTTATATATATATATAAGATGATATATATAAGATGAAATCACAAATATATGAACAAACTGGTAAAATTCTAAAGATGAACAAGATATGAACATAGGAAAACAGTATGTAAAATAAGAAACTATGAATATACATGTATATATATATTCAATTTTTTCATATCATTTTATTTTTTCACAATTTATTCAATTTTACACAATAATAATAATGAAACCTCATTTTACTTTTTGATTTTGTGTACAATTATATGTATAGCACTAATGTAGTATGTAGCGGGGGAATTTTTTTTTTTATTTTTTATTTTTTTTTTATTTTATTTTTTTTTTTTTTTTGCCGATGGCAACTTGTGGTTTGTTTCTTTAATACATATAAAAACAATATTTTGTAACTCTATCTTTCTAAAAATATGCACAATTAAGAAACTAGAATCTTTTACATACCGACGTATTAAAATATAACGGAGGCAGAAAAAAAAAAGCAATCTGAATTCTAAATAAATTATAGTTCATTTTTAATTTAAAAAAGTCAACAAGATACAGCCATTTCCTGTAAGACTTCCTATTTTTTGTTGATAAAAATTCAAAACGCACAATAAACAAAGCAATTAATTAAAAATATAGTAAACTACAGCACAACTGATCTGTGTGGGATCAGGATATTGTAATATATACCACACAGAAGAAACATACTAAAAATAATATACTTGAGTGATACGGCTCAACAAAAAACGCTTCATATTTAGAATTTATGTTTATATTTATGCTTAGAAAAATATAAAGTTCAAAATATTAATTCGGTTTTTCTTTATAATTTTCTCTATTTATATATTAAAAAGCAATTTCAATACTTTTTTCAAAAATGTAAACACAAAAATAATTTTATTTTATTGTAAATGAAAACTATAAATTTCAACTAATTTATTTCAGATTTATTTAATAACATGAGAATGTGAATTAAAAGCAAAACAGGTATCTTAAGTACAAATCTAACACTAAGAAGTATAACTTTTCTTTTGAAAATAATATGGTAGCAAAAATGCTACTGCGGGCTTATGGTCACTAATGCCCGTGGTAGCAGATCTTCTACTTTGATTTTAATTACTCATTTTACTGTTAAAAAACGAATTTGCATTGAACTTTTTTGTGCAGAGAATAGAAGTAATTCTTTTTAAACCTGTATCTCATAAGTATTTAGTTTTATTTCATCAAACATTTGAAAAATTGAGCAAAAACTTACCGCTGTAAATGCCATTTTGAAAATTTTGTTAGATATGTTGCTTCAAACTAATTTTTTTCTTATTTAGTGCTCCATCTGCATTCAAAATTCACAACTAAGAATACCCAAAGGTGCAGTTATTGATGTAGTGACTTAAAATATACATCATTTATGAAATTTCGTGCTAAAAATTAAAACTAAACTTATGGTAGTAGAAATGCTACCATGAGCATTAGAGATTATGAGCCCATGGTAGCATTTTAGCTACCATATTATTTTCAAAAGAAAAGTTGTACTTCTTGGTGTTAGGTTTCTACTTAAGACAGCTGTCTTACTTTTAATTCACATTCTCATGTTATTAAATAAATCCGATTAATATTTAAATCTTAATCTAAATAAATCCGAATAAATGAAAAATAAATATGTAAGATAATCAAATACAAGTTCCCATAAAAATTATTTTCATAGTTATTACTTTATGAATCGTTAAACATTCATGAAAAATTCTACCAGACACTTAAATTGTTGATATTTAAAATATGTTTCATTATTATTAAAGCTGTATATTTTGCTTGATAAAAAAAGATAAATAATAATAATAATAATCTTTCTAATTAATTTTAAAAGTTGATAAAGGATACATTTTCTTCGAATACCAAATATCCCTACTTTTTGGAAATCGTCCTCATACAGAACAATATTATAATTTGAGTCTGTCATTTTTTACATTACGAATTGATACAGTAAGGAAAATATTGTAATTATGATTTGTATGTGTGTTTGAGAGAGTGAACACTCTATCTCCCAAACGGTAATTCCAGTTGAGCTCCAATTTGGGAAATGTATTATAGACCTTTGTCTCGCTAGAACTGTACAGATTTCCGTTCAAATTGCCAACAGATTAGGTATTTAATCCATTTTTAAGCAATTTCCAAACCAATTTGCGACCGATTCTATAGGGAAAATCACCAAGGAAATCTGACAGAGTGTAAGTGATAAATATTGCAGTGATGTAATCACGCATTAGAAGCGCGTAGGTAACATCTCCAGTTTCAAAACGGAGGCCCAGTGTTCGAATCCAGTCGATTCCATTGTATAAAAAATGTATAAAAAATATTATTTTCACTTTCTGTACGCATTCACCGCGTTCAGAAAGTCGAATTTTTTTTCTTTTTATAAGATAGACGATATGTCCTAAAAACACTATTACTATTTCTTTTTTTCCACTTTACATCTGCCCAAAATATTTGTAGGTAAAATTCATAAGAAAAACTTCCTATTGCAGTCGTTACCATGGTGCGACTTTTGAAAAATTCCTTCTTAACGTTTCATTATATGACCCCAGGGACCCAAAACCACCCCCATCTAGAAAGCTTATATATGTATGTTTGTATGTATGTACTAAATTTTGTTCCGCACGATGAAAGTCGCAATTATGCACGGATCGTCTTCAGACTCGCCAAAAACATTGAGATGGCTAATATCTCGGCGGAGATTGAAAATGAGTAAAATCTGCCCAAGGGGGTGGGAATGGGAAGGGTTAAAAAATGTGAATACCGCCTTAACATGATTCTGATAAAATCAACTCTTACAGAAAAATAATGGGAAAGATTAAACATTTTTCGCTATAGCAGTTGCTAACAATTAAAACAACAATAAAATTCTTACCACAACAATTATTTTTCTATTGCAAGATTTCCAGGTGAAAAATAAAAATGAAATAAATAGTTTAACAAATTGAAAAAAAAAAAAAAAACAGCGAATATTACGTCATAACTTTTCTATGGCAGGATTTTTACGTGAAAAATGAAATAAACAGTTTGACGAATTAAAAAAAAGGGGAATATTACGTCATATTGGAAATATAATGGACGTGAGCAGGTGAATATGTAATGTCATGTGAGTTTGAAAAAGTGTATTGAAGCAAGATAAAAAAAAAAACCTACTATGGAAACATTGGCATATTTCAACATATCTCTAATCTTGATTTAGTTTTTGTTGGTGAAATTAGTACTTAACTTCGAAATCTACCTCCGCCTGGGATTTTTTTAAAATTATTTTTACGAAAATTTTGTATCCTCTTCAAAAATGAAAACCTAAATGTGTGCATGAAAGTCAATCGTACCATCTGGTAATGAGTCTTTTTTAGCCAACTTTAAAAGGTTTCTAATTTTTGATTATAAATAAAGAGTTTGGAATTTCCTAGTCATCTATTGGGGATCCTTTTTCTCTCATTTCAGATGATTTCCCTCAAGCTAGTGCCGCACTAGCTTCGTTTGCTCAATGGAAAACCAGTTCTGTGATAAACCCCTGTCGCAGTGTTGCGGGGAATGCGGGAAAACCATACGGGACAAGTACCTGCTGTACGCCGTCGAAAGGTACTGGCACATGGGGTGTCTCAAGTGCAGCATCTGCAGGGTCGTTCTGGCCGATGCCGGAAAGTCCTGCTTCACAAGGGCCGGACTACTGCTCTGTAAAGACGACTACATCAGGTGAGTTTAATTTTTCTGAAATGAAAATCCGTAGTAGGAAATCAATTGCAAATAACAGTAATATACATGTTACCACTTTCCAGGGTTTTTTTTAAATCATAAACATATTTTGAACTAAAAATTTTAATAAATGAAATCAAATATACAGGATGAATCAATAGTTTTTAAACAAACTTAGGAAACCATGTTTATAATCTATTTATTCAGCCAAAAATACCTCCAAGTCCCTCTAAATTTCTCCATAAATGCCCACTCTAATCGAAACACAACAATTCTTCGCAGTTTTATTCAAAATACATTTTAATGACCTTAACATAATATTTACTTTGTTCTGTGTGAAATGAAGTTACATCTGAATAAGACGCATCATTATTTGCAAATGTAATGTGAATTACATTTGCAAATAATGATGCGTCTTATTCAGGCAAGTGCTATCATTACATTTCGTATAAAAAAGGTAAGTCTGTTCCAAATTCTGTTAAAATGTCTTCCTTATTTCAAAAGTTATGAACAAAATTTCGTTTTAAGACAGGAGTGAAGCACCCTGTATTCTTGATTAAATAAATCGAGAACGATCCGGGTTTCCTATGCAAAATTCTTCTTTATAGTATGCTCTACCACCCCTTAAAGTCTGTCTATTGGCTTTTGACTCATCCTGTATGCCACATAGAACCAAGACCAGTTTCATTAAATAAATTTCCTAGCTCAAAATATGTTGAAGAAATTCCGTAATTCAGGGAATCCGAATTTATACTTGAAAATTTCAATAGAAAATTTCGTTTCATTTAATGACGGAATTTCTGTTATTAAATAAAGCAAATATTGCTATTTTAAATTTCTGGTATGAATTTGGAATATCTGAATTAAAAAAATTCTCTAAATTGGAAACACTGATGATAGCATATATGCTACCATGGTCATTAGAGGGTTAAGGAGTCTATTTAGTAATTTCTGGGAGACCTATAATTACAATATTCCCCAAGAATGTTGATTTAGTTATCTATAACCTACATTTATATACTGGGAAATTAAATGCTTTAAACAAGTTAATAATCAATGAAGTTTCAATTTGTAGCATAAATTGTTATAAAATGATTAATTTAATCCACTTTTATCATCTTTCTAATACACGGGACAGTTCAGACCTCTACTAAAATAGATTTTAAGATTAATAAGTCTTTCTTAGAATAAATATAAGTTCAATATTTATATTATTTATGTATTTATTTTGTTTTTGTATTTGGCTATTTTTCACTATTTTATCTAACACGACATTTAAAAAAAATTAAATGAGTCTGTAAAATTATCGAAAGTCTCTTCAAGTTGACTCTGACAAGTCATATATTATTGGTGAGTAAAACTGAACATTGCTGGGTAATTGCGAAACAAATGTAACACAATTTATATAGTAGTGGGTTGTAATAATAATAATAAAGCAATTTAACAAATTACAACGACCATTTGGAAAATGATTTCTTTCAAAGACTAAAATTTAAGACATAAAAAATCGCACAGAGTTGATCATACATTACGTACGCCATGAATTAAACATTAATAGTGTTATTACACATAAAAATTCCAAGCTACAAAAATTGCCTGCGACTCGTACATATTATCCACCTGAAACTTATGTATTATCCAAGCATTTTATTGGCTGTTCGGGAAAAGGCTTTTCCATCGTCAGATTTCCAAGAAATCTGACGACACATTTTAAATGAAATTTCATTCTTAAACTTCTAAACATCCGACAATATTACTTTTTACACCGTCGGATAGAGAAAAAAATGTACTTTTAAATGCAATTTGTTTGAAAGCTGTATCTCAAATTGTTTCTGAGTTATTAATTTTTTTTTTGTAGTTTTTATTACTTTTTTGTCATAGTGGCAACAGAAGGTATCCATCCCTGTTGAAAGTAAAGGGAAATACATATTACTGTATAGACCAATCAGAAAAAGGATAAAATGCGGATTAAACCAATAAAAACCTTCAGATATGCTTTTGATTTCCTACCCTGACAGATAACAATAACCATTTTTCCAAATGGTTAATAAAACATCCCATTATCATTGTCCCAGAAACAATCGGTGATAGTGATCGCCATACGACTTGAAGTTGTCTTCTTTCAATTTATGTAAAAGAAAAAGCTTAGGGAGTCGTCTTGCAACTGAAATTGTACCAAACTTTGAAATTTTCAATACGGACATCCCCATTTTAATAGCATATATGATTCATTTGTAAATTTTACCATCGGATGCCAAACGGGAAGTCATTCGATCAAATAATTTACAAATTATGAAGGTTTAACTTTTATGGCTCTTAATTAGGACTCCTTTTTTAATTGTTGCAAAACACATTCCAATGTGGGTAGTTTTAAAGCATAATTCAAAAACTACTTGGTGTAATCTGCTGTACATATTTGAATCTTTCTAGCAATTGATTTCAGTTAAAAATTTATAGGTTTCAATTCCTCTTTTTTTCGTAAATTAATTTCAAAATATGTATATTTTTGAAATAAAGTTTTGAAAAAAATATGCGACCTAGAAATTTATTAAAAATTAATTTAACATTAGGTGGTCCGAACTTTTTAAAACTTCATAATTCCTAAACTAATTGACCGAGTGACTTCTGCTTGGTATCCTAAATTACAAATTACCGGAAAATCCAAATATGTTAAAATCGGATCTTCGTATTGAAAATTTCAGATTTTGGCACAATTTCAATATGTAGGCAACCTCTAAGTTTATTTTCTTAACATGCATTAAAAGAAAAGATAATTTCCAGTCGAATGGCTGTAAACGTTGGTTTCTGGCATAATTTTGTTATTAAAATGTATGGGTGCTTTTTTTACGTATAAACTGACTGTACCATAATTTTTTATTTATTTATTTATTTATTTTATTTATTTATTTATTTTTTTGTCTTATTAGTCTGTAATAGAATTGTATATTCTAGCATATAACTCGCGCCTACGAATTGAGACAATACTATATTTTCTATCTTTAGGTATACTCGCAGTATTACGCGCACCTCCTTCTTTGCAAAGCATGGAAATAGCCTAATGAACGTAAAAAGCTGTAATAAGTAGTACTCACATAAATATATGAGCCAATTCAAAGTGAGAACACACGATTCTACGCTAAGACTATTTCTCTAATGAATTCGCAGAAAGCGTTTGGAATTTTACACTGGTTCATTGAACGTATCGAATTTTCTTTTCTTGTTTAATTTGGAAATATCAGATCCTATGCTTATTATATTCTTAATTTTTATTCTTTCATTTTTATTGCAGGCGTATATCGCGCACATGTAAATTTTCTTGTTTCAAAATTGTGCGTTATTCTCCGGCATATAAGGTGTATATGGATATACAGGGTGCTTCAAAATTATATGTCAGACCTAAGTAAGCAGATTTCTTATAGGAATGTGAGTGCAGAAATGGAGCGTTCAGGCAGTGGAAGACGCTGTTAAGTTCGGCGGAGAAAAGCGCTTCACTGGCTTAAAACGTTATTCCCTCAAGGACTTCGAGCAAGATGCATCGTTACACCAATGCAGAGCTTGCCGACATGCATTTCATGTATGTGTCTAACAAGGAAGGTCTCCATACTGGGCATACTCAGAATATTTTGAAAAAAATACCAATTAAACTACTTATGTATGTAATAAAGGATCAGTCAAATTTAGCGGCGGAATTACAGTAGAAAGTCTGTAAAAAAATAAAATACTTTCGAATATTTGGCGCGAAAAGACGAAAGTGTCACGCGATTTGGCGAGCAGTACTTTTCCTCGCCAAAAGCAAACGATTTTAATGCATCTGAAAATTGTTTGTTAATTGATTTTTAGAATGCGTGTAAAAAGTATTTAATGAATTTAAACATAAACAGTGAGAGAGTTTAATAAATACATTTTTTTTGTATTACACATTTATGTTGCTTGTTACTTAATTTTATGACTTTAAAAACAATTTCATCTATAAAAAATACTTTCATATATCTAAGCGTATTCCAAAATAATGGCAAGATTCATTTAGCAATTATTCATTTCAAACCAAGGAATTCGTCGTTTCCATAGCAACAAAATTGAACCGACAGCGCTCAATTAGACTTCATTTTAAGATATTGAAACAATTTTAATTTTATTTTAATTCATAAAATTTGATATTTAACTTTCATTATAAGTACATATATGACAAAACTATAGCTAAATCAAACTAAAACTGTCAAAACTACAGTTATTTAAGTTAAATTTATTTAAACAAGTTCAATATGAAATATTTTTATCTTAAAGAGTATTAGACATGAAAAAGTATTTTTCGAAATTTCATTTCATCGCCAACCGATGATAAATCGCCAAATAAACGAAAATTTCATTATTTTTTTACGAACGTTCTATCGGGGTTCCGCCAAAAAAAATTTTATAAACATATACTATATCCACATGAGATGAACACTCTGCAATTTTTTCAGATTTTTCTGAATATGCCCGTATGGAGACCTTCCTTGTAAGCAAGGGAATGGTTCACACCCAACGCACGTCCCACAGCTCTCAAGCTTGTCGAAGGACTATCCTCTCCTGTGAGTAATACTGCTCCTTCTATTGCAGGAATCCCGCGATATCTTACTGTGCCCGTATCACGCCAGGTAGCATAAAACGATCTACTCGCGCACAACTCCCAATGAAGACACTCAAATGTTCGGGGAAATCCTTCCCGGAAATTGTTCCATGTAAATCTTTTGAGCAACCAGTCCATTTCCTTGTGCAACCCCATACATGAAATTTATGTCGGAAAGCTCCGCATTGGTGTAACGATGCATTTTGCTCGAAATCCGTACGGGAAATGACGATTGAAGTCAGCAAAGAGCATTCATCCGCCGCACTCAAAAGCGCCCTCTACTGCCTCAACGCTGCATTACCGCACCCACATTCCTATAAGAAATCTGCTTATTTAGGTCCCCTCTACCTGCCTTTACATTCCTGACATATAATTTTAAAACATCCTGTATATATACCGGATGTCCTAAAATGAACTGTTTTTAAAATTCAACAGCTTGCTAATGGTAGCAGCTATTTAAAAAAAAATTCTTGCAGGAGGTTTATTTAAAATATGATGAGTTCCTTTTTACTGCGATTCCTCGTTTTAGTTCTAAATACCAGCGAGAAATGGCGCTACAAGCAATAGGCGCTCAATCGAGGCGAAAAACCAAAATCACCCAGCATTAATGCGAAAGAAAGATGTTAAACGAATGGAGTGGATCTCATTCTGACTGAGTTCAGAATCAAGCCCAACGAACAAAATTGTATAGGTGAGTGAGACCCACTTCATATGTTTAACCTCCTTCGTTCGTATCAATGCTGACTAATTTCAGTTTTGCCCTCGATTGAGCGAATATTCTTTGCAGCGCCATCTATCGCTGCTATTTGAAATTAAAACTGGGAATCGCCGTTTAAAAAAAAAGGTCCTGACATCTTTCTTACATAACCTTCCTGCAAAATTTTTTTTAATTGCTGTCAGCAACTGCAAGTTATTGAAATTTAAAAGCAATCCATCCATTTTAGGACACCCGATATAGTATACAAGGTGGCCATATTTAAACTAACAGTATTCGGCCTGTTCTGTAGCGCGATCTAATTGTGAGAATAGAGTCAAATTTTTTATGAAGATTATACAATCTTCGAGACAAAAGAAAGGATTCCGAAAAAAAAAAGCCCAGCTCCATGTATTTTTCTAGCGGTGACTTTCAGAAAAATCTTTAGCGGAATCCTTCATAATCCATCTTGTTTAATCCTTTTACAAACTTTGGTTTCATTTTGGCAATTAGATCGAACTACAAAATGCGCTGTATTGGTACCACTTCCGTTTCATCGAAATTGGTTCAGTATTTTTTTAGTAATTCAACAAAAACCAATAAAATGAAAGCTTTCTCGCAATGATCTTTCATTGTTGTAACCGGTTTCTCAATCATAAGCATAAAACTATGTATTCATATACGTTAGCGCCAACTTGTCGCCAAACTTGTCGAGCAAAATAAGTCGCCAAAAATGAAGCCAACTTGGCCGTAACTGACTAATTTGGCGATATTCCCATTCAAATTCAGTAATGGATCTTCTCCAATCTGTTTCTTTGCATTTTCTAATCGGTAGTCATATTTACAGTTCTTAATTGCCAATCGCGTTGAAAATAGTAATTTTAATGTACAATAATTAAATATATAACATTATTTAAAATGCTAAAATAATACAGAAGAAAACTAAATTAATACAAAACAATAATCTCCATAATAATAGCCGAAATCATGTGCGCATATTTCTGACAATCTATTAACTGTCTCATATACACAAGCAAGTTTTTCAATATTTATAAATTTATATATTGTATTTATATATTGCATTTGTCTACGTTTATATGCAAACAGAAGTTAAGCCAAGATCCCTATACTGGAAAAGTACAAGATTAACGACATAGAAAGAAAAAAAAAAGTAATTTAACAAATTACAACTACGATTTGGAAAATGATTGTTTCAAAGACTAAAATTTAAGACATAAAAAATCGCACGGAGTTGATCATACATTACGTACGCCATGGATTACATTTTTCGGTACTGTAAATTTTTAAACTTCTACGGAGCTGGTCATACATTACGTACGCCATGGATTAAACATTAATATTCCTGGACCAATTTTAAATGAAATTTCATTCTTAAACTTCTAAACAACCCACAATATTACTTTTTACACCGTCGTATAGAGGGAAAAAAATGTACTTTTAAATGTAATTTGTTTCTGAGTTATTAATTTTTTTTTTGTAGTTTTTATTACTTTTTTGTCATAGTGGCAACAGAAGTATCCATCTCTGTTGAAAGTAAAGGGAAAATACAGATTACTGTATAGACCAATCAGAAAACGAATAAAATGCGGGATTCAACTAATAAAACGCTTCAGATATGTTTTTGATTTCCTACCCTGACCGAGGACAATAACCATTTTTCCAAATGGTTAAAAAAAAGGAATTACTGTAATTAGTATTACTGGCGGCATTGTTGGTGCGGGGCACAGAACTTAAACATCAGTAGACATAAGCATAATTGCGAAAGCAAATCAGTGAGTTACGTAGTTATGAAAACATCTGAACTGTATCAAGAAATGAGAACAAGTAAATTTTAATCAGATTGCACGATAAAAGCAAAAAGTGTTCGATACTAACAGCAAACATGGTTTAAAGGAAATGCGAATATCATAAGTTGCTTCCGAAAGTTCTATGTTTTGCAGTACTATACTCATTAAAATATGCCAATTAGTATGCAGACCGATGACACTTTAACCAAGACTGTTAAATGAGCATGACGATGAATTTAAAATATTCCGTAATCCAGCCCACAGTTAAGGTTAGCGTGAAACAAAAAAGATTCAGCAACAATGTGGTTTAATGTAAATGTGGGTGTCATAAAATTTTTATTTCACAAAAAAAAAACGCTTTGATGCACCAAATCATATTAGCTCAGAAACGCCAATTGGCAGTGGACCCAATAACGGTAGATTACTTAATAGTTTTAAAATCTCCATTATCGAACGTATTGCAATTGATGATGTAATAAGAAGCATAAATGCCAAAGTGAGTTAAGCTGTTTTTGTCAAGAAAGATGAAATATGTAACAACCAAAAATAAACACAATGCCGTCATGATGCAATGAGTTCTCGATTTCTCCATCAAAATCTTTAAATATGGCGAAATATTAAGCAAATAATTTAAATTATGAATAAAAGTACCATGCTGCAATGCCTAGCATACATTTAAGCACATTGGCATTACATATATGCATTACATATTAGCACTTGCATAATACCTCCATATAAGAAAACATTAATGCCACCAAAGAATAAATTGTTTTTGAATTCTTGAAGCCTCAAATGAATTATAGGTAAATCCTCTTTTAACACTATAGAAATTTCCTCAATGATCAGCATTTGAGACTTTCACGCTGTAGTCTTTTCACGATCATTTTTTAATAAGTCATTGGGTTGCCATGTACCCTAATGGCTCCTGTTGCATGTAAAGCCCTCGAAGTTACCTATGAATTATACCTCTGATGTGCCTTGCCAGGTGAAGGTCTCGTCATCTGATTAACTAAATTACAAGATCAACATGGGTAGCAATGTGCAGGTGCAAAACAACAAGATATAAATGTTAAGTAACCGGCATAAAAAAGTTCATAATTAAAAAATAGGCACTGCCGATAAGAAAACGAACTAGGCACTTATCAGGTTTATTGCCGCTACACTGCGATTAGGCGGCCACCCACGCCGATGCCAGGTATCAAACCCGTTCATCTAGGGCAACCCGGAAGATGGGCCCTGGTCATCGGTTAGAAAGTAAGAAAGATAAGTCAATGGGTCTCCGTCCTCTATTTCATAGAGCATTTTTAGTAAGCAGAAGAACTTTTTATTGTCAGTTTCCAAAGTTCAATATTTTTTTCATGCGAGCAGCATCTCTTGTCGTTCTACCCATGTCCAAATATAGAAACAAAAATATTTAATTAAAAAAGCTATTCAATCTGAAGAAGAATAAATGTAATATATATATATATAGGGCACGGGGGAAAATAATATTAGCTTTAACTTATTTTTCTCACAGAAAACAACCATATTGTTTATATCATTGAATTCTGTGCCCTTGATAACGTAATTCAATATATAAGCTTTTCCACTATTTGTTGGTGTCCACTTTCTTCTTTTTTTCTTCCATAATAATTCTTATAATAAATTATTTGGCACTTTTTTTTTTATTTATTTTTTTTTTTTTAATACTTACAGCTTTAATTCACAATATTACGGTTTTTGATGGTGGTAGGTTATGTTTAATTATTGGATGTATATATACATAAAGAATTTTCACAAAAACCTGTGTTATGAATGTACACACAAACCTGGACAGAAGTATTTACTTATCAAAATAACATCTTTAAAAATTTCTTTAAATGTCTGTAAACAATCATGCAAAAATCGTAACTCTAGAAAACTAAAAAGTGAAAAATAAACTTTTTTATCAAAAATAAAACAGACTTCAAAAACTACTGCAAAGTAAAAAAATATTTTTATACATAATAGTTAATACGAAATTAAATTAAGAGCATTGTATTTACCATGCGTATTATTATATTTATGTACATTAATTTGATTTTTTGGAGTCAATGCCAGTCAAGCCAAGTTCAAAATTAAAATTATTTATCCAATACAAATCGTAACAAGATTCAGGGAAAACATTAAGGGAAAAAATTCCATTCTCAATCAACTCTGACAACATCCGGCATTTGAAAATCTGTGTTTGGCTACGATTTTATTACATAATAACCTGTATAAACGCACTAATTTTATAATAACCCTTAATTTAGCACACATTACTATAGCTAATCTCACTTGAAAATACATGTTTATAAAATCAGATAAATGTTTTAAAAATGGTTAAATTAATTTTTTTTTATCTAAATAATAAGTCGTAAAAAAAACTCGTAGATATTTGAATATGTGTCGGCTGGATAATTATACTTCGTCTGGCTGGCACCGACTCCAAAAAATCAAATTAATGTACATAAATATAATAATACGCATGGTAAATGCAATGCTTTTAATTTAATTTCTTATTAACTATTGTGTAAAAAAATTATTTTTTACATTGCAGTAGTTTTTGAAGTCGGTTTTATTTTTGATAAAAAAGTTTATATTAAGTAAATACCCAGCAAAGAAGGAATTGCTGGCCAGCAGCAAGATAGGTGCCATGATGGCACCTACCATGGTGGCAATGATGGAGAAGTGCTGCAGTGGTAGACTAGACTGCTGGACAGCTTCAGTCAACTTTGCTGTTGGAAATCATCAGATAAAATTCTGGTGAGCCTCCGTTTTATCTCATGCGATGGCCCACCACTACATGGAAGTGCACGAACTTTTGCAGTATTATTGCTGGGAACCCTTACGCTAGGTGGCGTTGCGAATATCGAAGACATTGAGTATTTAAACACAAATCTGAAATGAATACCTTAACACAATTTAAGCTGTGAATTTTTTTTTTACTGTAAATAATATAGCACCACTGCCATAAATATGTGAAACAAAATAAATAGGTAAATGAATAAATAAATAAATTCTTTATTTCAACGCACTTTTTTTTTGTCCTTAAATCTGGCTTTACTAAGTTACAAAGTATTTCGGTTTTCATAATTTACACAGTGCAGAATCAATAATTAAAAACAAAAAGCGTATAAAATAAGGATTTCTATACAATACAATAATTTCTATACCAGTTTAAGGATTGGGAACGTAAATCTCAAAAGAAAAAACTTAAAATAGTGTAATGGGAGCTTGAAAACTACGAGTAGTCATAGCATACGCTGAAAGTACCTCTTCATGCCCGATCACAAAAACCAAACAGCATCGAGCGCTGTTAGTATACTTGGGAGGGTGACCACATGGAAACCGCTGCAAGTTCAAATATTTCTATAGACATTTCTATTATAGACACTTCCACAGATATTTCTAAAGCTCTTGGTGAAACTAGCTTATAGAAAAAAGAGCCATAATTCTATAATACTTTATTTTTAAATATAGAATTCTATAAGAAATTTTTGTAAGAGTAGCACTGCAGGAAAAATGCCGGATTGAAGTAATGTGATGGCATACGAATGCTGGCCTGCTGTTGGCCATCACTGATGGGCCAGCTGCATTCCGCACGGACATTTTTTGACTGGTTTAAGTAATGGCACCATTGCACTTTACCGCTGATGGCAGTGCTGGTTGCCATCTATTTCTCAGCTGATGGCCCACTGTTTCTTTCTTTGCTGGGTAGGTAATCTGCCGTCGGGATTAAATGAAAAATAAAGACTGAAAATTACGTAAATTAACACGCAATCGTAGATTTTTCAAAATTGATTTTTCTAAGCAAACATTCTTAAAATCCCGGGCAACGCCGGATACTTTAGCTAGTATGTAATAATAGAAATAGTAGTAACAAATAAATGCAACAAGTGTGTAGCGCTACTTGTTAAAACGATACTGCATTCCTATAAATGTAAAGCAATTGTAACTGTAATATATTTACGTAAACTAATCTTAAACTTTCAGACTTTACTGGAACAACTTTATGTGAATTATATTACACATCCTAGATGAAACAAAATTGATGCTTTTCATACACGTTGAATCTACTACTTGTACGTCGTACTCTATTTTCAAAAGTTTTAGGATAAGCCGAATTGAAATGTTATGAAAAAAAACTAGAGCAAAAGGATATCGAGAATTCATTTCGGACTTTTAATAATGAGAACTTTTAATAATGTCATGTCGGACTTTTAATAACGGATACTTTTAATATAGCTGTCTTTTACTCACGTTAATAAGCCAGTGCTGAAGTATTTGAAATTTATCTGTTTATCGATACGTCAGATAACGATACAAACAGGACCTTCTTGATTGCTGTTCCAAAACTTCTCTTCTTAAACATCACATTCTAGAAAGGATTCATATAAAGATTTTTATATAGGTCGTAAATATTTTCAAAACAAATCCAAATCACTCTCGGCATTTAATAATATAAAAACCAGCTGCGTTGCAACTCTCTGCCTCGCACTTACATTGCACGAAATCTTCCGATTTCTTGAGAGAAAGAGAAATGCAATATTATTGTACACATAGAAAAAAGCTTGTAACATTAATTTGATTAAATACGAAATTTCAAGTAAACAAACCGGAAATTGTACATCAAATGGGGCAAATGAGGTGCGTTTGCACAATAACAGTTTTATAAATATTCAGATCTTGGTGCAATAGCTGTTACACTCTTACGCAAAAATGCATGAATACAAAATTTATTACGATTATATACAGGGTGTCTACTAATTAGTTGGGCAAAAAAAAAAATGATTTATTGAATGGAATTGACAGAAAAAAAATTAAAGTACATATTGTTGTAAGATAGAAAAATAGTTAAAGTTTACCATTATCACAAATGTTCGATGTGACTTGCACAGCAGAATGAGTTTTGTGAAACCAAAAACAGGATTTCGCTTTTTCAGCACCGTTGTACGTCTCCATTATCGTAATGCCGAACCAAGAATGATTACTGCTCGCTAAGGGATAGCGTCAGTTATGACACATGCGCCATCTATGAATAAACTTCAGCAATATTACTACTAGTCTGACTTTCAACTAGTTAATTTTATTTAATATTTCGGAAGTTCTTAATTTACTAAATTGCCCAACTAATTTGTAGACGCCCTGTATGTTAGATTCAGTGATACGAAAATAATATAACTCCATTTCAAATAGGATGTAATCACCATGGCAACCTAGAATCATTACCTATCATGGCATATCATTGACTTAATTACGTAGGATTTAATAGAATGAAGAAAACTTTTATTAGTTTTGACTCGATTTTCATAAAATTTTAAATGACTCCACAAAATTCTGCAACGATTATATATATTAAATTTCAAACCAGTCGGTTGGATAGTTTTGCGCTGTAGACAGACGGAAAATTACATTTTGCCGATTATGTGATTTTTGATTCAAAAGTTATGTGCCAAAAGTATATTGTTCTTTTAAGATTTGGTTTCTAATTAAGGAGCTAGTGAAATGAAAGAGGCGTCAAACTTATAAAAAATACTTTTGCTTTTAGAATTAAAATAAATATTTTACATGAAAAAAATGTCATTTTCATCCAATAAAACATTTTACTTTTAACGCCTTTATGAAAGATTTTATGTGACATCTTTCAAAAATAATTAATTAAAAACAGTATGTGCTTTTTCTTTGAATTCAATTCTTGTGAATATGTGTCTATAATTGTCCACCTAAATGCAAGGAATTTAAACCTTCCTCCTTGCTTAAGTGTAAAGCTAAAAAAAATCAACGACTTAATGATTTTTAAATGTCAATATCTTTACAGACGATTTTTGTTTCTATAGTATAAATTCATTCACGAAGCTTGAAAATATGTATTTATTTATTCGAATTTCTTTGAAAATTTTTATTTAATGTAGAGTCTTTCACCATCTATTTAAATTCAAATTAATGTCTCTCTTGAACTTTAATGAGGAAATTAAGTTATAATAAAAGGTTAACAATTCTATTGTTTTCTCCTTTTCTCTCTTTTATTCGTAAAAGTGGAGCAATTTTATTTAGTTACCACCATTACAAAAATGTCATTAAAAATTATAAAAAAGGTAATATCTCGAAAGATAATTCAAATTTAAAAATTCAGAAATCTTAAATAAAATCTTCAGGTCCATGCGAATAACTGCTGTTAATTTCAGCACCCAATGTTCGATATTCTAGGAGAAATAGCTGTGAAATACAAACAGGCAGGAATATTTTAACGTAATATATATAACATTTTACCATCAAAGTTAAAAATAATTTCTTATTTGGTACTATCTCTTTGATCAAAAACATTCTTTACGTATAATAAAACGGTACTTAACCCTAAACTGGAAACGTACCGTCTGTGAGATGGTTGCGTCTAGATATCTGCCCTTAATATTTTCTCTCTCCGACATTCAAATCTTATTTTTATGCTGTTATATTAAAAAATTGGTCCTGTTAATGCATTACTGTTAAAGACTAAATGTTTAAGTTCACTATTCGGTAAATTATTAAGTGTTCTGTTTGTGAACGGGATTTTCACATTTCCGGTTAAGGGTTAAAAAATTAAAGGAATGCTTGCACTTTCTTTTATTTTGATAAGTATTTTTCAACTTTTTTTACCACACGGCACATTTGAATTTACCAAACTCCATGTCACACTTAAATTCCAATAATGAAAGATAATTTGGAAGAAATATAACTTTTTCATTCGAATATTAACACAAAGAAAGGTTTCGGTGCAGCCAAATATAAGAAAACATTTTATTTTATCTTCATTCACCTTTCTTTGTATGTGTGAGTGTTTTTAAAATATGTAAATTCAAAATTTGGAGAAAATTGTATGTTTGTAATTTTTTGTAGATTAAACAGAAACTGCGAAAATTACATTTTGCCGATTACGTGACATTTGATGCAAAACTTATATGTCAAAAATATATTAAATCAGATGTCGTATTAAATAATTATATTACTTATTATATTACAGAATGGCCGAGCGGTCTGAGGCGCCGTATTTAAGCTCTAGTACTCAAAAGAGAGCGTGGGTTCAAATCCCACTCCTCACAGATGTTTTTTTTCGTCCTGTATAATTTTATTGTATCATAGAATTCGGTGTTCACCTATTGGAAAATGGAATTCAGTTATTTAAAAATAATTGACGTAAGATAGATAAGGCTATTAAAGTGGTAGCTTAACTTTCATAAACATTTTGAAGTACATAAAGGAACCGTTAGCATTTTCATTAACAATTCATTTATTTAAAAAAATATATATGAAAATTTCATTTATTTAATAAAAAAATAAAATATGGCCATCCCCCTTCCCCATTCTGACCAGAAAATCAGAGTTCTAATTTTTTACAACTGCTCTTTCATCTTCACCTAACACTTTATTTATAATGTCTGTTTCGTAATAATGGAAGCCATCAGTCCATCATAAGAAAATAACTCGGTTAAAATTCTCTTTGTAAATATACTTTGCGGAAGAGGGGGGGGGGGGGGCAAAATCCAAGTTTGTCCCGGGTGCAAAAAAAGCTAGTTTCGGCCCTAGTTTGATTAGTATTTATCCATGTAAAATTTCAATGGACAATCAGTATTATTAATTAAATTACAAATTGTAATATTTTTCACAAGTGTGTTCCATTAAATAATATATTACGTTAAAAATAGTTTACGTTTTACAAAACTTTAGTACTTTTTTTCCTGCGAAAGAAGATTGGCAGGCGTCCAGATATTACTTTCGTTTTGTCTTCCAGCCTAAAAGCTCAGACGCTAGTCATCTCTTAATATTGCATGGCTTTAGAAAAGTCGAGAGAAGAGATATTAAATTTTTCAGGTAATTTACTCTCTTAAATATTTATCCAAAAGTAATCAAATATATCCATTCACTCGCCTCTCTTCCTGTATCAAATTCTTCATATGTTATATATTTCTTCCTCATAACTGATAGTAAACGGAAGGATTGAAATATCTAACATTTTAATATCGATATAACAAAATCTGATAGGAAACGGAAGAGCAGGAATGAAAAAAAAAAAAATCAAACTGTTTTCAAAAATCAACAAAAAGTATGCCGAAAACCAAACAAGAATTTTGTAAAATTATATTAAATATTTTTTGATGGCAGAAGACGAAGATATCCCGGCGTATATTAAAGAAGTAACACGGACAAAAAGTATCTTTGGCATTTGAAAATTAAATTTTCGTGAACGGTGTCCAGGCCCGAGCAATAAATATTGCATCTTTTTGCCGTCTGCTGTACGAAAAGAAGTTTACGAGAAATGCGAAAAGAGAGAGGGTAAACAGGAAAATGTTATAATGTGCCCCGCGTGCCCGATCTCTCTCTCTCTCTCTCTCTCTCTCTTTCACTTTCGTTCTCTTTCTCCCTTTCGCTCTCTCTCTGTATTCCTTTTTTGAATGAAATGAAGAAAAATTCCGCTATTGATCTGCGAACTGCGTTTGACTGATGTCCGATGATGAAAAGCAAGGTGTATGAAAACTGTAAATGAAAACCTTCCGTTGTGCGGCTGCGGTTTCCCCTCCCCTCTTACACTATTCTGTGAAAAGACAAAGAAATAGAAAAGATTATTTTTCGATTTAAAGGTGCAAAGTAGCGTTTTAACAAGCTTTTGAACATTAAACTTTATGAGAGTATCTGTAACTGCAATGTATTTCATCCTCAAAAATATATAAATTAAATCTAACAAGAAAAAAATAAAAATAAAAATGTAGGGTCAATTGGAGAAAACGTAAAAGCTATAATTCGTATTTAACTTTGAACATCGTACTTTTAATTGTTCATAATTTTATCATTGATTCATTGCTGCTAAACGATTCAGTTTAAAAAGTTTTCAAAAGATAGATAAAGTTAATTATAATATATTCATATAAATAACAAAAAAGTTAATATATTATTACATCTACCCAGCAAAATAAAGTAAAAGTATACTTTTTTTGAAACACAGTACTAGGGAAAAATAGGATACGAAAAATTTTATATTTTCACATAAGCAGCTATGCCAACAAAAATACTTTAAACCTCAATATAAGTTAACGGTCTCAC
Source organism: Maratus speciosus (assembly GCA_963932465.1). NCBI lineage: Eukaryota > Metazoa > Arthropoda > Arachnida > Araneae > Salticidae > Maratus > Maratus speciosus. The sequence goes on along the minus strand of OZ010790.1, from coordinate 275,441,011 downwards.
AAACTGTAATTTTTTTCTGCTAGCACCTTTCAGTTTAACTTATAAATAGTATTAATGAAATTCTGCTTCCTTTGTAATAAGCCATAATACTATCGAAAGAGACTTTTAAATAGATGAATTTTAATTATAACAGTCTTGTACATAAAGACTCCTGAGTTTTGCTTGTTTTTCCATACTCTTGATTTTTGACATATTTCTCCTGATTTTCTGACACATTTTTTCTCATTCTTATTTTATACTTAAATATTTTAGAAAAATCTTGGATGTTTATTTCTTTATGTTTGATTAGTGCAATTTGATATGATAGAAGTTCAGATCAAATATGTAGGATGCCTCTTTAAAACTTTGACTCTTAATATGGGCAAATTTACAATTTTCATTTTTAAATGCAAAAATCTGTTACAATTAATTTTATTTTCTATAATGAATAAATTGTAACTTTATGTTGCAAACTGTAATTATTATTTTTTAATGGAATAATAATGTATCATTTTGTTTTTAATAATTTCTTTATTAATTAAAACTTATTCATAACTTTTATAATTGTTCAGAGACAATTTGAATGAGAAGACAAAATCCATTCCTGGTATTTATAGTGATGAATTTTAAATTGTTTTAAAACTTTTATGTCATTTGCTTGATTAAAAGCATTTTGAGGCCCCTAATTAAAAACGTTTTTAATTTATTAAGTATATATAGCTACAAACAATATTATTTCAAATTAATTAATTTATTATTGTTATTTTATGTTTGCATTTAAAACTGAAAAAAACTTCATTGAAAAGTCTCCTGATTTTTGCCCTCTGGAACTTGGCAACTCTGATACTGTTTCTACTTTTTATTTTCAAGTTTCTGGAACGTGGTGTTAAATTTGGTTGAAAATTCGGTATTCTATAAACAACAACAACAACCAAAAAAAAAAAAAAAAAAAAAAAACGGCTTTTCCCAGAAACGTTACAACTTTCATGAATATGCATGCTATGCTTACACAAATGACCACAGCACACAAACGTTTAATAAGACCCACTTAGTCATTTGCTACAGTGACAAGCCATTTTGAGCGTTTTCTGTTACATAGAGGAACGTAAGCATTAATTTATTATTAAATTTAATGTTGGCCATTAATTCTCCCCGCTACTAAATCTTCACTGAAAAAGATGAAGTCAAACATTTTCTTTACTTCTTCGAAATTCAAGGATAATTCGACAAGAATTTCAAATCATGTACAGTATGGTCATAACAAAACTTCCCCGATATATGAACCCCTAGCGGCCTAACCGCTCAACCAATCGAAAAGAAATTTTAGATATACCTATTTGAAGGTATGCGCTCGAGACCGTGATGATTTAAAACAACAGAGCTCTCACGGTTACGGTTACAGTAAAAAATTTCGAAAATTTCGAATAGCAACACCCATTATTTTCATGCACAAATTCATCAGTGCATTGAAAAACCATAAATAGTGTTGGAATGATATACGTACGATGAAAGCTGCCGGCGTAAAACACTTGCAAAAAAGACTATTGCGAGGAACGAAGAAGTGGCTATAAGACATGTTTCTCAGTAGCCGATTTTTTTTTTTTTCACTTGTGAACTGAGTAATGTTGTAAGATTTATTTTAAAATGTGTTTTTGAGTTGTGTTTGTGTACACATAGTGAAAATAAAAATGTAATCATTTGTTTTAGAGTGCTGAATATTACGTTTCATATAGGAACTGATTAGGATTGAGTGCCACGATATTGCACCGGCAATTTTAGTCATACGTGTATCGTTCCAATGCCATTTATGGTTTTACAATGCGCTGATGAATTTGCGCAGAAAAAAAAGGGTGTTGCCATTCGAAAATTTCAATATTTTTTTCTGTAACCGTGAGAGATCTATTGTTTTAAATCATCACGATCTCAAGCGCATACCTTCAAATAACTAAATCTGAAATTTCCTTTCGATTGGTTGAGCGGTTAGGTTGCTAGGGGTTCATATATCGGGGAAGTTTTTTTTATGACCACCCTGTACAATCGAAAGCATCCGGTCACTGCCCCTTAACTTTTGGAGGCCTGTGTATATTAGAATGATAAATTGATTCTTTAGTTACGAAAAACCAATTATTTCAATGAGAAATAATTTTACAATGGAGGGTAAAGAAGTTATTTTTTGGAAGTAACGTAAATGCACCTATAGCGGACCATCATCAATAGTGAAACACTTATTTTTAAAGTCTAAAAAGAATGCTTCAAGTTTATTTCTTAAAGGGTCTTCAAAAATGGATTTTTTGCCAAATATTTACAGATTTCTTTAAAAGAAGTTTTTATTTAAATATTTTTTTTGTATGTTTTATTTTGCATTAAACTGCCGCTTATATACTCTATTACCCTAAATAATTTTTTAGATAAGCCGAAAACTTAAAAAATGAGTATTTTACTAATTTTGTGGATTGGCGCAATTCTAGATGCATATTTCTTAAACCGTACCAATAGAAGGCATGGAGACCCACTACTGGAGCATGCATGTTCCTAATTTTATTTTTATTAACCATTTGGAAAAATGGTTACTGTCCTCGTCAGGGTAAGAAATCAAAAGCATATCTGAAGCGTTTTATTGGTTTAATCTGCATTTTATTCGTTTTCTGATTGGTCTATACACTAGCCTTTACTTTCAACGGAGATGGATACTTCTGTTGCCACTATGACAAAAAAGTAATAAAAACTACAAAAAAAAAAAAAAACAGTCTCCGGGAGTGCCAATAGAAGTGAAAACTTCAACAATTACGTGTGTGTTTTTTTAATCGTCAGCAAATGTTTTATTGTGCATGAAATACTTTTAAATGTAGTGTTTTTTTATTCATTATTATAAACTATTACTACCAAAATTACATTACAATTTTCATAGTAATGTAATTTAACTATAAATTACCTATAAACAAACATTAATAATTTGTAATATATATTATTATATTAAATTATATTATTAAATTATACATGTACATATAAATAAACAAATTTTCGTACAAAAATTCTCGTATTGCATTTAAAGATTTATCCGGTGAAATATAAACGGCAACCATTACAATTCAATACTATCCAAATATTGAAATCCATACTCCAATTCAATACTATCCAAAAGTATTTTTATTAATGAATACAATACCACAATTATATTACGCTTGGCGCGCTAGTGTCTATGTGCCAAAATGCTAGCATGTCGGTTACGTAACAGTGTCTCCAAATCAGTGGTTTTTCTCCATTTCAAAAAAAGCTCAACGCGCCTAAAGAAGTTTTCGAAAACTGATAATGTGTGTGTGTGTGTTCCTGTGTGAACGCCAGGAGAAAAAGTGAGTTTTAGCTTCGTTCTTCTTTTGCGGATTGAGCTGAAGAGGGGAAAGTTCCTGTCATTCACCGCTTGGCGCGCTAGTGTCTATGTGCCAAAATGCTAGCATGTCGGTTACGTAACAGTGTCTCCAAATCAGTGGTTTTTCTCCATCTCAAAAAAAGCTCAACGCGCTTAAAGAAGTTTTCACTTCAAAAAAAAATTAATAACTCAGAAACAAATTGAGATACAGCTTTCAAACAAATTACATTTAAAAGTACATTTTTTTCTCTATACGACGGTGTAAAAAGTAATATTGTGAGATGTCTAGAAGTTTAAGAATGAAATTTCATTTAAAATGGGTCGTCAGATTTCCAAGAAATCTGACGATGGAAAAGCCTTTTCCCGAACAGCCAATGAAATGCTTGGATAATACGTAAGTTTCAGGAAATTTGACGGATCGCAGGCGATTTTTGTCGCTTGCAATTTGTACGTGTAATAACACTATTAATGTTTAATACATGACGTACGTAATGTATTATCAACTCCGTGCGATTTTTTATGTCTTAAATTTTAGTCTTTGAAAAAATAATTTTCCAAATGATCGTTGTAATTTGTTAAATTGCATTTTTTTTTGTTAAATTTATTTGAATTAAGTATTTTTTTTTATTATTATTCCATGTCTTTGTATGCAATTTAGTTTTCTTTCGTCAGAACCAAGAGAGGGTCAGGCTCCCGATGTTGCCGCTATTGGTGTAGCGAAAAAATCATTTCACTAAACTGTCCGACGTATGACTGTTTAAAAAAATTAATAGCCGAAATCGTTTATATTTCAAAGTTGTTTCATCGTAGTTGTTTGGTATCTTTTACAGAATTTTAAATGAAATGGCTATAGATATTTACTTCCGATGCACTAAAAGTTCTTTGTTTTTTCACAAAAAACTAAATTTTGATTTCTTTGTGTTCTAATGATATGAAAAAAATATCGGAACATTAAATAATTATTTTTTCTAAGAGCAGAAAAACATAATTTAAATCAAATTCAATAATAAGGGTTTTCTGTATTTGATTCTGCTGTAAAATTCGTATGAACACAACTAGAAAACAATAAATTGTCGGCGTTCTTTGGCTTCTAAAAGGCCTTATTTTGAGGGAAATCGTATATTTGTTAAAGTTTATATAAATCATTCTAACAGTAATATTAATAATTTAAAACAGCAGTTTTCAACGTAAAAGATTTTCATCATTTATCTTCCCCCCTCCCTCCTCGTAATTAAATGATTGAATTTTTATTTATCATTACAGAAAAGTAACAAACAGGGCCAAAATTAAAAAGAAAAAAAAATTAAAGACTGTTCCGAGGCACTAAACAGAAGAAGAAATTTCGGTAGAGAGGTATTGTTGCCACAAAGTACCACATAGGGCAGAAAATGTAATATAGTTTAAAGATTTTAAACTTTGTATCTGGAAAAGGCAAAGCTGTAGTAGGAAATTTCGGCAAGAAACGAGGTGAAAGTTTTGAAGGAATTAAATATAAAAGTTTCCTATAGAATTTCATCCAGAAATTAAATATAAATAATTTTTAACTTAAAAAAAATATATAACTATTTTTACATGAATGAATTTCTATATGATAAAAAACAACATTTGAAATGTATCTGTAATTAGAACTATATCGCTAAAACTATGTAAATATTGGGACGGACGTGTAAATGAGAAGTTGTTTTTCAGAAATAAATACAAGTTGTGCTGTTCTTAATTATTTATTTTCGATATTTTTTAATCAATATATTCTCACATTCATATACTCATAGAAATAGATAAATATCAAATAAAAAATAACCTTATTTGAAAACGTGGAGTAAGTAATAAACCAGCATATGGGGCATTCTCACAATATTTTGACTTTCAGGAATAAAAATCTGGTGAAATTAAACTTGCTAAAATAACATTTTAATCTGATATACGAATGCCTTAATGATTCAAAATAAAGAAAAAATGGTCAGCAGCGAAAATTTTTTTATTTAACTGAGGTTTAAGTTAAACTTACGAGTTTAATTTTTCTTACCATTTTACTACTAAAACTTTTTATTTTCTTCTAAATTTTTACTTAGAATGAATTTGCATAGTATCCACAGGACATTCAAATAAGAAATAATAACAATGTAGTATTTTTAGTACAAAATTTTGGTATAACATTGTCTTAAAGGGGTGTTAAGGAAGGGACGGTAAGGTAAAAAAGGGGGACGGTATAGGAAAAAAGGGACGGTAGGGGGGAAAAAAGGGATGATAAGGATTGGACGAGGAAAATTACCACCCACAATGTTCATTGATTTTTAAAAACAGTTATTTACATTGGATTAAATTAAAAAAAAAAATAATTTACCTCGAAAAGTGCAGGAATAAACCTTGGTGACGGTAAGACTACCAATAAAGCCACGATGCTTGAAATTGATGTTTAAATTATGCAGTAAATTTCCTGTCAAAGAATTTTAGCCGTTCTTTCTATATCATACTTCTGCATGAGAAAAAAGTTGACAAAAATTCTGTGACTGCATCTGAAGTGATTTTCTGTATAATTTAACAAGAGGGATGGTAAGGAATCTAAAACCCAGGGACAGAGTTTAAAAAATAATATCAACCTTAAAAATGTGTGCAGGTTAAATTTTTTTGCATATTTATGTAAAACAATTGTCCCAGTTTTAGAAAAAAATTACATCGAATTAATTTTATTGAAACAATTTTACACAGACTGCTTCAAACTTAAAAATCAGCATCAGGGACACGGGACGGTATAGGAGTTTCCTGGATATTTGGACCCCCAACATCATCCCAAACTTATTTATCTCGTTAATATTGTTATGCAGTCATGCAATGGGATGTTTCCAAGTAAAAAAAAAAAAAAAAAAAAAAACCCACAAGAATATGTACTAAAATAAAATTATTATTCAGGAACTTAAAAGTCAAAAGATCGTGAGAGTGCCCATATACAAAATCTCCCAAAAAAAATTTAACTGTTTTAAAGGCTGTTCTCAAACCCGAAGGGGACACTTTCTGTCATATTTTTAAATTAATTTTTGTTCGGAAATGCATGAAATTGGCAAGTGTTCTTATTTAGAAACTATTTAGTCGAAGGACGTTTTCTCTTTTTTGATAAACGAAAAAGATCGTTCAGAAAATACCGTCAAAGTTGGCGTTTTGAACTGAATTTCCTGATGTGGCAACGCGAGAAAGGAGAAAAACTGGTCGTTACGTGACCAAAATCGATTGTAACTCGATAAGTAATTTGTTTATGGAAAAATGGAAAACTCATTTTGATTCCAAATCACTCCAATAGTCATCCCTGCCAATTTTATGCCTTTACGTTTAAAAATGAGTCAGAAAGTTTCGCATTTGTCCAGCATGAAATCCGCCTATTAAGATTTCATCAAGGAGCACACTTTTTTCAGCACGAAATGAATAAAAATAAATAAAAAAAAGCAGCAGCAATAAATTTTCTTGTTTCAGATTTGCTTGTTTTCTCATTATGTCTCTATTTTTGAACTTGCATGAATGTAATTATATCGAAAACTCTATATTTTAGAATGTACTGTAGTTTTTAAAAAGAACCTTAAGTTCTGTTTTGTTTTGGATCCTTCAATTAGTAGCACGTCAAATTTTTTATCTTAATAAATTTCATTTTCAGCAAATATCACCAAAATCAATAAAATGAATCGGCAATTTCGATAGCGTAAAAATAAATAAATAAAATCTTATTTTTTGTGTATGCTTCTGATATCGATAAAATTTATTATTTCTATGGTAAAATTTTATTTATTCATCGGAAATCAAATAACGTACTTTTTTAAATATGCATCCCCCTTCTTTTCATTCGCGTGGGCACAAACAGAACAAAGTCCAAGGCAGGTTTTATTAACAGATGTGCATGTAACCTGCTGTTAAGACAAAGTTTTTTTTTATTTGGAGAATATGAAATAAACTAATGTAAGACCCCTCCCCTCCCCTTTTCTTTTGCCAGAACCCCATATGTAAGAGAATTTTTAAACATATCATTGGTAAAATTGATATTTTTTTCCCTTACATCGGGAGAGGATGGTAGTTGGGGCACCGTTTCCCTGAACTGTCCGTTTAAAATAATTTATACATGGACGTAAAATAAACTAATAGCGAAAAAAAGTACGAAACAAAAAGATTTAAGGGATATTTTTGATTAATTTTATGTTTTTTAGTGCGCTGAATACAAAAATGACCTCCATTTCCCTCCATTACATACGGTATTGTTGCAAAATATGGAGAGTTTACATTAGAAAAGCACAACTGCGATGACAAAAAAAAAAAAAAAATCAATATTTTACAGATGTGTGTGTAATCTGCTGTTAAGGCAAGGTTTTTTTTAAAATGGAGAATATGAAATAAATTAATGTAAGACCCCCCCCCCCCTTTTTTTTTCTAGAACCCCATATGCAAGAGAATTTTTAAACATATCATTGGTAAAATTGATTTTTTTCCCCTTCCATCAGGAGAGGATGGTATTTGGGGCACCGTTTCCCTGAACTGTCCGTTTAAAATAATTTATACATGGGCGTAAAAGAAAATAATAATTACCTAGGTATGCAAAAAAATTAATTTTTTCAGCTTCATGGGATATTTTCGGTTAATTTTATGTTTTTTAGTGTGCTGAATACAAAAATTACCTCCCTTTCCCTTCATTAGATACAGTATTGTTACAAAACATGGGGAGTTTACATTAGAAAAGCACAACTGCGATGAAAAAAATCAGTATTTTATTACAAGTAACAATGTTCCAAATTATACTACCAGTTCCAAATTATACTTTCCCCCATGCATCACACTTTGCGTTTCAGCGGATATTGTGTGAATCGTGGTAGGTCTGTGTGAACTGTTTTTGTTTGTTCCTCAAATTCTTCGCATTTCCTATATGTATTTCTCTTGAGTGTCACTTTTAAAAGTAGGAAATTAATATATGGAATCATTATTGGATACGGTTTTTTACTCAAAAAATATGATACCAGATTTCAGGTTAAAAGGAGAAATTTTAAGCTTAATTAAGCTAAAAACATGAGTTTAGCAAGAAAACCTGACGAAATGGAATTTTTGAAATATTTTTCCCGGTTTCAGCGAGTAAAAATCTATCAGAAACAGCTAATAAATCCTATGCACTTTGTTGGTTGCAGACCAGTGTTATCCATAAAAGAAGGTCCCTGTGACGAAAGGACTTCAGCACATTTTTCTGTTTGTGTTTAATTATTTTAAATTATTTGAAAAGAAAATATTTTATTATTTATTTAGTATTTATTTATTTTCAAAATAATGAAAGAAAGAGAAAATTTCGGGAGTTGCAATTTCTCTCCGCACCCATTTTCTCCTGAACAGAGAACGGGTGCAACATTGGTATTTCTTAGAATAACTTATTTTGGTAAAATGGCCATCTCAATAAGTGGACTCGAATGCAGTGTAGCATTTTTTTAGTTTCATTTTTAAAATGAAAAGTATGATTTAACTTCTGCATTGTACTATTTTTTTCTTCTCATTCATTCTCTTTCTTCATATTTCTCGGTTAAAAGTTGAATACACACTCTCTCGATAAAAAAAAAAGTCGAGTGAAAGATACAAAATTTATTGCCTTAGCCTACGCACCGTCGCAAAATTTAATTTTCAAATGCCAGAGATACTTTAGTCCATGTTACTTTCTTTAATATACGTCGGGATTATCTTCTATCAAAAAAATATTTTAATATAATTTTACAAAACTCTTGTTTGGTTTTCGGAATTTCTTTTGTTGATTTTCGAATCTTTTTTTTCTTTCTTTTTTTAGCTTATCATGGTAAATATCTGTTTAATATTGCGCATTGGATATTTTGTTTCTTCCGTTTCTTCTCTATTAAAACGTGAAATTATAAAGAATTTGATAAGAGAGAAAGAATGTTCGAGAAAAAAGGGAATGGAATGGAATGTTTGATAAGCTTTGGATAAATATTTAGGTAAATTACTCGGAATTTAATATTTCGGTATTTATTTATTCCAGAAATATGAAATTTTTATAAATACTATTTCAGACATTTTCCGTTTATAATAAGTGAAGATTATTTCAAACTGTACTATGGATGCCGGCAGACTGAAATCCAGAGGGGAGCAAAATTTTGGAATAGATATACGCCTTTTGATACACAGCCTAGTTCGCGTTTTTTTTTTTTTTTTTAAATGCAGAAAATAAACATTAAATAAACTAATTTAAGAATCACTTATCAGAAACCACCCTTCAATAAAGATTTTAAACATATCAACATAAAAAGCAATATAGAAATTTAATAATTAAAATATATTAAATATTGAGAAATAACTTTTTACCTGCATTTTTCAAAATGAAGAATTGAATTTCTTTTCCCGTTAGGGTAGCGGAATACCCTCGAATGCTCCGTTTAAGATATAACTTAAATACATTGAGAAAAACATAAATAAAAATTTAAAATTGTCTTCGACGAGGGGTTAAGCGGTGTGCAGAACCATCTGAGGAAAAGTTGTTATTTGCGCCTTTTCAGTGTTTAAATGATTTAAATATATTAAAAACATTTTTTTTTTTACTTTTTTTTTTAAATAATCCGAAAAAAAAATTAATTTCAAAATTTAAAGAAGGGCGAAGTCTTTCCCTCCTCTGATTTGCCGGTGTCTATGAACTGCTCGCATCAAATGCAGTTATGTGAAATATTTTTTTAGCCCCCGGTACGGTATCGCTATTTCTTTCTCCCAGCTTATTTTGTGTAGTCTCAAAAAATAACGTTACCTTACAGAAACCAGCCGTAAAACAAATCAGTACGATTAAATATACTCTATAGCAATTTTTTAAACTTCTAAGCATCGTACATTTTCAATTTTTATACCGTCGTATTGGGAAAAAAAGTACTTTTAAATGCAATTTGTTTGAAAACTTTATCTCCATTATTTGTTTTTGAAATATTAAATTTTTTTTTTGTAGTTTCTAGAGCCATTTGCTTAATATTGGCAACGGAAGAACTTCATTTCTATAGAAAGTGAAAGAAAAATAGCAATTATATCTTGTTGTTGCCATTTTCCTATAAAAACTGAAAAAAAATTTAATTAAAATACATGCTATTTTGAAAAAATATAAATGAAGGATTTCTGATAAAACAGGGAGCTATTAGAAACTAAATTTAATTTTAAATATCTATATTAATAATACAAACAAATGGAGGCCTCTGAATCTTCAGATAGCCGATGTTTTTGTCAAGTTTTTTGAATGACCGAAATCTTTTTTTTGTGTGTGTGTGTATTATTCAGCGATAGTGACGTCCTAAGCGTACTTTACTGTAGATGTTGTTTAACACTGGATCGCAAATGATGAATTCTTCAACGGATGTGGATGACGTCACTTTATGTAAAATAAAATCGCGTGTTATAAATCTTAAAACTGAGCTACAGTAGAGTCCCGATTATCGAAGTTTCCGCTTTCACCGAGTTATTTTCTTCTGATGGACTGATGGCTTCCATTATTATGAAACAGTCATTATAAATGAGGTGTTAGGTGAAGATGAAAGAGCAGCCGTAAAATGTTAGAACTCTGACTTTCTGGTCAGAATGGGAAAAAAAATTGCCATAATTTTTTTTTTTTCAAAAAAAATTATGGCCTTCCCCTCCCCATTCTGACCAGAAAACCAGAGTTCTAACTTTTTACGACTGCTCTTTCATCATCACCTAACACTTCATTTATAATGACTGTTTCATAATAATGGAAGCCATAAGCCATCAGTCCATCAGAAGAAAATGATCCATTCGGGGCTCTACTGTATCTATATTTATATACATACATTTTTTTGTCATCGGGGACGACACAAAATTCTGAAAAAGCAGACTTCCTGTTTTCTAGTATTTATTTTTTTTAGCTCTTTTAAGCATGAGTCCATGTTGCTTGTCATAATATTTATGATAATCTCTACTAAGTCATTCATGATGTTTGATTAATTGATCCCCGAAATATAATTATCAGGAACAGATTATAAAGATTTAACAAGGATTAACGATAGAATTTATAGGTATTTTAAGCATTTGAAACAATAAATCTCATTAGAATATGCCTTCCATTAGACTATGCTCTTAAATTTGCTTTCAAATTTAAATCAGTACTCTCCAACTATTGAAGATGGCTGTATAGAAGCAAGAGTTACTTTTTAAAATCTCAACACTGCAAATACAAATTTTTTAATGTCAAAGTGTCGGGCTTCGTCGACCAACATAAGCTTTATTTGATAATACCAAATTATAACAACCTTACCCACTTGTGTAAACTAAAATGGTTAAATTTCTAAACTGAGAGTCGATACAGTATCATTGCCTTAAATCGTCATAAAACAACCACATGTTGAGATTGCATTAGTATACTACGTAATCTATTTCAGAACTCGCATTCTGCTGAGCTCGATCGTAACTTAGTGATCGACAGGATAGTATCTTTTATTCATGCATATAGTGTTATTTGTGAAGAAAAAACATTCGCATTAAAGTAGGAATTTTGCATGCTGCTTTTATAACTCAGAGGCAGGGCTTAATTTGCGCCGGAGCCCAGCTCCGGTACTTCTTTGTTTTTGGTAAATATTTAAATATTGGTCGGAATTTATCGAAGCTCATAAATACAGGGCTCCGCAGCCCAGTGGAATAGAGCTTTTTTGTAGCATGAACGCTGACCATTTTTATTCTGCTCTGCACATTTACGAAGTCACTTTCATTTGTGTAAGTACATATAATTACCATGTATTGTTATTCTGATAGAAAGCAATCGAGCAGTGTTTCCCATTTTCTATAAAAGCATCGAATCTTTCCGATAACGGTGTCAAATTTTTAATTTAACCTGATTTTCAAGGACTCGCCACAAAAGATTGTTAAGCAGAAGGAATCGATTATGGTTTCAGATATATGCACATTTTATAGGAAATTGAAAAACTTTCTTCCATTCTTCAGCATATAAAAATGAATTTCTGTAAATTTCATTCATTTTTTCATAAAAATGTATAGCTGGCGAACTATTCCTTTTTTGTTTTAACGCTATTTCCGAAATCCTTACCATATTTAATCCCAGAATTGTGCAATTATTTAACATTAAAATTAGACAAAGATTTCTATTCCGAAGGAGTGATAACTAAAAAATGAAATACTTGACAGCTAAGTATATGCTGATAGATAGATATATTAAAAATTTTTATTTTGCTAAAAAAAAAGCTTAAAATTTTACAAATAATGTATGAAATATAAATATGCAGAAAGGAGTGACGGGGGAGGGGGGGGGGGCATGCTACGGTTGTTAGTACTGCAGAATATTAGAGCTCCGGTATTTTTTTGTTAGACATTAAGCCCTGCTCAAAGGTGAATGATTCCTTACATATATAATAAATATTGCGTGTTTCAAAATTCTTGTAGCAAATTTTAAGAAGCAACAAATGCCTAGAGAATCGCAAACCGTCGTAAGCTGCAACGGGTGCAGTCTTAGTAGGCGGTTGTACCCTACAACATTGAGTAAAGGGTTGCTGTTTATATTTATGCAAAAAACATCTTAGGACATTTACAAACTTTATGAAGAGATAAAGCACACTACAACAAACTTTTTTTTTTTTTTTTTTTTTTTTTTTGTTATAAGAAACGTAGATAGGAATTTATTTCTTGGTTCATAAATGGGCCATTCCATGTTACGTGTGTGACATTTGGAGAAAAAATTTTTCTAATTAATCAAGAATTTTTCAATATATTTCTTATTTAAAAATCCAAACAAAAGTTCTTTAAAAAATATACACTTTACCTTATTCTTTTATGCAGCAACCTATCATTTTGATATAATAGTTATTTTTTAAAATAGCTTTTTAAAAAAGTTACGTGTGTGACTTAGAAAAAAAGCAAATTTTTAGTAATGAGATTAAAGTACATATTTATGTGAGTTTTATCGCTACATATTTAAGTTAAAAAATATGGCAATAACTTATTTATCATACCATCTAAAATCACAGTTAAAATTTAAATTTAATAAATAATTGAATAAATGAAAATTAAAGCCTGCGTTACGTGTGTTACTCTCTGCACGGAATGGCCCAAATACAGAGTATCTCATCCCAAGTATTTCCACTTCATGGAAAATTTTTATCAATAATATAAAAAAGTCTTTGACATTTTCTATACAGCATCATATGTGTGATTTTATTTGCTATACCTTTCGTAAAATTCACACAGTCCAACTTTGTACAACGATATTAGTTTCACATGAAAACGAGAATATTAACTTTTCATGCAGGCATGATAATGTAACCAAACGAATCAAATTTACGCCTTCTATGAAATTACTTTTGATCCCACTGGAGAGAAATTTATTTGAAATTGTTTATAGGTACATGACAACAGAAAAAAATACGGTATGTGTCGGGAAATGATCAAAATTAAAGCCGCTTGTTTTAATGTTGCTCTCCTCCAATGCTGCAACTTTAATACTTTTTATCTTCATGCTTAACTCCTTACTTGCATACATGCAGATACCATACTTCCATACTTAATACATTCAACTTTCTTACATATTTAAGTATATAAGCAACAACTTACAATACAAAGAATATGCATACAATATATATAACAATACTTTTTTACATCAAATGAAAGTAATAGCGATCAGTCTGTAGGAAATAAGCAATCTCTCATAATCCACAATCAACTAAAACTTAAAAAAAAATATGCATTTAAATAGAACAAGCCTTCATAATCGAAATGATCTAAAAAATTTTTAACAATGCTGTTTCCAGAAACGAAATAGCTTATTCTGTAGCTAGCAATCTAATGTGTATAACTGATATGTATCATCAGTTTCTGGCAATGGTACTCCTTAAAAGAATTAACATAATCATTTTATAAATGTACTTGTTGCAGCTCATGTCTCTTATTTGTCCCAATTCCATAATTGGAGTGCCCTGTGCATTTTCCATGCTCACGGTGCTTTTATCTTTTACCTAATTATTTTTCCTGTGATTGAAAATATAGATCTGTCACTGAAACGTTTTTTGACAACTTGCTGTTTTTCTTTCGATATTGCACAGCGATACTAGCTTCACATGAAAACTGAAAACCCAAGAATGAGAACATTTTGATAACTTTTCAAGCAGGTGTGATAATGGAAGCAAAAGAATCAAATTTACGGCTTCTTCAAAATTGCTTTTGATCCCACAGGAGAGAAATTTGGATGAAAGTGTTTATGGGCACACGGGGGAGGGAGGGGGGGGGGTATGTGCTAGGAAACGATCTATATTAAAACCGCTTGGTCCAACGTTTTTCTCCTCCTCAAATATATTTCTCATTTCATGCTCACGGATGACGTGTTTGCTGGGACAATATTTATCGAGCTGCAACAAGACATGGGAAATAGAAATTTTTCATTTTGAAGCCATGTGTAATTTCAAATGGGGCGGATGTTTAGTCTTTTTTTGACCTCGCTGATTAGTTCGTTCCCTTACTTTTGTGTTTCTAAGCAGCGGTGTACCACAATAAATATGAAATTCAGTACCTTCATTGTGGACAGTAAATTTAAGGTGCAAACAACGGTAAAGAGGAATTTAAAGATAGAAAAAATATATTTCCATGAACGATACGTAATATTTCCTTTCGAAGTATCCGTATTTCATTTAGGATGAAAAGTTATTTCTAAATAAACACGGTGAATACACATTTTATTTGACAAATGTTCCTGAATAATAACATCCTAATCAAAATTTGAATTTCAAAATCAGGAATCTAGTTCAAAATAATGAGTAAAATATATAACAGAAAGCGCTGTCTCTAATCTCGTAGCCAAACGACTAGTATCAAATTGAGCAATTCTCCCATTTTTAGCCTTGGAAAACAAGTCAAGAGAGAAATTGTTTAAAGGTATTTAATGATATCATGATCATTTCCACAGTATCACAACCTAGAATATATTGGAACTGTTCCTTGAATTTTCTAAATGCTGATCCGGTAGAGAATTTAATCACAAAGATCCTGAAATTATCACAAAATACAACAAATCTGTCGACAGAAGCTCACAAAAGTTTTCATCATACTTTATTCAGTTCAGCCTGTGAAAACATTTTTACACTTTGTCAAAAATAAGTGCATATATTAGATATTCTCGACGTTAACAGGTCATTTTAAAAGAATTGTAATATTGGGATTTCTTTGATATACGGTCCCGAAAAAAGCATAGAAAAAAATAATACTTAGTTCTAACTCATGCAAGAAAAAGCTTAAGAAGTTCAATGGAAATACCATAATTTTATTACATAATTCACGATGTCATAGAACATGCAAATGCAAATTTCCAGTTTTAAATCAGTGCTTAATCAAATATAAATTTTAGAAAATTAAACCTTATTAACGTATAAGAGAAACGTCGGTAATTAAGGTATAGAAATAGGAATAATGTTTAAATTTCATAACTGTTTATTTTATGATTCCATATAAAAGCGCAAACAAAAATCATGCATTTTTTTTTATTATTATTAAACTGATTCTTAATTAAGATATTCATTTTTCTTTACATTCCTTTTGTAAATTTTTACTCTAATATTGCTCCTCCACTTTTTGAAACCAAATTTTTCAACTTTTGTTTTATTGAACTATTTTATTAGATTTACGATATTATAATGTTAAACTATTTGGGTTTTTTAGTAATTTGAGTTTTCTTTGTGAGTTCTGCATGCCGATTAGCTTTACTATAATATTTTTTATAATGATTAATGTATTATATTTTTTACATACTATCTTCATTTAGAATTTTGGTTAACATCGTTATATAAACTTGTAAGATAATTTTTCATTCAAAGGTATTTTATACATTAAAAAATTATTCATTCTGACTTTAATACCTTAGAGCGGTTGGAAATTTATATAGGGTAAATGAATCATTTAAAAAGTAAATATCACGTGAGGAACTCGATAGAAAATACTTCCGGAAAAAAAAAAAAAAACTTGAGAGCTTCAAAGTTTGAACAAAAATATGTATGCAGATTGTTTTCTAAAGATGTAAAAAATATAACAGAATCATAGATAAAAAGAAACAAGTAACTTGAATCCTAGCTTAGAGCAAACTGTTTTATTCTGCGACTTTTATAAAGGAGTTGTAATTTGCGTTTTTAAAGTATAAGGAAACTTATTTTCACCCACACCAAGAAAAATGCGTTAAATTTATGATTAAAGGGTCCCGATCCTTTTTCATTTTCTCTTGTTTGCTTTAATTTTTTGTAAAACATTGTTGCCAAAAATTGTAGATCACTCGGATTGTGAAATATTCCTCAAATTAAATGTACATTTACCTTGTATATGTCCGTAGGTATAGGGAGACTTGGCCCCTTACTTAGGGAGACATGACCCTCATCGTGAAAGTTAAAAGACCCAAAGTTATTGAAATAAATAACACAGGTTTTGCGCTTTATACAAGTTTATTTTTCTTTAATGAAGCCCTATTCAACATCAGCAGAAAAGCAGTAGTCAAATTCAAAACTTGTGACTCTGTCATTTTGTACTCTTACTCTAATGTCAGGATGACTGAAACAAGTTTCAATTTGCACCAAATATTCCTCAGACACATCTGTAACGTCAGGCCATTTGAATCTGTTACTTTCTGATCTCGTAGAAAATTTCGCAGTCAAAACGTGATTGTTTTCTGTTACTAAGCCAACAAAATATCTCATCATCTTTTTTCCACAAAACTTGACAATTACCCAGTTGCAAACTTGTACTTTTTGGTTATCAAGCTCTTTCTCCATACTATCGTCTTGACTTAATTGAGGACTATATGACATCTCACTTTCCGACTCGGAAGTTTCCGATTCTAATGTTTTTTGTTGTTTTCTTTTATTCTTCTCAACATTTGTACATTTCTCAAAAAGAGCCCTTTTTGCCTTTCTTTCGTCTACTTTTTTTTTCTTTTCTTCTTTCTGCCTCTTTCTTTCTTCTATTTCTGTTCTGTTTGGTGTGTCGGTGGCTAATACTGTCTTACCCTTCTTCTTGCCTGTAATTTTTTGTTTGCTTTTTTCCCACTTTAGGGTAGGGTAATATGTTAAAACAAATCATTAGGCCTAAATCACAATATTTTAGTTATTCATTAAATAAAAATTCATTAAACAAAAAAAATTTCAAATTAATCGTTGGGTCAAGTCTCCCTAGTTATCGTTGCTTTGTTAGCTTTAATATTTTAGCAACTTGCATTGAAAAGTTATATAAAACTACAATGTACCAATATGCAGCTAAAAAAGTGACTAAAACAAGTATACTTTTGAAATTGACTTACCTCAAAACTAGAAGTTCAAATTTAACAAATTCCAAAATCTTCAAAATTTACTTGAAAGATGCAGTATTAATCAACACTAAATTGCTAGAAAACCAATGATAATTCTATATTAGCTGTTCCCTTGAAAATGCTGTTGTTTGATGGGTCAACCAATAATATGACTGACATTTCCCCTAAATTTTCCTTTCACAGAAAAAAACCCCATGCGTCAAGTCTCCCTAGTTTTCCTTACACGTACATATAGCTGAATCCATATCAACTCAGGCAGGGGGGGTTACCTTCATAGTCTCAGAAGTTTTTGAATTGAACATATGTTAAAATTTAAGAAAAAGTAAGATACTTGTATATTTTCATTTTGCCCAAAAAAATTCCTGGCCTGAGATACAGGCCGCCAAAGATGACATCCCCGGCATCCTTTCTCATTCGCGATTTTCGATAAAACTTTTAAAGTGCTCTATCTCTAGAACGGTGCAAGATATTTTGTTGCGGTTTATTTTATTTTAAAGATAATATTTTTCTGTTTAAAATGATATACCCAATTTTGAAAAATGTATTCAACTTTTCTTGTGGCAGCCTTTTGAAAAAAACTTTTTTTTTCAAAAAAAATTTTTTTTTTTTTTTGGAAATGCCAATCTCAAAAATTTTGATTTTTTTGCTGTTGATCAATACCATTGGGAACTACCTTCACTGTAAATGAGAACTTCCACTTTTGAGTTTAACAAATTTTAGAAACATTTTAAAAATTCAGAGAAGTTTACAGGAACTGTGTATATACAGTTCCAGTAAAAGTCACTGAATTTTTACTTATTTGTATCATATTTGTAAGGATAAGCCTACTATATATCCTAAACAAGTTAGAAATTGCAATATCAAATGTGGCAAATGAGGTGCGTGCGTACTATAACTAGTTTTATAAATATTCAGATCTTGGTGCAATAAGTTACACTCTTGGGGAAAAAGGGCATGAATACAAAATTTATTATGATTCTACATATTAAATTCAGTAATACGGAAGTAATAAGAATTCATCTTAAAAGGACTTAATCGCCATGGCAACCTAGAATCACTACCTATCATGGTATATCATTGAATCAATTATGTATTATAGGATTTTTAAATAGAATGAAGAAAACTTTTATTAATTTCTTTTATGTTTTAATTTGATTTTCATAGCATTTGAAGTGATACATACTTTATTTTCAATACCGAACATAGTAAAACAATCTCAATAACATATATCCATTACACAGCAATACAAATTATATTAATACAAGTTAGAGTTCAGACAGATGGGCAGACAAATCGAATCCATAAAGACTTTCAACTATGTTGGAATTTGTTAAAAACACATAAATAGGTCGGAATTTGACTTTTAGAAATTTATGTCAATAGGCGTAAGCATACTTGAATACTTTCATACAACCCTGTATTTTACCTACTATCTTTATATACATGCCACTATTTAGCTAATATTTAATTAAGATTAAAACATCCTTAAAACCAGTGAAATCACACTTCCAGAGATTATCATCCATAGACGGCCATGTATCTAATTCTTTGCGTGGACCTGTATATCATTTTATCTATATTCTCCAAACATATCTTAGTATACTAAATGTAGTTCAGTGTAAAAATGCATAACTCATTTAAAAATCACCTTTAAGCTACTTTCATTCATACTCAGTAAACCCTTAAGATTTCTTTTGTGTAGCCCTGTATATGATCTACAGCATTTATGCACACAACGTAACATGGAAAAATTTAGTTAAACTTAAAAACTCAAACACAACTAAAAATGCACTTCCAGCAATACCCTTACGATTTCTTTTGTGTAGCCCTGTATATGATCTTCAGCCTTTATACACACAACGTAATATGGAAATATTTAATTAAGCTTAAAAACTCATATCGCAACTAAAAATGCACCTCTAGCAATCATCGCTAATGTACAGTATTTCCAATAAGGCAAAGTATCCGAAATCTTTTGTGTGTCCCTGTAAACACTATGCACATTCTATGACACAGGAAGTAATTTTTTGTAAACCTCTGCAATAAAGTATGTATCACTTCAAATGCTATGAAAATCAAATTAAAACATAAAAGACATTAATAAAAGTTTTCTTCATTCTATTTAAAAATCCTATAATACATAATTGATTCAATGATATACCATGATAGGCAATGATTCTAGGTTGCCATGGCGATTAAGTCCTTTTAAGATGGATTCATATTACTTCCGTATTACTGAATTTAATATATGTAATTATAGTAAATTTTGTATTCATGCCTTTTTGCCCACGAGTGTAACACTTATTGCACCAAGATCTGAATATTTATAAAACTAGTTAATACTATGCACGCACCTCATTTGCCACATTTGATATTGCAATTTCTAACTTGTTTAGGATATATAGTAGGCTTATCCTTACAAATAGAATACAAATAAGCAAAAATTCAGTGACTTTTACTGGAACTGTATATATATTTCCTGTAAAATTCTCTGAATTTTTTAAATGTTTCTAAAATTTGTTAAACTCAAAGTGGAAGTTCTCCTTTACAGTGAAGATAGTTCCCAATGGTATTGATCAACAGCAAAAGAATCAAAATTTTTAGGATTGGCATTTTCGAAAAAAAAAAATTTTTTTTTTGAAAAAAAAAATTTTTTTTTCAAAAGGTTGCCACGAGAAAAGTTGAATACATTTTTCAAAATTGGGTATATCATTTTAAACAGAAGAGTATTATCTTTAAAATTAAAAAAAAACGCAATAAAATATCTTGCACCATTCTAGAGATAGAGCACTTTAAATTTTTTATCGAAAATGGCGAATTGGAAATGGTGCCCGGGATGCCATCTTTGGCGGCCTGTATCTCGGGCCAGGAATTTTTTTGGGCAAAACCAAAATATACAAGTATCTTATTTTTTATTGAATTTTAACATATGTTCAATTCAAAAATTTCTGAGACTACGAAGGTAAGATTTTTTCTTTGGCTGCCTGAATTGACATGGATCATACCATATATTTTTCTACTGAAAATAACTTTCAAATTAAAAAACGCGTCCAAAAAACCACGTGTCTGAATATGTTTCATTATTTCTCTTTTATCTGAAACAATGGAAGTAATCCGATTGTCATTTTGAAGGAATTTCCTTAAAAAATATTTAAAACTAAAATTAAAATATAAAAGTGGGAATTTTTTTTAAAATATAGCTAGTTCGGGCACATCTACAAGTGAACAGCTTTCATAAAATAATAATAATAATAATAATAATAATAGCCAAATTGATTCAGTAGAAAGCTCAGGGCACATGACTAAAAAACAGCCTTATGTTTTAAATATGTAGATGGAACGGTTCACCTCGGAATGTTTGCCTACACTTTCAAACTCTTGGATTTTATATAAGTAGGAGACGGTTTCAACTGTTTATGAGTAACAATGCAACAACAATGGATTTAATGATGCGCCAAACTACTCTCTCCCAAAATAGGCCAACGGTTGTGAAACTGCTACAATGAAACATTTTAAATACTAAAAAATAGAAAATAGAAATTAAAAATTAAAAATAGTCTAAAAATTATCTGAAAAATGAAAAATACCAAAAAATATTTTTTTAAACAATTTCACTAGCTCTCGCTTTCTATCAAGTCTTAATCAAAACGTAAATTTTCGTTAATCAAACCCTACGCCAAATTAACGTATTGTAATAGGAATTTTGGGGAACTAACATGAATTTAGGGGTTATTTTTTAAATAAACATTGGAGTTTATAAAAGAGGGTTTAAAAAAAAACATTTTTACTTTTAATTATTTTTATAATATTTATACTTATTGCAATCACTTCTGACAATGAACTGGAAGCTGCTTATGCATGTATTTATCAAGAACGATAAAATATAAATATACGAAAAAGGAAGACTTAACCAGTTTAGCGTTTTCTGGTTATTTTTTTTTAAATCTTATGTGGAATTAAGAGTATTTAAATAGAAAAAGAAAGAGATGAATATGTAAAAAATATTTCCACGTGTTGAGCGTAATAATTAGATTAATTCTTAAGCTTTTTCTTTAACTTTTGTAATGACATTTTTACAATTATCTCTTTATTTTATTTTTATAATCTGTATTTAGTATTTGTATGCAATTTTTAAATATTTTTAAGCTATGTTGTTTCTAAGCTAAAAGAAACTTTAGACAATAAAACCTTAGACTTATTTACAATGGGACTTTTATAACTTGCTTTAGTGTTACCGAGAATAGTTAATTTCAACAAAACATTTACGCCACTCCTGCGCTCATTAAACTATCAAAGAATACTTACCTTAAGATTTTACAAGAGTAGTTTTGCAGATATGTCTTTCATACTTTACGAATAATATAAAATATCGGTATGCTCGTTCAGAAATTATTGGTAGAGTTATTTCAGATCTATTACATCACATGATCAATCTCGCTAAATAAGTGCAAAGTTTTACGTCTTTCTTTCTGTTCAAAAAACGACTGGTTCAGGTTTTTGCGTCGCATAATAACAGATTCTAACCACTCCCATTAAACTGATTAAAATTTTCACAAAGGTCCTTTTTTCTTTCCCGTAATGTTTCGCCACCGAGTGGAAAAACGCTTAATTTTACGCTCCCTTTTTTTCTCAAGGGGAAAATAAACTTTTTAAATTGCATTTGACTGGACTTAATTCCATTTCTTTTGTTCTGAATACTATACTACTTACTTTTCACACGCTATTTTTTGAAGAAATTTTAAGAAACCTAAAAAATTTTTGTGAGTAAAAAATTACATATAATTTTTGTTAGATATAAAATAAATTTATTTTTCTTTTGCAGAAAATCGCAGTAATAAAGACTTAGAAGAAGAAAAAACAGCTTTTTGAAATGTTCTATTTACTATTTAATTTTAAATATCAGATTGTGATTTAGAATATCGTATTATGATATGTAACACTACATATTTAATTACAAGTCAGAAATTGTACGTCAAACGTGGCAAATGAGGGTCGTTCGTATTACAACTAGTTTTATAAATATTCAGATCTTGGTGCAATAGCTGTTGCACTGTTTATGCAAAAATGCATGACTACAAAATTTATTACGATCATATATACCGGGTGTCCCAAAAAGGACTGACTGATTTTAAAATTCAATAACTTCCAAACGGTGACAGATATTAAAAAAATTCTTGCAGGAGGGTTATGCATAAAGTCAAAAGTTTTATTACAGTGATTTTCGATTTTAGTTCGAATTACAAACAATAGATGGCGCTGTAAGCAATAGTCGCTAAATACAGGCTCGATTTTTGGTACTTTCTGTTGTTCCATGCAGAAAAGGGAGATGGAAATGTATTATCCGGGCCACGAAGTACCAAAAATCGAGCCTGAATTTAGCCTCTATTGATCGCAGCGCCATCTATTGTTTGTAATTCGAACTAAAATCGAAAATCACTGTAAAAAAACTTTTGACTTTATGCATAACCCTCCTGCAAGAATTTTTTTAATATCTGTCACCGTTTGGAAGTTATTGAATTTTAAAATCAGTCAGTCCTTTTTGGGACACCTGGTATATTAAATTCAGAAATACGGAAATAATGACTCCATATTAAATGGGACCTAATCACCATGTCAACCTAGAATCATTACCTATCATGGGATATCATCGAATTCATTACATATGATAGGATTTAATAGAATGAAGAAAAAATTGTTAATATCTCTTTAAGTTTTGATTCGATTTTCATAAAATTTGAAATGACTCGACAAATTTTTGCAACGATTATATATATTAAATTTCAAACCATTTGGTTGGCTAGTTTTTGTGCTGTTATATGCGGACAGACAGACGGACTGACCACACGACGACTATAGGTGCTACGTATTTATATAATTACGAACGCACCTTAAAGATGTAAACGTGTGACAGAATTTAACTTTACTTTGTACATCCCATGCAACAATCGAAGGGAGAGAAAAAAATAAGTATAAAAATTTGATTTTTATTGTAAGTTTATAAATATTCAATGTTTATCTTAAAATTTACGCCTATTTGAAGACTGCATTTCACGTTGTTCTAAAATAATAATAACAAGTTGGAAATTGCTCGTGAACGTGGCAAATCAGGTGCGTTCGTACTATAACTAATTTTATAAATATTTTTTGCACCGCATTTTGTACTGAATGTATATTTTAGTACACTTCATAAGTGCATATCAATTTCATGCTGTTCGTAAAGCTGTAACATCATTAAAATGCACTTCCAATAATTTTTTCCTATTGGCCGTAATGTAACGGAAAACTTTTGACTGTCCCTGTAATTAAACTATACATCCGATTTTCATAAAATTTAAAATGACTCGACAAAATTTTGCAACAATTATATATTTTAAATTTCAAACGATTCAATCGTGTAGTTTTTGCGCTGTTTGTGGACAGACAGACGGACAGAACGACGACTATAGGTGCTACGTATTTATATAATTACGAACGCACCTAATAATAATAATAATAATAATAATAATAATAAAATAAAAAATAAATAAAAAACAATCTCGCTACAATACGTTAATTTGTCATGAACGACAGTTATGGAAAATTCACCGCTTTGATTTACCCGCCGAAGTAAGCGCGAGGTAGAGAATTTATTTTTTAAAATGTTAATTTTTACTCTGTTTCATTTTTTTTTTTTTTAAGATATTTCAACGGAAAAGAAAAAAAAGTATCTCTTTAGAATTCCTAAATTGTTTTCTCCATGTATAATCCTTCTTTAATTCATAGTTTAATTAATTTAAGCGAATTTTTTAAATTATTACTCTTTATTTTTTATTTATATTTTCTACTTTTTTGGCGTTTAATTTTTTTTTATTGTTGGAGTTTCACAGCTAGTTGGCCTATTTTTGCGAGCGAGGTTTGATGAATGCTTAACAGCATTGTTTTTGTTACTTGTATACAGTTGAAACTATGTAAAATATTTGGCGTTTTATCATTCTACAACCAGCTAATGGAAGCCTTACAATTAATTTATTAATTTATAACTAAGTTCTAAAAATATTAAAATGTTGCATTTGTCATAGGAAACACACCTTCCACATAACATTTTTATAATTCTAGCGTATCTGGAAGCGAGTGAAAAAAAAATTGGTTACAAAATTCCATCTTTACATAGACGTTTCTTGTTATATTCCGCATAGTCAACTAGGATCCCCCCCCCCTCCCTTTCTCCCCAGTATTGACAAAATTAGTGAATTTTTTTATTAAAAAAATACTGAATAGTAATTTTTCCTTTATTTAGTGACGGAATGCCCGTCATTAAATGAATGGAACCTTGCTGTTCGGAGTAGTGATGGGCGATTCTCGAGAATTCGACAATCGAGAAAAATCGTCATCGTAAAAAATCACAATCGATACAGCCATCGATTAATTTCTAGAATCTACAATCGAGATATTTTACAATCGATTATAACGAGAAAAGCTAAAAACAGTTATTGAAAAACTTAGCTATTATTCTGGCCGACAATTTCATAGTAGTGATAGGGCTTAGTGATGGGCGATTCTCGAAAATTTACCAATCGAAAAAAATCGTTATCGTAAAATACACAATCGATACAGTCATCGATTACTTTCGAGAATCTACAAAGGAGATGTTCTAGAATCGATTATTGAAATCATTGTTTTTACATATATATAAGGCAGATTTCATTAAATATAGGGTAACTGAAAACAGATGGAATAAAAAAAACAACAAACCAAAGGGAGGCTATAAAGGAGCCATAAGACTGGAAAAGTCTTGTAAGGGTGCCCCCTGGTTGAAAAAAGCTGAAAAAACGCGAGTAACTATGAAGTGGTAAGGGGAGTTTAAGCATCAAAAATTAGAATTTTTCGGTAATTAGCACCAAAATGGCCAAAGAAATAAGAATCAAAAGCACCCCTAGTGGCAAAAACATGAACTAAAGGATGATAAAAAGGAACAAAATTTTTTATTGATTTTTCTACGTCATTTGAGATTGGATCTTTAATTTCCCCATTTTTAGAAAGTCTTCGACTGGAATACATTAAACGAAACCCCCGCGTGGAGCAAAGTAGGAGGGAGGGGCAAGGAAAGTGCATAATATGAATAAGTGGTCACAGGACTTTCCAACGATATGGCACATGAGGGGTGTCGGCTAAATTTGGAAAAGTTCCCCGCGCGGGGGCAAAGTAAGGGGAGGGGCGCGGGGGATATATAAAATGAAATAGTAGTCACAGAGCTTTCCAATGATATATCACATGAGGGGTGTCAGCAAAAGATAGAAAAGAGTCCCAACTCCCAGGATTCCAATTACCGTGCCCCCGAAATATACCCCGTCCATCATTCTCTTTGAAATTTTCATATATTAAAAATTATTTATCGGAGGGCTCCGTAAAAAAATCCGATCTAAAATGTTTAAAAACGCTACGATTTCAAAAAACTTCGAAAAGTGCCTCTCTCGGGGCGCCAAACTAGGGAGGGAAGAAGAAAGGTTCATAATATGAAAGAGTAACTTTCCGATGATATATCAAATGACTGGTCCAAAAAAAGGTTGAAATCTACCCCTCCCACGTGGGTTCCCTCTTTTATCCCAGAACATACCCGGAAATCACGCAGCCCCACTTTTAAAATTTTATATTTAATAAATAATATTTATCGGAGAGCTCCATTAAAAAAACCTCATTTAATGATATTTATTGTAGAAATCTCTACAATTAAAAAAAAAATCCCCCCCCCCTCCCGCCTCCTTCCGGAATTCAACTCTGGGAGGAGAAAGGTTCATAATATGAACGAGTGGTGAAAGGACTTTCCGATGATATGCCAAGGAGAGGTTTGGTAAAAGTTTGAAAATTACCCCCCCCCCCCTTTGTCCACTCTCGCGCCCCCCAGAATTCACTCACCTTCCTCTTTGAACTTTTTATATTTAATAAATAGTATTTATCTGAGTCTCCAGGTATGGGGCAGCTTGGCAGAGCTAAAATAAGAGAAACATTGAAAATTCGGGGCAAAATGACATTAAATTTAACAGTAAAATTTGAAACTAGGACTATACAGAACTGAATACATAAACCACTATGCTTCATAACCCACATCGGTTAATAGCAATAAAAAGATAAGTGCCAGTTAAACTGATGGCATTGAGCTCACAGGTTATTAACACTAATTGCATATTATACTCTTATTTCAAAGAATAATGTCCCTCAAAAAATAAATGAAGGGAAATATCCCCCGTTTGCCCCTTTTATACTTAACCAATGAACCTCCAAATCTAATCAGGGAAACTCCTTAACTACAATAAATCAGTATATCAAATTTGAAGCAAATCAGATAATTCTGCATGAAAAAAAGAAACATATCGCTAAATTAAGGGTGGTCTAACCGCTTTAACCCATTTATACTTAACTAATGAGCCTCCAAATCTAATCAGGTAAGCTCCTTATCAGAACGAACATAGAAAAAAAAATAAAGTAAATTGAATAATCCTCCATGAAAATCCATTTATCTAAATTAAGGGGAGGGGACTTGCCCCCTTTTCGCCCTTGTATACTTAACCAATGAACCTCAAATCTAATGAAGGAAGCGCCATATCGGCATAAATCGGTATATTAAATTTGAAGCAAATCGAATAATTCTGCATGAAAAACCCTTTTATCTAAATTAAGGGGGAGACTAGCCCCTCCCCTTTATACTTAACCCATAAACCTCCAAATCTAATCAAGGCAGCTTCTGAACATAATAAACCGGTATCCCAAATTTGGAGCAAATCGAATAATTCTGCATGAAAAGACCATTTATCTAATTAAGGAGGGGGTCTACCCCCCTTTATACTTAACTAATGAACCTCCAAGTTTAATCAGGGAAGCTCCTTAACATAATAAACCGGTATACCAAATTTGGAACAAATCGAGTAATTCTGCATGAAAAACCCATTTATCTAAATTAAGTGGGGGACCAGCCCCCTTCTCCCCTTTATCCTTAACCAATGAACTTCCAAGTTTAATCAGGGAAGCTCCTTAACATAATAAACCGGTATACCAAATTTGGAACAAATCGAGTAATTCTGCATGAAAAACCCATTTATCTAAATTAAGTGGGGGTCTACCCCCCTTTCTCCCCTTTATACTTAACTAATGAACTTCCAAGTTTAATCAGGGAAGCTCCTTAACATAATAAACCGGTATACCAAATTTGGAACAAATCGAATAATTCTGCATGAAAAATCCATTTATCTAAATTAAGGGGGGGCGGACCAGCCCCCCTTCTCCCCCTTTATCCTTAACCAATGAACTTCCAAGTTTAATCAGGGAAGCTCCTTAACATAATAAACCGGTATACCAAATTTGGAGCAAATCGAATAATTCTGCATGAAAAGCCCATTTATCTAAATTAAGGGGGTGGGGGGGGGAGTCCAGCCCCCTTCTACCACTTTATACTTAACCCGTAAACCTCCAAATCTAATCAAGGCAACTTCTTAACATAATGAACAGGTATACCAAATTTGGAGCAAATCGAATAATTCTGCATGAAAAACCCATTTATCTAAATTAAGGTGGGGGTCTATCCCCCCTTCATACTTAACTAATGAACCTCCAAGTTTAATCAGGGAAGCTCCTTAACTTAATAAACCGGTATACGAAATTTGGAGCAAATCGAATAATTCTGCATGAAAAACCTATTTATCTAAATTAAGGAGGTGGGGGGGGGGGGGACCAGCCACCTTTCTCTCCCTTTATCCTTAACCAATGAACCGTCAAAACTAATCAGCGGAACGCCTTATCAGAATGAACATAAACAAGTAATATAAAAATTTTGTTTTTAAAGTCAATTCCTACTCAGGCCATCAAAGAAAAATTTAATATAATCCCTTAAGCTAATATTAGTTTTTGTTGCATTAAAATATCTCAATTTGTTGATTTTCTATAAGCAAGTAGGTTTACAATGGAACTCTATGGGAATTTGGCGAAATATTAGAGATATCGCCATGTTGGCGTCACTTTTGGCGACTCATTTTGGCCGCCAAATTTGGCGATATATCGCCAAGTTGGCGACAGAACAGGGTCCCCCTATGGTAACACCTTAATGAAAATACTTTCATTGACCTTCAATAACCAATGGCCGCCATTTTGTTTCCCATGCAAAACTAAAATTAATTAATTAATTAATATTTGAAAAAACTGTATTAACATCCATTGTCATCCAGTACAAGTTAAAAAAAATTTATTTCAACTTGATAGGATGAATAATGAGTATTTTATTAACGATTGAAAATTTGAACAAAATAAATATATAAATATATAAATAAATAAATATAGGGAGAGTATGAGTTAATAGTAGGAATTGAAAAAAATTGAAGCAAATCGTACATTTTAATCGAGAGTTATCGCGTTACGTACATGCATACACACAGAACCGACGGGTACATTAGCTCTCAGGCTTAGATAGCCTGTGAGCTAAAAAGAGATTGGATAAGCAGATGGACTCCTTTGAGAAATTATGACTTAAACCAGAAATGCGGTAAGTTTGACTCTGAAAGCTTCATTTCTATCTCGCATTTCGGCAAATCTCATCTCGATGATTTTTCCAGCATTTCGACGCTTCCAGATGGGAAGCTGCTCGATGGTTGGTTCTCTCGCGGTTTTAAACCTTTCGGGATGGGAAGCCTCTCGAGAGTTTCTCTCGCCCTTTTCAACCTTTCCCGATGGGAAGCCTCTCGCTGGTTTCTTTCGTCCTTTTCGAAATCTCCCAAAAGCCTTTCGAGGATTTCTCTCGCGCTTTTCAACATTTCGCTATGAGAAGCTTTTCGAGGATTTCTCTCGTCTTCGGCAGAGAAGAAAAGTAAGAAAATTTATCGAGAGTACCAAGGGACGAGATAGAGAAAAAGGCATGACAATGAGCTGTGAAATGAAGCCCTAATTTTCAAAGTTTCTCTTATTTTAGCCCTACCAAGATGTCACATACCTGGAACCCTCCGATAAAAATTATTTATTAAATATAAAAATTTCAAAGAGGAAGGTGGGTCGGGTGATTTCGAGGGAGGAGGACGTGAGAGTGGACTCATGCGGGGTGCAATTTTAAAAATTTTACCGAACCCTTCCTGTGGCATATAATCGAAAAGCCCTTTGACCACTCTTTCATACTATGAACCTTTCTTCGCCCAAAGGGGGATGGGGAAGGGGTGAACAAATTTTTAAAATCGTAGCCGATTTCTATAATAAATTTAAATATCACTTTAGATGTGGGTTTTTTATGCAGTCTTCCGGTAAATATTATTTATTGAACATAAAAATTTTAACGTGGCGGCTGTATGAATTCCGGGGCGAAAGAGTGGGCCCAAGGGGGGGGGAGGGGGGGGGAGGGGGAGCAATTTTCAAACTTTTTCTGGACCAGTCATGTGACATGTCATCGGTAAGCTCTCGGATGACTC
The DNA here is from genome assembly GCA_963932465.1 of Maratus speciosus. Taxonomy (NCBI): domain Eukaryota; kingdom Metazoa; phylum Arthropoda; class Arachnida; order Araneae; family Salticidae; genus Maratus; species Maratus speciosus. Next base: position 275,410,956 of record OZ010790.1, on the reverse strand, counting down.
TTTCATATTATGAGGATTTCTTCCTCCCCTCCCCAATTTGGCCCCCACTGCGAGGGTAGTTTTTTCCGCTTTTATCATTTTAGATCGGATTTTTTTATGGAGCCCTCCGCTAAATATTATTTATAATATATGAAATTTCAGGACACTTTTCCAAATTTAGCCAAGACCCCTCATGTGACATATCGTTGGAAAGGTTTGTGACTACTTATTGATGCTATGCACTTCCGGTGGACGCCCCCCTTCCACTTTGCCCCCCCCCGGAGGACACTTTTCCAAATTTAGTCAATACGCCTCTTGTGAGATATCGTTGAAAAGGTCTGTGACTACTTATTGATGTTATGCACTTCGGGTGACAGTCTCCCCCACTCTTTGCCCCCCCGGGGGACACTTTTTCAAATTTAGTCAAGACCCCTCGTGTGAGATATCGTTGGAAAGGTCTGTGACTACGTATTGATGTTATGTACCTACGGTGTCCCCACCACTACTTGTCCCCCCCGGGGTCACTTTTCCAAATTTAGCCAAGACCCCTCATGTGAGATATCGTTGGAAAGGTCTGTGACTATTTATTGATGTTATGCACCTCCGGTGACAGTCTCCCCCAATTTGCCCCTCCCGGGGGACCCTTTTTAAATTTAGCCAAGACCCCTCATGTGAGATATCGTTGGAAAGGTCTGTGACTACTTATTGATGTTATGCTCCTCCGGTGTCCATTCCCCCATTTTGCACCCCCCGGGGGACACTTTTCCAAATTTAGCCAAGACCCCACACGTGAGATATCGTTGGAAAGGTCTATGACTACTTATTGATGTAATGGACCTCCGGTGACCGCCCACCCCCCACTTTTCCGCCACGGGGGTGTTTTCCTAAATTTAGCCGAGACCCCTCATGTGACAGATTGTTGGAAAGGCTTATGACCACTTACTCATGTTATCCACCTCCCGCACCCCTCCCCCCCCCCCCTTTGCCCCCACGGGGAGGGCATTTTTATAAATTCAGATCCAGACTTCTCATGTGACATATGGTTGGAAAGGCCTAAAGACCTGTGACGACTTAATCATATTATGCAGCTGCTGTGCCCCTCCGCTCGCTTTGACCCCTTCTTCAAGAGATCTGGTCCGACGTTCATTAGTTTCGATATTATATTTTTTACAAGATTTTGTAGTGCGTGCGCACTACACCCGCCTGCTATCATACATCAGTGCCGTATATAGCGGGTAACCTGTTCGTGATTTCATATTACAAGATTACGTATAAATTAGGGGCCCCGATTAAAGGAGGGGCCCGCTAGCGGTCGAAGTCACCTAGTCTTTATTAACATCGACTCATTCCAGTTCACCCGCAGACGATTCTTGATAAATGTATGACGTATATAATACATAATATATGATTTATAAAAGATATTTGCAAACTGTAGTCATCGAGAAAAAATTTACACAATTGAAAAATATCGAGATGTCCATACAATCGAGAAAATCGAGAAAAACATCTCGTTATCGCCCATCACTAGTTCGGATTTTTGGTACAAATTTGAAATTTGATTTTTTTTTTTATAATCCACTAAGTTAGCGACAGTGTTCTACCCCCTCCCAAAGAAAAAAGATATAATCAATCTCCGTTAATTTCTCGCAAGTGGTTGTAAAGTTATCAAAAATTTGTCTTTGTTTATCATGGCATCTATTGAGTAACAAATAAACCTTGTAGTTTTAAAAAGATGTCAGAAGTCAGGATATTTTTCATGAAAATCAGAAAAAAAATAAAAACTGTAAATTACCATGTGTTACACCCGGTCCCTTCGTTTATGAAACTAGGGGGCTCTGCCACCGACCAGCTACGCTCGCCAAGCCCCATTCAGGCATCGCAAATTCTAAAATCACTATGATTTGATCGGCTAAAATAGGTTACGGAAGATTTAATTATAATCAGGGTTCTCGCTGCGGCTCGCCATTGCGCCAAATCGCGACAAAATGCTTCATTTGGTGAATAAACGAACAATAAAATTCGCCAAATTGCAAGTGCTGAATTTTTGCCTTTTTTGTATGTTTCTGTGTGTGGTGAGTCGAGACTCTTTGCCGCTTTAATGAGCGATTGATGTCGCTTTACATGTTCAATCGCACCGTGCCATTCACATTGCTCTATTTATAGAGGTACTGACTCAACACCAATTCAGTTTAGGAATAGCCAAAGGTACAAAAAGGATTATGCTATAGGTATTTCTCTATTGTCAGTTAATCACTATCTGTGCGCTGGCAAAAAAACTAAATTACTAGTATCAAGCGACAAAGAGAGAAAATGTTTGCTGGAATGCAGTGTTGAAATTAGCCATTTACCAAGTATTAGTTGTACGCAAAGTATCATTGGCAGGTCAAATTTTTTCTTTCGGTTAAGAGTCGAAATCTCTTAGCAATGTTTAGTGTATATTTTCACAACGGTAAATCAAAGATAGCTGTTTTGAATTTTTATTGAAACTGCTAAAAGAATGTCTGAACCATTTGCACATTTAGGAAACATTTAGAATGTACTTATTTTTAATAGTTTCTGTAGCGGATAGTCGAATATCTATTTTATAAGAAATTACAAAAAATTAGGTTATTTTAGAACATTTTGAAAATAAAAAGAGATATAATGAGGGGTTAAATATAGATATTTCAGTATTTCGCGCCGAATCTATTTTGCTAATGTTTCTTTTCATTTGGCTACTGTTTTTTATTTCTTATTCTCCAAATTGCTAGTGTTGGTCAAAAGCCAGCGAGAACACTGATTATAATTTAAAAATCAGTGGCGATCTACCTGTAAACGGGATTCCATTCATGTTCCATTTATTTGGAAATTTTAAGGCGCGGGATAATCTGCTGTTAAGAGATGTAATGGCTGTTTTCGTGTTTGTTTAAATAAGACCAGTTAAATATTTGAAAATAAGCTAATATAAAATGAACTAAATAAACAGAGTCTTTTCTTTCCGGTATTTTTTTACAACTCTATAAGAAAATTGGTTAAATAAGAAATTTTAAATGTTTCGCTTTAAATCTCACGCAATTTTCACCGAAGTTTTCTTTCTCTTTTTAATATTCATATGAAAATATTTTTGTTGTTCGGAAGGAAATATTATTTGCGTTGCCTTAGAATTAACAACAATATTTTAAAAGATCATCTCAAAATATAAAATAAATGTCTCGTGTAAATATATATTTAAATTTAATCTGTTTTGCAATGTTATTATTTGGTCATTTTAAATATGACGTAATTTCTCCTATTTACTGCTTTTAATGTATATTAAATTTATTATTTCAAAGTTTTTTTTCACATTTAATTTTCACGTGAAAATACTTTTGTTATTAGAAAGCAAATATTATTATTTGCGCTGTCTTATAATTGCCAACAATAGTTTTAAAAAAATCTCGAAACATCAGACAAATATGTAAATATTTTTTTTTATTTAAACTGTTTGGCGATATTATTATTTGGCCATATTAAATATGACGTAATCCCCCCCCCATTTACTGCTTTTAATGCATATTTATGAATTCATTATTTCAACGTTTTCTTTCTCTTTTAATATTCACGTGTAAATACAATTTTTATGACGTAATTTTCGATATTTTCCTGCTTTTAACACGCAATCATTTAATTCTAATTTCATTTTTTTTCTATTTTTAATAGTCACATGTAAATAAATTTTTAATTGAAAGGAAATATTATTCTTTGTGCTGTTTTTAAAATTGGCAACAGTTTAAAATAATAATCTTTTCTAAAATATGGGAAAAATCGCTTGAAATGCTGAAAATGTCAATAAAAAATTTATGAAATCTCTCATAAAATTATTCAAATTAAAAAAATAAATGCAGTCTGCACACTGCGAGCTTATAATACATATCTTTAGAAAAAATTATTAAATTCCTGTCTATAGTTATTTCTCCTGTAAAACTTTTTTAATGGAACGATTTTTACCAAATTTAACAATTAATATATCTTAAAATAATTCTTCGATTAAAAACTGTCTGCTTTAGAATGCTTATCCGATATTTCTTTATAATAATACCAATTTTCATATTTTTGTATGCAGTAGTTTTGTTAATATGAGCGAAGAAAGACTTCCGGTCACAAACATTTCATTTACGGCACCGGTGACAGCGTTGGTTACCTTTTTTTTTAGAATAGAAAGATGCAAATTAAAAATATTTGTCTGAACTTACTTCAATTTTACCTTAGATAGCGATTTTAAGCACAATTTTCTGTCCTAAAATGTTTAACGTTAAAAGATAAATTGCAGAGCATACTTAAGCACAGGAAAGAAACGAAACGTCCGCAAACCGTAGCAGATTTTCCTTTGTTTTTACTCTTCTAAAGGTAAAACCAGTTTTACAGGTGAAGTTGAAAACAGTTCTCAAGAGAAATGGCCCGTCCTCTTCTGATAACGCGAAAACGCACCGTTAAGTTTTTTTTTTTTTTTTTTTTTTTCTTACTATAGTAAATATTGTTTTCAAAAACATTAGTTTTCTTTAAAAAAAAATTTAATTATTCCCACATCCTTTTCAAGTTTAGCTGACATATTTGCAATTCTGATTACAAATTACTAGTAGCATATCTATGTGTTACTCTAATATTAATACCTTCATTATTGAAAAATGAGTTTATTAAATTCTAACTCAATCAAATGTCTTTAAAACGAATTAACAAAACACTTAAAAATTCGCAGTTTATAATTAAAATTCTTCTTTGTATAAAAGCCAACTTTGGTCCCAACTTTGTTCAAAAACGGCTGATTTTGATTTAAGAAAGAGCCGGTTAAAGCCATAAAAGCTACAGAAAGGGGGGGGGGGACTTTTTTTTAACCAGATCTTTTTCAACCCTGCAATATAGTTATTTTTTCCTCTGCTATTTATTATTTTTTTATGATTATTTTTTTGATACGAGATGCAGACAACGTCGGGCGAGTCAGCTAGTAATTAATATCTGCAAATGTCTTTATTTATTTAAGTCTGACTAGCAGTGTTTTGTCAAGCAGTTTGATCAAATCATGCTGTGCCATAGAACTTAGCTAGTAATAATGATAGTAGTTATCTACCAAATATAAAATTCCAGTTTCAAATTTGTTCTTCATTATAACCAACTAAATTTATGAAGGACTATTTGAACCAAAAGTTTTCCTCGTACTTCTTTAATACATGAAACATGTTAGCAATTTGCACAACAGCAAATTTAGTAGTTATTATTGAGCGGCAGACATGCTTATTGCTTTCAGCTCTGCAAAAATGTTTTTTTCATTTATGATAAAAGCACTCCAAGTTTAGAAAGAAAACATTTTTGTAGTGATTGTTATATTATGGATTAGTATTAGAAAAAAATCTTATTATTTGCTATATCAATTATTAAATAAAAAGACTTGTTTTAATTGCATGAATACAAAGTTGTATGCGAGCATCTATCAGGATTGTTACACCACCTGAAAAACCTGCAGAACCTGGAAATAGGCAAAATAAATCAAGGAAAAGTTAGAGAATTCGAATATTTTATCCAAAATCTGGGAAAATCAGGAAATTTAATTAAATAAGTGCAATTTTTTTTTTTCTGACAGTTAAAAAATATATATATGTTTCATCTTTTTTCAGATTCCAGTTTTTGTTTTCTTTAGAAATTTTACCTAAATCAGCCTCTTCCTGGAATTTTTTACTTTGTATTTTTACTCCCCCCCCCCCCCCCCCAACCTCCATACAGTTTAAAACTTCTAAAACTCATCAATATGGGTTTTTTTTTTTAAACTGACAAAAAGTATCACTAATAAATCATTTCAAAATTTTTCAACCCCTCCTTGAAATAACCGCCTCCGCTTAAGCTATTATTATGTCATTTTGTGATAACTGCTGAGGTAAACTGTGGAATTCAATACAAAAATATTCTACAGATTTCTTTTTGTTTAGCAGTTTGGAGAAAACTTCATTTTTGTAGTGCAAAGTTTGCATCTATCATAGATTATTAAGGAATCCCTATTGCAGTCCTAAAAACAAGTTTCTTTTTCGGGGGGGGGGGGAGGTTTATACAGAGGTGGAAATTATCTGTAGTTAGAAAAATTTAGTATTTTCAAATAATGCGCTATTTATTTATTTTAACCTCAGCATGTCCTGCGCTAAACTGAAATTTTCTTAGCTGGAAAAATCAGAGAACTTCTTTCCCTTGCATGAGTAGCAAGCCTGATCTATGTGTATAAGATGTACGTAAGTATCTAAAACGTACGTATGCAAGATTCAATAGTTAAAGAAAATATGTATTGAAACATCGAGATGAGGTATAATTAAGTATGGAATAAAAAAGGCGCAGCTGACGTCACTCAGAGCACAACGTTCGCGTCATCAAAGTCAAAATACGATCTGATTGGTGTACAGTCCTGAAAAAAAAAGTAAACACCCCTTACTAACTCTGCAAAAAAAATATCGTAGAAGAAAATTACTGGTACCTCACGATTGGTAATAAAGCCTACTTTTAAATGATGTATATAAAATCTGCTTAGGGGGCCATCTACATATTAAAACGAACCATAGCTTTATTTTTTTCAATAGCAGTACGCAATTCTGACAGCATAAATGAACTCTACACCCTTAAATTAGCCTAAAAACAAATTTTTATGCAATTCGCGCACGACAAGTTTCCGAGAAATTACTTGTTTTAAAACGAGTGTATTTTAGGGGCTGTATCCAAATTGAAGTTCAGTACTGGATTGTTGACCGAGAGAGCATAATCTAGGCATTCTTAATCAAGGCATCTTAAGCGCCACTCAAGCTGTCATTCAAGACTGCTAAATTACAACATAGCATAAGAAATTTCAAAATATCTAGTCACTTCTATCATATACGGCCCCTTAAACTATCATTTTGCCGTTTTTTAAGCATAATTTAAAAGAAAAATGTGAAATTTTGGATTTACAAAAAGCAGGACTTAATAAATCTAAATCTATCAAAAAAATTGTAGTTTTCAATTCATAATTTTTTCGAAGATTAATTTAATAATTCATATCATAAAATTATAAAAATTGCAAATTCAACGTATTTATGTTTGGGTATTTTAGTATTATTGCTACAGAAAAAAATAAGCACATTAGGAGTATAATTTCAGGAGATATTAATAAAAATATGAAAATGTAATTTAACATTAGAAGCACTAAATTTTAAATGTTTTATAATTCAAAAACTTATTCAAATGACTTGAAATTTGGTGTCTAGGCATAGTTTGAATCGACGATTTGAAATATCTCATTAAAATTGGGTATTGCCATTGAAAAAAAATGAAGTTAGGGTTCGTTTTAATATGTAGATGGCCCCCTAAGCAAATTTTATATACATCACTTAAAAGTACTTTATTTCCATTCGTTTGGTACCAGTAACTTTCTTCTACGATAATTTGTTGAGGAGTTAGTAGGGGGTGTTTCCTTTTTTATCCACGACTGTATAAGCCAGGTCGTTGAAAGTTTTGGTCAAGAATCGTAAAGATTCTATTGTTAACAATTTTTAAAAATTCATTTGCCCAAGCATATCGGTGTGCATTAGATTTTACGCGGCCAAAACTGTCTGCTTCACTATTTTTTTTAAGCCCATTCTTTGCACACATTTAACCAGACAGTGAGAGATTATTTCCAGTGTATTTTTGTTAACACATTGCATCCGGGATGCGGGTATATTTCGCCGCGGACTTGTGTGTAGCGGGCGTTTTTTCGTGATTTCCGTGTAAATTTAGACATTCAGTAAAAGCGCAATAAATCGGAAACTACTTTTTTATTTTATTTTACTCAAATATATGTTCTATGATTATTGTTTAAAAAAATGAGTTTTTCTTAATAGTTAAATATAAAATAGTGAAGTGAAAAGGAAAGCTCTCCAGCACAAGTCTACTAAAAACGTACTTTTACATGACCCGCGGTCAAGTGACAGACCTAAAAAAATGTAAAAGTACGTTTCCCGCATATAATTTGTTAAAATTATAACCGTTGTTGATCACCATGCTTGCTATAGGCATAAAGAAACTAACCTTACCCAACCAATACAATTTGTACAAACTTTGGCAAAGCAAGTATTTTTGTCCGAATTCAGTAAGATCTCAGTCATCTTTAGACTAACTAGCGAACATCTCCAATTGTCAGTTCTGGATTTTGGCGAGAGTGGTATCGTTTGAAAGCTCTTGTCACGGGTATCAAGAAATATACAGGAACTGTGCTCCCGAATTCAATATTTCACGAGATATGGGCCCTTTACTGCTTTGGAAGAAGAGAAGTAAAGAAGGTAAAAACAGCATGATATTCCTTCAAAAGCTATCGAAGGGAGGAATTTTGTCTCATAATTAATCATAATAGTGATTTCCATGATAGTGTTTCATGATAATGAGAATGCTATCCTGCTACTGGGCAGAGGGAATGACCTTACAGAGGAAAATTTGTGCATCGAAAAACTAGATTCTGCTATATTGCCAATCTTCCTTCAAGCTGGGTTGAAAAAATGCCTTCAGCCACTGGATTTTTACCTTTTCAAACACTGCAAGTACTTAGTAAAGAAAATTGGAGAATATACAAAAAACTCATCGAAGTATTTTCAGTGATTTTAACAGCCTTACTATAGAACCCATGCTAAAAATTGCACCACATAGACCACAAACAGTTCTCTTCACTTATTTTCGATGCAATGCATCAGTATGCTTTCCAAAAGACTTTAATGCAAAACACGGATCCAGTCTTCCGATCAGTAAAACATGCATGCTTCATTCTTACTAAACAAACCTGCACTGACTATTAAACAATAATGCACTTCATCATTTGTGCCTGATGTTGGAAAGACTAGTGCTTTCAACACTTTTAAGTAGAAAAACAATATCATGGTTAATTTTAAGATAAAATTCCTGTTTTCGATAACTGTTGAAAGAATATCATGCTATTTTCCCCTTCTTTATTTATATTCTGAAACAGAAAAAGCTCCATATCTCGTGAATTATTGGATTCGGGAGTTTAGTTTCTATATATTTCTTGATCCTCGTAATAAGAGTTTTAGAATGGTACCACACTCGTCAAAATCCAGAATTGACTGTAGAAAATATTCCCTAATAAGTTAAAACATAGAATAAACGTATTTTCAGCCATTCTTGACATTGTTAATGCTATGTCAAAGGTACAAAAACTGAAGTGAACTCTAATGATTGGCTAAACTCTAAAATATCCATGCATTTGTCTTATTTTCTTTTCAGAAGTTCGTTTAGAAAAAATATTCTTAAGAAAAATTAATATCACCATTGTTTCTTATAAAAACCCTTCGTTACTATTTTTATTGTAAACAAAACTTTTTCTCAAGAGCTTTTATTATCGTTGCGCCAAGAAAATTCAATTCAACATCGGCCCCAGTGTGGGGTAATTTATAGCAATTCGCGTGGCAGAGAACACTATTTCACATTTGAATATTGTATCCAAACAAAACCATCAATTTGTAAGTTGATGTTCTCCGTAGATAAACTTTTATTTACTTTAGAAGGTCGGAATTACGTAAAGTACCCCCAACAGACACAACAGCCATAGTAGGGACCCATTACGTCAAAAAGTACTGTCACGTGATCGATTTCACTAAGTAAGGATATGCCCCTTCCCCCTCCAGAAGGGACGTTTTTCCCGTTTTTGGAAAGGGGAATCTCCTCCCCTGAGTCCCCACATGTTGCCAGTTTTCCTAATGGTCGGGAAGCATCAGCTGTTGACTCGGCCGCCTCATCACTGGTTGTCATGACAACGGGAATGCATGACGTAGGATGTCAGTTTGGCTACTTTAGCGCTGCTTTTGTAAGTAATTACATGATTATGTCTACATGCTCGTACCGAAATTGAAAGAGAAATGTTTTTAGAAAATAGGAATGTTGTGATGAAATTCAGCCCAGGATATTTTTGAGTAGTTTTTAGATTTATTTTTATATACATAAGTACTTTACGCAATACAACAATTATTTTGTATAGTTTTTGGAATATAACTCTCTTATTATATTATTGTAGCGCGCTTAAGTCATATGTGCTAGTATTAACAATATTTCGATGGATTCAAAGTGATCTGAAAAATTCGTATATTTGGGATGAATTTAATAAAGTCTTCTTCTAAAAGCCACCATTATTCTATTGAAAACTAGTGTTTCAGGAAATTGAAAATTAGGTAGATGTCAGCATAGTAAAATACTGATTAACGCTATTAACATAATTTAGCAGTATAATTTTGCTCATATTTTTCATTAATCTATACTAATTTATATGAAAATTATTATTTTCACATATATCCGTACAAGCTGGTTCTGATCAAGGCAATCTTTATCATTAACCCATTAATGCCGAGTTTATTTTACACATTTTTAATACCTCGGTACCAGCTGACACCAGTTTTCCCATATTGTAAATTTTAACTTATTTAATTTCTTAAAGTTTGAGATAAGGTAATACGAAATTTTCCTTACTAAAATACTGGTTTTCATATTTAAAATTTTCGTATTTCTTAAATGGCAGATTTCCTTACCAATCGGCGTTAATGAGTTAACAAACTTTTCCTTGGGCATTTATTTCATGTTATTTCAATGTCGTCTAGATGACGACATTATTCGAATGCGTCACGTTCCAAGCCTTGTTCTGACTTGAATACTCGTAAATGGTTCGTAACCCATTTAAAGTGGGGGGGGGGGGGGATTAATTTGACCCTCAAAATAAAGATGATATACTTCAGAAATTTTCTGAGAGTTTCAGTAACAACCTAAACTGTTTTTTTTTTATTTATTTATATTTGGAGAGTGTCTTTTTTTTCATCCCCCTCCCCTAAATCGTTCATGGTATCTATGTGAACAACTGTGTTTTCAAAATGCAGTGTTAGCTGGCCGCTTGCACCGGACACTTCCGAAATATCAAAATAAAAACAAAAATCCCAATGCAATTAATCTTTAGCGTATTGTCTATGACATAGCATTGGATTTTTGTTTCACTTTAAATTATTTGTGAAAATGGCTGCATTAAAAAAAAAAAAATCCTTTGCTCCTCCTCCCCAAATGGTCTTAAAATGCTTGTAAAAATCGAAAAATGAAAATATAAGAAAATCTTGCGTTGCGCCTTAGAAAATTTAATTCTGAACGTCTCTATTAAAAGTTAAAGGAAACTGGTCGAGTGGTTCCCGAGCAATCCAAGCGGCCAAGTAAAAAAAAAAAAGTCGTTTAAAGAAGCATTAAAGCAGAGTTGGGTAAATTTGTAACTGCAATTATCTGTATTGTAATTACAATTTAATTGTATGTAATAAATTATAGTTACAATTACATGCTGTAAAAAATTCTTGCAGCACTGTAGCTGGAACCACCACCCATCCCATTATTTGACAAAATTTCTGTGCTTGAATGTGCATCACTATAATTAATTACATACAATTAAATTGTAATTACGCTGCAGATAATTGGAATTACAAATTTTCCAAACTCTGGTTTAAAGTTTGCTTTAGCGTCAATTAGTTACAGTTGCATATTTTCCTCTGTAACTTTTGTAGTTTATCGAATTTTAAAATATCGCTTTTGGGCTATATTAGCTGTATATACTATAATAGTACTATAGCAGTACACACTTCTCTCTATTCTTAAAAAAAAAAAGAATAATTAACCCTGCTGTCGCTGCCGAATATTAATGTTATCTTACCGGAGGTTACTCTTAACTTCTATTAAGAAAACTATTGCAAATAAAAAATGGAAATTGGTAGTCTTATATAGAAATGTTCGATAAAAACGCTGATGCAGACAGTTTTCATATGCAAATAATGTATAAATCGAAGAATTATTTTAAGAGCTATTTAATTTTGAAGTAAGTCATAATAAAAAAGTTTTATAGTATCAAAAACTATGCATAACAAGTTAACCATCTTTCACAGGTACATACTTGACGAGCTTGTGGTGTGCAATATTTTTTTTTTCATTTTATTAATATTTGAGGGGGGGTTTTTTTCTATTTTTTTATTCCAAATTTGATTATCTGAATAGAGATTTATTTCAAATTTTTAGAGTCATTTTTTAATCTATTGTTGCCAAATTTTAAAACAGCGCAAATAATAATATTTCTTTCCAATTAAAAAAAATATTTACACATTAATATTAAAAAGAGAAAACTTTGTTGAAAATTTCGTCATACGATACATTTAAAACGTCTTATTTAAAACAAAATTTCTTATAGCGACATTATAAAATTCCGGGAGGCAGCGACATTGCTTACTTAGCCATTTTATACAAGCTGATTTTCAAATATTTAATTGATCTTATTTAATCAATCACGAAAGCAGTCATGAGTTGTCGCTACAACAATTGCTCCGTCGTTAAGAATAGACATATCCCTCAGTCAAAAGGAAAAGGGTTGGGTTGGGTTGATTTTTGACGGCCAATTATCTACACGAGGGATATAGGCCCGGGGGGAGTGCCCTCCGTGGGGGTCTTTCTAAGGGAACCTAGTCCGTATTAACGCATGGAAGATCCACGGCTCGAAGAAAACCACGAAAACTCCGAACGATTAGGCGGACGGGCGCGATTGGGATCGAACCCAGCAAAAGGAAAATAATTGCAACTCGATTACATAAGATCGCCACTGGTCATTTAATTATAATTCAATCCATAATCTTTTTAAAGGGGTAAAATTAGCGTGTTTTTAAAACCTGTGATGTCTGAACGCGGATTGGCGAGCGTAGGTCGTAGGGTCACCTAGTTATTACTATATTAGTAGTATTCAGGGATCTGTTTGGGAAAAATTTGGATCCTTTAAAGGACCCTTCAGAAAACATTTTGTCTTAAAACAGGACCCTTCGCAAACATTTAGAACATAAATCAGGATCCTTCATAAAATTCTTTGTCTTAAATACAGGCTTTCAATAAAGTGTTTCATTCTCCAAACTGAACTTTTCTCGAAATTAATCATTTTTTAATGAAATCTGATCTTTACAAAACTTCTCAAGTAATCTATTTAGTTACACATACGGGATCTTGTTAAAAATAGATAAATAGGAACTTACATATAAGGATAATTTCAAATTAACAAAATTATGAATCAGGTTTTACACAAATATAAAGAAACTTTCCACAATTTCGCAGAAACAGGACCATGTGAAAAAAATATGGATAGAAATCTGGTATTACACTAAAAGCTATCAGAAATTGGAAGAAAACTATTTTTAAAATTTCAAACTGCTGAAACGTAAACTTTGAAGCTTTTATTTTTCTGAAAACTCGCTGACCCATTTTTTCCGCATGGACTTTTATGGCTTTCACATGTTTATCTACTGGCGATACTCCATCGATACACAAAGATTCTCCTTCTGTTTTGTTATCTTGGAACCTTCCCCTGTAAGGTAAAGTTGCTAACCATTCAACAAGACTACCTGGATTCCGAGTGACATTTTCAATCCCACTTCCTTTCATGTGAACAGTCACCTAATATTCAGTACTAATCAGACTATGGAAAAAAATTATTACAATTCAACAATTTTTTGTCTATTCAGGCTTTTGCTATAAATATCTTTTGCGATGAGAAGGCACGCCAGTATGACGTACAACAACATGTGATAGTATGACTAACTCTGAATTTTTTATTTCGATGCATATTGTAAAAGGAAATTGCAACACAATGTAAAATCTGAGGATACAGCCGAAAAAACGATGACTGTACTAATTTTGAATAATTTAATGAGGGATTAGCTTTTAACTACGTATACTAATAGTAACACAATTATTTATTCATAGATAACCATAAAGAAAAATATAAGTGTGATAAAAATAATACTAATTTTAACGAGAACTGCCTTGTGCTTATCCCACTCATCTTATCTTTCCTAAGGTAGCTACATTAAAAATAGCCGTTTTGGTGAAAATTTTCGATTTTATTATTATTATTATTGATTTATTTTTAAGAGCAATCTTTTATTATTCCAAATCTGTTTTAACTTTATTCCTACGATTATTAGAACAGGATTTATGGCCAATTTAATAAACAGGAATTAATGAGTCAGCTACCGGAAGTAGGAGTAGGAAGGCCAGGAGAAATGTAAACTATGTTTCTATGCATTATTTTCCTTTTTTAGATAAAAACACTAATAAACCTTAATTGACACTTCTAGATTAGTTTTATAGATAAGAAACAATATAGATAAGAAATCTTTAAATGTGATTTCTAGAAAATTAATTTTTTCGATTCTTTCGGCCAAAAAAAAAAATTATGGCCATTATTTTTCCCATTCTGACCAGAAAATCAGAGTTCTAACTTTTTACGACTGCTCTTTCTTCTTCACCTAACACTTCATTTATAATGACTGTTTCCTAATAATAGAAGCCATCAGTCCATCAGAAGAAAATAACTCCGTTAAAGCGGCAACTCGGTTAAGCGGGTCTCGGATAATCGGGACTCTACTGTAGTTCAGTTTAAAACTTAAAACACGCGATTTTTTATTATATAAAATGACGTCATCGCATCCGCTAAAGAATTCCTCATTTGCAATCCAGTATTAAACAATATCTACAGTAAAATATGCATAGGACGTGACTATCGTGACTATGGCTGAATAAACACAAATCCAAAAAAAGAGATATCGTCATTCAAGAAACTCGGCAAAAAAATAAATAAATAAATAAAATAAAAAAATGGGCTATCTCATGATTCATATGCCTTCATTTGTTTGTAATATTAATATAGATACTTAAAATTAAATTTAGATTATAATAGTTCCCTGTTTTATCAGAAATCATTCATTTATATGCTTTCAAAATAGCACGTATTTTAAGTACATTTTTTTATCAGTTTTTATGGGAAAATGGCAACAAAAAGATATAATTGATATTTTTCCTTTACTTTCTACAGAAACGGAGTACTTGAGTTGCCAAAATTAAACAAAAAGCGCTAAAAACTACAAAAAAAATTAATTTCTCAAAAATAAATGGATAGGCAGTTTTCAAACAAATTGCATTAAAAAAACTTTTTTTTCCGAATACGACTGTATAAAAATTGAAAATGTGCGATGCTTATAACTTTAAAAAATTGCAGTAGCGATTATTCCATACAATGATACATCTGCTTTGTTATACGGCTGGCTTATACAACGGAACGTTATTTTTTGGAGACGACACATTAATAGGTGGGAGAAACGTAGCATACCGGGGGCTAAGAATCGAAAGATCTCATGCAATTTAAATGCAACACAACGGGCTACTGAACTTGTGAACTACACAGCTAGTGAACTATAAATTTACATACCCATGTTTTTAACAACACTCATTCTACTTATGCAAAAATTGTAGCTCATATATGTAATTAATAAATGTTTAAATGTAGGTCATAATTAATAATTTCTTAACACGAATTTACTAATAATGTTCACAGTTGAAAATATGTATTTAAATATAAAAATTCAGGAATATGTATTGCTCTATTCACTGTATAGAGAAAAATTAATCGAGTGGCTTTTGAAAAAGATATAAATTAAATTTTGCTGCGTGGAATTAACATTTGCATCCTCAAAATTTAAAATCGTCTAACTCTTTGAATATATAAGAAAAAAGTATACAAATTATACTTTTCCCGTGCTGCCTTGATCAAGGGTACTCAAACATGTTGTCAAAAGTGGTTGTTACTATTTGAAAATTCAAAGTTTGTACAACTTTTAATGTGTAAACGAGACATTGGAAAAAGAATTTCATCTATTTTCTGAAAGAAAACATTATTCCGAGTCTACTGACACTTTTGTTGAGATTTTATTGTTAGCAATTTGCGAATAAAAGCGTATGTATGTTGTTATTTACGCTGACTATGCAGTAAAATTTTGCATGTCTAAGTAAATTTTTGCGTTATTCAAATTCACCCACCTTTCACAACAATGTATGTTTGGAATATAACTTTTTCCTGTATAAGTAATGACTTGTGCAGGAAATGAAAGTGCATATTTTAAAACAATTATTACTCTTTATTTTATTTTATTTTTGTTTACAGTTTCTACTTTTCAGTCATTATAATATTTCGTCGTTGCCATTTTACAACCAGTTAGCTTATTTTGAAAGCGTGGTTCGGTGTATCATTATCTCTATTTTTTTTCTAACTCAGAAACAGCTTTAACTATAAAGATTATTTGGTGAATTGTCACCTTCGGCCGGCTAACCGAAAAATGCATTAATTTTTTTAAAATTAACTTTACATGCTTTAAACAAAAAAAAAAAAAAGTCGCCAAAAAAAGTTAAAAAAAAAATCATACCTTTCTGAATACACAAGCATTTCCTGCAAAATTACATATAAACATTGCACGTAGCAAGAAAAAGTATTTTCAAAAGTTACATATCATTTTTAGTACTTTAGAATACAGGGAATTTGCAAATATTGTTCTTTCTTATTAAATTTGCCGTTGATCCCTTAACCCTAGAATACTAACCTGCGTAAATTTTTCTCGCACACCCAGAAAATGCGCACGACAATATGCGGTGAATATCAACAGAAATTCTGTTTCACTTGTGAGAACTTGTGTATTAGAATTATTCTTTTTTTTAATATTCCTTAAATGTATTTTAAATATGGAAGGAGTAAATTTTACGTATGGTTAGTATTTAAGTACTAAATATAAAGGTTAGTATTCTAGGGTTAAATAATCTCTAGACTGAGTTTTTGATCAAAAGTACTTGATCAATCATCTTCTTTATATGGCCAAATAGAAAGAACTATTTGTCTAATACTTTTCTAGAAAATTTGAAAAAATGTCTGAAATCGAAAGAAAATCTGCATTAATATCTGAAAAATTGAATCTTTTGAGTCGTGTATCTTTATCGCTAATCTTGCAATATTTCACTTGACATTGAAACTAACGTACGAACATCTTCGTAAAGAAAAACTAAATACTCTTGTCATCGACGCTGCGATGGCACTTCCATCCTCTGTTCGTCACTGTGCATCAACTCGAGACTGAGCGGGGAGGTGGTGGGTGAGTGATGCATCACTCTAATGATTGCTTATCTCGAATAATCGGCTCTATCATCTTTCTGAAAGGGCTTTTACAGATATTGAAACGCAGCCCCGGTGTCCCCGAAGCCCCCTTTTCTGGCGGCATCAGGAGTTTCCATCAATACCTTTAAAAGCTTCCGTTTTCTGTGTTTTCCCTCTTGGCACTAAAGTGCATTCTCCTAGATTTGAAACGGTACATACGAGGACTTGGAGGGAGGGGAGGAATGCCGTCACTGATTGCTTTCTTCATTTCATTTTAAGCGCATATTTTTTTTGGCTGTTTTTATATTTAAAAAAAAAAATGCATTTGTACAATTGGTTATCAAAAGAAAAATGTATACGGATTAAAGTAGTAGGCTTCGGAAATAAATTTAGTTGATTTAGCTTTTAATCTTCACTTGTCCTCGGTTCATTTTCTTTAATCTTTTTATGATAGAGCTAATTAATTTTTATCGGCATCTCATAATACAGAGTTAGCGCAACTGAATGACCGGATTTTAAAAAAATATATTTTTTCGAAACTATTACACATATTATAATAAGTGATATGTTAAAATAAAGAAAAATATTCCAAGTTTTTTTCTGTCACTCAACACTGGATTGCACATGGGAGTAATGATGATTTACCCTTATTCACATCGCCATCAAGATCCCCGGATCTTACGCCATGTGATCTTTTATGTAGGATTACATCAAAGATCTTGTTTATCAACCACCATTAGAACCGTACCGAGTACTCGGTATATACTCGGTACTTGATATACTCGGACAAATTTTAGCCAAGTACTTGGCCAATGCTGAGTAGTTGTGAGAATTTTATTTTTTAAGTATATTTGAAGGCAAACAAATTTATAACTAATGTGTAAAAAGTTATTCGAATATAAATCTATGATATATGCAATAATTCATAAAAACTGTTTACTATGTACAACCTTAAAACATAATCTACAACTATCGAAAAAGGTAAGAAAAAACCACGTAAAATTAATGCAGATTTTAAAGTTTAGTTTGATATTTATTCAAATAAAAGTAACTTATTTTTAAACATGTAGAAAAGACTGTGATTTGGATAAAGAAACAGTTTTTAATAGACTTCGAATAACGGAGGAAGTTCTCAATCGACGAGTATGAATTTTTTTAATGTATATTCACCGATTACTCTAAAATTACGTGACCAATTCATGTGTTTTTAAGAGGATACTTTCGAATTCGCTCCATATAAATTTCATCAAAATAGGTTCAGTACTTTTTTAAAAAAACAATAAAAAACAAACATCTTTAAAATTTTCATCAAGTGATGTAACTCTATCTGTTGGCGAGAAAGTCACTAGTCAGCGATTTTCCTCTCCATTTATACGGTTTTGCATCCTTCATTTTATCGTTTATTTACCGGAACATGCAAAAGAATTTGGCGCAAAAATGGAATTCCGTTATGTAACCGATCGACTAATCACCAGAAATTATTAAACCATCATGTAAAATATTAAACAATGTGATATCCGCAACAATGAAAAACTTTAAAAAATGAAACAAATTAAATCATAGACAAACCCAGCGAGAGAACAGCCAAGACATGTTGACCATGACACAAAAAATTAACGGAATTTGGCATAGTATAAAAATCCCGCTTAAATATCTTGCACAGTTAAAAGCATATGCCACGGTTGCCGCAGTAAATAATCACAAGCAAAAAATATAACAATCATAATTAACATATAGTCCATATAATAATTATTTATAATAATTATTATTACATGCTATTATAATGATCTTGGAATAAATTAATACTAAAAGTACATGAACAAGATATGGCTTAAAATTAAACAATTAATAATTAAGAGATAATAAGTAATATAAGAATAATTTAAGAGTCCATGGCAACCTTATAATATTAGAACAAAATAAATAATTATTTAATGCTGCCGTCTAGCAGAACTACAAGAAATTAAATTTAAGATAATCAATATATGATTATATATATATATATATATATATGGATTCTATGGACCATACAGGGACAAATTCTATGGACCATACAGGGCTGCACAAAAGTTCCCAAGTACATTTCCATTTATTGACGGAAATTTAGTCCAGGCAATAGAAAGCGTATAGGGACTCTACCTAGCAAAATTAATGGTAGTACTGGAAATCGGTTTTCTAGATGTTTTTTGGGTCGCTGAATCCGAATTTGTAACTTCCCACCAAAATTTCCCCCGGCAACCCTCCCAAATTTTGATAAAAAGCCCCCCAAAAAAGTTTTTATTAAAAAAATCAATTTTTTTATTGTTTTAGGGGAAAAGTAGCTAGAAATTCAGAAAGTAGACAAAATTTGCAACAAATTAGATATATGACGTTATGACTTAGGATGAAGGGGAAGGGGGATCTGCCTCGGAACATGCGCGCAGTGCTGCGTGGACTAAGTTGCGCAATTCCACTTAACCACTCACACGTTTACATTAGCCCTCCCATCTTCACTTCGAACTTTCTCTATAAGTTTTACTTTAAGTTTTTTGGGTCGCTGAATCCGAATTTTTAACTTCCCCCCAAAATCCTCCCCCCCCCGAACCCTCTTCCAAATAGTTGTTTTTAACTTAAATTTCTTATTGTTTTAGGGGAAAAGCATTACGAAATTCAGAAACTAGACAAAATTTGCAACAAATAGGATATATGACATTATGACGTAGGATAAACGGGGAGAGAGGGGGCTGCCTCAGAACATTCCCCGCGCGCTTTTCTCAAAAACCAAATTTTTTCAAAAAATCAATTTTTTGGGGGAAAGCCGGGTGAAATTTTGGTGGGAAGTTACAAATTCGAATTCAGCGATTCAAAAAACATAAAGTGAGTCGAAATCTAGAACTAGTATTAATTTTGCCAGATAAAATCCCCTATTGCCTGCACTTCATAATTTAGTGCACGTAGCGCCGCAGTGCATGTTCAGAGGCAGCCCTCACCCTCTCCGTTCATCCTAATTCATAATGTCATATATCCTATTTGTTGCAAATTTTGTCTAGTTTCTGAATTTCGTAATGCTTTTCCCCTAAAACAATAAGAAATTTAAGTTAAAAAACAACTATTTGGGGGGTTTCGGGGGGGGGGGGAATTTTGGGGGGAAAGTTAAAAATTCGGATTCAGCGACCCAAAAAACATCTAGAAAGCCGATTTCCAGTACTACCATTAATTGTGCTAGGTAGAGTCCCTATACGCTTTCTATTGCCTGGACTAAATTTCCGTCAATAAAGTAAACCTTATAGAGAAAGTTCGGAGGGGAGATGGGAGGGCGAAAATAAACGTGTGAGTGGTTAAGTGGAATTGCGCAACTTAGTTTACGCAGCACCGCACGCATATTCCGAGGCAGATCCCCCTTTCCCCTTCATCCCAAGTCATAATGTCATATATCTAATTTGTTGAAAATTTTGTCTACTTTCTGGATTTCTAGATACTTTTTCTCTAAAACAATAAAAAAATTGATTTTTTTAATAAAAACCTTTTTGGGGGGGCATTTTACCAAAATTTGGGGAGGTTGCCGGGCGAAATTTTGGTGGGAAGTTACAAATTCGGATTCAGCGACCCCAAAAACATCTAGAAAGCCGATGTCCAGCACTACCATTAATTTTGCTAGGTAAAATTCCCTATTGCCTGGACTAATTACTGATTGGAAATTTTCACCTGAGCTATGCGTTTAACTGAACAAAATTTTAGCATATTATGTAATATATATATATACAAATCTATGGATCCGATACAGGGCTGCGCAAAAAAAAAAAAAAAAAAAAAAAAAACGGATTTTTTCCAAGTATTGATGGTAATAGCAAATCTGAGTTTCATATGCGTTTTCAAAATTGTTTATTTGGACATCAACTTCCACCTTAATAAAGTGTGAAATTTTGTTACAGTATTCTGAATGTTTTGGAAAGTGTGTTTCATAATCTATGCTAAATACATGATATTTTTTTCTCCCCTCTTTCCTGAGGAAAAGCAGGATGCTCATTACGATAGACCTACTTATTTTTTTAAAAAATAACAAGAAATTAAAAACTTTTTAGAAAAACTACAACGGCACTTTCCGTACAGTTAAGATATGTGCCTACCTTCGGGGCACTTAAAAAAAAAAAAAAAATATATATATATATATATATATATATATATATATAATTTTTATCAAACACACGTGTTTTTAGTTAAAACAGGGAATAAAATTATGAATTCATATATATTTTTTATAGAATTTTACTCAACTTTTCAAATTTAGGCAATATTTAGTCAAATTTTAGTAAAGAAAATGCGTTTATGCCAAACCTTCTGTAACGAAATCTATTCAATACATTTCACTTTTATTTTCAACAATATATTAGCAAACCACTTACCTGTGTTATGAAGCAAAAGATTTGCAATACCTCTTAAATTTACTAATATATACCAAATTTTGTATACAAAACATGATTTTTGAAAAAAAAAATGTGTATTTTTCAATAAAAATAGCTCTTAAATTAATATATACAAAGTTACAAGCTATATTTTGCTTCATAACATAGCAACAGATAAGCAGAACCTAATTACAAAATTTTATTTCAATATCTTAAAAACTTTTTTTAAGAAATTATGTTTCTTATAAGCGTACACAATGAAAAACGCAGTTTTCCAGAAAACGCAAATTAATATTTTGATATAGCACACAAAATTATGTATAAAATTTACAACTTTAAAATCCATTATATTTGTAGGTGTTTATGTATATATTATATATTATAGTATTAAAATGTATTATTTATCTTTCTGTGGCTCTTTAAATGGTCACTTCCGGTTTTAGAAAGTTCATTTCCGGTTTATATTTTGGGCTATAATTTTGCTTCTAATTATTGCTGAATCAAGAGTAAGGCATTTTTGGAATCCTAAATGTTTTAACTTTAATTAAGAATATTTTTTTTTTTTTTAAATCGAATTTTTCGTAAAAACAGCAATTTAAGAGTAGGCACATACCTTGGTTTCGAAACTGAAAGTACCTTTTTAAAAACATCTGCAACCAAAATCGAAAAAATAAATAAGAGTCATATTAAAGATTGAGCTCAGCTATCCTATGCAAAAAAAAATCGTTTTAAAAATATTCAAATTTAAACGAGAAATTCGAAAACAATCTCTTCATTGTTTTAACATTACAGAGCGGATGTTTTCAAGTGAGTGAAGAATCCCCTTAAGTCGACGAATAACGTTGTCTAGCCGTAGCGCATTACGCACTAGAACTAACAACTCTAGCCTAGTAGACAATGTAAGCGTCGCCTGTAAAACT
This sequence comes from Maratus speciosus, assembly GCA_963932465.1. Classification (NCBI taxonomy): domain Eukaryota; kingdom Metazoa; phylum Arthropoda; class Arachnida; order Araneae; family Salticidae; genus Maratus; species Maratus speciosus. Next base: position 275,388,697 of record OZ010790.1, on the reverse strand, counting down.
GGTTTTGCCACTAAAGGAGTATTAGGGGTAGAAAGCAGACAACCACGTTCAGTTTCTTTTAGGTCGCTAATAACCTCTACATACAATAAATATTAAATACGAAAAGCAGAAACATTTCATAAATTAACAAGTATTAACAAATGACTGAGATAGAATAAACATGTCGAGTTCTATTACTCTGTAACTACCGTACACATAACGTCTCTCGTATCTGTATAAGAGAATAACGTCTAGTTGGTTAATTAGCGAGTTTGTTTTCCAAATGAAACTGCAGTAGAAAACAATAATTATAACAGCGTCGATCCTATAAAAATAGCCATCTGTTTTTTAATGAAACTATTTCATGTGAATATAAATATTTTGAAAATACAGTAACATCTATTAAGACGGAATAGCAAGAAACTGAAGAAAAACTTTTTCTAGAAAAGTTTTTGTCTTAGCAGACACATCGTGTTAGTGTTGTATTCTTTCGTTTATGTTGTTTTTTTCTGACAGAACAGAGAATATCTTTTGCTTAAGAAAATATTCTGCTATATAAAGTTACCTATTTGGCAGATTTTATACTATTTGAAACAGAAAATTACAAAAAGTTTTCATAACAATTGTTTAAAATCTCTTAAGTTTCACACTATTCTAGATGTTTTTCAGCTGAAAATAAAGTCCGCTGACCTCACCCCCCCCCCCCCCTTCTCCCTAAAACAGAAACATAAATTTATGTTAAAAGCCATTTTATGTTTGTGAAATTTCTTTTTGAAATTTGAGTTACGTACTCTGAAATATCTGAAATTCAACATTTTAAATTTACAGTGCAAAAGCAAGTATAATCAATAATTTGTTTTATAACTTTAAATACTTGTATAATACTAATACGATTTTAGAACAAAAGTACTTACGAACTAACTGTTAGGAGGAAAAAATTCCGTTGATAAGCACCGCCATGCTACATTATTACAATCTCTGATATTAACCGACATTCAAAAGGAAGTAGCAGATGGAGTACTTCCAGGATTTGATCTACTGATTTTAGCGCGAGGACTGAATATTTGCTACTACTTTTTATATAATAGCACTCTGCTCCTCCTAGAACATTTAGATTTTATTTTAGATTTAGAGTTTTTTTAGATTTTATTTAGTAAAAACAAGATTTTCTGCATATACATTTACCTGCAGTTTATTAAGTAATTATTTAAAAACATTAATTACGTCGATAAAAAATTACTTATGTAAAACGAATTATTTTTTTTTATTCAAAATTAATCTGGAAGTAATACGAAATTTTTACATCTAAATCAGAAATGGGTTTCACTACTTTAATGTGAACAACCTAATTAACCTGAAAATTTGTAGATAGTAGTGTGGGTTTATAAATTTTCTCAACAATGCAACATGACAGACTGAAGGGTTTAATTAATCGATATACAATATTATATATGAAATGAAAAGCGCAACACGAGGAGCTTGAAGAAAGCGCAAGATGTGAGGAAAAGGCTCGTGTGGAAAGATTTTTAAAAAAATCCAAGAGAGATGTTTTAGAATTCCATAGTTTGGATATTAACATAAAGTTGAAAAGCTGTCCATGGCCGAATAAAAGGCTTAAGTGAGAAGACTAGGAGATTTCTTATATTTATATTTACCAATGTGCAAACTCTGTGCTATATTATTAATGTTATTGAATTTCCCTGACCTATATTTGTTTGTCTAAGTAATAAATGTTGTATATATTGGAAAAACTAATAGCTATAAGCTAAGGGAATATTTAAGTAGGTAAAATAATAAATCCAACAGTAGGATTGTACAGAAATATGTGAAAAATTATAATTTGGTCATTTAAAACTATATTTAAATGTCGCTTCTAATGACATATGGGGAAGTCCATTTGTGATTCAAGCATTTTAATCTGCTAAAAATCACATTTTTGTATTTGAGTCACTCTAGGATTAAGTAAAGAATATCAATACGTAAAATTCTAAATTATGTATTATCAGTTGTTGATAGAAACATTTCGAAAACTACAAAGCTGTGTCTACCTTAATCCACCGGAATAAATTTAAAAATTTTGAATGAAGCATTAATTTCTAAACTGTTTCCTTGACAAGGAGAAAAAATAATAATTTATCGAAAGTGACGCATAAATCTTCTGCTGTGTCGTACTATTGGAGCTTATTAAAAACTTAAACCAAGTGAAGAAACTCCAAATGTTTTTTTTTTACTCTCGATTTATTGACAAAAATTGTTACCATATTCCTTGAATGTCCGCTAAAATTTATTGGAACTAGATATGTAATTTAGCAACATTTTTAAACATTGAACTCCACATTAGTGGAAATTTAAAACAATCAAAATTTCAAATGTCTGTGTTTTTTAGAAACGTATTTTCATTATTTGCCATTTTTATTAACAAAATAAAATTTTAATAAAGATAAATGGCACAGTTCAATATCTCATTAAATTTCGTACAGGGATAGTGTGTTATTTTTCATCATCACTATATTGCCTACAAAGCTGTCCGCAGTTGAAGTTATGGAATCCAAAATCGCATTAGTATAGAGTGCTCGGATACTGAACGAAAATCCACGGATCTAAAGTCACTTTTTTTTTTTAAATTATTAAGTTAATACATGTCTATGTATATGTTTCTCATGCTTTCAAAATTTTTTTATAGTTACAATCTTACTATAAAGTTTAAATTCTAATCATAATTTTTATATTTTTGGCGATTTGAAAGTCTTTAAAATGTGTTATTATGACTTATTAATTTATATTTCCTTATCTGCTGGCGTTTTGGGGTTCACATTTATAAAATGTAAATTTTGACTATGTAAATATATCTAAACTAGGGGATTTTCGAGGTATGAGGTTTTTGTATTTAATAAACGAAATATTGAATTTTGTTCGAAGCTCTATTGAAAACCATACACCTTGTAAATCCTTTAACTAGTGATCTCCAAACTAGTGCGAATTCGCACCGACTAAAATTTTATAATTCGTCGCTTTTTCAAAACATGCTTTTATTATTTTGGAATTTTTAATTTTAAAAATGAATTTTTGTGATAAAAAATAACTATCTCAGCTCGATTCCTTATTAAATTTCGTATAAGAATCATGTGTTATATTGCATTATCGCTATAGTGCCAACGAAGTTATACGGTTTTGAAATTACAGAATCAAAATTCACATTAGTGTGGAGTTTGCGATTCTTGAACCGAAGTGTCGAGTCCACGAGTTAAAACTCGGAATATAATAGTATTCAATAAAACTTAAAAGACAGGAAAATTTGTTAAACACTGGATTTAAAAAAAAAACTGTATCCTCTTTAAAAGTTTTTAATACATTTTGAATAAATATATACTATGTAGTAAAACGAAGGTATATGAATAAAAAAATATATTGAAGTTCAACTTTGGCACAAGCATTTCCTTTTCTTCATTTATTCATAACAAACTGAAACAATTCTTCACCTACATATTTCCATTCATATTATAAATCCACTCAAAATGCGAAAGAAAAAAATAAAAATGAAACAGCCGGAGGGAGAGGGTAGAAGGGACAGTGTGTTGTGAGAGAACAAATCAAATCAATTAGGCAGCACTGATTAATTCCCCCAGATGACTCTTCGCAAACACAATTAGTCTCCAGCTGCTAATTCTACGCCAAATTCACCGCCAACTGTGGCGATGTTAACCTGCATCGATTTCGGCAACCCCCTCTGTTCCAAAATGGGCGTAGGGACCAATAACGGTTGTGTCTATCAGCCCACATCTCTCGCGTTGACACTTAATAAAAGGAAATTAAAGCAGCTTTTCTTTCATTTTGTAGCTAGTTGCATCTCTCTTTACTCCCTCTCGTCTCTCCCGTTGATTTTTTTTCTTTATCATTTTTCGTCAGGCCGCAAATTTTTCATCTCCAATATATATGGTAATAGCAATAACCACTTGCGGTTTGCAGTTAAACGCCCTTCTCGAGAAACGCAGATATTGGCGCCTTGCACGAAAATTGTGTTTCTATCAAGTATATTCGATGTTTTGTTCCTTATTCGAAGTTTCGGGGTCTTAGAATAACCTCCATGTTCTTCGACTGATTATCGTCTGCCGAGGAAATATTTCGAAAGGGGAGGAAATATTAATATCTGCCTTTTTCTTTCTTTTTGTTCACCACGTAATAATAATAACGCCTTCCGAGATGTGTTTCTCTCTCGGATAGCTTTCGAATAATCAATTATGTTACACACAATGGTTCGCAGGAAAATTAAAAAGTAATCATGTTTGCCAGAACAGTGGCGTTTGAAAACGTTATTACGATGCCATACGAATGAAGTATCGTAACAATGACACTCCAGTTTGTAAGATTATATTTCGTCTTTATTTTCTTTTTCTTTTCCTGTTTATATGCCATTACTTTTTAAAAAATAAGTTATTAAACAACTTTGCCTCGCATAATGCTAAGATGAATTTAAATTATTTGACCTTTCAACTGATAACAAATTCTCTTTTTATTTTATGTTAATTTATTTCATTTTATAATCTTAGTGGTTCTCTAAAGTCATGGGTCATTCTAAATTTCAACAGAAATAGCTATCAAAATATTTATAATTAACAATTAAAATATCAATTTATTTTATTATTATTTTTTTTATTTATTGCTGTACTAAACATCATAATATACAGAGATTTTGTAAAAAATATACGATGGTATACGCCGTATACGTTCTCCATTTCGTTAAGAAACTCCGTATATTTTCGTTAGCTATAAGGTATACTCCTTAGTGTATACATTGCGGCTATAGTTTATAACCTTTGAGGGTTATTTTACAACTGCACCGCTGCTAATATATGTAAACTAGGCGGCTCAGACCGCTACAAGCTACGCTCTCCAACCCCCGTTCACACACAGCAGAATCTAAAAACACGCTAAACTGAATGGTTTTAAAAAGATTGAATTATAATTAAAAGACTAGTGGTAATCTCCCTTTAAACGGGTTCCCATTCTCTTAATTCAAGACATTCTATTCACACTTTCATATAGACACTACTCATATAGGCATTTCATTCTATTAATTCAAGTCAAGAAAATATTGCCCTTTGATTCTGAAATTTTAAGGCCAAATCAGCTGCTGTTAAGACATCCAACGGCTGTTTTCGTGTTTGATTAAGTAAGATCGGTTAAACATTTGGAAAAAAGGCAATATAAAAGGAATTGAGTGAATGGAATATTTGCTTCTCGGTATTTTCTAAACAACGCTATAAAAAGATTGTTTTAAATAAGACATTTTAAATGTATCGTTTTATATTTGACCTAATTTTCACCAATTTTTTTTTCTCTTTTTAACATTCACATGAAAATACTTTTATTATTACGAAGGAAATATTAGTTGCGATGTCTTAGAATTGGCAGCATTAGTTAAAACGGTCATCTCGAAATATCAAATAAATGTCTCGCACGAAAAAGAGAAAGAGCACGGTAAAGAGAAAGAATAGAGATGAAGTGTGGTGGCTGGGGATGACGCATAAAATGTAACCTTAATCCGCTACGTTCGGCCCAAACACAACCACTCACTTTCGTAAAAAAAAAAAGAAGAAAACATTTCATAACACAGTTTTTAATTCATGATACAATGAAATACGACTTTAGAATGCTTAAATATAAGCAGATCATTTTCATTTAAAGAAAAAAAAATTGTACGGGAGGTGTCAAAGATTTCGGTCCTTGTTCCAAGTCAATGTAAATACAATTTTTATGACGTAATTTTCAATATTTACCTGGTTTTAACACGTAATCATTTAATTCTAAAGTTTTTTTTTTCTGTTTTTAATAGTCACGTGTAAATAAATTTTTAATCGTAAGGAAATATTATTCTTTACGCTGTTTTTACAATTGGCAACAATTTGAAATAATAACCTTTTCTAAAATATAAAAAAAGTCTCTTAAAATGGTGAAAATTTTATTAAAATAAATAAGAAATTATTTATTTATTATTATCATTATTATGTAATGAATTATTTTTCAAATTTTCCTGAAAAACTCAATTTAATCATAATATTGTTTTCACTTTCACACGATTCAAATAAAAGATAATTGCAATTTGAAAATGACGAAAAAAAACCGGAAATCTAATTATTCCTATATTTTTCCCTTTTTCCCCACAAAAATGGAGTCATTTAGTTGCCATTTCTACAGAAATATCATTAAATTGGAAAAAAAATTAATATATTGAAAACTAATTCCAATTTAAAAATTCTAACACCATTTTTGACATTTGTGGATCAATCAATATGAATAATTGGAGTTAATTTCCCTACTAAAGGTTTTATATTTTAGGAGCAAAAGCTGTGAAACGTAATCAGCGTTTCATAAATTGGTTTCATTAGGATTATATATATATATAGGGTTGTAAGAAGGTTATGTACAGAATGTTCATAAGAAAAAATTACTGGTATATAAATCTCCAGCGTTCAAGGAAACGGATGAAATTTGAACTGTAATTGTTTCCATCTAAACACTGGAGGATGTAGTGAAGCATGCAATATGTCCAGAATCTTCATATACATAATCCAGTTATGAATTTTTACATGGGAAAACGCACAGATACTAGCGAAATACTTGTTATCAGTGTAAACTCCGCTCTGAGAAGGTATGTCACCCTTGTTAATAATAGGATTTCATTAATAAAACCTTTTAGCCTTTTTATTACTATTGTAATTTAAATCAACGCATCTTTTTTACCGAAATTTTCATTTAAAAAAATTGTAAATGAAATCTGGAATTGAAGTTTAGCTGTTTATAACTGTTGCTCAACACATCCACTCTTGAAGTCAACATTTTGTTCTATTGTTCTGTGCTGATGAAGAACGGCAATCGAGGCTCTCACAGTTGCGGTTACAGTTACAAAATTTCCAAAATTTTAAATGACAACGAGTTTTTTGTATTTGAAAGTAATTAACGCAGTGAAAAAATGCGTGACGTTGGAACAGAACTTGTAGCATTGAAAACGGGGAATCAAAGAATAGGCAAAAAAAGAGGCATCGGGAAGAAGAGATAAGAATACTACGGAAAGAAGATAGGCTACAGTAGTGCAAACTTCAACAGCAAATTTACATACAAACTTTAGGCTTATTTAAATGCCATATTCAAGCAAATTTCTCTCTAAAATAAGGCAAAATTTTCTATTCATTTTTACTGGTGGAAGTTTGTCTCGCCGGTAAACAGGCCCTGATAGTAAAACCAAACATTTTATTCCGATTACAAAATCTTCAAGTGGGCTTTTTCACAAAAGATCATTCATTATATTCGGAAGATTGTCGGCCAGAATCAATCATTTAACATGGCATGAGAAATATACCGAACCTTGTGTTTAATGGTGGTTTTTAAGTCAGGCATACTTCATGAATTTGCCGTGTACAGGTGTATATCCTAAATTTTAAATATCTCCAGAGTTAGAAAACCATTAAACTATTTATTTTTTAACTTAGTCAAATAGTATCTGATTAAAATAGCCTATTACTGAACCAAAACTTGTCGCATTTTCGGTAATAAATCAAGTATGTATTTTGTAAAGATTAGAAATTTTAAATTAAACATTTTAAGGGAATTAACAAAAGGGACAAAAAATTAGGTTATTTCATCTACAATGGAACAGAAAAAAAGAGAGAGAGACAAGAAATAACATGCATTTTAATCGACAAACCATTAAAAGAAAAAAAAGAAAAAAAACGAAAGATCCTGCATCCGCCAAAGATTATGAAACACTTTCCAACACTACAGAATATTATTTAAAAAAATATATTCCTAGGACAAAATGAGACATCGAAATAAGCAACTTAGAAAAATACATAACTCAGTACAAATCCTCTTTTAGCGATTGTAGTCCATATCCGGTAATGATTGGGAAGTCTTTCGTGTAGCTCCGTATGAGATCTATAGAAGTTATACACACTACCTATAATACACTCAAAATAAGGTCTGTTTAAAAATGCATACCACACAAGAAAACGCACTTCCAGCAATTATCAATCTTAGTCGGTCCTTTATCCGAATTCTTTTGAGTGTCTCTCTAAATGTCTAAATGAACAATAAATTCCATGCACTCTATAATATATAGAAAGTATGCAATTCTATACTCCTGAGAAAGCATGTTGTAAGTCATTTCAATTGCATATATATAAATCTCATTATGTATAAAATACATTAACATCAATAAAACGCACCGCAGACGATTTTTCGCCATAGACTGTAATATAGTGGAATTCTTTTATGTGGCCCTGTAAACAAACTATGAAGGCTACACACATTATTAATACCGAACATTGTATAGTAAATCTCAATAACATATAAAAATTTCATCGCAGTCCGAGTCTACATGCGAGAGTTAGAGCACGGACAGACAGACAGACAAACCGAATTCATAAACACTTTTCAACTATGTTAGGAAGCGTTGAAAACGAAAACAGCCATTCGACTCAAAATTCTGTCTTCTTTCTTTCTTTTTTTTTTTTTTTAATAGGCTTAGAGGAGTCGTTTTCATGCTGAAATCGTACTAGACTCAATTTTAATACGAATACCTTATTTTGACAGCAAATTTGACGTTTGTAGTAAATTTTACTTTGGGGCATCAAACGGGAAGTCATTCGGTCAAGTAGTTAAGGAATTATGAAGGATTAAAAGTCGTTGCAAAACAGATTGCAATGAGGGTAGTTTTTTAAGCATAGCTCAAAATCTACTAGGCGGAGTGAGGGGATATTTAGATTCGCATATTTGAAGCTTTAAGAGACCTATTTCTGTTAATAAAATTCATACGTTACATTCTGTTTTAATTTTTTATACTATATATATATTTTTTAATTGATTTTCGGAAAAATATGAATTGTAACCTATAGTTAAAATAGAATTCTAAAAGTTTCAAATATGCAAATAAAAAATTACAGCTTATTTCGTCAAGTAGTTTTTGAGTTATGCTTCAACAGGCACCCTCATTCGTTTTGAAACGATTAAAAATTAATTTAGCATGAGTAGTTCTAAACTTTAAACATTCATAACTCCTAAATTACTTGACCTAAGGACTTTCCGTTTGATATATTAATGTAAAATTGACCAAAACAGACAAATATGCTGTCAAAATTGGGTGTTCGTATTGAAAATTTCAGCTTGGTCCAATTTCAGTACAAAGACGACCCCCTAATCTTATTTTTTAACATGAATTAAAACAAAAAAAAATCGTGCGTCAAGCATAGATTATTAAAAACTTTCCAACGCAGTCAGAATAGTATAACAAAACCTCACCGTTTAATAAGTTGAAACAGGATGTCTAATTAAACGCATTTGGAAACGCATAAAACATCTGAAAATACAATTTCATCAATTCCCATCTACAGTCAGAAGATTATCCGAGTTCTTGGAGCAGCCCTGTTGCCCTGTAGGGGAGAGGGGGGCCCATGTGAACAGTACATATTTCAGTCAGTTAATCTAAAAATTCAAAATTTCAAAAAATTACCAATAGATGGCAGTACTGGTACCATCTTTCGGCTGAATTTTCCGAACAATGAATTATTTTGATTTCTGGTTGTTGTAATTTGTTTTAGAAGGTGTTAAGTAAAAAAGTCTTCTAAAGTTATTGAAGTAAAAATTCATTCATGACATTTTTTAAAGTAGAATATCAGCATTGTATTCTATAGTGATATTAATTAGGTAAGTCTACAAAAAGTTTTGTTTCCTTATTTCAATTAAAAATATATTTTTTATATATATAAATTAGGCTTAAGTTGGTAGATGGGGCACTTGTGAACAGAACATATGGGGAAGACGTGAACAGTTCATAAATGCCCAATTTTTCAATTTTAGATTAAGAATGTATTTTTTAGTTCAATATTTAATTACCCTTGTCAAACATTGAGCTATAAATTCAATGTTTTTAGTATTGCTTCACAGCTTTAATTTACTAGAAGTTAGATAAAAATTAAAAGTGGTGGTTTTCTGTAAAAACCAATATGTTTATTTTTTATTCTTTAATGACTTCCAGTTTTAAACGTATTTATTTTTTCTTAACCCATATTAAAGTATTTGTAAGATATTTTATCTTATGAAAATAAAATTTAGTTGACCAAAAAAAAATGATAAGTAGTACTGTGATAATCACCAATTTTTATACCACAATTTTACCAATTTTTTAAACCATGATGCACAATTTTGTTATACACATTGCATAACATCCAGAAAAAAGTAAAAACACGATAACAGAATTATTCAATAACTTATTTAAAAGCAACACAGTTTTGCTATGCATGACTCAAAAGGAGTAGGTATGTTAGTGTATAATTTTACGAATAATTTCTTGTACCTATGTTGAAACATTTATTGATTTATTCACACAACTAGAAAGAGGGCATCTAATTAGTTTTTAACACAGTTTTTATTCATAAAAAATTATTTTTGTCTTATTTATGCATGTGTTCACATGTGCCCCATGTATGTTCACAACTACCCCTCCACCGTGGCACATGTGAACAAATTTAGACAATTTTTAGAATGATGATATAAGTTAGAAACTCTTGATAAATGCATCCAAAAGTTTCACCAAAAGTACAAACAAAGTGTAAATATTCATTTAAATCAATTTTTGTTTCAATAGCTCATAACAATTTTGAGAAATAGTCAAAAATGTAAAAATTCTTCACATGTGCCCCCCTCTCCCCTATATGATATATAGATTTGTACCTATAAACTGCATGCCTGCACAAATTTAGTTCAGTTAGCAAATACACACCACAGTTGAAAATTCCCCTTCAGAAGTTTCCGCTAATAAGGAGACTGGTGTGTGAATTCTTTTGTGCAGCCCTGTATACGAGGTACAGAATTTATACACAACGAATAACATGAAAAAATGTGTTACATTTAAAATTGCATAACGAAATTGAAAGCGCATTTTCAGTAATTATTGTTCAAAGACAGTATTATAACCGATTTCTTTTGTGTGTCCCTGTAAACGAACGATAAATGCTATGAATGCCCTATTATATAATAATCATCTTGTAGTAAAATAATTCAGTGATTTATATCAATTTCAATGCATTTGAACTGGCTTAATGTCATTATAAACACACTGCAAACGATTTTATCCCATTGAACGTACTGCAACGGAATTCTTTTGAGTGCACCTGTAAATGAACTATTAATGCTATACACTTCATATTCAATACCGAACATGCCACGGTAATCATCATTAACATATATCAACTGCGGGAAAATCCGAATATATTTACGCGAGTTAGAGCGTAGATAGACAGACGGACAGACAACCCGAATTCATAAACACTTTTCAACTATGTTGAAAAATGTTAAAAAGGCTTTGTTTTTTCAGTGACAATATAGAGGTTAAAATGCCTAGGGTGTTCTCTCCCCGCTAGTCCCCGCTTTTTAGATGCGTTCGTAATTATATAAATACCTAATTGTCGTTCGATCCGCCCGTCTGTCTGTCTGCCCGTCCGTCCGTCCGCATATAGCAGAGCAAAAACTACACAACCAAATGGTCTGAAACTTTAAATATAATTGTTGCAGAATTTTGTCGAGTCATTTCAAATTTTATGAAAATCAGATGTATAGTTCAATTACAGGGACAGTCAAAAATTTTCCATTACATTACGACCAATGGGAAAAAATTATTTCAAGTGCATTTTAATAATGTTACAACCTTTCGAACAGAATGAAATTTATATGCACTTGTGAAGTGTACTAATATGTACATTCAGTATAACATGCGGTGCAAAAAGTATTTACAAAACAAGTTATAGTACGAACGCACCTCATTTGTCACGTATGACGTGCAAGTTCCAACTTCTTTCTTCTTGCCAATACTTCTACTATAAACACTCCTATATTTGGCATATATCATTCCTCTTCATTCATGTAGAAATTTTGTGTCATAGTAATTTAAAAGAAGTGTTCATGTATTGATTTGTGAAAGATTATTTGGCTGTTTATATCGAAAGAAATTACCAGTTCTTCTTTATTCGAGTATTGCCTTTTTCTAATAACTACCTGATACTAAAATTATAATTTGCTTTGGAATTCCTATATGAGATGATCCATCTAGAAAAGGTCTGGAATGTCTTATAACTCTAATATACAATAACAAATCTGGAGAGCTATACGGAATAATATTTCATTGCTTATCAATCAATATTGTCTTTTCCCCCGTCTCATTCCTGCGCTACTGGCTTTGATGCAGAAATATGTATCTTATTTGAGGTAAATCTATTCCTATATGAATATGGATGTTATATTATTTTGTGAAAATTTCGGGTTAAATGTTGTCACATGCAAGGTAACGCTGAAAAAAGGGTTTACCTTTATCGATAAATATTGCAAAAACAAAACTGAATGAAACATAGTAATTAAGTTATCGTAAAATTCCGAAAATACGCCCCCCACCCCCCTTGACAACAGGAAATATGTATTGGCAAAAGTGTGAAGGAGTCTTATAAACGGAATTTTCTTGGAAATTTCCTGAATACTAACTCTTATTATTAATGTCTATTATCAGAAATTAATGGATAATACAATAAGGTATATTCCGTAAATATTTAAAATAAAATGTTCTTAGAACATTTTATTTAAATAAAGGTAATTTTATTTAATAATTTATCTTAATAAATAATTTTAATACATTTATTTTCATAATATAAAGTATTAAAAATTTAAAAATAAATAAGAAATAATGAGTAATGAATAAATAATCCTCTAAATAATAATATTTCCTCTTTAAAAAGAAACTATTCAAATTCTATTTTTTGTGTATAAAAGGGTCTCCGTGAATAGGTCAGTAAGTTTGCATTGTTTAAATGCGAGAAAAGAAATTATTGAGCTGCAAGCAAACAGAAACAAGTTGGAAACGGCACGTCAAACGTGGCAAATGAGGTGCGTTCGTGCTATAACTAGTTCTCTATATATTTCTTACATCGCATATTGCAATGAATGTATATTTTAGTACACATCATAATAGTCTAAGAGCTAGCAACGTTTTCGTCACCTGATTTTATAAGGGCTCATTTTTCTATATGTTCTTCCGTTTTATGGTGTAGTACGATTGCGGGCGGTCTGGCAGCCGGGAGACGTTGCGTTTACCTGTGGGAGAAGGGGTTATGCAGGTCAAAAAACTTCAAAATTATGTCATTTTATCAAGGCTCATTTTTTATATGTTCTTCCGTTTTATGGTGTAGTAAGATTATGGGTGGTCTAGCTGTCGGGAGACGTTGCGTTTACCTGTGGGAGAAGGGGTTATGCAGGTAAAAAAGCTTCAAAATTACGTCATTTTATCAAGGCTCATTTTTCTATATGTTCTTCCCTTTTATGGTGTAGTACGTTTGCGGACGGTCTGGCAGTTGGGAGACTTTGCGTTACCTGCGGAAGAAGGGGTTATGCAGGTGAAAAACATCAAAATTACGTCATTTTAGCATGATTTTTGTTTATAACATTTGTTTCTACTAATTATTTGGGATATTAGTCTATTATTGCCAGACATTGCCAATGTTGCTAAGACCCTGCCAGATCCACATTTATAGGTACCATATTACTTTTTCGCTATTAGACAATCTATAATTAATTTGCAAGACACAAATTCGGTTGCAAAGTTAATGCCAGACGGCTTTAAATATGGCAACGAAAGTGCCTGTTTCAAGAGTGGTTTATAGTTTAAAAATTATAAGTCATCTTTACATCATTTTATCAAGCTTAAAAACAACAAGATATTACTCTTTGGCTATCAGACAACCTATAATTAATTTGCCAGACACAAATTCGTTTGAAAAGTTAATGCCAGACGGCTTTAAATATGGCAACGAAAATGCCTGTTTCAAGAGTGGTTTATTGTTTAAAAATTATAAGTCATCTTTACGTCATTTTATCTAGCTTAAAAATAACAAGATATTACTCTTTGGCTATCAGACAACCTATAAATAATTTGCCAGACGCAAATTCGGTTGCAAAGTTTTTTTTTTTTTTTTTTAAGCTTGATAAAATGACGTAAAGATGACTTATAATTTTTAAACTATAAACCACTTTTGAAACAGGCACTTTCGTTGCCATATTTAAAGCCATCTGGCATTAACTTTGCAACCGAATTTGTGTCTGGCAAATTAATTATAGGTTGTCTGATAGCCAAAGAGTAATATTATCTTGTAATTTTTAAGCTTGATAAAATGACGTAAAGATGACGTATAATTTTTAAACTATAAACCACTCTTGAAACAGGCACTTTCGTTGCCATATTTAAAGCCGTCTGGCATTAACTTTACAACGAAATTTGTGTCTAGCAAATTAATTATAGGTTGCCTGATATTCGAAAAGTAATATGTTACCTATAAATGTGGATCTGGCAGGGTCTTAGCAACATTGGCAACGTCTGGCAATAATGGATTAATATCACAAATAATTAGTAGAAATAAATGTTATAAACAAAAATCATGCTAAAATGACGTTAATTTTGATGTTTTTTTCACCTGCATAACCCCTTCTCCCGCAGGTAACGCAACGTTTCCCGATTGCCAGACCGTCCGCAAACGTACTACACCATAAAAGGGAAGAACATATAGGGCTAGTTCTGAAATTAAGTGGAAATTTCACCATTTGGTAATTTGTAAAAAATAAAAGTTCAAATTGTCGCGTTTAAGTTGTGTTTCCAACATTTTCTTAAGGTTTTAGAGATAAATAAATCATGATCAGAGGTCAAGGTTAATTTTTTTTTTAATTTAAAATTAAATTTCATTTTTCATATAAACATGGAGGTGACACATTATTCCATGGAGGTGACAACCTTTAATAGTAATGATGAATATAAGTTTTATTGTCCATTTACTAGATTGGAAAACATTTATGGTTGCGATATTAGTTTGTTTTATTGTTTAAGAGTATAATATGTTATTTCAATGAAATACGGAAAGTCAAATGACACATCAAAACAAAAACTGAATTGCAATACAGGTAACGAACACTATTCTTGAGTAACATGTTAAAAAAGAACAAAGCTCAAATTTAATTTTTTATTAAATAATATTGCAGTTTTGAGGGATTAAATCAAAGATATGTTGTAACCGGTTGTTCGCTTTCCACTGTTTAAACCACACAAATTTATTTTTCATATCTTATGATTGCTTCTCGCTCCTTACTGAAAACAAATTTTTTCTTGGATCCCGAACATCTTTGCATAAATTTAACTTCTACGTAATCTTCAACTCACCTTTGCTAAATACAGATTAACAGGACCTAACTGAAATCTTGTGCATACTGCGGTACTTCTTTATTACTTTTTCAGAAAGGACAAGTCCAAAGGCTTTCTTTGACTTTTGAAACTTCTCATTTTTTTCAAAAGTTTTCTCGATTTGAGTGGTCAATGCTGAACTGAATTCAAGGCATTTTCTGAGTTTAGGACAAATATCTTCACCTTTCAATATTTTCAGTACCTTCTCTTTTGGGCTATTTAATTTTTTTCATTTATTTATGATGCGTTGATAATTTTTCTTATAATAATCTTTTTTTCTTTTATATTTCAAATTTTCATAGCATTTTTAAGCTCTTTTTTAAGCAATTTTATTCTTTAGTATCTTTTTGTTTTGTTTCTGTTAACAATTTTTCGACCCTCTTTTTACCCGACTGGTACCTGCTCTTCCTATCACATCTTTAACATTCGCAATAGGATTGTTTATAATTTCTGGATCATCATCTATTTCTGGTGTAGTAGAATTTAAAAGAACATGCTGTAATTTTTTTCTTTATTTGCTTTCTTCTCTCGACTTTTGTACTTAATTCTTTCTTTGTGCACGCTTCTCTCGTTCACTCAATTGAGAAATAGCTTTTATTTTTCCTTTTTACTTCTTGTAATGCCTTTTGCGTTCTTTTTTTCTTACATTCTTCATGCAATTTGGGATTTTCTTTAATTTTATCCCGTCTCTTCTGCTCTGCTTCTCGTCTGAATTTTCTTTTCTTCTCTACATAATTCTTTTTGCTTTTTGCCTGAGCCGTGATATCTAAAAAATATTTAAAAATATTAACCGTGCAATTAGATAAAAATAAATTAATAGATAAATAGAAAATACAGCACTTTAATATACAATTGCAAAGTACTCTAGTGTGGCCATATTTTTTAAATATATTAAACAAATATATATATATATATATATATATATATATATATATTATCGAATTGACTAGCACAGAAAATCTGAAAATTTAAATTTAGTTCTGTTTTTATTATTTTTTATTAAGTTTAGGAGATCAGAAAATTCAATAAGAGGCTTTAAAATAAAATTTAATGAAATCTAAAATATAACTTGTATTGAAAGAAATACTGAAAGGTATTAAAAAATCAAATATATACAAAATTAAATATTTTAGAATTAAAAATGTTCAGTTTCAAAACATATTTTTTATTAATATAAAATTATCCCTAAAATAAAAATATAGGTTCAATAATTAAAAATATTGTTTAAGTACCCTTAAAATATTGTTTACATCAATAAATGTCACATCCATGGGTCAATAACACATGCATGAAACAACAATGGCATGGAGGTGACATATCTGAGATTAGGCCTAATATTTTCTAATATATGCACAATATGAACATAATGCTACTTGGATATAAAATTAAATAAAGCAATTTAATGCTACTTATCAACAGAATTCTGCTATTTTTAAAACTGACAAAATTAAACTGACAGAAATATTCCATCCAATAAGTAGCTGCTTGTAGTTAATTTGTATTCCAAGTTCTAGATTATGCTGCCATCTAGTAGATTTTTATATAACTATAACTGATATGTCATGGAAGTAGCTCTAATTCTGGGGACTGAAGTGTTTTGGTCTGTATTTTTTTTTTTTTTTTTTTTTTTTTTTTTGTTAAATATAAATTTTCAAAAACTTCTTTTAAAAAGTAAGTAAAGTATATCCATTTATTAACTTAATACATTTTATACGGTTCCTTTCGTTTATCTTATGGGATACATTCATGTTGTAAAGTAAAAACAGGCATGGGGGACATACCATGAAGGTGACATTTAGTATGATTTTAATTTTATTAAAATAGTTTTAAATTTCAAATTCATTCTAAAGTATTTTTTAATACAAGTTTTAGATGTGCTTTCATAGATTATCTATTTAGTTGAATAATTATTTCCATAAAAGTACAAAAAAATATATTGGGACTCAAATTTCCACTTAATTTCAGAACTACCCATAGCAAAATGAGCCTTGATAAAATGACGTAATTTTGAAGGTTTTTTACCTGCATAACCCCTTCTCCCATAGGTAAACGCAACGTCTCCCGACTGCCAGACCGTCCGCAAACGTACTACACCATAAAAGGGAAGAACATATAGAAAAATGAGCCTTGATAAAATGACGTGTTTTTTGACGTTGCTAACTCTTAGACTATAAGTGCATATCAATTTCATTCTATTCGAAAGGCTGTAACATCATTAAAATGCACTGGAATCATTTTTTCCCATTGGCCGTGATGTAACGGAAAACTTTTGACTGTCCCTGTAATTAAACTATACATCCGATTTTCATAAAAATTGAAATGACTCGACAAAATTTTACAACAATTATATAATTAAAATTTCAGACCATTCGGTTGGGTAGTTTTTGCCCTGTTATATGCGGACATACAGACGGACCGAACGACGACTATAGGTGCTACGTATTTATGTAATTACGAACGCACCTAAAAATCTCTCTATTCTAAAAAAAAAAAAAAAAATGTAACTAACTCTGTCGCCGCCGCCGGTTTTGAATTTTTTGTGACCGGAGGTCTTTCTTCGTTAATATTAAGAAAAGTATTGCATACTAAAATATATAAATCGGTGGAATTATAGAGAAATGTTTGATAAACACGCTGATGCAGACAGTTTTCAAATCGAAGAATTATTTTAAGAGATATTTAATGCTAAAGTTGGACAAAATCGTTCCATTAAAAAAGTTTTATAGGAGCAAAAACTATACACGGGAACTTAATCATTTTTAGATCATTTTATACGTTAGAAATTCATGGTGTGCAGACTGCATTTATTTTTTTAATTTGACTGATATTTTGAGGTTTTATTTCTATTTTAAATTCAATATTTCAGCATTTCGAGAGATATTTTTTACATATTTTAGAAAATGGTATTAATTTCAACTGTTACCAACTGTATAAACAGCGCAAATAATAATGTTTGCTTCAAATTAAAAATTTATTTACACGTGAATATTATAAATAGAAAAAAAAGTCCTTCAAATTAGAATTAAATAATTACTTATAAAAATCAGGAACTTATTGGAAATTACGTCATAAAAACTATTTTTACACGTGAATTTACAAGATAATGGATACTATAAAATAATAAATTCATTAACATGCGTTAGAAGTCTTAAATAGGAGAAATTACGTCATATTTAAAATGAACAAAAAATAATATTGCAAAACAATTTAAATTTAAAAAATGCGCGAGACATTTACCGTATATACTCGCGTATAGGTCGACTCGCGTATAAGTCGACCCCCTAACTTTTGAATGCAAATTCAGGAAAATATCTAAAACCCGCGTATAAGTCGACCCCCTAACTTTTTGCTTCAATTTTGCTCAAGATCAATCTAGGATTTCACTTGCCAATGCGAAAAGGTAGTAAGAAACAAAAATAAATCATTGAATTTTTTTAAATGTTAAATTATTATTATTTGTATATTTCATATATTATTTTTTTATTCATATACATAAAAAGCCATAATTTTGCAGTATTCGCAGTTTTTGTTTTCGCTTTTTTAACTGACTCGCGTATAAGTCGACCCCCCGAATTTGCTTACCGAAAATTGTCAGAAAGTCCTCGACTTATACGCGAGTATATACTATTTGATATTTTGAGATGATCTTTTCAACTATTTTTGTGAATTCTAAGACAGCGCAAATAATATTTCATTTCTAACAAAAGTATTTTCACGTGAATATTAAAAAGAAGAAGAAAAGTTTGGTGAAAATTACGTCAGATTAAAAACGATACGTTTAAAATGTCTTATTTAAAAGGACTTCCTTTTCGCTTTGTTAAAATATACCTGGAGACAAAGACTCTGTTTACTTAATTCATTTTATATTAGTTTATTTTGACATGTTTAACTGATTTTATTTAATCAAAGACGAAAACAGCCATTGTATCTTTTAACAGCAGCTGATTTGGCCTTAAAATTCTCCAATCAAAGAGAAATGAATAGAAACCCGTTTATAGGGAGATCGCCACTGTTTTTTAAATTATAATTCAATCTTCCGAAATCTTTTTTAAGCCGATCAAATTAGCGTGCTTTTAGAGTCTGTGGTGTCTGAACGGGGGGTGGCGAGCATAGCTCGTAGGGAGCAGAGCTCCCTAGTGATTAAAAGAAAAAGATCAAAAAGAAAAAAATATATTGCCATTCCCCTCCCCTCATCCTGACCAGAAAATCAGAGTTCTAAATTTTTACGGCTGCTCTTTCATCTTCACCTAACACTTCATTTATAATGGAAGCCATCAGTCCATCAGAAGAAAATAACCATTCCAAAAGTGTAAGTTCGATTAAAAAAACTATTTAATACTTTGAGCAGAAAAAAGAGGCTACACCTGCAATTTTCATGTCACTAATAGAATCACATAGCTGCCAATGTGTACGGTTTTGTTACCTCTAAAATCTAATACAAATTTTCGCCATATTTAATTGTTGAGAATTGTTAGATTTCGGCGATTGATTATGCAAAATTTACTAGTAAGTTTTAGTGGTAAGAAAAAAATCTTAGAAATTGGTAGGTATGCAGTAGCGTAATACTGCAGAAAAAAAATTGCAGTAAAATAGACATTCAACAAGCAAAAAACTATCAAGGGCTTTTTCAAATAAGCAATTTCATTCCCGGTATTTCTTAAAAGTTACGGAAATGTACATCAAAGAAATGTCACTAGTACCATAAAAATGAATGAATTAAGTGAAAATTTATATTTCATCTCCTTAGTTGGTGACGATTTGTGTAAATTCGGTTTATCTGAGTTTTTTGCTGATCCGAGGTAAGCTTGGTCCATATTAACTCGAATAATCGGGATTCCACTGTATATATATATATATAACTTATTCACAATAAGTAATATCCAAAAATTTAATTACATTTACAAACGCATACCAAAATTGAAAACTCAGTTCCAGCAATTATGGCTGATAGACAGACTGTAATGAAATTATTTTGTGTGTCCCTGTAAATAAAGGATGTAATGATATGTAAACTCTGTTTTACAACAAGCTTCTTGTGGTGCACCTGAGTGATGTATATCAATTTCAATATGTTTTAAATAAAGTAACATAATTAAAATTCTTGAAAACTTTTTTACCCATGGACGATAATGCAAAGAAATTCTTTTGGGTGTCCCTGTAAACGAACTATAAATGCTACATATTTTGTTTTATATACCGAATATTTCTATATAAATTCCGTGGCTATCAGAGTATATTTACGTAAGTTAGAGCTCGGACAGACAGAAAGACAGACGGCCAGACAAACCGAATTCATAAACACTTTCAACTATGTTGAATTAAAAAAGTGTAAGTTTTTTTAAATTAATGGCAGGACTATTTCATAGTGGGGAGGCAGCAATGGTGGAAATAACGAACGTCACATGTATGGAGTGGGTCTTATTCGCCTATTTAATCTTGTTTATAGAGCCCGATTTTGAACTCAGTCAGTATCATTTAGATATCGTTGGTCTCAGATTTGGATTCAAAAATAACATCATACATAATCATAGAGACTAAGTTCAGAATCGGGACCCTAAGAGAAAATATTTATCGACGGATAAAACCCGCTCCATACGTTTAACCTCCTTCTTTGGCACCATGGCTGAGTAGTTTCTACTTCTGCCTCGATTGGTCATATATCGCTGATAATTAAAACTAAAACCGGGAATCACGGTAAAAACTCTTGACATCATACATTACTGTTCTGCAGTAATTTCTTTAACAGCTGCCACCGTTTGCACTTTATTGAATTTTTTAATTAGCGAGTGCATTTTAAGACTCCTGTTATATCCAGCAGTTAAAAAGAAAAAACTTTTTTCAATCTTTACCTGTAAGATTATTTAAGAATCTTGATAAGGTGGATTTAAGCATATTTATCTTTTCCATCTTTATCAATCTTTCGAACACTCTGTATACCTACTTATGTTAGGTTTCCGAATACTTTTAAAAATATATATCACACACTAGTTGCGTACCAACCCGCTGTGCTGCATTCTCAGATAGCATGAACATTAGCAGCAAGTTTGATTTTTTCTGATATTATCTTGCCGTGGCAAATTTGAATTGAGAAATTCGCAGCAAATTTCCCGCAAGGTGTACCATCACCCACTTGCATGAGTAATTTGTTGTGAAATTGGTGGCAAGTCTGTCTTTAATTCACGAAAATGACGAAAGCAAAATATCCCTCTGTCTAGAGAATAGATAATCAACAGATACGCAGAAATTTTATTCGGTTGGCACCGCTTTTTTTAAACGCTATGCTTATCAAATACCAAAAAAGGCTCGAATTGAAAAGTACAAATATTACCCTAACTTGTTTATGGAGGTAAAAACGATGAATGCACCTTAACGGTGCGTATGCATCAATAGACCTGATCAGGTCTATGGACCCCTTCGACTTAAACTTATAGTGTAACAGTTGTAAACAGTTAATGTGATAAGGAAAGATTACTACTTTGCAGTATTTTTACTTCTTGTTAGCCGTTAATTTGCAATAAATTTGATACAGCATGAATTTAACTTGGACGACAAGCTAGCTGCAAGTTCAAAGTGTGGTGACTTCGGCGTTTGCGTTATCTTGCTACAGTCTTGTTATGAAATTTCAGTCTTTTCATGCTGAGTTTGCTGCAACTTAGCAGATTTTCAAAACAAGACTTCTGCAAATTTTCTGCAAACTAAAAATGCTATGTGGATTTAAGTTTCATGAGGTCTTTCAATTGCTCGGGGAAAAATAACTCTAGTTTTATTATACATTTCCAAGTTCCTAGCCCTAACAATTCCAAATTAATCGTTATTTAGAACGTTTTTAGAACATTTTCCATCTTGTTTCACTCTTTTAAATTTTTATTTTTTCAAAAACCGTTCTTTGGGAACATTTAATGTTAAAATAACTACCGTGCAAAATTTCCTTAACAGTACCACAGAAATCGCAATTTTAGGACATTTTTCGTTCCTGGACCTTTTTAAAGATCATTTTTTTAGAAACCGATTTGTACAAGCATCTATGCCTTAAAAGTCAGCCTTGTCAAATTTTTGGTCCTAGCAATTCCAAATAAATCGTAATTTAAACTTTTTTAGAACGTTTTTCATTTTCCGATTTTAAATATCGAACTTTTTAGAAACCGTTATCAGAAAGTATTTACATTTTAAAAGTAACCACCATGGCAAATTCCAAGTGTTCAGCGCCAGCCCTAGTAGTTTCATAAAAATCGCAATTTGAGAACATTTTTTGCTCCTGCAACCCTTTGGAGATTGTCGTGCTCACGCAAAATACAACATATGTTGGAGCAGAGATGGTCATCAGCCTTTTGCCAACATTATTTTGGAAATCAGCTCTATAGTTCCAGAGATTATTCCTTACAAACACACAAACGTTACTTCTGTATATTAGTATAGCTAGATACAGCTTAATTATGAGTGTTATTTTGCCACATCAACCTTTGTGAAAATATGCATCTATTTGAGGCTTAAAAGTAACTAAAATTAAGTGATTCTTTTTTTCTAAAAAGCAATATTTAAAAGGGTATGGTTCTTTAATTATTACTTTAAAATTTTGCACAAGTAGGTGTAATAATTCTTTAAGATAAACTTTAAAACTTTCATTCATTCTTAACATTCAAAACCTCTTAACCCCCGCCTACCAGACAGGTCCAATGGACCTGACAAGTACATTCAAAATATTTACTCAAACCAGAAATTTCTTTAAAGTTAACTAAATATATAAACTAGACTAAAACAAGTTACATAACTAAGTGAAATAGTTTTAAATAAAAATTCAAGTGTAGAATATTTTTATAAAACTTGAGTAAAATGTCAGATAGTTCGGGGTTAAATAAGCGAAATTGTCTTTTATTAACTAGGTAAATAATTATTTGTAAAAAAAATTCAAAACACCGCGGCAATCCATCACAACGATTTTCAAATATTATTTCCTATTAGTTTTTTCTGGAAAATACTACTTATCTTGTTCTATTAGTTTTATGTAGAAAATATTAGTTATCTTGTTCTATTAGTATTGCTCGAAAGAAAATTTTATGTAACTTATTACACTTATATTTTGATGGTGCACATTTTTATTTATTTTGCAGAAATGTGAATGTCTCTTAAAAATGACTCTTTCTGTATCATTACCGCTTTCTGTGCACTTCATGTTATTTGTTAATGTAATATTTATTAGCATTTATTAATCAATGTTTGCCTTCTGTTTTTCAAAATTTTTATTGATCAATGAAACTGCTTAAAATTAGACATATTAAAGTCACGCATTAATAGTTACATTAAAAGTATCATACAGTAAAAGAGCAGAAAACAATCTGTCTACAAAAATCATGCCTTAACTAAAAGTTTTCATAGTATCAGATAAAAGAAAACCTATAAAAAAAAAAAAAAAAAAAAAAAATCTGCTTTCTTACGATTCTGCTTTAGCAGGTTTTACTGTATTATAACAGTGTCAATCCATTTCAAGTGGTCCAGAAAATCAGATATTCGTTGCTCAACCATTTTTAAAAAATCTGAAACTTTTTGTGCAACAACTCTAACATGATGGAAGTTCAAAATGACTATTATTTTAATTTTATTTATTTTTGTTTGTGCATGGCAGCCATCTTTGTTTAACCGTCTGCAGCAATTTTCTCACAAGAAGGGTTTACGGAATTGTAAATAATTCATCGTTTATTTATCCAATTCAACTGCGGATTAAAGCAATTTGTACAGAATACATTAGGCTAAAAATCTGATAATGGAGTAGTTTCCGAAACTAACTGCTTATTGGTAAAATTTAAGTATAAAGTTTGTTTTTTTTCCAAAATTTGTCCGTTTACAAGAGGAAATTTTTCTAGCAAGGAATACTGTCAACATGACATAATTTTTTTTACAAATAGGCCGAAAGTACTTGTATTCAATGGCCGAGTTCCAGATCTGGGACTTGCTTTCTCTTCGCTAAAAAAAATCTCAAATTTTTCAAAAATGACAAAAATCGCACTTTTCAGGCTTTGATATATCTGGTGGGGCACGAGATAAAAATCTGATTTTTTTTTTTTTTTTTTTTTTTTTTATAAGAGTATTGTATGGTAGTGTTATGCACAAGAAATTTCAGGATGGAGATTTGACTACAAGCTGAGATATGGCAAGGGCAAGATGTTAAAACAATACTGCCAAACGATTGTTTTGTTGTAGTCACAGCTAAGTATTTATTTCAGAGTATCATTTAAATTTATTTTTTTGATTATCTTTAAATAATAGTAACAGAAAATAAATGTTGTTGTCAGTCTTTCTAGTGTTTTTTTAAGTGACAATCAGAAAGGCTCTCAAATTGAATAACAATTTCTCTGTCTCTGCTATTCCTTCTTTGCCTGATCTAATTGCTCCTATTGAAAGGGCCTTTAAGCATAGCGCTCTATCTTCTTCTCAAAAAGAGTCCATCAGGCATCTCATTGCCAATACTGTTGATTTCAATTCTAATGTTTATAAGCCCAATCTTAACAATCCAGTTAAACAATGTCTGAAAAATTTGCGTTCTGATCCAAACTTAATCATTACTAAGGCTGACAAAGGTGGTCAGATTGTTCTTCTCGAGAAATCTTAGTATTTGGAAAAATCCTATAAATTAATTAAAGATGGTCCTTATGTGGACATCCGCAAAGACCCTTCCACTAGTCAAATTAACTCTATTAAGTCTGCCATCAAGTCTTCTTCCATTATTCCTGCTAACTTTAAGAAGTCTCTTATTCCATCTATTGCGCATTGTTCCAGGTTTTATGCTTTACCTAAAGTCCATAAACCTGACATTCCTTTTAGACCTATTGTCTCTAGTATCGGTACAGCTTCTTATAAGCTTGCCAAATATTTAGTTTCTATTTTTTCCCCACTTTTGAGCAGTAACTGTTTCACTGTTAAGAATTCTTTTGATTTTGTTAAAAAACTTCATAATTTTAATCCGCAGGGTCACATGATGGTTTCTTTTGATGTTAAATCATTATTTACAAACGTTCCGGTTGAAGGGGCTTTAGATTGCCTCAAGAAGAGGCTTTGTGAATTCCATTTCTCTTATTTTGAAATCGAGGAACTTATCCTTCTCACTCGCGCTTGCTTGTATCAAAATACTTTTGTTTTCAATGGTAATTTCTTCCGCATGATTGATGGTTTGGCTATGGGTAATCTTCTTAGTCCAATTTTATGCGATATTTATATGCACTATTTTGAGGTCAAACTTTTTGAAATTTTAAAATTTCCGTTCTATGTTCGTTATGTCGATGATGTTTATGTCCTGGTTGAAATAAATTCAGATATTAATCATATTCTCTCTATTATGAATTCCATTGATCCCTGCATTCAATTTACCTCTGAAATTGAGACCAATAACTGTCTTTCTTTCCTCGATGTCCTTGTTATTCGTTATGATAATGGCTTTCAGACTACCGTCTTTCGTAACCCTTTTGCTGTCAGTCTCCCACCTCACAGGCATTCTTCTCATCCCCCTAACCAGAAATTCGCTGCTTTCAATACTTTTGTTTTTCGGGCTACCAATATTTGTTCCACTCCTCAGTTACTTAGTGCTGAACTTAATTACCTCAAAGCTATTGCTGTTCATCGTGGTTATTCCTCTGATATTATTGATTCTATTTATAAGAAATTGACGAAACCCATCCATTCTGAAAAGCATTCTAATTCCAACTCTAATACTTCAGTTGAGTTACCATTTTTTTCGTAAAATCAGTCAGCAAGTTGCTAAAATCTTAAGAAGGTTTGATTTTAATGTTATTTTTTCTCCTGTTAATAAAATCACTTTTTCAAATCTCAAACACCCTGTAGATCGCCTAGATAACTTGGGTAATTACCAAATCTCTTGCCAGTGTGGCCATTCTTATATTGGTCAGACTAAACGTGCTCTTAGATTTCGTTTAAAAGAGCATGAAGGTTATGTTAAAAATCAGGAGCTCAAACGTTCTTCTATTGCTCAACATTCTTGGTCTTTTCAACATAGGTTCGATTTTTCCTCAGCCACCATTATCCAAAAATGTTTTTCTAACCTTTATCTTGATTTTTGGGAAGCTTACCACATCATTAAAAATTATCACTCTTTAGTCAATAACTTATCTAGTACTCCAGATTTTCCAAGTAGTTGGAAAGCATTAATTTAATTTCCTCTTTTTTGGTTTCTTTTTCTCTCCTTCTCCGGTAGATGTCGCTACTTGTCCACCCAGTCGTTTCCACTGCTTCTCTCTCATTGGTTGTTTCTGGCGCTTTTGCTACCCGCATAGGGTATATAAGGCAGCGCATCTCTGTCTATCATTTTGATCAGCCTTGCTTTTTCTAGCACGCTGTTCTTTTTTCCCTATCTTGCACTGAAGAAGAATCTCGCTGTAGATTCGAAACAGCTGTTTGCTGCTTTTCACGCATTATTTGTGCATTTTAAACGTTGGTTTACTGCTTTTTAATTGTTGAAAGTGTCTGTGAATTCGATTTGTCTCTCTATCTGCTGTCTATGCGGGTTCTAATTCGCGTCAATATAGTCCGATTGCCATGAAATTCATGTATGTTATTGGGGTTTACTATGGCATATTCGGTATTGAATATGAAGTATGTAGCATTTACAATTCGTTTACAAGGACACTCAAAAGAATCCCGTTACATTACGGTCTGGTGGGAAAAAAACGATTTTGGTGTATATGAATGATATTACACTATTTTAAATACATTGAAATTTATATATATTACTGAGGCGTTCTACAGGACGCTTACTGTAGAATATGGCGTGCATAGAATTTATCGTTCATTTACAGAGGCGCAAAAGAATTTGGCTACGGCACTACCTATGAACAATAATTGATAGAAATGCATTTTCAGTTGTGCACGCGTTTTTAAATTTAACTATTTTTTGTACATTACCTGGCATGCATAACTTTTACAGATCATACACAAGGCTGCGCAAAAAATTGGAGTACATTTCCGTTTATTGACAGAAATTGCTGAATGAGAATTTTCAACTGGTGCTATGCGTTTAACTGAACTAACTTTTAGCATACTATGTAATATACATACATACACATGTACGGATCCTATACAGGTCTTCACAAAAGATATGGATATGTTTCCAACTATTGGTGGTAATTGCAGAAATTGGGTTTTCAAATGCGTTATGTGTTTTCTGCATTGTTTGTTTAGACATTACCTTTCACCTTAATAAACTGTGAAATTTTGTTACCAGTATTCTGAATGTGCTGGAAAATGTTTCATAATCTATGCTGGTTCACATGATTTTTCGTTCTTGTTAAAAGTATATCTATTTTTTTAATATTTATTATAATAGCAACCTATAATATAAAAAGTATTTTATTATTATTATTATTATTATTAACCATTTGGAGAAATGGTTATTGTTCTCTGTCAGGGTAGGAAATCAAAAACATATCTGAGGCGTTTTATTGGTTGAATTCGCATGTTATTCGTTTTCTGATTGGTCTATACAGTAATCTATATTTTCCCTTTACTTTCAACAGAGATGGATACATCTTTTGCCACAATGACAAAAAAAGTAATAAAAGCTATAAAAAAAATTAATAACTCAGAAACAAATTGAGATACAGCTTTCAAACAAATTGCATTTAAAAGTACATTTTTTTCTCTGTATGACGGTGTAAAAAAATGATATTGTGAGATGTTTAGAAGTTTAAGAATGAAATTTCTTTTAAAATAGGTCATCAGATTTCTTGGAAATCTGACGATGGAAAAGCCTTTTCCCGAACAGTCAATGAAATGTCTGGATGATACGTAAGTTTCAGGTGGATAATACATAAGTTTCAGGAAATCTGACGAGTTGCAGGCAATTTTTGTCGCTTGCAATTTTTACGTTAATAACACTATTAATGTTTAATTCATGGCGTACGCAATGTATGATCAACTCCGTGTGATTTTTTGTGTCTTAAATTTTAGTCTTTGAAAAAATCATTTTCCAAATGGTCACTGTAATTTGTTAAATTGCTTTTTTTTTTTTTTTTTTTTTTTTTTTTCCAAAATGAATATTTGTTAATATTTTTGGTTCCAGTCTAATAAATGGTAATCTTTCCTTTGTTAAATTAATTTCAAATACGTTCAATATATGTTCTTGACTTATTTCATTAGTCATGTAAAAGCAGTATCCTTTTTCCCCCTTTTCCATTAATTTGAAAATTAATTTTCTGATACAAAATAACACCATTTTAAAAATAAAATAAGTTATTTATTATTGAGATATTCAGTCATTTATGTTCAAATAAACAATATCATTACTCGAATCTTTAAAAAAAATAAAAAATCACCTTTTAAGTGTATTAAAAAGGCATCATATCGTGTAAATTAATAAAGATGTATTTATGACTCTTCTGGTAGCTTTATTTCAACAAAATCAACATTAAGAAGCGAGAAAGAAATGAAATAGCTTTAACACAATTCTCTCTAAAATGAAATTGAAATGAAATTCTTTACTGTTGCCACATTCTCGAAGCTAATTTTCATTTGCAGTCCGATTACACCCAGCAAACAACAACAGAGGAAAAAATGAATAGAAAAAAATTAAAACGAAGTAAAAAAAAAAAAAAAAAAAAAAAAAAAAAAAAAAAATGCCCTTAACAATTTGACACGCAAGAATTCTCGGTCGAGAGAGGAGTAGAGGGAGAGGTGAGGTGAGAGGAAAACTGATCGAAAGTTCAATAGAGGCCCCGAAATTACGAGGCAGGCGTTTATTGCGTCGCTCACAATGGAGGCTCATACTTGGAACCAGCTTTCAATCATCCACCGGCTTCAAATTAAACATCGTCCCGAACCAATCTCGTCTGCAGAGATGATTAAAAGTCGCCCGTGCTTCTTCTGCTTGCAGTTACGGTTGGAAAATCCGAAAATAATAATAAAGAAAGCGCGGGAAAAGAAAAAATCGTTTGGGGACGCGTTTGCTACAAATTGAAAGCAAATAAAATCCGGCTCATGGGCTAAGGCACGCGAGGTGTCGTAATTAGAAGGGGAAATTGGAAAACCCCCGCCGACTGTTAGCAAGTGCCAAATATTAATTTACAAGGCTCCGCACGCGCGTTAATCTACGCTGCTGCTGCCACCACGGCGGTGAGAAATATTTGCAGCCGCTTTTAAAAAGTCGTTTGGCGGATGTTTAAAAGTCTCTGGCAATATTAGAAACTTTTTCCCGCCCATCAGCTTTCAAAATCAAATCGCCGCAGCGGAATAAGAAGAAAAGTAAAAATAAATTACTTTCCTTTTAAAAGATGCATGATGTTCGATGGGAAATCACTTTTGTTCGATGAAATTGCAGCCGGTATTCAATAAAGAACGTTATTACGAGTTTCCGAATACAAAAGACGGAAAGGTTGCCTTTCTTTATTATTTTTTACTTGGTTCGTTATTATTTTCTGAACGCGAGTCTAAAATAAGGAAAAAACCTATTACTTCTCTATTTTATAAGGTTTTTTCCGATTGCTGTGTTCCTTTTGTACTTCACTCAATGATTTTAGATCCAAAAGGACAAAATACTTGGTCGAACATTACAGACCAACTCGGTTGCTTGCAAATGAATTTGAACAAATTAATTTCTTTAATCTCTTCCCTCGCCAGTTTTCTAATGAAGGATGTTCATCTCCTTTGCGAAAAAAGAAATATTTTGCTTTCCAAAGTATATTTTTTTCCTTCAGGAAAAGAACATCTGAAGCATTCTTATTCGAGTATGTATAATGAAGTAAAGACGGTGAGAGAAAATGAAATAAAATGTTCGTTAATGTGTTTTATGAGGTATTCTAGTTGATGAAAATAATCTTCAGGTAACTGGGCTGTCTGTATCGTGCGAGTGTTACAGATGAATGATTCGGTAACAATTTTAGCCTCAGTTGTATCCAGCATTCTTGAGGTTATATTGAAAAATCTTAATAACTGTATTATGCTAAGTCGTCCGGTGATGGTTAGTAATGGTACAGATTAATATACGTTTTGGATAAAATGATTCACCATCTTCTACTTCTTAAACTAATTTAAAGCCATCGAAATAGTATATAGAAGTTTACGACTTCTTTTATCAGCAATTTCGAAATTTCTAAATAGATTGAACTCGGTTCTAATAAGGATAAACAGATCACGCTATTTGTTAGTAATAACAAAATTCTCTTAATAAATAAGATTACTATTTACATTATTAAAACCAGACGGTACTTAATGTTCGTTTAAATTGTTAAAAACTGCTGATTAATTAATTTTATTAGAGCAATTTCATATTTCTAAATTAGCAGAATGAAATTAACTCTTAACTTCTGTGACAAAACTTGTCACAAAAATACTGTGAGCAGTCTCTGAAACCGCTTAACCCTTTATCTACTGACGATACTTATAAGTACCATTAAAATAATTTGATATAAAATTCATTTAATACATAGATTAGTAATAATAGAGTTTAGAATGAGTTATAGATGCATTACTTTATCTTGTTCCAAAATCATTATTGGTTACACAAAACAAAAATACTTTTAAAAGGATGATTTCTTTTGCCTTTGCATCTTTTCAGCTTTCTTGGCGTTGGGGGAGGGAAGGGGGGGATTTTTCAATTGGGAAATATTTCTATTGTAAGAACATTATATTTGTACATTCCCTAATTCTACAAAATACTAATAAAAATATTTAAAATTAAAGATTTGAGTGGGGCTATAAATATTCCACAAAATCTCTATGAATTTAAATTGAATTAATCCTTCTAAATCTATCAATCCTTCTAAAATTTATTAAATGATTATGTAAATCTTCTAATTTAGTTTCAAAAATTCACAAAAAAGGCTTTAGAAGATAAAATTTTCGTTAATTCATAATTCAGCACATAAAGGATTAATAGAAGATGAATAACAGGCTAGATTAACTCACAGGATGCTGTTTCTATACTAAACTTTGTGTACATGACTATTATAATTAATATTCACTTATTTAAAAGTCTTTAGCTAATAGTACTAGGGCTCCAACCGAAACAAAATTTTACTAATATCTATAACTGAAAATAAAAGTTAAATTGAACAAGATAAACTGAAACAAGTTAAACAGAAAATACAGTTAAACTGT
This sequence comes from Maratus speciosus, assembly GCA_963932465.1. NCBI lineage: Eukaryota > Metazoa > Arthropoda > Arachnida > Araneae > Salticidae > Maratus > Maratus speciosus. Next base: position 275,357,361 of record OZ010790.1, on the reverse strand, counting down.
ATTCAAACAAATTTCTGTTCAAACAGCAGTCTGTTAACAAATTAAAAAAAAAAACAGCTATCTGTGAGACCGCTAACGGCAGTTAACCCTTTCGGGACGATCGTCTTTTACAGAATTTTTAATCTTTTATCACCGGTTTTTTTAAACAGAAATTTTTTCCTCATTGAATTGGTAAAATGCTCGGATTAAATAAGGCAAAATTTACAATTAAACTTTACTGGTGAGAATAATCACTGATTCTGAGCACCTTACGCGGCACGAATACCGGTTGCTGGTCCCCAAGGGGTTAAGGATTAAATTAGTAATTGTAGCTTTGAAATTTATTATAAAAAATTTTCATTTTTTCTTTTCTATTTAGTGAAAAAAAAAATAATACAGAGGTAATTGGGTTGAAAAATACACCTACCATTTATTTATTTATATAAGTATAAAACAGAGCTTTTTTTTTTTTTTTTTACAAATTATAAACCGTATTCCCATTATACAGAGTGGAAGGAACATAAATTACGCAGCTTTTAATTTGTGAACGGATGTAGCTACAGCTATAACATTTCAGTCTATACATAGATAAAGGAGGTATGCGCTACACAATGAGACCATTTGAAGCGCTCGTAGCGACGAAATGCGGAACTTATTGATCTTATCTCGAAAACTACTAGATATGTAGCGCAGGGTAAGCCATCTAAAAAGTTGTTCATCATTGTTGATTTAGTTGTAAATGTTACTACATGTGTATGAATAACCTAAACCGAAAAGCACGAATTAGTACCCGTAAAATAAGGTTTTACAACGATAACTCGGAGGCATTCACGAAAATTTAAGAAGTTCATTTTGGGCTCTAGAAATGAAGATCCGATAAGTCCCCCAAAAAACAAAGTTTTTTTAGCATGTTTTTTGCAAGGGAGAGAGAGGAAGCAATTTTGAAAAACGCACCTTTTTTTATCCAGCTCAAGCGGGATATCTTTTTACGTATTTTTTACGCTGAATCAAATGATGCCATTTGCAAGTCGATACGATCATTTGTTATAAAGTTGCGACATGTTTTATTACGATATCAACTTGATTATTTTGTCAGGACCGGGAAGTAGTATAGTCCGAACAGGATGTAAGTCACCGTCTTGACATACCCATTTCCACTGTTCGGGTTCAGATTTATTTTCAAGTCAATCTCGTTTTTGATGGTAGGCCTAAATGAACGTTGGACAGCATAAGCGGAAGTAGGGGAATGAATTCCAACTTGTGTGAGTTTCTTCTCAAAGACTTTTGGATCTGACTGTAAAGAAATGCATTAAGAGTTGGGCTTTGTGTTATAGTTCGGTAGAGATGAAAGAACAAGATTTCACCTGCTTAATTCACTTTGTCAGTCATGGCATTCTTTCAAGTCACTGACACTAACTATCGACTTCATAAGTAGCTTTTTACTTTGTCGTGCATTGCACTAGTTGTGTTACACCTGCTAAATGCATGCCGAGGAGGATGCAAATTTGTATGCCATTGTGTTGACATTATAATGAGGTAGAATGATATACTTTCCTCTTTACACGTCCTATTTTGGATTTTAAGAAAAGTATAGGCTTTCCATGTGTTATAAAGGCAGTTAGGATTACCAGGGCCGTTTATGTCGTGCGAAACAATGGTTGGTAGTAATTGCTGAGAATTCTCTACAGCTGTCTAAACAATAGCATATATCCCACGATACTGTCTCACCCAGATGTTATTTTTTTTTAAAAATAAAATAGACAGCATGAATATCAACTGCTTCTTGTTTTGAGCATTGCATCCAAAAAACGCTCTCGATTGCCCTTTACCGAAATGTTCGCTGAAATCTGAAACACTGGGGTAACTGTTTACTCTTTTTCGTACTATCTGGATCATCATAACCATCGAATCCCACTGTTACGTGTGTTTTTTCCGGCACGAAATTATTTTTCAAAGAGTTCACGTGGAGCATGCTCATGGTACATTTTGCGAGTGTCCTTGTTCCACGTTATAGCATGCAGCAGGTAACCACTATCAACAAAGAAAGCGTTAGTGCGACTCACTTCGTGTTCATCAACAACGCTGATTTCAACATACAGTGCTGACTTCACGTTTTTCTGCATGCCAGAATATATAAACAGGGACAAAGGCTACGAAAAGGAGGTAGATAAGAAAAAGTCAAAGACTCAAGAAAGCTTTTATTAGATATTTGGAATAAATTTATTTATTTACTACAATGATAAAACTACTCGCATATAACTTCCGGCAAAAAATGTCAGTAGCTTCGCTCTCACTATAAACGGGTAGAATATTCGAAACTGAAAGCAACACCTGGGCCGGCAACTCGCTGAACTCAACTGACCTCGTATTATTATTGTGCCTGGGGACTCCAACTCTCGAGGGATAACGTATAAATGAAGCATGGAATTAATGCAATGGGTCTCCGTTTCCTTACCTGAGTTACATAACACCTAAATATAACATATTTCGACTCTTCACAAATTTTTGGTAACCCTGGTGTTCATCATCAATTAGTTATCTAAAAGATTAAAATGACTTGTTATGTTAAAGTAGGTCTGTAAAATAAATGTAATAAAGCGTAATTTTTCGATTTTTATCCATAAAACCTGCCGTGACTTCGTAACAAGTTGTCGTATTGACTTGTGAATACTTGCATTTGATTCAGCATAAAAAAAATACATAAAATTATACCCTACTCAGTTAAAAAAGTTGAGTTTTTAAAAATTCTCTCTCCTCTCCTCCCCATTGTCCCCAAAACATGCTAAAACAGCCTTCTTTTTTTGTTCGGGGGGGGGGGGGGGAGGGAGAGACTTATCAGATCTTTACTTTTAGGTGCCAAGACTAAGTTCTTTTGAAATTTTCGTGAATGCCCACCCGTTGTCTTCTATTACTTAATTTGTTGTATATTTTACCTAAATGCCAGCTGCTGCATTCTGCGTCATTGCCCTGCAGAACAAATGATTTACTAATGACGGTGATAATTTACGCATAAACGGTGAAATTCTGTTTCTTTTTCTTAATCATGTTATTTGTTTGCAATTTGCAGACTTTGTTGACACTATTCTGATCTGTAATGTAATCAATACTACAGTATCGGCAGAAATTGAACAAAATTCAATTCGTACTTTTCATCTTCGATTTTGACTATTCATGCACATGGCGTGAATGTCATTTCCTACTAAATCGTTTACACTGAACAACCACCTAATCGACTTTCTTTCACATTCTCAATCATTTTTGAGCTATAACAGGTAATTTCTGCATTTCCATAATCGAAGGCAACGCCAAATTAACGTATTGTAATGGAAATGTTTTGGAACTGCATGAATTGCAGTCATTAAATTAGACGTAATTTTTAATATAAACATTGAATGTTTAAATAAGTGTTGTTTTTTTTTTATTTGAAGTAACTGTTTCTACTTTTATTCTTCTTATTTCAGGTTATTTGGGCGAAATGGCATCTGTTATTCCTGCCACGAAACTATCCCACCGAACGAGATGGTGATGAAAACTCAAGACCACGTCTATCACCTCCGCTGTTTCTCTTGCTCCAGGTGCCATTTTCCTCTGTCCATCGGAGACAAGTACAGACTCTGTGAGGGCAAAATTGTCTGCTGTGACAGAGAATGCATAGGACTTACGACCAGAAAAGGAACGATGCTCAGCAGAAGAGGTGGCAAAACGGCCAGATTACCGAACGCGGTCAAGGCGTGATTCTGCTGATTGCTCATTGCTCATTCTTTGATGCAAAATCATCTAGTCTAAGTACTACGTTCAGACTAAAATAGATAAGATTTTTAGTTTAAGTTTCTAACTGGATAATCAAGGAATCATGTTTGATCTGCTCACACTGTTAGACATAAGTGTTTCTTTCGGACACCTCTTGGTGTGTGTGTGTGTGTGTGTGTGGAGGGGGAGGATCTAGTTACTGGAAGCAAATCTACTAATTCCCTTCCCCCTCGGAGAAGCTATGAGCAACATTGCAATTAATGAACTACATTCCAACCATGCCAGCGGTGGAAGGGGAGGAGAATGTCATTGTCACTCCCTATTTTTTTAATTAAATTGATTAATAAAATAACTAAAATTTATTATTCTCAAGTGACTTAAAATAATTAAGCACTAAAAGAAAAAAAACTAAGGAATTTCTGTTGGGAGAACCGTGAAAATCATTTTTAGTTCTAACTTATTTTATTTATTTTTCTTACGTTCATATATTTAAATATTATCTCAGACGGGGATTCAGGAGGCATGACCCCACTCACTTGACGAAAAAGAGAGTAATTATTTAAATTCTTACTACAGGCACACATTTGTTTTAAAATCTTGCCCATTCTTATTTCGTTCTGCTGATGGCCATGCTTCATTCTTTAAATTTATATACCCGTCACCCCCTCCCCCCTTCCTTGCAACAGATGGTCTGAAAGAAAGAAACAAGTTTAGACATTTTGACTGAACAAAAACATCCTAGTATTGACTCAATTTAATGATTAGGGAATGTTTTACAGACCAATTTTCCCAACTAGGAACATCAAATAAAAAATCAATTAAAAGCTTAATTTCATTGCTTTTGGTTTTTAAAAAAAAATGAGTTATAACAGAAAAATGGCTTAATATTTTGTGATAGAAATTATACGTGACTCATAAAAGGGAAAATGCAGAGAAGATCATAAACAAGGTTCGTAAAGTTGTTTATTTTAGGAAACCACTACTTCCGAATTTCAATCTTCGTCTTATTTAATAGCAGAATTTTGCGATTAAATAAGCTGAAAATTCTGAAATAACCTCAAAAAAAGCATCTCTTCCCACCCTGATAAAAAATGCCCTTTTTGACATTTTTTACAATATGTGGTTTATATTTTAAAAATGATCCAATGATTATGCTTATAAAAATCAGTAGATATACATAAAATCAAGTTGTTAAAAGAATATAAAGTATAATATTAATAGTGTAAATAGTAGAAAATAGTAATAAGGAATGCATTCGGCTGTAATTTGTTAAAATTTCATGTTCCGTATTAGGATCATAAAAATCTGATCATAAAAATTTTTATATAAAACATTTGGCAAATTTTATTATATAAAACATTTTTTTTTATATAAAACAGTCTGTTTTAATGATTGATAGCTTTAAACTAAAACATATGAAAAAGCGAAAAAAAAATATATATAGGGCAATTCCACAGAAAATTATCATTTTGGGGGGAGGAATAAAATTTTTAATATGTTTAATTTAAGGGTATGATTGGAGAACTTGATATTTTTATATTCCATAATAAAATCCTAATAAAAAGGCATTGTAAATTACTGTTTGCAAACTAAGTTAAGTACCATTATTGCCTTTGTAAAGTCATAATGTTGCGTCAGTTACACAATAAAAGTTACGTCAGTTACACGTGTGTAAATGCCATTTTTTTCTTTATTATTATTCAGAAATTAATTGAACAAGTTACTGTTATAATTTGGCACTACTTAGTGTTCTTGAGAACATTAAATCCCCTTTTTTAACGGGATAATTTTTACACTTCAATGAAGGCAAAAAAAAATGTTTGTATATTTTATGTTACGTCAGTTACAGAATTTTGAAACGCAATTTTTGGGACTAAAAGAGAGATTGAAATAATCTGCAGGTATTTGGGTGTTAAGTACTTAGTAAGAAATATTTTAAATTGTAAAAATTTGTTCTAGCTTTATTAGTAAATTTTCTACATAGTTTTGAAAACAAAATTTGATGATAAAATGTTACACCAGTTACGATGGAATTGCCCTATATTCAAATTTAAATATGCACAGATCTTATTTCTCCCTGTGAAAGGTATGACAGCATTAAAGAGTGTGTGTTTGATACCAGTATTTACTGTGTGGATGAATTAATCAAAACATTACATATTGTATATTCGTTTAAGGTTAGGCCGCATACAGAAGCAACTCACGCAACACGTTGCCCGATTACGGAGAAAAAACAGGTTTGAAACAGCTTTCTTCTTTGTTTCGACCTGTTTCTTCTGTTAAATCGCACGCAATGGCAACTCGTGTTGCCTCAGTGTGCGGCACATTGCAGTTATTATTCTCAGTTTACAGTTTTAAATACACACTGACTCAAAAATTACTACGTGATTTAAAAATTAACTTTTAAATTATTTAATTTTAATTGTATTTTATTGTCAGATTTTGATCTTGAACACGTTGTGATCTTACCACAAACAATTAAATATCATTAAAGCAAAAAAGAATAGTAGTAGAATCTTATTTTCAAAATCAATGTTTAAATTATGCGCTCAATATTCTGTGATGTAAAGAGTGAACTCCACCTACCTGTGCGTAGTAAGTCAGGATTGTTGAAAACTTATTTTTGTATGCGTATTGTCACCATACGTTGTCCGGAGTCTTTACCGCGTTTTTTAAATTGGAGTTTATAAACATGAAATAAGCTACTATACAAATGCTTTGTAGCCCCCCCCCCTCCCCCCAACCGTAAAAGAGCATTTTAAAAATATATCAACATAAAAAGCAAATTGGAAAATAAGTTTCTATCAGCATTTTAAAAAAAAATAGAAATTGTAAAACTTTTTTTTTCTTTAGTCAGGATTGGAAGGACGCGGCTTCCTTGAACCCACTTTTATAATAAATTTGAAATACTTAAATATAAAAATTGAAACATAATTAAAAATAAATTTCCACAAGGGGTTCCGAGGATTTTTCTAGACAAAGCATTCTTAATTCGTCTTTTTCTTAGTGTTTAATTATTTTTAGTTACTCATGTTGGTTAAATTTTACTTTTTTTTTTCGAGTGAGATAAAAAGAAAATTTAGCTAACTTAAGTTGATATACAGGTAGCGGCAAAAAAGTGAGACAGGACTTTTTTTAGGGGGGGGGGGGGTTCTTTCAGGGTAGTATCCTAAAATATAAGGTAGGTCTTATTTTCTGTTAAACACGGTAAAAACAAAATACATTTCATTAAATAAACATTTTAGTTGAAAATATTTTTATTTGGTTTTAAAAATCTGAAAGGTTAGCATCTTTGTACATTTTAAGACAAGTAATTTTTAAACAGGAAAGCATGGTCGCACTTAGTGAAAAAATACAAGATTTCTCACTCTAAACTGAACCCCCTTTTCCCTTTCTCTTTAAATTTAATACCTTAAACATTTTAGTCTGAACGTAGTATACGTGATGTCTTATTCATCACAAACTGTGTATCTATTGTACATAAAATTATGAACTTGTTGGACTGTACATCGGTTTCACTAAAAAGACTTGGATTACGAAAAATGACGTTCTGTTATATGACAAGACGACAGCAGAGTCATGGAATTATTGTTGATTTTAAGAGACAACCACGAAAGGCAATAAAACTATGTAAAAAAAAAAAAAGAATCGTGGGTTTTTTTTCATTGCATGAAACATTTGTAATTAAACATGACAAAATGTTTTTAAACTATTATAACTTTTTGAAATAGTGCTCAATTAAAAAAAAAAAAAAATATATATATGTATATTGTTGCTGTTATTGTCACGTGTTATTATTTCTTGCAATAAAATTAGGCCTTCTAGAAATCAAAATGTGCTTTATAAATAGGCTAATTCAGCTACATTACATTGTTAGCATATTTGTCGTCGGCATATCAATGATTTTGTGGATACGAGACAAAATTTTCGGAGATTGTTTTTATATCACTGATTAGGACTTACTATAACGGGAAACGTTGTTCGTGAGAATTCCTACTAACATGGGCTCAACTCAACTCGCACATTTATTTATATGTGCATGTATTGGATGCACATTGCATAAACGTATACAATCTCACATACGGCGGGGTGCAAAGTATCCGGCCGCCACAGCACCACTGGCAACTTGAAAGTACATACGAGTAGAAATATGTGATCATTTTCGTATCTCGAAGCAACAGTTTACTTTCTCTCACGAAAAACTCACTCCCCACATATTCCCAAATTTTTCAATTTCTCCGCAGAAAAGAATTTTTTCTGCGGAAAATTTTTTTCCCACCCCTTGATCCCGTAATGTATTGCTTAAACGTAGGATATTCTTTAAGGCGCGTCTAAAAAATTGTGAATAGTCTGATATTTAAACAATTTGTGGTAAGAACGTACGCGTGTATGCTCATTGCGAGGCATGTGAAGTTGTCCTCTTGTCAGGGGCGGATTTAAGGGGTCGCGATGGTCGCAATCGCGAGGGGCCCGCATCCCAAGGGCCCCCAAATCACCTTTTCATTTCAAAGAGAAATGTGACGTCTTGAAAAAAAGGGTTTTTTTTAGTGTTCTTTTTTTAATTTTTCAGTTAATATTACACCATTTTCATGTAATAAATAGAATTTCTTTCTACCATTTGCTACTGCCAGAAATGTTTTAGCTTTTCCTTATCTTTCTTTCCGTTATGAATTATCAGGACTATGATTGGTTGTGGAGGGATGGGGTGGGATTCAAAGGAAACTTGGGTCTGAGCCGAAAGGAACCCTGAAGACCTTCTATGACGATTTAATTATACAGTTTGAGGGTCTGATTAAATCATGGGCCGTCACCATGGGGCCCCTGACTTTTGGGGGCCCCACACTTAGAATGCAGTTTTCATAAAACTCATATTTTAAATGTGTTTTCACTTTGTTATTGATTACCTATGTTAATAAAAGAAAGTTTCGCTCTGTGTGTCTGTGTGCTATGGCCAGTAAAGTCTACCGCATGTAGAAGTCTCAAAATGTGGGTGAGGATAGTCTAAGCTAGTTCCTGATGCACCTGAGGGTCAGATTTTTAATTTTTAAAGACCCGGATCTCCTGGGCCCCTTCAAGATTTTAAGCCCTAAATTTTTTAAAACTTGCCCCCTTTTTATCTGATCTTTTTCGTTTTTGGGACCCTTTCTTCATTTAGTTATCCCCTTTTCTATATTTCAGTTAAGATCCTGACCCCCTGGGGCATGGTAAACGGCCCTTGAAGTTTTTGTGCCCTAAAATGTTAACAAATTACCTCTTTTTTTTAATCCAATATTCGTTTTTGGGGCCCTTTTTTAGGTGCGTTCGTATTGTTATATAAATGCGTAGCACCTATAGTCATCGTCTGGTTCGTTCGTCCGTCTGTCCGCATATATCAGCACAAAAACTACCCAATCGAATAGTTTAAAATATGTAATCGTTGCAGAATTTTGTCGTTTCATTTCAAATTTTATGAAAATCGCATCTATAGGTCAATTACAGGGGCAGTCAAAAGTATTCCGTTACATGACGGCCAATGGGAAAAAATAGTTTCAAGTGCATTTTAAAGATGTTACACCCTTTCGAACATAATGAAATTGATATAAATTTATGAAGGGAACTAAAATATACATTCTGCTGAATATGCGGCGCAAAGAATATTTATTATTCATTTACAGAGCCACACAAAAAATTCCGTTACATAATGGTATTGGGGGAAACATTGTTCATGGCGTATTTTAATTATGTTAAACTATTTCACATATAATGAAATTGATATACCTTGCTAATGTTTATTACAAGTTACTTCCTGTATAATAGAAAGTGCATAGTATTTGCAGGGGCACACAAAATATTTTGGATACTATATAGATCCGAAGTACTGTATATTTCCAATGATTGCTGGAAGTGCATTTTTAGTTGCGATATGAGTTTTAATGTTTAACTAATTTTTTGAATATTACGTTGTGAATATAAATGATGTGTATCGTACACAGGGCTATAAAAAAGAATTCGTAAGGGTTACTGAGTATGAACGAAAATAGCTTAAAGGGTTTTTTTTAAATGAGTTATTCATTTTTACGTTGAACTACATATTTAGTATAAGACATATTTGTGAAATATAAATAAAATGATATGCGGGGCCACGCAAAGAATTGGATACATGGCCGTCTATGGATGATAATCACTGGAAGTGTGCCGTCTATGGATGATAACCACTGGAAGTGTGATTGCAGTAGTTTTAAGCGTGTTAAGCGCCATAGTTTATTTACAGAGACACTTAAAAGTATTCCACTACATTATGGTCTACGGGGAAATGTCGCAATTCTATAAATACGTAGCACCTATAGTCATCGGCTGGTCCATCCGTCCGTCTGTCCGCATATAACAGTGCAAAAACTACCCAACTGAATGGTTGAAAATTTAATATATATAATCTTTACAGAATTTTATCGAGTCATTTCAAATTTTATGAAAATCGAATGAAAACTTAAAAAGATATTAATAAAAGTTTTCTACGTTCTATTAAATCCTATCATACGTAATTAACTCAATGATATCCCATGATAGGTAACCATTCTAGGTTGCCATGGTAAATATTCTATTAAATCCTATCATACGTAATTAATTCAGTGATACCCCGCAATAGGTAATGATTCCAGGTTGCCATTGTGATTACGTCATATTTAAGATGGTGTCCTATTATTTCCGTATTTCTGAATTTAATATATATAATCGTAATAAATTTGTATTCATGCATTTTTGCATAAGAGTGCAACAGCTATTGCACCAAGATCTGAATATTTATAAAACCAGTTATAGTATGAACGCACCCCATTTGCCATGTTTGACGTACGATTTCCGACGTTCATTTAGTTATTCTCCCGATTTTACATTCCAGTTAAGACGCTGTCCTTCTAGGGCCCTTGAACTTTTTTTGCGCCATGCATTTTTATCCCCCTTATTGTGTCGCCCTCTAAATGCATAATTTTCAAGTTGATTCTTAGACTTCTGTCCCCGGGCCAACACTCTCATATTTTTATTGAGACCCTAAGGTCCCTTTTAAAGCATTTTCCCCATTTTTTGCGAATTTCTTTAAAATTTTATTCTAATTATTAATTCATAATCTATGTTTAATTTCGTCTAATTGAAGATCTAAAGCGCTAAGTACTAGCACCTTTTAGCATGTTTCCATTTTTGAGCACAGCTCCCAACTATCAGTTGGCCTCTTTTGGGCCCCCTATTATAGTTCCCTTAAAGATGGTCCGATTCACTAGCTTTTCTCTCTAACAACTTCTTAGGTCCTCCAGCTGCATGAACGACAAAAAGAAATTTCTCAGACTTCATCTACCATCAATTTTGAACATTAATCGCCTTCTTGGAGCCTTAGGTGCACCTTCTTTTAAAATAATCAAATTCTCTTGCATTTTTTTTTTATATAGTTCTTGAGTCTTAGGGACCTTCGGTCATCCGGTTACTTTATAAACTTCTAAAAATTTTCCATTTACCCAACTACATTCCAGTTAAGACCTTGACCCACTGCCACCTGGTACAGGGCCTCTTGAAGATTTTGTGCCCTAAATTCTTAATAAATTGACCTCTTTTAATCCAATCTTTGTTTAGTGGGAACTTTTTCCATTTAGTTATTCCCCCGTTTCTACATTCCAGTTAAGGCCCTGCGCAGTCCGGAGCACCTTGAACTTTTGTGGCACCATGCATTTTTCTTCCCCTAATTGTGTCACACTCTCAATGTATAACTTTAAAGTTGAGTCTTGGGTTCCTCTCCCCGAATCAACACCCTCATATTTTAATTGAGGCACTGGGGCCCCTTTTTAAGCATCCCCCCTCTTTTCGCGCATTTCTTTAAAATTTTATTTAAATGAATAATTCATACCCTATGCTTAATTTCGGCTAATTAAAGATCTAAAGTGATAAGTACTAGAACCTGTTAACATGTTTTTAACTTAGGGCTCTGCTCTCAACTCTCAGTTGGACCCCCTATTATCGCTTCCTTCAAAATGGTCTGATTCGCTAGCTTTTTTCTAGCAACTTCTTAGGATCTTCAGCTACCCCTCATATTTTTAATGGTGCTCTAGGACCCCTTTTTAAGAATTTTCCACTATTTTTTGCACATTTCTTTAAAATTATATCCTATTGATTAATTCATACCCTTTGCTTAATTTCGACTAATTGAAGATCTAAAGAGCCAAGTACTAAGACTTTTTAACATGTTTTCATCTTAGGTCCCTGCTCTGAACTACCAGCAGTTAACACCTTTTGGTCCCCCTATTATAGCTTCCTTAAAAATACTCGGATTCACTAGCTTTTTATTTTCTAACAACTTCTTAGGTCTTTCAGCTACTACATGAACGACAAAAAATTTCCTCAGACTGCAGCCGCTACCAATTTTGAATATTAATCGCCTCCTTGCAGCTCCTTTAAAAATTATCCGATTTTCTTTAACATAGTTATAGGGTCTTCAGGCTACTTTATAAATAACTAAAAAATTTCCTTATGCCTTTGCTACCACCTTTTTCGGGATCAACTTGCGTTTACTCACAACAGCCGTAAATTAAAAATAGCACTACAGGTAAAGGAAAGTCGGTAACTTTATTGGGGTGATTTCCTCCAAAAAATAAACATTGGGTTAACCCTCTCGCTGCGCAACCCGAGATATCCTCGGACACGCATTTTTCCGTCTAATTAATACTATTTGATTACTCCCACCAGCTATGTTTTAGCGAAAACTTTGTCTGATTTAAACAGACTGAATCATTCCCTGATTACGATAGTCAAAAGTTTCTGCTTTAAAGAACCGGTGATAAAAGATTAAAAATTCTGTAAAAGACGCTCATCGCGAAGAATTACTTACGCAGCGAGAGGGTTAATGTTAAAGGTAATCAAGCAAATTTATTGGGGACGGGCGAGAATGGGTTCGTTCAACTTAGATTACGATTCATCCATTTCCTGCATTATGAAAGTTTATCTTGGACTTTTTTTACCACCATTTTCGAAGATTAATGACACATTCTTTTCTCGGTTTCTATGGATTCGATTTCAACGGAAATTGCTTCATTCAATTTAGCTTGCAATTGTTTTACAGATTTTAGTTCCATTTTCCACCGCCAAAGGCGCATTCTTATCTCAGGTTCTATGAGCCCAATTACTACTACAGGGTTTTGTCATTCAACTCGGTTTATGATAGTCTTCGGCGTGTGCGAAACACTTCCGGTATACACTGCCTTAGACCGCAGGGACTCAGTTCACAGGTTCGTTCGAAAAGTGGTTTGTTGTGAACACACTAGATGCTGCAGAAGGCAATGGGGGCCCGATTTTCCTAAGATATAAAATCGTTTATGCTTGAGTTTTGTTTAATGTTATTATAACGGACCCAAGCAACGCCGGGTGGGTCAGCTAGTAATCACTATTTTATTAATGCATCGTTTATTATTGCACAAGTTTTATAATACCATTGTAAGTGTTCATAATTTTACCCTCTCAAAGAAAATCTCCACATCCAGATCAAAAATGGCACACGACAATCTGATATATCATGACTGTCAAAGATCCTGAAAAAGAAGACTGTCTTCCTGACTGAAAAAGAAGACTGTCAAAGTCCCCCATAGTTAAATTCAATAACTTTTTCCCATTTTAGCAGATGCTTCGCATATCGAAGTTATGCGACGTGCCACTTTTATATTTTTGGGTCCTTTTTTATGGAATTAGTTACTAAGACAGACTCAATTACAAATCTATATACAGATTAGTTAATTAAATTGGTGTTTAAAAAATATAATTACATAAAAATGCAGTGCAGATAGTTATAAAATAACTCGTGGAGCTTCGAATTCTTTTTATATCTGGAAAGCATTTGTCATTCTTTGAACCCAGTTGTGTAACGAAAAGGAGAACATATAATTTAATTTAATTATAATTGATGAATTTATTTGATTTCTGAAATTATTTTATTAAAACATGAAATTAAAATTGCAAGCAAGATAATGGGATGCAGTGCAGGCCGCTGTAGTCCCATGCATTAAAATATCATACATATATTTCATGTCATAAATGAGGCAAAAACGAAAAGCAGTGAAAAGAGGTTTCGAGTTATAGCTCAGCAGATACTAAAATATTGTCTGCTTAGTTTCTGATTTACTTTTGTTTGAATTTTGAATTATCATTTCATGTTCTTAAAAAATGGAAAGGAAGATAAGATACATAATTTTAGCACATTTATCCGTCACACCCACAGCATCTAAAGTTCATGTAAAATAATCTGAAATGATTTGAACATGAAATGAATTTTCTGTAATAAATGCTTAACGATTTGAATACATTTTAATTATTTTGTAAGTAATTATTGTAATTAAGTTTTGAATATCTATTATTTTTAAATTATAAATGTACCCAATTTTGTAAGATGGAAGGGCCCCAAAAAGTTCCAGTGAGAGGGGCCCCTCACTTCATAAATCCGCCCCTGCCTCTTGTTCTCGGAATCACTATGTTCAAGCAGAGTTGTGCGGTAGGAGCAATTGAACTAAGTCAGTGTAACACGTTGTGTCCAATGCAATGGGGCAACGCATAACCATCAAGATTTACTGTAAATTGGACACCCATGCAATATTAGTAGAGATCAGTAGCAGTGAATAAAAAAATGTGTTTATGACTGGTTCAAACATTTCTGCTACGGAAAGGGAATTGTTGATGAACCTCATTACGTTGACTGTAAACCGCCATATTCTTCGGATCTGGCACCCCTAAGCATTCTCACCCCCATGTCCAGTGGCGTAACCAAGGGGACCCGAACGAAGAACTAGTTTACTGAATCATGGATAGAACAGTAAAAACAGCTAAGATGGAATCACAAAGAACCTATGAAGACTTCCGCTTTAAACAGGTGTTCGTCTTAGAAGGTATAATTCAAAGTCATATCATCCTCTGGGACTACGAACATTTCCGTTTTATACAGTGTCCGTTATAAACACTTTCCGTTTTCACATTATCCATTAAAACTGCTAAAACGTACTCACTCTATAGTACACCTCTGAAGAGCATAAATGCATTACATTAAAATCTGTGAAGATAACCCATCTCAAAGGAAAACAATTCAAGATTCGACGAAAACAGCACTATATATTTATGCTTGCTAACGTTTGAAACCCATCTGAAATGAAACTTGTTCCGATTGTAATTCCTTCTTGGCGGGTTTTCTGTGAACACGGAATCCTCCCATAAACGGAAACATTTTAATGTCCTTGTGAGAATACTTCTCACAGTATTTAAATTTGGTTTATTTTTATTTCCTTTCAGCTATTTTTTTGCATCGATGTCTATTTAAACTCAATCTTTACGCCGCGATGTTGACGCTTTTATCCCTCACCGTAAAGCAAGTTCATTTTTCACCGCCGATATTCATATCTGCGTTGGGAGCGAATCGGCAGCTTGCGCATGCGCACTCCGTATTTTAGGAACATATCTTGGAGCTCTCGTATCGATGGAGACAGCTTGCATTATGATGACGTCATTGAAATTATGCTCCGCCCTCTTTTGACGCCGATCGCTGACAGGAGAATCGTTTTGTTTCGTTTTCCAATCAGTGAAACTTTTTTTAATTCTGCAGCTTGTAATTCGATTTTCATTAATTTCCCGTAAATGTTAATTTAGCTAATCAATTTAAATTCTGCCTTTTAATTACTTTGTCAACCCCGTATTCATCATTTAAAAACTAAAACTCGTTAATTTTCAATTCAGAATTTGGTTTGATGTTGTCTGAAAAAGATGTAGTCTTTTAACGGAGTTTTAGCGGAGCGCGGCCCGCCGGCCGTTCGAATGCCGTGCCGTTTTTTTTGGCCGAATGAGTTTGATATTTTATTTTCGTGGATGTGTTTTCTTTCTCAAAGTTTAAACCTTTAAAGTTGTGCTGCTCTCGTTAAAAGGAATCCCATGGATTTATTCCATGTTGGCTGCTATTTTTCTTCTTAAAAGATTAGTTCTTCTATTTTAAAATGGTGACCAGAAGCAAGTATTTTCTTAACCTTCTACTGCTACTAACGACCGAAATAAAGAATATTATTTGTTTTCATCAAATTGCCTCTTCATTGTCTACATTTCAAGTAAGACGTTTCCAGTTTTATTACTTCTTTAACGATCAATAGTAATTTATTAAAAGACCTTCGCAATTTGTTCTAAACCACTTAAACCATCTTAATTACCGCCACAATTTGGCGCCGTAGTACCTTTCGAATTGCAACAGTGGTTGCTTTGGGATTATTGCAATTAAAAAAAAAAAATACTGATTCTTGAAGATAATTTTTTTTTAGAACTTTTTGTTCTTTTTTTTAAGAATTATGAGAGTTTTGGTTGAAATATTTTAATAGAAGCTACATTTTCATGAAACTTGTTCTAATTTTTGAAAAAAATTAAGATCGTTATTCAAGAAAGTCAAGTAAAATGTTTTTGAGTAATTGTTCTCATTAGTTAAAAAAAAGGAAAATGGTTTATTTAATTCAAGATTTATTGGATATAATTTATGAAAATATTGTAAAATATTTGATGTTCTCATTCTGAAAAATTCTTGAGTTATGCCATTTTTATGTTAAATAGTTGCATTTTTTTTCTTACAATATTCTAAACAATTCATATTTAAATTTTACTATATTTTGTAGAATATATTATTATTCAAATCAAGAAATGAATTTATATAATTACAATATTGAAAATGAATTTTATGTTGTTGCAAATAATAGAAATATTCTGTTTTTATGAATAGAATTCTGAGGCAGTTACATATTTTTTTTTAATTAGTTGAAAATTTTGAAATTGAAAATAATTTTGAAGAATAATTATTGAAATTGAAATATTTTTACAAATGAATTTATGTTCTCAAATAATTTCAATGAATTTTAAGTTTGGCAAAAATTGTTCTCAAGAACATAATGTGATATTTTAGGAGGCATGGCTTTTGGGTTATTTTTTATTTTCTACTTATTAATGGCACTTTAAATGAATTATAAATTTGAATTTCAATATATATATATTTAAAAAAAAAAAAAAAAAAAAAAAGGATTGAAATTTTATTGAAGTATTATTTTTTATTCTTGTTGCTGAGAAATTTTGTTCTTCACTTAAAGTTGTTCTCATCTCATCAATTATGCCTATTTTCTCCAACTGAAGTTTGGTATTCTTCAAGTAATTTATAGTGGTAATTATCCTGTATGATTATTTTGAGGTATTGCCTGCTTCTCTGAGTAACAAAAATATAATATGAAAATTTATAAACAGTTATCCTCTTTGAAAATTTCTTAGACTTGCTCCTCAGATAATTTGTGAGATATGCTGTATGTGTAGTTAGCATGTTGTCTTGTGGACTAGTCTGATTTCATCTCTAATATTTAAAGAAGTGTTTCTAATATTTAAAGAACTGTTCCTGTTTTTAAATTTACCTATTGATGTTATAGAACTCTCAGCTAACAAATTGAAAATGTTCAAAATTTTCATTGCTTCAATTCTTTCACAAATTTATAAGTCTATGCATGACATATCCACATCGACATCATCATACCTTATTCTCATGTTGCTTTATAAAAAAAATAAAAAGAGCAACATTATTTTTTTTTAAAAATGAAATGGGGCTTCTTCAATCCTGTAACAGTTCTACTTAAAAATTCCATTCACCATAAGAAAAATATTTTTTCCTTGCCAATAGTGATGATTACTTTTATATTTATTAATTATCAATAGCGCTTAAGTTATGTGCTTTTTGCCATATTTAATTATGACTGTTCCTGTATATGCTGCTAGAAAAATTTTTAATTACCTGTAATGACATTCTTCAGACTTTTTTTTTCCATTCATCTGTTGCTTACCTGATGAAGGTGGTCAGTGGTTTTGTGTGACATCCATTTCTTCTGGTCTCTTCTCTGTTGTTGCACATGTTATCATGGAAGCTAAAAAATTATAAAATTACCTACCTACTTCTTCAAAAGTTTCCTACATCTACAATAGTTTAATTTTTTTTGTGCTTCGTATTCAGCCATAAGATGCCTGGTGGAGATGTTTTTCATTTATAGGCAAATATCCATTTATGAAACCACTTCATTAGAGTTCTTCGGTTTGTGAAGCTACAAATAGTGTTTACTACTTTGTTCTCTTAAAAATAAATAAATAAATAGCTTTCATTACTGATTATAATAGTGTGCCAGTTAACGTTTCTCATGTGAGAGCAAATATCCTCATCAAGTGAAATTGTTGACTTGTCTGCTGCTAGAACTCAGTTACTCACACCATATCTTTATTCTAAGTCTTCTCAAAACAAGGAAGTTTAAATTTATATTACCTGAAAATTACTAATGTGTTTTACCTTCAATAACATAATTTTATGCTGCATTTTCTCCAAATATTCTAGCAGGTGCAATTAAAAATTATTCAGAGTTAATTTTTGCTTGTGTGTAGTAATTCATCCTCGCATTGCAAAATTTTTGCTCATTGATAATCAAGTGTAAATTCTCAATTAATATAAGAAGTTTGTGAATATTTGTTACAGTGTTTATGCAAGATCAAGTTATTTTGAAAAGTTCCCCATATTTATTTATTTATTATGTACATAGTGCCTTTTACTTTAATTTTATTTCATACCCAAAGCCTCTAAGTCTTTATTTTGCCATTTGCCTCATTGAGTTAAAAGAAAAAAAAAGGATTCGTTCATTTTGAAGATTTTTTTGTTTTATGAAGAATTTAATAGTAAAAATGATCTTCATTTTGAAGTTTTCAATGTTTTATGAAGAAAGTGAAATTTATTATTGTCTTCTCTTCATACCTACGAATAATACAAGAAGATTACAGAAAAGCACAACTCTAGATGGAAATTTTTACCAGCGCATTTATATATATATAGAATTTTTTTCTATAAATCATCTAGTGAAATTTTTTTTTAAAAAAAGTGCTTCTTGACCTCAAATCCTGATTATGTCCTATCATACTACATTTCATCATAAGTGCACCACCGACTTCTCGTCCTTGTTAATCTCTGCAAGAGTGATTCATGTATGTGTCGCAGAAGTATGATTGCTCTGCAGTAATGAGTACGATGTCGTCAGTTAAGTGCTTCAAAGAGAATGCAATGCATTCTCACTTTCTACAAAGTGTCTCGTCATGTTAAAATGTTCTAATGTCATCATGCAAAGATCATCTATTTTGATGATTATTATGTGAATGTTCCAGTTTTTTTTTCGACAGCACTATACCAGTGTACCACCTCATGTTGTGTTACTAAACATTCAGTGACATCTATTTATCTCAAATAGTCTTGTTCCATATGGCTCTGGACTCAATAAACATTGTTTTGAATCCATAAACATTGCCTCTACCACCTGCAGTTACACAATGTTATTATATTCTTATTTATAATTAAAATTTTCTTTTACTTAAGATGTTAGGAGCCTTGTTAGGAGATCCAAGCCACCTAAAATTTTACGTAGGAGTTCATATATGTGTTTATGTTTGTTCATAGATATGCTGGTGGCTAGGGCATGATGGTCATCGGCGTGGTTGTGGACTTCAATATTTACATATATATATCTAATTTTGTGTTTGTTTACAGTGTTGCTGATGATTTCATCTTCGTCATTATCATCATTGTGAGCTTAACATTGAATTGTAATAATTTTATTTCTATATTATATTTTAAATGATTATTTAAAAATTATATTCCTGGTACATGGTATTTTAGTTTTATAAACTCATGATTTTGTCAATTTTTTTCTTTCATTCTATATGGAAGTACTTAAATTTTTTTTGGTGATCACCAGTCTATCATATTTTGAAGAAAAACCATAGTATATGTATATTTATCTAATCTTTTGAGTCTCACATACATATATATTAAGAATTCTTATGTAAATTTTTATTTAGAGTAAAGTATAAAAGTTTAAAGAAATTGTGTCTAAGATGGGATTTATGACACTTAATTATGACATGTCTTTTCATTGAAATAGCAACTTGTTTTTATGGGATACCTTGTTTGGGTGATTGAGTAGTGCACGACTCAGTTACACAATTGGTATCACATACAATTGGTTGTCTGTTTTATTTTAAATGAAATACTAAGTTTGATACACTAAAATGATATCATTATGTTTTATGAAAGTTTATTTATATATGGCCATTCATTTCCTTTCATGTTAAGAGTAATAAAGAAAACTTTCTTTTTTAGATATAATTCTAAAATTAAAAAGTCCTAGGCATGTTATAAAAGTCAAACTACAAAATGTTTCCTGACTTTTTTGTTGCTTTTGTATTTGCAACTTTTATCAGAAATTAATTCTGTTTTTATTTGGTACCAAGATAGCAAAAATTGTTATGACTAGTCAATGATCTCAATTTTGTTAACTCAGAATATGTTAACATTTTTGGGATAATTTTATGAGATCAAATAGAAGGTTTTGCCAATGTTACTGTATTTTTGGCATTTTTATTGTATACTTGATGTATTGTATACTTTTTGGATTATGAATGTACTTTATGCAATGTATATTCTTTTTCTCTCTCTTACTTTTGGTCACCAATATTTTTTTTCTAGCACCAATTTTTTTTCAACTGTTAAATCACCAATTTTTTTTTTCTAGCACCTTACCTTTAAATTTTATTGTTCGACTTTAATGATTTTTTTCGCTTTGGCAGTTCAAAATTTTGTCATCCCATTTTCTGTAAAAGGTTTTTGATCGATTTTGCCTTTTACATCTCCTGGTCTTACAAAATTTTCTCGGTGAAGGGAGGTAATGTGAGAATACTTCTCACAGTATTTAAATTTGGTTTATTTTTATTTCCTTTCAGCTATTTTTTTGCATCGATGTCTATTTAAACTCAATCTTTACGCCGCGATGTTGACGCTTTTATCCCTCACCGTAAAGCAAGTTCATTTTTCACCGCCGATATTCATATCTGCGTTGGGAGCGAATCGGCAGCTTGCGCATGCGCACTCCGTATTTTAGGAACATATCTTGGAGCTCTCGTATCGATGGAGACAGCTTGCATTATGATGACGTCATTGAAATTATGCTCCGCCCTCTTTTGACGCCGATCGCTGACAGGAGAATCGTTTTGTTTCGTTTTCCAATCAGTGAAACTTTTTTTAATTCTGCAGCTTGTAATTCGATTTTCATTAATTTCCCGTAAATGTTAATTTAGCTAATCAATTTAAATTCTGCCTTTTAATTACTTTGTCAACCCCGTATTCATCATTTAAAAACTAAAACTCGTTAATTTTCAATTCAGAATTTGGTTTGATGTTGTCTGAAAAAGATGTAGTCTTTTAACGGAGTTTTAGCGGAGCGCGGCCCGCCGGCCGTTCGAATGCCGTGCCGTTTTTTTTGGCCGAATGAGTTTGATATTTTATTTTCGTGGATGTGTTTTCTTTCTCAAAGTTTAAACCTTTAAAGTTGTGCTGCTCTCGTTAAAAGGAATCCCATGGATTTATTCCATGTTGGCTGCTATTTTTCTTCTTAAAAGATTAGTTCTTCTATTTTAAAATGGTGACCAGAAGCAAGTATTTTCTTAACCTTCTACTGCTACTAACGACCGAAATAAAGAATATTATTTGTTTTCATCAAATTGCCTCTTCATTGTCTACATTTCAAGTAAGACGTTTCCAGTTTTATTACTTCTTTAACGATCAATAGTAATTTATTAAAAGACCTTCGCAATTTGTACTAAAACCACTTAAACGATCACTTCTTACCGCCACAGTCCTGAGATGGAAGGATAACTATGCAAGTATACCTGCTATTCCGTTTACACAAATTTTGTGTAACTAGATTAAACGTAAAACTTCTTTATCTCGTACCTCGATGGGACTAACTGTTGCTGACACTTACGGGAAAAGACGAGTTTACACGAACGCAATAATGGCACATTGGTTGAGTCTCGCGACCCTTATCTTTGTTTATTTTATAACGGTCAATATTATCAATTATTTTAAATCTACTGCAAGCAATTAATAAAAGTAACTTTATTTTTGGACTGATTATTTGTTACCACTCTCAAAATACACTGGTGAGAAACATTAAAGGAATAACCATAAAAAGGTGCTTTGTGTTAATTCTATTAAGGGAGCTTCAATGAAAGGTGATTGATTGGTAACTCAATGCCAACGTTATCACGTAGTCCAATAGGATTAACCGTCGCTACAAAAAAATATGCAAATTTTTTAGCCCGTTTCTTCGGTTCACGTGTGAAAAGGACTGCATGTGGGTGATTTGAAGTGTAATTTCAAAGATTGCATGAGGGTGATTTGAAGTCTAATTTCAAGGATTGCATGTGAGTGATTTGAAGTCTAATTTAAGGATTGTACGTGTAGTTGGGTAATATTTGTAGTAGGTGTAATATGTCGTCCAGAAGACATATGACCGATTGCGAGAAATGGCGTGCGATAGGTAGAACAGAAGCAGGACAGACACTCTAAGGAGTCTGTAAATACTTAAAAATATCCAAAAGCGTCATGTCAAGAATATGGAAACGGTTAACAGACACTGGTAATGTGAACAGACAACCAGGTCAAAATGTGCCACAATAGATTCTCAGGACCATTACTTGGTAACGATTGCTAAAAGAAACAGGCAACTGACGTCAGTTCAGATTACAAGGGCAGATTACACTGCAAACAGGAACTCGGCTATCCAGATTTACTGTGAGTAACAGGCTGTATAAAAAAGGGCTGCATACAAGGAAACCCATTATTTGTACTCCACTAACTCCGGAAGCGAAATGCGCTCGGTAAAATGGTACAGAGATCATCGTCATTGGAGTATCACGGGCTGGAGCGGAGTTCTTTTTGCCGATGAATCCTGATTTTGTGCGGAGAATTATTGCAGACGTGTTATCATATGAAGGTAAAAACACATACAATAAAGCTGCAAACTTCCGTGAAAATCATCGATACAAAGGTCGTGGAATCATGGTATGGGTGGGCATCATTTTGAATGGCCACACTGGCCTACACATTTTTGCCAGTGCAACTCTGAATGCTGAAATATATAGAGATGAGGTTTTTGGTCCTCATGTCAAGTTGTTTAACACCTCCGGGACCATGGGTGCATATATGCATCTTCAAAAGGTGCTTACAGAACTTGTTTTTAATACCACTAAAAATTAAAAGTAAAATTTTCCTGATTTAATTAAGACATTTTCTCGACTGATAAACTAAATTTAATTATTTGATAAAAAGTGGTGTCAAAGGAATAAAATTCATGTAAAAGATGCTGGTCCCGAGCGGGTTAAGAGTGCAAACGAAAGATTTGGGATTTTATGCTTATTAATGTCTAAAAGTGCTACCCCTCCACGGAACTCCGAAGTGTCCCTTCCAGAGCTACAGAAATCCTACACACAAAAAAAAAATGTCTGGATTTAACATTTCCTTTGACCTCAGTTGCTAATTGTGAACGCCCAGTTTAACATTGTTTTAAGAAATTTCATCGTGGCTATAACAATTTTGTGTATGGAGAAGGTCTTGGGTGACACTTTGTCTTTAACAATAAGAAATCGAATTGAAGCTAATCCACGTACCAAAGTCCGGAGCTTACTGCAGAACTTGGAGAACGCTCTAAAACTGTTTCGAAATATCTAAAATAAACTGGTTGTGAAGTACAATAACAGAAACCAAGCTTATTTTTAACACGTCCTAATACTTACAAAAAAGTGCTAATCCAACACAAGTAAATTTGTTACAAAAATTTAACTTCCTTAAAGACGACCAGATATCAGAAGAAACTATTAGATATGATTAGAATATGGTATTAAAAATGGCGAGACATGAAACATAGAAACCCCAACTCATTATGGCTGTGTTAGACAGTTGTAACAAAAATATTTTTTCCAGCATGAACTATATTTGATGTGTGTACTTCTTACATTACTAGTTTCTGTAGCTGCCAGTTTGGCCTCCATTTTTATTATGAGAATCCAAATTCACACCAGAAAATAAAAATAGTATTTTTTGCTTTATGACAGAAATTTTGCGATTACAAAAAGTAAAGATTTTTCTTTCAAAATGTTCGGTGTGAATGAATTTGAAATTTCGAATTAAAAGTGGAGGCCAAATTGGTAACCCTGGCATGAACTATATTTGATCCGTGTGTTTCTTACATTACTAGTTTGTGTAGCTGAAATTGCAAGATCTTTTTCTTAAAGATTAAAACCTTATCTGTAAAACTCGCAACTAACGACTCACTGACACATATGTGAAATCATTATCCAATGTTTATTACAGCGCAAGTTCTTAATAAAATGGCAAGAAATTAAACGTGGAAATTGCTGTTTTAAACTTAACCACTTGATCCTAACTTTATTGTAGGCAAATGTTATGTATTCTGAAACTTGATTTAAATAAATCACTAATAATTGTTAAATAAATTAATACTCTTCAAATGCGCTCAGTTTTTTACATCATAATGTTTGTAAATTCTAATTCACTGATAAATATTAATGTAACTCCAACGTATTATTAGCTGCAGTTACAGAGATTGATTTTACTTTTTTTATCTATGCTTTTTTTAAAATTAAGAAATTAAATAAGGATATACCTAAATTCTTAAAGTTCTCGAAATACTTCTATTATACATACACAGTCAATCCTGTCAAGACGTGATCGGAAGGGATCAGAAAAAAGTTCCATTTTAGACAGGCTTCCTTTTAAAGAAGTGTAATTAACTATACTTCTAAGATACACTACCGCAATAAGATGTATTGCTCGTTTCGACGGGAGGCTGGAACTCTTCCGTTTGAGACAGAATCCCGCTATAGAAAGATTCCGCTTTCAGATGTTTCACTAAAGAGCGGCGAAAATCCCCTTTCAAATAGGTTTTTAGCAAATTTAATTGTATGGCATTACATAGACCATGTAACGCTTCTGTTTAAGGCAGGATTCTGTTAGAGATAATTACTATTTTGACAGGTCTTACTATTCATATAATATAAATAAGTATATAAATACACAAAACTTGTAAAAATGGAACCTGTCTATAACGGAATTCTGTCTTAAACGGGAATGTTCCACGGTGCTATTGAAAAGGATACTATACAATTACATCTGCAAATACAAAAATCTATGTAAAACGGAATTTTTCACCAATGTTTGGAATTTCACCTTGACAATTTTTACTATATATAACCTGAAGGAAAATTTTTGGACCCCCCCCCGAAACGAAACCCTGGCTACACCACTGCCCATGTCCTCAAGCTAGTAATAAAAGGTAGATGCACCTTTGCAGATGTACCGTATATTCAACAACATGTGACATCGACGCTTTGAGCGCTTCCGAACGAAGTCTTCGCTGACAGTTTGCAGCTTTACAAACTTTTTCAAAAGCATGTTGTAGCTAATGGAGATTACTTTGAAGTACAATAAAAAATTTTTTTAATAACTTTCTTTTTTTTTAAGTGGGCTTTCGCCGAAATTTTTAGACGCACCTTTTATATTTAAATATCCATATTGTTTATAATTTCTCTATACATTTTTAAGGAATATTTCTAATTCCAATTTCTTTGTAGGTGATCTGAAAGAATGCTTTTACTAAAAGAAAGAATAGTCATTGTTTTTGCTTCTGTTGCGTGGATTAGCGTGTGAACAGGTGCAGGAGGTCTTCACCCACATGAAGTTCTCATTTACCACAGCTTTCTATAAATCGTAACGCATAACATTTCGAGCTGGATATCCTCAGCTTAGGCTTATGCACAGTTTGAAGGTGGTGGCCGGCATATTTGTTAAAACGGTTACGTAGAGTTTCCAAACAGTAGAACGCAGAATAGCAAACCTCTGTACGAATCTTCGAGTGGCTTACTACACTTTTTGCACTCCTTGTACAACATCAGGTGTCATCAAAGGTCTGCCTGCACAGTCTCCATCTTTAGAGCTACCAATTCCTTGAATTTGTTTACCAAGTTTTTAATAGCTACTCTGGAAAGGACTGATATTCTGAATTTGCGGGTGGAGTATTCCTGCACTTTTTATACATTAATACATATAGAATAGCACAAATAATGGCTATTCTGCTGAATGGATTCTATCAGCAGTGTTGTCTGTGTGGCATTTTTTTTATTATTCAACTTTCTTAATTGCTATCACTTATTTGAAATGGAAATATTCGCCTTTTTTTAAATCTGTCATTAAATAAAACTAAAACTACTATTTAAAAAAATCCTAGCAATCAAGTAATCTGAACGAAAAGCAACGTCCAACTGGCAACACAGAGAAATTGAATTCAGAACTTTTTCTTTAAAATGTATAGAGACTTCATAAAACACCATGTATTAGAATAAAAACTCCCCTATTTTAGAACGCTAGTTTAAATTCGGTGTTGAATTTAACACATTGACTTCCCATAACAGTTTGCCTATGACTTTTTTTTTTTTTTTTTTTTTTTTTTACATTGCTGTTCTTTATGTTACCATCTGCTGACATATAACAGCAACCATGAAAGTCATGAATGCATACTTTAGCATATATTCATGTTAGACATGATTGTATTGATCTTATTAAAAGTTTTACATATTTTTATTCCGTCATAAATGCAAATTGAGTGCTTTTTATTAATAAAAAATGTTTTTTTTTATTTGTATAAAACAAGTACATCATGTAATTAAATTCTAATAATAGGTAGCAAATAAAAATAAACGGGTCCGTATTTCATCTTCAGACGATAGGTAAAGGATTTTCAACTGTTATAAAATAGTGGCGACCGGTATTGGACTGACAACTGCATTTAGACTTTAAATTTCATGCCATACGTATTGCTATAAATGTGTGTCGAATTTTTCAAGTTCAAAAAGTAGCAAAACTTCTTTACAATTACTAAGGATACTAAAACTGAAACAATGTCTCTTTTTAATGTGAATGTCTTCGGATGCTTTGTTTGTAACAAATATCATAAGGTAACACTATACAGATGAACATTTTATATTTTTCAATTAAAACCAACATTTACTGAGATAAAAATCTGTTTACATGTATAAAATTATAAAGGGTTCATGGACGCAGGAAAAAGGATTAATGAACACAAGTGACATACAAGCACATGGCTGACAATTCAAGGTGTTAATTGAAGAGCTGAGTGGATGAACATGTTATGCTACATTTTCTAAAAAAAAATTTTATCTTTTGGATGAAAGCGTTATGAGGTATCCTATCACATGGTGAAGCTAAAATACTAAGATTCTATTTAGTCTTGAAGATTTAAGAGATTATTCATTAATATTTAATATTTAATAATGTCAATAATATTAATAATTTTTAAAATTTGAAAATTAAATATGAATAAGTTTTTCTGAGAGAGTTTAGTACCATACCTGTTAATATTTTAAACACATGGTATCAAACAGAAAATAAATCGTTAAAATTTACAACAAAAACTTCCACTTCAAATTTCCACAAATGTAATTTCTGTTACTTAACATGTTCTTCCACTTAGCTCTTCGACTGTGAACTGTATTAAACCAGTGTTAACCTTTTATAGACAGAAAACGACAAAATTTTTCATTCATACATACACTGTGAAAATTCAGACAAAGACATGGTGTGCATTTTCACTTAGAAATATCTAGAGTTTCACTATTGTTTCGTTTAAAAAACTACAAGGTGAGACCGAAAAGTAAGGTGAGTGACGTCATAATAATCACTGTATTATATATTTGCAGATAAATACCCCACTATTGTTCAAAGTAGTTTCCGCCGTCTACAATAGACTTTTGACAATGTTCATACAAGTTCTGGAAACTTTTGAAAAAGTCCTCCTTTGAGACTGTTTTAAGTTCCTTGGTAACAGCAGCTTGAAGCTTGAATATCGTTTGTGGATCATACACGAAACACCACGTTTCATCTCGTATGACGATGGACTGTAAAAACGCGTCATCTTTGTCTGCTGCATTGATGAATGATGCATTGATGAGTCCATTCGCTGCTGTTTTTGTTCATCGCTTAAACAATGAGGGACAAACGTCGCACTAAGACCCAAATCCTTCGTCAATACTGTTCGGACGATTTTACGAGGAAGATTCAATTCATTCGCCATTATTTGGACGGACAAACGGTGATCTTGCAGCAAAAACTTCCTATCTCTTTCAACATTTGCCGTGGTTCTGCTCATCACCAGTCTTCTATTGCAATGCTCATCCTCCACGCTTTCACGGAAACGCTTGAACCACTGAATTACTGTCTTGCGAGATAAGGTTTCTTCGCCATACACACTTCGAAGCATTTCCAAGGTTTCCGTAGCAGTTTTACCCATTAAAACAGAATTTCATATTCGTTTTCTGCTCCATTACGCAATGCACTACCACATTTTATGTTTAAGCGATTGCACGAACAAACACTAACCAAGAAACTTTGCAAATGACCCTAAACTTTAACGTTACATACCGAAGATCGTAATGCGCATGTGTCCTGTTGTTGAGCTGTTCTCATTTTCGAAAGGAGGGGTGTGTCACCTTACTTTTCGGTCTCACCTTGTATAATGTCGTTTGAAACATCCAATGAAATGACTCCTTAAAATTTTCGGGCAGTGGGCTAAATTTTCGTAACTCATTTTTACGTTTCCGAGAAAAAGACTTTATAATAGCGTAAACAGTGAAAATACGCTAAATTAATGTAATGTATCTAAATGTAGATTTGTTGGTTTGAACATTAATGATGAAAGTTTGCAATTGTTTGCGCAAGTCAAAACCAAGTTTTGTAATAGATATGAGGCATTATTTTTTAATATTTAACAATTTTAACAGATAGCCATTTTAATAAAATACCGTTGAAACTTTATGGTGAACAACTTAAACTTTCACAGAAAAAAAAAATGATAACATCATCAAAATGTCAGAAATTTTCACAGAATATTTATTAGCAATGGTTAGAAGAAATAAAAATCTCTCCTTTTATAACCGGGCTGGGAACCGGCTGCATATTAACTATCTTTACAGAGAACAGAACATTTTCCAGAGAAATAAGTTTCCATACCCTAAAAGGACTTATTACACTGCATTTAAACGAATAAACTATGTCTGCGACCAATCAGTGCATGTAATGTATTTTTAAAATTCTTAAATAAAATCACATAAACTACTTACAGTAATATAATACAATTATATTACTACAGTTTCGGACAATCAAAAACTTGTCCATCCTCAGGGATAACATTCAGGAGAAGACAACACAGTACAAAATCTAAATTACCAATTTCAAAACAAATACTGCCGTTTTCTAGGGGAGTTTCCCCAATGTCAGTTTCTAAAAACAGTAATGGTGCCATCTATTGTATAAAATTCGATTTAATGTTTATTGGAACGTACAATTACAGTTTTGAGAAATTCTATACAAGCGCTTGACATAACACAAGAAACGCTATCGTTACAGACATGGTTATTTCTACTTATTATTTCCAGCGATTCACAGATCTTGGCTCTTTGGGGGTTCGTTTGTCGAACCCCCAAAGAGCCAATATTAATTCTTGCACTGTGAAAATCGACTGATTTTATCTCACCATTGAAATAAAGTCTTGATAAGAGCTGTGCTGACTTTACCATATTTAATATCTCCTTTATATTCTTTAAGCCTGTCTCTAAATTTTCGATTAGTCATTTTTATATAGTATTTAAGTTCGTTATTATTTAATTGAAATAGTATTTCATATACTCCTGCTTGATTTGCTGGGAGTATGGAATCCAGTGTCCTACTCATTCATTCTACAAGGTGGGGTCGAGGCTAAGAGTTGTATATTGTATCGCTTTGAAGGACTGTCTTAACCTTTCGAAAATATTGAGATATATGTGATTTTTCTCTAGGTTAGCATGGTGGTTGCGTCTAGTTGCTGATTTGGTTTACTGAGTCTTTCAATAATCTTATATATTGTTTTTGGTTGGAAACCATGATTACTTGCAATCTTGATTATATAATTGATTCCTTCTTTTAGATACTGGTCTGAACAAACTTCAAATGCTCTGTGGACATAAGATTTTAATGTACTGAGTTT
Source organism: Maratus speciosus (assembly GCA_963932465.1). Taxonomy (NCBI): domain Eukaryota; kingdom Metazoa; phylum Arthropoda; class Arachnida; order Araneae; family Salticidae; genus Maratus; species Maratus speciosus. The sequence goes on along the minus strand of OZ010790.1, from coordinate 275,327,653 downwards.
ATAGGGCCATGGACTATTGCTTCATTCGGCATAATGTGATCGAGTTTTACTTTCTTTCGATAGACTTTTCTATTAATTTTATTGTCCTTTTTACAAGCAGAATATCCAGAAATGGGAGAGTATTATTATTTTCAATTTCCATGCTGAACTGGACGTCATTGTCGATTTTATTTATATTTTCGAGGAAATCTTTAAGGGTTTCTAATCCATGGTCCTAAACTGCAAAGATATTATCTACATATCTGATCCATGTGCTAGGATCTGGTTTTAAGTTCTTGAGAATGTCGTTTTCTAAGGGTCGTAATTTAAATTCAGCAAGAAGACCGGATATAGGTGATCCCATGGGTGCTCCCTTTGTCTGTTTGTAATATCTATTGTTAAATATAAACACATTACTTTCAGTAATCAGGCTTAGACCTGCCTTCAAAGATCTCTTCATATTATTAAGTGCCTTTGCTTATCTCTTTCACAATTAATAGTATGTATGACATCTTTTACATTAAAACATTGATATAATGAAAGTATGTCGAAGCTTGCTAAAATAGTATCATTAATGATTTTCACATTTCTGATATTCTGGAGAGAGCTGTTATTGGAATCTATAGAGTATGTGGATTCTGGGAGGATTGATTTTAGCATTATGACAAAAACTTTTTCTGAATAGTATAATGGTCCATAACATCTTGCAACTATTGGTTGGTCCTTGAGGGGGCAAACCATCCGGGGTGTGACACCTGTTGGATTTAATTTAATAATTTTTTTCATATTTTCAGTCTATTCTCCGTCTTTTATTAAGGTTTGGGTCTTTCTGTAGATGTTGGTATTTGGGTTAAATAAAAATGAAGTTAAATATTATGTAGGTGTAGGAATGACTAAACGAAAATTTAGCGTCAGGCTTAAAGAACATAAAGCAGATATTAAATGTAGTAAACTCAGCACAGCTCTATCAAGATTTTGTTCCAATGGTGAGATAAAATCAATCAATTTTGACAGGGCAATAATTATTGTTGGACAAACGAGTCCCCAAAGAGCCAAGATCCGTGAATCGCTGGAAATAATAACAAGAAATAATTATGTCTGTAACGATAGTGTATCTTATGTTACGCCAAGCACTTGGATAGAATTTCTCAAAACTGTAATTCCGTTCCAATAAACATTAAATCAAATTTTATACAATAGATGGCACCACTACCATTTTTAGGAACTGACCTTAAGTAACTCCCCCTTGAAAATGTCAGTATTTGTTTTGAAATTGGTAATATAGATATTGTACCCTGTTGGTTTCGCCTTAATGTTATCCCTGAGGATGGATAAGCTTTTGATTGTCCGAAACTGTAGGAATATAATTGATTATTATTGTAAGTAGTTTTTTTTATTTACGAATTTAAAAATGTATCACATACACTGATTGGCCGTAGTCATAGTTTATCGTAAAAGTATTTTTTTCTTTAAAATTTTACAAATAAAAAATTTTTTGAAATTAAAATTATTTTAGTTTTCTCAAATATAAATATTGAACTGCATTTACAATACAGATAGATAGCACCATAGTTTTTTATATCAATATTTTTCTTTCTTTCGGCTTTTAACACTTTTCAACAAAGTTGAAAAGTATTTATGACTTCGGTTTGTCCACGCTTTAACTCGCATAAATATACTCGAATTTTCATGCAATTGATATATGTTAATTATGTTTGCCACTGCATGTTCGGTTATGAATATGAAGTGTGTAGCATTAATAGTTCATTTACAGGGGCATTCAAAAGAATTCTCTTACATTATGGCCGATGGCCGAAAAATCGTTTTCAGTGTATTTTAATGACATTACGCTATTTCAAATGAATTGAAATTGATATAAATCACCAAATTTCACTACAAGATGATCAAAATAGAGCATTCATAGCATTTATAGTTTATTTACAGAAACACACAAAATAAGTCAGTTGCAGTATTATATTTGAATAATAATTGCTGAAAGTTCGTTTTCAATTTATGTATGCAATTTTAAATGTAACTATTTTTTTGTATGTTCTTCGTTTTGCATAAATTCTGTACTTCGTATGCAGGGCTGCGCAAAAGAATTCACGTACCATTCTCCTTATTAGCGGAAATTGCTGAAGGGTAATTTTTAATTGTGGTATGTATTTCCCAACTGAACTAAATTTTTGAATGCATATAGTTTATAGATAGAAATCTATATATCATATACATTTCTGCTCAAAGAATTCGGATAATTTTCCGACTGTATATGGGAATTGCTGAAATTGGCTTTTCAAATGTGTTATGCATTTCCAAATGGTTTAATTAGACATCTTATTTCAACTTATTAAACGATGAGGTTTTGTTGCTTTATTCTGAATGTATTGAAAAGTGTTTCATAATCTATGCTTGACGCATAATTTTCTTTCTTGTTATTTATTTAAATTAATTTATTTATTTTTAAGGAAAATAATTACCTACTGTTCTTAGTATATATGGCCCAAATATACTTATAAATATGGCCTTAGTATATACATGCCCAAAGCTTTTAATTTAAGGTTTTAAATACAAAATCTTTAATTTAAAAAAATATTGAAGATGGTAAATTTTTCTTTATAATAATGGAGAAAACACAAATTCTGTTACTTTACCTCCTGAAATAAAATAAAATTTACATTGTTGAACTGAGTTATCAGAACACTAACAATATCTGAGAAACATCTTATGCCAGGAGCGCGGGTCGAACCCACACTCCCCGAGAACCAGAATTCCTCTTTCTGGAGCCTTAGACAATTCGGCTATCTTAATGTCTTTCTAAAATGAAACCAGATCAAAACCGGTTAGATGGTTCGAAACTGGTTCCATTCCGTTACAACAGAAAAGAATCTTAAGGGGTCTTGTACCTTTTAAACACGTCGAAAATTAACGAAAAACTTCAAAGTTTGAATTAGTCTATCTTCAAAACCTTTTTATGTGTAAACATGGAATTTTGGATATTGATTAAACAGATTGTGCTTAGTAATATACTACCGACAGAAATTTATTAACCCTTTACAGAATTTGTGTATTGTTGAAATCAAAATAGCTCTTTTATTTACCCCATAAGTCATTGCGCGCATGATATCTTGAGAAAGTATGTATGGATTGTCATGAAATTTGGTAAATCTACTAAACAAATATGTGTGTTTAAAATGATCTACTTTTAAATATTTACAATGGTAATATTTTTAGTTATGACTATTTTTATTCATTAAAAATACAAAATTTTTATTTTTTTTTTACGAAAATATTTTTTTTATATAGTTAATGAAATAATTTTAGCCTAAGAGTAGATCATTTTAAACACACATATATGATTATTATCTTTACCGAATTTCATGCGAATCCATACATACTTTCGCCAGATATCATGCGCGCAATGACTTATGGGGTAAAAAAAAGCTATTTTGATTTCAACAATACACAAATTCTGTAAAGGGTTGATAAAATTCTAATGGTAGCATATTACAAAGCACAATCTGTTTAATCAATTTCCAAAATTTCATGTTTATACATAAAAAGGCTTTGAAGATAGGCTAATTCAAACTTTGAAGTTTTTCGTTAATTTTCGACGCGTTTAAAAGGTACAAGACCCCTTAAAGCGCTCATTACGCATACTCAGATAAGCCGAAATCGGTCTTACGAAGGGCTGCCACAGGCGACTATTTTTTTCATTATTATTATTATTCTATTTTGCACCACTTTTTCAAAACAAAAACCTGTAACATATGCTTTGACAATATTTGCAAGAGAAATATACTACAAAATGTATTTTTTAAAAAATAGTGGTGCATCAGAATATAAAAATAGTCGTCCGTGGTAGCCCTGGTCTCACCAGATCCGCTTTGCGTTTTAAATATTTTAATAATTTTATTTTTAATAAATTAAATAGCTCTATAATAATAGCCTAAGTCATGTGACTGTCCTCAATAGTTCCGGGTTGACCGCTTCGCTTCTTATATATGCCAGGTGGCGAATTTGGTAATTTAATGTTAGCCGGGCGCAGGTGATAAATCGCCAAATATTGTTCCAACGCCATGTATCAGTATTATAATAGTCATGCGACTAACATTTTTTCGCGTGGTAAATTAAAACAAAGCTTTGATGTTGAAATTAAATATCATGGTTTATGGTATTATTTATTACTTTTTTCTTTCTAAAGAAATGATTGAGAATCATAAAATTTAAAGTTTTCAGTTTTAAATTAAATTTATGTTTTTCAAATAAAATGTGTGAAAGTATTATATTTTAAATGAAATACAAAAAAATTCGACGGGAACAATGTTTGGCGATTTATCACCTGAGCCCGGCTAACATAAAAAGACCGAGTTCATGATTTCTGTATCAGAATCTTCCGATTTGGCGAAGGATTTACCAAAAAAAAAATTAAATTATGAATAAAAGTAAAGTTATGCAATGCTTAGCATACATTTAGAGAAGACCAAACTGGTCGCCAAGGGCGGCTAGTATTTTTAATATTTACGAATTAAATGTTAATAAGGTTTTCTGTGAGAGAGCTTAGTAACACGTGTTAGCATTTTAAAGATAAATAAAAATAAGTAAAATTTTAAAAAAAGTTTTTACTTCTATTTTCTCGAAAATTAATAATTTTTGTTGGATAATACCTTCTTCCCTCGTGCCTTCAATTCAAACGCAATCTGTCAATATTTATTCATTTAATCCATACAAAACAGCTCTATTGGATGAAAATTAGTTATGGACTCAAGCTAATCTGTTTGTGGAAAATTACTGAGAACTCACCCTCCTTTTGCCTATAATAATATACATCGAGTAGCAGTGAATTCTTGGTAGCTAAAACATTTCGCGGATTCGAAGTTACACATCCCGCATGTTTACATACGTCAAATAAAGGACGATGTTTAAGTCCTTAAATTAATTACAGAATGTAAATTTTCAATGTATTGTAATGTACGTGGTGCGATCCAAATCTTTGTCTGATATGAACTTTGTATAATTTGAAAAAATAAAATTATTTTGAAACAAAAATGTTACTTAGTAAGAGAAGTTAAATATTATCCACAAAGGAATAAGTTACATATTTCATTAAACAGTATTTCTGGTTTTAAATATGTTTGATTCGCGGAATGTATTAGATATCTACTAAAAAACAACTTTGCAAAAGTAAAAAAAGACAAGCAAAAGAAAAAAAGATGAAAGTTGTGGCTAAAAAATGGTGTGATATCAAATTTCCATTCCTATATTATGGTACTTATTTAACATTTTCCATTAAAATTTACCATATGTAAGTCGAGTACCTACGTATAAGTTGATAGAAAGCCTTTTCTCCGTTACTAAATACATCATAACGTGTTTCTGAAAATTAAATTTTTTTTAATTATGCATGGTGGGCTTGGTGGCCATCTTTCGATATTTTACACAAATTTCTAAGTAGACAAATCCGTAGTTAAAATCGGAAGTTCGAAATTGCTACTAAAGCAAACATTTTATGCTTTTCATTTATGAAAATATGTGCCCAGAAATTTGTGCCTTACGATAAAGCTGAAATAACTTCAGGATTCATCTTATGATTCTTTTTTTTCGGGGGGGGGGGGGGGGGTGTTAATTAATTAGTTAAAGCAGTAAAAATCAAATTTTTTTTTTTTTCAAAATAAAAGCCTTACTTAATTTATCTGTCTGTAGTTAAAACTAGAAGTTCGAAATTGTTAATAATGCAAACATATTACGAACTTGTGTGTTTAGAAATTTGTGTAAAATATAGAAAGATGGCCGCCTGTCCATTATATATAATTTAAAAAAATTTAATTTTCAGAAACACGTTAAGATATGTTTGATTCGCGGAATATATTAGATATATTTCAAGAATCTTTGTATCACACCCTGTAACTAACTATGATGTTTATAAAGTCTTATGGCCTAGTGTACGTTTACTATAACTAGCGAACATTAGTCCAGGGGAAATGTACCAAAAAAAAGGGTGTTACCTTGCAAAAGGTCGGGTAGAAGATTTTATTTTTATGAATTGTTTATAATGATGCCAACATGGAGAAACCAAGTTTTCTAACAAAATTTCTTAAGGCTAAATTTTCTGTGGCCAAAAAAACAACAAAATTTTGGGACCTTTTTTGGCTTTTTTGAAATATCGCGAGACCCGTTGGCGTAGCATATTATTTGTCAGTTACAGTATTAAAGAGGATAAAATTATTTACAACTTTCATATTTACAACTTTTTTATACACTCAATAGCAAGCGCAGTACGCCATTTCAAAAATAGGACAAATTTTTCAATTTTCTTAAAAACCGTAATAAACGTAGTTCTGCCCCAATTATTCAAATGTTCCCACGGATTTAATCTTGTATGTCAATTTATGTAGATTGGTAGCATTAAATGATGTGTTTCAGGATAAAACCAACCTTTTTTGCACCCGTGGCAAACATGCATTTGCCCCCCCCCCCTCCCCTCCCTTAAAAAGAAAATTTGCACCACGAGAATATTAATAAATCTCTAATAGCCGTATTTTGAAAATTTTAAGTGTGTAAGCATTAAATACGTAATGCTGAACTATGTAATCAGCTCTGTGAAATTTTGATTCATTAAAACCTTGAAAACCGAATCAAAAGAAACCGAAATAATTTCCGCTTTAAACAGGTTTCCATCTTAGCAGGTATAATTGTTCATATTCTTTCTCTTGAAAATATATAATTTTTTCTTTAAAGACCGGATTTCGTATGTACAGATTTCATTTTCAAAACTTTTACAGTAGTTGTAGTATTTAGGCGTTTAAAGTCACAGTTATATGAATTATGAGCCTAATTAGTCACACGAAGACCTTCGCAAAATAATATTGAACCTAGGGAAGCGTTCTTGACGAATATCTCGCTTGCATTTTATTACTTTTATTTTTTTTTTTTCTTGGGATACTTGAGATCAATATCTAATGTGTTTTTGCATTTTTTCGGGTTTGATCGCTTTTTTTTTTTTATGTTCGGACACTTTTATTTTTGGAAAACTGTTTAGAACCCGTTCTGAAATTTAAAGTATCTTCATTAAAAAACGCAACCAAATTCGAAAAATTAAAAACGCACGGCGTTAGATATCAACATCAGGTATGAAAAAAAATTAAATATTGAAATTCAAGCAAGAATTCTGAAAAGAATGCTCCCATAGGTTTAACATTAGCGTTCAAATGTTTTCGTGTGAGACTACACTAGTCACGTGAAGAAACTGGAATAAAAAAAAATGCTGATGAATGGGAAGTATTAGGCTTTATACCTCTGGAATAGGGATGCACAACCGGTGGCCCGCGGGCCAAAAGTGGCCCTCGAACTTCGTAAAATTATAACTTGTAAAAATCGCAAATTTTCCCCATAGGTCGCAAGGAAAAATGGTGAATTTCAACAATTTTTCGCCGGAAAAAATTGCAAATTTATCAATCAGTTAAAAATCGCGAATTTCGATGGTATCGGCCGGCTGATACCATAGATATCGCATAGGAAATTCCCATTTCGTCAGTCGGTAGTCGCAAAATAATTCGAATTTCATCGTACGGGCACTGGAAAATCGCAAATTTCGTCGATCAGGCAAGGAAAAATAGTGAATTTCATCGTTCGGGCACGGAAAATTTGCGAGTTTTATTGATCGAGCACGGAATAAGCGCGAATTTTGTCAATCAAGCGAGAGAAAATAGAAAATTTCATTGAAAAATCACGAATTTTATTAGTGAAGCATGGAAAAATCACAAGTTTCGTCGATTGGGCACGGAAAGATGGCGAGTTTCGTCGATCGGACACAGAAAAATCGTGAATTTCGTTGATCGGGCAAGGAAAAATCGTGAATTTCGTCGATCAGGCAAGGAAAAAATTGCAAATTGAGTCGAACAGGACCAAAAAATTTCGAATTTTGTCAATCAGGCGAAGAAAAATCTTGAATTTCGTTGATTGGGCACAGAAAAATCGCGAATTATGTCGATGATGCGCGGAAAAATTAAAAATTTTAATGATCGGCTACGGAAGAATCGTGAGTTTGGTCAGTTTATCGTGATAAAAAATTACGAATTTCATCAATTTGCAGCGAGAAAAAATTGCAAATTTGTCAGTCAGTTAAGAATTGCAAATTTCGTTGATCGGGCGCGTAAAAATCGCGAATTTCGTTGATCGGATGTGTAAAAATCGTGAATTTAGTCGATCAGGTATGGAAAAATCACAAAATTTTGTCGGTCAGGCTCGGGAAAATCGCAAATGTCATTGATCGGGCACGCAAATTTCGTCGATCAGGCGCGATAAAAATCGCAAATTTCGTAGATCAGGCGTGAAAAGAAATCACATTTCGTCAATCAGGCATGAAAAAATCACAAATTTTGTCGATGAAAGGTGAAAAATCTCAAATTTCGTCTACTTGGCACGGAAAATCGCAAGTTTTATCGATCAGGCACGGGAAAATCGCATATTTCGTTGATCGGACATGGAAAAATCGTGAATTTTGTCGATGATGATTTTGTTGAAAAATTTGCAAATTTTGATGATAGGGTGTGGAAAAGTCGTGAGAATCGTCAGTTGAAAAATCTGGAATTTCGTCAATTTACCGCGGGAAAAGTTGTAAATGTTGCCCCCTTCGTTCAACCAGTTAAGAATCGCGAATTTCGTGATCAGACGCGGAAAATTGTCAAATTTCGTTGATCGGGTGCGGAAAAATCGCGAATTTTGTCGATCAGACGTGGAAAATCGTAATTTTTGTCTATCGGCACTGGAAAATCGCGTGTTATGTCAATTGGGCTCGGAAAGATCGCGTTAACGATCAAGAATTAACGACGGGAAAATTACAAATTTTGTTAGAATCAGTTAATAGCGAATATCATTGATAGGGCGTGGAAAAATCGCAAGTTTCGTTGATCAGGCGCGGAAAAATTGCAAATTTCATTGATCGGGAGCGGAAAATCGCGAATCCGTCGATCGCGTGCGGAAAAATCTATAATTTTGTCGATTAGGAGCGGAAAAATCGCAAATTTTGTTGATAGACTTCGGAAAATTTTCGAATTTTGTGCTATAAGGCAGGGAAAAATTGAAATTTTCGTTGATTGGCTCCTCCTCCCCCCTTCGTTCAAAAGTTCTCATTTTTTTTCGACACTAGCCACTTTCATGCCTATGTTTGTGTTTTAGCACTTTTAATAAAGCAAAATTTGTAGTCCCCCGAACAAAGTCAAAGAATATTATCACTACCTGAAAATAATCCTTGCTATATCTCTGTTACTTATACAAATGTAAACTGTTGGTATATTCTTGCCAACTAAATGAGATATGTTAACTGGGTAGGGGACCAAGAGGGGTAAAACTCCCCGCCCTTTCTGAAACCATGTGTTTATCCGATTATAGGCCTCAGATCACCTCTCCGAAATAGATTTCTCTGTGTTACTGATGTGGCCCTCGGCAACCCAGACATTTTGTAAGTGGCCCTTCTCTTAAAAAAGTTGTGCATCCCTACTCTAGATGATCCAGATATTTGTTTTATTCAGGATAAGGATATTCCTTTGAAACGGGATGCTAATAATCCTACATTAGTGCCATCAAAGAGAAAAAATATATAGTTAAATAGCCTGTAGAAATTATTATTATTAAAATACATTTTTTCATTTAGCTTATGCAGTCATATTGCGTACCTTACTTTATTGTGTACGGAAAGTGAAGTTGTATGAGTCTGGGGATCAATGCGAAAACAAAAATCTTTATATGGCCTACAATCGTAAATAAATTGGTATTTCATTTGATAAATGGTATCACTGAGATCATTAAACAGATATAGTTTCAAAACAGTACAGAATACAGAAGATTAGAATATTCCACAAAGCTTATTTTTCAACAACCACGGTAAGTTTTCTGTTTGAGCTTTAAAGCAATTAATAGATAATCTTAAAGTTTCATATATTTTTGCATGCTAAAGTGATATAACCCCTTGTTATATTTATTGTTATAAGTGGGAAAAAAATTGACAATATTTTTTAAAACTAATCTTTTAAATATTTTTTATGAAACTAGTGATCTCAATTATTTTATTGACAGAATTTTTAAATTTTACAAGAGATAAGAAATAACCTGTTGTCATTTTTATTGTATCTGTTTTATAAGGTAAAAGAATTTCTTACATAAAATATATTTATTTTTTTGCGTCCCCCCTTTTATATGGAACTACAATCCAATGTTGCTATCTTTAAAACAATAAAACATTAAAACGTATGTTATCAATAATTGGTAAATAAAATGTACCATTGTAGTCTGGAATAAAATATGTTTTTCACAAATTTTCATACCTATCCCATTGATACCTGGAAAAATATGTATGCATTAAAAAAGTTATTAAAATTATTAAAATTAAACAAGAATTATTTCTTAATTGAAACTATTGTGCCAATAAATTACTAAATATTGAATATTCTTTTAAACAATGCTTTAAAGTTAACATTGTATACACTTAAAGTTACTGTCTAAATATGAAAATTGTCTCATTCATCTACACTCTGCCCTACTTTTAAAATTATATAATTTTTTTTAATTATAAAATGTCTGTTGAGATGAAACTAAAGACGTGAGTGTGCAAATAATAGATAATTTACTGCTACCAATTTTTAGAAGTCGACATACACGATTAAATCCGCGGGGAACGTTTGAATAAACGGGGAAAACTACGTTTTTCCCGGTTTTTAAGAAAATTTAAAAATGTGTCCTATTTTTGAAATGGCGTACTGCGCTTGCTATTGAGTGTATAAAAAAGTTGTAAATATGAAAGTTGTAAAAAATTTTGTGCTCTTTAATATTGTAACTGACAAATAATACGCTACGGCAACGAATTTCGAGATATTTAGAAAAAATAAAAAAAAGTCCCAAAATTTTGTTGTTTTTTGGCCACAAAAAATTATAAACTTTTCCCTACGAAACTATATAAACCCTAAATGGACCCTATGGAGGATATTCCAAATCTGGGTTCGAGGCTGAAAAAAGTCACGTGATACCGGTAATTTACCCAAAGACCTTATAACTGATAAGAAGGAAAGATACTACCGCTTTGCCTCATGAACTGTTTCATTGGCTAGCGGGGATTTATATTACACGTCTACGGAGCCTTCCCTTCTTTACGCTAGAAGTTTTTACCTTGACCACGTGATCAAAACGTAAATGGAATATCCTCCATTCTCCCTTACGGTTCGAGGCTGTAAACACCGCCATTTTACTAATAGTGACGTCACAGGAATACTGTTCATTGTACTTAGCGCATGCAGACGATTACAGAAAATTTCGTTTATGCTTAAAAAAATATAAATAATTCAGCTAATAATCCATAAAGAAATGGCCCTATTCCTCCTTTCGGTTCGAGGCTATAAAAATCGCCTTTTTACCAATTTTGACGTCACAGGAATACTGCCCAATGGAGGATATTCCATCTCCGTTTTGATCACGTGCTCAAGGTAAAAACTTCTAACGTAAAGAAGGGAGGGCTCCGTAGACGTGTAATGTAAATCCCCGCTAGCCAATGAGACAGTAGTTCATGAGACAAAACAGTAGTACCTTCCCTTCTTATCAGTTAGACGTTCTTTGGGTAAATTACCGGTATCACGTGACTTTTTCAGCCTCGAACCCATATTTGGAATATCCTCCATTAAAACGATTTGTGAAATCTAATCCATTATTTCGAAAACTTCCGCGGCAAAGTAGATGCAACTGCAAGAATATTGGAGTCGACTAAATACCACACTGTTAAAAACCTGGGGCATTTGCTGCATCGTCACTCCATCGCTTTTATAGGAAACTGTAACTTGACTATATTATGGGCATTCTCATTGGTCAGAACAGAAACATTCTATAAAAGCGGTGGAGTGAGTATGCAGCAATTGCTGCATATTTTTAACAGTGCATGGAGTAAATATGGCAAATTCAGGAGGAAAAAAATAATAAAACAGCATTCTCAACCATCTCAAATGCCATTCCGAACACTCATTTTTTCTCAAAATATTCTTATATTTTGTGTCCTTCTACCACAATACAATAGGAAATATAGTAAAATATCTTAAAAGCACACTGTATAAACTATTTATCTGAGAAATTGATGTTGCAAATACCCACCAACATAAGAGTCTATACATATGCGTCACAATATCTGACGCGAAATGGACAGATTGTTTGATTTCTTGGTTAATTTCAAAGCTGTTTTATGTGTAACTAAATAGAGCCACATAGATCAGTTATGAAGCACGTAAATAAAACTTTGAGCTTTTCCTGCATTGTGTTTAAAGCATTTCTTCCCATTATTGTTTACAACAAAGTTATTCAACATTTGTAAGCGGGTCATTTTTTTTAAAAGTACTTTGTATTTTCAAAACGCCCCGTATAGCAGGGCTACCCGTTTGGCCTACATTTTTCGGTGCGTTCGTAATTATATAAACACGTAGCACCTATAGTCGTCTGTCCACATATAACAGTGCAAAACCTACATAACCAAATGGTTTGAAATATATATATAATCGTTGCAGAATTTTGTCGAGTCATTTCAAATTTTATGAAAATCGAATCCAAACTCTAAAAGATATTAATAAAAGTTTTCTTCGTCTATTAAATCCTATCATACGTAATTAATTCATTGATATCCCACGATAGGTAATGATTCTAGGTTGCCATGGTGATATCGTTCTATTTAAGATGGAGTCACATTATTTTCGTATTACTGAATTTAATATACATAATCGAAATAAATTTTGTATTCATGCTTTTTTGCATGAGTGCAACAGCTATTGCACCAAGATCTGAATATTTATAAAACTAGCTATAGTACGGACGCACCTCACATATCACGTTTGACGTACATTTTCCGACTTTTTTGTTCAAAAATTCCGAAATCGTACAAGAAATTCCTAATAAAATTTTTTGCTGTATCTGATGACAAACATTTCGAGATTACGTAAAATAAAAAATTTTTCTTTCGGAATTTCTAGTATGAATTCGAAATTTCTTAATTACAGAAAAAGGCAAACTGACAAACCTGCTGTATAGACTAACTTTCGAGAAAACCACCACATGCGCAGACTCTAACAAACTGCCAAGATTGAAGCAATTACAAACTCCTCCACCTTGGCAGTAAATTAAAACGATATATGAAGTCTAATCCATTATTTCGAAAACTTCCGTGGATGCAATTGCAAGAAGCAATGAAGGCCAACTAAATTCCGCGGAGTTAATATGACAAATTCAGCAGGAGAATATTAACAGCCAGAGGAAACACTCGCGAAGCTGGTGCTTTTCCCGTAAAGAGGCATTTAATAATTCATAAGGCAAATTGCAATCGTGCTTGCTCATTGATTAGTGACGAGAATTTGCTCTTTGTGAGATAGCTCAAAAGTTAAGAACCAGTGTTTGTCTTAACAATGTGAATTAAAATTCGATTATTCCGTTGGCAGAGATTTTGTGTCGAATTGGAATCATCTTGGTAAAGTCCTAAACACAGACTGTGATTACTTTGGGAAAGGATGCTTTAAAAATGTACCATTCAGTAAAGCCCCGGAAAGTGAGGGGAGTGCACAAGATATAGCCCCCTCTCCCTCAATTTTAAAGTTGAATTAACTAAATTTTCTTTTTTACTTTCTTAAGAAGAAAATATTGGAATCATGAAATTTTCCCGCTTCCAATTTTGATGCTTTTATGCATTTCTGAATGTCCTGAACTAGATTTCACTAATTTTGGAAAATGTCTAACTTTCTGTATGCATGTGACAAAAAAATTTCTGGACATTCTATATTAAGATTGAATGCACATAATTTCATCATTTTCTGTTTGATCTGGACAAAAACAAATGCTCATTAAGTTTGAATGTAGATCCCTCAACTGGTGGCACTTCTATACTGTATTTTTCATCATTTTCATCATAGGATGCAATTGGCACTTATAGGTGCTCATAAGGTTGGATTTTGACGTAATTTAGCACTGATTAGATTTGAGTGTATATCATTCAACAGGTAGCGCTGCTGTGCTCTACATTTCAAGATTTATATGGTAGTCATATCTTGGCATTTATGTGATAGAATTTCATCAAATTTAATATGTAATGAAATTTATTTAAAATTATGTTAATCCAATTTTTCCATTATTGAATTAATATAGGCCTTCCTATGCTATATTTTTTAGGTGAACGTTATAATTGCATCTCAGTTTATATAGCGTAGAAATGCGCTAGAAGTTGTTATTAAAATATATGTCAAATAAAAACCTAACTTGCAGAACAAGTTAAAAAAAAAAAAAAATTATTTCCTACATTGTTTAAGCCCGAGAAAGGACAGATGTTAAGATATTTCATTCAATTCGTTCTACAGGTTAGAGATCTGCACGGGCCGGCCCGTGGCCCGAAGCCCGAGCCCGGCCCGGCCCGATTTTCACTCACGGCACTCGGGCCAAGCCGGGCCGGGCCGGGCCATACTTTATTTCTAAAGGCTCGGGCCGGAACGGGCCTAACTTATTTTTTCTGTACAGAGTCGGGATTGGTTTCATTCCTAGTCTTCACGGGCTTTTCAGTCCTAGTTTTGATTCAGTCCATATGAAAAAAATTGTCTCAGCTTGGCCAGATCCATTCAAAGATCAGTCAAATTAGGCCTGGCCCAAAAATTTTTGCAAAAAATGCATACATTTTTAAGTTGCCATTATTCTACACTTAAACATTAAAATTTATTATTTTTAGAGAATAGTATATTTCTACGCTTATTAAAATATAGCTAAATTAAAATATAGTAACACGTGTGAAAGGAACCTGCCTATGACGAAAACCTGTTTTAAACTGAAAAACGTGTTGATCCATGCAAAATTAATATACTAATACGTAAGAAAACAATATATGATACATTTACACTTGCTAAGAATAGAACTTGTCTATAACGCATTTTTTTTTCTTTTCTACGCAATTCCGTCTTAGAAAATTTTACTGTATAGAATTTTTCAGATTTTTGGCATACATGGAATACATGTATGTTAATGCATGGAATGTGGATTAACAATATTAATGATAACCTAAACATTTACATACAAGAAATAGAGATTGGTTAAAAAAATAAATATCGCAGTCTGTGTCACTTCTTTAAAAATGAAGATTATAAACATGAGAAAAAAAAAAAGTTAAGATAAATATTTTTGGTCAGAGCTACCTCGTACGAGACAAATTTTTAACCAAATCGACGTAAAATTCAATGTTTTGTAAAAAATTCACTCGGGCCGGGGTTTTTTTTCTCGGGCCGAGATTTTATCTTTTTTCCGGGCCGGGCCGGGCTCGGGCCGATATTTTAACTTTTTTCCGGGCCGGGTCGAATTTTTTTTTCGATGAGTCGGGCCGGGCCCGGGCCTGGAAATTTCGGCCCGTGCAGACCTCTACTACAGGTAATGTTAAATTTTTGTAACAAATAAGTTAAACCAATTAAACATTAAAAGATAAAAATAAAATTCATACAATATGATACTTTAAACACCCTAAAAACTTAGATTCCGTCCAAATGAAATCGAAATAAATGTTAGACGTTTTCCATTTTTAAGTTGTAAATATTTGTATTGCAGATTTTGTATTATGTTTATGACGATTGTACATAAAATGATAAGATACATGCAAAATACAAAACTTTAAAAAAGTCAAACATTTATTTCGATTTCATTTGGGCAGAATCTAAGTTTTAGGGTGTTTAACACTAAAACTACCGCAAGTGGTCAAATGACCCTTTTTGAATTTTTTTTGGAATTTCTTAAATTAAAACATTACGAAATTTCTTTATATTTCACGACTTTTATTAAAATATATGATCATATTATTACTTAAAATGCCTCATTTTCGGACTCCCTTTTTTTTGCCTAGAAAAAAACATTTTAGGCTTAACTGCCGCAAGGCGTCATTTGGCCCCTGAATAAATTTATGTTAAATCATAAAGGTGTAAATGTTTTATTTTGTAAGAACATTAGTAAATTGCGTTTTTTCGCTATTACATCATTTATTCCACTTATTACATCATATTTGTTAATGTGTAATGGTATAATTAGAAATTGACTTTATTCCGAGTGAGATTCTAGTTTGAACATTTCAGGTTATATCGAGAACGAAATAATCTTAAAAATATGTGGTGAACATAAACAAATTTGCACAATATTTGTTTGTTAAATTTTCGAATTTCTTGAAATAATTAATTTTTTTCTTATTTTTTGCGTAATTATATATATATTTTTTTAATTTAACCCTTTGAGGGGCAAGTAATTGTGTTTCTGTAATGTCGAATTCAGACCGGAATCTCCAAAAAGATTTATTGCAAAATAGAGAAAAGCAATTTTACAACTTTTTTCCACCAAAGTTAGAAAAGTAAAATTTAATAAAATTTTACTGGTGCGAATCTTCATTAATTGAAGGTGGGATAAAATATATCTCACCGGCCCTCAAGGGGTTAATAAATAAACAATTTGTAATAATTATTTGAAAAAAAAATGTTTTATTCATACACTAAAGTGTATCAACTGGTATATTTTTTGCAAAACATCGTAAAATATATAACTCTTTATATAGGGGTCTTTTGACACCTTCCGGTAAGAATAGGTGTAAAAAAATATCGGTACGTTTAGTGTTGAAGCATCATAGTGTATGAATTTTATTTTAGTTTTTTAATGTTCAATTGTTTTATCTTATTTGTTACAAAAATTTAACATTAAATGTAGAACGAATTGAATGAAATATCTTAATATCTGTCCCTTCTCGGGCTTAAACAATGTAGGAATTATTATTATTATTTTATTTTTTATTTATTTTTTATTTATTTATTTATTTATTTATTTATTTTGTTCTGCAAATTAGGTTTTTGTTTAATATGTCAAGTATTTTAATGAATACTGCATTTAGGCGAACACATTTAAAAATTAATGGAGGGTACCATCATCAGACTTTGATTTATGCGGTATCGCATCACAATTTGTGATGCAATTTATCTATGTATAATTAAAATGTTTCACCAGTGCAGTAATGCAGGCTGCTGTAGTTTTGACAAAAACTTCCAATCTGAACGTAAAAAATCGGAAAATGTCATTTTTATTTCCACTATGACACCATATTCATCTTCTTTTTAATTCTTAAAAAAACTATTTCAGTTTCATTTTTCACGTGGAAATCTTTCAACTGAAAATAGACAAAATTATTATTACGGCTTTTGAATTATTTGCAACAATGAATAAAAAATGTTAAATTGTATAGGGAAAATGTCCGTTGATTCTCAATGAAAAAAGCGAAATTTGGAATTATTAAGAAATCTATTTGAATAATGTAAATAAAAATTAGCCCATGCTAATCGCTGGGTTATAATTCACCCACATGCAAAGGCATTTTATTATCCGTTTCAATCCTGACGTCATGCAAACATTTTCACACTGTAAATTTATATATTATTAGAATTAACAAAGAATTTTTAAAAAATGAGGCATCAGGGGCAAAACGGTGGGAAGAAAAAAAATCCCTACCGGCTTTGCCTACAGACGCAGGTAGATTTCGAAGTTAAAAGTTAAATTTATATTTTAATTAACGAAAGAACAAATAAATTTGTATAACATTAATAAAAATACAAATAAAACGTCGAAATAAAAATCACTTGATGACGTAAACACGTGTAATTTGCTTAAAGTCAAGTGAATGTGACATTTACGATCAACCATTATTGGCATTTAATATTATAGTTTGGATAAATTTTTGGTCGACGGGATAACCAAGTAGTACCAATATTTGTTTTTGTTGCATTAAAATACCTCAATTTGTTGATTTTCTAAGCAAGTAAACCCTATGGTTTACAATGGAAGTCTATGGGAATTTGGCGAAATATTAGAGATATCGTCAAGTTGGCGTCACTTTTGGCGACTCATTTTGGTCATCAAATTTGGTGATATATCGCCCAGTTGGTGACAAACTTGGCGGCATTTGGCGACAGAACGGGGTCCCACCTACGGTAACCCCTTTTATATGTATGGAGATACGATAGCATAATATATATATAGATTTTTATTTTTCACGTGGAAATCTTGCAATCGAAAAGTAATTGTTGTGGTAAGAATTTTATTGTGGTTTTTTTTTTATTGTTGGCAACTGCTATAACGAAAACTTTATTAATTTTCCTGACATTTTTCTGTAAGAGCTGATTTTATCAGAATCATGTTAAGGCGGTATTCAAAATTTTTAACCCTCCCCCATTTCTACTGCCTTTGGTCGATTTTTTTCATTTTCAATCCCTGCCGAGATATTAGCCATCTCAAGGTGTTTGGCGAATTTGAAGACGATCCGTGCATAATTGTGACTTTTATCGTGCGGTCAAAATTTAGTACATCCATACATATATATATATAAACTTTTTAGGTGGGGGTGGTTTTGGGTTCCTGGAGTCATACAATGAAAAGTTATGAAGGAATTTTTCAAAAGTCTCACCATGGTAACGACTGCAATAGGTAATATTTACTGCAATAGGTAATATTTCTTACGAAATCTACCTAAAATGAAAAAAAGTTATGAGCTCCATAGGCTTTACTGTGTTAAATTAGCATTGAGAAGTGTGACACTGGAAATAAATAAATATTGCGCTGCCGCGCAATACTTAAATATATGTATGTATTCTTTATTTTGTATTTGAATACGCAATAGAGGGCGCTGTTGAACTACGTTTCGTTGTTGTTATTTTCACTGACCACCGTATCTTCAAGTTCAATTTAAAGAAATGAACTGCACTTTGTAATTGTAGGTATATAGTAGCGCAATGGAGGATATTCCAAATATGCGTTCGAGGCTGAAAAAGGTTACGTGATACCGGTAATTTACCCAAGGAACTTCTCACTGATAAGAAGGGAAGATACTACTGCTTTGCCTCATGAACTGTTTCATTGGCTAGCGGGGATTTATATTACACGTCTACGGAGCCTTCCCTTCTTTACGCTAGAAGTTTTTACCTTGACCACGTGATCAAAACGGAGATGGAATATCCTCCATTTAATTGATATATTAAAATAGCACAGAAGAAAGTTTTTGTGATGGCCACAGCATACTAGTTTTCTGATGAATTTGGGAAAAAAACCCAGTAACATTTATTTTTCACGAAGGCCTTAAATTTTTTAAACACTAAGAGGAACTACGAATTTTCCGTCTGTTGCGCATGAATCTTCTGTAGAAGACAATTTTTAATTCTGATATCCGAGTATTTCAAATTCATCTTATCATAAAGGAAGGGGTGGGGGCAAAGAAAAAAACACTTTTTCAATTCTCTGTTCGAAAAATGTTGTTGGAAACTTATTTTTTAATATTTAATACTTTTTAATTGTTAAATTTCTGAATTGCTTTATCTATTTATTTTCAAAACATAAAAAGCATGTATATACAGGGTTAGCCTAAATGATTGATTGGGTTTCAAAAGACTGTTTATTTACAAGTATACGACGTACAAAGACGTTAAAAGTTACATACACTCACCAAGTTTGTGGTACATACTACGAATGTTCGATGTGTGCACCCTTAGTCACCCAGTACATATCCCGACGGTAATCCAGCTCTGCCCATACGTTCAATAGCAGGTTTCTGTCAATGGCCGTCACAGCAGCAATGCTTGCAGCGTTGTTGGCATTGTAGTCCAGGAGCCGGAAGCACAAAAACCTATATTATCAATCACAAGAAAAAAACCTTTATTTTATGGGAGAGTAGAAGTAGGGGAATCTAATGATCCATGTCTGCCGGAACTGAAGTGGCTCATAAGCCAAAAATTAATACCACAAGTGGTTGACTCGTAGGTTTATCACTGTGTTTTCCTGCTCCCAGTCCTCCATGTTTTCATATCTTTGTTTGTAGGACAAACACAATGATAAACCTAGGAGTCAACCACTAGTGGTGTTAATTTTGGGCTTATGCACCAATTCCCTTCCGGTAGACATAGATCATTAGATTCCCCTATTTCTACTCTTCCATAAAATAAAGGGTTTTTTTTCTTGTGCTTGATAACCTAGGTTTTTGTGCTGTCGAATCTTGGACTATTGGGTGAGAGTACATAAAATTTGTCTTTCACAAAACCCCGCAGGAAGAAATCACATGGCATGAGATCTAGCGACCTGGGTGGAGGGGAGGGGGGCATGGAAACAGAGGAACTTCACCCAGACAGGCGGAGCATCACCATTGCCGCCATCACAATACTTTTTTAATACTTTTTCTCTTTTAATATCGTTTCATCGATGTTTCAGAACGTAATTGTTATTTTAATCTACGAAATAGCTAATTAATCAGCAAAACATGACAAAATTTGTCTTTCACATAACTCCACAGGAAGCAATCTGGGTGACCTGGGGAGCCATGGAAACAGAGAAACTTCACCCAGACTGGCGGAACATCACCACTGCAGTCATCACAATACTTTTTTAATACTTTTTCTCTTTTAATATCGTTTCTTCGCCGTTTAAGAACGTAATTGTTATTTTAATCTACGAAATAGCAAATTAATCAGTAAAACATCATTAAAAACACAGATAAATATCGGATTAAAAATCCCTTAATGGCATAAGAAAGACATGTAATGCATCTGACGTCAACTGAATGTGACGCCACGATCATACAATTTTGGCATTATATCCTATAGTTTGTGGAAGGGCTTTTTTTTTCTATTTTATGGAAAGTGGTCGGAGGGATAATGGAGAAGTACCATATATATATATATATATATATTCTTTATATATATGCAACATGTCGCGCTTAAAATTTGACAAAAAATATTGGCTGTTTTCTTTCTTCGTAATTCTTCGCCACTGTTTTTTAAATTATAATTCAATCTTCCGAAATCTTTTTAAAGCCGATCAAATTAGCGTACTTTTAGAGTCTCCTGTGTCTGAACGATGGTTGACGAGCGTAGCTCGTAGGGGGCAGAGCCCTCTAGTTTGTTACAAACATGTAACATTAAACGTAGAGCTAACTGAATGAAACATCTTAATATCTGTCCCTTCTCGGGCTTAAACAATGTAGGAAATAAATTGTTTTCTTTTTTAATTTGTTCTCAAAATTATGTTTTTGTTTAATATGTCAAGTTTTTTAATAACTACTGCATTCAGATAAACTCTCAGATGAAATAATTTCAAAATTAACGGAATGTACCATCATTAAGGTTTTATTATCGCATCAAAATTTGTGGTGTAATTTACCAATGATTAATCCAAAATGGTTCATGAAAGCAATAATACAGGTTGTCGTTGTTTGGACCAAAACATCCAATCTGAGCATAAAATATCAAAATTTACTTAGATTTAGTTACCCCATTTTCCACTTGGGACGCTATGAAGGCAAAAATAGTGTTATATCTTTAATTCTAATATTTAACAACAGTATAGCTGTATACACTGTAAAGAAAAGAAAAAACCTCTCTCTACAGATGTAAAGTTACATGCTTACTAAACTTTCATCTTTAACTGTACGAAAAAAAGCTGCAAATCTACAAAACTAGTTTTTGTAAAGCTACAGAAATCTGTAACTTTACAAATGAATCTGCTAAAATTACAGTAATTTTACTAAAATTTTATCTGTAACCCTGGTTGCAGTTCCATGAAAAGTTTTAGGCATCCTAGTTTCCTAAAAAATTCTTAGTAACCTTACACATTTATTTATTTATTGAATAACAAACATATGACTTGTGTGCTTGACAGGAGAGCCCGCTTATAAGTCAGAGACAAGATAGCACAAGGAAATATTACAACACAAGAGAAATACACCCTGGGAGTTCCACACAAAGTGTGTGTGCAATGGAACCAGCGGGAATCGAACCCACAAACTCTTACGCACAAGCGATTAGCTGACTGGTGCTTTGACCACTCAGCCGCAGAGCCCCCACCTTACAGATTTTTCTGATTTTCGGCGCAAAAGTGTGTCTGTTACATGAATTTTTGTTGTTGTCGTTACATAAAAAGTTCTAGGAATACTAGTTTCCTAGAAAAACTTTAGTAACTTTACAGATTTTTTTTTCTTTTTTTACAGTGTACAGTAAGACAAAAAAACGCCAGTTTTACTTAAAATTTTTTTACCCTTTTTCCTCGCAGGGAACGATGTAAACGTAAAAGGAAATTGTTACCTAAGTTAAACTTCGGCTATTTATTTTGCGGCAACACCAGTCGTTTCTGTGCCAGAAAAAAAAAATAAGAAAAGACCTTGAGGGAAAATTTTAGATAAAAAATACCATAGTTATAACGTTAAAAGTCCCCATCTTTTTAAAATTTACAAATAATGGACCCCATCAGTGGTGACGTTAAAGACAACCCAATTCTGTGTACCAACCATAAATTGGATCCAAATAAACCACAGAGAGAAGGGGGCTCTGCGGCTGAGTGGTCAAAGCACCAGCCAGCTAATCGCTTGTGCTTAAGAGTTTGTGGGTTCAATTCCCGCTGGTTCCATTGCACACACACTTTGTGTGGAACTCCCAGGGTGTATTTCTCTTGTGTTGTAATGTTTCCTTGTGCTATCTTGTCTCCGACTTATAAGTGGGCTTTCATGTCAAGCACACAAGTTGTATATTTGTTATTCAATAAATAAATAAATAAAAACCACAGAGTTCAGAGACAGATAGGGGATAAACGTGATGGTTCGGCATGGAGCTAAAAATATAACCTTGAAATCAATTAAAACCTGCCACAATTCGGTCCAAACTGTCATATTGCGTGGTGCTCTTTACTTTAATAAATAAATAAACATAATCGTATACTAACTACTTTTAATTTTGTTAAGTTAAGTAGATAAAGGATATGCCACACAGCCCTTTTATATTAACGTCTAGAAAACTAAACAGTAGACATTCGAACAACAACAGTTACAATTACAGCAGAAGTTGAAGTAGTAGTTGGGTTATATTATTACATGTCCTTTCTTTTCAAAACAGCAAAATTTAAAAAAGATATTTAGAGTCCAAAGAAGTGTTCGAATAGTCTTAATAAAAAAAAACTTAAATATAGTCTTTGAAGCGAGCAGATGGTTTTATATTTCTTCTAGATCTCTCTATCTTTGGTGTATTTGGAGTAGACAGTACTGGCAAAGCAAGTTTGGGATTGATGGTGACTGTTTGACCAGACGGAGAATCAGGTTGGATTAATGGACTGTCATGGGGTTGAGGACTTGACATTTTTAGATTCTCTGTATTAGTTAGGTTTGCGTTGCATCTGCATTTTTTTGTGAATTTACAGGAACTTCAATCGCTAACTTCCTAGGTCTTAAATGAATTCTGTTGCGACGAAGAACTGATCCCTGTGAAGATTTCACAATGTAAGATCTTGGACTGTGTTTTTGGACAATAATTCCTGGTGTCCATTCTCGATTACCAGTTTGAAGATAGACTGGATCTTGACTATTCAATTCTTTTAATTTTGTGTTCGATGAGTCATAATAATATTCCTGTGTTCTCTGATTTTCCTGTAATTGATTATGAGTATTCTTAATTCGAAATCTGGGTCTTAACAATTTCGTCTTACAAGGAATGGAGGTTCTCAAAGATCTTCCCATCAGCATCTCTGCCGGAGAAGGCAATTTAAATTTTGGAGTGTTATTATACTCGAGAACAGCTAGATTTGGATCTCCTCCCGAAGCTCTCACTTTAAAGAGAAGGTTTTTCAATGTCCTAATAGAACTTTCAATCATCCCGTTGGATCTTGGATACTTAGGTGATGATGTAAAGGGCAAATATCATAAGACTTCAGGAATGAAAAATATGCTTGACTATCAAATGGTGGACCATTATCGGAATGAATTTTTCGTGGAATATCATGAGTACGAAAAATCTGTTTCAATGCACTAACTACTGAAAAAGCTGTTTTAGCATTAACTTTTCTTAATTCAATAAACTTGGAGTGCTAATCAGTTACTTGTAAAAAGTCATCTCCTGCAAGATACATTAAGTCTACACCTACCCCTTCCCAAGGTAGACTAGGAACTTCATAAGGCATCAAAGGTTGCTTACAATTAGCACGCTGATGCTTCTGGCAGATTTGACACATTTCTACATAATTTTTTATGTCTACCATCATATTAGGCCAATATAAAGCTGTCTTGGTTTTTTTTTTTGACAAGCAGTGATGCCTTGATGTACTTGATGCACTTTCGATAACACATAAGTTTGCATTGCTTTAGGTACTACTAATCTATTTCCGATAAAAATTAAGTCATTAAAACAATTCAACTCTTTTTTCTTATTCCAATAAGGTTTTAATTTTTCGGGCAATTGACTACACTGTTGTGGCCAACCATTCTTAATTAGCAACTTTAACTTCGAAAGATCTTCATCTTCTAGTGTTGCTTTCTGCATTTCTTTTGTGCGTTCTTCAGTGGTCGATAGAATTGTATGTATAACAGCAGCTCCATCTTCCAAAAAACTTGTATCTACACTCATGGTAGTGGGATTTCTGGAGAGGGCATCTGCTACGTAAAGCTTTTTCCCTGGAACATGCACAAGTTTAAATCTATATTTAAATAATTCAATTGCTATTTTCTGTAATCTTGGAGACAAATTTTCAATTGGTTTATGCAGTAAACCGAGGAGAGGTTTACGATCGGTTTCTACTATAAAATCAGTAGCATACACATAGTAATGAAATTTTCTACATCCGTTGACAACAGCTAGTAGTTCTTTCTCGATTTGACTATATCTTTCATAGGCGTAACCAGCCTTTTGAACGGGGGGGTGCCCAGACTTTTTAACCAGAATATGCTAGATACAAACAATATCTTATATAGTAAAACCTGCTAAAACGGAACCTCATAAAACCGGCCGAATTTCCGTTTTAGACAGGTTTTCCTCTTAGAATTCATAATTGTGTGTTATATCTTTTAAAAAGGGCTCAAACGCGATTTTTGTTTGCGTGAGGGGGTGTGAGAAGGGGTTCAAAACATCAAAACTAAATCTAATGGTAAAAAAAAAAAAAAAAATAAGATATGTAAATCTCCTTGCAGCAGTGAAATAAGACAGTGACTAAGTGAGGTCAAAAGTGTAAAACTTTTTGGCGTCCTAACTTCTTACAAAGATTAAAAAACGCCTTTAATCTTGCTGGAAACTTTTATAGGCAAAGGGGCATTGCATGAGACGTAAACCTAGCATTATCTATGTCAAAGTCTTGTAGATGAAATTTTGCCGGATGATAAATCTCAGATAATTCATGCTGTACACAAGTACATACCCACGAAAGTTTTTCAAAATGTGACTCTATGACTTCTTAGGGATCACCGGGGGAGAACCAAGAAATTTTGGAGGAAAGTGCACATAAATAATTATTGTAATATTATAAATAATTACAATATTCATTAATAATTCATGTTTTAACTCAGAATGTGTCCAATGTATTAGGTAAAGCAATACACTAAATTTTGTCAAGATGATAAAAATTATATTATCATGATGCGGCTGTAATAATAAATATAGGTGCTTGTCTGTCTTCGTGTGTGTGTATACGCGCGAGCGCTGAACTCTGAAAAAATAATGCAGTCCTCACAACCGCAAGATTTGGCAGGAAAGTACCCGTTTGACTGAAGTCATGCATATCGAAAACAATTTCTGCATTTTTTCAATTAATTTTTTATGCGATTTTTTTTTCAAATTAGTAAAAAAGAATGCGATTTATATATTTTATCCAGTAAACTTTGTCTTCTTTTCAATAAAGTTTTTTCGAGATTCTTAGAGCGATTTTTCAATTTGTAACAATTTTTTAATGTTATTTTTAGAGGGTTTTTTTCGCGTTCCTAAAAGAAATCCGGTTTAAATATTTTACCCAATTAGTTAATTTCGTTCCCTGCTGTCTTTTAATCTTTTCCGAATTTTTAATGCGATTTATAACGGGGTTTTTTGCACTTTGAGGTGAGTTTTTGACTTTTTTTTGAAACATAAAAAACTCTCCGGTAATTTTTGCAATTGCCGTGATTAAATTCAAATTGAAAGAATGTCAAATCATTTCTCATAAGAAAGCTGAAAATTTAATTTGGCTCGGGAAAAAAAAAAAAATCGCGATAATTCAGGATTCGTTTGTTTCGAGACGGAAGTGGTCGTAGCTTGGTCGGGGGTACGTTGCCAAATGCAGTCCCCCCCCCCACCCACCCAATACTAGATTTCTTTAATTCTATGTTCGTTTAAAAAAAAGCAACCAGCGAAACTCCAATAGTAATGAAGTTTTCTATCAGGGGCAGAGTTTGAAATAACGTGCGAGATTGCACGAATTGTGCACAGAAAAGGAAAGATCCGTATAATAAAAATGCTGCGCAGTATTTCCGCCCTTAAAATTCTTTCACGGATCTGTGTCCGCGATTTTTATTTCTTTTGTGGAACTTCTTAAAATCAATTCGTGACTCGATCCCGGAAAAATTTAAGAATTTCTTCAAACGAGCGTGAAAAATATCGTGAATTTCGATAAAAGAGTGCAGAAAGAAATAGCGAATTTGGTCAAAGATTGCGCAAAAAAAGTAAGAATTTCGATAAATGATTAACGAGAAAATGTTGCAAATTTCCTCAAAAAGTGGCGGAAAAGAGCAGAGGATTTTGTTAATTGGTACGGAAAGATATTGAGAATTTTCTCGATCGGTAGCGCAAAACTATCACGAATTTCGACAAATGATCCCTGTAAAAAAAATCAATTTCGTGAATAGGCCGCAAAAAAGAAAATCGTCAAAGGATCCCGGTGAATAAGAGAATTTCGTCGAAGGATCGCAGAAAGAAAATGCGAATTTCCTCAAAAGATCACGGAAAGAAAAAGCGATTTTTGTCAAAAGATCGTGTAAAGAAAACACGATTTTCATCGAAGGATCGTGCTAAAGACATCCCAATTTCGTCAAAATATCGCTGTAAAAAAGGCGAATTTTCAAAGGAGGCAGGGTCTGTGCACCCAACCTTTCCCCCGGCTAATCGCCTTTTACAATTACTGTTTCACATCTGCATTCCCTTTCAAATTTTTTTGCTTCATTCTAGACTTTAGACTGCGAAATCAAAGAGACAAATAATTTCTGTTTCTATCCTCCTCCAGAACTGCGTTAATTTCTCATGAAATTGCAGAAATATGCAACAAAAGAAAAACGGCGTTAAAAAAATTTCCCACAAAAAAAGAAAAAAAAAAAGTCAAAGTGGGATTATAAAATCTGCTTTTTTAGATTACTACGACTAATACAGATTCTTGTAAACATTCTAGTTTTAAAAAAGATAAAGAACATAATAAAAAAAAAAAAAAAAAAAGAACGTGGATATTTTTTTTTATCACAGTTCAAAACTTAGGCTGTTAGTTATCTGACCTAAACTAATTTGCTAAACTTTTGCTAATTTGAACTCTTCTTTCACTTCTTTTTTTTCTTTTGTACACTTCGATTTTTTTAAATAATTGTGCTTGAGTCTGCGCTAGCGGGGGGGGGGGGGGTGCCCGGGCACCCAGGGCACCCCCCCCCCTGGTTACGCCTATGTCTTTGCTGGGTATTGTTTAGAGCACATGAAGCATAGTCAATTGGATGCTCTTGCTGAAGTAATACTGCACCTAATCCATACTGGCTAGCATCAACAGAAACAACTGATTTCAAATTTGGATTATAATAAGCCAGAATAGGTGAATTAGCTACCAACTTCTTCAGATTTTCAAAAGCTTCTTGCTCATTAGCCGTCCAAATAAATTCATTTTTCTTACTTAAGAGTTTTCTCAAAATTCCTGTTTTATCTGATAAATTTTTAATGAACTTCCCTAAATAGGTAATCATGCCTAAAAATCTCTGTAGCTCTTGTTTATTAGTAGGGACTTTGAAATCTACAATTGCTTTAATTTTATCACCATTTACTGAAATTCCTTTTCCATTTAAATTATAACCCAAATATTTTACAGAACTTCTTTTAATTTGACTTTTTTCCAAAGACAATTTCAAACCAGACTCTCGAGCTCTTTTCAGAACTGTTTCAAGTCTTCTATCATGTTTTGCTTCTGTCTTGCCAAATACTAAAATGCCATCAATGTAAACTAAAGTTCCATCTAAATCTCCAAAAATATTATCTATTGTTTTCTGGTACGCTTCACGGGAACTCGTTAATCCATAAGGCAAACGACAGAATTTGTATCTTCCAAATGGAGTTCCAATTGTGCATAAATCTGAACTTTCTTGGTCGAGGGGTATTTGCAGAAAAGCCGACGATACATCAAGTACTGTGAAAAATTCTCCTTCAATTTGAGAAAATAAGCTCTGTTGGATTTGAATTGGATAATGTTCTCTCTTTACATATTTATTTAGCATATGTGGATCTATACAGAGTCTTACACGATTATTAGGCTTCTGTACTATAACTATAGGATGCACCCAATCAGTTGATTTTACAACTTTTAGGTAGATTTCGTAAGAAATACTACCTATTGCAGTCGTTACCATGGTGCGACTTTTGAAAAATTCCTTCATAACTTTTCATTATAGGACCCCAGGAACCCAAAACCACCTTCACCTAAAAAGTTTATATATATATATATATATATATGTGTGTGTGTGTATGTATGTATGTATGTACTAAATTTTGTCCGCACGATAAAAGTCGCAATTATGCACGATCGTCTTCAAACTCGCCAACAACTTTGAGATGGCTAATATCTCGGCGGGGATTGAAAATGGGCAAAATCGGCCCAAGGGAATGGAAATGGGGAGGGTTAAAATTTTTGAATACCGTCTTAACAAGATTCTGATAAAACCAGCTCCTACACAATAATGACAGGAAAAAATAAATATTTTTCGTTATAGCAGTTGCCAACAATAAAAAAAAAACAATAAAATTCTCACCACAACAATTGCTTTTATATTGGAAGGTTTTCACGTGAAAAAATAAATTAAATAAATAGTTTGAAGAATTGAAAACAAATTGAATATTACGTCATAAGTCTTCTAGAGCAAGATTTCAGCATGAAAACTCAAAATGAAATAAATAGTTTGACAAATTAAAAAATATATTTATTGCGTCATATTGGAAATATACTGGACCTCAGCAGGTGCTTATGTAACGTCATGTGAGATTGAAGGAACGAATTAAAACATGATAAAAACACGACTATGGAAATATTAACATATTTTAACGCTTTGAGGTTCTCTGAATTTGTTTTAGCCGTTTTTAAACCTATTCCATATACATGAGTGTGTGTATTCGTGTATATTAGAATTTTCACAAAATGTTTAGCTCCCTAGAGCTCATTCTTAGGGAAGGAACTGGGTTTATCTCTAATCTTGATTTAAGTTTTGTTAGTAAATTTAGTACTTAACTTCGAAATCTACCTCCGCCTGTAGGCCCGAGCCGGCAGGTATTTTTTCTAATATAACTTGATCACCCATTTTATCTATCTCGTGTTTTACTTTCAATTTTAAGGCATGTGGAATAACTCTAGAGGCTGATATTTTAGGTTCAGCATTGGCATCTAATTTGATCTTGTACGTATATGGTAATTTTTCCATTTTGCCTGTAAATACATCTTTAAATTTTTCTATAAATTTCTAGCATGTACAGAGTCAACACTGATGTTTCTATTTACAAATCCCAGTTTTTCACAAGCTTCAATTCCTAATAAAGCACTCGATTTTTGATCAATAATGTAAAAATCTAGAAATTCAGATTCATTTTTAACTTTACATTTTGACTTTCTAACCCCGATTACGTTTAAACTGTGTCCTGTATAAGACATCAACTTTCTTTTAGTTCCACTAACATCTTCCTTATTTCTCACATCATTAAAAATATTAAGTGGCAAAACATTGACTTCAGCTCCGGTATCTATTTTAAGAGACACTTCTGAATTATTTATAAGAACAGTTTCTCTCCATTCATATTTTAAATAATTAACCTGGCACTTAACTGAATCCAATTTAACAGAACCGTCATCACTCGATGGGTAAAAATTATCATTATTAGAAATTTCATGTACTTTTTTATTTATTATTTTCCCTTTATTTTTACAGTCGACCGAGAAATGATTTAATCCATTACAATAGTAACACTTTTTACCAAATGCAGAACATTTTCCATAATCATGAACAGTTTTACATTTAGAACAACTTTTATTAACTTTCTGGTTAACATAATTACGTTTTTCCTTATTGTATATTTTCCTATGCGTTTCGTTTTTGTTTGCACGAACAGCATTTACGGTGGTAGAACAATTATTTTTATTCATTATTTTCATTCGTTTACCACTGGACTCCTTAGCCCTACAATATTCTGTTGTCTTTGCAAGGGTTAACTCAGTTTCCATTAACAATTTTTCTTTCATAGCGTGATCTTTAACACCAATAATTAACAAATCTCGGATTAAACTATCTTCTTGATCCTCAAAAGAACAATCTTTAGACAAATTTTTCAAATTTGTAACAAACGAATCAACAGATTCACCTTTTTTTTTTTTGTCTACAGTTAAAAAATTTATAGCACGCAATAACAGTATTCGTTTTCGGTTGAAAATACTGATCAAAAGAATTTATAACAGTTTGAAAATTATTTGCATTGTCATCACTAAGTTTAAAACTATTAAATATATCAATGCATTCTTCACCCATTATTCCTAGCAATAGCGCTACTTTAAGCTTATCAGACTTAGCTATTTTCTCAAAAGCTTCTAAATAAAGCATAAATCTTTGCTTAAATTTATTCCAATTCTCGGCCAAATTGCCATCTAAACTCATATTTGAAGGTGCCTTTAAATCCATTACAACGGATACAAAAATTATTCTCAAAAGCACATACAATCACTTGCTCTTAAATATAAGTATAAAAATTTCTGACCTTTGCGATGCCAAATGCAGCTGCCACCATGTCATATTGCGTGGTGCTCTTTACTTTAATAAATAAATAAACATAATCGTATACTAACTACTTTTAATTTTGTTAAGTTAAGCAGATAAAGGATATGCCACTCAGGCCTTTTATATTAATGTCTAGAAAACTAGACAATAAACATTCGAACAACAACAGTTACAATTACAGCAGAAGTTGAAGTAGTAGTTGGGTTATATTATTACACAAACAATTGCGGGTAGCTTTGAAAACCTCTCCGATTCCAAATAATTCAACGCTGGTTCCACGCGTTCGTCTTGTTTGGGTCGAATGATTTGAGCGATATCTGGCTTTATATTGCAAGCCGGTTTAAAACGCATAGTGCATCTCTTATACACTCTGAACTTTCTGGGTTTGTTTGGATCCAATTTGCGGTTCATACGCGGAGTTGAGTTGCCTGTGACGTCACATTGATGAGGTCCATTATTTTTTATTTCTTGTTGATACAAAAAGAAATTGCCTATAAACAATACATATATTACGCAGCGAAAATGTCCGTGTGTAACGCTGACGTCATATTGACGATGTAACTGGCAAAATAAATTTCACTTTTTTGAAAATTTATTAACTTCTAAATGTCGGAAAATTTCAATTTTTATGCCGTCTTAAAACAATAGAAACAGTTCAGAATTGGTTTCCAGCTAATATTCTTTAACGAAATTAAAACTTCATCTATAAATAAATAAAAGAAAACATAAATAAACCACAAAGTTAACACCTTTTTAATCGAACTACGCGCTCATCTGTATGTAACTTATAGCCACGCTTAAAAATCAGTATTGGTAAAATTTATTTATTTATTTATTTATTTTACGTCATATTCACCTACTTTCTGTATTTTCTTATATTAATGTTTCTTGTATTACTTTTACTTCCACTATGACGCCATATACATATTATTTTTAATTCTTAAAAAAAAAAATTATTTTAATCCCATATTTTACGTGGAAATCTTTCAGCTGAAAATTAATTGCTGGAGACAAAAATTTATCACGGCTTTTGAATTTTTTGCAACAATAAGAATGATGTTAAATGTTATGGGGAAATGTCCATTGATTCTCAATGAAAATAGCGAAATTCGTAATTATAAAGGAAAATATTTGAATAACTTAAATAAAACATAGCCTGTGCTACTTTCTGTGTTATAATCCACCCATATGCAAAGGCATTTATCATCCGTTTTCTGTCTTATATCAGGCAAATGTTTTTACACTTTAAATTTATAATATTATTAAAATTAACAAAGAATAAAAAATGAGTGGCATCAGGAACAAAAAGGTGGGAAGAAAAAATCAAAAAGTTATGATCTCCATAGGCTTTTCTATGTTAAATTAACATTGAGAAGTGACACTGGAAATAAATAAGCTGCTGCGCAATACTTAAATGAAGTTATCAATTGAGGCTTTGATATTTGGTATTACGCAATGAAAAATCAACAAAAATTGCGCCACTATGACACAATCATATTTTTTTCACAACGAAATCTACAAATAACACCATTTTCACCATTTGAAAATTTACATGAGTACTTTACATATTCATATTCACTATTTTAAAAACATTTTAACATGCAATAGATTATTAGTAAACGTATTCCTAAGCTTGATGTTATGTTTGACAGTTACAATTTTGTGCATGTAAACATTCGCACTCTTGACTTGAGGTTCTAATCTGCGTACCGGTAAAATCCAGAAATTTACTTTTAGATGCATTCTTAGTAAAATAAAGTTATTTTAAATTGTAATACGAAAATGGCATTCGTCATAATGATATGATAATTGCCATTGTTTCCATCCTCTCTTCAACAATGGAAGTAACCCGACTGCCACCAATGTGAAGAAATTTCGTAAAGGACTTTTTAAATTAAAATTAAAATACAAAAATAAGATTATTTTTGTTGTGATATAAGAATTATACATTATAGATAAAAACAGTATTATCACAAGTAACAGAAATATTCTTACCAGTGTTTCCCTGAGACTATTCTTATCTTGCATCAAAGCTTCTGCATTTATAAGTCTCTGAGTAACGAAATCTAAACTCAGATTCTCATTCGGCTGATTTTCAATAGCAGCTTTAATCACATCAAATTCAGAGGGAAGAGACATTAATAAGTACACGACAACATCCATATCTTTAATATCTACTTCAGCAAGTCGCAAATCGTTCACAACACCCATCAATTCATCAATATGCTGCTGCATGGAACATTCTCGCCGTTTTTTCATCGTAGCAAGCCTTTTTCTTGCGAGAATTTGATTAACTGCACTTGTTTTCGCATAAGTTAATTTTAATTTCTTCCAAATCTGATGGGCAGTAACTTCACTACCCATAGCAACAAGAACTGTATCATCTAACAAGGTAAGTAGAAAAGCGTATGCTTTCTTTGCCTCCATTACTTCTTCTGGTTTTATATCATCTGCTTCCCTTTCTAAATATATATGCAAGCTCTTTGCTTCAAATATTGCTTCAACTCGTCGACGCCACAAAGAAAAATTCTTTCCGTCGAAAGGCTAGACTCCGTAAGAGCAAGAATCTGAGAAAGTGTCACACCTAGCATTATGGGGTGATTCATGCCATCTCAGATTTTCTCCAAAAAATTACCAGTTATTACTCATCTTGTTAAAAGGCCAACTCCAGAAGTTTTTTTTCCAAAGTTGAGTTGTTAATTTTTTATGGGCCCTCAAAGGTCACCGTGCGATGTGAAAAATTGAGCGTTTTTTTAGACATTAAAACTGCTATGACCCACAATTCTTTGCGCAAACAACTTGCCACAAAATTCTTTTTATATATGGGATGTACGAGGGTTCAACTTTATGTAATAGATGAGAAGTCTGTGGCAACATATTTCCGCAAGGTCACTGAAGGTCACAAACTTATGTATTTTCGCTGTTTTTTACCATTTTTAAGGCCCAATAACAGCTTGCGCGTTGAAGTTGCCATGGCAAAAGAGGTGTCATTTGAAAGACATGTATTAGCACTTTTTAAAAATGTACATATAATTGAGGAAAGTTGGATGCGCTTTTAGTAACAGAGCGCCAAAATGTGAAAAATGTCATATTTGACCGATATTCAAACTGTCATAATTTCCTGCAGCAATGACATTTTGAAATAATTCTTTTGCCATTCTTTTATTCTATTATTGCTCTTTATGAAAAAATAAACTTCATTGAGGCATGTACCTTTAAGAAAAAAAATGATTTTTTTAAACATACTCTATTCCGGTAGTCAAGACTTTTTTGCTTTTCAGAACAACTCGTTTGAATAACAATTTAACATTTGCTTGGCTATATGAATTGATATATTTTATATATTGTTACGTTTATATTTATTGAGAACAATTATTTAGTTTTAAAATCTCAAAAAAGCACCGACATGTTCTCTATTTGGTATATACCTGTGAAATGCATAATATGATTTTTCCATTACTGTTTAAAAATTTACCATAATTTTTCACATTTAATAGACTAAAAGCAAAAAGTTTACAATGTTTTATACTTTTACACATATTTTGGAATATTTTGTTTAATTTTTAACATTTGTTAAAAAATCACCTGAAACTTGTACAAAATTATAACTGAATAAAATGCATAGCTATAAAGATATTAGTCTTTTTTTTTAATATAAGGTACATGTTAAAATCATTATTGAAGTATTTTTAATTTAAAATCATGCTAATTTCAGAACATCAAATTATTCAAAGCAAAATATTCCAACCTTCCCCCTGTTTGTATTACTATTACTACATAGTGAAAAATGCCGGAACTTCAAAACAATATTTCTGTGGAATATGAATGAATTTATAATGCTCCTTCATTTTAAAAAAAGGCTGTATCTGATGATAAGATTAATTTTTGTAAAGTATTTTTAAAAAAAATCATTGATAAAATATTTTAAGTTTATAATCACATTATTTCAGCAACACAAAATTCTGAAAAACAAAATATCTCAACTCTTCTATTTTTTGTATTACTAGTACTACTTGAAAAAATATTCTAGAACCATGAGAACAATATTTCTGTGCAATCAGAATTCTTTATGTTCATCCATTAAAAAATAAAATTATTTTCTTTTTTGTTTATAAAGGGTATTTTTTTAAAGTATTATTGATAAAATATTTTACATTTGCAACAATTTTTTTTAAAAGTATTATTGATAAAATATTTTACATTTGCAACAATAATTTTAGTAACATAAAATTACACAGAAAAAAAACCCCAACTCAGCTCTTTCCTTGTTTGCATTACTGTTATCACATGGTTGGCTATTCTGGAATATCAGAACAATATTTCTGTTGAATAAAAATTACCTTTGTTCATCCATTTAAAAAATATAAAGTTGTGAATTTTTAATTTGGATCTTTTCATACTTATGTTTATATATTCTTAATTAAAAAAACTTTTACAAAACATGGAAGAACTTAATTCGGATCCTTATACAGATTGTTTTTTTTTATATATATAATGAGCTATTGAACTGTGGAAGACACGGCAAAAGTCGTAAGGATGGGTTGTTTTCAGATCAGGACTTGGCAGCAGATGTGAGAAATTATCTAGAAAGAATAAATGTTAAAGCACCTGATAGAAGTGTGTCTGAAAAAGAACTAATATCTGGCAGAAGTGGTAAAGTTTTACCTGAAGGATTTAAACTTTGTGAAAAACATCGTTTTAATTTTGGTACTTATTGGAATGTTCCAACTGTATGTTTACACCCTTATCACAAGGAAAACAGGAAAAGAAAAGAAAAAGGTGTTGGGTCTGCAAGTTGGGTAACATGAGAATTAAAATGTAAATATAGTTCTTCTGTAAACTTTCCAATTGGAGGAACTGTTTGTCCAAAGCATAAAGATCTACATCAAATGAACGATGAAGTTGAGATAGCCGACATCACTTCCAGCGATCCAACATTTGAAGTTCATAATTCTCTGTTAGTGGAAACTGATAAGACCGAGACAAATTCATTTATAAAATCATTAACAGAAGGTGTAAGCCCTGTTAAATTTCAATTGAAATCTCCTGTTTCAGAACTTTCTGCAAGTACCATTCGCTATATGAAACGAAAATACTCTGAAGTTACCAATAACTTTAAAGCAACGTTAACCAAGAAACTGGCCCCAGAGCAAGAACATGAATTTCGAAAGGTTGTTTCCGACAGTAGCAGCTGCAGCGAGACGGAAGCTGAAGATGAATG
Source organism: Maratus speciosus (assembly GCA_963932465.1). Lineage (NCBI taxonomy): Eukaryota > Metazoa > Arthropoda > Arachnida > Araneae > Salticidae > Maratus > Maratus speciosus. The sequence continues at coordinate 275,291,633 of OZ010790.1, read as the reverse complement.
TCTAAAAGAGATAGTAGCAGCCTTTAAAAGTACCCCACCTCAAAAGATGAAGCTAGTTTTATTGGATCCTCAGAAATTCCAATGCTCACAGAGAATGGTAAGGAGAGCAAGAGAATTGAGAGCACAATTTGGCGCTAGCAATATGCCTCCTGTAGACAAAATTAGTAGAAACCGTCTCGACATGAGTAAGGTTGATCATTTTTTAGATTTTTGTTTACAACAGATTCTCTACAAGATGTTGCTTATGGAACAACAACTTTAAAATATGATTGTGGATTAAAACATGTTACCCCACATGCGATACCATCTTCTTTGGTCCTATACAATTGTCTGGGGCTGATCCTTTTACAGTTCCATGCTTAAAAGATATTCAAGAGTCTTACAAAAAACAATTATATGTTTGACGGTTTTTTTTTTTTTTGTAAAAATTATTGATAGTGTTAGTGTTAGCTGAATATACTTGTATTATCAATATAGATTATAAATGCCAAGAATTTTGATTGTCAAATTAAATAAATAACATCAATATCATATATGTGTCACAATATATTAAAATATATCAATTCATATAGCCAAGTAAATATAAAAAAAATGTTATTCAGACGAGTTTTCCTGAAAAGCAAAAAAGTCCTGACTACCGGAATAGAGTATATTTAAAAAAATTATTTTTTTCTCTTAAAGGTACATGCCTCAATGGAGTTTATTTTTTCATAAAGAGCAATAATTGAATAAAAGAATGGCAAAAGAATTATTTCAAAATGTCATTGGCGCAGGAAATTATGACAGTTTGAATATCGGTCAAATATGACATTTTTCACATTTTGGCGCTCTGTTACTAAAAGCGCATCCAACTTGCCTCAATTATATGTACATTTTTAAAAAGTGCTAATACATGTTTTTCAAATGACACCTCTTTTGCCATGGCAACTTCAACGCACAAGCTGTTATTGGGCCTTAAAAATGGTAAAAAACAGCGAAAATGCATAAGTTTGTGACCTTCAGTGACCTTGCGGCAACAAGTTGCCACATACTTCTCATCTATTATATAAAGTTGAACCCTCCTACATCCCATACATAACAAGAATTTTGTGGCAAGTTGTTTGCGCAAAGAATTGTGGGTCATAGCAATTTTAATGTTTTTAAAAAACGCTCAATTTTTTGCACTGCACGGTGACATTTGGGGGCCCATAAAAAATGAACAACTCAACGTTGGAGAAAAAAAATCCTAGATTTTGTCTTTTAACAAGGTAAGTAACAACTGGTAATTTTTTGGAGAAAATCTGAGATGTCATGAATCACAGGTGTGACACTCTCTCAGATTCTTGCTCTTAATACTGGCTTCAATGGCCGCCATGCTCACAAACACAGAACTCAAATAAATATCAACTCCCGTGAGCAACTACGTTACCGTGTGTTCTATAATTAAAATATCTTAACCACGCTCTGCTGTTGTGGTATAAGAATTAATCAGAGTCCGATGAAAAACATCACATGCCTTTATTACTAAAGACTACACATAGAACACACATACGGTAACACAACATAGAAAAGAAACTTCGAGAAACTCAAACATAAAACCAACAACTACCATGCCGTTGCCACTTACAAGGATATAAAGTACTATGAGGTTAAAACAACAGTTAATGTGCGATTACATTCTCAACAATTTTAAAAAATAGCGAGTGCGAACACATCTACAAATAAACTGTTTTCATTTAAAAAAAGAATTATCAAAATGGTTCAGTAGAAAGCTCAGGCCAGATGACTAAAAAAAACAACCTTGTCTTTTAAATAGATCGTCTGTAAACTTCTAAAATAAAAATAGTTATTTTAATTTTTAAATCGTGAACAAAAGTCTCGCGCTTTTTAAGCATAAATTTAAGAAATAAACTAACTAAACTATTGACTGACTTTTGGCATCAAGTTGTTTTGGATTTTTGCTTTTAAGTACTCCGTAAATTGAAAATTATATTTAGAGCATTTAAAAGATAGATTTTTATAGCTTCTTACTCGAAAGATATGTCAAGTTTGGGTAAATAACGATAGTACCTCTTTCTTATATTAATTACTTTTAAATAATTTTTTCAAATCTTTTTATCGTGTTCAAATATTTTAGAATTTGCATTAAATTTTCAGCGAACAGATATACTTGCATAAGATCTTTTCTATTTAGTCTTGATTCCCGTACTATAATTATTTTACACTATCTTCAACGTTTCCATCATTTGAAGCATTGCATGTATATTGCTGGGCTGAACACATGAATGAACACATTGAGCCCGCTTAATTCCATTTTTTTTTATTGAAGTAAATTATAAATTGCTTGCGTCTGTTGTTTTTGTTAGTAAATATGCATCTATTTTATAATAACATACTTCTACAAACGATTAGTGACATTTTAGGTCTGGGGTTTGTTATCGAAAAATTAACATTTCAAGTCTTCTAATTAAGTGATTTTTACACGTAAGACATTATTTTAGGGGAGACTAGGGAGGGTTGACCAACTTTTTACAAAATAATTTTTTATTTTTTAAATATTGAACGTAGAATAAAGTTTTATATATCATTTAGGAAGAGTTCCATATTGTGTGCTGGTTGGCGCGATTGGCGAAAAGATCCAAAATTGCGCCAAAGAGCCATTGCAGATTTGACGTCACGAAGATAAAATCCATGTAAGTATGAAGAAAGCAACCCCAAAGGTTTAAGATCGCATCAACCACATTGAAACATTTATCGCCAAAAAAACCAGCACATATTATGGAACTCTTCCCTATCATTTTATTCGTTATACAATCAGTTATCAAAATAAAATTGCTACATAAGTGTAACATATAAGAAATTTGAAAAATGATTGATTTTATACATGAAAAAATAATGGGTCAAGGCGCCCCACATATAGGAGGCTTGACCCACTATATGGGAGGCTTGACCCATTTTGGTTTATATTGTAATATTTGTGAAGAGAAATAAAATCAGTTTAAAAAAGCAAAATAGCTTTATGCTACATGCTTTAATTATTATAAAAAAAATATTTTTATTTTAATATGATGCTTAAACAAACCTGTTGAGACGCAATCGCAAGTCAGAAGAGAAAAATTTTGTTTTAAACAGGATTGTGTCTGAGCAGGTATAATTGTACAGCAGAGAAAATGAAATTTTAACTTTTAAGGCAATACTCTGTAAGAGACAGGTTCCATTTTCATAGTGTTTCATGTTATTATGCCCGGATTTAGGAGCCACTGTCCCGCTTTTTGTTTTGTCTCCTTGTCCTATTTTTTGTGACACTCGACCAGACAACTCCAGTTGTCCCATAGTTTGGCTTTATCTCACTGTATTCACCCTGGGGAAATTTGTCTACATAACTTCCTAAAGTTTTTCGATCGATGCTATGTTCTTTTGCAGCCGCATGAGCACTAACTTATCATTAACATGATTTAAAACTTTAAGGGGCAAAGTACTTTGCAGTACTAAAATGTTGAAATAAATGACTGGCACAAGAATTTACAAACATATTTATTTGGAAATAAGAAAAAGGCTATATTTCACATACATATTAAATGGAAAAGATTTTAGCAAAATTCTGGTGCCATTGTGACGTTTCGGAATTAGAATTAAGTGGTTTTATAAACATACTACTGCCCCTGAAAGGGTTAAGACTGCTGCTTTCATTCTTTTTATTCCTTTCTAGTCTTTCCAATTGTTTTTATTTACCTATTGTAAGTAATACTTAAATGGGAAAAGTTCCTATCAACTTTTCCATTTTCTAGCAATTTTTCACATCTTTCTTTAGTCAGTTTTGAACATTTTCTTTTCCATCACATAATTTTACTGCAGTTTTACAGAATAAATTTACATTCTTTTATATATATAACCATTAACTTTTCCTTATGCACAGTGTATAATAAAAAAGATTTCCAAAACCACTTAATTAAAGGAGCATTGGGCATATGGTCAACCCTCCCTCACGTTGCTTGGTCAAGCCCACAGACTTCTAATATAAGTAGACTCCAAATCGGCAACCTTTTCTTGTCTCCTACATCTCTGCCCTCCATCACGTGATGGAAGGCAGATTTAGCGCGCCAAACCGGTTTTTCACCTCGGAATCTCTCTCCAGATTCCCGCCGAAACATCGTCTGTCAGCGTTTGTCTTGAGTTGACCGCACTTTTGCTTTGCCAATAAAGGGATTACCGCCAAAATATGGCACCCTTTTGGCAATGAAAGCAAAAGATGTTGGAGTCAAAACTTTGCCGAAAGAACAATGGAATTGGGAGTCTACTTATATTAGAAGTCTGTGGTCAAGCCTCCCTACATAGGCCTTTCCTAAAGAATAGTACATTGTTCTGTTAAGCCTAACTTACTGTACAATTTTTATGCCTGAAATGAAAGCTCGATATTTCTGCATTACTTTAAACCTACTTACTTAAATTTCTATGCTATAATTTATCTGAAAAAAGCTTACAAAATATTTCTAAAAAACACAACTTTTAGGTTGAAAACGCCTCACTATTGATTTTTTCCACACCTATTTCTATTATCTCTATGAAACGAAGACTGTTGTTTAAGCGTTCAAGTAGCTTTGGTTGACACCTATTGATAAAACTCTGAAATTCTTTTAAATATAAAAATTGATGGGTGGGTCAAGCCTCCCGTATTGTCAACCGTCCCCAGTCTCCCCTATGCTAAATCGCACTGTTCTTTTGGAATTTACTCTCGTACTTTTCTAGTAGAGGGGTCTTGACGAGATAGAGAAAATGGCTTGGCGAGAGAAAGAAGTTTGGCAACATATTTTTTTGGCAAACTATGTAGTACTATATTCATATACACAAGCAAACTTTTCAATATTTATATAATTTATTTAATATAAAGAAGTTCATTAAAATAATGATGCTCCAAAAAAAATCATCAAGTTTGTTTTCCAAGCTGTTTATATTATTTGGCAATAAATCTCACCGTCTGAAGCCCGAGTTGTGACAAACTTTTTAAAAAGCGCCAAAGCCACTGTACTGGAAAAGTATCTAATTATTAAAATAACTAAACATTGTTTAACGCCTGATATAAAAAAAATTAAAAATTAAAAAATATATTACAATTCATCAGACATACAAGTAAAAATTACATAAATACATATACAATTAAGAAAGCAAACGCTTCGGGGTAAGTTATAGCCCCTCATCAGTGCAATAACATTCAAATGACCACAAGACTATATTATCATGTTTACAATACATAATTACTAACAGTTAACATAAAAGAAAGCATAAAGAACCATATCAAAACAATGCTGTGTATTCAGGTGGAGCTGCACAGGATTCATTAATCGGCGAATTTTGCTTACGAGTGAACACACTTTAAAAAAAAAAAAAAAAAAAAAAAAAAAAAAAAAAAAAAAAAAAACTCTACTTTTAACGTTATTGCAACTGGATCTGATAACTGTCATATTTTCGAAATCTGGGCTAGTAAATCTGCATATCAGGAGCATCAACGTCAGCTGTGCTTATCATTATCTTTTAATCTCATTTTACATAATATTCAACCACCTATAATCCGCATTTTTAAAAATAATTAAATATTTATAAGTATATGAAATTATTAGAAGGTTTCAACAGAAATTAATAATAGAAGGAAATAGCCAAATAGCATAATAGCATAATAGCCAAATAGCATTTACTTAAACTGAATCTCTTATATTTAAATCTACCATATATATATAAAATCCTAATGAAACGAATTTATGAAACGAATATATGAAACGCCTGAAATGTATCGATTCTTTGAATCGACCGATTAAACAACTGATTTTGTTTCACGGCGATTTCACCTAAAATATGGAATACTTTGCGATGAAATTAACACCAAAAATCCGTGTTGATCCACAGATCTCAAAACTGGTATTAGAATTTTTAAATTCGAATTAGTTTTCGAAATATTAATTTTTTTTCTAATTTTAAATACATTTTTTCTAATGATGGCAACTCAAACTTTAATCATAACAGAAATTTTTCTTTCATAATTCAGAAAAGGTTACTATTTTAAATTAATTTGGCGACAGTTGGGCCTTCTTTAAATCTATGCTAAGAACAATGCTTTTTTTTTTATTTCGTTATCATTTTATTAAATACAAAACTTTCATTTAAAAATGAAACATTTAAATTGATGGCTTTCACTTCTTTTTTTTTTTTTTTTTTTTTTAAACAGAACGAAAAGAAAAATATTAGACACAGATGTCATATACGCACCGGGGTACCTAATTGGCGCACAAATGGCATTATTTTGATAGACATGGTAACCCGGCTATTGTTGTTTATTTAATAATAAATGTATATTTACTTTTATTTCTTTTTTAAATTTATATAAATTATTTTGTTCTATAGTAATTAATTATTTTTTTGCTATTTCCTTTTGAAAATAATAGAAAATAATTAAAAAATACGGTACAATGTAGTAGTTATTCCATCACCCAATTTCGCAAATTATATAAATCGCCAAACCACTCGCCAAATTGTACAGATTGACAAAATTTTTATTTTAAATAACGAAAGAACAAATAAATTAGTATAACATTAATAAATATAAAAATAAAACGTCAAAATAAAAATCACTTGATGACGTAAACACGTGTAACTTGCTAAAAGTCAAGTGAATGTGACATTTAAGATCAAGCATTATTGACATTTAATCTTATAGTTCGAGATAGATTATTTGTCGACGGGATAACTAAGTAGTATCAAAAATATATATGTAACTGGTATTCGAAAACGAGGCTTTCGCCAAATTTTCGTAAAAAAAAAAAAAAAAAAAAAAAAAAAAAAAAAAAAAAAAATCATGCCAAACATGCGGTGCATATATGACATCTGGCGAATATTAAATTGTGTAACAAACCATGACATTTAATTTCAACTTCAAATCAATGTTTTAATTTACCACTCGAACAATAAAAAAAATGCTAACTGGCGAGTTGAAAAAAAGATATTGGCGAGATTTGCACCCGGCTTTTTTTTCTTTCGGCACAGATGTCATATACGGCCCCATATTGGCGCGATTTTTTTCTGACGCCAATGTCATATACGCAACAGGTACTTAACTGGCGCCAAAGTATCGTTATTTTGCTTGATATGGTAAGCCGGATGTTGCTGTTTTTTGCTGTTGATGCGTTCCCCAAATTGGCGTTGGAAAAAAATCGCGCCAATATGTATTGGTCATGCAAAGTGCTCCGCCCGGAACTGTTGATGATAGTCACATGATTTAGGCTATTGTTATAGAGATTGTTTTAAAATATCGGTTGACAAAGACTCTGAATGCTTAATTCATTTTATTTTAGCTTCTTTTCAAATGTTTAACTTATCCTCTTTAATCAAAAACGAAAACAACCATTGGATGTCTTAACAGCAACTGATTCTCCGTTAAATGTTTGCAATCAAAGGGAATTGAATGGAAACCCGTTTACAGGGAGATCTGCACAGCTTTTTCAGTATAATTTAATCTTCTCTAATATTTTAAAAACCCATTAGATTTTTAGATTTTCAGATTCTGCGATGTCTGAACGGGGGTTGGCGAGCGTAGCTTGCAGGGGCAGAGCCCCCTAGTTATATATAATTTAGAAATCTGGTGTTCTTACAATTTTTGTTTCCGAAAAACAGTTTTGATGGTCATAGATGTAAGATCTTGTCCAAATAGATCCTATAAAATTACATAAGAAAATCACTTATTATCATTAAACAAAAATTATAACAAGCTAAAAGTAAAAGAGAAGTACATTTAAGGGCATATAAAAACCGTATAGCACCTTAACTGTCGCGCCCGCAGGTGCGACTGCTATTGGGTTGATACACTGATCTACATGTTTTGTACGCATAATCAGTAACTTTATGCAGATTAATATCGATTAAAAAAACTATTTTTGCAAAACATTTAAAAGAAAAACGAAAAATGCCCAGTTAAACTGACGGCATTGAGCTCACAGGCTATTCACACTAATTGTATGTTATACTCTTATTTCAAAGAATTATTTCAAAGAATAATGCCCCTTGAAAAATAAATTAACGGTTGGTATTACCCCCCCCCCCCCCATTACCCCTCTTTACACTTAACCAATGAGCCTCCAAATATCATCGAGGAAGCACCTTATCGAAATAAACCGGTATACCAAATTTGAAGCAAATCGGATAGAAAACCCATCTATCTAAATTAAGTGGTGGGTATCAGCCCCCCCCCCCCGTTCCGCCCTTTATATTTAACCCCCTGACTGCCGAGCAAAAGGGCAAAATTGTAATGTTTTTTTTCTCTGTAATTTATTATAGATTATTAAAAAAGATGTTTTTTCCAACGCAAAATAAAAAATATTATTGCGTATAGTCACATAAGCCTTGAGCATATTAATCATAACTTAATTTTTCAAATTTATGTTTTATCTGTAGAATTATATTAATTTAAATAATTATTCTGATGCAGTGAAACCTGCAGCTTAGTGAACGGATATATCAGTTCGTGGCGGTGAGAAGGTTAATCAATGAACTTCCAAATCTAATCAGAGAAGCGCCTTATAAGAATAAACTGGTAGTATACCAAATTTAGCAAATTGGATAGAAATCTCCATTTATCTAAATTAAGGGGGATATTAGCCCCCTTTCCCCCCTTTTAGACTTACCCAATGAACCACCAAACCTAACCAGGGAAGCGCCTTATCAGAATGAACCTCGAAAATATTTTTGAAGTAAATCAAGTATTTCTATCAAGAGTTATCGCGTTACGTACATATGTACATATATACGTACGTGCATACATACATACAGAACCGGCGGGCTCATTAGCTCTCAGGCTTTGATAGCCTGTGAGCTAAACAATGTACATGGTAAAACAAAAATCACAAGATTCACAGGTTTAATGAAAGCAGGTGCTCTAATACAAAGCGTCGTCTGTGAACTTGAATAATTTTTTCCTATTGTGTTTAATTTTGGAGAGCATCTCTTTCCATATTCTCAGATTAGTTTATTAACAAGAACGAAAAACCATGAGTCGAGTATAGATTACATAACACTTTCTAACACGTTCAGAATGCAGTAACAAAACTTCACAGTTTATTGTCTGAGCGAAGCGAAGGCTAATACTCAGCGAAATATTACTGTCCGGACACTTTACTACTACGATGGATATTAACGCCATGTCCTACTAAAAAAAAAGCCTAATAAAAACCTTTCGTCAAGCATAACTCAAAAAATATTTGTCGGATTCCGTTTCTGATTGCACCAGAAGGTACCTATGAGGGTCGCCTACTAAATGCACCTACTATGAAAAATAAGTTCCAAACCGTTTAAAAATTATATAGCAAAAAACTCTTGAAAAAGCACAATTTATCTGCATACGTCACAGAAATTTGGTGTGCGTCACTTTGACCGGTTGATGTTTTCGTAGACAACTGGTTTGAACACATGGAGCAAATAAAAAAAAATACGCACGAAGTAATATTGAATAGATCAGTTTCAACCACGTGGTCACAAACCTTGCAACAACCCGTGGCAACCAGATTTGGTGGGCAAACAAATAATAATACAGTATTCCGTACACGGTAACCGTTTTTAGCCTGTTGTATAAAATCTGGCATGTTGTATGACATACAATTGTGGAGGATTAAAACAAAAGACATGAGTGTTTATTGATCGGGGAGGTTATCTTTCTCTGGATGTCTGTCTGTCTATCATACAGCATGCAATTTTCTTGTAAAGGATGATATTATTATGCAGTAAAACCTCCATAACGGACACACCCGATTAGTGGACACCTCTATTTAGCGGGCATTTTTTCGATTACCAACCCTTAAATAACTGTACATTCTTTACTCTCAGTAGGGGACACCTCCAAATAGAGAACAAATTTTGCCCTCCCGAGGTGTTCGCTATTCAGAAGTTTTACTGGTAAAACCTCCATAGCGGACACACCCGATTAGCGGATACCTCTATTTAGCGGACATTTTTTCGATTACCAACTCTTAAATAACTGTACATGTTTTACTCTCAGTAGCGGTCACCTCTAAATAGAGGACAAATTCTGCATTCTCGGGGTGTCCGCTATTCAGAGGTTTTACTGTATATAATATTGATAATTATTTTACAGGGCCGCACAAAAGAATAAGAATATATGAAACGAATATAAACTAAATTCGGGATTGGTAGATCGCTGATGGTAATGTAATTTTAGGATGTTGTTACAATCATCCGCAACATGTTTTTAGAGTTTCGTTCATCTAACGAAACCTTACCTGTCTCACTCCTTTGTCTGTCTGTTTGTCCGTCTGTCACAGAGCCCGTTCTCAGAAACTATATATGTCGGAGACTTGAAAATTTGCATACTTATAGCTGAACACCACACATCAAACGGCAAATAATAAAATTTTGAAAAAGTCTAATATTTAACCCTCTGGGCTCTAACTTGTGTATTTTAAGCAATTTTTCTAACTCAGCCCCTAATTTAATTAAGTTGGAGACATGAAATTTTGCATACTTATAGCTGAACATCTCACATCAAACGACAAATAATAAAATTTTGAAAAAGGCTTAATATTTAACCCTTTGAGCTCTAACTTATGTATTTAAAGCAATTTTTCTAACTCAGCCCCTAATTAAGTTGGAGACATGAAAGTTTGCATACTTATAGCTGAACACTTGCGGTAACATGATAAATCATAAAATTTTGAAAAAGTCATATTTAACCCTCCGGTCTCTAACTTCTGTATTTTAAGCAATTTTTCTAACTCAGCCTCTAATTAAGTTGGAGACATGACATTTTGCATACTTATAGTTGAACATCTCACATCAAACGACAAATAATAAAATTTTTAAAAAGTCTAATATTTAACCCTCTGGGCTCTAACTTATCTATTTTAAACAATTTTTCTAACTCAGCCCCTAACTAAGTTGGAGACATGAAATTTCGCATACTTATAGCTGAAATCCTCACATCAAACGACAAATAATAAAATTTTGAAAAATGTCTGATATTTAACCCTCTGGGCTCTAACTTATGTATTTTAAGCAATTTTTCTAACTCATCCCCTAACTAAGTTGGAGACTTGAAAGTTTGCATACTTATAGCTGAACACTTGCGATAACACGATAAATCATAAAATTTTGAAAAAGTCATATTTAACCCTCCAGTCTCTAACTTCTGTATTTTAAGCAATTTTTCTAACTCAGCCCCTAATTAAGTTGGAGACATGAAATTTTGCATACTTATAGCTGAACACCTCACATCAAACGACAAATAATAAAATTTTGAAAAAGTCTATTATTTAACCCTCTGGGCTCTAACTTGTGTATTTTAATCAATTTTTCTAACTCAGCCCCTAATTAAGTTGGAGACATGACATTTTGCATACTTATAGCTGAACACCTCACATCAAACAGCAAATAATAAAATTTTTAAAAAGTCTAATATTTAACCCTCTGGGCTCTAACTTATCTATTTTAAACAATTTTTCTAACTCAGCCCCTAGCTAAGTTGGAGACATGAAATTTCGCATACTTATAGCTGAAATCCTCACATCAAACGACAAATAATAAAATTTTGAAAAATGTCTGATATTTAACCCTCTGGGCTCTAACTTATGTATTTTAAGCAATTTTTCTAACTCATCCCCTAACTAAGTTGGAGACTTGAAAGTTTGCATACTTATAGCTGAACACTTGCGATAACACGATAAATCATAAAATTTTGAAAAAGTCATATTTAACCCTCCAGTCTCTAACTTCTGTATTTTAAGCAATTTTTCTAACTCAGCCCCTAATTAAGTTGGAGACATGAAATTTTGCATACTTATAGCTGAACACTTCACATCAAACGACAAATAATAAAATTTTGAAAAAGTCTATTATTTAACTCTCTGGGCTCTAACTTGTGTATTTTAAGCAATTTTTCTAACTCAGCCCCTAATTATGTTGGAAACATAAAAATTTGCATACTTATAGCTGAACACCTCACATCAAACGACAAATAATAAAATTTTGAAAAAATCTAATATTTAACCTCTAATATTTTGTCTCGCGCAATTTTTAAATTTAAACTGCTTTGCAATACTATTTTTTGTTCATTTTGCATAATAAGTGTAATGTGACGTAATTTGTTCTATTTCAGATTTCTACCGCATGTTAATGAATTTATTTTACAATATCCTTTGTCTTTTAAAATTCACATGTAAATATAGTTTTTATGGCGTAATTTCCAATAATCTTTTTATACCTAATTATTTAATTCTAATTTGAAGGTTTTTTTCTGTTTATAATAGTAACGTGTAAATATTTTTTTTTATTTGAAGCAAATATTATTGTTTGCTCTGTTTATACAGTTGGCAACAGTTTAAATTAATACCATTTTCTAAAATATGTAAAAAATATCTGTCAAAATGCTGAATATTTGAATTTAAAATAGAAATAAAACCTCACAAAATGAGTCAAATTAAAAAAATTAATGAAATCTGCAGACCGGGATCTTCTATTGAATAAAATGATCTAAAAATGATTAAATTCCCATGTATAGTTTTTGCTCTTATAATTTTTTTTTTTAATGGAACGATTTTGTCCAACTTTAACATTAAATATCTCTTAAAATAGTTCTTCGATTTGAAAACTGTATGCATTAATGTGCTTATCGAACATTTCGCTATAATACCACTGATTTTCATATATTTGTATGCAATAGTTTTCTTAATATTAACGAAGAAAGACCTCCAGTCACAAAAAATTCAAAACCGCCGGCGGCAGCGGTGACAGCGTTAGTTACTTTTTATAGAATAGAGAGATATATAAAAATGAAAACTTGTCTATCTGTCTGTTTGTAATTCTATAAAAAATCCACAATTTGGAAGCCAAAATTGTGAAGAGATATGTACATGTGTATTAAAACATGGCCGAGACAACTAAAGTAATCCGGAATCGAAATAACTTATAGTTCATTTTTAATTAATAAAAAACCACCAGTTTACCAGCAATTTCTTATCAAATTTAAACATTTTTCGTTATAGCAGTTGCCAACAATTAAAAAACGCAATAAAATTATTAGTACAACAATTAATTTTCTACTGCAAGATTTCCACGTGAAAAATGAAAATGAAATAAATAGCTTGCCGAATTTAAAAAAAAAAAGGTGAATATTACGTCATAACTTTTCTATTGCAAGATGTTCACGTGAAATATGAAAATGAAATAAATGGTTTGACGAATTTAAATGAACGTGAATATAACTTTTCTATTTCAAGGTTTCCACGTGAAGGAGGAAAATATTACGTCATATTTGAAATATAAAGGGCATGGTGTATATAGTATAAGTCATATGAGTGTGAAAAATGTATTGAAGCATGATAAAACTCGATTAGGGAAATATTGGCGTATTTTAACATTATTGCTCCAATTATATATTGAAATAAGTTCATTTATAGCTGTATTCTTTTGCGTCTGTTATATGCATTTATACATTTTTATGTAGCGTTTTCATATGATTCATTCAACAACATTTCGACTGCTTTTTTTAATGTTTGTTATGTGTTGTATGTTAAATTTTGAAATTGATTTTTCAGAACAAACATCCTTCAAATTCTGGGCAACGCCGGCACTTTAGTTTGTAACGGATAAATGGCTTTTGTATCTGTACATCTAATGCTAATATTATAAAGCGTTATAATATTATAAAGTATATAATATTATTAATGCTTGTACGTTTGTGAGGTGTTATCTCTGAAACTACATAGCCAACTTAAAAAAAATGTTGGTGGCCATCTCTGCTCCGAAAAAAAGACTATTTTATGTCAGTGCAAGAACCTACATCGCTGCAGGAGCAAAAAAGTTCTAAAATTGTGATTTCTGCGATATTGATTGGGTTAGAAACTTTAAATTTGGTGCGGTAGTTACTTTTAAGATGTAAATACTCGTAATGAACGCTCTTTAAAAAGTTCAATTTGACGGATAAACGTAAAAATTTCTAGAAAGGTTCTAAACTATGATTTATTTGGAATACTGAAATTTTTGGGATACTGTTGGGGTTAGAAACTAGAACTTTGGAATGGTAGTAATTAATAAGATGTAAATGCTCGTTGTAGAACGAATTCTAAACAATAGAAAGACTAAACAAAGCGGAAAAAGATCTAAAGATGATCTAAGTAACAAAGAACATGGAACTGTTAGGAATATAAACATGAAAATTGACATGGCTGTATTTATCATGACGTAAATTCTCGTAATAGAACAATTTCTAAAAATGTCGCTATATAAAAATGTGCAGAAACAAAAAACTTTCAAAAATTTTCTATTTCTCTGTTACTACTGAGCCCAAAATCTTGAAATTTTGCTTCGGGTTAGTTTTAAAATATACAATTGTCTCTATGAATGGTTTCTAAAAAAATTTAAATTTAAAAAGTCCTTCCGGCCAGTGCCGGTAGGAAGAGGTAGCTTTGATATTCCTTATTTTAAAAAAGCCAACATATATTATTCAAACACACGAAGCTCAATTAAGTGGAAACCGAATGTAGGAGATTCAATACTAATTTTTATCAATACTAAATCATTATGAATGAGAATTTCGCGAAATTAGTCAGCTTTATCCAAACTGCTTTTATTTAAAGTAACTTATATTTGGCTGCCAAATTCGGCGATTTCTTAAAGTGCCTGCCACTTTAAGACAACATGGTGGATGAGGCTAACCAGTGAACTTGGTCGAGACATTAGTAATTGCTGTGCACGTGCTCACTCACATCGGAATCGGTTGATATATACGAGTGCTGTCTCAGGCAAAAAATCAGATTTTTCAAAATGTCACCCACATTAGAAATTGAAACTGCTATATCTGAGCCATTTTCTAAGATAAAGACAAACAAAAAATGCTCCTGAATCCTTATATCAAGGTCAAATACTTAAGAAACCTTTTTCAATTTCTAATTTTTTTGCACCTCTCTTTAAATATATATATTTTTTAATTTAATGGCCGCCATTTTGAAACAAGATGGATGATGAAGCTGGCCAGCGAACTTGGTCGAGATATTGATGTATACTATCCACATGCCTTCTTCCATCGAAATAGGTGAATACGTGTGGTATCGCGAGACAAATACAAGATCGTTTCAAAGTGTTAGCCATGATAGAAATTCAAAGTGCTATAATTCAACCATTTTTTAAGATATAAACAAAAGAACAAATTTTCAGAAACAAAAACTGCTCCAGAATCTTTGTATCAAGGCCAAACACATAAAAAAAATCTTTTTCATTTTCCAATTTTTTAATACCTCATTTTAAATTTTAAATTACATTTTTTTTAAAAAATGGCAACCCTTTTGAAACAAGATGGCGAATGAAGCTGGCCAACGAACTCGGTCGAGACATTGGTATGTACTATGTACAGACCAAGTTACATTCAAATCGGTTCATAAATACGCCTGTTATCGCGTGACAAAAATCAGGTCGTTTTAAAATGCCAGCCAAATAGAAATTCAAAATGTTATAACTCAGCCATTTTTTTAGATATAGACGAAACAAAACCTGTTCCGGAATCTTTGTATTAAGGTCAAACACATACAAAAAAACTCTTTTTCATTTTTCCAATTTTTTGGTATCTCATTTTAAATTTAATTTTTTTTTAATTTTTTTAAATGGCCGCCATTTTGAAACAAGATGGCGGATGAAGCTGGCCAACGAACTCGGTTGAGTTATTTGTATGTACTATGTACACACCAAGGTACATCCAAATCGGTTCATAAAAACGTCTGTTATCACGTGGCAAAAATCAGGGCGTTTCAAAATGTCAGCCACACTAGAAATTCAAAATGCTATAACTCAGCCATTTTTTAAGGTACAGACGAAACAAAAACTGCTCCCGAACCTTTTTATCGAGGTCAAACACATAAGAAAAAAATATTTTTTCAATTTTCAATTTTTTGGTACCACATTTCAAATTTAAATTTTTCTTAAAATTTTAAATGGCCGCCATTTTTAAACAAAATGGCGGATGAAGCTGGCCAACGAACTCGGTCGAGACATTGGTCTGTACTATGTATAAACGAAGTTGCATCTAAATCGGTTCATAAATACGCCTTTTATCGCGTGACAAAATTCAGGACGTTTCAAAATGTCAGCTTCGCTAGAAATTCAAAATGCTATAACTCAGCCATTTTTTAAGATATAGACGAAACAAAAACTGCTACGGAGTCTTTGTATAAAGGTCAAATACATAAGAAAAAAATATTTTTCCATTTTCAATTTTTTGGTACCACATTTCAAATTTTAAATTTTTTTAAAATTTTTAAATGGCCGCCATTTTGAAACAAAATGGCGGATGAAGCTGGCCAACGCACTCGGTCGAGACATTGGTCTGTACTATGTATAAACGAAGTTACATCCAAATCGGTTCATAAATACGCCTTTTATCGCGTGACAAAATTCAGGACGTTTCAAAATGTCAGCTTCGCTAGAAATTCAAAATGCTATAACTCAGCCATTTTTTAAGATATAGACGAAACAAAAACTGCTACGGAGTCTTTGTATAAAGGTCAAATACATAAGAAAAAAATATTTTTCCATTTTCAATTTTTTGGTACCACATTTCAAATTTTAAATTTTTTTAAAATTTTTAAATGGCCGCCATTTTGAAACAAAATGGCGGATGAAGCTGGCCAACGAACTCGGTCGAGACATTGGTATGTACTATGTACACACCGAATTACATCCAAATCGGTTAATAAATACGAGAGTTACAGTGTGACATAGGTCATATATATATATATATATATATATATATATATCAATTTTGAACGGAGGGTGGTTTCGGGGTCTGGGGTCATGATCGATGAAAATACACCAAAATTTCTTGCAATCGCTTTCCTCCGAACGGCTGCAATAGGTAGCTTTTTTGTAAAGAAAGCTACCTAAAAGATGAAATTAACGGAAAGCGATCTCAATTACCATTAATTTGGATTTATTAGGTACAGCAACTTTAAATATTTCATAATGCTGCATTTCCTCCGCAAAACATGCGATTTAAATGCAACAAAACGGATAAATACCCACCTAGCATTAAATAAATTGTGTAAATATTGAATAAAGACCTGTATGAAACAGTGAGTAGATTGCCCGAAAGTACTTGTTAAAGTGTTCCTTCTCTAGGCTTTTCTCTCTCTCGCCAAGGCCACTAACAGAGGGAAGTGCCGTTTTAAATGTGATATGAATTTTTTATCCGATTCATTTTTTCCAGACATTTTATCATAAGTTCATATTCTCAATTATCATTAGTAGATTTTTTACATATTAACTTATTCTGGTGAAATTTTGTAATCGGGTTCATATTGGCGTATGTTAGCTTGCATGATTTGCTGAATAAATAAGTATGGATTTGTAAATTACTTCAAATGACACTTTGACAGCTCAAAAGTTATGCAGACGATATATTCAGATCTTGTATCATACTTTATGTTGTAATCATTGCCGATTTCTTTTATTTAATACATGCTAAATACAGCTCAACTTGTGCAGAATATGTTTGAAAACAAAACAATACAGCGTATGTAGTGGCCAGCATACACTCATCATTTAAATCCGATCGAGCATATCTAAAACACACTCTAACGAAGCATTGCATGCCACTTTTGATGTATTCGGTACTTTGATACTATATTAGATTTTGAGAATAGAATTCCTTAAATGTTATCGACAACCTCATTGCATCCGTGGAAAACAGATATTGTACAATATTAACTATTCCGGGGGAGCACACACCATATAAAGTATAGTCCATTCTTTTTAAACATCATATATTTGTCATTTAAAGTTACTCAAATTGCTGCGGAGCGTCTGATTATGCTCTTGACATCATTTTATACAGTTAAAATTCCGATATAAGTAAATTAGTGTTTTATTTTCTATTTTACTTTTAATATATTGCGTACTTTCAATTTTATATCCATGCATGGCTGCCTTGAATGGTTTGATTTCCCATTTTTTTAAACAGTGTATATGAATTTATATATAAGATTTTGTAATTCTACAATTCGTTTATTTTCATCATTTCAATTTTTCACAGTATATGGACAATTAAAGATAACATCTCATTTTCTTTGCTTCCACATGTGATTATTAAATCTATGTTCTCAGTAATATCGCTCAGACTAATCCCTCTGAGGGAAGTCCTAGTTAAGGTATAATATCTGAATAAACAATTTGAAAAACGCATAACGCATTTGAAAACCTAATTTATGCTATTACAATTAATAGTCGCGAAAATATAATTTCTTAGTCTTCTTTTTGCAGTCCTGTATAGGATCTATACATTTTTATACATACTACATAGTATGCTAAACGTAGTTCTGTTAAACGAATACAACGGATAAAATTTTCCATTCAGCAATTTCCATGAATAAATGGAAATATAGGGTAAGTGCAACAGTAGTCTGCCACTTTGAGAAAAAATACGTTATGAATAGCTTTTTTTTTTGGCTTCAAATGAAATATTACAATCCCCTTATATGTAGCAATCCTTTATACGTCATAAGCGATTCAGCAAAGAATTGTGGGTAATTGCATTAGTAATCAACCATTTTTTATTTGGTTGCGGTCAAATAACCGTTTTTGCTATTTTTTTGTTAACCGATGACAAAATTTTCAAAAGACAAGTATTAATTTATTACTTTCTTCTGTCTTCAATAGAAGAAAGTATTGTAATCGAAATTTTTTTCGACTTCCGGTTTTCGACGGATTTACACGTTTTAGGGGTCAGAGATCCCAAAAATCATGTTTATGGAAAATATCTGTCTGTCCGTGTGTCCGTCTGTCCGTCTGTCTATCGCATTGTACCATCAAAAAGTGTATGAGGTTATGCATAGAATTGAACCAAATTTCTATTTTAAGTTTTTGGCTATGGCAAGCAGGTCCTTTCTGAATTTGGAAAAATTCCGCCGGAAGAGGGAGCTATAATTGCGATCTGTGTGCCATTTTAATTATTGTACCATCGAAAAGTGTATGAATTTATGCATAGAATTGAACCAAATTTTTTGTGTACGTTTCTGTCTATGGCAAGCAAGTCCTCCCTGAATTTGAAAAAAATCTGCCGGAAGGGGGGGCGCTGTAATAGCAATGTTTGTGTCATTTTCTTTATTGTACTATCAAAAAGTGTATAAAATTATGCATACAATTGAACCAAATATTTTGTTCATGTTTTTCGCTTTGGCCAACAAGTCCTCCTTGAATTTGGAAATATTGCGCGGTAAAAGGGCTCTGTGATAGCGATTTTTGTATACTTTTTTTTATTTTTCTTAGTTCTATTGCCCATCGGCGGCTCGTACAAAGGCGGGAACTCGCTTCCTGCTAAGCCGGCTATTCGCAAACATCTTATAACAGCAGAATAAGGAAATCTATTAATTTTAACAAATATCATGATATAGATTAACTCGTTTTTAGTTCGTTTAATTGACTGAAGCAGAAATTTAAGATGAAAATTTAAGTTGGTATAGTATTGAACTAATAATATTGAAGTATTAACATGTGTAACTAGTTTTTGAAATATTAAGATGTATAAGATAGATGAAAGTTTTTGGGATTGGCACATCCAACTAGGTTTTTATTATTTTCTAAAATTATAAGTCTGTACTGTTAAAAAGTTTGTTAAACTAATGTTTTTCAGTATAAAAATTAAATAAGTGTGTTTGTATTAATTAATTTTAATATGGCCAATTATTGGGTATTATATTTACTTACATATTCAGTAATCGTCCACCACGTTTTACTACTGGCTAAAAGCCCATTTCACTTTTTTGAGTCCATTTTTAAGGATTAGAATTTTTTGCAATGTTATTTTCGCAATTTGAGATTTATATAGCCTTTTACTTGCATTTTATTTTATGCACACTATATATAAGGTGTCCTGGGGTAATAACACCACCAATTTTTACGGCTTAGTAGTTTGATTTTTGTCCCCAAAACAAATATAGGATTTGATCCAGCAACTTATTAATTATGTATACAAGAAAGACTATTTTATCAGGTATCTATTCATAAAACGTAGTGGCGTGATTTCTTGACCAATGCTATTTGGCCTTAAAACGCCATGCAAACAAAATTATAAAATAAGATGGAATAATGGCACGTAATTTGTCCAGTTCTAAAAATACAAACTCTACAGCTTTAGAAATTGACAAATTGCTTTTATTTACCATTAATTGCGATATCAGGATGTAGTAATAATCATACGATATTTTATTCTTCTGACATAAAAAAATTAGCAGCACTTAGGACGCACAAATTTCTCTTTAACTTTTTTAGTTTTCAACAATGACAATAATGGTCTCTCGTGTATAAAATAAAAAAAAAACAAATAAAAAATATGGTTCTGCCACTGATAAGAATCAAAATGGGTAATAACACTAGTGGAAGGCGTTATTACCCCGATATGCATTTTGCGCAATATATTTTAAACTACAAGCTACCTCGCGAATACATCCAAAATCTCCCACAACATTTTGAAACAATTTGAAATTTCACTAGTTGGATGTGCCAGTCCCAAAACTTTCTTCTATCTTATACATCTTAATATTTCAAAAAGTAGTTACACATGTTAATACTTCAATAATATTAGTTCAATGCCATACCAACTTTGATTTTCATCTTAAATTTCCGCTTCAGTCAGTTAAACGGACTAAAAACGAGTTAATCCGAGTTATCTATATCATGATATTTGTTAACATTAATAGTTTTTCCTTATTCTGTTGTTATCAGCTATTTGCAAATAGCCGGCTTAACAGGAAGCAAGTTTCCGCCGCTGCACGCGCCGCCGATGGGCAATAGAACAATGAAAAATCAAGAAAAGTATACAAAAATCGCTATCACAGAGCCCTTTTACCGCGCAATATTTCCAAATTCAAGGAGGACCTGTTGGCCATATCCAAAAACATGCACAAAAAATTTGGTTCAATTGTATTCATAATTTTATACACTTTTCGATGGTACAATTAAAAAAATGGCACAAACATCGCAATTACAGCGCCCCCTTCCGGCAGATTTTTTTCAAATTCAGGGAGGACTTGCTTGCCATAGCCAGAAACATACACAAAAAAATAGTTCAATTTTATGCATAACTTCATACTCTTATTGATGATACAATAATGAAAATGGGGCAGACATCGCAATTATAGCGCCCCCTTCTGGCGGAATTTTTTCAAGTTCAGGGAGAACCTACTGACCATAGCCTTATACATATACAAAAATTTGGTTCAATTCTATGCATAATTTTATACAGTTTTCGATGGTACAATAAGGAAAATGGCACAGACATCGCTATTACAGCGCCCCCTTCCGGCAGATTTTTTTCAAATTCAGGGAGGTCTTGCTTGCCATAGCCAGAAACATACACAAAAAAATAGTTCAATTTTATGCATAACTTCATACTCTTATTGATGATACAATAATGAAAATGGGGCAGACATCGCAATTATAGCGCCCCCTTCTGGCGGAATTTTTTCAAGTTCAGGGAGAACCTACTGACCATAGCCTTATACATATACAAAAATTTGGTTCAATTCTATGCATAATTTTATACAGTTTTCGATGGTACAATAAGGAAAATGGCACAGACATCGCTATTACAGCGACCCCTTCCGGCAGATTTTTTTCAAATTCAGGGAGGTCTTGCTTGCCATAGCCAGAAACATACACAAAAAAAAATAGTTCAATTTTATGCATAACTTCATACTCTTATTGATGATACAATAATGAAAATGGGGCAGACATCGCAATTACAGCGCCCCCTTCTGGCGGAATTTTTTCAAGTTCAGGGAGGACCTACTGACCATAGCCTTATACATATACAAAAATTTGGTTCAATTCTATGCATAATTTTATACAGTTTTCGATGGTACAATAATGAAAATGGCACAGACATCGCTATTACAACGCCCCTTCCGGCAGATTTTTTTCAAATTCAGGGAGGACTTGCTTGCCATAGCCAGAAACATACACAAAACAATTAGTTCAATTTTATGCATAACTTCATACACATTTCGATGGTACAATATTCAAAATGGCACAAAAATCGCTATTACAGTGCCTCCTAGCGGCGAATTTTTTTCCAAATTTAGGGAGGACCTACTTGTCATAGCCAAAAACTTAAAAAAAATTTTTGGTTCAATCCTATGTATAATTTCATACACTTTTCGATGGTACAATATTCAAAATCGCACAAAAATCGCTATTACAACGCTCCCTACCGGCGAATTTTTTCCAAATGCAGGGAGGACCTGCTTGCCATAGCCAAAAACTTAAAATAAAAATTTGGTTAAATTCTATGCATAACTTCATACACTTTTTGATGGTACAATGGCGACAGACAGACGGACACACGGACAGACAGACATTTACTATAAACATGTTTTTTGAGATCTCTGACCCCTAAAACGTGTAAATCCGTGAAAAACCGGAAGTCGAAAAAAATTTCGATTACAATACTTTCTTCTATTGAAGATAGAAGAAAGTAAAAAGATAAATTAATCAAAAATCGTTATAATTGTTATGGATAGAAGTAGAAGTATTTAAAATATTGGACTGAAACTCGACATAGCTGTTGCTTACCCCCACAGAACAGGTTTTTCATTACGGAAATTTTAAAGTGTGAATGTGCGGAAAGCATATTTAAAACGATGATTTATTTGGGAATCGCAAGGGCTGTTGCTAGAAACTTGAAATTTTATATGGATTTTACTTTTAAGACATACATGCACTCACAAAGTAGGTTATAAGATATTCGAAATTTGAAGGGGTGAAATGTTTCTCGCAATCATCTAGCGGGTTATTAGGATGAAATTTCAACAAATTGCGTTTTAATTAGTAATATTTAAACACTCTGCGGAAATATAACTTCTTCCTAATTTTAATAGGCGAACAAATATAATTTCTCCCTAATGTTAATAAGCACACAAATATCATTTGTCATATTTCAATAACCTCAAACCAACGGATTGTGATAGCATTTCAATAATATAAAATAAAACTGATTACCTGGTTGATTAACTCAATAGTCAGGAACAATATTAACTATAGGTTAACTATTGGGCTTTAAAGTCCCATCTTCTGCCTCTATAGAACTTAAATTTTAAAAAATGATGCTAACATTGTTCATTTTCAAAGGAACTGGCACTTTAAAATATACATTACACAGAATATCAATAATCGATACAATAATCGATGTCTGTGACATGTTAAAATTTCACATCGAAACTCGATCTGTTAGTACCTACAGAATGGCGAATTGACGGCCTATTCTGATCATATCGTACGAAGATATCACGAACCAGATAGTAATATCTTTACTGTACTAATCTAAATATGCAACATATTAAAATTTCATTCCGAAATTCGATTATGCGATAGTACAACTAAAAGGAAGAATTGGCGCCCCGTTTTTCACATATCTTATCGAGATATCACGAAACAGATCAAGCATTTGTATTATACTAATCTGTAACTTTAATCATTAACATTTCATGCTCGAAATTGAAAACGAAATAGTACCGCCAAAATAATGAGTTGGCGACCCGTTATGCTTGTATAGATAGTACTCAGATACCACGATCAGACTAAAATACTTAAATCGTATTAATCGAAAGAGACATATTAAAATTTCATTTCGAAATTCAATGGCCAGATAGTACCGCCAAAATAAGAATTGGCGCCTCATTCTGCTCATATCATTCAAAGATATTACGAGGCAGACTGTAATATTTGTAATGTACTATTCGAGATATGCAATTTATTAAAATTGTACTTCGAAACTCGATGACGAGATAGTACCGCCAAAATGAAGAATTGGCTCCGCGTTCTGCTCATATCTAACCATGAAATCCCAAGGCAAACTGAAATATTTGCATTGTACTAGTCGAGATATGCAATATATTAAAATTCCATCCAGAAACTCGATGACATGATAGCAACGCTAAAATGACGATTTCGCGCTCCCTGCTGCTAATATCATACCAAGATATGCATCGACAGATCAGTCATTTATATTCTGTTAATAATCTTGCCCTACATCATAATTTCATTTAGAAAAAAGATGACGCAATAATTTTTTCTCTGCCCGCCGCCTAGTCTACGATGGCTAAACACAAAATTTGAAATGCCGACTACTAGATAATTTGGTACTTTTAACTTTACTTTCCATCAGAAACAAGAATGAAAAATCGTGCTTCAAGAATAGATTACAAAGGCACTTCCCATGACTTGCAGAATTCTTTAACGAAATTTAGCTGCTTAATACTGTAAAAAAAGTAAACATTTTAGAAAAGGCATAATACTTTTCAAAACCAGATTACAGTCCCTAACTGGAAAAGTAGTCCAAATCTTTTGTGCAGTCCTGTATTTAATCTAAAGATTTGTATATTATTCTATACATAGTATGAAAACTTAGTATAGTAAGAAAATGAATAACAAATTGAAAATTCCCCTCCAGCAATTTCTACCACTATACAGAAACATACTTGAATAATTTTGTACAGCCCTGTATATTACCAACAGATTTTTATATGCCGCACATATTAAGCTAAAATTTAATTCAATCTAAAATGTGGTTAAAACTACTGAAATCACACTTCCATACATTATTATCCCTGAGAGGTCATGTATTCAGTACTTTGCATGGCCATGTATATGATTTTATTTATATTATACAAACATCTCTTAGTATACTAATTATAGTTCAGCTTGTAAGAGCATAACTCAGTTAAAAACCTCCTTTAAGCCATTCACGCTGATACTCCGCAAAGCTTACAAACTCTTTTGTGTAGCCTTGTATATGATCTATATTAGTTATACACACCACATACTAAGTAAAGATTTAATTAAATTTAAAAACGCATGTCATAAACGAAATCACACTTCCAGCAATTATCGCTAATAAAAAGATACAGTACTGTATCCTAATTTTTTGTGTGTCGCTGTAAATGAACGATAAATGTTATGCATGTCATGTTATACAACAAGTATATTGTAGTAAGCCTCAGTAATGTATATCAATTTCGTTATATTTGAAATAGTGCATCAGATGTAAAATATGCTGCAAACCGTTTTTCCCCTGACACGATTATGTAAAAGGATTCTTTTGCGTGGCCCTGTAAATGAATAATAAGTACTTTGGACCCCATATTGTCCAGAATGCATAGTTTAGTGCCCTTCATAAATGCATATCAATTTCATTATGTTTGAAATGGCCAACATAAATGAAATAAACTTGAAACAATTTTTTCGCATTGAACGTAATGTATCGGAATATTTTTGACTGTCCCTGTAGATGAACTATAAATTCTACATACTTTATTTTCAATAGCGATCGTGTTATTGTTAACGCCAATAACATACAAAAAATTCAGGGAGATTCGAGTATATTTACGAGTGTTAGAGCTCTGACAGACTAGAAACAATCCAAATTCACAAACACATTTAAACTATATTGGAAAGTGTTAAAAACTAATATTTTAAATTATTACTGAAACATTATAAGAACTAAGGGATCGTACCCGGGCTTCCCGGGTTACAGAATATAGGTGAAAACATTTTTTTTTAAATTGAAAACTAATAATATTTTATATGCAATAATTTTTTTACACTACCCACTAACATTAAAAAAGCATTTTTCATATGAAAAATATGAATTATACAATCAAATAAAGTTTTGAAATTTATCAAAAGCGATATTTCCTTAATAGCCGCATGCTAAGAGTTATTTGACCAAGATTTACTACTTACGCCATCCCTTTATATTCTGATATGTTCAGGGCTTTAAGCGCATAGTTCAATTACATGTCTGTTAAATTTGTGTTTTATTTATATTATTTTATTTATTTATTTATAGGAAAGTTTTTTTAATGGATATTAGCCATTAGAAAATGATGAACTCTTTATGTTGTTTTAAGGGAAAACGGATTAATCTTTCGTAATCGAGCTCCGCGCGATATGGATGAATTAAAAGAAAAAATATTTTATGCTTTAAAATTGTTTTTAAAACCATAGACAATCAGTAAACTGAGATGCACTTTGCAAACGAATTCCATTTGAAATTTTTTTCCCTATTTGGTGATCTAAAAATTTAAATTGTACTACTACAAATATGTTAGATTTATGTTTTTTTAGTATTATTCCTTTATTTGTTTATTAAGAAAGTATTAATTTCGTTATACAAAAATAGACAGAAACAAATGCTGAACAGTACTTGCTGCTTTATGTGCAAAATGTTTATCATAGCAAACGCGGTAGCGTTAAGCTATAATATGATTAAGAAATAGAAAATGCAAACGACTTTCTTAAATTTCTGGCGAACCAGTTGACGTACAACAATGATTTTTCTTTTGAAAGATAGAACTCGACGAGACGAATAAACTGATAGCATTTAAAAAATTACTGTAGCTTTCAGTAGTTTTTTATTTAACCTTAAACGAAAAAATGAAGACACAAAATTCAACAAAGTGTAGCTAACGTTCCAGTGAGTGGATTAACTTCGTTTTTGTTTTATTTTGATCCTCTTGTTAAAACTTAGAATAGGTTTTTTTTTCATCTTTGTATGTTTGACGGTCGCTGAGAAAATCGAATTTGTCTTTTATAATGTCTCCATAAAATAATAGAAATCTCTCCTTTTCATTTTCTAATTTTCTAATTCAATAACTTATTTCGTGTTGCCACTCCCTAAAAAGCAGTACAATAATAATAAAAAAAAGGATAACACGTGTACTTTTATTTTCATAAGTCAATAAAAATTGAAATTCAACTGACAGATTTTTGTATTTTTGAAACCGACGTCAATCTAAGCAGATAATGCATAATTTTCATAAATATATATATAAACTTTCTTGATTAATATTTTGAACTGGAGTAATAGACACAATGGAGCACAAACGAGTTGATAGAAAAAAAAAAAAAAAAACAGGGTAAATCCCAAGCTTCTGTTCAGAAGCTAAATGTAATTTTTTTTTAATTATCATCATAACATCCTGACTTACACAAGCGATAGGTATGCAGTAATATAAATACTTCACATACTAAGCATACCTTAAAAAATACCCTTCCATCTATTTTAAATAAGGAAGAGATGTCATATATACGCACCAGAGTACATAACTGGCGCGATAATGCATTATTTTGCCTGATACGGTTACTGAGCTATTGTTGTTTATTTATCAATTATTTTTTTATTTACTTTTATTTTATTTATTAAAAGTATATAAATTGTTTGGTTCTATAGTTATTAATTAAACTTTTCATTATTTATAGTTATTTCTTTTTAAAAAAATAGAAAGTAATTTAAAAATATATCTGTAACTGCTATTCGAAAACGGGGTTTTCGTTAAATTCGCGTCAGGAAAAAACTTCGCGCCAAACCCGTTGTGTATATGACATCTGTGCCTTAAATAATTAGGGTTTCGTTTAACTTTAGGTACTTTTGCTTGAGATATTGTCGAAAATGTACAGCAAAAAGATACGGTACTACTGGATTATCCCGTCGACCAGTTTCGCCAAACTATTCGTCAAATGATACAAACTGACATAATTTTTATTTTAAACAACGGAAGAATAAACAAATTAGTAAAACATTAATAAAAATACTAATAAAAACTTGGGCACAGATGTCATATACGCTCCATATTGGCACTATTTTTTCCGACGCCAATTTGGCAAAAACATCGTTCATATATCATCTATATCCGGGTTACTATATTAAGTAAAATAACGACACTTTGGCGCCAGTTAAGTACCTAGTGCGTATGTGACATTGGCGGCGTCAAATAAATCGCGCCAATATGATATCTGTGCCAAAACTTGAATTAAAAATCACTTGATGACGTAACAAACACGTGTATCGTGTTTAATGTCAAGTGAATGTAACATTTGCTATGATCCATTATTGTCATTTAATCTTATAGTTTGGCGATAATTTTTTGGTCGACAGGATAATCAAATTGTAACAAGCAGGGATGTAGTGGAGGGTATACGGGGGTATACGCCGTATACCCTCTGGATTTTTTTAAGGTACACCGTATACCCTCTGTTTCTCAAGAAAGCTTATTGCATATATACACGAGGGTATACCCTCTGCCTTGAGCGTATACCCTCTGCTTAGAACGTATACCCTCTGTTTTATTTACGACTACACCACTGGTAACAAGTATGGTACAGATGTCATATACGCACCATGTTCGCGCGATATTTTTTCTGACGACAATTTGGCGAAAACCTCGTTTTCGAAGACCAGTTACATATATATTTTTAAAAAGGAATAAACAATAAATTTAAAAAAGTTTAATTAATAACAATAGCACAAAACAATTTATATAAATTTAAAAAAGAAAATAAAAGTAAATAAACAATTTATTAATAAATAAACAACAACATTCGGGTTACCATATCAAGCAAAATAATAAAACTTTGGCGATAGTAAGTACCACTGTGCGTATATGACATTGGCGTCAGAAAAAAATCGCGTCAAGGTGATGTTCATATGACGTGTGGCGATTCAAGTACACTTCGGAACGTTACTTTGAAATCGGTGAGTTTCATCGCCAAAATCGCCAAGATGCTTAATGATCATCGCCATCGAATATATAAATAATGCCATATTTGCAAACTTATAGGTCAAAATATAAGGGGAACCTCGGTTCACAACCATCTCTGTTTATGACCAGTTCGGTTTATGTCCAACTTCGATGATCAAAATTTGACTCGGTGGGCGTGCAATATCTCGGTTCACGATCAAAGCTGCCTAATAGTTCAGTTGGCAACCCTCACATAACTGTTGTTATTAGTCAAGTTTGGAGTAAGGCGTACATATCAGAGAGCTTTGTGTACCTTTATTACTGTAAAAAAAATAACTTTTTGTTTTACTTTTACTCAGGTTTGAGCTAATATTAGCTCTCATTATGGCTTCTAAGAATGAAAAAGTGCTTAGTGATAGCAGTAATAGAAGTTTAAGCGAATTACTGTTCAATAAAAGAAATTGTAGCAAAACATGAGAACGATGTTAGTATAACCGGTCTAGCTAAACGATACGATGTGGACTCAGCCTTCGATTTCCACGATAATCTATATATATTACGCTATCGTATGTGTCACAGAAATCGCGATTATTTGTTAATTGTTTAATGGCAACGCTCGAATGAAACGCATCTCATTATTTATAGAACAACATTTAATGCCTCTCCATACCTATAAGGGGGGGGGGGGGATTACCATAGGCTGGACCCTGTTCTATCGCCAAACACCGCCAAATTTGTCGCCAACTTGGTGATATATCGTCAAATACCTGTAGACTTCCATTGTAAACCAACAGGGTTTACTTGTTTAGAGAGAATCAACAAATTGAGATATTTTAATGCAACAAAAAATAATATCAGTTTAAGGAATTATATTAATTATATTTAAGGGAGCCCAAGTAAATTAAATTATGAATAAAAATAACGTGAATTTGATTTAAAAACTCTGAACCTCTTAAAACAGTGTGCATTACTTGGTTAAATAGTGCATTATTGTGCGAAATAAGAAAAAAGTATTGGGAATATTTAAAAGCAACTCAGATTTATTTATATTCAATATATAATTATCAAAAAATTTAAATGACTAGTATTAAAAAATGCTCTGACGAGCACCAAAAAAGGCTAATATGTTTTTAAGTATAAAAAAGGGTTTGACAAGTGTTTCTAATTGAGCATGAAAAAGGACAAGGGGTCCCTTCTTGGCTGCAGCTCACTGTCAATGCCAACTTTGAAAAAATCATATTTGCGCCTTTTTCCATATAAAAAAAATCAGCCACAGTTACGATAAAAATGTGTAGTGTAAAGACACAGCCAGTAAAGACGCAGCCTGATTAAATATGAACGTAAGGCGACTTAGTACCAAAAATCTTAGTTCCTGCAGCATATCACACTCATGCAGTGCCACCAAGCACGCGCGCAGTGTAGAACTGTACAGAAAACTGATTTGTAGTGCAATGCAGACTGTTGCAGCACTCTGCACAGGAACAATTCTACATGTGCAGGCATAACAGTATAATGCATTCATTGATTGTTGAAATTATATCCAAGTGGCTGTAAGATCCTGTGGCTGTAAGATGTACTATGCAGTACAACAGTGCATATGTAAATTATAAACGAACATTAGACGCATACACCTTTAATACGGAAGTACAAAAGCACAGTGTGAGTGTGCGCTGAGGTTCAAAAGCATAATACGATTATACAGTGTAGTATAATTTGTAGAGAAATAATGGTACACAGTGCACTGTACAAAGTTGCATTGCAGACGCATGCGCAGTACAGTAGTAGGACAGTAGAGTTAAGATGTAAAGCACAGCGGAAAGTTTTACTAAAGTACTGCGAATTTATTTTATGTGGAATAAGCGCAAATATGATTTTTTTCAAAGTTGATATTGACAGTGAGCTGCAGCCAAGAAGGGACCCCTTGTCCTTTTTCATGCTCAATTAGAAGCACTTGTCAAACCCTTTTTTATACTTAAAAACATATTAGCATTTTTTGGTGCTCGTCAGAGTATTTTTTAATACTAGTTATTATTATGCATTGAAGCCGGCACGTAATAAGATAAACTTAAAAATATCATGCTTAAAATTTATTTTTAAAAAACATAATAAATCAGTCAATTAAGATACAGTTTTTAAACAAATTGCATTTGAAAGTAGATTTTTTCCCTGTGCGGCGAAAATTGAAAACGTACGATGGTCAGAAGTTTAAAAAATTGCAGTAGCGAAAATTTCAAAACCGAAATTTGATCGTGAAGTGTTGCTTTTCGCAAAATGACGTCAGCATTGCGCACAGATAGGTTTGTCCTTTATAATATAGGCACGTAATATGTAAAATATAATTAATATCAGTTATCAGGATGAGGTTATCAATTGAGGCTCTTATGCTTGGTATTCCGGAATGAAAAAGAGCAAAATTTATTTCACTCTGACACGATCGTAGAATTTTTTCCGGATGAAATCCTAACCCGACATCCTTTTCACTTTCTCAAAATTTACATACGCGCTTCTCATATCCGTATCCATAATTTTTTTAATGTATTTTGCTTGATCATTTTAAAATCATTTTAATTCAAATCTTGAAGTCACGATTGCCAGCAACATCTTTTATGTGAACAGACGGACTCTTAACTTGAGATACTAATCCCAGTACCGGAGAGTAAATATTTCCATAATTTATGTTTTTTAGGCGCATTTGTGTTAAAATGTTCAGTTTTATCTAAGAAAATTATCGTTTTCTTTTAAATATGACTTCATTTTCACTTAAATAAGCATTTCGCCTAGTGTCTGAAACTTAGTATCAGTACTCATGCAGAAGAAAAAACAAAATAGAAAATTTATCAGGAAAAAATGCATGTTTTCAAAAGCAGTATGTCATTTTCCATTTAAAATATTATGCCCCTAATGGGATTTTGCGCCACTAAACCCTATACAACAATTTTTATCAACAATTTTGAATTGTTATCAGAAAATGGCATGAATAAAGATAAATAAACCTCGTTTGAACTCGTTTTGAAGATAAATAAATCTCTCTTCTCTGCAATAGTGAAAGCTATCTAATTTTCACAAATTTGAAGAAATTTCATAAAATGCTTTTAAAATTAAAATATAAAAGTGGAGATATTGAAAAAAAACAGCTAGTGGGATCACATCTATAAATGAACAGCTTGCAGGTTAAAAAAATTATTAGTAAAATTGGTTCAGCAGAAAGATCAGGGCAAGTGACTAAAAAACACACTTGTGTTTTAAATATATAGATTATAAAAAATTATGAAAAATTTAGGCAAATTATATTATTTTGATAAAATTATAGTAGAATGTCCTAAAGAATAGCATTAAAATTTTATTAGTCGCGAGAATTTTGGACAAAAACTTGAGGAAACAGCTGGGGTGAAAATGACGCACTTCTACAAAACATATTTCACTTTTAAGAATTAAATTACATGCTTATTTATAAAATGACGTCATTTGGATTCGCTAAAGCAATACACTTTTACAATCCAGTCTTAAACTTCATCTATAGAAAAGTATGCATATGATGTCATTATCGCGGAATAACAGACGTTATTGTTGACATAGCATGTATTTTAATTTCAACTTTCTTTCAGGTTTTATGAGAAAATGGCAACAAAAAGATACAGTAATCTCCTATTTTCGACTATTTTCCATTTACTTTTAATAGAAATGGTGCACTTTTGTTGCCACGATTAGAAAAATGATATTAAAACTACAAAAAAATTAATATCTCAAAAATAAATTGAGATACAGCTTTCAAACAAATTGCATTTAAAAGTACATTTTCCCCCTATACGACGGCGTAAAAATTGAAATTGTGCGATGTTTAAAAGTTTAAAAATTTGCTGTTGCGAGAATTGCAAAAGCGAAATTTCATTTCAAATTTCAAATGTTGCCATTCGCAGAATGACGTATGCGTTACGCACAGATATGTTTGTCCTTTATAATATAGAAAGTATAAATTAGCACATTTTATTGTTAAAATGTTATTCTGTTTATAAAAATTATACTTTAAGTTATTTACAATAACAAAGCACTTAAGTGGCCGACAACTGGTCCAGTGATGGCCGAACACTATAGAATTGAGTGGCCGACTACTAGCGACGTTGTAACTTTTATGTTTATTTTTTTATAAATAAAAACTATAATCAGTTTAAAAAAAAAAACAATTGCTGAAACAGTAAAATAAAAGTATACAGTAACATGTGCCACTGTTTAAAATGTTGTATTGCTTTTTAAAATCCCGCTTTGAGCCATATACTAAAAGAAAGCGCTTAAGTGGTCGACTATTGATGCTTTTACCCTATTTTAGAAATTTTGTGGGGCCCTGTATACGATCTACAGAATTTATGCACATCAAGTAACATTTTTAAAAAATAGTTCAATTTAAGTACGCTTACTATAGCTGAAAACGCACTTCCAGCAATTATTGTTCATGGAATTCAGTAGTTCTTATTCTTTTGTAGCCAAATTCTTTTGTGCGTCTCCGTAAATGAACAATAAGTTCCATGCAACAGACCTCAGTGATCTATGTAAATTTAACCCATTTATGCCTGAATTTTTGTTTTCTCAAATTTGTTGGTAAAATCACTTTAAAATGTTGCAAAATGAACTGGAAAAATACTAAAAAAATTACTCTAAAATATTTTTGCACTTATTTGATAAAATGTAAACGTACTAAATATGGGAATATAGATATGTGGAAAAAAGCTTAATTATATGTTTTGTCTAAATTTATATAAATTAAGCTTTTAAATTGCATATTACATACTATAATTAGTATTTTTATTAACTATTAAAAAATACATTTGTTTTTTTTTTTTACAGAGGCTAATTACATTATAAGTATTATTAATAATAAATTAAGAATAATCGTATTTGAGGCTAAAAAACAATTTATTTCAAAATCATCTCGAAAAGGACTTACATAAATAACTGTCCCCTAAATGGCTAATAGAAATATGTAGCCATTTGCGACTAACGTCCTATATTTTGTATGTTACAAACATGCATAAAAAATAGGCTTGAACATATAATTTCGCAATTTGAAAAAATACATATTTCAAAGAAGTCTACAAGCTAATATTATGACTTATTTATCTGGATTCTTGGTATAAAAAATACAAATAAACTTACTTTTTACATTTCGTTATCTTGAAAAATAAAAAATCTATAAACACCGAAGAAATTCCTTCATTTAAACAAATAAATATCAATTTTATGCTGTCATCTCTGGGTAATAGATAAAGACATTTATAGACAATTAGTTCATAGAATTTTCATGTTGTAAAGAAGCAGAAAATTATAAAAAAAATATTAAAATTCGAACCGTCCCAAAAATGGGAAGCTAGGCATAAATGGGTTAAGCATTTTTAAAATAGTGCAATATCATTAAAATATACCGCAAACGATTTTTCCCTAAAGACCGTAATGTAACGCCATTCTTTTGAGTGTCTCTGTAAATGAACCGTAAATGCTACACTCTTCATTTTCGATACCGAACTTACCATATTGATAATAAATAACATCTAGAGATTTCATGGCAATAGTACTATATTTACGCGAGTTAGAATGCGTACAGGCAGACAGATAGACAGGCAAACAAACCGAATTCATAAACACTTTTGAACTTTGTTGGAAATTGTTAAAAACACCTTTAAGCAATTCACGCTCATTCTCAATAACGGTCACGAATTATTTTGTATAGCCCTGTATATGGCCTTTAGAATTTATACACACCCGTAATGTGAAAAAATTTAACTAAACTTAAAACGCATATCATAAATGAAAACGTCATATCAATTTCATTGTATTTGTAGTCGAGTAACATCATTAAAATATGCCGCAAAGGATTTTTTTTCATAGACCATATTTAAAGGAATGCTTTTGAGTTTCCGCGTAGGCGTACTGTAAGTGTTAAACAGATTTCACATTCGTTATTAACCATCTTCTAGTGCATCATAATAACGTGTATAAATTTCATAATGTTTAAGATTGCGTACCACTATAACAAATACACCGTAAATCATTTTCCCCATATACCATAATGTAACCGAACACTTTTGAGTGCCCCTGTAAATGAACCATGAATGCTACACTCTTCATTCTGAGTGCCAAACATGCCATGGCAAACCTCAATAACGTATATTAATTACATGTCAATCCGAGTATATTTACTCGAGTTAGAGCACAGACAGACAAACCGAAATCATAAACACTTTTCAACTAAATAATAGAAGAGCTGGACATTTACAACATGAAAATTTCAATATTAACGTAGAAATAAAAATCACAAAATTACTGAATGGTGCATATAAAATAAATTAAAAACTAAATAAACATTAAAAAATTAACACTTTAACCATTAAATGGCCGGAAAAATAACGAACTTTTTAAATTCAAGATGGTTTGGCTTTGTTCTTTAAAGGCAATATAAAGCTCTTTCCTGACGATGGTCATAGATTATGACTCAAACGTTGATTATTATAATTTAATTTTAATGTTTATTTAGTTTTCAATTTATTTTATATACACCATTCAGTAATTTTGTAATTTTTATTATCACGTTAATATTGCATTTTTCAACTATGTTGGAAAGTGATAAGCATTTATATGCCTTTAAATGAACTTGTTTTCACTTTTAGCATGATCAAACTTTAAATTCATCCTAATCTACTTGATAGCATTTACATACTAAAATCACCCAAAAATAGGCATATTTGGAGACCTTTAAATAATATTGGATAATCATTCATCGGCATGTCTACTGCTAATTGCCTAAATCGCATTGATTTAGCACTATAAAATATTTTTTGCGATAGCCTTTTAATAGTAGCTACATTCAATTTCACAAGAACGAAAAATCATGCGTACAGATGAACATGAAACACTTTCCAACACATTAAGAATACTATAACAAAACTTCACATTTTACTAAGGTGAAAGAAGACGCCTAAATGAAACATTTCGAAAACTCATAACGGAATTGAAAACCCGATTTCTGCTATTACCAGAAATAATCGTTAAAATATACGATTTTTTATGCAGCCCTGTATATGATCTACAGACATGTATGCGTACTACATATTATGCTAAAAGTTAAACGCATAGCGCAGTTGAAAATTTCCACTCACCAATTTCCGCCAATAAACGGATGTTTTTGAGAACTTTGTGCGACCCTGTATGTGATCTATAGAATTTATGCACACCTAATAATATTTAAAAAATACTTAAATTTAAAAACGCATGTTACAAATGAAAACGCACTTCCAGCAATTATTGTTCATGGGCAATTATTGTTCAACAATTATTCTTCAATTCTTTCGCATTTTCCTTTAATGCCAAATACTTGTGTGTGTCTCTGTAAATGAACAATATGTTCCATACGCACCATATTCTATAGTAAGAAACTTGTAGTGCACCTCAGTGATGTACATCTATTTCAATATGTTTAAAATACTGTAATATCATTAAAATACACGGCAAACGCTTTTCCCCCATAGACCATAATGTAGCGGAATTCTTTTGAGTGTCCCTGTAATGAATCAAAAATGCTACACACTTCATTTTCAATACCGAGCCTGTTACAGTAAACGCCAATAACATATATCAATTTCATGATAATCGGACTATATTTACGCGAGTTAGAGCACAGACGGACAGACAAACCAAATTCATACACACTTTTCAACTGTGTTTGAAAGCCTTAAAAAAGTAATGTTACTAACATAGTTTATATTTGACGCCATGGAGGAAAGAAATAGATGAAGATGCAGTATGCCGTAAAAACGGTTTGCAATATGATGCGCGTTATCGCTCAAATTTAAATACTCTCAATCGGTCCAAACAAAACAAGCACCTGGAACAGGGACCGAATTCTTTGACATCACCCATGCATTTTTTTCTCTAAATGAAAGTGATCTTATTTTTAAGCATTCTAAAGCAGCATTCCATTGTATCATGAATTAAAACTGTATTACTAAAATTTTTTCTCCTTTTTTCCGTGAAAAGACGTGCTTATGTTTGGGCCGACTGTAGCTGATTTTAGGGTTACTTTTTTGGCTTCACCCCCAGCCACCTTACTGCATCTCCATCTATCTCTTTCCTCCATGATTTGGCGCAAAAATATATTAAAGACCAGATTATTAAAGATTAACTAATATTTTATTTCCCTTGCCACACTTTCTGCTTAATTTTTCGTAATTGAGATTATTTAAATGATTTATTTTTTATCGGCTATGAAATGCAGTTGCTAGGTAATTGACGAAAGGAAAAAAAAAAGGGAAATATGTATCATGTCAAATAAGTAAATTGATAAAACAAAATGTTTTATATTATTGGTAAACATGTATAAAGTTCCCCCAAAAATCATAAAGCCAATTAAGAAAATGTGACAAACATATTGACGAAATTTTAAAATAATAGGAATAATTTAAAACCCTTATTTGGAAATTTTAGAATATATAATTTACCATTTAAGTACGTTAGTCAAACGCGCCATTTTCTTTCAACAATTTCTTTCTTTTATTACACCACCATTTTCTTTCTTTTATTAGGAAATAAGAATCAATAATTCCGCGAGCCAATGAAATCGAAACATGCATGTTGTTCGAATGTTTTCTTTGTTTTACCTGCTGTGTGTGACGTTTTCGTGACGCATGCCAAGGCTTTCTCCCTTATCTAGGGGGCGTTGACTGTACTCGCCATAAAGTGCTAATACAAATTGTTGTCCCAACGGATAGGAAAAAAAAAAAAATTT
This sequence comes from Maratus speciosus, assembly GCA_963932465.1. NCBI lineage: Eukaryota > Metazoa > Arthropoda > Arachnida > Araneae > Salticidae > Maratus > Maratus speciosus. The sequence continues at coordinate 275,254,337 of OZ010790.1, read as the reverse complement.
TATTGTCTCTAGGCCAAAAACCGTAGAAAAAGCAAAAACTGATGAAACTATCATGATAAAAACCTAATCATGAAAATACTATTGGTGTATGTTTATATTTTGAGGTTGCTTGAATCCGTTTTCGCTCTTTTTAAACTTATTCGATATTTATGTGCATACGTATGTACGCGAATATGTATTAGAATTTCCTCCCGATTTTAGGTTTCCATAACTCGTTTTTGATGATTTTTTTTTCGATGCTGTCGCTATGTATGTATGCATATGAGTGAACACGATAGCGCCTAAACTATGCTTTCGATTGAGCTCCGATTTGGATGACATCTTATAGGTCGCAAGAACTGTATACATATTCCAAGAAATCGACCAACGGGTTTTGGTATCAAAACATTTTTTACACCACTCTGCGACGACAACTGATAAACGTTTTTTCTTGTATCTGAATTAAATTATTTTTATTGTTCACGTTCATCTTATGTCGATACAACAACTATGTTTCACCAAAATGTGACTTAATTTAGTAGTATCGTTCTGTTTTTTTCTTTACTTGCAGTAAATTATTCTTACTTTGTTTTGTAAAGAAAAAGACTTTACTAAATAAAAGTGTATAGAAATTTGAGTATTAATTTTGTTGAAGATGAAAAAAATATATATCTACAATTAAAAGAATCAAACGAACTACTTTTGCAAAATATACTAAAATATACTAAAATGGCCTGTTTTGGGGTTAAAAATGGATTGTAAGCCTCGTGCACGAAGCTAACCGTTGATAGGATTGCTCATGTTTGACGCGAACTTAGGCTGGGAATCCGATTTTGGAAAACAGCTGTATAATTGAAGTATTTTAGTAGGGTAAATTCCATATGTCTCGTTACATATTTTTTTATTTACTTTTGAATTTCCTGATATTTGAAGGTAAAGTATTCTTTAAAGTGTTCGCAAAATCGAATGGAGCCCTTACGGATTTTTTTTTTACAACATACTACTTCCTGAATTTGAATTTGCAAAAGAAAAAAAAAAAAGAAATATATAAATAAATAATACTTACTATTCTCACAGAATATTTTGCACTAAATTTCATCGCAGAAAACATGATAAAGAAATTAGTTGTGGCGCGTAATTAAGTCACCTGGATTATCCCCTTTTACTAAATTCTTTCTTTCTTGTCCTATTTATACTCCTCCTTATACACAACATAGTCCAAAAATAGAATAAATTAAACATCTTATAAAAGTTGTAAGCTCAGATTCCTGAACTTATAAACTACAGCAAATACAAATGGGAATGGGAGGTGGGGAGAAAAGTGCGCGGCTTTTGGGAAGCTAAGTTATAAAGGTAAAATCGTAGCAGGCGTAGAATATAAACAACTGAGAAACCTGGTCGATCTAATGCTTTTCGTGTGAAAGGGGGGCGGCGATTAAGAAATAAGGGGATACATTTAATAATTCATAAGTTGTATAGCATCTCCGACTGCCTGCGTATTGATTAGCATTTATCCCACCCGCTTTTGTGATGCAAAGTAAAGGTTACAGAGATATTTAAATTTGGTTCGGTGGGAGAATGTTGCGGGGCTCTTGGGTTGTATATATGACAAATCCAAGGAGTGTTTGCGAGAGAATCAATACAAAGATTTAAAATAAAAGGATACATGGCCCTGATAATAGCGGTTGTAATTATGGTAAATTGATTCATTACGCACTAATGCGCTCTCTTCACAAAAATAATTAGCAAAAATGAAGACGAAATGTAGTTTATTCCGTTTGGAGAAATTTGGGCGTCCGGAATATTGATAAGGTGAATTAATGTTTTAAAGAGAGAGAGAGTTTATATGCATTTCAGTTAATCTAAACTTTTGCGAATGTAATTACAGTAATGAAGTTATTTTGACTTGTGGCAGCTGTGTAATGATATTAGCTTTAATTATATACTCCGATTCTGTTATTTTATTTTATCGTGTATCTTAAATACGTCGTCATCAAACAAGATATAAAACCGACATTTAATTTAACCTTTAACTGCTGTGACAGAAATTGCCACATAACTACCGTGAAGCGATCTTTGAGACTGCTCGATCGAAATATAAATACTAGAAAACAGGAATTTTGCTTTTAAAGAATTTAGTGTCGCCCCCGATAAATATATATATATATATATATATATATATATATATGTATATATAAATAATACAAAACATATTTCAATTTTAAGACTTACAGCACACGCTTTTATTTTATGTAAAATGACATCTTCGTATCCGCTTAAGAATTCCACATTTACGATCCATTCGTAAATATCTGCAGTAAAGTAGACATAGGACGTTTCTATCGCGAAATAATACACAATTGCAGCAAAAAGATGCCGTCATTAAAGCAACTCGATCAAAAAAAAAAAGGCTGTCTAATGATTCATAGGCCTTCATTTGTTTATAACATTAATATAAGATACGCAAAATTAAATATAGTTTATAATAGCTCCATGTTTTAACAGAAATCCTTCGCTTATATTTTTTCAAAAATGTCCTTCCGGCCAGTGCCGGGAGGAAGAGGTAGCTTTCATATTCCTTATTTTTTAAAAGCCAGCTTATAATATTCAAACACACGAAGCTCAATTTAGTGGAAACCGATTATAGGAGATTCAATACTAATTTTTATCAATACTAAATCATTATGAATGAGAATTTCGCGAAATTAGTCCGCTTTATCCAAGGTGCTTTTATTTAAAGTAACTTATATTTGGTTGCCAAATTCGGCGATATCTTGAAGTTCCTGCCATTTTGAGACAACATGGTGGATGAGGCTAACCAGTGAACTTGGTCGAGACCTTAGTAATTCCCGTGCACATGCTCACTCACATCGGAATCGGTTGATATATACGAGTGCTATCGCAGGCAAAAAATCAGATTTTTCAAAATGTCACCTACAGTGGCGGTCAAAAGTTTCCGGCCAGCATAAATTTTTTGGTTCATTTCTAAGTATACCCGTATGAAGATGAATCTCAAAGTGATACTTATACACTTTATTGACATAGCAGTTAAGAATATATTTATGGAATAAAAATTAAATATTAATAAATTTAATTGACAAAACTAATTGCAAAAGAAAATGCATGTTCTCAAAAGTTTCCGGCCACTTTGGCAAGTTTGGAAAAAAATGGTGTATAAAAGAAAATAACAGTGATCAACAACATTTACAATTAGTATTTTGTATTCATACATTTAGCAATAAGTACTGCGGCGCAGCAACGTGACATCGATTCAATGAACAGTTGTAGATCATCAATGTTAAGTTTTGTCCACGGTTCTTGCAATTTTTGTGAAAATGCTGCTAAATTGGAATATTTATAATTCCACACACGTTTTCAAGTTAGTTTCAAAGATTTTTTATTATATTCAGATCGGAGGATTGGGCTGTCCATTTCAAAAGCGAAGTTTTTTTGTGCGAAAGCCACTGCTTGACGAGCTTGGATGTATGTTTTGGTCGTTATCATGATGAAGCAAATAGTTGCGACCACAATTTTTCCTCCAATAAGGCAGCAAATGATCTTGCGAGATACCCTTATGCATTGCACTATTCATCTTGCCGCGGATTTTAAATAACGAACAGGCGCATTTTTCAGAAAATGCTCCGCACAGCATATCGTGTCCTCCGCCGTGCTTCATTGTGGGAATAATATATCTCGCACCTTATCTTTTGTTTTTAGGTCGTCGGTTGTAATGTTTTTTATCACTCACAAAAAGATTGAACGTCGATTCATCTGAAAATAGTACTTTTTTTCCAGTTTTCACTTGTCCAGTCTTGTTATTCCTTGGCAAATGCCAGTCGGGCCCTCTGAATTTTTTTACTTATGAAAGGTTTTTTAACACCGAATGTTCTATAAAGTTCTACGTCCCATAAGCGTCTTAGCACTGTAGATAGACTTGTTTTAGCAATAACCATAGCACCATAAATCGCTTTTAACACCATAAATGGCGTGGAATTGCAGCGGCCTTTTTACGCGGGTCATCAACTGCTTCTGATAATTCTGTCCACAAGAATAGTCGTTTTCCGGGGTCCCTGGACCGTGACAAGTTCCGAAGTCCATGACCATCTTTGTATTTTTTTAAAATATCGTTTATAGCAAATTTTCCGATCGACAACTTTGTCGCAATCTCACGAGAGGATTGTCCCTTTAGCGATAAACAAATCACTCATTTAAGAGCAATAAATTGTTAAATTTTTCATTTTTGAATTTCAAATACATTATTCACCTTGATTAATTAACAAACATGGCCAAAAAAACGCTTTAACGATAGCAAAAACTAATGAATGACGAATAGCCGGAAACTTTTGCACGCGCCAATTTTGAATTCCTCCCCTTTGCATCAATTATCTTAAGTAACCAATCAAAATGATCACGTGGTCAGAGGTAATTTGCTTATTCCTAACTTTTGGAGCAATTGAACTTCTTCTTCGCTAAAACGTTCTGTCAAACAAATCAAACTAGTCGGATGTACCAATCCCAAAACTTTCTTCTATCTCATACATGTTAATACTGGAAAATTCGCTCTCACACTGCCAAAATTAAACGGCAATCTATGCCAATCATGAGGATTCTAAAGAAATGAAATTCCGTGCATTAGGTCTTGAGATATGGCTATCTCTGAAATCGTGTAAATTCAGCAAAATTCAGCAGAGCAGCGCCACCTATTGGGTGCTTTACACTAAAAATCACCAAACAACCTCTTATGTCAAAGTTTAACTTAATCTGAAAGTTTGGGGAAAATCCGTATATGAGTTTTGGAGATAGAGTTATTGCGAAAATCATGAAAATTCCAGTATAGCAGTGCCACCTATTGGACGATTAACACTGAAACCTAATCAGCAACAACTTGTGTTAACATCTAACTAAATCTGAAGTTAGATGAAAATTCGGGTATTAGTTTTTGAGATAGAGCTATTGTGGGAATCGTTCAAAATGCAGCACAGCAACGCCACCTGTTGAGCGATTTACACCAACACCTAATTAGCATCAAGGCATATCAAGGACTAACTGAATCTGAAGTTTCATAAAAATCCGTGCATTAGTTCTTGAGATAGAGCCATTGCGTAAATCGTAAAAAATGCAGCATAGCAGCGCCACCTGTTGAGCGATTTACACCAACACGTAATCGGCATCAAGTCATATCAGGGACTAACTGAATCTGAAGTTTCGTGAAAATCCGTGCATTAGTTCTTGAGATAGAGACATTGCGTAAATCGTAAAAAATGCACCACAGCAGCGCAACCTGTTGAGTGATTTGCACCAAAAACTAATCAGCATCAATTTGTATCAGGGACTAACTGGTTATGAATTTTTATTAAATTCCGTGTATTAGTTCTCGAGATAGAGCGTCCACAAAATTTGTGTCACACACAGACACACAGACAGACGGACAGACAGACAAACAGACAGACAGACAGACTCACAGACAGACATTTTGTAAAAACATGTTTTTCGGGTTCTCTGACCCCTAAAATGTGTAAATCCGTCGAAAACCGGAATTAGAAAATTTTCATGAATCCAATACTTTCTTCTTGTAAAGATAGAAGAAAGTAAAAAACTAACTGGCCGGAAACTTTTGACCGCCACTGTACATTAGAAATTCAAACTGAGCCATTTTTTAAGATAAAGACAAAACAAAAAATGCTCCGGAATGCTTATATCAAGGTCAAATACTTAAGAAAGAAACCTTTTTCAATTTCTAATTGTTTTGCACCTGACTTTAAATATAATTTTTTTTTAATTTAATGGTTGCCATTTTGAAACAAGACGGCTGATGAAGCTGGCCAGCGAACTTGGTCGAGACATTGCTATATACTATCCACATGCCTTCTTACATCGAAATAGGTTAATAAAAACGCGTGTTATAGTGTGACTGCCAATATCAGATCGTTTCAAAATGTCAGCCATGCCCGAAATTCAAAGTGCTATAATTCAACCATTTTTATATGTAGACGAAACAAAAACTGCTCCGGAATCTTTGTATCAAGGCCAAACACATAAAAAAATCTTTTTCATTTTCCAATTTTTTGATACTTTATTTTAAATTTAAAATTATTACTTTTTTTTTTAAATGGCAGCCCTTTTGAAACTAGATGGCGAATGAAGCTGGCCAACGAAATCGGTCGAGACATTGGTATGTACTATGTACACACCAAGTTACATCCAAATCGGTTCATAAATACGCCTGTTATCGCGTGACTAAAATCAGGTCGTTTCAAAATGTCAGCCACAAAAGAAATTCAAAATGCTATAACTCAGCCATTTTTCTAGATATAGACAAAACAAAAACTGTTCCGGAATCTTTGTATTAAGGTCAAATACATGCGAAAAAAATCTTTTTCATTTTCCAATTTTTTGGTACCTCATTTAAAATTTTAATTTTTAAAAAAATTTTTAAATGGCCGCCATTTTGAGTCAAGATGGCGGATGAAGCTGGCGAACGAACTCAGTCGAGACATTGGTATGTACTATGTACACACCAAGGTACATCCAAATCGGTTCATAAACACGCCTGTTATCGCGTGACAAAAATCAAGTCGCTTCAAAATGTCAGCCACGCTAGAAATTAAAAGTGCTATAACTCAACTATTTTTTAAGATATAGACGAAACAAACACTGATCCGGAATCTTTGTATCAAGGTCAAACACATAAGAAAAAAATATTTTTTAATTTTCAATTTTTTGGTACCACGTTTCAAATTTAAATTTTTTTTTAAATTAAATGGCCGCCATTTTGAAACAAGATGGTGGATGAAGCTGGCCAACGAACTCGGTCGAGACATTGGTATGTACTATATATACACCAAGTTACATCCATACGAGATAAATACGAGAGTTACAGTGTGACAAAGATCAGATATATATCAGTGGCGTGGCGTCCGGTCATCGCTGGATGCGGCGATGACCAAGCAATATTTTAAAACTCTTAATAAGCTTTTAAAACTCTACGATCCAGTTTTAGCAGAACATTTGGAGTTCATGTATAAGTGAAGGTAAGATTTAAAGTTTCTTTTTTGAACATTCAACCATTGAATTTTAGAGTTAATAATTTTTCACCACAAACTTAAATAATTGCGATGACCACCGAAAATTTTCACGCCACGCCACTGATATATATATATATATATATATATATATATGTATGGATATATATATATATATATATGTATGTATGGATATATATATATATGGAATATATATATATATATATATCAACATTTGAACGGAGGGTGGTTTCGAGGTCTGGGGGTCATGATCGATGAAAATGTACAAAAAAATATTTAAATCGCTTTCCTCCGAACGCCTGCAATAGGTAGCTTTTTGTAATGAAAGCTACTTAATACGTGTGTTATCACGTGACAAATATCAGAACGTTTCAAAATGTCAGCCATGCTAGAAATTCAAAGTGCTATAATTCAACCATATTTTAAGATATATACGAAACAAAAACTGCTCCGGAATCTGTGCATCAAAGTCAAACACATAAAAAAATCTTTTTCATTTTTCAATTTTTTGATAACTCATTTTAAATTTAAATTTAAAATTTAATTTTTTTTAAATGGCAACCCTTTTGAAACAAGATAGCGAATGAAGCTGGCTAACGAACTCGGTCGAGACATTAGTATGTACTATCTACAGACCAAGTTACATCCAAATCGGTTCATAAATACGCCTGTTATCGCATGACGAAAATCAGGTCGTTTCAAAATGTCAGCCGCAATAGAAATTCAAAATGCTATAACTCAGCCATTTTTTAGATATAGAGGAAAAAAAAACTGTTCCGGAATCTTTGTATTAAGGTCAAACACATACAAAAAAACTCTTTTTCATTTTCTAATTTTTTGGTACCTCATTTTAAATTTTAAATTTTAAAAAAAAAATTAAATGGCCGCTATTTTGAAACAATATGGCGGATGAAGCTGGCGAACGAACTCGGTCGAGACATTGGTACGTATTATGTATACACCAAGGTACATCCAAATCGGTTCATAAATACGCCTGTTATCGCGTGACAAAAATCAGGTCGTTTCAAAATGTCAGCCACGCTAGAAATTCAAAGTGCTATTGGTGTAAAATAAATGTACTGCGTGCACATAAAGTTCACTCATACCCAGAGCTGTCTATAGTCGATAGTATCCATCAGAAAAATATGAAATTTGGAATGTGTCTCTAAATGAAGATATGCGAAAGACATTTAGCAGGAAAAAAAATTAATTTCAAAAATTGCCATCAGAGGGCATTTTTGATAAAATTTTATCATATATGCAAATTTTAGCCAGCACGTGATGTATTTTCTCGCTCACAATCGAAATGTTAAATAGAAAGACGCAATGAATATCTTGTCAGTCTCGTACCTTTTCCAAGGAAATTGTCATGGAGTTTACAAAATAGTGCTTTACTCGTGAAACTTTTTTTTATCAAAATAATGATTCTGCGCGTGAAGCTTTGCGGAAGTTTCGAGCTTTGAAAAATATTCGCAGAGGTGCGGTGACTACAAGCGAATTAGGAAAAATTATCAGGAAATTTGAGGAAACTGTATCGGTGAGCGCTTTGCCTGGAGGAGAAAGAAAGCCTGCTTCTACAGAGGTAATTGGGGAAGTTGTGCTCATGGTGGGCAGGGCTTCAAACTCAATGAGTACCACGATCATTCGCCACGTTGAAACACCCTTAGATCAACTGATTGCTACTGTTCATAAGATTCTCCGAAAAAATTTGCGATATTATCCCTATAAAATGTCACATGTTCAGTAGTTTTTTCAAACTGATTGCACTGCGTGTCTAATATTTTCATTAGAATTCCTTGCTTGCTGTCAGGTAGATGTGGATTCGCCTTGTAACATCCTATGAACCGATGAAGTTCATTTCCATCTGGATAGCACAGTGAATACGCACAATTGCGGCATCGGGGGTGAAGGAAATCCTCCTTTTATTCTTCAAGTTTCGTTGCATTTTCAGAATGTTACGGTATGGTGTGGATTTTTTGCAGAATTTATGCTGTGTTCGTTTTTCTTTGAAGAATTAACCCCGAAAGATCTGGTGACATGCTCCGTAACTGAAAAGCGTTATGCATCATTAGAGAGTAACATTATCCAGTCCCTGCAAGCACGGCAGTGCCTTGACCGAACAATTTTCATGCAAGATGGAGCTTCCCCACACATTGCCATTTGTGTTTAAAAAGTTCTTAAGGGCATTTTACAGAAGACTATGTCATCAGTCGCCATTTTCGTCGTGTCTGCCTTGCAAGACCCCTAGAACTGAAATCCTGTGATTTTTTGATCTGAGCTACTTAAAGCAGTTGGTCTGTCGAGACAACGCAAGAACATTGTTAAAACTCAAGGACAGTATTTACCATCACGCCATCAACATTTCCAAGAATTTGTTTTGAATTTGTTAAGTTATTGAAAAAAATCAATAATACACCCTTTGGTGGCTATTTTGAAATTATTTTTTTCCTGCAAAATGTCTTTCGTATCCCTTAATTTAGGCGCATTCCAATTTTCATACTTTTCTGATGAATTGTTTCGGCTACAGACAGCGAGATAGATCTAGGTAGCTGAACTTTAATTACAGAATGCATCAGGTATTTGAGAAAAAATCAACGGCTACTTTCAAACAGGAACATACACTAAAGATAGAGCATTTTTTAAAATTTTAACGTTCTGTACAGGTTACCACATACACACTGGATGATATCATTCATTAAAACCACTGCCAGACGCAATAGCCGCCTGTACAGGCTGTCATAAATGGTTGTAGGTAATGATCAGATGAGTGTTGGGAACATTTGCCACTGCATACACAACGGTTGTCATTAGGGCGCAACATTGTTGTGTGGATGACTATTGGAACACTCTCAACTACACCACATACGTAATAGGCTATTCGGATAATATCTGAGTAGCTGGGGGGTGGGGGCGACAATTTGAGGATGACATCGTCATGAATGATTTGGCCAACCATTTTTGGTTTGTATGGGCTGTACGGGATAGTGTAGTATCTTGTTAAAAACGTACGGTCTCCCACGTGTTACAGAAGTATTTTTGTGCTTTAACACAAACAGTATAAGCAACAGCATGGACTCAGGCACCTTGAAGAAAGAAATGTGGAAGCATTCGATCGTCTTCGCTTCTCAGGAGCCTCCAGAATCATCATTGAGGTTGGAAATTTTCTGCAAATGTCTTTCAGAACCTCTTCGGGGATTTTACACAATCACCGCTCTTTTTGCGATTCACTTTCTTGGTCTGGGCAAAGTTTTTCTCATTGGAAAGAAACAAGAATATTCCTGGCTCCTCTTGATTTTTCAGCTTGTTAAGAAGGCGCTTGTCTCTAGTCAGGCGATTAACCCTGTTTCTCTCGGGCAAGAACTGTACTCTCTTCATCACGTACGACCTCTAACGAAGGTCCTCATGAATCACACATCAGAGTTTGGACTTATCAACCTGCATCTCCCTAGCGAGTGCCCTCATCGACTTGTATGACGAATTCGTCTTGAGGATTTCACATTGCTGACAATGTCATTTCCTGCATGAAACGTTTGCCACATGAAACCTGGCAGCCTTCAGTTTTCTTCTTACATTAAAGGCGGATGACCAGACGAGTTTCAAGAATGTGGCAATCTCTAAATCGAAGTGTTCTTCAGCCAATGAGACTTTACAAAATGTCTGTCTGTGAGTCTGTGAGTCTGTCTCTCTGTGTGTGACACAAATTTTGTGGGCACTCTATCTCAAAAACTAATGAACGGAATTTAATAAAAATTAATATTGAGTTAGTCCCTGATATAAATTGGTGCTGATTAATTTTTGGTGTAAATCGCTCAACAGGTGGTGCTGCTATACAGCCTTTTTCACGATTTCCACAATAGCTCAATCTCCAGAACTATAACGCACGGATTTTCAACAAACTTCAGATTCAGTTAGTCCTTGACAGGAATTGACGTTTTATACATTTTGGTGTAAATCGCTCAACAGGTGGCGCTGCTATGCTGCATTTTTTGCGATTTTCGCAATAGCTCTATCTCAAGAAGCTGCAAGAAGCTTGGATTTTCAACAAACTTCAGATTCATGTATACCTTGCTATGAATTACTGCTGTTTATGTTTTGGTGCAAATCGCTCAACAGGAGGCGCTTCTATGCTCAGTGGCGTAGCTACGTTTTTTGGCACCCGGGCAGCAAGAAATTTTGCGCCCCCCTTCCCCCTCCCTAAATAAAAAAATAACCACAATATTATTTCTGAAGAAGGAAAAAAAAGTACTTTTGGCTTGTACCGGGAGCAAAAAACAGCTTCCCTCTTCCTTGTTCTTAAGGTTTCAGCTAATTTTATTCAAACTCACGAAACTAACATACGTGGAACCCAATTATAAAGATTTCTAGTTTTCGTCATTACTGAATTTGAATAGGAATTTCAAAAACTTAGCGGAATGTTCACGGCTATGGCTGTTGTTTTAAGCGTATGGGAGTAGCAACAATGAAAATAAATTTTCGAAAAACTATATTTGCTAAAACTCCTAAATTACGCCCGATTATGGAAAAAAATCTCCTGTTTCAAAACGGCAGCCACCCTTGCATTTCAAATCGCTGTACTCATTCATTTTTACTTTCTTCTATCTTTACAAGAAGAAAGTATTGGATTCGTGAAAATTTTCGACTTCCGGTTTTCGACGGATTTACACGTTTTAGAATGCCCAGAACACGATTTGATGGTTTTTAGAAAATGTCTGTCTGTGAGTCTGTCTGTCACTCTGTCATTCTGTCTGTGAGTCTGTATGTGACAAAAATTTTGTGGGCGCTCTATCTCAAGAACTAATGCACAGAATTTCACAAAACTTATTATTTAGTTATACCTTGATATAAACTAGACCTGATTAGTTTTTGGTGAAAATCGCCCAACAGGTGGCGCTGCTATGCGGCATTTTTCACGATTTCTGCAATAGCTATATCTCAAGAACTACTGCACGGATTTTCATAAAACTTCAGATTCAGTTAGTCCAAGATATAGTTTGGTGCTGATTACTTTTTTGTGAAAATCGCCCAACAGGTGGCGCTGCTATGCTGCACTATTCATGATTATCGCAATAGCTCTAACTCAAGAAAAAATGCACGAATTTTCATCAAACTTCAGATTTCGTTAGTCCTTGATATAAATTAGTGCTGTTTAATTTTTGGTGTAAATCGCCCAACAGGTGGCGCTGCTGTGCTGCATTTTCACGATTTTCGCAAGAGCTGTATCTCAAGAACTATTGCACGGATTTTCATCAAACTTCAGATTTAGTTAGTCCTTGACATGAATTGACGTGTAAATTAGTGCTGTTTAATTTTTGGTGTAAATCGCTCAACAGGTGGCGTTGCTATGCTGTATTTTTTGCGATTTCCGCAATAGCTTTATCTCAAGAACTAACGCTTAGATTTTCAACAAACTTCAGATTCAGGTATACCTTGATATCATTTAGTGCTGTTTATTTTTAGTGTAAATCGCTCAACAGGTGGCGTTGCTATGCTACATTTTTCAGAATTCCCGCTGTAGCTCTATCTCAAGAACTAATGCACGAATTTTCATCAAACTTCAAATTCAGATATACTTTGATATGAATTGGTGCTAAATTCATGTAATTTCTTGTACTATTTAAATGATTTAATTGACGTGATTTATATAGAAGAAAGTTTTGTGATGGCCACAACATACTAGTTTAAGATAGAGGGGAAACTAAAAAAATGTTCTTGAATCCTTCTGTCAAGACCTAACGATTATGCAAGAAATAAATTTGCATTTATATCTTGCATATCTTTTCTATACTTTTTTTTAATTTGAAATCATTACAGGGTAGCCATTTTGAAACAGGATGGCGGATGAAGATGCCCAACGAATTTGGTCGAGATCTTAATAAACCCTTAACATATGCTCAATCGCATCCAAATCGGTTTATAAATACTAGAGCTGTCACACGACAATGATTAAATATCTATAGAGAGAACTACATACTATATATGTAGATGAAAAGGATAAGAATTAAAATTCTTTTAAAATACAAAATTTAAACAAAATTTTAAAAATTTAAATTAAAATCCTTAAGTTATTTTTCCTAACTTTAAATCTTATATTCTAAAATCCGTTTTACCCTTTGTAATTTTGTTTCCCAGCATAACATTTTATTACGTTCATCATTAAACCCTTTAAGCGTCCTGCAAAATTTTGCATTCATGTTTAACAATTCATAAAATAATAGCTATGAAAAGCATTGGTATGATATTTTTTTATGATAACCTTGCATATTTATTTATCTTATTCACTTAAAAAATTAACTTTAATATCGATTTTGAGTTAAAGCAGCCTTTGTTTCCAAAAGCTACATGACGGAAAAACACGGTTAAGACCCTTAAAGGGTTAAAATCAGGCTTTTAACTTATTTTATATTTAAGGAATTTAACTTAAGGCTGTTCTCAAATGCTCAGCTCAACAAGCACAAAACGTTTTGACATATTTACAAATAGCGATTTGGTATCCAACTGTGCTTCATTCCATTTTTTGATAAATAAATTACCTATTCAGTTATAAGCAATTTTGATCACGTGACAAACACGTTTTTCACCCTTTCTTGAGGAGTTATTATTCTTTCGCGCTGCAATTCAGTACAAAACGCCCAGTTTGACACTATTTTCTGAAAAATGTATTTCGTTTGCAAAAAAAAAAAAAAAAAAAAAAAAAAAAAAACCTCGATCACATAGTTTCTGAACAACAACACCTGCTAGTTTAATGCATTTCCGAACAAAAATAAATTTAAACTTATGTCATAAAGTTGCACTTTTGGATTTGAGAACAGCCTTTAAACAGAAAATGCTGACGTTTGGACAATTCTTCTGAGTTCTCCTTAGTTGTTCCCTTGTATGTCACAGTTCCCAGGAATTGTGCGGATTTTGACCACATATCAATCAAGAGCTAATTAGCCAATTAAACTAAATGTTCCTCTCAAATTTATACCTTCGGTCCCTGCTTCAAAATATTAAAGTCCCAACATATTAGCAAGAACACGCAGGAAAAATATTAGATTTTGCCCATTTGAGATGCCTGCACAGCCTACGACCATGTATGTCCCGAAATTGACGTAAATGGCTCGTGGGATATCCGATCGAGCTCGCGGAGATGATTGAAAGATTCCGCGACGAAATAAGCGAGTTTGGCCCACAATGAGGTTGCCGAGTGAAATTCTTTTAACCCAATAACCTCCCCGTTATTCCTGACATAGATATAGATATGGTTTTCTCTAATGCATATACGCGGAATTTATCTATATATAGCAAATATATTTAACTTTTGAAACGTCGAAAAAAGCCATTTGTATTGGTCGTACTAGGAAAACTGAAAAGTCCTACTTTGTTTTTTATACGATTTAAAAAGGGAAAATTTTTGAATATGTCGGCACACATTTTATTATTTGACTTATCTCAATGCTAATTCGACGAAAAGACGGAATTTCAAATAAAGAAGAAATAACGTATTTATTTGTAGTTCTTCCAGCTAAATCCATTTTGCATTGGTTCATACGAAAATATTCGTATGAATGCTAAGAACACAAAAGGCAGCGTGAAAATCAATCTCTTTCTGTGTGTGTGTGTGTGTGTGTTTGTGAGGGAGATGGCTAGAAATATCTTCCGCACATACAAGTCTTAAAATTTACGTGAGGATAGTCTGAGACTGGTCCTGATCACACGAGGCTCAGATTTCTATTATTATTTTTTTTTAATTAGCCGAGAATATAAATTTAAAACTCATCAAAAACGCGATTATTTTTTACAAAATGACAAAATCGCGCGCACATGTGAACCTGGTTCCACAGTCGTAATGAAAGAAACTAAGAATTTTCACTAATCAGCAAAAATTAAGAAAACTAATTAATATATCGAATTGAAAATTACGGAGCACATTTAAAAAAATATTTTACACCTGTGTATAAAATGTTTGAAAATCGGTCGGTAATTGTTCTGAATGTTTTCAAAAAACGGCAGTACGAAAGTTTAGAGAAAGAACCATACAGGGAAGAACTTTCATTAAAAAACGAACTAAAAAGAAAACTTTTTACGGCCGACCCCTCCATTTAAGTTCCGAAAATCGATGGATCTGAGATTATATGACATGTAAACAATCGACTTAATTATTAAACGTGTCCAAATGCCAAAAACGTACTTTAAAAGCATTTTATCAAATTTAATCGAGGATTATTAGTGTGTTCTGTGGCAAGAGTCCCGTGATATGAGTTAAGAGTTCGTCCACAAGGGTTTCTCTCCTTTATTTACATTTAAGCTATGTTTTCCAAAATATAGACATCTTTTACCACCTTTATTGAACATTAATGGCGCATTCTTTTCTCGGATTCTATGTGCCAGATTTAAACGGAAATTTCAAATTCATTCAACTTAGCTTACGATTTTCTTGAAGTTTTTAGCTCCACCTTCCAGTGCAGTGCAGGGGCATATTCTTATTTCGGGTTCTATGGACCCAGTTTCAACTGAGTTTTCCTCATTCAACTTGGTTTTAGATTGTTTTGCAGATTTTAGTTTCACTTTCCACCGCCATGGGGGCGCTTTTTATTTAGGGTTCTATCGACCTAAATTCAATGGAGTTTGGCTCATTTGACTTGGTTTTCGATTGTCTAACAGTTTTTAGTTCTACTTTCCACCGCCAGAGGGAATTATTATCTGAAGTTTCATGGGTCTGATTTCTGCGAAAAAAAAATTTCAATTCATCTTTTATTCTCTTCAGATTTTCCGGCGCATGCACAGCAAACCAGCTATACGAGGACGTAGGCAGCGGGTACCCGTGCCGAAGATTCATTTTGAAAGAGATAAATTCGAGGGGGGGGGGGGTTAGTGGTTAGAGATACGTGTGTGGCACACCCAATATACGCTGCCGAATACAGTGGGGACTCATCTCAGAGGTTCGTTTTGAGAAATTCTTTTTTTTTTTTTAAAGATGAATAGAGGTTTTAATCATTCGCGGTTCGTTTGGAAAAATCAACGGGCGGGTCAAATAATATGCAAATGAAAAATGTTCTTTTGAGTTTTGATAGCAGAAATATGACTCCAAGTCGCCAACAGGTTTTTTGATTTATAAACTGGAGGCTAGACAGTTAGAAATCTCCATCAGCGATTGACAATTATGGATCTCCACATTTCACCCATCCTCACCGAATTTCTTCAAAACATTCACACACACACACAAAATGAAAGGTCAGCAATTCTTATTTATTGTCAAAATATGTGAAATAATTTAGGTTTAAAGCTCCTCTTAATTTGGCGCCCCCTATTTAAGCATCTTTCGTCTCAATTCAGGTACATAATTATTATAGGCACCAAGTGTATTGAGCCATCCCTAAAAACATTTACAGAAGCTTTTTCATTCTTCATTATTTGGCTATAACAAAATATCTTACTAAAGAAAACATTCACACACAAACACACACACACAAAAAAAATTAAATCAACATTTTTTACTTTTGTCAAAATATGTGAGATAATTTCGGTTTAAACCTGTCTCAATTTGGCGCCCCTTAGCCTCGGCGCCCGGGGCGGCCGCCCCCCCCCCCCCCGTTCGCTACGCCACTGCTATGCTGCATTTTTCAGAATTTCCGCTATAGCTCTATCTCAATAACTAATGCACGAATTCTCATCAAACTTCAGATTCAGGTATACCTTGATTGGTGCAAATTGCTCAATAGGTGGCACTGCTAGGCTACATTTTTCACAATTTCCGCTATAGCTCTATCTCTAGAACTAATGCACCAATTTTAATCAAACTTCAAATTCAGATATAATTTGATATGAATTGGTGCTAAATGGACGTAATTTCTTGTATTATTTAAATAATTTAATTCACGCGATTTATATAGAAGAAAGTTTTGTGATGGCCACAACATACTAGTTTATTTTGTGAGCAAGCCAAATTGTAGATTTTCTTTTTCTACCATCGCCCTTTTCATTAAAATAGTACAGGTAAAAGAAATGCATTTCCAGCCATGGTAGATGGCTGACATTTTTACCTTTTGAAAAGATCTTAACATCACATTTTTAAAGATAAAGTTAAGAGCTCTTATTATTTTGACTATCGGGGCTACTTCTTTCTTTAGATACGGATAACGATAGCGAGCAAGAATCATGTGGAAGTTTCACAGCGCACCCCATCCGGAAGCATTGCAAGGATTGTCAGAAACCGTGGGAAGATCATCCTTTCACCGAAGACGACGTCGATAGTATGAGGACGCATCTTAAAGTCTTCTCGGAGCATCCAGAGGTAAAACAGCACACGGTATACGCTTGGACACCACCTAACTGCCCTGAAGATCGAATAGACGAGTATTTCCAAAAGTTTCCAGAAGATAAAGTAAGTAATTGTATACTGGACAATTGCACCATAAAATATACTTAAAAATTTTTCTATTCTAATCAAATATAACGTGCTAAATGATACATACAATAGAACAGTGATTTCAGAAACACATTAAAAATCGACGTTTCGAATCGCTTCTGCGATCGTCATCAGGATAAAATAATGTTATATAAGTCTAAAAGTTCAAAATAGACATAAACATCTAAGAGCACATACGAATGCCTGAAAAGGAGAGTACGCAAACAACCATGTTCCCATGGTTACCTAAAGGAGCAAACCACAAGAGTAAAAAAGGAACAAAATGAACAGACTGTATTAATTGATTATAACAAATTATGCCAGATTTTATCAATGTTAAATGATACACTATTGTTAAGGCATATCGCCCACGTTTAAAAATTGTAAGGGACTCTAAAATTTTACTAACATATAGATTTTTACATAGGATTATAATCCTAGCCTCGTCAAAGCCGACTTTACTACCTTCATTTGAGTAATAAAATCTTGCAAGATGTCTTGTAGCTGTATTTCTTGTCTTCTGCTGTATTCTATAATCTTGCTGTATTTCTGTATCCAATGCGAAATATCTCTTTGGTGCTCCTTTAACCTTTCTGAAATTCTTCGTTTAGTTTCACCCACGTAAACAAATCTTTCATTATTTGGGAGGGTAACCGGAATTTCATAAACTTTTACTTTTTTATGATTCTTGATTTTGTCAATATTGTTGCTGAGAATTTGAATAAGGTAAGGATTGGAGATAGCTACTAATTTTATATTGAATGTCTGAAAAACCTGCTTTAATTTTTCATACATAACAGGAACATAATGCAGGCTTCTGTAGTTGATATGTAAAAACTGATAAAGCAAAGTGTTAAAGATAAAGTAAGATTTTACTTCACTCTAAATTTATTTAAAAACTAGTTGGATGTGCCAATCCCAAAACTTTCTTCTATCTTATACGTCTTAATATTTCAAAAAGTACTTATGCATATTAACACTGCAATATTATTAGTTCAATGCTATAGGTACCAACTTTGATTTTCATCTTAAATTTCTGCTTCAGTCAATTAATCGGAGTAAAAACGAGTTAATCTAGATCATGATATTTATTAAAATCAATAGTTTTTCCTTTTTCTGTTGTCATTAACTGTTTGCGAATAGCCGGCTTAGCAGGAAGCGAGTTCCTGCTTTTGCACGAGCCGCCGATGGACAATAAAACTATGAAAAAACGAGAAAATTATACAAAAATCGCTATCACAGCATACTTTTCCTGCGGTATATTTCTAAATTCAAGGAGAACCTGCTGGTTATAGTCAAAAACATGCACAAATAATTTGGTTCAATTCTATGCATAACTTTTTACACTTTTCGATGGTACAATAAAGAAAATGGCACAAAAATCGCTAATACAGCGACCTTTTCCGGCGAAAAATTTTCAATTTCAAGGAGAAACTGCTGGCCATAGCCAAAAACATACACAAAAAATTTGGTGCAATTCTATGCCTAACTTTATACAGTTTTCGATGGTAGAATAATGAAAATGGCACAGACATCGCTATTACAGCGCCCCCTTTCAGCAGATCTTTTTAAAATTCAGGGAGGACCTGCTTGCCATAGCCAGAAACATGCGAAAAAAATTTGGTTCAATTCTATGCATAACTTCTCACACTTTTCGATGATACAATAATGAAAATGGCACAGACATCGCTATTACAGCGCCCCCTTTCAGCAGATCTTTTTCAAATTCAGGGAGGACCTGCTTGCCATAGCCAGAAACATACGCACAAAATTTTGTTCAATTCTATGCATAACTTCATATACTTTTCGATGGTACAATATTTAAAATGGCACAAAAATCGCTATTACCGCACGCCCTTCCGGCGAAATTTTTCTAAATTGAAAGAGGACCTGCTTGTCTCAGCCAAAAACATACACAAAAAATTTGGTTCAATTCTATGTATAACTTCATGCATTTCTCGATGGTACAATGGCGACACACGGACTGACAGACAGAGATTTTGTATAAACATTGATCCCTAAAACGTATAAATCCGTCGAAACCCGGAAGTCGAAAAAGTTTCGATTAATATACCTTCTTCTATGGAAGATAGAAGAAAGTAAAAATAAATTAAGACTCGCTAGAAGGTAGTTAGAAGAAATTTCAGGTACTGTTTAATAGCTATCATCATATTATTATAAGTAAGGATCGACAGAAACCGAAACCAAATTTCGGGGATCTTCCTATTTTCAGCCGAAAACGAAAATGATAAATGTCCAAAAAAAAAAATTCAAGTAATTAATACATACATAAATATACAGAATTATTAATTAATTATACGTGTGGCCCAAGTTGGCTCGCTGTTCCTCTGACCAAAACTTTTTTTTTTTTCATGTAAAATAAAATGTAATTAATTCATCGACGATACACACTGACTTTCTAATTAGATTAATTTCATCTAATTAAAGAATGTTTTAGGTATGCATACCTCGATTTATCTTTTATAATGATTCTTGTAAATGGCCATCTGTTATACTAGAACTTTCTCGAAAAATATTCTGAACACTTCTGCGGTTTCAGACTAAAAATTCTCTATTACTATTAAGTGTACAGCTTTTAATGCGCGCATGATAATAGTCTTCAAAGTTTAGTCATATAGGCATTGCTTGCTTTATAATTTGCACTTGTCTTGGGTCTGTCATGACTGATAATTATAAACAGTGAATTTCATAGCAATAAATAAAGAGTGTCTCATTTGAGCCGACACAATTCATAGCAATGAGTCATGTTGAAAATTTCGGAAGGAAGAAACGAGATTTTCTGATACAGATACTTTCGGCAGCATTTTCGGCGAAACTCAGATTTTGGGCCTAAAACAAAAACGAAATTTAATTTTCGATCGATCTCTAATTATAAGCAAAAAGAAATGGCGACTAAAATTTAATTTTTTTTTACCTCGTTAATATGTTTTAATGACATGTTTTGATTATCTATTAGTAAGTTAGTACTCAAATCAGAAATCTTCGAGATTTGATATTACTTAACTTATACAAGATAAGTGCATGAAATTTACTACACGCACGTAGTTATGTTCATTTTAGTACATCAGCGATATTTCAACCCAAATGTCTTCGACACAACCTTCAGAATAAGCAAGGGAGAGAGAGGCGGTCAAAAATTGTTCGAATCAGTTCATTGTAAAAATAACGTATGAAATGTTTTTAACATTTTCATACATGGTTGAAAAGTTTTTATGAGTTTCGTTTGTCTGTTCTCTAACACGAAAATATACTCGACTTGCCCTGTAAATGATATACCTTATTGAGGTTCACTATGGACTGTTCGGTATTGAAAACGAAGGGTGTACCCTCTCTGTGGGGAGAAATTATTTGCGTGTTACAATATTTTAAACTTAATGAAATTTATGTACCTTATTGAGATGTAACTAGATGATTACTATATGATATGTTATGTGTAGCACTTACAGTACGCGTACAGGGCAGCTCAAACGTATTCCGTTATATTAGGGTCTATGAAGAAAAATCGTTTGTGGCGCATTTTAATGATGTTATTCAGTTACAAACATAATGAAATGGATATGAATTTCTGAAGGGCACTCATTCATGCTTTCTGTAGAATATGGGGTTCAAAACATGTATCATTCATTTACAGGGTCACAGAAAAGAGTCTCCAGAGAAAAACTGTTCGCATCGTATTTCAATTATGTTGCACTATTTGAAACATGATGAAATGGATATAAATGACTGAGGTTTACTACAAAGTGCTTGCAGTAGAATAGGATCTGCATTTCATTTATCATTCATTTACAGAGACGCATAAAAAATTTCGGATACAATAGTGTATCCGAAATTTTGTCAATAGAGAGGATGCTGAAAGTGCCTTTTCAGTTATGTAGTATAAGTTTTACTAAATTTTTGCATACTACGTGGTGTGCATGAATTCTATTGACCATGCACAAAACCACACAAAAGAATTACTGAAGATGACCGTGAACTGCTTAAAGGCTTTTTTTTTTTTTTTTTTTTTTGAGTTACAGATTTTCAAGTTCAACTACATTTAATATACAAAGAGATGTTTGTAGCATATAAATAAAATTATTTACAGGAATATGCAAAGAACTGGATACATGGCCGCCTATGAACAGTAATTCCTAGTAGTGTTATTTCAGTAGTTTTAAACGTGTTTTTGCCTGAATTAAATTTCAGCTAAATAGGCGGCGTACATAAAAAACTGTATGCAATACATAGAGCTGTACAAAAGAATTCAAGTACGTTTCCGTCTATGGGTAGAAATTGCCGAAGGTGAATTTTCAACTATGTTTTGAGTTTTCGTGCTAAACTAAATTTTATCATACTATGTAGAATCTGTACAAATCTAGAGATCCTGTACAGAGTTGCACAAAAGAATTTGAGTACCTTTCTGGGTATGGGTGGTAATGGTTGAAATTTGTTTTTTAAATGTGTTATACGTTTTCTAAAATGTTTACTTGGGGTACTTTATTAACCAGCGACGTTTTGTTAAAGTATTCTTAAAGTGTTGGAAAGTGTTTCATCATCTATGCTAGACACATGATTTTAAGTGAGTGTTTCATAATTCATACTGGACACATGATTTTTCTTTCTTGTTATTTTATGTGACTGGTATGAAAGAGTTTGACCTAAAAATATGGGTCATAGCCACGAACTATGAGCTTATTACATAATAAAAAATTAAAGCTCAAGATACCAAATATCAGTATTTTTTTATTTATTTATTTATTTTTTTTTGGGGGGGGCGGGGGGGGGGGTTCAGTTATAAAAGAATCGATAATGGTTTTAATCAGAATTAAGTTACGTATTTTAAAAGTCAACTGAAAACATTTGTTTGATTTTGAATTTTCCCGTCATTTATATGTAATACTCTTGTTGTGTAGCGAATTTCAAATTCATCGATATACTGGAAGTAGCAATATAAGTTTTGGTTATGGAATTTTTGGTTGATCAAAGAATATCGAAATTACTGATTTTTGAGATTATATAAATTAGTTCCAGTTGGGGAACAGTATGTGAAATTTGGGATGCTGTATTTTTATGATGATATCTATCACAGCATCAAAAAATAATTCAGATAAAAATTACGATTCTTGTATGTTTTGTATAAGATTCAAAAGTAATTGCAGTGAATGGTCAAATCAATCTTTTAAATTTCCAGGTTTTTAAATTGGGGTAAATTTGAGTGAAATTTATGAAGCTTGGAAAGTTATATAATAATAAGTAAAATTTAATTTTGAAAACTCATTTTTCTTCAGAGTTCAAATCGCTAAGCTACGAAACGAGGAAGACAACAATAGTATCTTTCTATGGGAGAAAAAAAATTGCTAACGCTGCCGTAAATGAATCTATTATGGCCTTTCAACTTCTTGGTTTATCATGCAAAAACTATTGCTTATAAAAGAATGAAAACTAATACTTTTGTAGAAAAACTAGCTAAAGTACCCGGCGTTGCGCGGAATTTTAAGAATGTTTGTCTTGAAAAACCAATATCAAAATTTAACATACAAAAGAAAAAGCAGTTGAAGTGTTGTACACAGGAATCAAATGAAAACCCAATATAAAAATGTATAAATTTCTATAACAGACGCAAAATAATACAGCTATAAATGAACTTATTTCCATTCATCATTGGAGCAATAATGTTAAAATACGCCAATATTTCCAAAATCGAGTTTTTATCATACTTCAATAAATTTTTTCACACTTATATGACGTTATATATTCAAAACGTCTTTTACATTTCCAATATAACGTAATATTCCATTGTTTTTTATTCGTCAAATTAATTAAAATTATAATTTTTCACATGGAAATCATAAAACAGAAATTATGACGTAGCACTCACTTTTGTTTTTAATTCGTCAAACTATTTATTTTATTTACATTTTTCCCGTGGAAATCTTGCAATAGAAAAGTTGTGATGTAATATTCTCTTATTTTAAATTCCTCAAACCATTTATTTATTTATTTATTTATTTATTTTTATTTATTTTTTATTTTATTTTATTTTTTTTTTTTTTGACGTGGAAATCTTGCAATAGAAAAGTAATTTTGTGGTTAGAATTTTATTGTGGATTTTTAATTGTGGGCAACAATTATAAAGAAAAATATTTCAATTTTATTGGAAATTGCTGTTAAATTTGTAATTTTTTATTAATTAAAAATTAACTATAATAAGTTAGTATTTCGATTCCGGATTACTTTAGTTGCCTCGGCCGTGTTTTAATACACATGTACGTAACATTTCGCAATTCTGGCTTCCAAACTGTGGATTTGTATAGAATTACAGACAGACAAATTTTCATTTTTATATATTAGATGTATGATAAACATGCTGAAGCAGACTGTTTTTAAATCGAAGAATTATTTTAAGCGTTATTTAATTTTGAAATCGGTCATGATAGTTCAGTTGCATATGTTTCATATTTCATAAGATCTAAAAAATGGCATAGCAATTTAACCATTTTTCTAAAGTCATATACTTGACTACATTGTAGTGTGCAATGTTCAATCATTTTTCCAATTTATCTAAATTTTTTTTTCAAATTTCTTATTCAAAATTTTATTATTTGAATAAAAATTTAATTCATATTTTTAAATAACCGTTTTTATCTACTGTTGCCAGTTGTTAAAAAAGCTGAATAAGGAGATTTCCAAACTCTGTAGTTTTAATTTAAGTACATATTTACACATTAATTTTGAAAAAGAAAAAGAAATTAAAATAATTAAATTGTTACATCCAAAAGGGATTGAATGATGAAAATTACGTCATATTTAAAAATAGTATTTAAAAAGTCTTCTTTAACTTTTCGCTGGTGATATGATTTATGGTGGTACCTTAGTTGGGTAACTGGGGCTGAACTGACACATCCTCATGTTATCATCGGAAGGTTAAAAGGGGTTTTTTTGTGACTTCTAAAAGAAAACTTTTCTTCTAGACGGTATAATAGGCCAGGAGGTAGCGGTATTTTTAGGTAGATTTCGTAAGAAATACTACCTATTGCAGTCGTTACCATGGTGCGACTTTTGAAAAATTCCTTCATAACTTTTCATTATAGGACCCCAGGAACCCAAAACCACCCCCACCTAAAAAGTTTATATATATATATATATATATGTATGTATGTATGTATGTACTAAATTTTGTCCGCACGATAAAAGTCGCAATTATGCACGGATCGTCTTCAAACTCGCCAACAACTTTGAGATGGCTAATATCTCGGCGGGGATTGAAAATGGGCAAAATCGGTCCAAGGGAATGGAAATGGGGAGGGTTCAAAATTTTGAATACCGTCTTAACAAGATTCTGATAAAACCAGCTCTTACACAACAATGACAGGAAAAAATAAATATTTTTCGTTATAACAGTTGCCAACAATTAAAAAAAAAAAAAAGCAATAAAATTCTCACCACAACAATTGCTTTTCTATTGCAAGTTCACGTGAAAAATTAAATTAAATAAACAGTTTGACGAATTGAAAACAAATTGAATATTACGTCATAAGTTTTCTAGAGCAAGATTTCTGCATGAAAACTCAAAATGAAATAAATAGTTTGATGAATTAAAAAAAAAAAATTATTGCGTCATATTGGAAATAAAATGGACCTCAGTTGGTGAATATGTAACGTCATGCGAGTTTGAGAAGAAGTATTAAAACATGATAAAAACACGACTATGGAAATATTAACTTATTTTAACACTTTGAGGTTCTCTGAATTTGCTTTAGCTATTTTTTAAAGCTATTCCATATACATGCGTGTGTGTATTCGTGTATATTAGAATTTTCACAAAATGTTTAACTCCCTAGAGCTCATTCTTAGTGGAGGAACTGGGTTTATCTCTAATCTTGATTTAAGTTTTGTTGGTGAATTTAGTACTTAACTTCGAAATCTACCTCTGCCTGTAGGCCCGAGCCGGTAGGGATTTTTTTTTACATGACTATTTTATACAAACTGGTTTTCAAATATATAATTGATCTTATTCACAGTTCATTCAAAATTAAAAAAGAAATTAAATAATGTCAAGGGTTGCTAATTTATGGCACGGAGCTCCAGTTTGTACTTTTTACGCTTATTTGTATATTTTATAAAAACAAAATAATAAATATTTATTTAAAAAAAATAAATAAATAAAAATAAAAAATTGACAAATATTTAGTGATTGAAATTTAACTAAGCAAAATAAATATTATATTTAATTGATACACTAATTGCACAAATTAAACATTTATTTCGGCAAATTGTATTATTTTTTATGCAAAACAATGATCTTGCTTTGACAACTATTAATGTTTAGCTAACATTGACTAAACATCAAAACATTACAAAAGTTACCAATTTGCAAATTATTTTTAGCCCCCGGTATGCTATTTCTTTCTCCCAGCTATTAAAATATCGTCTTCAAAAAAATAACGTTCCGTTGTATAAGCCAGCCGTAAAACAAAGCAAGTGTATCATTGTACTGTTAAATATTCTACTGCAATTTTTTTAACTTCTAAGCATCACACATTTTCAATTTTTAGACCGTCGTATTGGGCAAAAAAGTACTTTTAAACACAATATGTTTGAAAACTGTATCTCAATTTATTTTTGAAATATTAATATTTTTTGTAGTTTATATTAAAAAAATAATGTTTTCTGTTAAAACATGGAGCTATTATAAACCAAATTTAATTTTAAGTATGTATATTAATATTACAAACAAATGAAGACATATGAATCATTAGATAGCCGATTTTTTTGTCGAGTTTCTTTAATGACGGCATCACTTTTTTGGATTTGTGTATTATTCAGTGATCGTGTCGTCATATGCGTACTTTGCTGTAGATGTTGTTTAAGACTAGATCGTAAATGAAGAATTCTTCAGCGGATGCGGGTGACGTCATTTTATATATAATAAAAGCGTGTGTTTTAAGTCTTAAAACTAAATTCGTTTTGTACCTCTGTATTTATTTACATATATACTTTTTTCTCATCGGGTACGATTCTAAATTCTGAAAAAGCAGAATTCCTGTTTTCTAGTGTTTATTTGTTTTCTCTCTTAATGTTGACTAGTCTATAACACTGGACAACAAGAAATTTTGCTCTTTCACAAAAACCGAAATTCGTTGTTTATTATGCGGTTTTTTATGCTGATTGCGAATCTGGTTTTAGATTTACTCCGGCAGGTCTTGTTTTTGAGATATTTGCATATTTCGATTTATGCAAGTTTTGTAAAATTTGTACAATTATATGCAAATTTAAGGCATAAAGTATGGTCAGACTGGCATTCTTGTTTTATGTTATGATTACTGTCTAGTCTACTTAACAAAACTTTGTTTTTGATATTATACTGATATTGTACCTAATTTGCATATTTTTCATGTTTTTTTAATAATGTTTCTTGACGTCCAAATATTTCTGCCACACGAGTACGCTAATTTGTTTCTAAACCAGATTGTTGAGCTGATTTCAAATCTGGTGTCTGTTTTCTTCTATCACGTCTAGATTTTGAAAAAATGAAATTTAATTTTTTGGTCAAAAAATTCAAAAATCGCTTTTTATGATACTTTGTGGTGTTTTTCAACTAGTTCGGATAGATTCTACAACTTTTTCCATTTTTTTTTTTCGATTATATAAATTGTTGTTTATGTCCCTGATAGGAATCTGATACTGTTCACCCTTTTGACAATGAGGTACCCTACCATCTTACATATTACAATGAGATACCATCTTACATATATCAAACTTGTCTCATTGCCGTGCAAAAGTAGAAATTCATTTCACTCAAAAACTAGACGTGATATAAGGAAACAAATTGCAGAATTGAAATCAGCATAAAAATCTAGTCTCGAAAAACATTGTGGCAACTACTTTAAAGCTGATAGTAAATGTAAACTTTAAAACATTGAAAAATATGCATATTAAGCTTAATAATTGACAGATTAATGTTAAGAATATGCAGATCGTGACATTCGTCTGAAGCAAATAGTCTAGTAGTCATTGTCTAGAAAAAGTAATTCAATCTGACATTTATTGTATCTAAAATTTGTATAAAATAGCACAATAAAGCTTAAATTTGCATAAACTTAAATATGTAAATTTCTCAAGAACTGGACCACCTAGAGGGAAACAGAAAGCATGCTCGGAATCAGGGCAAAATCTAGAATCAACTAATTTCAGTTCTGTTAAATAGCCATTGTTGTTCAGTGTAATTAATCACAAAAACAGCCGTCAGCTGTCACGATAGAGGTGAATGCGAAAAATCTCTTAGTCAAATTGAATAGCAACCTGATTACAGAAGATCGTCACTGGTATGTTAATGTGTTTTAATCTTCCGTAATCGAGTAATCTTTCTTAAAATAGAACAAATTAGTGTATTTTTAAAGCATGGGAAGTCTGGAGGATGATTTGCGAATGTAGCTCTAAAAGAGAATCCCTTAGTGAATGAAAATTGGCTTTCGAAATTGAAACAAGTTGGAAATTGCTCGTCAAACGTGGCAAATGAGGTGCGTTGGTACTATAACTAGTTTTATAAATACTTCTTGCACCGGATATTGTACTGAATGTATATTTTAGTGCACTTCGTAAGTGCCTATCAATTTCATTCTGTTCAAAGGGCTCTAACATCATTAAAATGCACTTGAAATAATTTTTTCCAATTGGCCGTAATGTAATAGAAAACTTTTGACTGTCCCTGTAATTAAACTATACATCCGATTTTTATAAAATTGGAAATGAGCCGACAAAATGTTGCAACAATTATATATTTAAAATTTCAGATCATTCGGAAGGCTGTAACATCATTAAAATGCACTTGCAATATTTTTTCCCCATTGGCCGTAATGTAACGGAAAACTTTTGACTGTCCCTGTAATTAAACTATACATCCGATTTTAATAAAATTTAAAATGGCACGACAAAATTTTGCACAATTATATATTTAAAATTTCAGACCATTCGGTTGGGTAGTTTTTGCTCTGTTATATGCGGACGGACGGACGGACAGACGGACTGAACGACGATTATAGGTGCTTCGTATTTATATAATTACGAACGCACCTAAAAATATCTACTGTTATTTTTTATTTTTCTCTTGGGTTACATGAAAACCCCCTGAATTTCAAGTTTCTAAGTAACCGAAAGCAGTCTGTAGGTTTTGATTATAGATTTTGTAATCAGACTTTGAGCGAGTACCAAAATCAACTATTTCTGAAATTGTAAGCCTCAGAATTCAAAATTGCGTGGATTTTAGAATGGCGTGTAATTATCTTTTTTCTCTGTAAATTTCCAACTGAGAATCTGATAATTTTGTGTAAATAGTACATTTTGATAACGGGTTTCCTTTTATCTGTCACTTAACGTGGACTAAGACGAACGATACTTCATATTCGTTATCTCCGAATCTACAAAAGATTAAATATAAACCAGTGGATTCGGGCAAAGAATTCTCAATTAGCTGCCCCACTCCTTTCCGTCATCCCCTGCCGCCCTCTCCATTATACCCGTGTATCCCTAATTTTTAATTTAAGCGGAATATCAAACAAACAAAGTCTTTTATCGAAAAGTCAGTATGCGATCTCATATTTTTGCAAAAAATCCTATTCAATGATACCTCATTCATCTTTGTACGCTGCATATTAGTTGAGAAAAAGTGATGTTGATAATAGAAATAATATATATGCTTTTAGCGTGCATAATGATGATGATAGCATTACATAAAATAAATTTTATAACCTAATTTGAATTATCTTCTGAATTACTGGCGGATCGAAAAGAACTTATATCGGATCGAGTAAATATAGTACAAGAGGTGCTGGTATACAATATCTAACAAAAACATAGCTGTGAAAAAAGGGAGCCAAGTTCTGTAAAGACAATGGCAAGAAAAGAAGTGATATCTAAGTGGGTGCCAAGTTCAAATAAAATTCACTCAAACTTACCTACAGAAGTATTATAGCATTTTTAAAATTGTTTAGAAAAAAAAATTATTGATAGCATATTAATAATAAATCTAGAACTTGGCAAGTTTTTACCTACGAGTCATTTATTTTTATTAATGACATTATTATAGCAAAACTTGTTATTTCATGTTTGGAAACCTTCATTTGAGTGAGCTCCTTTCCCTTGAAGGGTGGTGGGATAAAATATATCCCACCTACTTTTAACTGCAAAATGCCACATTGACACTAGAATTCAGGACTAAAAAGTTTAATTTTATTAAATACGTGAAAAGAAGCTTTTACCCATTTTGAAATAAATTTAAATTCTGGTGTGATTCAATCATTTCAGCATGTCACGAATAAAAGCTCTTTGCCCCTGAAGGGTTAAAGGGGTGCAGTCTCTAGAGGGATGACCAAGAACAAGCGTAAGGGTATCTGTCTCTTTCTCAGGCCTTTTAGTCTGTTTGCATTGAGGTTTCTGGAGGGTGGGTGCTAGAGTGATAACCAAAACGAGCGGGAGTGTATCTGTGTATTTATTGATTTATCAAATCTTTAACATGAGTCATTTGTTTATAATAATAACTATATTAATTTTTTTATAATGACATTGTTGTTAATATTAACATCATCATTTTATTAAGACATGAAATTGATAGGCATAACATTTATCAAAAACTTGCCAAGTTCTAGATTTATTATTAATATGCTATCAATAATTTTTATTTCTAAACAATTTAAAAAATGCTATAATACTTCTGTAGGTAAGTTTGAGTGAATTTTATTTGAACTTGGCCCCCACTTAGATATCACTTCTTTTCTTGCCATTGTCTTTACAGAACTTGGCTCCCTTTTTTCACAGCTATGTTTTTGTTAGATATCATTACTTTTTGTAAAGTTACAATATATTTAGACACTTTACTTAATGCTTTTCAATGTGTTTACATGTGACGATTTTATTCACCAAGCAACATTCAATTTTAATTTTAATTTCCTACAACAACCTATTTGGCTGTCAATTTGCGGCTTAAATCTATATTTTAATACCGCTACATTGAATGCATGTTTTGAAACGAAATGTATTGATTCGAAATTTTTATTGTTTCTGAAACAACAATTCCTATTAAATTCCTATATTAAATTTTCCTATTAAGTTTTCCAATTAAATATCCTATAGCCTGTATTTTGTACTGAAAGTGAAAAAAAAATTATGTGCTTATGCCACACTATGTATCATTCATCCATGGCTGCCGGCAAAGAGGCAGTGCAGAGGAAGGACATTGCCTCTCCCTGGATTTTCAAATGTAACTAATTAAATATCATTTTCTCTGATGATTTTGAAAACAACAAGTGGGTATGTGTGATCACAGATCGCACAGAGGGTTTCGTTTAATATTCCTTTCAAAACACTTTGTCCTTTTGAAAAATCTTTTAGTTCCACATTTCGCAACCAGGGGCGCACTCTATTCTAAACAAACCTCTATCCGAACGAAACTCCGTTTTACATACTATCCGTAGATATATTAGTCGAGGGGATTGAGCCCATAGCACCCGAGATAAGTAGGCGCCCCTGGCGGTAAAAAGTGGAACTAAAATATGTAAGGCTATGGTGCATAATATGAAAGAATGGTCAAAGGGGTGTCGGCAAAAGTTGGAAAAGTCCCCGGGTGAAAAGGGCGGAGGTTAGAAAAATTGCTTAAAATACACAAGTTAGAGCCCGGGGGAGTAAATTAGAAAATTTTATGATTTGTCGTGTGGTCTGAGGTATTCAGCTATACGTATGCAAAAAGTCATGTCTCCAACTTAATTAGGGGCTCCCTTATAAAGAATTGCTTAAAATACATATGTGGTAGCTCAAAGGGTTAAGCGTAAGACTTTTTCAGATTTTATGATTTGTCACCTGGCCTCAGGTGTTCTGCTATAAGTATGCAAAATTTCAAATCTGCAATTTAATAAGGGGCTCCCTTAGAAAGAATTGCTTAAAATACGCATGTGGAAGACCAAAGGTTTAAATGTACGACTTTTTCAAAATTTTATGATTTGTCATTTGGTGTGTGTTCAGCTATAAGTATGCAAAATTTCACGCCTCCAACCTTGTTAGAGGCTCACATAGAAAGAATTGTTTAAAATACACATGTGGGAGCTCAAAGGGTTAAATGTACGACTTTTTCAAACTGTTATGGTTTGTCATTTAATGTGAGGTGTTCAGCTATAAGTATGCAAAATTTTCACGCCTCCAACATAATTAGGGGCTCACTTAGGAAATATTGTTTAAAATACACATGTGTTAACCCAAAGCGTTAAATGAAGACTTTTTGAAAATTTTATGATTTGTCGTTTGATGTGAGGTGTTCAGCTATAAGTATGCAAATTTTCACGCCTCCAACATAATTAGGGGCTCACTTAGGAAATATTGTTTAAAATACACGTGTGTTAGCCCAAAGGGTTAAATGTATGACTTTTTGAAAATTTTATGATTTGTCGTTTGATGTGAGGTGTTCAGCTATAAGTATGCAAAATTTCACGCCTCCAACATAATTAGAGGCTCACTTTGAAAGAATTGTTTAAAATACACATGGGGGAACCCAAAGGGTTAAATGTACGACTTTTTCAAAATTTTATAGATTTTCGTTTGATGTGAGGTGTTTAGCTATAAGTATGTACAATTTTATGCCTCCAACCTAATTAGGGGCTCACTTAGAAAGGATTGTTTAAAATACACATGTGAGACCCCAAAGGGTTAAATTTACAACTTTTTCAAAATTTTATGATTTGTCGTTTGATGTGAGGTGTTGAGCTATAAGTCTGTAAAATTTCACGCCTCCAACCTAATTAGGGGCTCACTTAGAAAGAACTGTTTAAAATACACATGTGGGAGCCAAAGGGTTAAATGTACGACTTTCTCAAAATCTTATGATTTGTCGTATGATGTGTGGTGTTCAGCTATAAGTATGCAAAATTTCAAGTATCCAACATGTATAGTTTCTGAGAATGTATGCATGTATATTTTCTCTGTGTCTGGATATCTCAATTTGTTGATTTTCTGTAAGCAAGTAAACCCAGATAAACCTCCAGTAAGTAGATAGGTTTACAATAGAAGTCTATGGGAATTTGGCGAAATATTAGAGATATCGCTAAGGTGGCGTCACTTTTGGCGACTAATTTTGGTCGCCAAATTTGGCGATATATCGCCATGTTGCGAGAAACTTGGCGGTATTTGGCGACAGAACAGAGTCCTCTCCTACGGCAAATTAAAATTTCGCCTAATAGACGTAATGTTAAAGTAAAAATGGGCACCCCCAGGTGGGTAATTCATCGATTTTCGCATTTTTTTTATTTTTTTCCTTAGTTTTATGGTGTAAACAAACTTCGCACCAAATTTGAAGTCTGTAGCTGCAGTAGATATACGAGATCTTTTTGATGAGCGAGTCAGTCAGTCAGTCAGTCAGTGGTAAAATTATCGATTATCAGACATTTTCAAATGTCATTATCTCGGAAACTAATTATGCGTTATTTATAAAATTTTGGATTTTAGGTAATTAGGGTGGCCTTACTACACATTTCGTATAAGAAGAACGTAGGTCTCATAGATTTTCAGTAGTAGAGCACTGAAATTTGACGAAAATAGCTCGAAATGGTTCGTGTAAATAACACACGACTATGTCAGGCGAACTTGACTGACACACTGCCGTGTGTCTAGATATGACCGATAAGTAAGAACTTGACCTACTATCTGCCATAGTCATGATTTTTTTTCTAAGCAGCTTCTGAACACCAGTAATTTGTTTAACAAATCTGAAATGGGAAAGTATTCTTGCACAGAACCTGCAAAGGCTTTCTTTAAATTTTTGGGTCATCAGACAAACGAAATTAATTTTTGACTAATTGGCGATTATTATTTAGTGATTACTGTTTTCAATTTTATGCTTGCAGATACCAAAGCACCAATCAGAAGGGCAAAAAAATCGACTCAGACGGCTCGCATACCAGATTCCTTTGTCCGATGTGTCATTGGAGAAATGCCGCTTTTTAGATCCCAAGTATCAAGAAGATTTTGAAGGGTACGCACAAAAGGTGCAGGATACCATTCTGAGAATAGGACAGGTTAAGGTAAGTACTCACTGATTTTTGTAAAGCTCAAAAAGGCAAAGGAACAATTATCATCACAGCAAAACAGAAAACAAAGCAGTGTTTGTTACAGATTGCGTGATAATCGATTGCTTTCTCCCTCAGTCTTCCTCTTCCAAAATGCTAACTTTGATGCCATTTTCTGAAATATTTGAATGTTCTTGTCATTTCTACAATTGTTCGGTTCTCTCTTTCACTTGATCCATTCTGTTGTGGTGTAAAAGATGCGGTAGGCCTTTTTTGTAATTCCTTCTTCACGTAGAATTGCTTCAATTTCTTTACTGTCAAATTCTCTACCATTGTTGCTCTTTAATTTTGTGTCCCATAGTTTTAGCATGAGCAAGCACATGTTTTAACATATTATTGACTTCTGACTTCTCTCTTATGATGTAATCATACCTAAATTTTATGAACTTTAAATACAACTAAGTATCGTTTCTTTGAAAAGATTCAGAAAATGAGCCACAGACATCAGCCGAAGTAAGTTCACCTGGTTCTGTTGTTTTATTTCTGTTTCCAGAAGGTAAGCGAATGTGTTTTTCCATAAATGCATGGTTCACATAACTTATTTTCTATTCGAACTTTGATTCTTAACTTTTTTTCAAGCTTTTGTTTGATGTGTTATTTATCTTGATGACCCCCATCTTCCATGATAAAGTTGTAATAAAGAATCATTTTTCTCAGCATTGTTTATTTCTAAAATTTGTTTTGGCATAATTGGCTCAATTATTGCCTTAAACAAAGATCCAAATACATTGCGTGTTCCATATAGTACCAATTGCTCATTTATCTTTAACCAACATTCAGTAGATGTTGATCGAAATTCACTATCTTGATTTCTGTCTTGTGAAGCTAACAATGAAAATAAATTTTTGTTGACTTCAGGTACATACAAGGCATCCTTCAGCTGAATTTCTTGACATTTTCCACCAACAAAAGATTTAAAACGAACAGTTCCTTTTCCAATTGCAGCCAATCTTTTCTTTCCAGCAGTCTTAATGCTACAAGGACTAAGAAATTGCGTGAAATCAGTAAAGTACTCTGAGCAGCTCGTAATATGTTGAGTTGCTCCATTATCAATCCAAAAAGCTGTTGAATCGGCTTCTGAAATATACGTTTCGACAGAAATAGACATAACTGCACCATAGGCGATTTTCTTTATATCTTTAGTATCACTACTTGGCGATTTTTTGGCTGTTTTTCCATCAGAAATCCATTTTCTACAATTTCTTACCCAGTGACCTTTACGATAACAGTAGTTACAAATATCTGCTTTATATAACTTCTTGATAAATTTGGAAGTTTCATCTTTATTCTGTTTTTTTTTCTAATCTTGAAGCTGCTAGTGCTTACTGAACAGCAATATCGCCGTTTTCAAATTTGATGAAATTTCTCCCAAACATACGAAGTTGCTTCTTTTAACTCATCAAATGTTCTGTCTTCGTTTTTAGACAACAACATCCAGCTAGACTTAAATGTCTCAAATTTCCGTGGTAAAATCTACAATGCTTTACAAACTAACTTTAAATCAGGTAACTTATTTTCACCGATATCTTTGCGTCCATTATTTAATTCACTCCAAATTGTTCTTAACTTAGTTATGTAAGTTGAAACATCATCGCCTAACGCCCAGTTAAATGCGAAAAATTCTGTACATATCTTAAATAACTGATCTTTTGATGTATCTTTAAAATCATGCTTTAAAGCTTCCCACACTTCATATGCCGTTTCTTTATCCATAATCTTTTGGTAAACTGCATCAGTTACTGTACTTGCTATCACGGATTTTACGAAACTTTTAGCTTTACTATACAAATCAGAACGTACTTTATGTTCCTTGATTTCTGTATCTTCAGCAGTGCTGCTTAACGGTTCAGGTTTCTTTAATTTACCATCTATAACAGTGCTCCTTCGTGATAATCTAGTAAATCTTTAATCTTGCGTTTCCATATTGGCCAGTCTACTACACCAGTCAATAACTTAACTTGCTTAGTTAAATCCATTTCTTCTTAAACTTTAATGCGATATGTTATTCTTTTCTACTAAGATAAACTAAATGTTTTACTTCACTTATTATGAGCAAAACCTAATTTCTCTATATCTAATCCTAATTAATCAGACTTGAGTTTAGTAGCACAATTCAAAGCGAGCTGAAAAGCCCATAACCTATAAAAAAATATTGTCCTAACATGCAGAGTATGAAAGCTTCGAGTCGATTGATATTTAAATTAGTACACATTAAAAAGAAAGATACGCATTATTTAGAAAAGAATCTTACGAAATTAAAAATTAGTAGAAGAATTTAATAACATAAATATGGATAAAAGAACAGACATAATCTCTATTTCATTTTCTATAAAATATACCGAGTTTATTTGTCTTGTACCGATGAACAACTAATCAATGCACAATGCACACGTGCTAAGTTCACGTGAGACAAAATATGAATTATCACATAAAATACAAACTTAATTTTAACAAAAAGTACAATTTTTTTATTTAAAGTTTCTAAGATTTTTTGCTCATATTTAAATATAATTCTTTATTCATTTATGAAAAGTAATAATTCAACCTATTTTGGAAAATAATCTGTTTCATGTTTTATGAAATAATTTACATTTTTAACTTTTCTTCATTTATAAACGTATTGAAAAGTTCTGTTCTTATTATGTAGAAGGACATTTATTGTTTTCAGATAAATGTTTTATTTTGATATTTCCCAAATCTTTCTGTGTCTTTATTTACATAATTTTCGTCATATATGTTTACTTGCTACTTTGTAAATAATAAAAAGTATTAATTTTTGTTTGTTTTTTAAATATATACGAATTTGTTTAAAGATTTTTAAAATCTGATAAATTCAAAATTTTCCAAATATATATTAATAACTAAAAGTTAAATATTTTGCTAGATATTTTTATTTGCAGGAGTTAAATCACATTAATTAATGTTTAAAGAGAAAAAGAATAAAACATTAATGCATTAAAGAATAATTTAAAAGATTAATTAAGCAAATTTGTAAATTTATTAATAATAATTCTACACCAGATGTATCTCACAAAAATATTGTTTAAAAAATATTCAGGTTTTCAGCATTTTTAGTCTTTTGCAAAATTGCTAGAATTTCAATTTATTTCTTTAATTTTCTAAGATTGTATATTTATGTAAATTTTTACTCATTTCAGAAAAGTAATATTTAGATCTATTATTGAAAATTTTATTTTGTTTCCCTTTCTTATGAAAATAGTTTATATTTTTAACCTTTTTTTTTTTTCATTTACTAGGGGGCTCGGCCCCCTACGCGCTACGCTCGCCAACCCCCGTCCAGACACCGCAGACTTTAAATGCACGCTAATTTGATCGGCTTTAAAAATATTTCGAAAGATTGAATTATAATTTAAAAAGCAGTGGCGATCTCCCTATAAACGAATTTCTATTCATTTCTCTTTGATTGGGGAATTTTAACGCAAAATCCGCTGCGTTACTACCTGATTATCCCGTCAACCCATTTCATCAAATTATATAAATCGCCAAACCACTCGCCAAATTATACAAATTGACATAATTTTTATTTTAAATAACGAAAGAGCAAATAAATTAGTACAACATTAATAAAAATACAAATAAAACGTCGAAATAAAAATAACTTGATGACGTAGACACGTGTAACAACATTTCAAAATAAGCTAATATAAAAGGAATTAAGTAAACAGAATCTTTGTCTCCCGGTATTTTTTAACAAAGCGAAAAGAAAGTTCTTTTAAATGAGACATTTTAAATTAATCGTTTTTAATCTTACGTAATTTTTACCAAGCTATTCTTTCTCTGTTAAATATTCACGTGAAAATACCAGTTGAAAAGTATCCTCTCAAAATATCAAATAAATGTCTAGCGCAATTTTTAAATTTAAACCGTTTTGCAATATTATTTTGCGTTCATTTTATGTAATAACTGTAATGTGACGTAAATATGACGTAATTTCTCCTATTTAATACTTCTAACGCATGTTAATAAATTTATTATTATACAAATTCCTTTCTCTCTTAAAATTCACGTGTAATTATAGTTTTTATGACGTAATTTTTAATAAGTTCCTGCTTTTTGCACATAATTATTTAATTCTAATTCCAAATGTTTTTTTTCTGTTTATAATAGTCACGTGTAAATAAATTTTTAATTTATTTACACGTATAAATATTTTTTTTTTTTTTTGAAGCAAACATTATTGCTTCCTCTGTTTATACAGTTGGCAACAGTTTAAATTAATATCACTTTCTAAAATCTGTAAAAAATATCTCTAGAAATGCTGAAAATTTGAATTTAAAATAGAAATAAAACCTCAAAAAATGAGTCAAAATAAAAAAATTAATGCAATCTGCACTCCGGCAAATTCTAACACATAAAATGATCTAAAAATGATTACACTGCCATGCATAGTTTTTGCTGCTATAAAACTTTTTTAGTGGAACGATTTTGTCCAACTTTAGCATTAAATATCTCTTAAAATAATTCTTCGATTTGAAAACTGTCTGCTTCAGCGTGTTTATCAAACATTTCTGTATAAAACCACCGATTTTTATATTTTTGTATGCATTATTTTTCTTAATATTAACGAAGAAAGATCTCCAGTCACAGAAAATTCAAAACCGGCGGCGGCGGTGACAGCGGTAGTTACTTTTTTTTAGAATAGAGAGATAACTAATTTATAAAACTAACAAAGTGTTGTTCTTATTGTGTAAAAGGATATTTATTATTATAAGATTAGTGTTTTATTTTGACAATTCCTAAAATTTTCTGTGTATTTATTTACATCACTTTCTTGAAATATTTTGTTTGCTTTTGATATAAATTATCTTAAAGTATCTAAGAGCATATAGTAATATTGCTATGGTTATTGCTCTTAATTTTATAGACAATTATTTTTTATAACATGAAGCTAAAGTATTAAATTTAATTAAATTTGATACGTTTTAATAATAGTATAACGTTAGAAAATGTTAAATTAAATGAGACACTAATTAAATAGTTAAACTTTGATAATATTATGCATTAATTAAAGTTTTTTGAAGTTTGGTTTGATTATTAGAATAAAAAATGCACAATAGAATTACCTAAATGAATAAAAAACTTATTAGTATATAGTCTATAATTTATATAGCTGAAATCTACAGAGGTTAATGCATATAAATTAGCAATAAACTCAACACAAGTTTTATATATATGCTAAAATAATACATTTTTTTTACTTTCGATAAGTGTTAAATCATATCTAGCACTAAAATTTGTAAATTAAAATACCAACAATTTTAAAAATGAAGCGTTTAGTAAAATTCAAAAGTAATAAAATAGACAAACTGCAGTTCTAAAATATCCATTATTTAATGTAGTTTAATTTGATTGAAAAGAACTAGATTTACTTATCTGACAATCTATTCATATAAAATCCAAGTCTCGGTGTGTCCCTCACAATTCCGGTTGGACCGCTCATTTATCGCGGACTTGTTAAGCTTCCTATGGAGAAATTGGTATCAGCTTCAACAATGAGCAAATGCTGAAAAGTAATAATAGCAGGTTTACCATAATAGCGCCAAATGTTGATCAACTTGGCAAAGTATCGCCAAATTTGGCTGTATTTTGCCAAATTTGGCGACAAAAATAAGTTTTCGTATATGAAGTCAACTTGGCGATAGCTGGCTAACTTGCAGAAATTCCCATTGAAACTCATTAATCTTTCATGCACTTAAGGAATTTTTCAAAATCTATGGGTAGGAATTTAAAGTGTAATATAGGAAAATGTACGTCTTTGCATCTTCAGCCCGATGCTACTAATAAAATAAACGCCACTAGACGACACTGCACTATCTAAGCTCCTAACTGTAGTTAAAAATTTATGTCAAAGATATTAAAGAGCAAGGTCAGTTTTTAAATAATGACAAGAGTTTTTTTTTAAAAACATCGTATATCCTGAAGTTTTATGACCAAATTTTAACTTATACTTAAATTGCATTTTTTATGTATTCATTATAGGCATAGTTTTTCATAAATGTGTTGCGTTTTTAAAATGTATTATTTCCATCTATCACTGCGGAACAAGCGAGAGAAACTCATATTCTTGCACATGTGCTTTATATATCTTTATATCTCATTTTCTGTCATTTTTGACGGGCTATCTTTCTAGTTATTAATATTTATGGTAAAACTTATTTAAAACAACGAAAATAATCTGCCAAATGAAATATCATTCACTTAATTTTCAAACCATGGTTAAAAACAAAACCAAATATTTCACAATCAAACTAAACTTTAAATTACATTAAATATTTTACAATTTTGTCTTTATTATTAATATTAAATATATTATTATTTATATTTAAAATTTTGTTCAACTTTTTAACTATATAATTTAAAATATAGTAAAATTAATTACAATACTAAAATTAAACAACTTTAATATAGTTCAAAGTTTAATTTGATTGTTAAAAAAAATATATAATGTCCATTAAATTTATCTATCTAACAACTAAAAATCTATTTTTAGAATGTATTTTATAACATAATTAAAAAACAAATGTTTACCGAAAGAAATATCACTTAAAAGAGCATAAATGAATTCCAGATCCGAAGCAATAATTATTTTTTTTAATATAATCATTGAAAATCAGTATTACAAAGTACTCACGTTCCAAACACGTGGTAACTTATATTCAGTACATCAAAAGCAGGAAAATTTTTAGAAGTAAGTAATATAAATAAGTAAATGCTTAGCATGCACGTATGAAAAATTTATCAATATAAAACACTTGCCTTATTATAAATGGATGGAATTATCTATTTGAATTATCCATAATGTGATGTAAAAGCGTTTAAAAACAAAGCGCAGAGGTGGTCCTGGTGTTAAAAAACAGTACAGAAATCGGTCTACCGTTCGTGACGTCTGAGAGATCAGGAGATTTCCCAGGATGGCTTTATATGATATCAAGTAGATGGTGGCTAAATTCGGCAACGGATGGTTTGCGGATTTTCGGTGAAATGAATTCGCCTTTCTGTAATTATGTACGCAACGGTAATTAGTAATATGTAATCAAGATGACTAATTATGATAAAATTATTCAATGAAATTATCAAATTTGGCATTTCAGAAAGAAACATAAAAAAAAATTCAATCACTTTGACATAATCCTATTTTTTTTTTTTTTTTTTTTTTTTTTTTTTTATCCCTGAAATCCAAATATAGCGTCATCTTCTCCGTTGTAAAAAGAACATGCGCATATTTTCATGTTCACTATTTAAAAAATATTTTAGGGTGCAAAAGGTTAATAATAAATGCATTTCCAAGCTTAACGTCACCAAGGGCGTATTTAGGCAGAATTCATTAGGGGGCGTATATGACGATTTTACCGACTAACTTAAAAAATATGTATATATCTTTAAAGTACGTTTCTGTGTCTGTATATATGCATCGACCCGGTGTCCTAAAATGGACTGACTGATTTTAAAATTCAATAACTTGCAAATGGTGATAGCTATAAAATTAAATTCTTGCAGGAGGGGTATGTAAGATGTCATAGGAATTTTTTTACTGCGATTACCGATTTTAGTTTAAATAGCGGCGATCGATGGCGCTGCTAGCAATAGGCGCTAAATCGCGGCCCGATTTTTGGTCTCTCCCTTTTCTCAGTATTGATGCGAAAGAAGGAGATTAAATACAGGGTGATTCATAAAAGATGGGCAGAACTTTAAGGGGTTATAGTACACTTAAAGACAAATAATATTAAATAGGAGACTAAGGGTCCCAGACGTATTCCCAAGGAGATAGGGGGCATTAAAGTTTAGGGTCCGAAATTTCAAATGATTATAAAACATGGAAAAATTGGTCGATTCGTTTGCGGTTTTTGCAAAAAATTTTCTTTTTGCCAGTATTTTCTTGAAATAAAATTTTAAAGTTCAATTTCAAAAAATGCCGATAGGGGGCGCTTTAGACTTTGGAGTAACAAACAACTATTTTTTAACGTTATTTTTTGTATTTCTTTAAATGATTTCGAAAGCTTAGACTTAAACTTAAATTTTGATCTAAAAATCTGAGTCCTAACGAGTAGTTAAGTAGCGTAAACTGAAATTTGAAATTTGAAACCCTTCTCCCCCCAGAACAAAAATCAGTTATTCCCGATCTTTGTGTCGTAGATTAGGCTCTAACTACTGCCGCGTTTTGCTAAAATTATTCTTTATGTCAGTATTTTCTTGAAAATAAATTTTAAAGAAAATTTACAAAAAATTGCGATAGAGGGCGCTTTAGACTTTGGAGTAACGAACAACTATTTTATACCGTTATTTTTTGTGTCTCATTAAATGCTTTCTAAAGCTTAGACTTAAACTTAAATTTTCAGCTCAAAATCTGAATCGCTGAGCGTGGTTCAGTAGCGAGGGGAGGGGGTTCAAATTTCAACTTCTGAACATAGTTCAGTTTGCACTACTTAACCATGCCCAACGATTCTGTGCTGTGATACGAGGCAAAAATACAACTTTCGTCAAGGACTGCATAGTCGGAATTCACTCATAAAGGCACTGGCACAGTTGGAAACGTCGCTCATGCAAACGTTAAAGCTCCATTCCTGACGCTAGTCACCGGGTGAAGAAGGAAACAGAAAGTATGCAAATGTCAAATGGGGAAGAAGAAGAACACGTATGCAAAATTTCGACACGATTCAGGCATAAAAACCACTGAACGGTGAGTCAAGTGTAAGTCGCTGTAGTAATGAATCGGAAGATGGTGCCCTTCACGAATAAGGAAAAGGCTGAGATGCATTTAATTTACGGAGCGGCAGATGGAAATGGTACAGAGGCACAACGAATGTACGGAGAGCGATTTCCCAACAGGCGGTTGCCTAACCGCAAAACTTTCGAGCGCTTGCACAGACAGTTGTGTGAGACGGGATCATTTCTCGCTTCCCGGTCGAATGCAGGTCGTGCAAAAAAGGACGAATCAGTAGTTGTTGCAGAAGCCATTCTGGATGTAGTAGCGGCGCAGCCAAGTACAAGTACACGAACAGTGGCTAGGCAGGTGGATACCTCACAGTCCATGACTTGGAGGGTACTGAAGGATGAACATTTGCTCCCGTTTCATGTGCAACGAGTCCAGAAACTGTCTCCAGGGGATTATCCAAATCGTATTGAATTCGCCCGCTGGTTTCTGCAGCAGAACGCGCTAAATCCACATTTTGGACGAACTGTGCTTTTCACCGATGAATGTACCTTCACACGTCAAGGTACATTTAACACACACAATGCACATGTATGGGCGGATGTCAATCCACATGCTACGTATCCACATGCTCATCAGAGACGCTTTTCCATCAATGTTTGGGCAGGAATCCTCGGAGACCACCTAATCGGACCGTACCTTCTTCCTGAACGCCTCAACGGTAAAACATACCTCACATTTCTGCAACATGTGCTGCCAGACCTGTTAAACATTGTTCCCCCACGCATCCGGCGGGTCATGTGATTCCAGCACGATGGAGCGCCAGCCCATTACGTACGAGACGTCCGCAACTATCTGGACATCACATTTCCGAACAGATGGATTGGTCGAGGTGGTCCTGTTGCTTGGCCTGCTCGCTCGCCAGATCTTTCACCCCTCGATTTCTTTTTTTGGGGACGATTGAAGGCTCTTATGTATGAGACACCCATTGAATCCCCCGAGGAACTGGTCGCCAGACTTTCCGCCGCTGTAGGGGAAGTGCTCGAAAAGCCTGATGTTTTCGCGAATGTTCGCCGTTCCATTCTTCGCCGTTGTTCTGCGTGCATAACCTCTGGTGGTCACAATTTTGAACATTTATTGTAATTACATGTTAATAAATATGCTTTGGTAACATAATCCTAATTTGTGTCTTTTTACCTCGTATCACAGCACACAATGTGTGGACATGGTAAACTGAACTGTGCTCAGGAGTAGAAATTTCAAACCCCTCTCCCCAGAAACTTAACCACGTCTAACGATTCAGATTTTGGGCTGAAAATTTAAGTCTAAGCTTTAGAAAGCATTTAATGAGACACAAAAAATAACGGTATAAAATAGTTGTTCGTTACTCCAAAGTCTAAAGCGCC
This sequence comes from Maratus speciosus, assembly GCA_963932465.1. Taxonomy (NCBI): domain Eukaryota; kingdom Metazoa; phylum Arthropoda; class Arachnida; order Araneae; family Salticidae; genus Maratus; species Maratus speciosus. The sequence goes on along the minus strand of OZ010790.1, from coordinate 275,210,745 downwards.
CTCTATCGGAATTTTTTGAAAATTTTCTTTAAAATTTATTTTCAAGAAAATACTGACATAAAGAATAATTTTAGCAAAACGCGGCAGTAGTTAGAGCCTAATCTACGACACAAAGATCGGGAATAACTGATTTTTGTTCTGGGGGGAGAAGGGTTTCAAATTTCAAATTTCAGTTTACGCTACTTAACTACTCGATAGGACTCAGATTTTTAGATCAAAATTTAAGTTTAAGTCTAAGCTTTCGAAATCATTTAAAGAAATACAAAAAATAACGTTAAAAAATAGTTGTTTGTTACTCCAAAGTCTAAAGCGCCCCCTATCGGCATTTTTTGAAATTGAACTTTAAAATTTTATTTCAAGAAAATACTGGCATAAAGAAAATTTTTTGCAAAAGCCGCAAACGAATCGACCAATTTTTCCATGTTTTATAATCATTTGAAATTTCGGACCCTAAACTTTAATGCCCCCTATCTCCTTGGGAATACGTCTGGGACCCTTAGTCTCCTATTTAATATTATTTGTCTTTAAGTGTACTATAACCCCTTAAAGTTCTGCCCATCTTTTATGAATCACCCTGTATATATGCAGTGGACCCCTAAGAGCACAATTGCATTGGCGACTGAGAACTCCTCCATATATTTAATCTCCTTCTTTCGCATCAATACTGAGGGAGAAGAGAAACAAAAAATCAGGCCCCGATTTAGCAGCTATTGCTAGCAGTGCCATGTATCGCTGCTTTTTTAAACTAAAATCGAAAATCGCTGTTTAAAAAAAAAAAAAAAAAAAAAAAAAAAACTCCTGACATCTAACATAATTCTCCTGCAAGAATTTTTTTAAATAGCTGCCACCATTTGCGAGTTATTGAATTTTATAATCAGTCAATCCATTTTAGTTCACCCGGTATGTTCTACATAAAATTCAACATTATTAACCAATCGAGATCAAACTTTCCACTTTAGAACTTCGAATACTTTACACTTTAGAATATTGAGGAGAATATAAGGTAAATTTAAAGATGGACACACCACCCCTTCACTTACGTTGCATTGAAATATTCCCGTAAAGTATTTTGATATTTTTTGCTGAATGTGCAGATGGAAATCTGCAATTCGGATTAATTAAACAAGTTGAAGTTTTTAGTAAGATGCTACTTGGAACTTATACAGAATCGGCTTATTTATATTTACATTAAAAATGGTTAAATCAAAACTTATTTTAATTACATCTTTGATCATCCATTGCATAACATGCATTTTAACCCACCTTTTTTTTTAGACGACCCCATCTATTCACGACAGCGCCCAAACCTAGGTATTTCAAAATATTTTTCTAAAAAGTAAGCATCATGAGTGTATTCAAACGTGGATCGATCATTGTTGTTCTTAGATTTTTTTTTTCACAATTTTTAATTTACATTGTTCTTTCATTCGAGGCAACTGTAACTGGAGAAGTTAGAGCCAGACGATTGACGTGGTTCGCAAGTAGCAGAATCTATCTCAAAGGTTCTGTTTTCATGTAAATATCGTTCATTCTTTCAGCCTCTGTGCAGGTCTGAGAAAACTTTCATCTCTGCGTGTAATGCTTCCATATCAGGAATTGCCAATGTTTCACGAAAGACATTTACCGCTTTCTTAACCAGATTTAGTTTTTATTTCTTTCTTGTAATGGGATGATACATTATTTTATCAAGTGGTGTGATTATGCTAATGAAAGAATTAAGACTCTCAGCTATCACCACTGTAAGGGTATCCAGTACCTTCTAAAATTCCATGCGCTAGAACATTAGAAGTTCGGGAACAAAGAGATTGTTTCAATTACCGTCTAACTTCTTTGGTGTCAATCTTCGTCGATACTGCATAGCAAATTCATTTAACGAATCAACACCTTACTTGGTTTAAAAGAGAAATGCACTCTATATTTCCCTATTCATATTTTCATTGTCATTGTTGATTGTTTCTAATGATTTAATACATGTCTTCAGTATTTTCGTAGCGTCTATTTTAAGAGTCTTCGACTTCATTTTTTCAGTAACTAACTTGCACTTGTACTGAACATTCTTGCGAACATCAGTGAAGCAATGAAGCCGAGCGATAACATTTTCTTTCTTAAACCTCGTGTCTTGATCTTTGCTTTGCTAACAGAAGTAGGGGAATCAACTTTTTCAAAGTTTCTAGGATACATTCATATAAGATCCAAAACTTTTTCAATGATTCCGCTCGAGCAGTCCATCTCGCCTTAGAAAGATTCAGCAGTAGAAGAGCATTTTTTATTTCTTTGAGCTTGTCTACTAATGTTTTCTTTCGTTTAGTACTTGCTGTGAAAAACACAAACATCTTCCAGCACGTCGAAAACATCACCTATAATATTGCTGGCATTGCAGATATGCGAAACGAAAATGTTGAGTCTGTGTCATTGACAAGGAATATATTGCACAATTCAACCCACGATTTCTAAAAAACGTCTCCTAGTCCTAAGTGCCGTTGAATTCCCCAGACATGCTGTTTGTAAAACCATATGACTCGAAAACTACCTGTTCTATTTCGAGCTCATTCTTCATAAGGATGTGCGATTTCTAGCATGCAAGGTCGACATTGGTTTTATCGACTTTTTTTACAACTTCGAAAAGCCTATCGGAGTTTTTCCATCTTTGTCGACATATTTCAACACAACAGCTGATCGATCATGGTGCCAAGCATTTGGTGTCGTATCTGCCATAATTCAATACAATTATTCTTCTTGAATATCTCTGGTCATCGTTTTGCGTACTGCTGTAGCAAGAAATTCAATCATCTCCGTTTTGGGATGAAGCGGAAAGGTAAGTTATGAGGTGTGGCCTGAAACGTGTGTCCTCAAACATTTCCTCAGATGTCGGTTATGTCTAGAAATTAATTTCACAATTTGCCAAAAGTTTCCATTTTCGTCTTTGTCACTTCCACAAACCAGACCTTGCCTACTCCGCATTCGCGTAACGTCCATCAAGATCGCTACAATTTCAGTGCGGAATGTAAAATGTTGCTGTTGCTCTTTCAGAATAATCTGTTTCCGCTTATTCTCGTCTAGTAAGTGATTATGCGCCATTATGAACTGACAAAATAGGAAACAGCAAATTTAGTGGGTGTTGGAAGAGAAATGTTGTGCGAACTTTCTGTTCTTTTCTTTTCCTTAAACCTTCATTTTGTGTCCTTTGTTTACACCACTCACAACTGAAGCATTTTCTGTTTTTTCTATCCTAGGTCCTTCATGAAATAGGCAAAAAAACAAAACAAAAATAGCATTGAGTTCCGTGCTATATTCCAAAAACGGATGCTCTTTTATAACAAGCGGTGTTGAAATGCCACTGTCAATCTTGCGGGATGGAACCATTTTTCAAATATACTCTGAGTTTTGACTGATACGGACTTTAACTGATAAAATATGTCTCTGATTGTCTGACTTCATTTTAGACCTTTTTCCTGGGTCATGTTCAATGATGGAATCGTTCCACTTTCCGTAATGCTAACCTCTCCACGGTTCTGCTCGATTTCTTTCACTATCTTACTATAAATATTTGACGACAAACAATTTTCTCTTTCCCGTTAATTATATCTATGGTCTCCTTAAGGAACAAGATAACACGTAATTCATCAGATGGGGTCAATTTTTCAATAATCGGCTTGCAGTCGTTTAAACAATCGACTAAATGATTCAATTGTCCAGCACATTTCAATACACCACGATCAATATGAATGCCTTCACCGAAGTCGTCATCTTCAGTGCTAGCGATCATACTAAACCGCTGCGGACTCGGAAAGACCCCTTTGTATATTGAGAAACTACTCTCTCCTGGTTCTTTCTCAATTTATTTTCAGCGGTCACGTGAAGTGGAAGAAAGAGGGGGCAAACTTTGGATTTTCGAAAGAAATTAAGACAAATGCTAAGGATTGGTGTTTTTTAGTGCATGTTTTAAGAAAAAATGTAGAAAATTGGAAAAAAATCGATTGTTTCAGAATTGTATCGATCGATACTGACTACATAGAAATTGCCAACTGTGATCAAAGTTGCCGACATTTGGGGAGGCGAGACGCCCCCCTACGCCCACCCAGTAGCTTCTTCCCTGAACGTCACCCTTGTCAAGCTACAACTTTGCATGTGAATATTCGCACTTCTGACTTGACGTTCTAATCTCTCAGTAACGGCAAGTAAAAGGTCCAGAAATGTATGTCTTTTAGACGCATTCGTTATTTAAATATTTAGTTTTATGAAACAAAATGCTCATTTCCTTTTAAATTCGACGTCATTTTCACTCACTGAAGTATGTCGACTCCCTCTGAGATTAGCGTCTCAAACTCGATATAAGCGGAAATAAAAAATATTGAAATGTCACAGCTTTATGAGTGAAAATGTGTATTTTTTAAAACATGAAACTTCATTTTCTGTTCCAATTTTAGAAAATGTTATTTTTATTTTTAATGTGAAAATGACACGAGCAAAGATGCAGTCATCAAAGCTTTTTCTCGGTAAGAATGAAAGTAACCCGATTTCACCCTTTTGGAGAAATTTCATCAAAAAAATTTTTAATTAAAAATGAAGTCTAAAAATAAAAATATAAAAAAATGCTAGTTGTAGACTCATCTACAAATGAACAGCTTTCAATTAATTAAAATAACTAAAATTGGTTCAGTAGAAATCCCAGAGCAGATGATGAGAAAAAAAACAAGTTGTGTTTTAAGAATATAGATTATGAATAGATTCAATGTAGATAAAAGCAGATAGCGTATTCTAATAAAACAAGAAAGAAAAAGCATGCCTCAAGCATGGATTATGAAACATTTTCCAACACATTCTGAATTATTTTCCAAAACTTCGCTGTTTAATAAGGTAAAAAAGAAATCTAAGTAAGCATTTTAGAAAACTCATGACACATTTGAAAACCAGATTTCAGCAATTACCGTCCATAGCGGAAAAGTAGTCCAATTATTTTGTACATCCCTGTATTTAATCTACAATTTGAACGTATTCTACACAATATGCTAAAACTTAGTTTAGTAATAAAATGCATAATCGGTTGAAAATTCACTTTCAGCAGTTTCTATCAATATACGGAAACATACTTTAATTCTTTTGTATAGCCCTGCATATCACCAACAGATTTTTAAAGGCGCCACATATAAAGCTAAAATTTAATTCAGGCTAAAATATAATTAAAACTACTCAAATTACACTTCCAGACATTATCATCCTGAGGAGGTCATGTATCCAGTTCTTTGCATGATTCTGTGTATGATTTTATTTATATTATACAAACATTTCTTAGTATATTAAATATAATTCAACTTGAAAGTGTATAATGCAGTTAAAAGCTGCCTTTAAGGCCTTCACGCTGATAATCCGTAATGCTCGCAAATTCTTTTGCATAGCCCTTTATAATAATCTATAGTATTTATACACAACACATACTAAGCAAAAATTTAGTTAAACTTAAATGCGCATACAGTAAATGAAATAGCATTTCCAGCATTTATAGCTAACAAATAGTGTATTTCAGAATCAGTACAATATCCGAATCTTTTGCCATGTAAATTAAAGATAAATTCTATGCACATCATGTTATACATCAAGTATCTTTGTAGTAAGCCTCAGTAATGTATGTCAATTTCATTATATTTGAAATAGTGTAACAGAAGTAAAATACGCTGCAAATAGTTTTTTCCCCGTTGACTATTCATGTAACGGAATACTTTTGTGTGACATTGTAAATTAATAGTAAATGCTTTGCAGCTTATATTCTTCAGAATGCATGATTCAGGGCACTATACAAATGCTTATCAGTTTCATTATGTTTGAAATATCTAACATCATTAAAATGAACTTGAAACGATTTTTTCCCATAGGCCGTAATGTAATGGAAAACTTTTGACCGTCCCTGTAGATGAGCTAAAATTGCTACACACTTTGCAATACGGATTGTGCTATAGTAAGCATCAATAACTTTAAAAAATCAGGACAATCTGGGTATGTTTACGAGAGTTAGAGCTCGGACAGACTGACAGGCGAACAGGCAAACCGAAATAATAAACACTTTTCAACTATGTTAGATCTTACTTTTTGTAAGCGTAACTTTTTTTGTAATTCAGATATTTTAATTATGTTTTTTATATTAAATTCTACATTAAATTTCCTTGAATTTGATACGTAAACGTTTGTAATCAAGTGAAATTTATTATATTCTTCAAGCACACAAAGTTATAAAACATGAAAATTTCAAAAAATGTCCACAATTATGGCCACCACTGTACGTTCAGTCTGTAATCCAGTTCGTCACAAACCCGCACGTCCCATCCACCGGTGTGGAAGCTCCTCGTTGAAGTAACTACGTACCTGCAAAGACCAATGAGGTGGGGCTCCATCCTGTTGAAACACAAAATCTGCGCTGTCCTCAAGAGGGTGATGGTGATTTACCCTTAATCACATGGCCACCAAGATCCCCAGACCTAACACCATGTGATTTCTTTTTGAGTGGTTACGTCAAAGACATTGTTTATGCACTACCAATGCCAAAAACACACTTCCAGAAACTAAAGAACGCATTTGTGCAGCATTCAGAACCATTGACAGAGTGATGCTACAAAATGTTTGAAACGAACTGGATTACAGATTGGACGTATGCCGTGTAACAAGAGGGTTACACATCGAACATGTATACCTGAAAAAAACTTGGTATATTTCTTTTTAAATTCATGTATCACTTATTGTAATATGTGCAGTAGTTTCGAAAATATGACTTTTTAAAAATAAAGTCCATCATTTGTACTCACCCTGTATATAAGCATCCTGAATAGGTATTGAATGTTACAGCACAACCTTTTCTCAAATTTTCGTACAGAAATGTTTTATTAAAAGAATCAGAACTCATCTCTAGCGTGCGGGTGTCTATCATAGGCAGATCCAGGGGGGTGTTAACGGGGTCATAACCACTCTCTGAACGAAGAAAGTTTTTTTCTTTTCTTCTTTTAATGACTAGGGTAGAGTCGGAACATATAAACAATCGAATAAACGTATTTTTACTGTTTTTAAAGTTTTATTTTACACTTTTTAGCAATTAAAATTAGTATATTATTACAAGGTGTTAATTTCTTACATAATAAATTACTTATCGAGTTATAAAGCTATTGTGATCATGTGACGATCAGTTTCTCTCTTTTCTCGTGATGTCTTATTCGGAAATTCGGTTCAAAACGCTAACTTTGACGGTATTTTCTGAAAAATCTTCTACCGTTGCCAAAAAAAAATGGAAAACGTCTTTCAATCACATATTTTCTGAATAAGAGCAACTGCCGATTTCAGGCGTTTCCTAAAAAAAGTGAATTAAGAAATATGTCAAAAAGTAGTACCATTTGATTTAAGAACAGCCTTCGTCATCGGAAACCCACCTGTGAATGTATTTTTTATAACTCTAGCATATGAGTTAGTGGATCAAAATTAGATTTCAAAATTCCCTTTTTACGTACAAAAACTTAGGTTGAATGTAATAAAATGGGGCAAAAAAGAAGTTTCGCGCAACAGCTCAAATATTTCTGACACTCACCGAGTTATTTAAAACGCAAATGTGCGAAATTTGCAGGCTTTATTCTTTAGATTTAAAAAAAAATCAACTTCGTTTCCGCTTTTCTTATAAGTTTTGGATTCAGATTCTTTTCTCCGGGGCGGGGGGGGGGGGGGATATTTCTGTGGCTCCGGGTGAGACATTTTTGAGTTTTGTAGTAAAAATTGCACTTTTTGACCATTGAAAACACAAATTCTCAAATCTTCCCGGAGGAAGGGGGGGGGGGGCTCTCATTGCTCTGGGTGGTATCCTCTCCGGGCCACCCCCTGAATTCAACATTGCTTATAGTTGTGAGTTGTGATACATCTTTAATTATAACTAATTCCTTCCTCATGCTGGTCCTTTACGTATCTGTAGAATCTTGAAAAGCGTTTTAAAATGTCAAGTTTCATAACGTTTTCTTTGAAAATTCTTTGTCTCTATAAGAAAATAAAAAACTATGTTCAATTTCCTAACGTGCAAATTTTATACATGTACGAATATACCCGGAAATTATATGCATTTATGAATGAAAGTGACTTCGTGGACGTGTCTATCAACAGCTAATCTAGAATTGTGGACAAATTTAAAATATAAAAATGGCTTATGAAGAGATGTGGCCCTATAATGAGACCATTAGGAAATGAAGTGTAATTTTTTTCAAAATAGTAAACAGAAAAAACTTTGATACAGTCGAACCGCGTTAACGCGAACACTCAAGGGGAAACTTTTTTTGTTCATGTTAAAAGTAGTTTGTGTTATCCGAACTTAAATACATTACATGCAACTGAATGAGGCAATCAGAAACAGTTTGTGCTAAAAGTAATTCGCGTTAAGCGTGTTCGTGTTAACGAGGTTTGACTGTATTCAGTACTATTCCGTGTTGTTTGTTTCAGTTCAAAATTCCTAAGATGACAAATTCAGTTTTGTCGCTAGTGCTGCCATCTATTGACTCAAGAATCAAATTTAATTTGAAACAAAGTATGTACTAACTAATATATTTTCTTTCTTATGGGATATTCTCAGGAGTTTCTTTTTACATTTTTTTCCATCGATAGTGTGAATTTATACGATACGCTTACGTACGTACATCGATTTCTTTGCATGTGTTAACTTTTAGTATGTTTCCATTCATTTGCCAGAAAATTGAAAACAGTTTTTATTCTACGGAAGCGTGTGGTGCCGAAACTAGCTTTTTATGCATCCGGGGCAAACATGGATTTTCGCCCCCCTCCGCCTTCCTCTGCAAAGTATATTTACAAAGTGAATTTTACAAATTTTTTAATAGTCGACTTATTTTAAAATATGTAACATTACACGTAATCTGCTTTGTAAAATATTAATTCATTAAAATCTTGAAAATGGAATCGAAAAGAATTCCGCTTTATACAGGATCCTTATGCCATATCATCCTTAGATTCTTCTATGCTTTGGCATACCCCAGACAGAACGATTTTAACCAGACCGTGTTAAACATACATGAGAAAAATCTACAAACGAAATCTTCATTTGGCGCCCCTTCGTTCTGACGCCCAGGGCACATGCCCCCTCTGCCCCCCTTAGTTTCGGCACTGTATCCTGCAATATGTGAGAAAAAAAATGTATCGAAGCTTTTGGTAGAAATAAAGATGAAAATTTCCTCGCATTATATTTGGATTTTTGGGCACTTTTCGGCCTATTGTTTTATTTTTCAGACTATCTAAACAATGCATCAAACTGTCACTAAAAAGTATTAAATTTATAGTGATGAAAATTTCTTAACGAAGTAATGCATGATAAATAACGAACTTCACATATTTAATGTAAGCTTCAACTTTTGCCTATGGATAACTTTTCTTCTACTATATTAGAGCAACTGGCAGTTTCGAGTTTAGAAAACTCCAATAGCATTAGTTTATTGGAATTCAAATTGAAATTTCTCAGAGTTTACTGATATCATACTTAAATGTTTAGTTTAACTTTACGTACTAACTTTTAATTGTTGTCTGGAGAGGACTTTCTTGAATTTATCATAAAACTTTGTAAATCATAACCATTTAAACCAGAGGAAGGTTATTATAATTGATAAAATATATATAATTGATAAAAATATATTTAATTGATATAATTGATATAATTGATAAAAAGAAATTTTAATCATCTTTAAATTATGATATTTTAAAATTATTTATCATTATTCCACAAAAAATCTACTGTTATTAAAAATCTTCTCATTAAAAACCGCAGCAAAGTCTGTTTCGATGAAATTATCAAAATTAGTTACCATTACAGTTTTTTTTTCCATTATTCTTTTTTTGTAGAAGCTATAGCGTGAACGAATAAACAATAAATATGAACATCTTTTAATAAGATATTGCGATAGGTCCACATTAAGTGTTATTACCTTTTTTTAGGATTCTATCTATCTATCTATCTATATTATAAAGGACAAACATATCTGTGCGTAACGCATACGTCATTTTGCGATTGGCAACACTTTGAATTTTTTTTTTTTTTTCAATTTTCTCTACTGCAAATTTTTTAAATTCTAAACATCGCAAATTTAAAATTTTTACACTGTCGTATAAGGAAAAAAAATGCTCTTTTAAATGCAATTTGTTTGAAAGCTGTATCTCAATTTATTTTTGAGATATTAATTTTTTTGTAGTTTTTAATACCATTTTTCTAAGCGTGGCAACAAAAGTACCCCATTTTTATTGAAAGTAATCGAAAAATAGTCGAAAATACGAGATATTGTATCTTTTTGATGCCATTTTCTCATAAAACCTGAAAAAAAAAAGTTGAAATTAAAATACGGGCTATGTCAAGAATATTGTATGTTATTCCGTGATAATGACGTCATATGCTAGAGACGATGTTTAAGACTGGATTGTAAAAGTGGATTGCTTTATCGGATGCAAATGACGTCATTTTACAAAAAAGCGTGTATTTTAATTCTTAAACCTGAATTATGTTTTGTAGAAGTGCGTCATTTTCACAGCCCAGCTGCTTTGAAATTCTTCACAGGTGAAAATGCTTCACTTTTGAAAATAATGTAATCGAAATCACGCACTGATAAAACGCAATGTTTTACATAAATTTAGAGTGTCTTTATAAAAGAGAGGTGACATGCAAATAATAGCGATTTATATTACAGAAATTGATGACTCTCGCCTGGAAGGATTTGCTTCGCCGAGTTAGACAAGCAAACAAATAATTCGAGGTTTAAAATAATATCAGGTTCCTGAAGTTTTTGTCCAAATTCCCTCGCATAATAAAATTTTAATGCTATTCTTTAGGACATTCTACTATAATTTTATCAAAATAACATAATTTGCTTAGTTTAATTTTTCATAATTTTATATAATCTATATATTTAAAACACAAGTGTCTTTTTTAGTCATCTGCGCTGACCTTTCTGCTGAACCAATTTTACTTTTTTTTTTTTTTTAACTGAAAGCTCTTCATTTGTAGATGTGATCGCACTATCTGTTTTTTTTTTTTTTAAATAACCTCACTTTTATATTTTAATTTAAAAAGCATTTTATGAAATTCTTCAAAAGGGTGAAAATTAGATTCATTATTGCAGACAAGAGAGAAATAATGAGGTATTTTTATCTTTATTCATGTCCTTTTCTCGTAAAAATTCAAAGTTGTTGATAAAAATTGTTGTATAGGGTTTAGTGGCACAAAATCTCATTAGAAGCATAACATTATATTAGGAGCATAATAACGGAAAATGACATACTGCTTTTGAAAACATACATTTTTCCTCATAAATTTTCTTTTATTCATATTCATCATTAAATTCATATTGTTTTTCCTTCTGCACGTTTACTGATACTAAGCTTCAGACACTAGGTTAAATGCTTATTTAAGTGAAAATGGAGTCATATTTAAAAGAAAACGATCATTTTCTTAGATAAAACTAAACATTTTAACACAAATGCGTCTAAAAAACCTAAATTACGGAAATTTTTACTCTCCGGTATTGAAGTGAAGAGTGCGTCTGTTCACATAAAAGGTGTTGCTCACAATCGTGACTTCAAGTTTTGAGTTAAAATGATTTTAAAATGATCAAACAAAATACATTTTTTTTTTTTTAATGATGAATATGGATATGAGAAGTGCGTATGCAAATTTTGAGAAGGTGAAGATTGCTGTTTTTCATTCCGGAATACCAAGCATAAGAGCCTAAATTGATAACCACATCCTAATAAGTGATCTTTATTATATTTTACTCATTAAGTATCTATATTATAAAGAACAAACGTATCTGTGCGCAACGCTGACGTTATTTTGCGAATGACAACACTTCACGATCAAATTTTAGTATTGAAATTTTCGCTGCTGCAATTTTTTAATATTTTGACCATCGTACATTTTCAGTTTTCGTCGCATAGGGAAAAAATTTACTTTCAATTGCATTTTGTTTAAAAACTGTATCTTATTGAGTGATGTATTATGTTTTCTAAAATAATTTTTAAGCATGTTTTTTTTTTTTTTTTTTTTTTTTTTTTAAGTTTATCTTATCACGTGCCGGTTTCAATACATAATAATAATAATAAACATTTTGCACATAAAGCAACAAACATTGTTCAGCATTTGTTTCTGATCATTTTTGCATAACGAAATTAATACTTCCTTTATAAACAAATAAAAGAATAATATTTTTAAAAAAAAACCAATCTAACATATTTGTGAAAGACAAATTAACCAAATTAATACTTTTTTTTACAAACAAATAAAAGGATAATATTAAAAAAACACAAATCTAACATATTTGTAATCGTACAATTTAAATTTTTAGATCACCAAATAGGATTTTTTTTTTCAAATGGAATTTGTTCGCAAAGTTCATCTCAGTTTACTGATTGTCTATGGTTTTAAAAAGAATTTTAAAGCATGAAATATTTTTTAATTTATCTATATCGCGCGGAGCTCGATTACGAAAGATTAATCCGTTTGCCCTTAAAACAAAATAAAGAGTTCGTCATTTTCTAACGGCTAATATCCGTTAAAAAAAACTTCCCTATGAATAAATAAGTAAAATAATATAAATAAAACACAAATTTAACAGATATGTACAAGCTCTAAAATTATCAGAATATAAAAGAATGCAGTAAGTAGCAAAATCTTGGTCAAATAACTCTTAGCTAATAAAAATATATCGCTTTTGATAAAGTTCAAAAATTTATTTGATTGTATAATTCGTATTTTTCGTATGAAAAAATGCTTTTTTAATGTAAGTAGGCAATCTAAAAAATTTATTGCACATAAAAAAATTATTAGTTTTCAATTTAAAAAAATTGTTTTCACCTATATTCTGTAACCCGGGAAGCCCGGGTACGATCCCCTAGTATTTGTAAAGTAAAAACGGAACCATGTTTGTCTGTCCGTCTGTCACAGACATTTTACTCATAAACTGTGGAACGTGAAAAGTTCAAATTGGCTGAAGTAATAAAGAGTATATTTATAAATTATTAACCATTCACAAATATATTTAGGGAAAATGTAGAGGGGCTAATTAAATTACTTGGGGAAAAAAATATTTTCTTTGTATAACGCGTGGGGTTTTTTGGGAAAGCTTTCGTAACTCCGAACTCAAAAATGCATTTATTTTAATTTTAGGTATTATATTTTCAGAGATATCGTTGAAAATGTAATGCAAAAATATGTCCCCCCCCCCCCCCACCCTCCTCTATTTCCAAATCTACTGAAACCAAAATTCGGAAAAAATTAGGGGTAGTAGAAGTTAACTTAAACCTTGCAGAAAAATTATAGCGATTACCCTACATCACATAGTTTTTGAGAAAATCTCATTTTTCCGTTACACACAAAATTCGATTTGCGAGCAAAGGAGTTGAGGAGCGCTGGAGGTATCTATCGTCGCAGAAGTATAAAAGGATTGTCGATAATTATTTTCCAAAGAAAATGTCGGTAATTAGCCGAGAGCTGGTCTCATCGGCTCCTACCTCTCACAGAGGAGCGTCTGATTAACTGGGGTGCTGGCACATCTACCCACCGATTACAGAAGGGTTGCCCCCAGGGCTCGTGCCTTGGCCCAATCCTCTGGTTGCTTGTAGCAAATGTGCTACTAACAGAACTAAATCGGCTGGGATTTAAACTATTTGCCTTCGCCGATGATTTCAGCTTCATTTTCTCCGGTCGTTACAGACGTCATCTGGAGGAACAGTTTGCCGTAGCTCTTCCTATTTTCTGCCGGCTCCTGGATTTACTGCACCTCACACTCTCACCACAAAAGTCTCAAGCACTGTGAAAGAGATCGTGTTTCTTGTTGGGGGATATTGTTTCTCTTTCATAAAAAGACTTCAGATATTAAAAAAGAGATGGAAATATCTTTTGAATTATTTAGATAGAGTTGAGTATTTCCGTGATGAAGTACAATTGCGTGTAGCAAATAACAACACAGGTCCAGAAGATTCAATCTAATACTTGTAGCGAAATAAGGAAACTTTAATGAAAATTTGAAGAGACACATAAGGGCCTTGGGAGTGACCCCCCTTACACACAATCAAAACTTAATCTTTACATTCTGAGAAACAGGCAAAGAGTGATAAGTTTCACATTTTCATTCGTAAAGATTTGGCGATATATAGATATTGGGTAAGACACAGATCTTGCCAAGGGATGACCGTTACATTGGAATACATGGGGCAGTCTCAATTTACATGAAAAGCCTAATAAGCGATAATTAGCCAAATGCTAGTCCGTGAGAAAGTAAGAAAGAATCCGAAAGCTGTCAATAGCATTGGAATGAGTGCGGTAACTTGAAAGGCGACTTAAATTTAAAAGTACATCTGGATATTATTATCTAACCGCTGGTTTAACCAAAGTTTTGACTATCTCTTAGTAAAGGATCGAATTAAAAATCTGACAGAGAGAAATTTTATAGGCAGATGCAACGCGAAAAGAATGACTCTTTCGAAATGAAATGGCTGTGAATAATATTCTTTTTTTTATTTTATTTACCTAGATAAAAGAGCAGAGAGAGAGTTTTCTGGGAACGTTAAAGTAATGTGAAAAGGAAAGTAGATTAATTTAAAACTTAGATATACAAAAAGAAATAGAAAGGGGATTTTTATATTGATAGTTAGTATTAAATTTTAACTATCTAGGGATCATATGAATTACCTTTAAAGAATAATATATGTGATATCAAACGATATCACAAGCACTAGTATTCACCAAACCACACAGATATGATCCAAAACGCCCTCCAGTGATGAGGATCAATAATGTCTCCATTCGACACGTACAATTCATAAAACTCCTAGGTATAACCATTGACGCAAATCTTAACTGGATCCCACACATTAACGACCTAAAACAACTTAAATTGACAGCATATCATAATAATTCATTAAGACTAACTTCTAAATTGGGAGGGGTAGACAACAAAACACTGAAGATCTGGTACCTAACAATAATCGAAAGAATAATACTTTACGGGGCCTGTATCTGGGGGGGGGGGGGGGTAATTTATCATCCATAGCACAACCTAAACTAAAATCAATACAACGCACTTTTCTCCTACAAATTTCAAGAGGCTACCGCACAATCTCCACAGATGCACTACATATACTTACAGGTATTCCACCCATCACACTTCAACTAGAATACGAACACGCCAAATCCTCAATCCTACAGCTAAAACGTGACACAGTAATTGATTCTCTTTTTCCAAACACAACATTGCAATACAAAGTCAGGAGCTGGCAGCTCCACCCCGCTGAGGAGACTTCACATTTTCAAGTAAACACAACACGCAACAGCTACACACCTGCCCTTAGCACCACACTCTTCACTGATGGTTCAGGCACAGAGACTGGCGTGGGCGCAGCCTTCTGCGCCACAGAGGGCACGGTGGTGGTCCATCAGTGGTCTGCAAGGCTAGATGATAATAACTCCGTATTCCAAGCGGAGCTGTTCGCAATACTAAACGCATTAGAGTGGGTGGAATCCCACTCTAGCAATAGTATTATCATCTACAGTGACTGCCTCTCTGGCCTGCAGGCAATACAGGCACACAGGACAAAACATCCTCTAGTACTGCAAATCAAACTAAAACTTAAGAATCTCCTACATCGTATCTCACTAGGTCACGTCTCGGCTCACAAAGGTATCTTTGGCAATGAACTAGCAGACAGCCTAGCGAAGAAGGCCACACAGAAAGAAACAATAGACACACACCTCCCAGTGCCCCAGTCATACGTCAAAGGGGTCCTTAGAGCGAGGATACTGACGCGATGGCAGGAGCACTGGGATACTTCAAAAAAGGGCAGGCACACATATAAGCTAATTCCTAAAGTTTCTCTCACACTATATAACTTAACACCCTACACCACTAGCTTCTTAACAGGACATGGCCCTTTCATGGCATATCTGGACCGCTTCAAAATAAGATCCACTGCCACTTGCGTCTGCGGTGAAGATGGCACTATAAGTCACCCGTACTACAGTTGTACTCTCACGCAACGCTGGCACTTGAGGCGTCCAGACATACTGCCAGTCAACTGGCTCCAAAACGTCCTTTCCCGCACCCTCCTACTCAACAAATTAAAACACATTCACAATTTCCTTACATACTTAACAAACTTAACTTAAGCCCTGGTTCTGCTTATCTGCTCGTGCCATCTTACTTGTGCCACACAAAGCATTACATCTCCAATGGACGCTGAGTATTTGCTCGTGCCATCTTATTTGTGCCACGCAAATCATTACATCTCCAATGGACGCTTGAGTATTTGCTCGTGCCATCTTACTTGTGCCACGCATTCCATTCTTTTCCCTTCCTGCCGCCCCTTGTCGCGAGAGGGGTTCCTACCCCGGCGGCCAGGATCAGTGATGTTTATTATTATTATTATTATTATTTATTTTATTTTATTTATACTTTAAATGTTCTCATACTCCCGCCCTCTGTCGCGAGTAGGCGTTTTCCTGGCGGGAAGGCATTCGTCTAATTTTTGTAATCCCACTTTGTTCTTTTTAAAATAAATTCTGGGTTCTTGGTCCGTGGTGCATAGACGCCCTTAGCGGGTGAGCGTCGCCCCTTGAGCATTTTGTGTTTGTCCGTCTGCATACGGCCGGACAGGGCCGTACTCACTAACGAGCCCCAACGTGTCGGGGAACATACCGGGAGAGACGTTAAGCTCTAAGGGGCAGGCCTAGCCGGCCCTGAGCAGTCTCTCTTAGGCTGCCTAACCCTTAAAGACACAGACGGTTTGGACATACATAAAGACATGGACAGCGTACTTTATGCGCCATCGGCTTTTAAAGCCTAGATAAGAACTTTTAATGATATGTTTGTGAACTGCAATACCCAGTTACTATTTCATATATTTATTGTACAAAACCCTCTGTGCGCGAGTAACAATCGCACTTGACAGGTTTTTTAACCATTTGGAAAAATGGTTATTGTCCTCGTCAGGGTAGGAAATCAGAAGCATATCTGAAGGTTTTTATTGGTTTAATCATCATTTTATTCGTTTTCTGATTGGTCTATACAGTAATCTGTATTTCCCTTTACTTTCAACAGAGATGGACAACAGGAGTGTTGCCACTATGACAAAAAAGTAATAAAAACTACAAAAAAAATTAATAACTCAGAAACAAATTGAGATACAGCTTTCAAACAAATTGCATTTAAAAGTGCATTTTTTTTCTCTATACGACGATATAAAAAATAATATTGTGGGATGTTCAGAAGTTTAAGAAATAAATTTCATTTAAAATTGACCGTCGGATTTCTCGGAAATCTGACGATGGAAAAGCCTTTTCACGAACAGCCAATGAAATGCTTGGATAATACGTAAGTTTCAGGTGGATAATACGTACGAGTCGCAGGCGATTTCTGTCGCTTGCAATTTTTACGTGTAATGACACTATTAATGTTTAATTCATGGCGTACGTAATGTATGATCAACTCCGTGCTATTTTTTATGTCTTAAGTTTTAGTCTTTGAAAAAATCATTTTCCAAATGGTCGTTGTAATTTGTTAAATTGCATTTTTTTTTTTTTTTTTTTTTTTTTTTTAGACACTTGATCTTTTTATTCACCATCACAAGTTTTTGTTTGAATGCCTTTATGATTTTCTCTTCGACTTTACTACGATAATTTCCTCCTAATTTTTACTCTATTTTCTTTTCTAATTTTACTTCCATTTACTTGTTAAAAGCTCCTGCTATTTTATTAAACTCTGTTTTGAAAATAGTTCTCTTGCATGCCGCCGATTCTTTTCTCCATAACTATTAAAGTTTCTCATTTGATACGTTTCTGGCAAATACAACTTTTTTTTTTTCGTTATTTCTTCTTGACCAGATTTCTTTTCTTCCGTCATTCAGTCTTGTTCGACTTTTATGTCTTCCTGACCAGATTTCAGTCCTTTCGTCCGTCAGTCTTGCATGACTTCCATTTCTTCTAAACTGGATAATAAACCTTGTTCCAATTATGGGTTCTTGCCGTTTGAAAGGCGAATACAACAGTCTTTAGGAAGACCATTATTTATTTCGAGAAAATTCCAGAAGGAAAAAGGATTTAAGGAGAGGATAATCGTTACTGCATAAAAAATCAAAGTATAATACAACAGAACTTTATAAACAGATGTCTCAAAGCAAAGACCTATAATTCTTCGGATAAACAGTTTCACTGCTTCACGAAATAGTCTGCTATGAATCGAAAACCTGAATTGGACGCTAAACTGAAACTCTCGTGCTGCTGATGGAAATTCAATGTACAACCTTCGCATAGAAGATTGCAAAAATTTCTGATGACGCCATCTCATATCCAGAACGCCCAACATTCGAACGCCTTTCGAATCTTCCAGAAAGGAGGTCTGTGCTAAAGCTAATCACCTATGTCACTAAGAAATCCACCAAGTTCGTCGCCAAAAGTTGGATAATGAAAATCTGCTCACTTGATTTAAGTTAACTCCAGTGACCTCAACTGCTCAGCTTTTTCATCATCTAAGCAAGACACACACTAAGCCGACAAGAATGAAAACATGTACTTCAACTTGTATTTGACCAACAGTTAACGGTAACCCATTAACTGTGTTCATGTTATGATTTGTGATGGTTGGAGAAGATGGATGCTCCCCGAGAAAGTATGGATTGTGTGTTAAATAAAGATTATCATTTAAGTAACTAAGTGTTCTTTTGAATAAATATTGATGATTATGATGCAACGAAACATCCCCATTAATATTCATAAATTCAGCATGGTGTCAGATCAATAATGCATCCGATTAAACCGGATTATTGAACCCATGTTTTACAGCCTGCTCAGCTGAAATGAACTTTAGTGTGTCGTCTTTAGTGTGAACTTTTGTGTGTCCAACTACTTAATGCGTGCAAAACAGAAATGGAGACTTTCAGACCACCTGGCGTTATGATATTTAATGAAAATTTGAAAGAGAACTGGTTAAAATGGAAGCATAAATTCAATAATCTTTTGTTAGCATCAGAAAAAAGGAAAAGATAGAACCGGTTAAAATCGCCATATTGCTGAACCTCATTGGAATGAAGGAGAGAATAGTTACAATACTTTTACGTTTGACGGTGATGAAGCAGCAAGGACACTTATATAGTTATAAAGAAGTTTTACAGTTATTGTTTGCCCCAGAGCAATAAGGTATTTGAAAGTTTCAAGTTTTTTTCATGCTCGAAGAAAGAAGGTCAGAATGTCGACTCGTACGTAACGGAATTAAAAAGACTTGCAGCGTCGTGAAACTTCGGGGACCAGGAAACCAGCCTTATTCGCGACAGGATTGTCCTGGTGTAAATGACCATTGATTGCAAGAGAGACTTTTGAGAGAATCCAAACTAACATTGAAAAAGGTCGTAGATAACGTTCGTGCTTGCGAAATTAGCAGAAAACAAGTAGAAGCTATTAATGATTCAGTGAATACTATTGACGCTGTAACTAGGCACACAAGTAGAAGGTCCAATACTGTGGATTGCCAGACTTGTGGTAGAACGCATATAAAGGGTGAATGGCCTGCATATAATAAACTCTGCAACAATTGTCAGAGGAGAAACCACTTTGCAGTTGCGTGTAGAAGTAAATTTCAGCAATCAACTGCAAGATTTAGTAATAAAACTGTGAATGTAGTACAGTTTAGTGACTCTAATGTTCATCCTGAATATAGTGACTCACATTTTCACCCTGACGACAATGACTCTAATATTAGTCTGTTTATTGATAGTGTGCATGACATTAATTCTATTAATTCTAATAGCTTAAAGTTATATCAGTTGAAGGTCAGCATGTATCTTTTAAACTTGACACTGGCGCTCACTATTTTCAAAACATTAAATTTAGAACATAAATTAACTTCAACTGATATTGTCTTAGTGGCCTATGGAAATAATAAGCTGAAACATGTTGGTTCCATAGATCTAGTTTGCAGGACTGAAAAATATTCTAATGTTTTGCTTACATTTATTATCATTGATGTTAAAGCTAAGCAAATTTTAGGGTCACAAGCTTATGAAAAATTACAATTAATTAAGTATTATTTAAGCATATTAAGTATATAACATTTCTCTTGAATCCAAAATAAAAGTAATTGAAAATTATAAAGTTGTATTTGAGGAATTGGGAAATTTTTCTGAGGAACCACATCATATTGAAATAAAACCTCGCGTACCAGCTGTAATCAATTCCCCTAGAAGGGTACCCCTATCTTTACATAAAAAGCTTAAAATTACTATTGATGAATTTGAAAACTTAGACATTGTATCTCAGGTAAATAAACAAGCAGATTGAGTCAATAGTTTAGTGGTTGTCAAAAGCCCAATGGTAAATTGAGAATATCCATTGATCCTAGAAACCTAAACAAATCAATTAAGCATGAACATCATATAATGTCTTCAGCAGATGAAATAATACAAAAACAAGTAATATAAAAATTTTGTTTTTAAAGTCAATCCCTACTTAGGCTATCAAAGAAAAATTTAATATAATCAAGCTAATATTAGTTTTTGTTCCATTAAAATATCTCAATTTGTTGATTTTCTATAAGCAAGTAGGTTTACAATAAAACTCTATGGGAATTTGGCGAAATATTACAAATTTGGCGATATATCGCCAAGTTGGCGACAAACTTGGCGGTATTTGGCGACAGAACAGGGTCCCCCTATGGTAACCCCTTATTGAAAATACTTTCATTGAACTTCAATAACCAATAGCCGCCATTTTGTTTCCCATGTAAAACTAAAATTAATTAATTAAAATTTAATTAATTAATTAATATTTGAAAAAACTGTATTAACATCAATTGTCATCCAGTACAAGTTTAAAAAAATTTATTTCAACTTGATAGGATGAATAATGAGTATTTTATTAACGATTGAAAATTTGAACAAGATAAATATATAAATATATAAATAAATATAGGGAGAGTGTGAGCTAATAGTAGGAATTGAATTAGAGGGCAAACAATGCTTTTCGATGCCAAATTTGAAAAATGGATTTTGGCAGGTATCATTAGATGAGCCAAATTCAGAGTTATTCACCTTTATCTCTCCCTTTGGTATGTTTAAATTTAATAATCTTTCCCAGGCCTTTGCTATGCTCCTGGGATGTTTCAGAAAAAGAATCAGAAAATGTTTGGAGATATTAATGGGGTAGAAATTTACTATAATGATCTAATAATAGCAGGTAAAGATGAAAAAGAACATGACAGAATTTTGATAAATGTTCTCGAAAGGGCCAAGGCAAATAATATAAAAGTCAATCAAGATAAGTTTCAGTTTAAGGTACCAGAGGTAAAATACATGGGATTTTTACTAACTAAAAATGGAATACGGGCAGAGGTATTGTTAGAGGTATTGTCAATCTCGAAAAACCTTCTTGTAAAAGTGACATTAAAATGTTACTAGGCATGATTAATTTTCTCTCTAAATTTATACCGAATGTAAACAGTTACCACTCTCTTAAGGAGTCTGCTAAAAAATAATGTAGGTTTTGAATGTGGCCCTAAACAGAACCACAATTTTGAAAATGTTAAAAAGTTAATCAGTTCACCACCAGTTCTAAAAGTATTTAATGAATCCCTGCCTATTACATTTCAGTGTGATAGCTCTAAAGATTGTCTAGGTGCATGTTTACTACAAGAGGGTCACCCAGTAGCATTCGCATCAAGAAGTCTAACTGATGCTGAACAAAATTATGCCCAAAATAGGGTTTGCATTTCAAAAGTTTTACAATTTGGCTTATGGTCATAAGGTTGTTGTTAAAAGTTACCATAAGCCTTTGACATCTATAGTAAAACTAATCTCAAAAATTTCTTGTCGATTACAGAGAATGCTTCTGAAGCTGTTGAAATGTCATTTCACTGTAAAATACTTATCAGGAAGCAAAATGTATATTGCAGGCACATTGTCTAGAGCATACAATAAAGAAAAAGTGACGGATGATCCTGACATGCTAAACATGGAACATTAAATCTCTAAGGTTTTACCAATGAGTGAAAGCCGGTTTAAACAGTTTCAGAAAGCTACTGGCGAAGATGATGAGTTAAAATTAATCAGTCAATACTATCAAAATAGCTGGCCTGAAAAGAGGCGAGTGCCTAAAAACTTGATACATTATCATAAATTATAGAATTATATTGTTAGTATTTTTGAACGACAAAATTATTATACCTAAGTTACTGAGACAAAATATGTTATTTTTGATACATGAATTACATCTAGGTATCCAAAAATGCAAAAGTAAAGCTAGAAAGTTAATGTATTGGCCAGGCATTAATCGTGATATTGAAAACATATCTATAGAGGATGAATACTGACATTCATTAAAACAAACACTTAGAACTCGATTTAATATATATATTACCGATTTTTGTACAAGCATTTGCATGTTAAGAGGTTATTTACATTAGAAAGAGCGTCATCTTAACAGTTTCAATTTATAATAGTTGTTTCACCATTTTAACCAGCTATTCCGGATCTTCTCATAACACGTAGCTACTCGAACATTTCCCCATCGCTTCTCCTACTCGCAGGAAAAAACATCTACCCCGTCGTTTCTTGCTTCATTCCAGTTCGGTCTCTTATTCCTTAGACACGCCTCCAGGCATTCAGACGATCCGTAGGGAGTCTTTATTAGAGAAGAGTAATATTGGCTGTCGGAAATTTAGCTGCGCATGATCTAGTGGAAAGGAATGACGTCTTCCCACATTCGGCCATGCTGACGAGTCATTTGTCCTCGGGTGACATTCTGGTCAGCTGGATGTCACCCGATTCATCACCAAATAATTTGGAGCAACAGGAGCATCTAAAAAGACAAAAAAAAAAAAGAGCAGCACCTAAAGTTCTTAAAAAAAGAAAACAGCATCAATATTCATGAGGTTAAAGGTCATTGGACAGTCAAGGGTTAAATATTTATAGTTCGCTTTGAAGAAGCCTATTCGTCGTAAAAGGCTTTTCACGTCATAAAGCATCACAAAAAAATATTCCTTCTTCATCATCTTTTTTTTTTCTTTTACGACTTTTCGTCTTCTGTTTTTTTTCTCCTCTTTCATCACATTACATAGTCACTATCGTGTAAGAATTTCTTGCTTCTTAGGAATTCAGCATCATCTTCAGAATCAAGGGATTTGACAAGAGCAATACTATATCCGTCAACATCGGTCAACTTGTCATATTCGGAATTATCCGTGTCATAATCAGGATTTAGGTCAAATTTGCTTCTATTCTCTTCTAAAAAGGACTTTCTATAATCAGGATTCTTTATAGTAAACTTCTGCTTCGGTTTCTTAACTTCATAATAAGTTATTTCAAATTCATCTTCAAATTTATCTGACGACGTAGTAATATAATTTTCTTAGAAACATTACTCCTGAACTTCTTATTAGACATTTTCTTAAGATTTTCTTTTCTAAAATTTTCTTCATTTATTACATCAATTTTCTGTTTGCTTTCATTTTCCTTTTATATAACAATTCATGTAATTCAGCTAAATTGCACCTTTGCCCAAATTCAGAAATAAGTAATGCTTTCATCTTAGACAACGAATTAATTTTTGTCTCACTTTGAATAAACAATTTAGCTCTACCTGCCATACAGCGTTTAGCCAAAATCAGTTTGTGCAAATCACTAACACTAAACAAAAAAAGAATATCTTCAAAATCAGCAAGCCATTTTTCAACACTTTGGAATTGGCTAGCACTAAATTCCGCAAGCATATTCTCAATAACATAACTGGAAATGGTAGGTTTAAGAACATAATCAGAAATTAGAATTTTCTGCATTTCATTATTTTCACAACATAATCATTTCTCAAATTATTTTCAAAAGCACTTGAAATATCATTCATTTTATTAACAGTGTTATTAGAATCGTTCTCGTCGTCATCATCACTAAGAGCTACTTCGTCAGGAATTATGTTAGATTTTAACACATCAAATTCGCACAAACAAGAAATTATTCTGGCAGCGATTTCATCAAAAGTTCCCGAATTATTTACACACAAAACATTACAAATCGTAAAATCAAATCATTTACTTAAAAATTATCTTTATCTTCTTGTAATTTTGTTTCATATTCAGAACTATCAATTTCAAAATCAAATCCCGTAAAATTCCTAATTCTGCATCTATTATTTCTATCACCGACATCTCTAAAAATAAATTTGTGTAACGTCTTAATGCTCGATGACTTTTCCGCTTTCAATGAAACTTCTAATTCCTTAAAATCAACCAAATTAGACATAATTGAATAAGAAAAAATAAACTCACTTCTTAGAATAGGTATCCAACTTCAGAATAATCACTGTATTGTCATCAGCCAGAATCCTTTTTTAATCGATACCATTCTATTTATTACTTTTTACACACTTAACTTATTTTATCTATGTGGGCGTAGAATTCTCATCACAATTCTGAACACCACTTATAGAGGATGAATACTGACACTCACTAAAACAAACACGTAGAACTTAATTGAATATATATATATATTACGGATTTTTGTACATGTTACGATGTTATTTACATTAGAAAGAGCGTCATCTTAACAGTTCCAATTTATCACAGCTGTTTCACTATTTTAACCAGCCTTTCTGGGTCATTTCATAACATGCAGTTACTCCAACATTTCTCCATCGCTTCTCCTACTCGCGGAAAAACAACATCTACCCCGTCGTTTCTTGCATCATTCCAAGTTCGCATATTTCAGACATGTATATCGCAGAGACGATTACAGCTTCTAAGACAATCAACGATGTCAGCACGCTCATCGAGTACTCCGCCCACTGTCAAATAGAAGCGTCTTCCTTCTTCTTCACAACAAAAAAATTCCGTCAAATGTCAGTTTATTTTTGTTAGGTTGTTTTTAAATTTAAAAGATGCAAAATGGGGTTCCATATGGTAAAGAACAGCACTTGAAACATTTTTACTTTCTTCTATCTTTACAAGAAGAAAGTATTGGATTCATGAAAATTTTCGAATTCCGGTTTTCGACGGATTTACACGTTTTAGGGGTCAGAGATTCCAAAAAACATGTTTTTACAAAATGTCTGTCTGTGACTCTGTGAGTCTGTCTGTCTGTCTGTCTGTCTGTCTGTCTGTCTGTCTGTCTGTCTGTCTGTCTGTGTGTATGTGACACAAATTTTGTGGGCGCTCTATCTCAAGAACTAATGCACGGAATTTAATAAAAATTTATATTCTGTTAGTCCCTAATACAAATTGATGCTGATTAGTTTTTGGTGTAAATCGCTCAACAGGTGGCGCTGCTATGCTGCATTTTTCACGATTTCCTCAATAGCTCTATCTCAAGAACTAATGCACGGATTTTGATCAAACTTCATATTTAGTTAGTACTTGATATGAATTGATGCTGATTACGTTTTGGTGTAAATCGCCCAACAGGTGGCGCTGTTATGATGAATTTTGCAGGATTTGCACGATTTCTCCAATAGCTCTGTCTTAAGAACTAACGCATGGATTTTCATCAAACTTCAGATTCAGTTAGTCCTTGATATGACTTGCTACTGATTATGTGTTGGTGTAAATCGCCCAACAGGTGGCGCTTCTGTGCTGCCTTTTTCACGATTGCCTCAATAGCTCTATCTATAGAACTAATGGACGAATTTTCATCTAACTTCAGATTTAATTGTATGTTGACACAAGTTGTTGTAAATTAGGTTTTGGTGTTAATCACCCAATAGGTGGCGCTGCTATGTAGGAATTTTCACGATTTTCGCTGTAGCTCTATCTCAAAAACTAATGCACGGATTTTCTCCAAACTTCAGATTCAGTCAGACGTTGACATAAATTGTTGCTGATTAGAATTTGGTATAAATCACCCAATAGGTGGCGCTGATAAGCAGCATTTTGCTGGATTTACACGATTTCAGCGATAGTCATATCTCAAAAACTAATGCACGGATTTTCTCCAAACTTCATATTCAGTCAGACGTAGACATAAATTGTTGCTGATTAGAATTTGGTATAAATCACCCAATAGGTGGCGCTGCTAGGCAGCATTTTGCTGGATTTACACGATTTCAGCGATAGTCATATTTCAAAAACTAATGCACGGATTTTCTCCAAACTTCATATTCAGTCAGACGTAGACATAAATTGCTGCTGATTAGAATTTGGTATAAATCACCCAACAGGTGGCGCTGCTAGGCAGCATTTTGCTGGATTTACACGATTTCAGCGATAGTCATATCTCAAAAACTAATGCACGGATTTTCTCCAAACTTCACATTCAGTCAGACGTTGACATAAATTGTTGATGATTAGGATTTGGTATAAATTACCCAATAGGTGGCGCTGCTAGGCAGCATTTTGCTGGATTTACACGATTTCAGCGATAGTCATATCTCAAGAACTAATGCACGGAATTTCATATCTTTAGAATCCTCATGAGATGCATAGATTGCCATTTAATTCTGGCAGTGTGAAAGTGAATTTTGATATATTAACATGTATGAGATAGAAGAAAGTTTTGGGATTGGTACATCCGACTAGTTGCAATTGGAACTGCTCCTCTGAAACTAACGGTTTAGAAATTAGCTATTGATTAACAGTAATAAAGGATGCTTAGTGTATTAGCATGTATCCTTTCAAAACACTATGAACATTTTTTTTTTTTTTTTTTTTTTTTTTTTTTTTTTTTTTTTTTGTTACTTAACAGAAAAACAAAATCTGCAAAACAAAATAAAATGGCTATTTTCACATTTTTATTTCAGAAAAAATAAAAGATGGGAAAATTACATAAAAAATAAATAAAAGGCATATTTATTAAAATTGCATTAAATATAAGCCCACTGCTCATTTTACTTTTGTAAAATTTACTATACACCTCGAGCTAACGCAACAGGCAAAAATACAAGTGTTGACTTAATTTTCAAGCAATATGAAAAAAATATTTCAAGTACCAAATTTAAAAGGAAATGTTTTATATATTTTTATATATTTTATGCATATTATATCTCCTTTGCCCTCCTCCTTGTTATTTTAAAATTGAAAATTGCATAAAAAAAGAAAATGTTAATCTGATCATTGAAATAATAAGCTGCTCATTTATCGATAGATGGCAGCACTACAAAATTAAAGTAGGATAGTAGCAGCTTAGATACTGACTGACCTTATACCCTGAGTTTTTTCTCTGCTAGATTTAATCACACGTAATATTACAGAACTATACATCGACTTGAACAAAATTTAAATTTAAATACTAAGTCCAACATAAGTGTAATTTTTAATTGAACTAAATAAAATCCAAAGTCATTCGGAAATAAAATTTTAAAAAATATCCTTCATTTTCATGGCGACCAATGTAAATAATAAACACACACGACCGATCATCCATGTGTTCACTGTCAATCAAACTATGTAGGCGTGTATGTGACCGTGACGATGAAGCTCGCTGATTGGCTTAGAAACTGTAATCGTCTTAACGATATAGACCCCTTGCATTGACGTCACGTTGCTATTAGCAACGATTGATACTATAGCTTCTGGAGCACACACGTGGAGCACAGAACTCCCGTTTGCCGTTAAAAGCACGTGTTATCTTTCTCTTTAATTTAGAGCTCCCTTATTTTAATTATTATAGTGCAAATAAGACTAAAAAATCAAATGGAGAGCTCCAAATTCGCCTTATATTTGGGCGCCATAGGAAGCGATTTCAGACATGTGACGTCATGTGCAACCCGTCTATACATGTCTGAAATATTTTCCAGTATGGTCTCTTACTCGTTAGACACACCTCCAAGCATTCAGACGATCCGTAGGGGTCTTTCTTAGGGAGTACTATCGGCCGTCGGAAATTTAGCTGCGCATGACCTAGTGGAAAGGAATGACGCCTTCCCACATATCTAAATGTAGTATCTGCGAAAATTTTCAAAAGTCTCAGTGAAAAGAACCACTTACATCACATGAAGTGCCAACTCGTCCTTTTCAAAGAATCGGAATATATCTGCAATAGTACCCCGACTTACGTCAACCCGCATTTACGTCGTCTGACCTGAAAAAATTCCTTAAGACGCACTTTGAACTTTTTTGACGACGTTTTGTTCTATATAGGGAAACTTTCCAGCGGCAGACAAGTGATAGTGACAAACAAATAAAAGAAATCACCAGAAAAAGCTTAGAAAACTCACTCTGCTGTTACAAACAGCTTCTAAAAGTAAAAAAGAAAGATTTGTCGGTTCAAATTTCATTGCAAGATTTTTTCACATCCTCAAAGACTCAAACGGGACAGCTAGAGAAAGAATAAATTGTAAGTTAACTACTTATTGATTTATTCCAAATTCATGTATTGAAAACGTATTTTTTTGCTAATGTTAAATGTATGTAACATAATCCCTAAATACAATATAATATGTTCACTAGACTTTGGAGAATTTTTATTACTTATCTTTTTTCGTTTATCTAAATGTGACTCGACTTATGTCGTTTTCGACTTACATTGCTAGTCTTGGAACGAATTGATGACGTAAGTCGAGGTATTACTGTAATGTACTTTCATAATGCTAATTATCCGATACTAATTAACTGCTATTCAAATTGGATCGAGACTGATTCATACAAAATAAAACATTTGTAAAAATTATTATCAAGTCAGAAAATTTTTCCACATTTGGGATACCCGAAACTATTATCTGTGATAATATCCCACTTTACTGTTATGATCTTAAAAACTTTGGGAAGGGATGGGATATTGCAATAATATTTACAAGCCCCCACTATTCTCAAAGTGATGGAATGGTTCAGAAGGCAGTTGGAATATGCAAAATATTTTTTTTAAAAAGCAGTTGAAGATAGGCCCTAGATAGGTTTACTAGAATACCATAATATACCGATTTCAGGATTAGGATTATCTCCTGTCCAGTTAATGCTTAACAGGAGACTGCGGACAAAGTTTCCAATTAATAACAAAATTCTTAACCCTGAACTTTTTAAAGATGTTAACATAGAATTATTAAGGAGACAGCGAAAGCAAAAACATTATTATGATAAAACTAGTAAAACGCTGAAAGAACTTAAACATGGGGATAAAATTATTGCTCAAAATGTTAAAACTAAACTATGGGAATCTGCTATTGTTTTATGTAAAACAGAAAACCCCAGGTCTTATAAAATCAAAACTAATTCGGGAAGAATTTTCGTAAGAAATAGTAAGTTCTTAAAACTATCTAAAACTTCTCATCGGTATTTTGATGACATGCTCGATGATCTTCCAGACGGTAATGCTTTCTTTAATAATGCCACCTCTAATCCAATATCTAATAATATAAATGCACAAGGCAATGCCAGCAGCCGGACAAGTCGTCCGTACTATAAAACGACCCCAATACTTGAATGATTATGTATGTGATTGATCTGTTACATTTGGAATGTTTTATATGAATAATGTAGAAAGAGGGGGTGGGTGTAATATATTTGTGTTTAATGAAAACAACTTGTACTTGACGACGTTGTGATTTGTGATGGTTGGTGAAGATGGATGCTTGCCGAGCAAGTATGGTATTGTGTGTTAAAAATAAAGTTTCTCATTTAACTAAGTGTTCTTCTGGATAAATACTAATGATTATGATGCAGCGAAACATCACCATTAATATTGATAAATTCACACTAGTTTGGAGGCAAATTCTGAAATTCAAATCTGATTTTTCCTTGTTTCCATCCTGTTAATAAAGAAGAAGAAGCTTTGAATTTCAGAATTCTTTTTTTCGACTCGCATATTGTCGCCTCGGTATGTAGCCAACCTGAGGTTGCTAGTCATTTTCACTTAGGCTTCATTCTGCCAACCATTGAGGCATTTTGTTCGAACAAATAAACAAAATCTATAGCACTCACAAATATGCGATACATCTATACCGA
The DNA here is from genome assembly GCA_963932465.1 of Maratus speciosus. Lineage (NCBI taxonomy): Eukaryota > Metazoa > Arthropoda > Arachnida > Araneae > Salticidae > Maratus > Maratus speciosus. The sequence continues at coordinate 275,180,839 of OZ010790.1, read as the reverse complement.
AAACCTCCTTTAATTATTCATAGACTAAATATATTTCAACACTGTGTTGTGAATTGTTTTTATTTTTAGGAAATGACCCAAGGAATGCCTGTTCAATGCCCGAAGTGTCTGTTAGTTCTTGAACCGGGCGAGTTAGTGGTCACTTCTGACAATGGAAGCCAAGCTTTCCATCCAGCCTGTTTTGTTTGTTTCCAATGTAGAGAAATTTTATCGGACCTCATTCATTGTTGTGACACAGATGGACTTGTATATTGCTTGCGTCATTACAGTGAGAATACAAAAAAACGGTAATTTCATTATGTTCATTATGAGATGTATGATTATGCAGCACAATATGTATTTTGTTCTCCAAACGCGCGTTTGGAGAACAAAATACATATTGAGAGGAAGAAAGTCCAGTCCTAAAAGAAGGTCCAGTCAAGTATTGTGAAAACTCAGAAAGATATAGTGAGCTGATTGAAAAATTGTGGAAAATCCCTTGTAATAAAGCTATTTCTAGAAAGCAACTCACTATATCGTCTCTAACTTTGTAAATTTTCGCGATATTTGACTGGAATTTTTATAGAAGTGGCCCAGAATAGCTGACTATCAAATTATGAAATAATTTTTTTTAAATCTTCCACGCATGCGTAGGTAAAAATTATTTCATAAAAATGCCCATATCTCGTCAAATATTCAATATATCCATGTTTTAATTGCAGTATACTGTTGCCACTATTCTTTGTCAAGTTTTCGGAAAGTTGTGTTAAATTTGGTTGAAAACTCTGTATGCTATAAACAAAAAACTTTTGAATTTTTCACAGACACAATAACCATCTTCACGAATATAAGTGCTACGCTTACACAATTGCATACAAACGTTGACCAGGACCCAAATAGTCATTTAAGACAGCGACAAGCCATTTCCAGCATTTTCTGTTACATAGGTGATCGCAAATATTATTTTATTATTAAATTTATTATTAGCCCCCCAATTGTCCTTCCGACTAAATCTTCACCGAGAAATATGAAATCAAACATGTTCTTTACATCCCAGAAGCTCAAGAACAATTCGCCAATAATTTTCGTAGATATTAGACAAGCAGTGTACAATCGAAAGCATCCAGTTCCTGTACCTTAATATTTGGAGGCCAGTGTATATGTATGTAACACTGGCACCGGCTAACCGAAAAGTACCTGAAATTCACAATACGCGCGCTCATTTAAATAAAATTACAAAATTCATTGACTTTTAATACTTTCAGGGACAAGTAATTGTTTTTATGTAATATTAGATTCAAACTAAAATCTTCGAAAAATTTTATTTGGAAATTAGGAAATCCAATTTTGCAACTTTTTTGACAAATTTATAAAAATAAAATGTTATTCGAAATTTCTTGTCCAAATCTTGATTCGAATTAAGTGATATAAAAATATCCCACCACCCTTCAAAGGGTTAAATGAATAGTTATTTTTTTAACGGATTCTTGTCCTGAACGGAAAACCACATGGTCCAAGTGATAAGAAGGCAATTGAATCCATGGTGTACACAAAGAAGGATCCCTGTTATTTGCAACACAAACTTTCAATTTTTTTTTTTTTTTTTTTTTTTTTTTTTTTGAATAAATCAGTGAGTTGCACGCTTGTATTCATATAAAGTTGTGATGCACGCGAAAAGTATCTAATATCATTACGAAAGCAGTAAAAAAAAAAAATTGTTTTTTATCGCCAAATGCAACCGTATTGGCATCTAAATAGAAAAATGTCGCGAACACTGCAGAGTAAGATTTCAATAAGTGTTCAGAATCAAACACACGGATTAAAAGACAGTTTGTTTTTGACAAATGTACTATTACTGGTTTGTAAAAATTAGTGGATTAATTTCACATTTTTGTTGTTGTTGTTGTTTGTTTAAAAATAGACATTTGTATGTCTAAATTATGCTAATTTAGACATGCGGCTAATTAGTGTGGCTAATTTAATTTGAGTTAGGTAAGACATCAACACCACGTTCACTTTCGCTTTCAGTTTAGTAACTGTTTGTATATAAAGGATTCTTGTTGATTAACCCTTTCAGGGGCAGGTAATTGTGTTTCTGTAATGCTTAATTAGCACCGAGAGTTTCAAAAAAAATTATTTGAAGATAGAGAAAAGCGATTTTACATTTTTTTTTCCACCAAAGTTATAAAAGTAAAATTTAATTAAATGTTTCTGGTGGAAATCGTGATTAAAATAAGGTGGGATATTATATATCTCACACCCCCCCCCCCCCTCAAGGGGTTAACCGATTTGCATAAATGATGCGTCATTCTAATACCGCGAATTTTCGAAATATTATAAAGTATATGACGTCACAAAAATCTAATAAGATAGATAACAAATGTCAAAATGTAAAACAGATGAAAAAAAAAAAATTGAATCCCTCTAATACGGCTATCATAAAAGATTTCACTAAGATGATTATTGTGTAATTTATTTACATACATTTCATTAAAATTAGGTGGGACACAATATATCTCACCGCCCCTCAAGGGGTTAACCGATTTGCACAAATGATGCGTCGTTAGAATACCATGAATTTTCCGAATATTATAAAATATATGACGTCACGAAAATCTAATATGAAAGATAACAGATGTCAAAATGTAAAACAGATGAAAAAAAATATTTGAATCCCTCAAATACGGCTATCATAAAAGATTTCGCTAAGATGATTATTGTGTAATTCATTAACATACACTTAGGTTAAAACAAAAATTTAAAGAAATGACTGTAATTTCAAAATTCCCCTGCAATCTGTGTTGGACCTGAGATATGTAACGACTTTAATTATTTGTTTCTTTTATTTTTTAATTGAATCGTCTTTTGAAGTTTTTTTTTAAATTATTATTAAAAATATATAATAAATTATGTTAATTCAAACATTTGAAAAGGCACATCGTTCAACGGTATTTTTCATAATTTACTGAAATGCACGTTTCACTGAATATGCAGCAGTCATATACCATCCACTTATGGCTAATTCCACGGGGTTTTGTAGTGTAAGTCACACAGCTAATAACTGCTATGCTTGTTGGCCACCGTTATTTTCAAAATGTTTGCTTCGCCTTATTCAAATAACTAGAGAACAGGAATTCTGCTTTTTCAGAATTTAGTGTCGCCCCCAGCATTTCCATTACTTCATTTTCTTCTGATGGACTGATGGCTTCTATTATTATGAAACAGCCATTATAAATGAAGAGTTAGGTGAAGATGAAAGAGTAGTCGTAAAAAGTTAGAACTCTGATTTTCTGGTATGAATGGGGGGGGAAAATGGCCATATATATATATATATTTATTTTTTTTTTTTTTTTTTTTTTTTTTTTTTTTTTTTTACGGCTGCTCTTTCATCTTCACCTAACAGTTAATTTATAATGGCTGTTTCATAATAATAGAAGCCACCAGTCCATCAGAAGAAAATAACTCGGTTAAGTGGGACTCTACTGCAGTACAAAACATATTTCAATTTTAGGTAGATTTCGTATGAAATACTACCTATTGGGATCGTTCCTATGTTAGAATTTCTGAAAAATTTTTGCAAAACACCGATCATGACCCCTACAACCCAAAACCACCCTCAGTAAAAAACTTTATATATATATATATATATATATATATATATATATATATCACTTTCTTCTGGACACGATAACTTTCGTAATTCTGCACCAATCTCTTTCAAACTGATACATAAAATCAATGGGCATAAAATCTCGGTCAAGTTCGTTAATGGGCAAAATCGGACCAAGGGGATGGAAATAGGTAGGGGTTTTGTGAAAACCGAAAACCCCCCATAACTTCTTAATTTTTGTACATATCAAATCAATTTAAAATTTTTATTACTTTTAAAAATAGGGCCAAAATTTATGTACCACAGATTTTTGATAAAGTTAAAAATGGGCTCAAGAGGCGCAAAAATAGGGTTTTTGGGAGAAAAAAACTCATAACTTCGTCAATTCTCAAGATATCAATTTCAATTAATTTTATTATAAATCTCCTTAATATTATCTACAACTTTTATATTCACAAGTTTTTGATAGGACCAATTCGTACCGAAAAAAAAAAAAAAAAAAAAAAAAAAAAAAAAAAAAAACGAAAACAAAAAGGGGGTTTGAAGAAGTAGAAAATCCATAACTCCGTCAATTCAAAAGATATAAAATCCCCATGAATTTATCATATATCTTCTTAATATTGTCTACAACATCTATATAGACAAGTTTTGGATAGGACCAATTCTTACAGCAAAAACAAATTAAAAATACATAATGGTTAAAGAAAAAAATCATCTTAGTAAGGTTGTATTCAAATCCAAACTGCTTATTTTCTGACTCATTTTACAATTCATTTTTGCTCTCAAAGTCTTCCAATTGATACGTTTTCTTACTCAGAAACTATATAATGTACCGTAATGGTCGATTTTTTGATAGAGGCAGAATATATTTTTTAAAATGCTGTTAAAGTGGGCATTTTTAACCGAATTTTCCGAAGCGGATTGTGTTAGAAAAATCATTGCATTAAGGATGCACACAAATCCAAACTGCTTTTTTTCTGACTCATTTTTAAATTCATTTTTGCTCTCAAACGCGTTTAATTGGTAGATTCGCTTATTCAGAAACTATATAATGTATCGCAATGATCGATTTTTTGATAGAGGCAGAATATATTTCAAAAAATGATGTCAAAGTGGGCATTTTGAACGGAATTTCCCGAAGCAATTGTGTTAGAAACGAATAATATTGTCCTTCTGAGAAAATAATTGTTTATATATCAAGTTTTAATTAATTGAACGAAAAATAAAAACACAGGTCGCTTATAAATCTCTTCAAAAATCACGTCAACAAGTTTCATATTTTGTTTTAGGTAGACTTCGTATGAAATACTACCTATTGGGATCGTTCCTATGTTAGAATTTCTGAAACATTTTTGCAGATCGACACCAATCATGACCCCTAGAACCCAAAACCACCCTCAGTAAAAAACTTTATATATATATATATATATATATGTATCACTTTCTTCTGGATACGATAACTTCCGCAATTCTGCACAAATCTCTTCCAAACTGATACATAAAATCAAGGGACATAAAATCTCGGTCAAGTTCGTTAATGGGCAAAAGTGAACAAAGGGGATGGAAATAGGGAGGGGTTTTGTGAAAACCGAAAAAACCCCATAACTTCTTAATTTTTGTACATATCAAATAAGTTTAAAGTTTTTATTACTTCTAAAAATAGCGCCAAAAATTCATGCATCACAAATTTTTGATAAAATTAAAAATAGGCTCAAGGGGCGCAAAAATAGGGTTTTCGGGAGAAAAAAATTTCCTTACTTCGTCAATTCTCAAGATATCAAATCCAATTAATTTTATTATACATCTCCTTAATATTATCTACAACTTTTATATTCACACGTTTTTGATAGGACCAATTCGTACCGCAAAAAAAAAAAAATAAATAAATAAAAACGAAAACAAAAAAGAGGGGTTGAAGAAGAAAAATTTTCATAACTCCGTCAATTCACAAGATATAAAATCTCCTAGGATTTATCATATATCTTCTTAATATTGTCTTCAAAATTTATATAGACAAGTTTTTGATAGGGCCAATTCTTACAACAAAAACAAATTAAAAATACATAGCGGATGAAGAAAAAAATCATCTTATTAAGGGTGCATTCAAATCCAAACTGCTTATTTTCCTACTCGTTTTTAAATTCATTTTTGCTCTCAAACGCATCCATTTGCTAGATTCTCTTATTCAGAAACTATATAATGTACAGTAATGATCGATTTTTTGATAGAGGCAGAATATATTTCAAAAAATGCTGTCAAATTGGGCATTTTGAACAGAATTTCCCGAAACAATTTTGTTAGAAACGAAAAATATATGCCCTACTGAGAAAATAATGGTTTATTAATCAAATTTTAATTAATTGAAAGAAAAATAAAAACACAGGTCGCTTATAAATCTTTTCAAAAATCACGTCAGCATGTTTCATATTTTTTATTATTATTATTATTATTATTATTAAAAATGAATCTGAAAATGTGCCAGAAAATTTCGAGTTGTTGAGCATGGAAAAATATTTTTTTTAATATCGCCTTAACATGATCCTGATAAAACCAGCTATTTTATAAAAATGAAATAAAAACTCGTCAAAAGCAGACAGATAAAACTGTTTAAGTGGATTTATGTCTAATAATGATTTAGTTTCTGTTGGTGAAATTAGTATACTTAACTTCGAAATCTACCTGTGCCTGTAGGCCGGGCCGGCAGGGATTTTTAAGACTTAAAGCATACGTTTTACTTTATGTAAAATGACGTCATTCGCATCCTCTTAAGAATCCCGCATTTACGATCTACTCTTAAACATTTACAGTAAAGCATGCATAGCACATTACTATCGCGAAATAATGCACAAATGCAGCAAAAAGATTCCGTCATTCAAGAAAATCGAAGAAAAAAACGGTTATCTAATGATTCATAGATACTTACAATTAAATATAATAATAATAGCTCCATTGTTTTAACAGAAATCATTCGTTGATATTTTTTTTTAAATAGCACGTATTTTAATTACATTTTCTTTCGGTTGTTACGAGAAAATGGCAACAAAAATATATAATTACTATTTTAAAACTATTTTTCCTTTACTTTCTACAGAAATGGAATTGTTGCCAATATTAAGCAAATGGCTCCAAAAACTACAAAAAAATTAATATTTCAAAAATAAATGGAGATACAGTTTTCAAACAAAATGCATTTTAAAGAACTTTTTTTTTTCAATACGACGGTATTAAAATTGAAAATGTGCGATGCTTAGAAGTTTAGAAAATTGCTAAAGAGTATTTAATATTAATGCTTTGTTTTACGGCTAGCTGTAAGGTAACGTTATTTTTTGGACACAAAATAAGCTGGGAGAAAGAAATAGCATACCGTACCAGAGGCTAAAAAGAGAATGACGAATTAAAAAGATTATCGAAAATTTATTTCAATAAGCAATTTTTATTGTAAAATGTTTTCTTTGTGTTATTAAAAACGCATAATTGCATAAATTTTCTTAAGAATTATCTTTAGTACTTAACATTTGAAGTAGTAGACATTTATAAAAGGAAAATTGGCCGTATGTGTTAAAAAAGAAAAAAAGAGTGGATTATATTCGCTGATCTACGTTCGATGTTATAAAAGTCGCAAGTTTGGAAAAAACAAAGCAGCATGTTTCCGTAGTAAAGTATGTGAAAAAAATTTTAAATGTCTGAAATCAAAATATTTTACAATATCTGTGTGCATGTGTGTGTGTGGGGGGGGGGGGGGGGGCAGACTTTTGAACTAAAATGTAAGTATTAACTTCACTTTTATAATTTTAACTGCTATTTATATAGTTTAAATTTGAATATAAAAAAATGCTCAAAAATGCTGTCTTATACGCTTTAAAAATCACCTGTAATGTGAATATCCCTGGGGCTGATGTCAGGTTTACGCCTTTTTGGATTAAAATCAAATTGTTTGGCGACAAAAGTAAAATCTGCTAGTTTTTTCTGTAAGGGTTAGGTAATAAAAAAAAGTAAATAAAAAAAAATAACAAATCAAAAACAAAATTGTTACTCATTTGGAAGGTCTTAAAGGGCATACTCAAAATATTCTGAAAAAGGAAATGCTAATAAAATTACTCATGTATGTAAAAAAGATCAATCAACTGTAGTGGCAGAATCCAAGTAGAAAATATGTAAAAAAAAATATAATATTTTCGAGTATTTGGCGTGAAAAGACGAACTCTGCACGCTATTTGGCGAACCAAAACCTTTCGTGGCCAAATGCGAGAGATTGAAATGCATTTATAAATTACTTGTTAAATAAGTATTTAAATGCCTAATACTCAACGAATTTAAACTTAAAAGATGAATTAGTTTATTATTTTTTCTGTAAGCATATATAATCTATACAAATTGCGTGTTGCTGTAATTATTTAATATTTATACGGTGTCCTCGGCTGGATAAGTTTTAAATGTATTTTGATTAAGAATGCTATCAGTAAAAATTTCGATATTAAGTCGTGGTTTCCATGGCAACAGTACTTTTCTTTTGTTGTCTCTGACACTAACAATATCGAAGTCAAACTGCCAATGCTCAGAATCGGACCTTAATTTTGAGTTTGAAACAATTTTAATCCATTTAAACTTTGTTCTAAACAGCATAATTACTATCTTTAAATTTCAGTATGTACACATACATGTACATGACAAAACTACCGTTAGAAAAATGTATTTATTTAAGTTAAACTTACTTAAACTAACTTCGTATGGAGATTTGAAAAAGTTTTTTTAAAGAATATTTATCATAGTATTATTTCACATTTTATTGCGTCGCCAACCAGCGCTAAATCGCAAAAAAAATGATTTTTTTTTTTTTTTTTTTTTTTTTTTTTTTTTACGAAAGCTAAATCGAGGTTCTGCCGATTTAATTTTTTAATAAATATATATATCCTCATGAGAAGAATATTCTATATATTTTTTAAATATTTCAAAGTACGCACTTATGAAGAACTTCCTTGATATCATCTTATCAATTTTTCAGATGCATTTTTCTTAACTTGACGCAAAAGAAAGATAAATCGCCAAATCCTGTTTTAATTGCAATATTTCAACAACCGTAATTTTTTAAGCATTACGAACATTCCCTTTCATGTTTAAACTAAATATTTTAATTTTTTAATATTATCACTCGTCAAAACTGATTTATTCTTTTCTTTTTTTTCTTTTTTTAAATTTTAAATAAAATTAGTAACAGTTTTTTTTCTTTTATTTTTCGAAATGTAATAGCCGTTTCAATTTTTCATCAACGATAAAGTTCGCCAAGAAATAAAATGGTAACCTTATCGCCCAAACTAACAGAACTTTCCATCATAATTCTATAACTAATCTACGTAAAACGATGTGTTATAGCTTAAAACCTTCTCTGAAACGATATCTATCTAACGGTGTAAGTTCCGTCCAAATCCATGCACTAGTACTCGAAATATAGATGTTCGGAACGAAATTTCCGTTTGGATTTTATATATATACTAGCAGGCTATGCCCGCTACGCTGGTCTGCTTATCTAAATGAACCTTGAATTAAACAAAATGTATCATTAAATTTGACATTGTGATTTAAAGCAATATGAAACCTTACCTGGAATGTCCTTTCGCACTGCTGAAAACGATAAGAACGCCAATGTGCTATTATATTTTCTAATGTGTAGACAAATTTTCAGCTATTAAGGTCTTAACCCTTTTAGTTGATCAATAACAGTAGGATTGGTAAAGAAAGATAGTACAATACGCAATACAATAAAACAAACCCTGAAAAATTATATAACTACTTGTAATAATGCAAACAAACAAACGGACAAAATCCATCCAGTAAAACTTTTTTTAAAGGTTGATCTTTCATGAGGGATCCATCTGATTATAGAACTTTCCCCCATAATTCTGTAACTAAACAACGTAGAATGATACGCAATAAACTAAAACCTCCGCAAACATTGTCTTATCAACAAAGAAAATATTATCAATATCCGCCATCTAGAACTTTTTGAAAAGTCTAATCTTTCATAATCGGTTTCATATGATTATGGAACTTTCCGCCATTACTTTATGACTAAGCAACGTAGAACAATATGCAAAATACTAAAACCATGTCTGAATAGATATCTAACTAAAATGAAATTCCTATCAAAATCCGTTCTGTAGAACTTTAAAAAATGTTAAACTTTCATAATCGGGTTCAACTGATTATAGAACTTTCCACCACACCTCTATTATTAAGCAATGCAGAAGGTTATAGTATATACTAAAACTCTGCCTGAAAAATTATTTAACTAACAGTGAAAATTCAATCGTAATCAATTCGGCTGAATCTTTTAAAAAGGTTAATCTTTCATGATCGGGTTCGTCTGATTATATAACTTTAAAACATAATTGTATGTATAAGCAACGTAGAACGATATTTTATATACTAAAATCTTCCCTGGAAAATTATCTAACTATCATTATGATCAAAATCCATTCAGGTGAGCTCAAGTTATATGCAACCGGGACGAATTTCCCATTTCCATTTTACTCTAGTATATAAAGTAGAAGCAGAAGTAGATAGATAGATAGATAAGAATATTGATTATTAAAATTTATTAAACTGCAAGTTATTTCTCGTTGTCTCTGCTGAATAATTTTAAAGACTTTTCAATCGGCGAGTATTGAGATTTACTATTATGTCTACTACAAATGTATTTCATTTTGTAAAACATTGTCGTTAAAATGGGCCAATTTGCTGTGGGTTCCGATATTATAAAATATTTTTTTTTTCAAAATCGCCAGCCACGCGCATGACATTTTAAGTGTCTCTTGGCACTGCAGTAAACATTTCCATGTTTTATTCAGCGAAAAATGAAGTTATAACTTAATTTTACTTGATAATAAAAAATACTTCCACCTTCAAAAAATAGTAAATTAAAATTTTTTGCAGTGTTACGAATAAATAATAATTAAAGCCAAAAGAAATTCGCGTTCAATAAATATCAAGCTCGAAAGTTTGGCATCGTTTGCAATAAAATTTGGTACTTTTCTTTTCCACTACAGGCGCCTTGGCGTTTTTTTAAAAGGGCTATTCGGGCATCAGAAAGTGAGATTTATTGCCAATTGATATAAACAGTTAAGAAAACAAACTTGATGAAATTTTTTGTTTGTTTATATATGTATATTATAAATGTTTTTTATATACAAATTACTTCTGTTTCTAATTAAAATTAGATAAATTGCATCTTTATGTTAAATAAATTGTATAAACAGAAAAAAAATGCTTGTTTATATGAAATGAAACAGTGAATAGGTTGCCAGAAAATATGTTTCCAAATTTTCTCTCCGCCAAGGCTATTTTCTCCGTTTCGCCAAGATCCCTATACTGTAAATTACCAAAAAATTTTGCACATTTAGGATTGAAATAAATGGCGCAATAGCATACGATTTGGTATGGTGTTGGTATAACGTAAAAATAGGAAAAGGTCGCCAAAAAGTTTTCTTTCAAATCACGCCAATTCTGTGTTAATTCGGTTATTAGAATAGCTCCGCTTTAAAAACACAGAATCAGTTTAAACCTTTTCCTAAGTTAATTATGCGCCAAACCACGCCAGGTAACATACGCCCATTGTCAGTTGACTCAATTATGTAACTTATCGGTACCAAATATGCCAATTGTCTATGGATTCGATAACGTAATTTATCTCCTTAATTTATGCATACTCTACAAACTACATCTACTTTCCAATTTTCCTGATTTTAAGATCAATGGGTACTGTTAGATGTTAAAAAGCTTGGCGCAATTCGGGATTAAGAAAGTGAGATTTGTGGCCAAATGATATGATTAGCTATAAAAACAAATAAAATGAAATTTAAGCTTTTTAAAATATGTATTCATATATATATATTCCTATATAAATTTTTATTTATGAATATTAATATTTTTGTTATTTATATACAATTTACTTCTGTTTTTATATAAAAAAGAGATAAATGTATTCTTTATAGTAAATAAATTATCTAATTACTGAACAGAAAATATGGATGAAAACTTTCCTTGTCTCGCCAAGCCCATTTTTTCCAACTCGCAGCAATATTGGAAAATTAAGGAATTTAACCCATTGCTCTATGACTAAACAATGTCGAACAATATATTATATACTAAAACTATCTCTGAAAAATTGTCAAACTAATAATGCAAATTCTATCAAAAACCGTTTATTTTAATTTTTAAAAAGGCTATTGTGATAATTGCATACACCAGACTACAGAATTTTCCCAAAAACGGTATGGCTGAACAATATAGAAGGGCATGTTGTATACTGAAAACGCCCCTGGAAAATTATCTAATTAACAGTCCAAGTTCCATCGAAATACATTGGGCAGAATCATTTAAAGAGGCTAATTTTCCATTATCAGGTTCATCTCATTAAAGATCTTTAAACCATAATTCAATACCAAGAAACGTAGAACGACGTGTTATGTACTAAAAAATTCCCCGAAAAATTACCTATCTAACAGTGTACGTTCAGCAGAACTCGAGTTATAAGCAGCGGGAATGAAATTACCATTTGAATTATACATATATATATAAGTAGAATTGGGTATTTCCAGAAAATGCTGTCGTTTATTGAGAAATAACCAATATTGTGAACGTCGCTCAAACCGATGGCACGCTCATGCTTTTTTGGCTTAAAATTAAATCGTTTGGCGATAAAATGAAATCGCAAAAAACATACAATATGTAACTCACAAGTATCGTCATTTTTATAATTACATCTGCTAGTTTCTTCTGTATGTCACATGATCATCGAGTTAAATAAAAATAAAAAGTAAATTTAAAAGAAATCATAAACAAAAACAAAATTGTCACTCAGATATTATTTTATAAAATTTTCTGATGCATTTTATTTAACCGGACGCAAGAGATAAATTGCCAAATATAATTTAAAACTGCAGTCTTTCATATTGAATAAATTTTTAAGCATTACGAACATTCTCTTTCATATTTAAATTCGATATTTTCGTTTTCCAATATTACCACTCGTCAATTTTTTTTTTCATTTTCTCTCTTCTTTTCTTTTTTTTCCTTTTAAATAAAATTAGTAACAGTTTTTTCCGCGATGTACAGCCATTTCAATTCATTTATCAAAAAATTCATCGCCAATAAAATAATGGTAACCCTTTTGCCCAAAATAACAGAACTTTCCGTCATAATTCTATAACTAACCTACGTAGAACGATGTGTTATAGCTTAAAACCTTCCCTGAAACAATACCTATCTAACAGTATAAGTTCCGTCAACATCCATGCAGTAGAATTCGAAATCTAGGCGTTCGGAACGAAATTTTCGTTTGGATTTTATATATATAATAGATAGAATAGATAATAGATTATGTGTTATGAACTATCTCAAAGTTTAAAACAGATCGCATTGTTAGATTTCCTAATTTTAACAATATCGCGTTATGTTAGTTCCACATTCCTCCACCAGGGAGCGCACTCTATTCTTAACGAAAGCGTATCTGAACGAAACTCCTTCATGCAACCTTTCCGTAGATACATGAATCGGGAGGGTGGCGGTCTTAACCAATAATTTAAGATAATTGTTGAAATTACTGCGAAAAATATTTTAAAGGGGCCCTACGCGGGCCCCTAATAGAGTTAGGGGAAATCGGAAGACGGCAAAATAATCGCGGGGAAAAGTTTGCTTGGGTGCTTCGGAGCTACTTTTGGCGCGAGATCTAAGTTCTACGACCAATAGGAGCCCAGATATTTAAGGAAATATGAAGTAACAAAGTCCAAAATAACAGAATTTTCCGTAATAATTCTATAACTAATTTAGGTAGAATGATGTGTTATAGCTTAAAACCTTCCCTGAAACGATACCTATCTAACGGTATAAGTTCCGTAAAAATCCATGCGGTAGAACTCGAAATCTAGGCGTTCGGAACGAAATTTCCGTTTGGATTATATATATATATAATAGATAGTAGATGAGATATTTCTGATAAAATAAGTCACATTTTACCGTTCTAAAATACAGGCAGTCAAAAATCGTAGCCTGTGACTTACACTATAAGTACTCATGGAAATAGCCTTATATTAACCACCTAAACAAATATAAGATTCATTCAATGAATAATCGGAATGGTTCAACGAAAAATACATAATGAGGCCATTATTAATGCAGGCATTTGTTATTTTATGGTGAACCCTAAAATAATTTACAGGTGGGGTTGACTCGCATGTCTCGTACCCGAGACGCTGAGTAGTTTATAAAAATGGCGGCACCCTTGCAATATTGCAGCAATTTGATACTAGATTTTTTTTTTTTTTTGAGTGAAGGCAGGAGACATGCTGGCTGATTCTGCGTTAATTTCTTTCTGCGAAGCAACTTCATGTAGAGTAGTAATATGTTTATGGTATCAGGTAGTTTTTCCGGTATGTATCGAGCCTTTCACATTAATAATGAAGCTTTCCATGGGTCCAACAACCAGACATGCTGTAGAACACTTATTTCCATTTGAACACCGAAACAAAATAGCATAATGAGTGGTTAGAACACGAATGGAGGGCTTACAGTGATAACCTTGTCTCGCAATTAAATGTCATAACCAAATATGTTGGCAGCTCCACGAAGTCGACCTTGTAACCTTCCGTGTGACAAATAGTGACTGAACGTTTAAAGACTTGATCTAGTAGCCGAAGGGCTTCAGTCCAAAAGTTGGTCACTGAAGCACTGCCGTGTATATGGCATGGATGTGCAGGAAAAATGTGTGGTATGAAAAGGCTTTTTTTATGGCTGTGTGGAAGAGCGATACATTGTTGTCAGATGTTCTTCCTTTCCGGTGACGATCAGAGTGGAAGGGAATCTCTTCGCAAATCGAGTTGTAGCCTTAAACCTAAGAAGTTGGTGGCTTTGTCTGTAAGACTTTGTTGCAACAATCCCATCTGCAACTATAGTAAAAGAGCGATTTGCAAGGTGACGCTATGATCTTCTTCCGGTTATGACGTGCATGCGATCGTTTATTTACTTCTCAGCTCAATCGTAAACGTGCTTCCGATTGATGCAGTTGTTCCGTATTGAACCCAGATCATAAATCCTTAACGTTGAGTTATCAACGGAAATGATTTCCCAAGTTCGGACGACTTGATTCAAAGCTTGATCCAAAAGCAACGATTTCTTTCGAACCTTGAAAAATTGCTTCCAGTTCCTAATGTCACACATTCAGCGCTAAGGCTTTCTCCTCCAGGAGTAACGATCGAACTGCCAAAATTTCTATCAGTCGCTCGTCTTCATTATTTATTAAACTCCAAAGATTCTTTGATGTTCCTCTCAGGAGCAATCTTTTAAGGATGTCACCTTCTTTTAAATAATTATTTTTCTAAACTTTTCTGTTTATTTATTGACTGAGTATTATACTTACCAAAAAAGCTATAATAAAATTATATATATTTTTATGACATCATTTAAGTGTTTAATTACTTAATACGAATGCTACCTTTCAATAATAAGTTCATATTATTTCTCAGATGTCACGCATGTGATGAACTCATTTTTTCAAGCAAATTTGCGTTAGCAGGCAACAAATCCTATCACAAGGAGCATCTTTTGTGTTTCACTTGCGATGGTTCATTGGAGGACGCCAAGGGCTATACGAAGAACGGAGAATTATACTGTGCAAATTGCTATGAGACAAACTTTTGTACTGATTGCATCAAATGTCAAAAAAAGATCAATGTAGAATCGAGGCATATCTCATTTCGAGTAAGTAGAATTGACCCAAATAATTTCTTTTGTTTCCTTTTTACTCAATTGCGGCATGATAAGAAGGGTCATGTTTTAGTCCGTCTTATATACATTCCATCATAGATACAGGGCGATAAAAAGTATTGAACAAGCATCTAACGATTTCAAGCAATTATGTCAAAGCCCGGGAATGACATCAAAAGTTGATTAATTTATTTAACGTACCTTTTTACAAACTTCATGAATAAATAAATAATTAAATAAAATAATCTAAATACACATGTATACATAGTCGAATAGGGAAAAAGGTGTACTTTTAAATGCAATTTGTTAGAAAACTAACTCAATTTATTGTTTTTTTCATCACATGATAAGTAATTTTAAAAGCATGGTGTTTTTCTTTTAATCTACCTAAACAATGAGCATTTGTCCATTAATCGCAGCTAATAAGTATCAGAAAATGACTTTCTTCTAACCCAAGTAGGACCCCTAAGACTGAAGAGTAATCCGACTACGAAAGAAGTAGTAAATTTGAAAGTAAACAAAAAGAAAGTTAGAAAAAATTGTATTTTTGAAGATTTACATCTATGAAAAAAAGACGTTGTTAAAAAAAATGTTCAAAGACGTTATTCAAAAAGACGCGACTAATGACTGGATAACCAGAACGTGACTCAATTAGTAATGTTTAAATTATCAGTATTTGTAAAATTTTCATCTCATGCCAGTAGGCACCCAAATACTATTTGTCCTATTTCAACAACCACAAGTGCAAAATCGTGACTTTGCTAGTACTTCATATTTTACCGTACGAAATTTTTTGCCATTCAGAAATCCTCATTAACCCCTTAATTCTCGCTCCCGTGATATTCACGGGCTGTGTCTTTTATTCAGATTGTTTGATCCCCACCAGTTTTATAAAATAGTGCAATTGGCTTTAATATGGTATCATTTTAGGGTCAATCCATTTCAAGTGATCCAGCACTGGTTGCTCGACCATTTTTAAAAAATCTGAAATTTTTTGTACAACAACCCTAACATGATGGAAGTTCAAAATGACTATTATTTTAATTTTATTAATTTTTGTTTGTGCATGGCGGCCATCTTTGTTTCATCGTCTACAGCAATTTTCTCACAAGAAGGATTTACGGAATTGTAAATAATTCATCGTTTATTTATCCAATTCAACTGCGGATTAAAGCAATTTGTACAGAATACATTGGGCTAAAAATTAGGTAATGGAGTAGTTTCCGAAACTAACTGCTTATTGGTAAAATTTAAGCATAAAGTTTCAGTTTTTTACCAAAATTTGTCCGTTTACAAGAGGAAATTTTTTCTAGCAAGGAAAACTGTCAACATGACATAATTTTTTTTACAAATTGGCCGAAAGTACTTGTACTCACACGCCGAGTTCCAGATCTGGGACTTGCTTTCTCTTCGCTAAAAAATATCCCAAATTTTTCAAAAATGACAAAAATCGCACTTTTTAGGCTTTGATATATCTGGTGGGTCACGAGATAAAAATCTTAATTTTTTTTTTATAAGAGTGCATGGTAGTGTTATGCACAAGAAATTTTAGAATGGAGATTTGACTACAAGCTGAGATATGGCAAGGGCAACAGGTCAAAACAATACTGCCAAACTATTGTTTTGTTGTAGTCACAGCTAAGTATTTATCTCAGAGTATCATTTAAATTTATTTTTTAGATTATCTTTAAATAATAGTAACAGAAAATAAAGCCTTTTGCAATTAATTTTAAAAATAATTATGCCTAAGGCCTACATTTTGTATGGTTTCAGTAATTTTTGTTGTAATTTTAGTAACTAAAAGAAACCACAGCACTTTTCAATAATTATATATATATATATATATATATATATATATATATATATATATGGGGGGGGGGTCGGGATGTCTAGTGGTTGAATAAATTCTCAGTCATTTAAATTGACGAACACAACATTTAATGACGAAACACAAAACAATTAAAATACAACCAAGATCTCATTATAACAATCGCAGCTTCCCGCTGCCTAGAACAAACTCCACTACCACTACACAACTGTTACGTCACATGACGTTTTCTCTCTTTTTCCGTTGCCAAAGAATATAAAGTAACAATGAAAATCAAACAATAAGAATGCGGTTACAGTCATAAACGAGTAATACAGGACAGGAAGAAATGAATCTATGAAAGGAACGACTAATATTCCCTACAGAGATCGGCCATCCTGCGAGTCACTGGCCTCAGGGACGTTTTACAATACAAAACTTAAAATATATAAAAGACATGATACACAAAATGCAAATACTACTGAATATGAATAAAATGATTAAATACTTCAATACAAATTTCTAAAAATAATAATACTGTACAGTTGACGCATCAACGAAAAATTTAAACATGAAATTACAATAATAATATACAAGTTTATTACATGTTTGAGAAATACTTCATCATATCAGCAGATTTAGTAGTTTTATTGGGGCCTGGATGGTCACCAACTTTTTCCACTTCATAACTATCTCTGGGATTTATTTTAGTTATTTTATATGGGCCAAAATATTTAATTCTTAATTTTAACCCTGTGCTAAACTGAGTTCGTTGAATGGCCACCAGATCACCAATTTTGTATTTAGACTTTCTTTTTCTGTTTCTGCCATATGTCCTTTTATTTTCAGCTTGAATTTGACCGAAAAAATGTGACCTAAATACATCACAATCTTTGTTTCTTAAATTTATTTCATGGTTATTCAAACGCATTACATGATTATTTCTGTCATAGCGTGAAGGTGTATTAGAAATATAATGGTTGACAGAACCAGAACTCAGTGTTGATCTTGTGGGAGTGACCAAATTGCTTTTAACATCCTTCTCTTTTGAATTTTTGGAGATACTAAAACGTTTACCTTTCCTTAGTTTAACATTACTTGATGACTGATGAAAAGTTGTATCATCAATTCTTATTCTCTCCAGAGGAACAGCTGACTGCCACCTAGGATCTGTAGATGGATCCGTTTTTGCAGATGGGTTTAATAAAAAGTCAAGAATATTCTTGATACATGAAAGTTTGTCACCTTTTCTAATATCGAGGAGTTCACATATGTGGAATATGGTTTCATCAAGCATTATTTTCATAAGGCTCTGACGTTTACTATATTCATAAGAAGATTTATCAAATGGGAAACCATTAAACTGAAGAATGTCTCCAACGATATTCTGAGCATTTGTTGGCCATTGGAAAAAAATAACTCTATACAAAGGCCTGATACTTTTTGCTGTTTGAATTCGTTCTCTTATTTCTAGTATGTCTCCAAGTTTACAACATTGCTCCTTTCCAACACCGCTCCACCAAAACACATTAGACTTGAAATCCGGTATATCTGGAGCATTTCTATTTCTTCAAAATGTTAACTTTCGCAAAACATTTTGCTTTGTAGCTGATTTTTCATCCTTTACATCTAGCTTTCTGTTTCGTAAATATCGGCTTAAATAAGATTTTTCAGATTCTATTGGAGTGTCGTCTGTCAACACGACTTTCATAGGGACATCAACCGATTCGTTCTTCTCCGCTTTACATGCAGAAGTAACTTCCTTTAGCTCTGCCCTTACTTGCGTATCATGAACGTGGTACAGCTCAACTTCATCTTTATTGCTTAACTGGGATGCCTGCATGAATAATGCATTTGTCGTCTCGTACTTACAAAATTCGACGCCATTTTTGTCAAAATTTAATCTTGCTTGATCTAAAATGTCCATACCAATAACTGCTTGGTAATCCATCTGTGATGTTGGCACTATATGCCATGTTAGGGAGTATTTACTTCCATCTAATTCTATTTCTTGCTCAATCGATCCCTTTGTATAAACTTTAGATGACCCTATTCCCGATAATACTAAAGAGTTGTTGGGCAGCTTTAGACGATCAGAAATTTGTCGGTATAAGTCTTCGCGTAGAAGGCACACTGAACAGCCTGTGTCGATGAGTGCAGGAATAGTTTGATTGTTAACAGTAACTTCTTTTGTTTTAACTTTTTTTAATGCGATGACGTTACAGTTTCTTGCTACATGTGCATCAGAAACCTTCTTTTCGTTGATTTTATTTGCCGTACTACCGTTTTTTCTTAAGAATTCTGGACAATAAGATCTGACGTGGCCGCTTTCTCCATATTCATAGCATTTGAATGTTTTTTTCTCTCAAACCTTTCAGTTTGTTGATTTTTGGTCATTCCCCGGCCAACATCTCCCTGTTCTAGCTGGGATCTCGCAAAAGTCTTCCTATCTTCTTTGCCGTTGTTTCCAAAATTTGGCTTACCAAAAGGTATGTTCCTGTTTTCTCGGTAATGAGATTCTTTCATTTTTTTGTTAAACGTAATTTTTATGTTCTCATAATCATCTAGTTTTTCGGAAATAACGTCTGATGATTTAAACATCGACCATTCGTCGAAGAAGTGTTCTTTTACCTCAGGAGGCACTTTTCGTTTTATCTGATCAGTAATCATTAAATCGCATAACTCATCAAAGGTTGTAACCTCTAAACCTCGAACCCATTCGCTAAAATAGTTCTTCAATTCGTATGCGAAATCTCGCCACGTTGTGTCTGCTCTTTTAACATGCTTGACAAACAACAGTCGAAATTTTTCAGGCGTAAATTTATATCTCTTTAGTAGTACTTCTTTAACCTTTTCGTAATCATCGGTTACTTCTTCGCTCTCCCTAGCGATTATCTCCGTAATTTCTTGGGGCAAAAGTCCAATGAGGTGTGTAACCCAAAATTCCTTTTTAATTTCCGCCCTTTTCGCCTGGCGTTCAAAAAACAATTAAATAAAGACTTATATCGCATGTTTGGGGATCGAGCTTTTGAATAATGTCATGAAGTTTTATACGCGGTTTTCCATTACTTTCGGGTTGACTCCCGTTTTGGTTACTGGTTCCGACGATTCTTTCATTTTCGAGGCGTATTTTTTCTAATTCAAACTCCATTTGTTGTTTTCGCAATTCATCTTCTTTATTCCTTTTCCTTTCCTCGATAACAGTATCTAAATAACCCTTTACAAATTCCTCCTCATACTTAGCAGCAGCTATAATAGCATCTTTTAAATCAGGAACCTTTAAATTTTCTACGTCTGGAACTCCCAATTCCATCGCGACGTGCTGCAAATCTTGTTTAATACCTTTGCTGAGGAAGGCCATTTCCTCAAACGCTGTTTTATGTAACTAACCTTCAGGCCCCAAAAAATTAAAATTTGCTTATAAGAAATCAAAATTTAGTTCTTATAAAATTATCACTAATAAAACTTAATTCTTATAAAATCACCACTAAAAAAATTAGTTCTTATAAAATTATAACTAAGAAACAGAATTCGTGATTTAAAATATATACGTGAACGATCAGATCTTAAATCTTACTAATAAATCAAAGTGAGCAGCCTATATCACATAAACATAATCAAAGTAAAATCACAAATAATCAAATACCAGGATAAAAATCAGAATTAAAATAACCCTTTTTGAGTGCACTCAACCCTTATTCAAACAGTTAGATGAGAAAAACAAATGATAAAAACCATATAAACATACAATGCATGCATTTTAGTTCTTAAATCAGCGAAAAAGAACGGAACTTACCAAACTCAAATCGTTGCTGAAACATAAATACATTAGCAAAAATGAAACTAATAAACATTTATCTCTTTGATATCACATATTTGTATAAGAAAGCAAAAATAAATAAAAATATACTTGTATTTCAAATACTCAATCAAATAAAATTTATATTTCATGAACAAAGTCTTTTCCTTTTAACCACAGTAAATAAATCACTTACACAAATTTAAAAAAAAGGATCCACATTGCTTATCTGTTATCTATTAAAAAGTAGAATCTGAGACCAACAAAAAAAATATCACTTGGTCTCTTCTTTTTTTTTTCTGATGAAAAACACTTGCTTTCTTGTGTCACACTGATGGAATCGACTCACAAAGCTTTTAAATGAAACGAAAAACACACGGCTTGTTGCCGCGTCAACATTTCACAAATTTAACGATCGCACTAAATATTTCACAAATTTAAATATACCGGGATGGTTGTTTCACAAAATTTATAACTGACAATTGCGTCGAACACTTGAATCGGGATCTTGATTCTTTCACTTTCACAACATTTAGCTCACAAAAGAAACTAGAGTATGTTTCTTTTTTTTTTTTTCTTTTTTTTTTAATTCACAGATTCTTTCACAATGTGACTTATGGAGAAAGCCAGATGGCTTTTCTTATTTTATTATTTCACAAACGGATACAGGATAATCCGAAATAGAGAATCAGGTTGATTCTTTCTCGACATAAAACCATGAGGTTTTCCCTTTTTCTTTCACAGGGTCAGTGCGACTCCAAAATTCTTTAGAACTCGGATGGTTCACAATAACGGTTGGGCGGGAAAATTATTCCGTTGGCACAAGTTTCATTATTAATCCCAGCCGAGCCCCCCAATTTTGCTGTGGGTCGGGATGTCTAGGAGTTGAATAAATTCTCAGTCATTTAAATTGACGAACACAACATTTAATGACGAAACACAAAACAATTAAAATACAACCAAGATCCCATTATAACAATCGCAGCTTCCCGCTGCCTAGAACAAACTGCACTACCACTACACAACTGTTACGTCACATGACGTTTTCTCTCTTTTTCCGTTGCCAAAGAATATAAAGTAACAATGAAAATGAAACAATAAGAATGCGGTTACAGTCATAAACGAGTAATACAGGACAGGAAGAAATGAATCTATGAAAGTAACGACTAATATTTCCTACATATATATATAAGACCTGAGACTAAAACAGAATAGGGAAAGAGAAAAGCTGTTAATTTGGCATACTTGTTGAGACATGATCAAACGTATCAAAACACATTCCTGCTTGTTGGTTTAAAAACCACAATTTTAATGCTGCTTGCCAGTCCCAGAAACTTGTTCCTAACATAAGTATGTTCCTGTAAATGAAACATTATGCGATGTTACCATGCATCAGCCTCAATTAATTTTCAGAAAGTAAAGATACCCAAAGCCTTTTCAAAATTTATACTGCAGAAAAATCACATTTTTGCATAAGAAGTAAACTAGGAATTGTTAATGAATTGAGACTTGCACATAGTGATTTCAAAGTATATTTCTATTAGCCAGCAGGGCCAAGATCTTCAATCAAGTTATCAAGAGATGACAAGACTTGGTTCCTACAAATAAAATTTTGAGAAAGATCAAAATCGTGGTTTTTGAACCAACAAGCAAGAATGTGTTTTGACACGTTTGATCATGTCTCAACAAGTATGACAACATTAACTGCTTTACTTTTTCCCTATGTTGTTTTTGTCTCAGGTCTTGCATAGAAATATTTTTTTTCTTTACGTAAAAGTGCTGAGGTTTCTTTTAGTTACTAAAATTACTTACAGCAAAAATTACTGAAACCATACAAGATGTATGGCCTTAGGAATAATTATTTTTTTAATTAATTGCTAAGCTTTGCAAAGAGCTTTATTTTCTGTTACTATTATTTAAAGATAATCAAAAACATAAATTTAAATGACACTCTGAGATAAATACTTAGCTGTGACTACAACAAAACAATAGTTTGGCAGTATTGTTTTGACATGTTGCCCTTGTCATATCTCAGCTTGTAGTCAAATCTCCATCCTGAAATTTCTTGTGCTTAACACTACCATACAATACTCTTATTAAAAAAATTTCAGATTTTTATCTCGTGCCCCACCAGAGATATCAAAGCCTGAAAAGTGCGATTTTTGTCATTTTTGAAAAATTTGGGATTTTTTTTAGCGAAGAGAAAGCAAGTCCCAGATCTGGAACTCGGTGTGTGAGTAAAAGTACTTTCGGCCTATTTGTAAAAAAAATTATGTCATGTTGATAGTATTCCTTGCTGGAAAATTTCCTCTTGTAAACGGACAAATTTTGGGAAAAAACTGAAGCTTTATGTTTAAATTTTACCAATAAGCAGTTAGTTTCGGAAACTACTCCATTACCAAATTTTTATCCCAAAGTATTCTGTACAAATTGCTTTAATCCGCAGTTGAATTGGATAAATAAACGATGAATTATTTACAATTCCGTAAACCCTTCTTGTGAGAAAATTGCTGCAGACGATGAAACAAAGATGGCCGCCATGCACAAACAAAAATTAATAAAATTAAAATAATAGTCATTTTGAACTTCCATCATGTTAGGGTTGTTGTACAAAAAATTTCAGATTTTTTAAAAATGGTCAAGCAACAAATAGATGATTTTCTGTACCACTTGAAATGGATTGACCCTTTACCTGTCATTAAATAAGGTGAATTTTCCTTTTTCAAAAAAGTGGTGCCAATAAGCAATTTGAATTTTTAAACCGTAATTTAATGCGACCGTTAAGGGGTTAAAGTCAATAAAAGTAATATTACTTATTTACATTAATTAATTGTGAAACTTAGATAGTAGAGTTGTGAAACAATAGACATGGTTAGTACGCTTCAGGGGATTCGGTATAAGTGATATTTCCCAGATAGTATTTTTAATTTTCAGAAAATTTACAGCAGTCCTGCTTTGAAAACCTGCAAAGTTGCAACAAGCTCAGCTTGACAATACTGAAAGTTCATAACAAGACTGCAGCAAGATAACGCAAACGCCGAAGTCACCACACTTTGAACTTGCAGCTAACTTGTCGTGCAAGTTAAATTCATGCTGTATCAAATTTATTGCAAATTAACGGCAAACAAGTAATCAAAAATACTGCAAACTTACTGCAAAGTAGTAACCTTTCCACCCCCCACTATCTGTTTACAATTGTTACACTATAAGTTTAACCCCTTCGGAGGGGTCCATAGACCTGATCAGGTCTATTGATGCGAACACACCGTCAGAAGGTGCATGCATCGTTTTCATCATACCATAAACAAGTTGCGGTAATATTTGTACTTTTCAATACGAGTCTTTATTTAGTATTTGATAAGTATAGCGTTTAGAAAAAGCGGTGCCAACCGAATAAAATTTCTGCAATTTCTGCGTATGTGCTGATTGTCTATTCTCTCAATAGAGGGATTTTTTGCTTTCGTCACTTTCGGGAATTAAAGACAGTCTTGCCATCAGTTTCACAACAAACTACTCATGCAAGTAGGGGATGGTAACCTTGCGGGAAATTTGCTGCGAATTTCTCAATTCAAATTTGTCACGGCAAGATAATGTCAGAAAAAATCAAACTTGCTGCTAATGTTCATGCTATCTGGATTGGCTGAATTAATGAACAAATTCTGTTTAAATAGGCTGATCATTACATTACGATTTTTTTTTTTTTTTATCCAAATCCCCTGAGTCATACGAACCCTGTTAAAATTCTCGTTGATAGTAGGATTGTTAAACTTTCGATTAAAAAAATGCTGAAAAAGCTCAAAGTTATCACCAAGACACTGTTTAAAAAAATAATGCTGACAAGGAAGGTCTCCTAACAGGGCATACTCAGAATATGTTGAAAAAAATGCTAGTGAAACTACTCATGTATATAATAAGGGATCAGTCAAATTTAACGGCGGAATTCCAGTAGAAAGTCTGTAAAAAAATAAAATACTTTCGAATATTTGGCGCGAAAATACGAAAGTGACACGCGATTTGGCGAGCAGGATTTTTCCACAATAAAAGCAAAGGATTTTAATGCATCTGAAAATTGTTTATTAATTGTTTTTTAGAATGCACGGTTTTTAAGGAATTTAAACTTAATCAATGAAAGAGGTTATTATATATTTTTTGTAATACATATGTATGTTGTTTGTTGCTGTAGTTATCTAATTTTATCACTGTAAAAATATTTTCTATGCTTTGCAAGTTGCAAATATATATTTTAAGTTATAGTCAGCTGACATTTGATTGCCATAATACACTTCCATATCGAAGATGAAATCGTTTCCATAGCAACAAAATCAAATCGACAGTGTTCTGTCTGCCTTATTTTTGAGCTTGAAATAATTTAAATTAATTTAAATTTTGTTTTAAATCGTAAAATATTCTATTTAAATTTTATTATAAATACATATAAATATATATGACAAACTATAGTTAAAACAAACTAAAAATGACAAAACTAAAGTTAAAATAAATTAAAAATGGCAAAACTAAAGTTATTTAAATTAAATTTATATAAGCAAATTCAACATAAAAAGTTTTTTCCTACATGAAAGCGTATTTTTCTTTCATCGCCAACCGGTGATAAATCGCCAAATAAACAAAAATTTCGTTATTTTTTTACGGACACTGTATCGGGGTTCCGCCAAATTTTTTTTTATAAACATATATATCCATATGGGAAGAACATTCTGTAATTTTTTCAGATTTTTCTGAGTATGCCCGTATGGAGACCTTCCTTGTGAGTCCTGGGAAAATATATACACTTTCCTCCCCCGTAATTCTGATACAAATCAGCATATAAAAAGGATATGGGTGCCAACCGATTGGTAATAAGGTCTTCTGTTAACACGTCACTGCCCCGTAGGAATTTAAAGTGATCACCGGGGTGCCAAACTTAAAAGTCTAATTAAAGTGGTTTTAATCCCTTCGGGACGAGTGTCTTTTACAGAATTTTTAATCTTTTATCGCTGGTTTTTCAAAACAGAAATTTTTGCCTAATTGAATCAGGAAAATGCTCGGATTAAATAAGGCAAAATTTACAATAAAAATTTACTGCTGAGAATAATCACGAATTCTGGGCGATTTTTATTCATTATTATATGGAAAGCCAACTGTGAACCACGGGTGATGCTCACCGCACAGAATGAAAAAATTTTGAGACCCACCGGTGATGCTCATGGCAGTGAACGTGTTAAACGAATATATTGATTAGTGTTTTGGGGACGTGAACATATTAGACATTACATCAACTTTCTTTTCTCGAATGATAGTACCCACTTTTGTCACCATTTTTGAATTCTTCAAATCAAATCAGGGGGAAAAGTATATAATGCGTGCCCTTTTTTTAGTTAAATCGTAATGGTCAACATTTGAGACTTCCTATGTTAAATATACATAACAAATTTTTATTTATATCTTTCCAAAAACTCACCTTGATTTAATTTTTCCTTCTTTAATGAGATACAATAAATGAACTCAAACATAACATAAGCAATTTTTTATTCAAAAATTATTCATAATTTTACATATGGAATTTATTTATAAATTCATATTCAAAATATTTATTGAATAATGACCGACATTATCTTTTATATATAAAAAAGAATCATCATCATCATCAAAAACATAGCTGTGTGAATTTTTAACTCATTGTTATCATTAATTACCCAGATATAGCGAAATTCGATTTTTGGCAGTCTAAATCTAAAGGAATCGTCTCATATTATCGTTTGCATTCGGAAAAAAAAAAGAAATCATAAAAAGAAACCGGAAAAGTTGTATAAAATTTATTTCGTCTAAAGTTAGTTGGTTTTATATTGAGAATTTTTGTATAATTTTCCGCTTACTAATTTAATGATCTTTGTACCTTTTTGTGTAAAATCTTAATGTTATTTTTTAAATTTTATGGACAAGTCCGTAGCATATTTTCTGTTATTCTAAAGACTTTTATTTAAAAATGCATAAAATATACACTTTTCCAAGCTGATTTGATACAAGGAACTAAATTAGGATTTCAAAAAAGAATGTTGATACAATTTTAATATCTGAACTATCTTCAAATCCTAATTCATATATAGCATTTAATAGTAGAAGTTATTACCAATCGCTTAGCATTAATATTATTTTTATACGATGATTTGTGGCAGAATTAGTTTGGGGGATTATATTATTCAATTCTTTTTGTTCCCAGTTTTTTCTACAATTGCACAAAGGAACACAGATTCCAAAATCTAATGTTTCTAAGAAACAAGTAATATAAAAATTTTGTTTTTAAAGTCAATTCCTACTTAGGCCATCAAAGAAAAATTTAATATAATCCCTTATGCTAATATTAGTTTTTGTTGCATTAAAATATCTCAATTTGTTGATTCTCTATAAGCAAGTAGGTTTACAATGGAACTCTATGGGAATTTGGCGAAATATTAGAGATATCGACAAGTTGGCGTCACTTTTTGCGACTCATTTTGGCCGCCAAATTTGGCGATATATCGCCAAGTTGGCGACAAACTTGGCGGTATTTGGCGACAGAACAGGGTCCTCCTCCCTATGGTAACCCCTAATTGAAAATACTTTCATTGATCTTCAATAACCATTGGCCGCCATTTTGTTTCCCATGCAAAACTAAAATTAATTAATTAAAATTTAATTAATTAATTAATATTTGAAAAAACTGTATTAACATCAATTGTCATCCAGTACAAGTTTTAAAAAATTTATTTCAGCTTGATAGGATGAATAATCAGTATTTTATTAACGATTGAAAATTTGAACAAGTTAAATATATAAATAAATATAGGGAGAGTGTGAGCTAATAGTAGAAATTGAAAACATAGCCAAAAATTCTAAAAACAGAATGTTTATGGGAAATTATGGACCAATATAATGGCAACAAATAATCAACCAGTTATTAAGTTTAGGCATTTTTTTCCATTTTAGGAAAATAACCTATTTTATATTTACACGAGTTTCTCTTTGCAAAAGGGAAAATTTAGAGATTGTTTTCTGTTTTCTTAATACTGTTTTCTCTACTTACTCGTTGTTTTCTTTTAGCTTTTATGTTTTGCTTTTTCCGCCATTACCAATATACAGGGTGATTATAAATTAATATCCCAACTTTACAGGGCTATTAAAAGAAAACAAAAAAAATAAAATAAAATACTAGAAAACAGAAATTCTGCTTTTTCAGAATTTAGTGTCGCCCCCGATGACAAAAAAATGTATGTATATAAATATAGATACAGTAGCGTCCCGATTATCCGAGTTAATCGAATTTATACCTTTGGAATGGATCATTTTCTTCTGATGGACTGATGGCTTCCATTATTATGAGAGTCATTATAAATGAAGTGTTAGGTGAAGATGAGCAGCCGTCATTTTTTTTTCCCATTCTGACCAGAAAATCAGAGTTCTAACTTTTTACGGCTGCTCTTTCATCTTCACCTAACACTTCATTTATAATGACTGTTTCATAATAATGGAAGCCATCAGTCCATCAGAAGAAAATAACTCTGTGAAAGCGGAAACTCCGATAATCGGGACTCTACTGTAGTTCAGTTTTAAGACTTATAACACGCGATTTTATTTTACATAAAGTGACGTCATCCACATCCGCTGAAGAATTCATCATTTGCGATTCAGTGTTAAACAACATCTGCAGTAAAGTACGCTTAAGACGTCACTATCGCTGAATAATACACAAATCCAAAAAAAGAGAGAGATTTCGTCATTCAAAAAACTCGACAAAAAAATCGGCTATCTAAAGGTTCACAGGCCTTCATTTGTTTGTATTATTCATATAGATATTTAAAATTGAATTTAGTTTCTAATAGCTCCCTGTTTTATTAGAAATCCTTCATTTATATTTTTTCAAAATAGCACGTATTTTAATTTTTTTTTTTCAGTTTTTATGGGAAAATGGCAACAAAAAGATATAATTGCTATTTTTCTTTCATTTCCTACAGAAATGGAGTTCTTTCGTTACCAATATTAAGCAAATGGCTCTAAAAACTAAAAAAAAACTAAAAAATTAATATCTCAAAAATAAATGGAGATGCAGTTTTCAAACAAATTGCATTCAAAAGTACTTTTTTATCCGAATAAGACGGTATAAAAATTGAAAATGTGTGATGATTAGAAGTTTAAAAAATTTCTATAGAGTATTTAATCGTACTGCTTTGTTTTACGGCTGGCTTCTGTAAGGTAACGTTATTTTTTGGAGACTACACAAAATAAGCTGGGAGAAAGAAATAGCATACCGTACCGGGGGCTAAAAAGTAAAACCCTGTTGTTGATTGGAAATAAAAAATAACAGTTGCAAGTTTACAATCGACACAAGTTATAAGTGTTCAATGTGAGCCCCTCCAGAAACACGAACGATATCGAGGCGGTAACGATAACTCATCCCATACCCTTTCAGCACGTCCTGTGGAATTCTTTGAATGGCTGCATATATGCGTGTCCTAAGTTTTTCAACATCAGTTAGTAGCTGTTGAACAAACACCTGATCTTTGATGAGGCCTACAAAAAAATCATGCTGAGAAAAAAGTGAGATGAGTTAACGTACCTCCTCGATATCGTTCGTGTTTCTGGAGGGGCTCACATTAAGGCTCCTGTTCCTTCCGACGAAGGCACTCACGAGCTAATGCTAATCCTAGGGAGAGGGATTTTTCTAATATCTCGTTTGCATTTCGACATTTTAAATATTTTTATTTATTTTTATTTTATTTTATTTTATTTTATTTTTTTTGCGTTGGACAGCCGAGGTCCGTCTCTACATCGCACCTTTTTTACTTTTTCGATTTTGGTCGCAGATATTTTTTAGACTGACACTTTCATTTTCAGAACCGGTTTTGAAAGTGAAAGTAACTTTATAAAAAATATCTGCGAACAAAATCGAAAAAGTAAAAAAGGTACGATGTAGAGACAAACCTCGGCTATCCAATGAAAAAAAAAAAAAAAAAATTCAAAAATGTCGAAATACAAACGAGATATTAGATAAATCCCTCCCCATAGGATTAGCTCGTGAGTGCCTTCACCGGCAGGGACAGGAGCCTTAAACACTTATAACTGTGTTGAATTTAAACTTTCGATTGTTATTTTTGATTTCCGATGAACAATGAAGTTGTACTTTTATTTTTTCTTTTATTAGCCCTGTAAAGGTGGGATATGCATTTATAATCACCCTGTAGTTTTCTTGTACACCCAACTAATCCACTGCGTACTTTCAGGTTGGAAACCGCTGGTCTAGCGTTTCTTCGAAGGAATAAAAATCGAAATTAATGTATGTAAACTAGATTTATTAAATTTTTGATGAGAGACAGAAATAGGTGCAAATAATAATTGATTGAACGATACATATTGCTTTTTGCGCATGCTGGTTGAACTGGAAACTTCGAAAATCGGATTAAAATAACTAACATTATTGTTTGTTATTTTTTATCAACTTGAAAAATTTTTTATATTTAGTGGAAAAATAAATTGGTAACGTTTAAAGATTAAGAAAAATGTAAATATGTATACTTATATATTTATAATATCAACAGTTCTAATGAAAATGTGAGATATTTTCATAATAAAGACATTGTTAATTTACTTGTTTCAGGATAATAATTGGCACGAAGAATGCTTTTCTTGCACCAAGTGTGACACTAAGCTCTCAGATATTCCTTTTGAGCTAGTCGATGATGATAAATTTTTGTGTTTCGAATGCTATCAAAAGTATTATGCTCCCAAGTGCGAAGGCTGTAAAGAATGTTTCGAACCACAGTCTCAGGTTGTCACTTACGAGGTTAGTATTATTTATGCGTTAGTTTTGCGATTCCATCGAACTTTTTTTTTTTTTTGGGGGGGGGGGGGAGTTCATGTTGAAATCATCCCATGTAAGGGACTATACATTAAAAACGTCACTAAAATTTCGTGGGGGTTTTCTTACATCTATATATCCATAGATTATATCACACTTGAGTGATACCTCCTCCCCAGTTGTGACGTGAGGTTTTTTTATAAATTTTAATTTAGGGTTATTATTGACTAAAATAACTAAAGTTGCTCACATCAAAATTCCATGTTTATGGTTTTGTATACTACTGTTATAGTTAAATTTTCTGGAGGAATGAAAGAAACGCCAATAATAACAAAAGTTCGAAGAAACAGATTGTCCTTTATTCAGACAGAAAATGTAAAAAGATAGGACATATACACCAATCATAAATAAAAGACATAACAAATAAAATATGCATAGATAGCTAATGCCTTGAAACTATGAGGCCAAAAAAAGAAGAAAAAAAAGCAAATTTGCAGCAATAACTTCTGGCAGCTAAAAGGCTCTAGTGCCCATCAAAATATTCTCGATAAAAAAAAATCACAAACAAAATGTTGCGAAAACGCAACATCAGTCTTTTAGGGTTATCGAGGGGAATTTCCAAAAGCTCTCTCTCCTAGACTTGTACTCCGATTGACTTGTAACTTTGGAAAAACATTCCAGACATCCTGTACTATTAGATAGAAAAAATGAAAAAACAAAATCTAATTTTTGAAATTTTCAAGCTTAACCCCTTAACATAAAGCGGTGCTAACCATCTTGCAAAATGCGAAGCCTCAACTTTTTACAGCAAGAAAGAAACAAATTCACTTCAATGACATTTTAGTTCGTGTGGAAGAAAATTCTGTGTACTGGGTGGCTTTTACCTTCCTTTTATGTCATTTTTAATACTTTCTAACATAGTCGAGGCGTGTTTTATGACTTCGATTCGTCTGTCTTTCCGCTTGTGTGCCTGCCTGTGTGCACTCTAATTTTCCGAAATATGCTTCTATTTCCGTATAACTGGTGTATGTTATCGAGGTTTACTATGGCACGTCTCCTATTCAAAATGAAGTGTGAGGCTTTAGTCACTCAAAATAATTCAAATACCTTACGATCCATGGTTGAACTTTTTTCAAAGTACATTTTAATATTGCTATTGCCACGCATTATGTAATTAATATTTAAAATATATAGATATGCACTAAATCATGTTTTCTGTAGAAAAATTTGTGTATAACTTTTGTTTTTCCTTTACAGGGACACAGAAAATAATTCGATTGTTCTACTCTCAGTAAAACAGTAATGATTTAAAACGCATTTTGTAAATTAGATACACGTTACTGTGATGGCAGTAATATCTTCCACACAAAAAATAGGGCATGTAACGTTTAATCCTCTAAGTGTTTGGGGCGTAATATTCCGTTCACTAAGCTCCAGGTTTCACAGCAATACAAGCAATATTAAAGATAATATAATTCTATAGATTTAATGAATTTTAAATACATTTGAAGAATGATTAATACTCTCAAGGATTACATTCATATTTCATATTTGTAATAGAGTTTTTTTTATAATGTTGAAAGTATCACATTTTCTTAGCATTTAAAATCAAATGCAAAGAAAACAACATTACAATTTTACCCTTTTGCAAGACGCTCGGAGGATTAATATTCTTTTAAAGAACCACGCATGGAAAATCGGATATGTTATTGCCTATGAGCAATAATTGCAAGATGTTCGTTTTCATTTTGCTATCCGTTTTCAAGCATAACTATTTTTTTTAATACTATATGATGTATGAAACATTTATAGATCTTACACAGGACTACCCAAAAAATTGGTGAATTAAAAATAGTAGAATTTAGTTCAGCCGAAAAACGAGTAGCACACTTAATAACTTACTCGTATGGGATTTGGTGAAAGTGAGGTTTGAAGTGTGCTTAGTCGTTTTTCGGATGAACTAACTTCTACTATGTAATGTAATGTCAGTATAATATACATAAATTTATCTATACAGGGCTGCAGAAAATGATATGAATACATTACGGCCTATGGGTGGTAATTCCCAGAAAAAAAGATTTTAGTTTTTTATGCGTTATCTAGCTGAATTAAATTTTAATTAAGTTAAATCTATTCAGTTGAATTAAAGATATAGATACTACAATCGTGTTATGCATGCATTTTCTAAATTGTTCATTTAGATATCTCTTTCCATTGAATGAAAGAAATGAAATTTCGAGAAAATATTTTAATGATGTTCAAAATATTTCATTATCTATAAAGAATAATCTTCATGTATTCCACGAAATTTCACGTTATCACAATTCAAGATATTTTTATTGGGAGAGCATAGTTGTAGAATTTACGATTCGTTTTAAATCATATTTGGGAGAGCGATTTTTGTAAAATCCCATTAAAATAATTAAGCATATTTCACAAGAAAGTGGCGCATGTGTTGTTCAGTATAAGTAATCACAGGAAGATTAAAAACTTTGATTATTCTATTTACACTTATAAATATTTACAGTATTTACAATGAAAACATTTGGATAATATTTGTTAAATAAATTCCACATTGGGAATCCAAGATGATCATATTAAAATTTCAGCAATTATGTTCTTCTAAAAAGAAGCCCAGAAAATAGCATGATTTAATATCCGAAAATAAATTTTCCTTTTCAAAATTAAACATCATTTCTTCTAATAGAAGACCACGAAAAAACCTATACGCAGCTTATTACCTGCTGCGTTCAAGATTCACATTCACAACAAAACTAAACTTAAAAAAAAGAAAAATGCCCAGCTAAACTGATGGCATTGTGCTCACAGGCTATTCACACTAATTGTATATCATACTCTTATTTTAAAGAATAATGCCCCTCAAAAAAATAAGTGAAAGGGAATTAGCCCCCGTTTCACCCTTTATACTTAACCAGTGAACCTCCAAATCTAATCAGGGAAGCTCCTTATCATAATAAACCGGTATACCAAATTTGGAGCAAATCGAATAATCCTGCAAAAAAAACCCATTTATCTAAATTAAGGGGTGGACTACCCCCCCCCCTTTTTTTCCTTAACCAATGAATCCCCAAAACGAATCAGGGAAGCTCCTTAACATAATAAACAGGTATACCAAATTTGGAGCAAAGCGAATAATTCTGCACGAAAAAAACCGTTTACATAAATTAAGGGGGGGGGGGCTAGCCACCCTTCCCCTTTATCCTTAACCAATGAACCCACAAAACTAATCAGGGAAGTTCCTTAACATAATAAACCGGTATACCAACTTCGGAGCAAATCGAATCATTCTGCATGAAAAACCCATTTATCTAATTTAAGAGGGGCGGGCTAACCTTCCTTTTCCCCCTTTATCCTTAACCAATGAACCCCCAAAACTAATCAGGGAAGTTCCTTAACCTAATAAACCGGTATACCAAATTCGTAGCAAATCGAGTCATTCTGCATGAAAAACCCATTTATCTGAATTAAGGGGGTGGACTAGCCCCCTTTCCCCCCTTTATTCTTAACCAATGAACCCCCAAAACTAATCAGGGAAGCGCCTTAACCTAATAAACTGGTATACCAAATTCGGAGCAAATCGAATCATTCTGCATGAAAAACCCATTTATCTGAATTAAGGGGGTGGACTAGCCCCCCTTTCCCCCCTTTATTCTTAACCAATGAACCCCCAAAACTAATCAGGGAAGCGCCTTAACCTAATAAACTGGTATACCAAATTCGGAGCAAATCGAATCATTCTGCATGAAAAAACCATTTATCTGAATAAAAAGTGGTGGACTAACCCCCCTTTTCCCCCTTTATCCTTAACCAATGAACCCCCAAAACTAATCAGGGAAGTTCCTTAACATAATAAACCGGTATACCAAATACGGAGCAAATCGAATGATTCTGCATGAAAAACCCATTTATCTGAATTAAGGGGGGTGGACTAACCCCGTTTTTCCCCCTTTATCCTTAACCAATGAACTCCCAAAACTAATCAGGGAAGTTCCTTAACATAATAAACCGGTATACCAAATTCGGGGCAAATCGAATAATTCTGCATGAAAAACCCAATTATCTGAATTAAGGAGGTGGACTAACCCCCCTTTTTCCCCCTTTATCCTTAACCAATGAACCTCCAAAACTAATCAGGGAAGTTCTTTAACATAATAAACCGGTATACCAAATTCGGAGAAAATCGAATCATTCTGCATGAAAAACCCATTTATCTGAATTAAGGGGTTGGACTAACCCCGTTTTCCCCCCTTTATCCTTAACCGATGAACTCCCAAAACTAATCAGGGAAGCCATAGGCGTAACCAGCCTTTTGAACGGGGGGGTGCCCAGACTTTTTAACCTGAACATGTTGGATGCAAACTATATCTTATATAGTAAAATCTGCTAAAACGAATCCCATAAAACCGATTGAACTTCCGTTTTAGACAGTTTTCCATCTTAGAAGGTATAATTGTGTGATATTTCTTTTAAAAAGAGCTCAAACGTGATTTTTGATTGCGTGAGGACGGTTGAGAAGGGGTTCAAAACACTAAAACTAAATCTAATGGTAAAAAAAAAAAAAGGTATGTAAATGTCCTTGCAGCAGTGATATAAGACAGTGACTAAGTGTGGTCACAACTGTAAAACCTTTCGGCACTTTAACTTCTTATAAAGATTAAAAAAGGCCTTTAATCATGTTGGAAACTTCTTATAGGCACAGGGGAACACTGCATGAGATCTAAAATTATCTCAGTCAAAGTCTTGTAGATGAAATTTTGCCGGATGATAAATCCCAGATAATACATGCGGTACATCAGTACATGCGCACGAAATTTTTTCAGAATGTGACTCCATGACATCTTAGGGATTACCGGAGGGACCCAAGAAATTTTGGAGGAAAGTCTATATAAATAATTATTTTAATATTATAAATAATTATAATATTCATTAATAGCGTAATTTCCTGCCTATAATCCGCGGCTCAAACAATCATGTTTCGACCCAGAAATTTTATTTCATTATTTAAGTTAAATATTTATCGCGATTTAATAAGTTACGTTTTATAAAACAAGATTTCTGAGTCTGAACCTAATTGTTTCATCCGCAGATTATAGGCCGGAAATTACTGTAATTCACGTTTTTTACCCCATACTGTAATTCAGGTCTTTTACCCCAGAGTGTATCGAATACATTAGATAAAGCAGGTCATGATAATATACACTAAATTTTATCAAGATGATAAAAATTATACTATCATGATGCGACTGTAATAATTAAGATAGGCGCTTGTATGTCTCTGTGTGTGTGTACGCGCGCTGAGTTCTGAAAAAACAATGCAGCCTGCACCCGTAAGATTTGACAGGACCTGTATGCCTGAACTCATGCATATGGAAGACAATTTCTGGAATTTTTCAATTAATTTTTTATGCGAATTTTTTCGCATTTTGCGGCAATTTTTTTCAAATAAGTAAAAAAGAATCCGATTTAAATATTTTACCCAGTAAACTTTGTCTTCTTTTCAATAAAGTGTTTTCGAGATTCTTACAGCGAGTTTTCAATTTTTAACAATTTTTTAATGTTATCTACAGAGGTTTTTTTTTCGCATTTCGCGGTGATTTTTTTTTTTTTTTTTTTTTTTTTTTGACATTCCTAAAACGAATCTGGTTTAAATTTTTACCCAATTAGTTAATTTCGTTCCTATAGTTTTATAATCTTTTCCGAATTTTTAATCCACTTTCTAGCGGGGTTTTCGTGCTTTGAGACGATTTTTTGACATTTTTTGAAACAGAAAAACTCTCTGGTAATTTTTTCAATTGCCGTGATTAAATTCGAATTGGAATAATGTCAAATCAGCTCTTATAAGAAAGCTGAAAATTTAATTTTGCTCCAAATAAAAAACGCAATAATTCAAGATTCGCTTGTTTCGAGACAGAAGAAGATGGTACGGATGGTTCGGCTTGCTCGGCAGTACGTTGCAGTCCACCCTCCCCCCCCCCCCCCAATCCTAGATTTGTTTAATTCCATGTTCGTTTAAAAAAAAAACCAACCACTTTTCTAGTAATGAAGTTTTTTTTCAGGGACAGGGTTTGAAATAACGCGCGCGATCGCGCGATTTGTGCACAGAAAAGGAAAGCCTCTCATAATAAAACATGCTGTGCAGCATTTCCCCCTTCAAATTCTTTCACAGACCTGTGATTCTTCAGTAAGCATTTTTAAAGAAAATGGGTCCGCGATTTTTATTTCTTTTATGGAATTTCTCAAAATCAATTCGTGAATCAGTCCCGGAAAAAATTGAGAATTTCTTCAAAAGATCGTGGAAAAATATCGGGAATTTCGATAAAAGAGTGCAGAAAGTAATCGCCAATTTCGTTTAAAGATTGCGCAAAAAAATTACGAATTTCGATAAAGGATTGACGAAATTTTTTTCCAAATTTCGTCAAAATGTTGCGGAAAAGAGTAGAAAATTTTGTTAATTGGTACAGAAAGATATCGAGAATTTTTCTGAACGGTCGCTCAATACTATCCCGAATTTCGACAAATGATCTCCCTGTAAAAATATCAGTTTCGTCAAGCGGTCGCAACAGAAAATAAATTTAGTCAAAGGATCGCGGTAAAAACGAGAATTTTGTCACCGGATCGCAGAAAGATAGCGCGAATTTCGTCAAAAGATTACGGAAAGAAATGCGAATTTCATCGAAAGATCGTGGAAAGAAAACGCGAATTTAATCGAAGGATCGCGTGCTAAAGAAATGCCAATTTCGTCAAAATATTGCGATAAAAAATGCGAATTTCGTCAAAGGATAGCGGTAAAAAACACGAATTTTGTCAAGGATAAGTGTGAAAAGTGCGGATTTCGACAAAAAATCGCGTAGAAAGACGTGAATTTCTTCACACGATTTTGGGGGAAAATTGTAAATATCATGAAATGATCACATAATAAAATCACGAATTTGTCAAAATTTACTGCACTGGGCTAAAAGGTTGAAACGGGGTTCCTTTTCCTACTTTCAAAAGAACGCCGCGAAACGAGAAAAAACTCTAAAAATCGTATACAAATTTTCAGAGGAAAAAAATTACTATATTGACTTGAAAGACTGCAACCATATTCCTTTCAAGAATGTCAAAAAATGACCACGAAACACTAAATTCAACCAAACAACCAACCTGCAGATTAATTTGAATTTTCTGTGCTATTATTAGGTAGCTTTCATTACAAAAAGCTACCTATTGTAGCCGTTCGGAGGAGAGCGAGTTCAAAAAATTTTGGTATATTTTCATCGATCATGACCCACAGACCCCGAAACCACCCTCCGTTCAAATATTGATATATATATATATCTGATCTTTGTCACACTGTAACTCTTGTATTTATGAACCGATTTGGATGTAACTAGGTGTATACATAGTACATACCAATGTCTCGACTGAGTTCGTTGGCCAGCTTCATCCGCCATCTTGTTTCAAAATGGCGGCCATTTAAATTTTTTAAAAACATTTAAAATTTGAAATGTGATACCAAAAAATTGAAAATTGAAAAAAAAAAATCTTATGTGTTTGACCTAGATACAAAGATTCCGGAGCAGTTTTTGTTTCGTCTACATCTTAAAAAATGGCTGAGTTATAGCACTTTGAATCCTAGCGTGGCTGACAGTTTGAAACGACCCGATTTTTGTCACGCGATAACAGGCGTATTTATGAACCGATTTGGATGTACCTTGGTGTATACATAGTATATACCAATGTCTCGACCGAGTTCGTTCGCCAGCTTCATCCGCCATCTTGTTTCAAAATGGCGGCCATTTAAAAAAATAATTAATTTAAAATGAGGTACCAAAAAATTCGAAAATTAAAAAGATTTTTTTCGTATGTGTTTGACCTTAATACAAAAATTCCGGAACAGTTTTTGTTTCGTCTGTATCTAAAAAATGGCTGAGTTATAGCATTTTGAATTTCTATTGTGGCTGACATTTTGAAATGACCTGGTTTTGTCAGTCGATAACAGGCGTATTTATGAACCTATTTGGATGTAACTTGGTGTGTACATAATACATACCATTGGCTCGACCGAGTTCGTTGGCCAACTTCATTCGCCATCTTGTTTCAAAAGGACTGCCACTTAAAAAAATTAAAAATTTAAAATGATGTATGAAAAAATTCGAAAATGAAAAAGATTTTTTTTTATGTGTTTGATTTTGATACAAAGATTCCGGAGCAGTTTTTGTTTCGTCTATATCTTAAAAAAATGGTTGAAATATAGCACTTTGAATTTCTAGCATGGCTCACATTTTGAAACGATCTGATATTTTTCACTCGATAACAAGCGTATTTATTAACCTATTTCGATGTAATAAGGCATGTGGATAGTATATAGCAATGTCTCGACTAAGTTCGCTCCCCAGCTTCATCAGCAAAATGTCGGTCATTAAATTAAAAAAAATTATATTTAAAGTGAGATGCAAAAAAATTTGAAATTGAAAAAGGTTTCTTTCTTAAGTATTTGACCTTGATATAAGAATTCCGGAGGATTTTTTGTTTTGTCTTTATCTTAAAAAATGGCTCAGATATAGCAGTTTGAATTTCTAATGTGGGTGACATCTTGAAAAATCTGATTTTTTGCCTGCGACAGCACTCGTACTAATATCAACCGATTCCGAAGTGAGTGAGCATGCGCACATGAATTACACAGGTCTCGACCAAGTTCACTGGTTAGCCTCATCCACCATGTTGTCTTAAAATGGCAGGCACTTCAAGATATCGCCAAATTTGGCAACCAAATATAAGTTACTTTATTTAAAAGCAGCTTGGATAAAGCTGACTAATTTCGCGAAATTCCCTTTCATAATAATATTTAGTATCGATAAAAATTAGTATTTAATCTCCTATAATCGGTTTCCACTAAATTGAGCTTCGTGTGTTTGAATAATATAAGTTAGCTTTTTAAAAATAAGGAATATGAAAGGCCTTACGGCCCCTGGCTCTGGCCGGAAGGACTTTTTTTCATTGACAAAGGAGGTAGGGTATGTGTCCCCCCCCCCCCCCCCCAGCTTTACCTCGGCTAATCGAAATTTGGAATTATCGTTTCACATTTGCATCCCCTTTCAATTTTTTTTGCTTCTTTCTTGACTTTAAACTACCAAAGCAAAGAGACAAATAGTTTCTATCCTCGTCAAGAACTTGCGTTAATTTCTCGTGAAATTGCAGAAACATACAATAGAAAGAACGGCGTTAAAAACATCTCCCACAGACAAAGGACGTCAAAGTGGGATTATAAAGCCACCTTTTTGAATTACTGACTAATACAGATTCTTGCAAATATTTTAGTTTTAAAAAAGATAAACAACATAATTTTCATTAATAAAAAGAAAGAAAGAAAGAAAAAAAAAGAATGTGGGTTTCTTTTTTTATCACATTTCAAAACTTAGCCGTTTAGTTTTCTGAACTAAACTAATTGAACTCTATTTTCACTTCTTTTTTCTTTTGTAGATTTCGATTTTTTAAAAATAATTGTGCTCGAGTCTGCGGAAACGGGGGGGGGGTGCCCGGGCACCCAGGGCACCCCCCCTGGTTACGCCTATGGAAGCGCCTTATCACAATGAACCTAGGAAAAAATTTTGAAGCAAATCGGATGTTTCTATCAAGAGTTATCGCGTTACGTACATACGTACGTACGTACATACATACATACAGAGCGGGCGGGCACATTAGCTCTCTCAGGCTTTGATAGCCTGTGAGCTAAAAAGGAACAAGAAAGAAAAAATGTTTTTTAATATTAATTCTCTAGTCAGACCACGTGACCTGGGATCACTGGCGCCTAATCAGTCTGGCTGAGAAAAGAAGGGGTTTGCGAAATTTCACATTATCTATGCGGTATGCATGATTTTTAGTTCTTGTTTATTTAAAGAAGAGAAACAACCTAATAAAACGATTTTTTTTTCCTTTTTAAGGGGGTCCGAGACACAAACATTTTCAAATTTTCTAAAAAAAATTTATTGCATTAAAAATCTGTCTGTTTTTTCTGCTTAAAATGACGTTTAAATCATGTTTTTATCTTAATTAAAACAGGAAATATTTTTTTTTTTTTTCGTTTTGATTTGTTTTCAAAATCTAGCTTTCAAGCTATGGTTGTCCTGGAAACGACTTCTTGTGAAAATGCGTTTTTCTCCATGATGGGTTTTTTCACTATTTTTCGTATTTAAGTTGTTATAAGTCAAGAACCGTTGAAGATAAATGGTTCAAACTTGGAACATGTCTTTTCCAATTGTTTTATTTTAATTTTAATTTAGCAAATTTGAAAAAAAATTACTTTTGAAAATATTTCTTTTTAAGTTACATCATTTTTTTAATTTCTTTAAATATTTTTAATTTTTTTTAATTAATATTTTTAAAAATGATGAATCAAAATTAAAACTTATATATTTTTGTTTATTTAAATGAAAAAAAAATAAATTCTACAAATAATATTTCGAGTTACAACGATTTTAAATTACCCCACTTTTTAAATTAATTTTTAAAGAAAAATTATGAGAATTTTTATCATGTGATTTTGTTTATAAATGATATTGTTAACATTACAAGAAAAAAATTCAAAATTTTAACTCAATAAATAAAAATTATTTTAAAATGTGTCCCGGACCCGCTTAATATACGAAATGACTCGGCGGGTCATGCTTTAAAGCCTTTTATGCTAGAGCATCTTCTTCAATCTCCTGAACTAATATTTTAAAATCTGTTTTTCAGGAGAAGGTCTACCACGTCCCTTGTTTCAAATGCGTTGACTGCCTGTATAGCATTGGAACGGGTCCATTTGTGCCTCATGACGGCCAAGTGTACTGCAAATCCTGTCATTTGCGCAACTTCGGTGTCCGGTGCTTTCGCTGCAAGTATGCCATTACAGATGACAGCGCCCTTATGTATAACAAGGAACCTTATCACAACGCTTGCTTCACCTGCTGCATGTGCGAGACCAGACTCTCGAGGAGGCCTTTTAAAACCATCGAAGACAAGTGGTATTGTTTTAATTGTTATGGAAACACTTTCTGTCAAAAATGCCACCTCTGTGAAGAGCCGATTGTGTTAGGTAAGGAAAAAACAGTGGATAAGACGAATTTATTAATTTAAAACATCGTAGGGATGAACTAAATGAGTGAAAAGTAACAATAAGTATAACACTAAAAATAGTTTTAAAAAACATTCATTTGTTCTTATGTTTATCTATAAAATCACGCATAATTTCGTGGCTGCAATTCATGTTTGAAAGACATTTCGTTACACTACGTTTATTTGACATGGACTCCCCCTCCCCCCCCCCCTCCCAATTATGGAAATTTCCGCGTTTTGATTTACGCTTGATAGAAAACGCAATTTCATGAAATTATTTAAAATGTTTATAACT
Organism: Maratus speciosus; assembly: GCA_963932465.1. Classification (NCBI taxonomy): domain Eukaryota; kingdom Metazoa; phylum Arthropoda; class Arachnida; order Araneae; family Salticidae; genus Maratus; species Maratus speciosus. Next base: position 275,138,666 of record OZ010790.1, on the reverse strand, counting down.
TTTGCTCTGGCTCTTTTTTGAGATATGGCAACAGGTAAGAAAAAAAAAAAAAGCTTTATTTAAACCATCAAGACCCTTTTATCATAACAAGGTGAAACCCGTCGAATTTCGACGAAAGACAATGTTTACAATGGAACTGTACAATCAAATTTATAATACATCGACAACAATAATTACAATAAAATATCCATCTTACACTTGTTAGTTAACTCTCTAAAGACATATTTTAACCTAAGATTAACAAAATACTTTTTTCATAAACTTCAACTGTTAAAATTATTGAAAAATTAAACTTTATTCATATACGGAATCAGTAAGTAACGTATAATCAAGATAAGTAATTTTGATTAAATTATCAATGGATGCTTGGTATTACGGAATGAGAAATCAGCAAAAATGATTTCACCTTGACATAATCATAGAATTTTCCCTCTTTAAATCTAAACCGAATCAACTCATTTTCCACCTTTCACATCCATATTAACCATTTAAAAACATTTTAACGCGCAATAGGTTATTAATAAATATATTTTCAAGCTTGAAGTCACATTTGTCAACTATTACAACTTTCCAAGTTAAAATTCCTACACGTGATTTGAGGTCTTAGTATAATCTCTGTACCTGCGCGTAAAAATTCCAGAAATTTATAACTTTTAGACGTATTCAAGGGGAAATATCTCATTTTAGCAAATAAAATTATCGTGTTCTTTTAAATATGACGTCATTTTCAGTCGCTGAAATATTTAGCCTATTGTCTCAAACTCAATATCAGCAAAATGAAAAAATAGTGAAATATAACAGCATCATCAGGGAAATTGTGCCTTTTTTAAAGTGTAACGTCATTTTCTGTACAAATTTTAAAAAAAGATATTTTTAATTGTAATGAGAAAATGGCATCAGTAAGAATATAATCAATAAAGATAACTAAACCACTTTTAAAAGAAATGAAGTATTTTAGTTGCCACGATTAGAAAATTGGTATTAAAAACTATAAAAAAATTAATATCTCAAAAATAAATTGAGATACCGCTTTTAAGCAAATTGCGTTTAAAAGTTAATTTTTTTCTGCATACGAAGGTGTAAACCTTTAAAATGTGGGATGTTTAGAAGTTTAAAAATTTGCAGTAGCTAAAATTGCAAAACCGAAATTTCATTTCAAATTTCAAAGTGTTGCCATTCGCAGAATGACGTATGCGCTACGCACAGATATGTTTGTCCTTTATAATATAGATAACGGGAGTCTTGATTTAAACTATTCTCAGATTTCGTAATTGTTTTCGCAACGTATAATTCTAATTTTATTAATATTTTATTTATTTATAAAAGCGTTCTTTAAAATAAAGCATTGTTGAAGTTTCACAGACTGTTTTAGCGAATTTAACTTTATTGCTGTTGTAAACTCGTATGCAGTTGTAACCAAAAAGAATATTTGTCGATTTATTACCTGCGTCCGGCAAACAGAAAAAAAAAGCCTTAAAATGAATTTATAAATTTACTAGCTGACCCAACCAGCGTTGGTCGGTCCCGTGAGAATAACCTACAATATACCTAAAATCAGTGCTCAATGATTTAATATTTTTAGACGAATAACTTTGCAAACGAACCGTATGTTGGAAGTCTCACTTCTTTCAGCAGTGTACAACATTTAATTTGTGTGATTTTACATTTTTAAACGAAAAGCTATCCAAAGGAACCTAGAGTTGAGGGCCGACTCGAAAAAATACAAAGTTTATAATTTTCGTCTTAAATCTTCGTAGAGCTATAAAAGAAAATGTATTAGAGGTTTATCCATAAATTTTGAAGAATAAAATTAGATCTTAGGGGAATATCAGGGTAATTCAAATAGTAACTGCAAAATTTGTATAATAAATCTAAATATAAAATAAATTAACTTTATATAAAAGAAAATTTCACCACAAGTTTTCCAGTTGTTTCCTAACACTTTTTATTTTTCTCTAGATACAAACAATAACTGCGGGCGTTAAGTTCAGAGCCTGATTAATGCATGGAACTCTGAGGCTTTAACAACAAATTTGTAATCTGGTGTAAATAATATGAGAAAACAGAGGAGAAATTACAGATCTGTTTTAATTAGTAAAAGGAAACAGATGTAGATTGAGTGTTGAATGCAATATCAGTACAAATAGCTTTTACTGACGTACTATAAGAAATATGAAAATGTTTATAAACAATTCATCGACAGTAAGGAAAACTTACCTGAAGCGTTAAGTTCAGGGCCTGATTAATCCATGCGCCTCTGGAGTTTTAACAATAAATTTTTAATCTTATGTAAATAAGATGACAGAACAGAGGAGAAATTACAAATCTTTCTTAATTAGTAAAAGCAAACAAATATAGCTATAGATATAGTTTTAATTTGTATTTTATTATGAAGTCTTAATTTTGTTATGGTGTATCGGCCGGAAACAAAACTTGAACTATTTATATTGTTTTAAGTGCAAATGTTTTAATGTTCCATAATCGAGCTGTTTGGTTTAAAAATCCTAAGAAGTCAGTAAACTGTCTTTGAACATATTACATTTGAAAGTACATCCCCCACCCCTCCCTATTCAAAGGTGTAAAATTTAAAATTATGCGATGTTGAGAAGTAATTCAATTTGTAGAAAAGGGGAAATGAATTGATGATTCATCAAATAAATTAATTTTAAAAAGTTAATTATGTATAGAAACCTGAAACAAACAAACAAAAGACAACATTTATAACCTTCTCCATTTCAGAAATTAATACGCCGAAAATCGAGTTGAGTTGTCTAAAAGTTTACTTCTAAAACAAAAACTAATGTCATTGGTTCATTTCAATGACGTAAAGGCTTTTTTATGATTGTTGTCTGTTTACATTAGCAAAATTAAACACAATGATTTGACATGAACTATTAAAATATGCAAAATGTAAATATTAATACTACAGGACGTTAAAATGTTCAAAGCGCGAAAGTTTATTTTTTATTTTTATCACTGAATCACAAAAATGAATGACTCACTACACAGCTCATTTTTTTTTTTGTTTACTTTAGAAAAATTAACAACGATTTCTTAAATGGTTTGTCAAATTCGCAAATCAATGAATTAGTTTTAAACGTTTTATATAAAAATACGCTCAGTAGAGATGGTTTGAGATAGAAGCGATTTGTATTTAGGCAGATGTTTTCTCATACACATCTCAAATCGAAATTAAGCCTAAGATGGCTCCATCTTATCGCCGACTAGTAAGATGGATGGGTTCGCACCGGAATTGTCACACTGCGTTTTATTATATTTAGATAGCCGCAATATCATTCAATCTCCAAAATGTGTTTTCCAGTATTGGGGCACTCCTCGAGTACATTTTAACCGTGTTTTCTAAAAAAGAACAGTTAGAAAATGTATTTAGGCTTAATGTGGCTTGACAATTTGAATGAACGTAAAACCTATAGGGGTTAGTACTGAGAATTTCAAAGTTTATATAAAAATATGTATGTATTTTTTTAAAGAAAATTAAATCGTAAAAATAGAATAAAAAATACTAAACAAGGAACTTTAGTGTGAACTGTGATTTTTAGAATAAGAGCTATGACTTACGTTCTATTTATTTTATTACTAGCTAAAGCACCCGGCGTTGCCCGTAATTTTAAGAATGTTTGTTTTGAAAACTTAATTTCAAAATTAAACATACAATATAAAATAAACAACAAAAGAAAGCAATAAAGCCATCTTTATTTCAGTTCTTTACTAAGAATGAGCTCTAGGGACCTAAAACTTTGTGTAAATTCTAATATACATGCATACACACACGTATGCACATGGAATAGATTTTTAAATTGCGAAAAGAAATTCAGAGAACCTCAAAATGTTAAAATATGCCACTATTTCCATAATTGGGTTTTTATCATGTTTCAATACGTTTTTTCAAACTCATATGACGTTATCTATTTACCTGCTGACGTCCATTATATTTCCAACATGACGTAATATTCACTTTTTTTTTAATTCGTGAAACTATTTATTTCATTTTTATTTTTCACGTGGAAATCTTGCAATGAAAAAGTTATGATGTAATATTCACTTTTTATTTAAATTCTTCAAACTATTTATTTCATTTTCATTTTTCACGTGGAAATTTTCCGGAATAAAAATGTCGTGACGTAATATTAACTTTTTTAAAAATACGTCAAACTATTTATTTCATTTTCATTTTTCATGTGGAAATCTTACCATAGAAAAGTATTTGTTGTGGTAAGAATTTTATTGTGAATTTTTAATTCTTAACTACTATAACGAAAAATGTTTCAATTTGATAGGAAATTGCTGTTAAATTGGTGGGTTTTTTTATTAATCAAAAATTAACTATAAATTATTTCGATTCCGGATTACTTTAGTTGCCTCGGCCGTTTTTTAATACACATGTACGAAACATTTCACAATTCTGGCTTCCAAACTGTGGATTTGTATAGCATTACAGACGGACAAATTTTCATTTTTATATATTAGATTACAAGCTAAAGTACCCGGCCAAACAATAAAAAAAGCGGTAAAGCCATCTTTATTTCAGTTCTTCACTAAAAATTAGCTCTGTGGACCTAAACCTTTGTGGAAATTCTAATATGCACGCATACACACACATAAATATATGGAATATGAAATAGATTTTAAAATGGCGAAAACAAATTCAGAGAACCTCAAAATGTTAAGATATGCCAATATTTCCATAGTTTTTCAAACTCATATGACGTTATATATTCGCCTGCTGACGTCCATTATATTTCCAATAGAGGTCTGCACGGGCCGGAATACTTGTATGTATAACTTTCAAAAACCCATCGTTAAAAATAGAGTTAACCAATAAGGGTTGAAGAAAACGCTCACTGTAACAGTAAGGCCGTCTGCTGGAAAATATCCTAATTTCTTAAAACTCATGCACTCCTATCAAGAGCTCTGTATTTTTTGAGATTTGAGCGTGCTCTCATACTTGTATTATGTGATTCAACATAAGATTTCTCGAGGTTTCCGAAGGGACTCACGAATGTCCTGTACCGTCAATTTCCCAAATAAACTGAATGACTGACTTCCCAAATAGTGAAGTCCTGAGTCAGTTATTTAATCTATCAGTCACTTTTAATTATAACCAACTGCCAATACGTTACATATATAACCATATACCGGGTGTCCCAAAAAGGACTGACTGATTTTAAAATTCAATAACTTGCAAACGGTGACAGATATTCAAAAAATTCTTGCAGGAGGGTTATGCATAAGGTCAAAAGTTTTTTTACAGTGATTTTCAATTTTAGTTCGAATTACAAACAATAGATGGCGCTGCGATCAAGAGACGCTGAATTCACGCTCGATTTTTGGTACTTCGTGGCCCGGATAATACATTTCCATCTCCTTTTTCAGCATGGAACAAGAGAAAGGACCAGAAATCGAGCCTGTATTTAGCGACTATTGCTTACAGCGCCATCTATTGTTTGTAATTCGAACTAAAATCGAAAATCACTGTAATGAAACTTTCGACCTTATGCATAACCCTCCTGCAAGAATTTTTTAAATATCTGTCACCGTTTGCAAGTTATTGAATTTTAAAATCAGTCAGTCCTTTTTGGGACACCCGGTATATATATATATGTGTGTGTGTGTGTATGTGTTAGCATTTTAAAAATATTATTCATTAATGTTACTTGATTGTGTCTTCCTCCAAGTCTTGCCATCGTGGTGACAATGTGCCTCAAAGTGAATATAAATATTTGTAAACGTTTTAAAAAAACACTCTTGCGCCATACCCCATTTGCTCAAATACGTACATCATTTGGCTATGGATCTGATTACAAGAGATTAAACATAAAACTCCAGCTCCAGTCTTAATTTTTATTTATTTATATTTATCTGTTGGAACCGCACTTTGACGGTAAACTGAAATCTGGCAACAAAAAGACATTTTAATTTTATGTATAACATAAAATTAAGTATACATTAATAAATTTTTATTCCTATTTTATTTTATTTATTTGCAAATTGTCTTTTGCATTTTTTTTTCCTCCAGAAAAATAATTTTCGGAGCTTTTGCATTTAATAATATTTTTTTAATATGCCCCATAGATTTGCTGCACATTTATCTAAACATATTTTTCTGCAGAATCAGAAGAAGATGTAATGTTTTCATACCAAAACTACCGTTGGCATGATTCTTGCTTTATGTGCTCACTCTGCTGTAAGTCCCTTGCAGATAAACCATTCACAATGAATGAAAAGGTGTTAGTATGCAAACAGTGTATCACAAAACACGAAGAGAGAGAAAAGGAGGACAGAGAAAAGGAAGAGAGAGAAAAACTACAGAAAGAAAAAGAACAGGAAGATAAAGAAATTTCAAACGCAGAAGATAAAGAGGCAGAAGAAATTCCAAAAGCAGAAAACAAAGAAGAATAACCGAAAACTGTCTCTAGTTAAAAACAGATGTATGCAAATTAGCCATCTTAAGATTCAACTTTGAGGAATGCTTACCAGAAAAAAAAAAATGTGGGAGGGTTATAAGAATTTAAAATTTTACTTCTTATTGGTGCAGACAATAAGAAAAATTTGTTGAAATAAAGCATTTTTTCAACTACTTTGAAGTTATCTTATATGCACTGTAAACATTTTCCACAAATTTAAATAAGATACTGCTACTGAACAGCTCAAATGTGTCTTTATAAAAGATCTGCTGATATTTCTTTTCGTTCAATTGCTTTTAACAATAACTTTGTGAATCACTGAGAAACAGGCGAGTCGCATTATCCAATGAAATGTAATTCAATAAATGAACTCACTTAAGGCTGTTCTTAACTGCTCTGCTCAACAAGCTAAAAACGTTTTGACATATTTACAAATTCATTTTTTAACGGAAAGATATAAAATTGGAAAGCCTGGCCATACACTGTTAAAAGTTTTGTAGCATTCTGGCAGGTCCTTCGACCGTTATTTGAAAAAACGGTTTCATAACCATAATTTAATATTTAACCATAATTCTGACCATAAAATGGCCAATAATATGGTCAGAATAATGTTAAAATTACGGTTGTGTAACCGTTTTCGGAAAAAACGGTCAAATGACCTGCCAGAATGCTGCAAATTTTTAACAGTGTAGAAGCGATTTGGAATGGAACTGTTTTTTCCATTTTTTGATCAATCAATTACTTATTGAGTTATAAGCAAATTCGATCACGTGACAAACCCGTTTTTCGCCCGCTCTTGAGTGCTCTTTCTCCATTCGCGCTGAAATTCGGTTCAAAACGCCCAGTTTGACATTATTTTCTGAGAGATCTATTGCGTTTGCAAAAAAATGGAAAAAACAACTCAATTACATAGTTTCTGAACAACAACAAAGGCTAGTTTCATGCATTTTCGAACAAAAATAAATTAAAACTTATGTCAGAAAATTGCCCTTTTCGATTTGAGAACAACCCTTAAAGTCATTTGACTTTCATAATAATTGTGGTTCATCAGTATAAGGTTTCCCAAACTAAGATATCTAAAGAGGGTACAGTTTGGTTCAAAAGCTTTTATACATATAGAATTAAATGAAAACATAGTATGCCGAATAAATTTAACCCCTTCGGGACCGGCGTCTTTTACACAAATTTTATTCGGTTGTTACCACTTTTTTAAAAAAGTTAGCTTTACTTAAATATTCACGAAAATGTTCTAATTAAAGAAAGCAAATATTACTTTTCTTTTTTACTGGTGCGAAATACAAGGTCTGTGTGCTTTTTTAAAGGGTGCATATATGCACCCATGGTCCCGAACGGGTTAAAAAAAAAATTATTTCCTACATTGTTTAAGCCCGAGAAGGGACAGATATTATGTTATTTCGTTCAGTTAGTTCAATATTTAACGTTAAATTTTTGTCACAAATAAACCAATAGAACATAAAAAAAAATTCAAACCGTATGATGCATTCTCATATTTAATTCATACCAAGATTAACGGAAGGTGCCATCATCAGGATTTCATTTATGCCGTATCGCATTTGTGATGTATTTACCAATGATAAATCCAAAACTTTTCACCAGTGCAAGTTGTTGTAGTTTAAAGAAAATTTTTCAATCTGAGCATAAAAAATCTACATTAAAAACATAAAAAATCAATTTTACTTAAATTTAGTTACCCTATTTCCCAGTCGGGAATACTATGAAAGCAAAAATAAATTGTGTTGAATCTTTACTGCTAATATTTAACAATAGTACAGCTTTTATACAGTAATATATAAAAAAATTTATCATATTCCCTCACAGGAGGCGATATAAACTGAAGTTTAACTTGGGGTATAATTCCCATCTTGGAAGAAAAAAAAATCCATTTTAAAGTTTTTAGTTATGCAATTCCTCACCATTAGCAGGGGCGTAGCTACAAATATTTTTTTCGGGTGGGATAATTCGAAAATTTCCCAACTTGAAACAAATTGCTCAAATTTTCAACTAAAATAATCCGCGCAACGTGTTTAATAATAATAATGACACTTATGCATAAAAAAATTCCTTTCCAAAGAAAAATTCTGAAACTATAATCATAAAATTCTAATTATTGGTTTGTTTAATAAAAAATTAAGCACATTTATTTTCACTCAGTGTTCTCGCTGCCGCTCGCCATCGCGCCAAATTGCGACAAAATGCTTCATTTGGCGAGTAACCGAACAATCGGATTCGCCAAATTGCGAGTGCTCAATTTCTGCTCTTTTTAAGCGTGTGCCAATGAAGTCCAGATTCTTATCCGCGTGACCGAACGATTGATGTCACTTTTCATGTTCAATCGCACCGTGCCATTTACATTACTCTATTTATAGAGATACAGTAAACTCTCTGTAAGGCGGACTCTGTGTAAGACAGCAATCTGTCTAACTCGGAAAATTTTTTAAGTCCCTGCGAATCCATAGACATAGAGTAAAATTTGTCTAAGACGGAATATTGTCTACTACGGAAAATTTCCTCGGTCCCGATCGACTCCGCCTTACACAGAGTTTACTGTACTGAGTCAACACCAATTCAGTCTAGCAACAGCCAAAGGTACAGAAAGGATTATGGGATAGGTATTTCCCTATTGTCAGTTGATCACTATATCTAAGCACTGGCATCGCGCCGGTAAAAACACAAACAAAATTACTTGCATCAAGCTCCAAATAGAGAAACGATTTTCTGGAATGCGGCTTTGCAATTAGCCATTTACCGTACTATTTATTAGCTGTATGCAAAGTATCAGTGGCGGGTCAATCATTTCTATCTGTTACAGTAGAAATCTCATAGCAATTTTTATTGTATATTTCCATAATGGTTAATAAAGGACCTTCGCTGTTTTGAATTTTTATTTAGACTAAAAGAATGTCTGAAACATTTATACATTTAGGAGACATTCAGAATGTACTTATTTTTAATAATTTCTGTAGCGGATAGTAGAATTTCTATTTCATAAGCAATTACAAAAAATTAGATTGTTTTAGAACATATTGAAAAAAAAAAGAGATACAATAAAGGGTTAAAGATAGATTTTTCAGTGTTTCACGCCGAATCTTTTTTTGCTAACATTTTTTTTTTCATTTGGCTACTGTTTTTAGCTCACAGGCTATAAAAGCCTGAGAGCTAATGTGCCCGCCCGTTCTGCATGTATGTACGTACGTATGTATGTATGTATGTACGTAACGCGATAATTCTTGATAGAAACATCCGATTTGCTTCAAAATTTTTTTCTGGGTTCATTGTGATAAGGCGCTTCCCTGATTAGTTTTGGGAGTTCATTGGTTAAGGATAAAGGGGGAAAAGGGGGGTTAGTCCACCCCCTTAATTCAGATAAATGGGTTTTTCATGCAGAATCCTTCGATTTGCTCCGAATTTGGTATACCGGTTTATTATGTTAAGGAACTTCCCTCATTAGTTTTAGGGGTTCATTGGTTAAGGATAAAGGGGGAAAAGGGGGGTTAGTCAACCCCTTTTAATTCAGATAAAGGGGTTTTTCATGCAGAATGATTCGATTTGCTCCGAATTTGGTATACCGGTTTATTATGTTAAGGAACATCCCTGATTAGTTTTGGGGGTTCATTGGTTAAGGATAAAGGGGGAAAAGGGGGGTTAGTTTACTCCCTTAATTCAGATAAATGGGTTTTTCATGAAGAATCATTCGATTTGCCCCGAATTTGGTATACCGGTTTATTATGTTAAGGAACTTCCCTGATTAGTATTGGGGGTTCATTGGTTAAGGATAAAGGGGGAAAAGGATGGTTAGTCCACCCCCTTAATTCGGATAAATGGGTTTTTCATGCAGAATCATTCGATTTGCTCCGAATTTGGTATACCGGTTTATTATGTTAAGGAACTTCCCTGATTAGTTTTGGGGGTTCATTGGTTAAGGATAAAGGGGGAAAAGGGGGGTTAGTCCCCCCCCCCTTAATTCAGATAAATGGGTTTTTCATGCAGAATCATTCGATTTGCTCCGAATTTGGAATACCGGTTTATTATGTTAAGGAACTTCCCTGATTAGTTTTGGGAGTTCATTGGTTAAGCATAAAGGGGAAAAAACGGGGGTTAGTCCACCCCCCTTAATTCAGATAAATGGGTTTTTCATGCAGAATCATTCGATTTGCTCCGAATTTGGTATACCGGTTTATTATGTTAAGGAACTTTCCTGATTAGTTTTGGGGGTTCATTGGTTAAGGATAAAGGGGGGAAAGGATGGTTAGTCCCCCCCCCCCCTTAATTCAGATAAATGGGTTTTTCATGCAGAATCATTCGATTTGCTCCGAATTTGGAATACCGGTTTATTATGTTAAGGAACTTCCCTGATTAGTTTTGGGGGTTCATTGGTTAAGGATAAAGGGGGGAAAGAGGGGTTAGTTTACTCCCTTAATTCAGATAAATGGGTTTTTCATGAAGAATCATTCGATTTGCCCCGAATTTGGTATACCGGTTTATTATGTTAAGGAACTTCCCTGATTAGTTTTGGGAGTTCATTGTTAAGGATAAAGGGGAAAAAACGGGGGTTAGTCCACCCCCCTTAATTCAGATAAATGGGTTTTTCATGCAGAATCATTCGATTTGCTCCGAATTTGGTATACCGGTTTATTATGTTAAGGAACTTCCCTGATTAGTTTTGGAGGTTCATTGGTTAAGGATAAAGGGGGAAAAGGATGGTTAGTCCACCCCCTTAATTGAGATAAATGGGTTTTTCATGCAGAATCATTCGATTTGCTCCGAATTTGGAATGCCGGTTTATTATGTTAAGGAACTTCCCTGATTAGTTTTGGGGGTTCATTGGTTAAGGATAAAGGGGGAAAAGGATGGTTAGTCCACCCCCTTAATTCAGATAAATGGGTTTTTCATGCAGAATCATTCGATTTGCTCCGAATTTGGTATACCGGTTTATTATGTTAAGGAACTTCCCTGATTAGTTTTGGGGGTTCATTGGTTAAGGATAAAGGGGGAAAGGGGGGGTTAGTTTACTCCCTTAATTCAGATAAATGGGTTTTTCATGAAGAATCATTCGATTTGCCCCGAATTTGGTATACCAGTTTATTATGTTAAGGAACTTCCCTGATTAGTTTTGGGAGTTCATTGTTAAGGATAAAGGGGAAAAACGGGGGTTAGTCCACCCCCCTTAATTCAGATAAATGGGTTTTTCATGCAGAATCATTCGATTTGCTCCGAATTTGGTATACCGGTTTATTATGTTAAGGAACTTCCCTGATTAGTTTTGGGGGTTCATTGGTTAAGGATAAAGGGGGAAAAGGATGGTTAGTCCACCCCCTTAATTCAGATAAATGGGTTTTTCATGCAGAATCATTCGATTTGCTCCGAATTTGGTATACCGGTTTATTATGTTAAGGAACTTCCCTCATTAGTTTTGGGGGTTCATTGGTTAAGGATAAAGGGGGAAAAGGGGGATTAGTCCACCCCTTTTAATTCAGATAAAGGGGTTTTTCATGCAGAATCATTCGATTTGCTCCGAATTTGGTATACCGGTTTATTATGTTAAGGAACTTCCCTGATTAGTTTTGGGGGTTCACTGGTAAAAGATAAAGGGGGAAAAGGGAGGTTAGCCCGCCCCTCTTAACTTAGATAAATGCGTTTTTCATGCAGAATGATTCGATTTGCTCCGAAGTTGGTATACCGGTTTATTATGTTAAGGAACTTCCCTGATTAGTTTTGAGGGTTCATTGGTTAAGGATAAAGGGGGAAGGGGGAATAGCCCACCCCCCTTAATTTATATAAACGGGTTTTTCATGCAGAATTATTCGCTTTGCTCCAAATTTGGTATACTAGTTTATTATGTTAAGGAGCTTCCCTGATTCGTTTTGGGGATTCATTGATTAAGGATAAAGGGGGCTAGTCCACCCCCTTAATTTAGATAAATGGTTTTTTTGCAGGATTATTTGATTTGCTCCAAATTTGGTATACCGGTTTATTATGATAAGGAGCTTCCCTGGTTAAGTATAAAGGAGGAAACGGGGGCTAATTCTCCTTCACTTATTTTTTTTGAGGGGCATTCTTCTTTAAAATAAGAGTATAATATACAATTAATGTGAATAGCCTGTGAGCTCAATGCCATCAGTTTAGCTGGGCACTTTTCTTTTTTATTTATTTCTTATTCGCCAAATCGCGAATGTTTTTCAAAACCCAGCGAGAACACTGTTTTCACTTAACATTAATTCATCTGGTCTTCAAAGAAGCCCACCTGCTGACAACATCGTCCAGTTTAATAAAATCTCCTATTTCACTTTCACATTTTAAAAGCATTAGGCTGTCAAGTCTGTCATCGCTCATAGTAGTTTGCAACACTTTTTTTTTAATTGATTAAAGATTTTTTCATTAGATACAACATCATAAGGATAAGCTGATAAGGGGGTAGGATACCTTTGAACACGTCGAAAAAGTAAAAAATATCACTATGTTTCAAGCTTAAAAGCTTGTGTAATAAGTCAAAAATAAAAACCAAGCTACATTTAACTGTAAAGCTCATATTTAAATTTATATTTTAAAAAATATATATACTTATAAATTCATAAATAAATATTGAAATGATAAGTTTAAACATTTATGATAATAAGAGAAAAAAAATCTTGTGCGCATGATAAAATCTGAAAATATGCATATAAAGAGGAAATGCTGGTGAAAATAAATACATAATAGTGTTACCTTTACACTGAAACCAGAATATTTGAAAAAAAAATATTGACTAAATTAAAAAAATTAGCAGAAAATTAAAAATTTTCACATTAAAAAAAATATTTTCAACGTAAAAAAACAAAAGATAAAATAAAATGTTACATTTTTCTGGTTTTAAGTTGTAGATAATACAAAAACGAATATGTTTTGAAAATTTCTTTTGATTGCCATGCATAGTTTTTTAGTAAGACTGCGCGTAGTATCAAAATTCATCATTTTGAATAAACGCACCGCAAAGTTTAATTAACTTATGTAGTCTTAATATATAGTCTTAATAAAACTGCCATAATTAGTAAACTAATTGGAATTTTTTAATGCGGTTTTTTGTATTATTGCTCAGAAATCATTACGGAATCAAAACATGTATTAAAAAAAATTCGAAAATTTTGTAGGTTTAAAGGTATCCTACCCCCTTACCTCAATAAGATTTATTGTTCGTTTCGTCGGGATCCTGAAACTCTTCTTTTAGAGGCAGAATTTCGTTATAGAAAGATTCCGCTTTCGCCGATTTTACTGTGTTTACAAGTACAGCAAAACCTGTTATGACAGAATCGTTAAGGAGCTGTGAAAATCCTCTTTCAGATAGGTTTTCGGCAAATTTAATTGTATGGCAATCCATATCAGGGCCACGTAATGCTTCCGTTCAAGGCAGGATTCTGTTATAGATGATTACCATTTTGACAGGTTTTACTATACATATGTCATAAATAAGTATATTTATATATAAATACAATGAAACTAGTAAAAAGGGAACCTGTTTATAACGGAATGATGTCTTAAACGGATATTTTCCATAGTCCCATCGAAAAGAATACCATACAAATACACCTGCCAACAGGAAAACCTGTTTGAAACGGAATTTTTCACCATTTGCGATTTAATCTTGACAGGTTTTACTATATAAATAATCTGAAGGAAAATTCTGGGCCCTTCTCGAAAAGAAATCCTAGCTACGTCACTAGCGGGCAAGCATTATATTTAATTCATCCACAAACCCAATTATGACATCTGGTCTGATATGATATGATATGTATGGTCTGATATAATGACTATGACATATGGTCTCAATCTGATTTTTGTTACACGACACCACTCATATATATTAAGTGATTTAGATGTGACTGGGCATGCGTCCAAAACATTCTAAAGTCTCGACCAAGTTCATTGGTTAGCTTCATCCACCATGTTGTTTTAAAATGGCGGGAACTTCAAGATTCCATCAAATTTGGCGACCAAACATAAATTGTTCTAAATGAAACCAAACTTGGATATAGCTGACTTATTTTCGAAATTCTCACTCATAGTCATTATTGACGGAAACAACTATTGAATCTTCTATAATCGAGTTCCACAAATTTTAGTTTCGTGTGTTTGAGTAAAATAAGCTGGATTCTAAAAAACATAGAGTATGAAAGCTAATTTTTCCTCACGCAGTGTCCGGAAGGACTTTTTTTAAATGTTGTTTTGCCTTAGTGTTTTTATTTGTTACTTTGAAATAACTACTACATAAATATTCATCTAGATCCCCCGCTGCCTTGAAAATTTCGATCACTTCTCTTTTGCTTCATCATCACACAGTTTGAAATTATTTTAAGACCCTTTCAAAGAAAAAAAAAAAAAATCTGCCCTATTTATTGCATTGAAAAATAACAGTAAATGAATTATTATTTATACTTCCTGCAACCCCTTGAAATTTTTGCTTCTCTTCCCCATAATGTACAAATTTTAAAGTTATTAAACATTTTTTAAGTTTCTTGTTCTATTCGTTACTTTTCCTAAGCGATTGTTATGCATATCTTTTATTATACAGTACAAAGTCTAAAGTCCGGAATCCTCGGGACTTTTCCAAGTCCGAACTTTGGGTCATCAAAAATATTGCTTTTCCAATAAAAAGAAAAATAAATTTCACAACTTAAAAAGGCAAAATATGACGTTCATATATTAAAAATTGCATATAACAGCTATTAATACTAAATTATACAGGGTTCGCACAGACTCCTTAGACTCCTTGAAAACTCCTTAGAAATAAAAACATTCCCAAGTAGTACTTAGAACTACTTAGATAAGCAAACCACTCCTTAGAAACTCCTTAAATTGTATTGCGGCTTCGGACGCAAGCGATATTGCTGCCGCGGAAAACAAATCGTGATTGTAAAACGCACGTAAATCTTTTATGCACGTCATTTATCTGAAGCACAGCATTGATTGGTTGAGATAATCGTATAGCAAGGCTCCAACTAGGTCCGTTTTTCAATTATTAGGTCCGTAAGGTCCGTTTTTCGACACTGTTAACCGATCTTTATTTTAAATTGTATCGATGTTTGGCATTTAGCCAAGAATCTCGGAAAAATCGCGTTTTTCGCAAATATGTCCCAAAAAATACAGTCGAATTTCGTCAATCGATCGCGGAAAAAATTCGTAAATTTTGTCAAAGGATCGCGAAAAACATGCGAATTTCCTCAAAAAATCGCACGAAAAACACGAGAATTTCCTCGAAAGATCGCGAAACACGCGCGAATTTCTTCAAAAAATCGCACGAAAAACACAAGAATTTCCTCGAAAGATCGCGAAAAACATGCGAATTTCCTCGAAAGATCGCGAAAAACACGCGGTTTCCATCAAAAGATCGCGAAAAAAAATGCGAATTTCGTCAAAGTTTCACCTTCAAAGAAATTGATTACTGCTGTTTTAAAAGAATAAATTCAAAACTTGTTATATTTTTTCTTGTATGTTGCGTTTAGCATTCTTTTTTTTACCTTTTAAAATTTTCTTTAAGATGTATCATGTATGTGATATACATAATAAGTGTTTGGGGTTTGACTAATCTCTGTTTATATGACCATTGGTCGCTGCATAAAAAAATTGATTGTCTATTTTTTATTTAAACTTACGAAATCAGTAAACAATATATTATGAATACTGTGCAGTTTCAGCACTAACAATTAGATTCTAATCCTTCTATATATAAAAAAAAGTTTTGATTTGGAAATGGACCAATGAAAATCTGCGTAGATCATCCGGGTACACTCCTACTAGATCGGCATCCATATTTTTTATGACCGGGGGTTTTTCTTCGTTAATATTAAGAAAACTGTTTCATACAAAAATATGAAAATCGGTGGTATTATAGAGACATGTTTGATAAACACGCTGATGCAGACATTTTTTAAATCGAATAATTATTTTAAGAGATATTTAAAGTTAAAGATGGTCAAAATCGTTCCATTAAAAAAGTTTTATAGGAGAAAAACTATACATAGGAATTTAAACATTTTTAGGTCATTTTATACATTGGAAGTTCCCGATGTGCAGACTGCAATTATCTTTTTAATTTGACTCAAATTTGAGGATTTATTCCCATTTTAAATTCAAATTTTCAGCATTTCGAGCAATATTTTTTACACATTTTAGAAAAGGGCAATTATTTTAAACTGTTGCCAATTTTAAAAATAGCGCAAAGAATAATATTTCCTTCAAATAAAAAAATTATTTACACGTGGCTATTATAAACAGAAAAAAACTTTCAAATTAGAATTAAGTGATTACGTGTTACAAATCCGGAAAATATTGAAAATTACATCATAAAAACTACAGTTACACGTGAATTTTAAAAGGGAAAGAAAATTTTTAAATACTAAATTCATTATTATGCGTTAAAAGTCACAAATGAAGGAAATTATGTCATATTTAAAAAGGCCAAATAAATAAAAGTTGGCAAAACACTTTAAATTAAAAAATATATTTGCACGAGGCATTTATTTCATATTTTGAGATAATCTTTTCAATTATTATCGTGAATTCTAAGACAGGCAAATAATATTTCCTTTCTAACAACAAAAGTATTTTCATGTGAATATTAAAAAGAGAAAGGAAACTTTTGTGAAAATTACGTCAGATTTAAAACGATACATTTAAAAGAACTTTCTCATAGCGTTGTTAAAAAGTACCGAGAGACAAAGACTCTGTGTACTTCATTTTACATTTTACATTAGCTTACTTTTAAATTTTTAACTAATTTTTAACACTTTCCAACAAAGTTGAAAAGTGTTATTGATTTCGGTTTGTCTGTTCGCGCTCTAACTTTCGTAAATATACTCGGATCGCACTGAAATTTTTGGTTATTGACGTTTAGCCTAGCACGAACCCTATTTCAAATGAAGTTTGTACCATGTTTAGTTCATTTACAGGGACAGTCAAAAGTATTCCGTTACATTACGGCCAATGGAAAAAAATCATTTCAAATGAATTTTAAAGGTGTTACACCCTTTCAAACATAATAAAAAATCTATGCATTTACGAAGTGCACTAAAATATGCAGAATATTCTGTAGCATATGCGGTGCAACGAATAGTTACTATTCATTTACAGGGCTACACAAAAGAATTCCATTACAAATGGTATAGGAGGAAATTGTTTGCGGCGTATTTTAATTATACAAATTCATATATAATAAAATTGATATACGTCGGTGAGGCTTACTTAAGTTATTTCATGCATAATACGAAGTGCATAGCATTTACAGGAACATACAAAACATTTCAGACAAGTATTTTCTATCCGAAGTACTGTATATTAGCGGCGATGGCAGGGAATGCATTTTTAATTATGATATGCGCTTTTAAGTTTCACTATATTTATGCATACTATATGGTGTGTGTAAATGTTATAGTTGATATACAACAGGGCTACGCAAAAGAATTCGTAAAGGTTACTGAGTATGACCGTAAATTGCTGAAAGGTGGGTTTAAAATGTGTTATGCTGAACTGCATGTAGTTTTCTATGAAATGTTTGTAGAATATAGATAAAATGATATACAGGGTCACGCAAAGAATTGGATACATGGCCGCCTATAGATGATAAATTCTGGAAATGCGATTTCAGTAGTTTTAAGAGTGATTTAGTTTGAATTAAAGTTTAGCTAAATAGTGGCGTGTAATAAAGGTACTAGGTTTTAATAACTCACACTATAACACAAATTATTTAAAGGCGCTGGTTACTTGATATAAGAATTTATTTAACACAGAAGCAGCGCACCGCCGCTTTCTCCCACGCTCACATCTCAACACAATACTCAAAGCTTAGTTCAGCTCACTTCAGATTATAGTCACTGTAATTTTAATTATAGGTGGCGCGGCATGTCTCACTACATGGAACATACCGGCCCCCATTGACATGTTTATAACATTCAATAACAATTTTTACCAAGTACTCTAAATTACACAAAATAATACAAAAATTCACTATATACGTTAATTTAAATATAATCCTTTGAAAAAATATCAATACAACACACATATATACGCAATTACTTTTAACTGTCATTGGCATCAGGCATGGGTAAAACACATAATTTACTTATCGACCTTTTAAAGGTTCCATTTTGAGTGTTTACTTTAACTACTCGAATTTTGTTATCGTGACCGTAATACACCTCAATAATTCTGCCTAATGGCCACTTATTTGTCGGTAAATTCTCTTCTACTAACACCACTAAATCTCCGATTTTTACATTATCTTTTTCAAATCTCCATTTACCCCTTTGTTGTAATTCACTTAAATAATTATGATGCCATTTACGCCAAAAAAGTAGTAGAATTTTAGTTATTCTTTGCCATTTTTGAGGCGATTTTCTCTTATATTGGTTAGATCAGGCTCAATAATGGAATTTAACGGCCTGTTTATCAGAAAATGAGCCGGAGTTAAGACTCCAAAATCATTCTCATCATCTGATAACGGACTCAAAGGCCTGGAATTTAGAATTCCCTCAATTTGTATGACTACAGTAAGAAGTTCCTCATAAGTGAGATTAGCACCTCCCACAACTCTCTTAAAGTGATACTTAAATGATTTTATAGCGGCCTCCCAAAGACCCCCGAAATTGGGTGCCCTGGGAGGGATAAATTTCCACTCAATGCCTTCCGTGGATAAATATGCTGCTAATTTCTCATCAGGTTTTTTTACTAACTCATAAAAAGCCTTAAGAATCTTATTTGCACCAATAAAACTTTTCGCATTATCTGAATACAATTTGGCACATTTACCTCTGCGTGCAATGAATCTTTTCAATGCAGCAATAAATGATTCGGAGGTTAAGTCTGAAACAATTTCTATATGTACAGCTTTAAATACAAAACAAACAAAAATACAGATATGATTTTTTTGCAAGATAATTCTACGTGCATACCCCACTTTGACCATAAATGGGCCACACAGATCTACTCCCGAAATATTAAAGCAGTAGTCCAATTGGACTCTATCCCTGGGCAAATCGCCCATCAATTGATTTGCAATAACTGGTTTAGCTTTAAAACATGGGATGCACTGATGAACTACCTTTCGACATGTTGCACGAACATTTATTGGCCAAAATTTTTCTCTTACCAAAGAAAGTAATGTTGAAGCACCGACATGAAGGTATTTTTTATGATAATAATTTATAACAATTACAGTAAAATTATTAGACTTAGGCAAAATCGCTGGGTGCTTTCTCGCAAAATTTAAATCACTGTTATCTAACCGGCCTCCAACCCTTAAAATTCCAAATTCATCTAAGTATGGGTTGAGGCTTTTTAGCTTACTACTTGGACTTACCGAACCTTTGGTCTGCAGACTACGTATATCTGCATTGAATTCTGCCCTTTGGACAGATTTAATTAAATAAATCTCTGACTTCTCCAAGTCTGAGGTTGACAAAGACCCACCACACTTATAAAGTGGGTTTCTTGCATTCATGACAAACCTGAAAATATAACTAAGAATACGTAAAATAGTTATATAATTATTACTAAGATTAATTAAGTCATTAACAAAACAGTTATCTGTAACATTACAGTTCATTACACTAACTTCATTAAAAGGATTTGAATTTGTTTTGAGCTCTTTTTAGAACTCTTCATTAGCTTCTGGTATTATTACTGAATTTTGGTGATAGTCAGTGTTATTAAGAAAAATGGGTCCACGCCACCACAAGTCACAATCAATGAGTTTATCTGGATCCATACCTCGTGAAAGTTTATCAGCCGGATTATGTTCAGAGCAAATATGACACCACTGTTCAGGACTAGAGTTTTCTTGAATTTTAGCCACCCTATTTTGCACAAATTGTTTGATATCAATAGGTTCCTTTTGAATCCACATTAGCACAATAGTTGAATCGGACCACATGAAAACATTAGTAACTATTACCTTCATGGATGATAAGACTCTTTTTACCAGTTTCGTTAGCAAAACTGCGGCGCATAGTTCAAGTCTGGGAATAATTAGACTTTTTACTGGTGTAACACGTGATTTGCTAGCTATTAAATTCACCATCACATTTCCTAGAGAATCATAAGATTTACAATAAACCGCTGCTCCATAACAACGTTCTGAGGCATCTGCGAAGCCATGTATTTCAACAATTTCCGGGTTTTCAATTATAATGCGTTGACTTATTTGTATATTATTAACACTTTTAAGCGACATAAGAAATTGGTGCCACTCGTGATATTCTGACTCAGGGAGCTCGTCATTCCAGTCAATATTAAGTCTCCACAATCTCTGCATAAATATTTTGGCTTTCGCTATAACTGAGCCAAGAAGTCCTAGCGGATCAAAAATTTTGGCAATTGTCGACAATACTTGTCGCTTGGTATAGGAATCGCTCAATTCTACTTTAACTCTAAATAGGAAACAGTCATTCCTTGGGTTCCACGAAACCCCTAATGTTTTAGTCTCACTGTTGTTCTCAAAATTATACCCTTCTCCAGGTGTCAGCGAAAGATTTTTATCACTTGTGCACCATTTATGAAGTTGCATACCTGCCTTATGCATAATTGCTATGAGTTGCCGCTGCAACTCTTTGGCTTCCTCAAGCGTAGGTGCACCACACAAAATATCATCCATATACATATTTTCACGAAGAACTGGTGCTGCCATTGGAAAATTATTTCCTTCATCAATTGACAATTGATTGAGCGTTTTCATTGCTAAATAGGGCGCGCTGACCGTTCCATAAGTCACTGTTTGTAATTCGAAAATTTTTGGTTCTTCCTCAACATTATCGTTCCATAAAATTCTCTGCAATGAGTGCTGACTAGGGTCAATATTAATCATTCTATAGATCCTCTTGACATTTGCAGTTAAAGTATAAACATGTTCTCGGAAGCTAATCATGATTGTAAATAAGTCGTTTTGGATGACTCCGCCATTATATTGAATGAATTTAGGGATGTCCCATTTGTTGTCGCGGCAGAACAATTAAAAACAACTCTGAGTTTAGTTGTCGATTTTTCTGGACGAAATATACCATAATGTGGAGCATAGTACACAATATCAGGTTCTTTTATTTCTTTCACCTGTTTCATATGCCCTAAATCTTCGTATTCCTTCAAGAATTCTTTATACAGATTAAAATATTGCTCATCCCTTGATAAGCGAGTCCACAGCGATCTGAGTATTTTGAGAGCAAGATCCCTAGATTGGCCTAAACACGAAGGATTTTCCTTTAAAGCAGGTCCGACCCAAGGCGTGTGCGAAGTGTGCCACCGCACGGCGCGCGGAGCCGGAGGGGCGCCTATAAGAGCACCGATAAAAAATATTTTATATTCTGCGTTTTTTTCTTTTACATTTTCTATAGCTAGGGTGGATCGGAACCAGTATTTCTTTCAGGCACATATCGTGGAAGGTAGTGCCCCTCCGGCGCAAGACACCCCCCCCCCCTTCTACTTGAAAATTTTTTCGAGCATACCATTGTTTTAGTATAGCTCTTTAGGAGCTCAATTGATGGAAAGAGATTAAACTATTTCTATTTTTGCTACAAGCACACATTTGTTCCGAAATCTTCCCACTTCAGGGATTTCGTACAGCCGGCGCCTATGACATATTCTTTGAATTTATGTATTGCCCCAGTTTTCCGAAACGTGGTCTGAAAGGTTGGTTGGTTGTGTTTATGACGGCCAATTATCAGAACGAGGGATATAGGCCTTAAGGGGGGGGAGTGCCCTCCGTGGGGGTCTTTCTAAGGGGACCTAACCCGTATTTACGCTTGGAAAACCAAGGTTCGAAAAAAACTCCGAATGATTAGGCTGACGGGCGCGATTGGGATCGAACCCACCACCTCCCGTCTACCAGCTTCGAGAGCAGAACCTCTCGGCCACTGGTGGAACCGTGGTCTGAAAGGAACACTGGGAGGAAAGCCAGTAAAAAATAACGTTATAAAAATATATAATTGCGTTATAATGATGCACTGTTTCATTCATCATTAGGGATTATTTATTAGTGGAATATAGTCTTTGGCCCATTACACAATAAATATTTCGTAACTAGTGTAAATACCCGTCCTAGGACGGTGGATAAAAATTGTGTTTTTCACTTAAAATTTGAAAAACTGATAAAAAAAATAATTGACAATATGGAAGCGTTTAGATGAGCAAAGTTCGGCTAGTTTATGTTCTAATAAACACACAATTAGCTTTTACAATATTTCTGGGTAAACCAGGTTTTCCGGCTAATATACTATAACAAAATTAAGATTTCTTAATAAAAGAAAAATTTAATAAATATGCAATAAAAGTGCGTAATTAAAACAGTCTGCTGCAACTATTGAAATAATACTATTTTTTTTTTAAATAACACTTTGAAATTGTATTTTTATTGTTTACCCCCCCCCCTTCCTCCCCCCCCCTCCAATTTTTTTTTTAAATATGTATATTGATTAATAAATAAGTATCACGAGTTGAATCCCATCCCTCTAATCCCCTAAGCTTCTGTCCTCCTAATGCGAAGCTATAAATCAAAAATTATTAATTTTACTTTTCGTATAAATATTAATTTTTTACTTTTAAAATATGGGATATGTTTTTTTTGTTGTTGTTTTTGTTTTTTAGTTTAAATTTACATACACCTGTATATAGAAAAGGAAAATATAAGCAATGTGTAATTTAAAAATAAGTTACAAAATGCCAGGATATTATTTCGGGGAGGAGGGGGTTGCGACTAATCACCTAAGGTTCTGTCCTCCTGATGCAAAGCTATAAATCAAAAATTATTAATTTTACTTTTCGTATAAATATTAATTTTTTACTTTTAAAATATGGAATTTTTTTTTAAGTTTAAATTTACATACCCCTGTATATAGAAAAGAAAATATAAGTAATGTGTAATTTAAAAATAAGTTACAAAATGCCAGGATATTATTTCGGGGAGGAGGGGGGCGACTAATCCCCTAAGCTTCTGTCCTCCTGATGCAAAGCTATGAATCAAAAATTATTAATTTTACTTTTCGTATAAATATTAATTTTTTACTTTTAAAATATGGAATATGTTTGATTTTTTTAAAAGTTTAAATTTACATACACCTGTATATAGAAAAGGAAAATATAAGTAATGTGTAATTTAAAAATAAGTTACAAAATAATAAGTCTAAAATATTTAAATTGATTACTTTTTTAAAAGAAAGTCAGTTTTATCAATTTTTTGCAGGGAAAAAAAGGATATTTTTAAAAATACCATATCATTGTTTTCCGTGATTAAAATTCCTTACATGTCGCAAAGGAAATTTAATATGATTGCAACTTAATACTTGAAATAATCTCAAGTGACACTTGGCGATGTGCCTTCTGATTTGTTAGGAAGAAGTGTCTACCACTGCTCAATTATCAGGATTTGTAACCTTGAGAAGTAATCGCGGGATTCTTGTTTCTTGTCAACCAATGGGAGAATGGAACCTTTCACCCTTGAGTCTCTTCCTTCGGGGACTGGTAAGATTGATGGATTCGCCCCGCCCTGCGTTACACTGCCTTTTATTATATAGAGATACTGAAATTAAAATAACTGAAGTTTTAAGCAAATATTGTTAATTTAAAAAGAAAAAAGAAAAGCGCCCAGTTAAACTGATGGTATTGAGCTCACAGGCTATTTACACTAATTGTATATTGTACTCTTATTTCAAAAAATAATGCCCCTGAAAAAATAAATTAAGGGGGTGGGGAATTAGCCCGCCTCCCGTTTTCCCTCTTTATACTTAACCAATGAGCCTCCAAATGTCATCAGGGAAGCGCCTTATCAGAATAAATCGGTATACCAAATTTGAAGGAAATCGGACAGAAAAACCCATTTATCTAAATTAAGGGGGTATTATCCCCCCGTTTCCCCCTTTAGACTTAAACAATGAACCTTCGAATCTAATCAGGAAAGCTTCTTATCAGAATTAACCGGTATACCAAATTTTAAAAAAATCTGATAATTCTGCTTGAAAAACCCATTTATATCTAAGAAGGGAACCACCTTTGGTGCTGCTCGCACCTAGCATCGAGACCTGGTGCATTTTGTAACCCTGTACATAAAAGTTAGAGAACCGATAAAATTTCTCTGTTAAAATAATATTTTATATACTTTGTTATACTTTTAAATTTTTATTGTTACATTTTCAGTTGTTTATTTCACGCCAAAAGTAAGTTAAGTCGCCAAATCTGGCGCTACAATTTTTCCGCCCGCTTTACCTGGGAGTAAATGAACATGAATAGTACATATTATAATTATATCAGATAGCGATTTGTTTGATAATTGATAGCATAAGAAACATGAATTAGGTCTTTTCCTTTTTTTTTTTTCTATGCAGACGATAAATATATAAATAGTAAATATATTTCTATAAAAGCTTTCAAGATCATTGAAAACTATTTTTTAATGAAATACGAAATGGGCAAACATTTTCTTTTGAAATCGAATGGAATAAAGTTTCGAATGTTTAAAATGAAATGTTGCTGTATTAAATGATCCTTTGGTAAAAGTAATCATAAAGTAGATTAATATTTTTACACAATTTAGAAAAATTACTGTGACTAATTAGGTCGACATTACAATTTCTACTGAAATCCAAAAACCACTCCTTACGTAAGACAAACATCTATGACATTTGGCTAGGGTTGCCGGAAAGCTCTACTTTTGGGAAAAAAGCCAACGTCTTCCCCGCCAAAAATATGAATATAATGTCGAAATTTTTCAAAATCAAATTCGTGGGTTCTTGAGGGAATTTTTAAACGTTTTTCAATATTTTATACTTATTATTAACTAATTTGTATTTTTAAATGCGTTTCTTTAAAAAAATTCAACGTTAATAGCCCGATAAGTGGTCTCGAAAATTGCATTTTCAGAAAGTTATGCTGCTGTAAAATCAAGAAATATTATTTTAACAGAAAAATTTTATCGATTCTCAAACTTCGTAATATAGGGCTTCAAAATGCACCAGATCTCAATGCTAGGTGCGAGCAGCACCAAAAGTGGTTCTTTTGTAAGATAAGGAAGCGGGGTTAGCCCCCGTTCACCCTATTTATACTTAACCAATGAACCCCCAAAACTAATCAGGGATGCGCCTTATCAGAATGAACCTAAAAAATTATTTTTTTGAAGCAAATCGGATGTTTCTATCAAGAGTTAACGCGTTACGTACATACAGAACTGGGCGGGTACATTAGCTCTCAGGCATTGATAACCTGTGAACTAATAAAAATTGCTGAAAATTTAACTAAAATGAAAAAAAAAAAAGACTTTTTTGGAATCAGATTATGTATTTGATACTGAGTCAAAGTTTGTCTAAACCGAAAGTGAATTCTATTCAGTATTACAGAGATTCTTCATTATTTTATGAAATAATTTGCACCTGGATACTGGAAGAACGAAATCTGCTTAGGGGTTTCTTTGGGATAATATTGTTCTAAGCCTTTTTATTACACATACAGATTAAGCCCAAGCGCAATTTTTCTCTTAGTGATTTATTATTTAAACTACTAGAACTACCGGAAATTTGAGTCCAGTTTTATAAAAATATTTCACACCAGAATTTTGATTTAAAACAGTTTAACGTTATTATTTAACGTTTTCTTCTTTGTGTCTTTCGAACTTATTCCATAATCCAATTTCTGGTTTGAACCGAAACTTATTCATATGATAGCAGTCAAAACGACGGCTCACGGTAGTTCTAGTGTTAAGCGAAAAAAGTAAATTTTACACCCCCCCCCCCCCACTTTTTTTAAATGATCTACGATGACGAATTTTTTTCAAAAGGGTGAGCAAAGACCCTTCCTTGCTCCCCCCCCCCTCCCTCCCAGCAGCGGCCATGACATGCACTGTAAATTCTACTAAACAGAAATTGATAGCAAGATTACTTTACCTTGGTTTCTCATTAACAGGAGCAAAGAGCTCGATGAATAAATCAACACTAGCGGGCATGACCGAGCTAAGCTCGGTCAAAATTTGCCTTGTGTTCAATTCGATATTTCATTCTGACTGTATAATTCTTGTTGTTTAGATAAAATTGACATGATCCTAAGCCATTGGGACCCACGAAACCGAAATTTTTCGAACACACGATCTAACCGAGGCTTTTCTCGAACCCGAAAACGATAGAATACAAAATTTAGTCAAAATCGCTAAAGTCGTTTTATAGATAAAATTAGCTTGACCCACGCTAACCCAAAAAGGACATACTAATTTAAATTTATCGAATATCTGACCTATCCCAATGGTCTTCTCGTGCTAGGAAACGGTGTAATAAGAAATTTTGTCAAAATCGTTTGAGCCATTTTTTAGATAAAATTAGCTAAAGCTTGACCCATAGTGACCCATAATGACTGGTTTATCGAATTTTCTTGAGCATGCGACTTACCAATGTTCTTCTCGAACCCGAAAATGATAGAAAACAAAATTTAATCAAAATCATTAAAGCTGTTTTCTAGATAAAATTAACTTGCCCCACTAATTGAATTTTCTCGAACATGTGACTTAGCCCAATGGTCTTCCATGCCCAGAAACTGTATAATACAAAATTTTGATAAAATCGTTTGAGTAGTTTTTTTAGATACAAATAGCTTGGCTCACAGTGACCCACTAATTGATTTTTCTCGAACATGTGACTTAGCCCAATGTCATCTCATGCCCGGAAACAGTATATTGCAGAATTTTGTCAAAATGTTTTGGGCATTTTTTTAGATTCAATTAGCTTAACCCTGCCCCATTGTGACACAAAGTGACCCACGAATCAAATTTTTTTGAACATGCGACCAAGCCCAATGGTATTCTCGCGCCCAAAAACGATAAAATACAAAATTTCGTCAAAATCGTTAGAGCCGTTTTCTAGATGAACTTAGCTTGACCCACAGTAACCCAAAAATGACCCACTAATCGAATTTTCTTTAATATGTGACTTAGCCCATTGATTTTCTTGTAATCCAAAACGACAGAAAACAAAATTTAGTCAAAATCGTTAGAGCCGTTTTTTAGATAAAATTGGCTTGACCCATAGTGACCCAAAAATGACCCACTAATCAAAATTCCTCGAGCATGTGACCTAGCCCAATAGTTTTCTCGTGCAGAAAAACGGTTGGATATAAAATTTAGTCAAAATCGATTGAGCCGTTTTCTAGATATAATTAGCTTGACCTTGACCCATTTGACTCAAAATGATCCACTAATCGATTTTTCTCGTACATGTGACTTAAGTCCAATGGTCATCTCATGCCCAGAAACGGTATGTTACAAAATTTTGTCGAAATGTTTTGGGCCTTTTTTGGATTCAATTAGCTTGACCCTGACCTATTGTGGCCAAAAAATGACCCACTAATCGAATTTTCTTGGACATGCGATCAAGTCCAATGGTATTCTTGTGCCCGAAAATGATAGAATACAAAATTTCGTCAAAATCGTTAGAGCCGTTTTCTAGATAAACTTTGCCTGACCCACAGTGACCCCAAAATTACCCACTAATCGAATTTTCTCTAATATGTGACTTAGACCATTGGTCTTCTTGTAATCCAAAACGAAAGAATACAAAATTTAGTCAAAATCGTTAGAGCCGTTTTTTAGATAAAATTGGCTTGACCCATAGTGACCCAAAAATGACCCACTAATCAAAATTTCTCGAACATGTGACCTAGCCCAATAGTTTTCTCGTGCCGAAAAACGGTTGGATATAAAATTTAGTCAAAATCGATTGAGCCGTTTTTTAGATATAATTAGCTTGACCTTGACCCAAAATGACCCTCTAATCGAATTTTCTTGAACACGTGACCTAACCCAATGGTCTTATCCTGCCCGAAAATGGTAAAATACAAAATTTCGTCAAAATCGTTAGAGCCGTTTTTAAAATAAAATTTACATACACACACATACATACACACACAATTTTTGCTCGCATTATAGTATAAGTTTGCCAATGCAGAATTGTAAAACTGGAGCCTATTTTCTTTTTTTTTTTTTTTTTTAATAATTTGCATATAAATTTTATTTAGTAATCGTCTTGAAAAAATCTTTCATTTAATACATTATCGTTAAATAACTTTTTTTTTTTTTCCTTTAGTGCCCGATATGTTGATTTTTTATGATGTTCTTTCTACTTCTATGATTTTATAATGACACTTTCATTATCCAATTTCAGTGCGGCGCTAAAACGTAAATTCGGAGATTTTCTTTGGGATATTTTATTTAATTCTAGCGTCGGCACCAGTATAATGAAATTCAGGAAACTTTTTTTTTGTTGTTATTCGTATTCCTTATTATTATAAATACAACTCTTATTCTCAATCATAGTTTTTTATTAATGTTTAATTTATTTAGGTTACTTAAAAAATAAATTACAGTATTTTTTTTTTGGTAAATATAATCGCAGAGATTGAGAACCATTCAAAAAATGAAAAAAAAAAAAAATAGGAATATTTATGTTTCCGGAATTAGCTGAAGAGAAAACTGGGTTTTCCATTCTTTCGAAAGTTTTCACCATAAAAAGTGAGCCTTTTACAAAGATCGATATTTAAATATGAAATTTATTTGTACTTTTTATGTAACGAGACAAGATTACAGTTTTCATCTTTTATAGTTGCTATTTACTAGTAGTTCCTCTTCTTTATTTTGTAATATTCCAAACAGCATTCTTCTAAAAAAGCTTTTTATTTTACTCAATACTTATTATTGTTATTTTCGTCCAATACCTTGTGTTTTATTTTTGTATCGTAATGTTATACACTAAGACTGATAATTACAGCAAAATTGAAATTTCCCTGATTTTACAATTTACCAAATACAAACTCAAAGATGGGATTAAATTTAAAATCTTTTATCGGTTTTTGAAACACTTTAAATTAATATCTTAAATAATTAGTAATAGTATGTATAAAAAGTACGAATATTTAAAAAAATTAAGACCAAGCAATTAAGTCAAGCAATTTTTCTTGGGTGTGTGTGGGGGGGGGGAGGGGGGCGCCCCGATGGGTGCTCGCACGGGCGCTAAAATTTCCTTGGGCCGGCCCTGAAAACAAGTACCTATTATTAGAGTGTTTATAGTAATGGATACCCTATGTAGCTATGACTAAAAGCGTAATTTCAGTTAATGGTTATAGAACATAAAAAAAAAAAAAAAAAAAAAAAAAAAAAAAAAAAAAAAAAAAAATCCGCTTTAATTGAAAAGCTATGTGATTGCATTTAATTTTTAAGCTACAGTTAACAATATGTAACTAGAAATTTCTTTAAAAAAAAATAATTGCTTTTATTTGTAAAATTAAACTGAATATTTTTCTCATGACACTACCTTGGATGTTTTATAATCTAGGTTTTTATTAGCAATCTCAGTCAAAGCAGTCAGATAATAATCTTCAGGAGCGTATGAAAGGGAGGGGCTCCCATTCAAATGACGACTAAATCACTTGAGTTGTTAAAAATCTCTTGTTTTTTGCTTTGATTATTTATTCATCTCTGATTAAACATCTCCGTACATAAAAGATATACATATATGATTGCATTTATAGCTGGTAAATCTGCAGATCATTGCCATCAAATGTCAGACCTATATTTTTATTTTGAATAATTTTTTTTATTTAGTATTGCAAACGTTCATCCCGTAGTTTCATTTCTTTCATATTAGTATTACTAATTATTATAAGTAATATTTCAGGTAATTTAAGTCTTACGTGAAATACAACTAGTGGCGTTGATATCGCAGTACTTTTTTTTTGGGGGGGGGGGGGGGGGGGATTTTTTTTTCTTTTTTTTTAACTCTTTCCAACATAGTTGAAAAGTGTTTATGAATTCAGTTTGTCTGTCTGTCAGCACTCGTGTAAATATTCACAGATTACCATAAAATTGATATATCTTATTGGGATTTACTATGGCATGTTCACTATTGAAAAAGAAGTATGTAGTATTTACGCTTCATTTACAGGGACATCCAAAAAATTACATTACGGCCTATGGGGGAAAATTGTTTACAGTGTATTTAAATGATTTGAAATTTATGTATATCACTGAGATGTACTGCAAAGCACGTACTGTAGAACCAGATGTACATATAATTCATCGTTCATTTACAGGGACACACAAAAGAACTTTGCTACAATATGAAGAATAAATGTTGGAAGTACGCTTTCAGTTGTAGTACGTATTTAAAAATTTAACTTTTTTTTAATATTACTTGATGTGTATAAATTCGATATATCATATACAGGGCTACACAAAAGATCTCATTTCCATTTATTGATAGAAATTGCTAAATGGGAATTTTCAAATGCATTTAATTGAACTAACTATTTAGCATACTGTGCATTCATACAAATCTATAGATCATATTATAGGGTTGCCCAGAAAATTAGATATTTTTCTGACTATTGATGGTAACTGCAGAAAATTGGTTTTCAAATGCATTATACATTTTCTAAATTGTTTTTTAGACATCCTTCACATTAATAAACTAAATTTCTGTTCCAGTATTTTGAATGTGTTGGAAAGTGTTCATAATTGATGCTGAACGCATGATTTTTCTTTGTATTTTAATCAACAGAGATATGACCCCTCATCTCCTCCCCCCGGGTAGCGTTTCATTAATTTGATAACTGTAATTCTCTTGAATTCAGAATTATAAACCTTCTATCTAAAATAATTAAAATAATTATCTCACGATAGTGGCATTACCAACTGAATGAAAAAATTTTCCCATAAAAAAATTATTTATTGCTAATCCTAATTGTTCAATTTATTTAAAAATGCCTACCTGAGTCTCGAAATGATTTTAATGATTCATGTGTCAATAACTAAAACTTCTGATTAATATTGTTTTTAGTATGTTTTAAATTTAAGTAAAGCTAAATAAGCTGAATAAGTAAATAGTAAATTTGATGTTCTACTCCATCTAAAAAAATCTTTTTTTTTTTTCACACTTTTTGATAATATCAAATTTTAAAAAAAAGGGGGCTTGTTACAATGCCTCACATTATCTAAATTTAAAACTAATATAAAATTAAGTCGTCATATTTTTTTTTCTTTTTATAATGTAGCAAACTTCTATCTCAAATTTTACTATTTTATTAATTTTTTGTGTTAGTGTCCATTAGAAATATTATTTCTCTTATTACAATTACATTCTTCACAATGGGAAACATATCTGAGAAGTTGGATAATATTGTTGCTATATAATTATAATATTGAAAAATATGAAAAAAATATTACTATAATGATTAATTAAAAAAAAATATTTTTAAAGAAATTCCTTAAGGGTGTTCATTATTGCCACGTTTATCCTGTTTTAAGTATGTTCCAAATTTTATAAGGAAAATACACAAATAAGCACATGAGTTAAACATTTATACGTGGAAAAACTCACAATAACGAAAAAAAAAAAAAAAACACGTGCAAATGTTGACATAAAAATATCCACATATAATACGTTCTTATCGCCAAGATTTAAGCAATAAACGTCATTTCTGGCACACCTAAGATGTGGTAACCAGTGGACCAATCAGGTTATCCAGCCAGTGGGAGAAATAATCGCTCGTCTGTTTACCCCCCACCATGAGATCTTTCCAACGATACCATTCTCGTCAAAATTGCCGCATAATACTTCTTGCGCTTTTCTAGTAAGAAGCGAAGAGGGAAAGTTGACTGAGATCAGTACCCTATCGGTATATTCCCTGCTTCCCGAGGATAAACAGTATCTCTGGTCAAATGTAAATTGAAGGTCATAAGACATCACAGGTTTCCATTTAAAATTTTTATCTTTTAATCAGGTTTAGAACAGCTGACTGTTCCAATTTTCTGTTAACGTTGAAATTGGCTGAATATGTTATATTGAGGGATGTGAGATGCATGAGATTTTATTCATTCCAAGCAGCAATGCTTGCTTTCTTTGACGCTTGTATTAGTTGGGATTAAAAAAAATCCCATTTAGGTTGAGACGTTTAGATAAATTAGATTACAGTGTTTAATGTACAGTCGTGGAAAAAAAAAAGTAAACAGCCCGTACTATCTCCTCAACAAATTATCGTAGAAGAAAGTTACTGGTACCGAATGATTGGAAATAAAGTCTACTTTTAAATGATGTATGTAAAATTCGTTTAGGGGGCCATCTACATATTAAAACGAACCATAACTTTGTTTTTTTCAATAGCAATACCCAATTCTGACAGCATAAATGAACTCTACACCCTTTAATTAGCCTAAAAACGAATTTTTATGCAATTCGTACCATAAGTTTCCAAGAAATTAATTATTTTAAAACGAGCGTATTTTAAGAGCTGTATCTAAATTGAAGTTCCGTACTGGATTGTTAACCGAGAGAGCCCCTTCCTTGATCAAGGCACCTTAAGCGCCACTCAAGGAGTCAATGATGCGTGTTAGATTACGGGACAGCAGAATAAATTTCAAATTGCCTACTCGCTTCCATCATAGACGGCCCCTTAAACCATCATTTTGCCGTTTTTTAAGCATAATTTAAAAACTACTTGGAAGAAAAATGTGAAATTTTTGAATTTCCATAAAGCAGGACTTAATAAATCTAAATCCATCAAAAAAATTGTAGGTTGCAATTCATAATTTTTTCGAATATTAATTTCATAATTCATATCATAAAATTATAAAAATTGCAAATTCAGCTTATTTATGTTTGGGTATTACTACAAAAAAAATTAGCACATTAGGAGCATAATTTCGGGAGATATAAATAAAAACATGAAAATGTAATTTAACATTAGAAGCACTAAATTTTGAATGTTTATAATTCAAAAACTTATCATTCAAAGGAATTGAAATTTGGTGTCTAGGCATAGTTTGAACCGAAGCTTTGAAATATCTCGTTAAAATTGGGTATTGCCATTGAAAAAAATGAAGTTTGGATTCGTTTTAATATGTAGATGACCCCCTAAGAAAATTTTATATACATCATTTAAAAGTAGACTTTATTTCCAATCGTTCGGTACCAGTAACTTTCTTCTACGATGATTTGTTGAGGAGTTAGTAGGGGGTGTTTACTTTTTTTTTTTTTCCACGACTGTACATCTGTCAAAAATCTTTTTACGGAGATGTCTACAAACACTTTCTTTTCCATCATTAAACAGACTGAAACAAAATATGTTTATTAAATAATAATAATAAAAAGATCCCAACAGATTTAGAAAAACAAATTTATTCTGTGGAAAAAATATCAACAAAAACAAGATAAACAGAAAACAAAATTTCTAATATACAGGTTGTCCATAATTAAACGACCCTACTTTAAAGTTGTCTACAGACGAAACTATTAGATTATGCTATTAGATTATAAGACTGATATTGCAAATGTTAAAAATCTCATGAACCCAGGGTATTAAGAGAGCCCTGGGATTATATGTAGAGTGGAAATTTCTGGTTTGATCTATTTTTGATATGGACCAGTTGCACAACTGTTTATATTCAAACCATAGGTCTTGTTTGTTATAATCAAATGTGCTATAGCAAAGGAAAATATTAATAGCCCTTAAAAGATTCAAAACAGAACCCTTTATCGTCAGAAGTTTGTTCAACTGAAACATCTGGTTTAGGATATTGTAAATACTCAAAGTTGAATAAGTAGGATTTATCTACTAAGAATTTTATAAAAATTTTTGGTTTTTGGTTTTCAAAAGCCGAATGTCCGTGGAAAAAATATGCGCGCCAAAGTCTCGAGAAATTATCACATCTTTCTCTATTGCGCTTCACCAGCAGCTCGCATAAAACTGAATCGTAAGGCGGGCTCAGGCATTTGATTGCAAAAGTTAAGAAACGAGGAAAAGTGCGTGAAACGGGAAAATGAGAAATTTAAAATAGCGTGCGAATAAAAATAATAATTAAGAAAGTTATTTTATTCGCAATAAAATTGTCAATATTTTTATTTAAATTCTTCTTTTTCTTTCTTTTTTCTTTTTGGGAAGGGGGGGGGGGGAAGGGGTAAAATCAATTTATGGAATTACTATAAGTAATTCTGAAACGAAAGTTTCTATTTTAAGTTCATAATTCTGATGCAGTGTTTTACACAGCAATCTTAGCTGTTTTCCTATTCAAATTTTAACATGCTTTCACTCAAAACATCAGCTAATCAACACGGCAAGCTAATGTTTAACCTGCCATTCAGGTGCAAAAAAATCTGGGGGAAAACATTAATGTTGCAGCAAATTTTCTGCGATTCTTTGACGAAATTGTGCGTTTTTTCGTTATCCTATGATGAGATTCGCGTTTTTTCCGCGATCTTTTGACTAAATATGCGTTTTTTTTCGCGATCCTTTGACGAAATTGGCTATTTTCACTGCAAATGATTGACGAAATTGTTTTATCGGCGAACATTTGTCGAAATTCATGATATTTACGTCCGAATTTTCGAACTGATGACCGACTTTTTTATAATTTCTTCTAGCAATTTTTTTTTCTTCTAAATTTTAACAGTTGAAAAGCAGTCTGCAGACCTTCTCAAGAGTCTTTTTCCAAAGATATTTTTCCAAAGAAACTGTTTTAACAGAAGTTCATTATCACTATTAATACTACAAAACACAAAGACTGTCCTACACATCCTGAGATCGATTAAGACCAGTTCCGTCCCGGCACGAGTCTGCTGAAAAAAATTAAACTCGGAATCAGACATCTTGTAACTGTACGATGCCGATCTCTACGATGGACATGTTGCATTTCTGTATTGATGTTGTTAAACTCGCATCGGCTCGTCACGCACATTTATACTTCTCGAGAAAATATTCATTGAGAATGGCTCGTATTTTATCTGCTTCGCTTGAATTCTTATATCGGGCCGATAGGCCAGATTAATTTTTTTTATCGGCCCTGCCCGTTGAAAAAATTGTCCTTATTTTGCCGGCCCGGCCCGTTTGAAAATTCGCCTTCATTCCGCCGGCCCGGGTACGGGCCAAGCCCGGCCCGTGCAGACCTCTACTCCATTTCCAGTTGTGGGGAGAGATAACATTTTAAGGGTGCAACAGTTCCGCACTGATGTTCCGATAGTCTGCGGCCTTCATGATCTGTTCTATCACAATCACAGGTCCCAGAGATGCCCATGAGAATATTTCCCAAAGCTTAATATTGCCACCACCGGCCTTTTTATGGCCTGCTGAATAAGGGGGAGCAGCAGTTCGCTTGTAAGAAGGCGTACTTTGACACAGTCATCGACGGATTGAAGAATGAATCGTGATTCATCTGACCAGGCAGTTCTCTCCACGGTCCGGTCACAATTTTCCTGGGCCTAGTGTAAGAGTAGTGGACGATGATGCTTGGTCAACAGAGGCACATGAGTGGGTCGTTTGCTGCATAGCATTATATCAAACAGTGCCAGCTGAACTGTGTGTTCTGGAATAATTCTACTTGGACCTGTATTGTATTGGGCTGTCAGCTGAGCCAGTGTCTATCACCGATTTTGTATTACCAAGTGGTGGAGTCTCCGACGTCTTTTTTCTTTGATAACGCGTCGACGTCCAACGCCATCGTGTATGCTGATGGTTTCATCGTAATTAATGAACTTTCCATAAGTACTAACAACGATATACTCGAACAACCCACGAGTCGAACAGTTTCGGAGATACTCGTTCTGAGCCATCGGGCCATTGATTTCTGCCCTCTATCAAGGTCTCTTAGATCAGCAACCTTTCCCATCATAGGCAGAAGTAAGAGCCCAAATGATTCCTCATACTCCCTAGCAGTAGTTAAATACCATTCCCAACTGATTACATGCCCTCCACTTCAACCAAGCAAGTTCATTGTAAAATGTGGGGATGGTTATAACGTTTTGGTTCTTCGGTGTAGTTACAATTTACTTTTTCAGCTCACTTAGAAATATTTGAAGCTAATTTGTGGTAGCCTGTGATCTGCATTTTACAAATTTTGACTTTTACAACCATTTATCTGCAGATTATTGGCAGGAATTATGACATAGAAATCTTGGATGATTTGTTGTAAAAGAAATGAAACTGGAGATAACTGTTTATAATAACAGTGATAAACAATAAGTGTATTTTTTTTAAATAACTAAATCAAAAACTTATTTATATTTTAACATCAGTATTTCATTTTTTAAAAACCTATCTTATATAATGGAAAACTGCTATGGAGAATAAAACTTTTTCAAGCAGCAAAATACGAGGAAAAAGTACTAGTGGAAAAAAAAGTCATATTTAGATAGTTTATACAAGATAATTATAGCTTTTATAAGCACAGTAAAACTTGGCAAAGTGAAATACCCTGTCTATTACACAATCATGTCTTAACCCTCTCGTTCACCTAGACCTCATAAGCTCTCTTTTAACTTAAATGATAAAATATAGCGATTTAAAATTGGATTTTACCTAATTTCATTTTGAGTGACATCTTTTAAATGACCAGAGCTATGCATGGTATAAATATATATAATTTGCAATAAACATACATTTAACATCTGAATTTAAAAGACTAAAAAAAATAAAGCAAGATAGACTTGAATACGCATTAAGATAAAATTTTTAAAAGATTAAAAACATTTCAACTGCATATAGCATAGGTTTCGCCAACAACTGCAAGGGTTCATCAGTAGAGAACAGATTAACCATTGTAAAATAAACAACAAGTCAAATCAAGTATAGTTAAAGCTCAAGTTATTTTTTCAAAAACAGACTATTCACCAGGAATGGAAGAGGTTTCATTCAGAGCCAACGATCGTATCCGGGTAAACCGGCCTTCTAGGAACAATCTACCATGATTCGTAATCCTCCCTACCAATACTTCCTACTTCCTGATTTTAAAATGGAAGCGTTCGCAAATTACGGGGTGTGATCCATTTCAAGTGAATGCTGCACAATTTTAGAATTTTGTTTATTGTTTTTGAATGCCCAAATAATATGTTCTTTTAGACGAATTTCCATCGATCTACCTGTTTCGCCAATGTAAATGCTATCGCAATCTTTACAAGGAATAACATAAACAAGACCGATTAATTTTGACTTATATTTAAATTTATGCTTATATAATGTATATTTATAAACAATCTAAAACAGCAACTGAATTATGACAATTCAAAAAAGGATTTTTCTTCCTTCACTAATTTTTTGTACACTTTGTTAGCAAAAGGATTAAAGGAAAATTTTCAGGATCCAGATTAAAAGAACACAATAGGCTTTCAATAGATGGTGTACCTGCTTCGTCAGACCTTTTTTTTTTTTTTTTTATGACAAAACATATCCTAGACTAGGGATGCACAACCGGTGGCCCGCGAATTTCGTCAATTTATAACTGGAAAAAATCGCAATTTTTGCCCATAGGTCGCAGGAAAAAATCGGGAATTTCGTCAATTTTTCGCAGGAAAAAATTGCAAATTCCGTCAGTCAGTTAAAAATCGCGAATTTCGTTTATTCGCCGGCCGATACCATAGATATCAGCATACGAAATTCCAAGTTCCGAATCTCCAGAGGTGATTCTGAGTGAAAAAAAAATCTCAAATTTACAGCGAATTTTCTGAAAGGTTACATCAGAGGGGGAAGGTGGGGAGAATCGCTTACCGGCACTAACTATGCGTTTTTTCCACGGCCCTTTGACGAAATTCGCGTTTTCCAACGATGCTTTAACGAAACTAACATTTTTTTCTGTGATCCTTTGACTAAATTTCCGGGTTCTTTTGTCGAAATTTGCTTTTTTTTTTTTTTTTTACGAAATTTGCGGGAGTTTTTTCGCGGTTTTTTTTTTTTTTTTTTTTTTTTTTTTGACGAAATTTGCGTAAGCTTTTTTGCGATGTTTTGATGAAATTTGCTTTTTTCATGATCTTTTGACGAAATTTGCTTTTTTGCGATCTTTTGACGAAATGAACGTTTTTTGCGACCCTTTGAT
This sequence comes from Maratus speciosus, assembly GCA_963932465.1. Lineage (NCBI taxonomy): Eukaryota > Metazoa > Arthropoda > Arachnida > Araneae > Salticidae > Maratus > Maratus speciosus. Next base: position 275,100,386 of record OZ010790.1, on the reverse strand, counting down.
GAAATTTGCGTTTTTTTTTTTGTTGTTTTTTTGGCGATCTTTTGATGAAATTTGCGTTTTTTTTCGCTATCATTTCGAGGAATTTGTGTGTGTGTGTGTGGGGGGGGGGGGGGGGAATCGAGATTCTTTCGCGAATTTCATGTTTTTTCGAGGTCCTTTGACGAAATTTGCGTTTTCCCCGCGACCCTTTAACGAAATTGGCGATTTTTTTTTTCTGCGAACATTTGACAAAATTGATTTTTTTCGGTAATGGTAAATGACAAATGATAATTTGTCGAAATTTATGATATTTTTCTGTGATGATTTTTATGTCCGAACTCTCGGAATCATGACGGATTTTTTTTAAATTTTCGGAACCGAATGCCTTAAATTAGAGGTCTCTATGGGCCGAAATTTCCAGGCCCGGCTCAAAATAATATATATTGACCCGGTCCGGTATAAAAGCTAAAAGTTCGGCCCGAGCCCGAGTGAATTTCTACAAAACATTGATTTTTACGTCGATTTGGTTAAAAATTTGCCTCGTACGAGGAGATCTAATCAAAAATTCTTAATTTTTTTTTTTTCATGTTTATAATCTTCCTTTTTCTAGAAGTGCTGCAGCGTGCGATATTTATTTTTTAAATAAATCTCTATTTGTTGTGTGTAAGTGTTTCAGTTATCATTAATATTAATATTGTTAATCCATATTCCATGTATTGAAGTGTTGAAAATCAGAAAAATGCTATACAGTAAAATCTTCTAAGATGGAGTTGCATAGGGAAGAAAAAAAAATGTGTTATAGACAATTTCCCATCTTAGCAAGTGTAAATGTATTATATATTCTTTTCTTATGTTTTGATATATTCATTTTGGATCAACGCATTTTTCAGTTTAAGACAAAATTCGTCACAAGCAGGTTCTTTTTCACACTTTTCACTATATTTTAATTTAGCCATATTTTAATTAGCTTACAAATCTACTATTCTTTAAAAAATAATAATAATAATAATGTTTAATTGTAGAATGATGGCGATTTAAAAATGTATGCATTTTTGCAAAGATTTTTTGGTTCAGGTCTCATTTTACTGACCTTTGAACTGACCAGGCGCAGGCCACGCCGAGACAATGATTTTCATACGGGCAGGATAAAAACCAGGACTGGAAATTTTGGGGCGTGAAGACTAGGAAGAATGAAACCAGTCCCGGCTCTGTACGGAAAAAATAAGTTAAGGCACGGCCTGATACTTCAGGAAAAAAGTAAGGCCCGAACCCGGCCAGAGTGCCGTGAAGGGAAATAGGGCCGAGCCCAGCCCGTGCAGATCTTTACCTTAAATTTTCGGAAAATTCGGAACAGAATCACTCCTGCGTATCTCGTCAGTCACTAATAGAAAAATAATTCGAATTTCATTTATCGGGCACGAAAAAATCAGAAATTTTGTCGATCATGCAAGGAAAAATCACGAGTTTCATCGTTCGGGCGAATAAAAAAATAGCGAGTTTCTTCGTTCAGGTACGGGAAAAAAACGCAAGTTCTGTCGATCGAGCTCGGAAAAAATCACAAATTTTCTTGATCGGGCACGGAATAATCACGAATTTTGCCGATCAGGCACGGTAAAATCACAAATTTCATTGATCGGCCAGAAAAAAATCGCAAAATTTATCGATGAAGCACAGAAAATCGAAAGTAGGAAAGATCGTAAGTTTCGTTGGTCGGACACGAAAAAATCGCGAATTTCATTGATCAGGCACTGAAAAATCGTGAAATTTGGAGATCAAGCTCGAAAAAATTGAAAATTTCGTTGATCGGGCATGGAAATAATCACAAATTTCATAGGCGTAACCAGGGGGGGTGCCCTGGGTGCCCGGGCACCCCCCCGTTTGCGCAGACTCAAGCACAATTATTTTAAAAAATAGAAATCTACAAAAGAAAAAAAGAAATGAAAGCAGAGTTTAATTAGTTTAGCAAATTAGCTTAGTTCAGAAAACTAACAGCCTAAGTTTAGAAATGTGATAAAAAAAGAAACCCACGTTCTTTTTCTTTCTTTTTTTAAGAAATTATGTTGTTTATCTTTTTTTAAACTAGAATATTTACATGAATCTGTATTAGTCATAGTAAGTCAAAAAGGTGGCTATATAATCCCACTTTGAAGTCTTTTGTTTGGGGGAGATTTTTTGTAACATCGTTCTTTCTATTTCATGTTTCTGCAATTTCATGAGAAACTAAGGCTGTTCTCAACTGCTCTCTGCTCAACAAGCACAAAACGTTCTGACACATTTACAAATTCATTTTTTAACGGAAAGATATAAAATTGGAAAGCCTGACAAGGGAAGCGATTTGGAATCGAACTGTGTTTTCCATTTTTTGATCAATCAATTATGTATTGAGTTATAAGCGATTTGGATCTCGTGACAAGCACGTTTTTCGCCCTTTCTTGATTGCTCTTTCTTCTTCCGCACGGAAATTCGGTTCAAAACGCCCACTTTGACACTATTTTCTGAAAGATCTATTGCGTTTGCAAAAAAAAAACGAAAAAAAAAACAGCTCGATGACATAGTTTCTGAACAATAACACAAGCTAGATTCATGCGTTTCCGAACAAAAATAAATTAAAACTTATGTCACAAAGTTACCCTTTTGGATTTGAGTCTTAACGCAAGTTCTTGACGAGGATTGGAACTATTTGTCTCTTTGTTTTCCTGTATGTTTTTGTAGGGTTACAGTCTTTCAAGTCAATATAGTAATTTTTTTCCTCTGAAAATTTTTATACGATTTTTAAAGTTTCTTCTCGTTTCGCGGTGTTCTTTAGAAAGTAAAAAAAGGGAACCCGGTTTCAATCTTTTAGTCCAGTGCAGTAAATTTTGACTAAATTCGTGATTTTATTCTGCGATCATTTCATGATATTTACAATTTTTTCAGAAAATCGTTTGACGAAATCTACGCGATTTTTTGTAGAAATCCGCACTTTTCACCGCTAACCTTTGACAAAATTCGTATTTTTTACCGCAATCCTTTGACGAAATTCGCATTTTTTACCGCGATATTTTAACGAAATTGGCATTTCTTTAGCACCATCCTTTGATGAAATTCGCGTTCTCTTTCTACGATCTTTTGACGAAATTCGTTTTTGATTTCTGCGATCCTTTGACGAAATTCTCGCTTTTACCGCGATCCTTTGGTGAAATTTATTTTCTGTTGCGGCCGATTGACGAAACTGATTTTTTTACAGGGGCCATTTGTCGAAATTCACGATAGTTTTGCACAACCGATTGGTAAAATCCTCGATATCTTTCCGTACCAAATAACAAAATTCTGTACTCTTTTCCGCGACATTTTGACTAAATTTGCGAAAAATCTTCGTCAATCGTTTATCGAAATTTGTAATTTTTTGCGCAATCTTTTGACGAAATTCGCGATTATTTTCTGCACTCTTATTGAAATTCCCGATATTTTTCCACGATCGTTTGAAGAAATTCTCAATTTTTTTCCGGGCCGACTCACGAATTGACTTTGAAAAATTCCATAAAAGAAATAAAAATCGCGGATTTAAAATTTTTTTTTAAATACTCACTGAAGTATCACTGGTCTGTGAAAGAATTTGGAGAAGGGAAATACTGCACAGCATTTTTTTTATTACGCGGGACTTTACTTTTCTGTGTGTCTTTCCTTTTTCTCGCGCGTTCCCGTTCGTTATTTCAAACCCTATCCCTCAAAGAAAAGTTCATGACTAGTTTAATTTCGTTTTTTTTTTCTTAACGAACGTAGAATTAAACGATTCTAGGATTCAGGTGGAGACTGCCTTCGGCAACGTACTCCCGCGCAAGCTACGACCTCTTCTGTTTCGAAAGAAGAGAATCTTGAATTATTGCGTTTTTTATTTCGAGTCAAATTATATTTTCAGCTGCCTTATAAGAACTGATTCGACATTCTCCCAATTCGAATGTAATCACGGCAATTACAAAAATTGCCGGGGAGTTTTTTCTGTTTAAAAAAATGTAAAAAAAATCGCATTAAAAATTCGGAAAAGTTTAAAAAACTACTGGGAACGAAATTAACTAATTGGGTAAAAGATTTAAACCGGATTCCTTTTAGGAATGAAAAACAAAATCACCACGAAATCTAAAAATAACATTAAAAAATAGTTAAAAATTGAAAAATCGCTGTAAGAATCTCGAAAACACTTTATTGAAAAGAAGACAAAGTTTATACTGGATAAAATATTGAAACAGGATTCTTTTTTACTAATTTAGAAAAAAAATGCCGCAAAATGCGAAAAAAATCGCACAAAACATTAATTGAAAAATTCCAGAAATTGTCTTCGATATGCACGACTTCAGGCATACAGGTCCTGTTAAATCTTACGACTGCGTGGGTTGCATTGTTTTTACAGAATTCAGCACTCGCGCATACACACACACAGACAGACAAGCACCCATCTTTATTATTACAGTCGCATCATGATAGTATAATTTTTATCTTGATAAAATTTAGTGTATATTATCATGATCTACTTAATATATTCGACACATTTTGTAGTGAAAACATGAATTACCGTAATTCCCGGTCTATAATCCACGGATCAAACAATTACGTTCGAACCCAGAAATCTTGTTCCATAAAACGTAACTTGATAAATCGTAATAAATATTTAACTTCGATAATGAAATAAAATTTGTGGATCGAAACATGATTGTTTGATCCACGGATTATAGGCAGGAAATTACGATATTAATGAATATTATTATTTATAATAATAAAATAATTATTTGTATAGACTTTCCTCCAAAATGTCTTGGGTCCCTCCGGTGACCCCTAAGAAGTCATGGAGTCACATTCTGAAAAACTTTCGTGCGTATGTACTGGTGTACCGCATGTATTATCTGAGATTTATCATCCCACAAAATTTCATCTACAACACTTTGACTGAGATAATTTTAGATCTCATGCAGTATTCCCCTGTGCCTATAGAAGTTTCCAGCATGATTAAAGACCTTTTTTATTCTTTATAAGATGTTAGGGTGCCAAAAGATTTTACACTTGTGACTGCTCTTAGTCACTGTCTTATGTCGCTGCTGCAAGGAGATTTACATATTCTTTTTTTTCTTTTTTACCATTAGCTCTAGTTTTGATGCTTTGAATCCCTTCTCCTCCCTCCTCACGCAAACAAAAATCGCATTTGAGCCCTTATTAAAAGAAATGCCACACAACTATACCTTCTAAGATGAAAACCTGTCTAAAGCGTAAATTTGACTGGTTTTATGAGGTACCGTTTTAGTAGGTTTTACCATATAAGATATTGTTTGTATCCAACATGTTCAGGTTAAGAAATCTGGGCACCCCCTTGTTCAGAAGGCTGGTTACGCCTATGAATTTCGTTGGTCAGGCGCGGAAAAATCGTAAATTTCGTTGATTGGGCGCTGAAAAATTGCAAATTTCGTTGATCGGGCGCTGATAAATCACAAATTTGGTTGATTGGGCGCGAAATAACGGCAAATTTCGTTGATCGGGTACAGGAAAATCGTGAATTTTGTCGATGAGGCGCTGAAAAATTGCAAATTTTGTTGATCGGCTACCAGAAAATCGTGAGATTCGTCGGTTTATCGCGAGGAAAAAACGCGAATTTCGTCAGTGAGTTAAGAATTGCGAATTTCGTTGATCGGGCGCGGAAGAATTGCGAATTTCGTTGATTGGGTGCAGGAAAAATCGTGAATTTTGTCGATTAGGCTTGGATAAATCTCGTTGATCATCTGCGGGAAATTTTGCAAATTTCGTCAGAGTCAGTTAAAAATCTCGAATTTCGTTGATCGGGTGCTGAAAAATCGTTAATTTTGTCGATCAGGCGCAGAAAAATAGTAAATTTCGTCTATCGGCACGGTAAAATCGCATGTTTTGTCGATCGATTTCGTTGATCGGCTCCTCCTACCCTCTTCGTTCATAAAGTTCACAATTTTTTTTTCGGCACTAGCCACTTTTATTCCTATGTTTGTTTTTAGTATTTTTAATAAAGCAAAATTTACTCACCCGAATAAAGTCATGGATTATTACCACACTTTGAAAATAATCCTTGCTATATCTCTCTTATATATACAAACGTAAACTGTTGATATACCCTTGCCAACTACATTGTATACTTTGACTACATAGGGGAGCCTAGAGGGGTAAATCCCCCACCCCCTCTGAAACCATGTTTTTTATCTGATTATAGGCCACAGATCACCTCCCTGAAATAGAATTCTCTCTGTTTTACTGATGTGGCCCTTCACTTAAAAAGGGTGCGCCAGGTGGCGCCACGTGTTAGGCCAACAATGTAAACAAACACAAACGCACGTGTTACCCATGAAAACAATATTTTAATCGATATAAACCGATTGTTGGACAAAGTAAACCAACAGAATGTAAACAACAATGTGTCCATATCCTAGACATTTAATTTACTTGCAAAATTATGTTTTGAAAAAATTATTATTAATATAATTAATTTTCAGATAAAAACATGTATAATAATCACTTATAAATAATTTTGCAGTTGTCAAATGCAATAATGTAGTTGCATTTGATGACTAACGACTGCTAATTCCGAACACTGCCACTGCGAACGACGCCAGTAGCGTATGTAACAGCAATGAATTTTCAACTATACCAAACAGGACAGGAGTAGGAGTTGCTTTTCTGAACTCTCATACATACATTATTCTTAGAAAACATTATTTTAATTCTCACAAACAGAAGAAGAATTCAGGGATTAATTTTTTTTCCCTCACCATAGGCACAGCATCATGGGAGGGAGAGACTAGAGATGGAATGCTTGGAAAAAACTCTGAACTTTTGGGGGAAAAAACAGTTTATTTCAGAAGAATAATGTAGTAAAAATTTTATAATTGCTACATTTTGATACTTTTATTTATATTTTTTCATGTTTAGCGTCCCACATGAAAACATTAACATGGAAAACCCTATCTGTAAGCAGGGATCTGTTTAGAAAGAACTTGAGACCCTTAAAGGATCCTTCACAATTTTTTCCTCTTAAAAAATATGCCCCTTAACAAAATTCTTTCTTTTAAAAATAGACATTTCAGAAATTTTTTTAATCTCTAAATTGAATCCTTCACAAGTGTAATGATTTTAGAATAAAAAATAAAAAAAAAACTTGCATAATAACAGAAATCCCCCAATGAATCTATTATCTGGTGCTGTATAGGTACAGAGGACCATCTCAATAATGTCTAAATAAGAACTTAAATTAGTATAATAATTTCTAATAAACAAAATTCTAATTACATTTTTTACAAATATATACAAAAGTTCGTAATTTCGCTAAAACAGGATCGTGCAAAGGAAAAAAAAAAAAAAAAAAAAAAAAAAAACGCAAATCCCTGGTAAAATAGTTAAATGCAACTTCTCTTGTTAAGAATAAAAGTTTATGTGCAAAATTATTTCAATATACCAATTAATGATAATAATAAGGGTGGAAATTTTAATGTAAAATTTGAAACATACATTTATTTTTATTCGTATAGCTGTAATTTTTCACTATTATTAGAAAAAATTCTTTTCATAATAGCATGCAGTTAAAATTATTTATTTTCTTTCTTTTCCTGAAATATATACTATTCTTAGATTTGTCTAACTGTATTTTTACTTTCTTCTATCTTTACAAGAAGAAAGTATTGGATTCATGAAAATTTTCGAATTCCGGTTTTCGACGGATTTACATGTTTTAGAGGTCAGAGAACCCGAAAAACATGTTTTTACAAAATGTCTGTCTGTCTGTGTGTGACACAAATTTTGTGGGCGCTCTATCTCAAGAACTAATGCACAGAATTTAATAAAAATTCATATTGAGTTAGTCCCTGATACAAATTGATGCTGATTAGTTTTGCAAGATGATGCAAATCGCTCAACAGGTGGCGCTGCTATGCTGCATTTTTTATGATTTCCGAAATGGCTCTATCTCAAGAACTAATGCACAGATTTTCATGAAACTTCAGATTCAATTAGTCCTTGATATGACTTGATGCTGATTACGTGTTGGTGTAAATCGCTCAACAGGTGGCGCTGCTACGCTGCCTTTTTTACGATTTCCGCAATGGCTCTATCTCAAGAACTAATGCACGGATTTTCATCAAACTTCAGATTTAGTTAGCCCTTGATATGACTTGATGCGGATTACGTGTTGGTGTAAATCGCTCAACAGGTGGCGCTGATGTGCTGCATTTTGCACAATTCCTGCAAAAGCTCTATCTCAAAAACTAGTGCACGAATTTTCATCTAACTTCAGATTTAGTTAGATGTTAACACAAGTTGTTGCTGATTAGGATTTGGTGTTAATCGTCTAATAGGTGGCGCTGCTATGCTGGCATTTTCATGATTTTCGCAATAACTCTATCTCAAAAACTAATGCATGGATTTTCCCCAAACTTCAGATTCAGTTAGACTTTGACGTAAGTGGTTGCTTGGTAGTTTTGTTTAACATAGGTTTTGGTGTAAAGCACCCAATAGGTGGGGCTGCTATGCTGAATTTTGCTGCATTTACACGATTTCTTAGATAGCCATATCTCAAGAACTAATGCACGGAATTTCATATCTATAGAATCCTCATGATGGGCATAGATGCCGTTTAATTTTGGTAGTGTGATAGCGAATTTTCAAGTATTAACATGCATGAGATAGAAGAAAGTTTTGGGATTGGTATATCCGACTAGTTTTAAAATATAAATTTATACAAACAAACTGTGCAAAGAAAATGTAAACAAATTTCTGTGATAAATTTAGTGGAAAACAACTTTTAAATATATGGAAAAATCCACCTGTTTTAAATGTTAAAAATATTACGACTTTCAATATTAAGAATCTAAAACTTATAGTTTGGGTTTAGACTGGAAAGCTGTACCAAGACTAAAATACACAGGAAATGGAAATTATAATTGCAAGAGAGAGAAAAGTAATATTGTAAAATAATAGGTACCAATTTTAAAACAATAGGAGATTTGAAAATGATAATTGTATTTATAATAATACCAGAACTACTATAATTTGTTTAAAAACTGGCATCATTTATATATTTGAAAATCAGTACTATGTATATGGATGCACAATTCAGTTTAAAATTGCTTTCAAACTGCAATGATATTGGTTGAAACTGAAGATTTTTTTATTTGTTGTTTTTTAAATTAACTCTACTGACAGGGTTTAATTTGCGCCGGAGCCCAGCTCCAGTACTTCTCAATTTTTAGTAAATATTTAAATATTGGTGGGGATTTACCGAAGCTGTTAAAAACAGGGCTCTGAAGCCCAGTGCAATAGCACTTCTGAAAAAACCGAAGCTTAAATTACCTTTTCCTTTCCTTCCCATATCCAAGCTTTTGCATTCTTTTGTACAAAAACGCTTATATGTGATGTAATGTGTCGCATACGTAGGAGATGGAGATAAAATGGACCCAATTTTTATATCAGTTTTTGGGCTTGAACTGACTCGAACTCAATCTGTATTACATTTAAAATTTTATTTATTCATGTATAAAAAAAAAAAACTTTTCCTCCTTAGAAATTACGTATTACGTAATTACCTATATTCCATTCCAAATCATTTTAATCAGAATGAAGGGAAAACAGAAATCGTGTTTTTCTATTTCAAATTTATATCGGCGACGTGTTGATACGGCACCATTCAAGAGACTGAACAATGAATTTGCTTTCAGTTCGATCTTCTTTTGTGCCAGCAGGGTAATTTTTTATTGGCTGATTTTTTTATTTAGATATCTAACCTGAAAAGAATATTTTCTGTTTTAGCCAATGAGCATCAGTTTGAAGTTTTTTTTTTGTTTGAGGTTTTTTGTCTTCTATTGCGTACGAGTATAAAAATCACATGCAGTGACCCGGAGCCGAACAATTTTTGATGCTCCAGCTCCAGCTCCGCTCCTAGAGAAAATACTGTGGCTCCAGCTCCGGCTCCAACTCGGCTCCGACTTCGCGCTTTTGAGTTGCAGATTTTAATTTACACGTTTAATTTTTTGCTCACAAATATTTTCTACCTTCATTAAAGATCTGACAAAATGCATTTTTCTTCTCATCAAACTTGAAATGCTTGTTCAGAAAATATGACATCTTTTAGCTTTTGCTTTTAAAATAGAAAGTTTGGTGGAATTTTAAACACAAAAATCTTAAATTTCTTCTACACTTTTCAAACAGCCAAAATTGTACAACTACACATGTAAACAACAGGCGTCCATATTTGTTTTCAAATAGTGTTGTCACCGACACTGGTTATCAAAAATTAAGGAAAAGCCGCAAAATGCTAATTTTTAAATACGCGAATACTCAAAAGGAAGTAATATAATTTGAATAATTACTATCTCAGCAGACTAGCTAGTCCATGTAACATCTCATTCAGGTCACACATGGTCACAAGAGTCACAGTCACTACGGCGAAACAAAAAATAGGAAATTCCATACGTCTCTTTTATGGGTCTCAAATGACTACTATATGCGACTCCACTGACAGGTCACTGTGACTGCTGCTTTGTGACGAGTCACCAGGTGACTTTGCAATGTCATTTCATTGAAACTCTCGTGTGACTCTCATCTGGAGATTCAATTTCAAAGTCATTGTGCATGTTGCATTATGATAAATCACCAAATAATGTCACATTAAAGTCACATGGTGACTTTCTGTCACATGACTTTGTCAAATGGTGACAGAGACCCTACTGTGAAGTCACCACTGTGAAAAGTGGTGAAAAGTCACCATGTGACTTTAATTTGACATTATTTGGGGATTTATCATAATGCAACGTTCACAATGACTTTGAAATTGAGTCTCCAGATGAGAGTCACACGAGAGTCTCAATGAAATGACAAAGTCACCTGGTGACTCGCCACAAAGCAGCTGTCACAGTGACCTGTCAGTGGAGTCACATATAGCAGTCATTTGAGACTCAAATTAAGAGACGTATGGAATTTCCTATTTTTTGCTTCGCCGTAGTGACTGTGACTCTTGTGACCATGTGTGACCTGAATGAGATGTTATATGGACTAGCTGTTCTGCAGGAATAGTAATTATTCGAATTATATTACTTCCTTTTGAGTATTCCCGTATTTAAAAATTGGCATTTTGTGACTTTTCCTTAATTTTTGATAACCAGTGTAGTTCAAGTAGAAAGTAGAAGTAAAGTAGTGTTACCATGTTTTGAGAAGGCTTCCTTCTCTAATAATAATAAAACCCTAAAAAATGATATAATTAAAATACTGAATAATGATGTAATTAAAATATTTTAAGCCTAGAAATTTAAAAGACTGAAAAAAAAAAAAAAGATTTAAAAGAATATTAAAAACTAAAGGAGCCCTGGAGCTGGGGAAAATTTAGAGCTCCAGCTCCAGGGAAAACACAGCTCCGGAGAGCTCCGGCTCCGGGCTCCAGCTCCGGGTCCCTGATCACATGAGTGATTTTTCAATTTGATGATTATCATGAACGGTACCCATGCTACGACTCTGCTCTGCACCTTTACAAAGTCACTTTCATTTGTAAGTAGATATAACTGTCATGTATTGTTATTCTGATAGAAAGCAATCGAGCAGTGTTTCCCTTAAGCATGGATTCTTTCTGATAACGATTTCAAATTTTTAATTTAATCTGAATTTCACTGACTCACCACAAAAGATTGTTATGTGGAAGGAATCGATTATAGTTTAAGATATGCACCTTTTATAGGAAATTGTAAAACATTATTCCATTCTTCAGCATATAAATATTAATTTCCGTAAATTTCATTCATTCTTTTCTTTAAAATGCATAGTTGCAATCTATCCCTTTTTTTGTGTTAACACTATTTCCTAATCATAATCCTTAATACCACATTTAATACCAGAATTCTAAAATTAATTAACATTAAAATTGGGCAAAGATTACTATGCAGAAAGAGTGATAACTAAAATGTGGAATAGTTGACAGTTAAGTATATGCTGATAGATGTTTAAAATTTTTATTTTGCTAAAAAAAAAAAAATGCTTTGAATTTTGCAAATAATGTACGAAACATAAATATGCAGATTGGAGTGGCAGGGGGGGGGAGGGGAGGAGGGAACAGTATGGTTGTTGTACCGGTACCACAGAATGTTAGGGCTCCGGTACATTTTTTGTTAGAAATTAAGCCCTGTCTACTGATATAATTAAACAAATGCAACTGAAAGTCATTTCAACAGACACAACATTTATATCAAGCACTGGTGTTAAATTAAGCAAGAACAGCTACTGTCAAAATTCTGAGGCTGAAGGGATGAATCTTTAAGAGCTGGTTATTTTCTCACTCTCTCTCAGTTAAAGGGGGGGGGGGGGATTTAATGTGCATAAATATTGAAAAAGTTTATTATTTTATATTTTTAAAGAAAATATAACTTATTTTTAAGAAACATTAGTGAGTAATCTTTTGTTCCGAAATTTCCAGAAAAAAACTGAAAAAAAAAAAACGTTTTTTTTCCACCACTTCAAAATTTTCGGAAAATGTACATCTCTAGGAGGAGGAGGGACACTTTTCTTTAACTTCCTGAATACAAAATTTCACAAAATGATATAGTCAGTTGAGAGAATATGCCTTCTATTGAACTGAAATCTAAATGACAAACTTTTATTTTCATTTTTTATGGGCCATTTTTTATATATTTTTTATTATCATTATTATTAAATTTTGACTAAATTCGTGATTTTATTCTGCGATCATTTCATGATATTTACAATTTTTTCAGAAAATCGTTTGACGAAATCTACGCGATTTTTTGTAGAAATCCGCACTTTTCACCGCTAACCTTTGACAAAATTCGTATTTTTTACCGCAATCCTTTGACGAAATTCGCATTTTTTACCGCGATATTTTAACGAAATTGGCATTTCTTTAGCACCATCCTTTGATGAAATTCGCGTTCTCTTTCTACGATCTTTTGACGAAATTCGTTTTTGATTTCTGCGATCCTTTGACGAAATTCTCGCTTTTACCGCGATCCTTTGGTGAAATTTATTTTCTGTTGCGGCCGATTGACGAAACTGATTTTTTTACAGGGGCCATTTGTCGAAATTCACGATAGTTTTGCACAACCGATTGGTAAAATCCTCGATATCTTTCCGTACCAAATAACAAAATTCTGTACTCTTTTCCGCGACATTTTGACTAAATTTGCGAAAAATCTTCGTCAATCGTTTATCGAAATTTGTAATTTTTTGCGCAATCTTTTGACGAAATTCGCGATTATTTTCTGCACTCTTATTGAAATTCCCGATATTTTTCCACGATCGTTTGAAGAAATTCTCAATTTTTTTCCGGGCCGACTCACGAATTGACTTTGAAAAATTCCATAAAAGAAATAAAAATCGCGGATTTAAAATTTTTTTTTAAATACTCACTGAAGTATCACTGGTCTGTGAAAGAATTTGGAGAAGGGAAATACTGCACAGCATTTTTTTTATTACGCGGGACTTTACTTTTCTGTGTGTCTTTCCTTTTTCTCGCGCGTTCCCGTTCGTTATTTCAAACCCTATCCCTCAAAGAAAAGTTCATGACTAGTTTAATTTCGTTTTTTTTTTTCTTAACGAACGTAGAATTAAACGATTCTAGGATTCAGGTGGAGACTGCCTTCGGCAACGTACTCCCGCGCAAGCTACGACCTCTTCTGTTTCGAAAGAAGAGAATCTTGAATTATTGCGTTTTTTATTTCGAGTCAAATTATATTTTCAGCTGCCTTATAAGAACTGATTCGACATTCTCCCAATTCGAATGTAATCACGGCAATTACAAAAATTGCCGGGGAGTTTTTTCTGTTTAAAAAAATGTAAAAAAAATCGCATTAAAAATTCGGAAAAGTTTAAAAAACTACTGGGAACGAAATTAACTAATTGGGTAAAAGATTTAAACCGGATTCCTTTTAGGAATGAAAAACAAAATCACCACGAAATCTAAAAATAACATTAAAAAATAGTTAAAAATTGAAAAATCGCTGTAAGAATCTCGAAAACACTTTATTGAAAAGAAGACAAAGTTTATACTGGATAAAATATTGAAACAGGATTCTTTTTTACTAATTTAGAAAAAAAATGCCGCAAAATGCGAAAAAAATCGCACAAAACATTAATTGAAAAATTCCAGAAATTGTCTTCGATATGCACGACTTCAGGCATACAGGTCCTGTTAAATCTTACGACTGCGTGGGTTGCATTGTTTTTACAGAATTCAGCACTCGCGCATACACACACACAGACAGACAAGCACCCATCTTTATTATTACAGTCGCATCATGATAGTATAATTTTTATCTTGATAAAATTTAGTGTATATTATCATGATCTACTTAATATATTCGACACATTTTGTAGTGAAAACATGAATTACCGTAATTCCCGGTCTATAATCCACGGATCAAACAATTACGTTCGAACCCAGAAATCTTGTTCCATAAAACGTAACTTGATAAATCGTAATAAATATTTAACTTCGATAATGAAATAAAATTTGTGGATCGAAACATGATTGTTTGATCCACGGATTATAGGCAGGAAATTACGATATTAATGAATATTATTATTTATAATAATAAAATAATTATTTGTATAGACTTTCCTCCAAAATGTCTTGGGTCCCTCCGGTGACCCCTAAGAAGTCATGGAGTCACATTCTGAAAAACTTTCGTGCGTATGTACTGGTGTACCGCATGTATTATCTGAGATTTATCATCCCACAAAATTTCATCTACAACACTTTGACTGAGATAATTTTAGATCTCATGCAGTATTCCCCTGTGCCTATAGAAGTTTCCAGCATGATTAAAGACCTTTTTTATTCTTTATAAAGCCGCTATCAGATTCACCGACTTTTCGAGCAACCAACTTTACAGCCGATTTTAACTCCAACTTTTCCCAGTTGAAAGGGAGAAAAAGGTTACAATTGTCTTTGCTAAAGTTGGAGGAAAACCCGGGAAAACCAGTACTACTAGTACCAGCCGTCAATATTTATCGCATTTTCGTATCAATCGCTTATCTCTGATTCGCTGAAATGTTGAAAGGTGGGAGGAAAAGTTGCGGCTAGGACAGACTTTTTTGAGATGCGGATAAAAAGTTGGGGATATTGCTGTTTGCTATCACACTGGGTGTCGAGCCAACATTTTGCGAAAAGTTGGAGGAAATCAAGAGTTGGCTCAAAAATTGCTCGAAAAGTTGGTGAATCTGATAGCGGCTTAAGATGTTAGGGTGCCAAAAGATTTTACACTTGTGACTGCTCTTAGTCACTGTCTTATGTCGCTGCTGCAAGGAGATTTACATATTCTTTTTTTTCTTTTTTACCATTAGCTCTAGTTTTGATGCTTTGAATCCCTTCTCCTCCCTCCTCACGCAAACAAAAATCGCATTTGAGCCCTTATTAAAAGAAATGCCACACAACTATACCTTCTAAGATGAAAACCTGTCTAAAGCGTAAATTTGACTGGTTTTATGAGGTACCGTTTTAGTAGGTTTTACCATATAAGATATTGTTTGTATCCAACATGTTCAGGTTAAGAAATCTGGGCACCCCCCCGTTCAGAAGGCTGGTTACGCCTATGAATTTCGTTGGTCAGGCGCGGAAAAATCGTAAATTTCGTTGATTGGGCGCTGAAAAATTGCAAATTTCGTTGATCGGGCGCTGATAAATCACAAATTTGGTTGATTGGGCGCGAAATAACGGCAAATTTCGTTGATCGGGTACAGGAAAATCGTGAATTTTGTCGATGAGGCGCTGAAAAATTGCAAATTTTGTTGATCGGCTACCAGAAAATCGTGAGATTCGTCGGTTTATCGCGAGGAAAAAACGCGAATTTCGTCAGTGAGTTAAGAATTGCGAATTTCGTTGATCGGGCGCGGAAGAATTGCGAATTTCGTTGATTGGGTGCAGGAAAAATCGTGAATTTTGTCGATTAGGCTTGGATAAATCTCGTTGATCATCTGCGGGAAATTTTGCAAATTTCGTCAGAGTCAGTTAAAAATCTCGAATTTCGTTGATCGGGTGCTGAAAAATCGTTAATTTTGTCGATCAGGCGCAGAAAAATAGTAAATTTCGTCTATCGGCACGGTAAAATCGCATGTTTTGTCGATCGATTTCGTTGATCGGCTCCTCCTACCCTCTTCGTTCATAAAGTTCACAATTTTTTTTTCGGCACTAGCCACTTTTATTCCTATGTTTGTTTTTAGTATTTTTAATAAAGCAAAATTTACTCACCCGAATAAAGTCATGGATTATTACCACACTTTGAAAATAATCCTTGCTATATCTCTCTTATATATACAAACGTAAACTGTTGATATACCCTTGCCAACTACATTGTATACTTTGACTACATAGGGGAGCCTAGAGGGGTAAATCCCCCACCCCCTCTGAAACCATGTTTTTTATCTGATTATAGGCCACAGATCACCTCCCTGAAATAGAATTCTCTCTGTTTTACTGATGTGGCCCTTCACTTAAAAAGGGTGCGCCAGGTGGCGCCACGTGTTAGGCCAACAATGTAAACAAACACAAACGCACGTGTTACCCATGAAAACAATATTTTAATCGATATAAACCGATTGTTGGACAAAGTAAACCAACAGAATGTAAACAACAATGTGTCCATATCCTAGACATTTAATTTACTTGCAAAATTATGTTTTGAAAAAATTATTATTAATATAATTAATTTTCAGATAAAAACATGTATAATAATCACTTATAAATAATTTTGCAGTTGTCAAATGCAATAATGTAGTTGCATTTGATGACTAACGACTGCTAATTCCGAACACTGCCACTGCGAACGACGCCAGTAGCGTATGTAACAGCAATGAATTTTCAACTATACCAAACAGGACAGGAGTAGGAGTTGCTTTTCTGAACTCTCATACATACATTATTCTTAGAAAACATTATTTTAATTCTCACAAACAGAAGAAGAATTCAGGGATTAATTTTTTTTCCCTCACCATAGGCACAGCATCATGGGAGGGAGAGACTAGAGATGGAATGCTTGGAAAAAACTCTGAACTTTTGGGGGAAAAAACAGTTTATTTCAGAAGAATAATGTAGTAAAAATTTTATAATTGCTACATTTTGATACTTTTATTTATATTTTTTCATGTTTAGTGTCCCACATGAAAACATTAACATGGAAAACCCTATCTGTAAGCAGGGATCTGTTTAGAAAGAACTTGAGACCCTTAAAGGATCCTTCACAATTTTTTCCTCTTAAAAAATATGCCCCTTAACAAAATTCTTTCTTTTAAAAATAGACATTTCAGAAATTTTTTTAATCTCTAAATTGAATCCTTCACAAGTGTAATGATTTTAGAATAAAAAATAAAAAAAAAACTTGCATAATAACAGAAATCCCCCAATGAATCTATTATCTGGTGCTGTATAGGTACAGAGGACCATCTCAATAATGTCTAAATAAGAACTTAAATTAGTATAATAATTTCTAATAAACAAAATTCTAATTACATTTTTTACAAATATATACAAAAGTTCGTAATTTCGCTAAAACAGGATCGTGCAAAGGAAAAAAAAAAAAAAAAAAAAAAAAACGCAAATCCCTGGTAAAATAGTTAAATGCAACTTCTCTTGTTAAGAATAAAAGTTTATGTGCAAAATTATTTCAATATACCAATTAATGATAATAATAAGGGTGGAAATTTTAATGTAAAATTTGAAACATACATTTATTTTTATTCGTATAGCTGTAATTTTTCACTATTATTAGAAAAAATTCTTTTCATAATAGCATGCAGTTAAAATTATTTATTTTCTTTCTTTTCCTGAAATATATACTATTCTTAGATTTGTCTAACTGTATTTTTACTTTCTTCTATCTTTACAAGAAGAAAGTATTGGATTCATGAAAATTTTCGAATTCCGGTTTTCGACGGATTTACATGTTTTAGAGGTCAGAGAACCCGAAAAACATGTTTTTACAAAATGTCTGTCTGTCTGTGTGTGACACAAATTTTGTGGGCGCTCTATCTCAAGAACTAATGCACAGAATTTAATAAAAATTCATATTGAGTTAGTCCCTGATACAAATTGATGCTGATTAGTTTTGCAAGATGATGCAAATCGCTCAACAGGTGGCGCTGCTATGCTGCATTTTTTATGATTTCCGAAATGGCTCTATCTCAAGAACTAATGCACAGATTTTCATGAAACTTCAGATTCAGTTAGTCCTTGATATGACTTGATGCTGATTACGTGTTGGTGTAAATCGCTCAACAGGTGGCGCTGCTACGCTGCCTTTTTTACGATTTCCGCAATGGCTCTATCTCAAGAACTAATGCACGGATTTTCATCAAACTTCAGATTTAGTTAGCCCTTGATATGACTTGATGCGGATTACGTGTTGGTGTAAATCGCTCAACAGGTGGCGCTGATGTGCTGCATTTTGCACAATTCCTGCAAAAGCTCTATCTCAAAAACTAGTGCACGAATTTTCATCTAACTTCAGATTTAGTTAGATGTTAACACAAGTTGTTGCTGATTAGGATTTGGTGTTAATCGTCTAATAGGTGGCGCTGCTATGCTGGCATTTTCATGATTTTCGCAATAACTCTATCTCAAAAACTAATGCATGGATTTTCCCCAAACTTCAGATTCAGTTAGACTTTGACGTAAGTGGTTGCTTGGTAGTTTTGTTTAACATAGGTTTTGGTGTAAAGCACCCAATAGGTGGGGCTGCTATGCTGAATTTTGCTGCATTTACACGATTTCTTAGATAGCCATATCTCAAGAACTAATGCACGGAATTTCATATCTATAGAATCCTCATGATGGGCATAGATGCCGTTTAATTTTGGTAGTGTGATAGCGAATTTTCAAGTATTAACATGCATGAGATAGAAGAAAGTTTTGGGATTGGTATATCCGACTAGTTTTAAAATATAAATTTATACAAACAAACTGTGCAAAGAAAATGTAAACAAATTTCTGTGATAAATTTAGTGGAAAACAACTTTTAAATATATGGAAAAATCCACCTGTTTTAAATGTTAAAAATATTACGACTTTCAATATTAAGAATCTAAAACTTATAGTTTGGGTTTAGACTGGAAAGCTGTACCAAGACTAAAATACACAGGAAATGGAAATTATAATTGCAAGAGAGAGAAAAGTAATATTGTAAAATAATAGGTACCAATTTTAAAACAATAGGAGATTTGAAAATGATAATTGTATTTATAATAATACCAGAACTACTATAATTTGTTTAAAAACTGGCATCATTTATATATTTGAAAATCAGTACTATGTATATGGATGCACAATTCAGTTTAAAATTGCTTTCAAACTGCAATGATATTGGTTGAAACTGAAGATTTTTTTATTTGTTGTTTTTTAAATTAACTCTACTGACAGGGTTTAATTTGCGCCGGAGCCCAGCTCCAGTACTTCTCAATTTTTAGTAAATATTTAAATATTGGTGGGGATTTACCGAAGCTGTTAAAAACAGGGCTCTGAAGCCCAGTGCAATAGCACTTCTGAAAAAACCGAAGCTTAAATTACCTTTTCCTTTCCTTCCCATATCCAAGCTTTTGCATTCTTTTGTACAAAAACGCTTATATGTGATGTAATGTGTCGCATACGTAGGAGATGGAGATAAAATGGACCCAATTTTTATATCAGTTTTTGGGCTTGAACTGACTCGAACTCAATCTGTATTACATTTAAAATTTTATTTATTCATGTATAAAAAAAAAAAAACTTTTCCTCCTTAGAAATTACGTATTACGTAATTACCTATATTCCATTCCAAATCATTTTAATCAGAATGAAGGGAAAACAGAAATCGTGTTTTTCTATTTCAAATTTATATCGGCGACGTGTTGATACGGCACCATTCAAGAGACTGAACAATGAATTTGCTTTCAGTTCGATCTTCTTTTGTGCCAGCAGGGTAATTTTTTATTGGCTGATTTTTTTATTTAGATATCTAACCTGAAAAGAATATTTTCTGTTTTAGCCAATGAGCATCAGTTTGAAGTTTTTTTTTTGTTTGAGGTTTTTTGTCTTCTATTGCGTACGAGTATAAAAATCACATGCAGTGACCCGGAGCCGAACAATTTTTGATGCTCCAGCTCCAGCTCCGCTCCTAGAGAAAATACTGTGGCTCCAGCTCCGGCTCCAACTCGGCTCCGACTTCGCGCTTTTGAGTTGCAGATTTTAATTTACACGTTTAATTTTTTGCTCACAAATATTTTCTACCTTCATTAAAGATCTGACAAAATGCATTTTTCTTCTCATCAAACTTGAAATGCTTGTTCAGAAAATATGACATCTTTTAGCTTTTGCTTTTAAAATAGAAAGTTTGGTGGAATTTTAAACACAAAAATCTTAAATTTCTTCTACACTTTTCAAACAGCCAAAATTGTACAACTACACATGTAAACAACAGGCGTCCATATTTGTTTTCAAATAGTGTTGTCACCGACACTGGTTATCAAAAATTAAGGAAAAGCCGCAAAATGCTAATTTTTAAATACGCGAATACTCAAAAGGAAGTAATATAATTTGAATAATTACTATCTCAGCAGACTAGCTAGTCCATGTAACATCTCATTCAGGTCACACATGGTCACAAGAGTCACAGTCACTACGGCGAAACAAAAAATAGGAAATTCCATACGTCTCTTTTATGGGTCTCAAATGACTACTATATGCGACTCCACTGACAGGTCACTGTGACTGCTGCTTTGTGACGAGTCACCAGGTGACTTTGCAATGTCATTTCATTGAGACTCTCGTGTGACTCTCATCTGGAGATTCAATTTCAAAGTCATTGTGCATGTTGCATTATGATAAATCACCAAATAATGTCACATTAAAGTCACATGGTGACTTTCTGTCACATGACTTTGTCAAATGGTGACAGAGACCCTACTGTGAAGTCACCACTGTGAAAAGTGGTGAAAAGTCACCATGTGACTTTAATTTGACATTATTTGGGGATTTATCATAATGCAACGTTCACAATGACTTTGAAATTGAGTCTCCAGATGAGTCACACGAGAGTCTCAATGAAATGACAAAGTCACCTGGTGACTCGCCACAAAGCAGCTGTCACAGTGACCTGTCAGTGGAGTCACATATAGCAGTCATTTGAGACTCAAATTAAGAGACGTATGGAATTTCCTATTTTTTGCTTCGCCGTAGTGACTGTGACTCTTGTGACCATGTGTGACCTGAATGAGATGTTATATGGACTAGCTGTTCTGCAGGAATAGTAATTATTCGAATTATATTACTTCCTTTTGAGTATTCCCGTATTTAAAAATTGGCATTTTGTGACTTTTCCTTAATTTTTGATAACCAGTGTAGTTCAAGTAGAAAGTAGAAGTAAAGTAGTGTTACCATGTTTTGAGAAGGCTTCCTTCTCTAATAATAATAAAACCCTAAAAAATGATATAATTAAAATACTGAATAATGATGTAATTAAAATATTTTAAGCCTAGAAATTTAAAAGACTGAAAAAAAAAAAAAGATTTAAAAGAATATTAAAAACTAAAGGAGCCCTGGAGCTGGGGAAAATTTAGAGCTCCAGCTCCAGGGAAAACACAGCTCCGGAGAGCTCCGGCTCCGGGCTCCAGCTCCGGGTCCCTGATCACATGAGTGATTTTTCAATTTGATGATTATCATGAACGGTACCCATGCTACGACTCTGCTCTGCACCTTTACAAAGTCACTTTCATTTGTAAGTAGATATAACTGTCATGTATTGTTATTCTGATAGAAAGCAATCGAGCAGTGTTTCCCTTAAGCATGGATTCTTTCTGATAACGATTTCAAATTTTTAATTTAATCTGAATTTCACTGACTCACCACAAAAGATTGTTATGTGGAAGGAATCGATTATAGTTTAAGATATGCACCTTTTATAGGAAATTGTAAAACATTATTCCATTCTTCAGCATATAAATATTAATTTCCGTAAATTTCATTCATTCTTTTCTTTAAAATGCATAGTTGCAATCTATCCCTTTTTTTGTGTTAACACTATTTCCTAATCATAATCCTTAATACCACATTTAATACCAGAATTCTAAAATTAATTAACATTAAAATTGGGCAAAGATTACTATGCAGAAAGAGTGATAACTAAAATGTGGAATAGTTGACAGTTAAGTATATGCTGATAGATGTTTAAAATTTTTATTTTGCTAAAAAAAAAAAAATGCTTTGAATTTTGCAAATAATGTACGAAACATAAATATGCAGATTGGAGTGGCAGGGGGGGGGGGGAGGGGAGGAGGGAACAGTATGGTTGTTGTACCGGTACCACAGAATGTTAGGGCTCCGGTACATTTTTTGTTAGAAATTAAGCCCTGTCTACTGATATAATTAAACAAATGCAACTGAAAGTCATTTCAACAGACACAACATTTATATCAAGCACTGGTGTTAAATTAAGCAAGAACAGCTACTGTCAAAATTCTGAGGCTGAAGGGATGAATCTTTAAGAGCTGGTTATTTTCTCACTCTCTCTCAGTTAAAGGGGGGGGGGGGGGGGATTTAATGTGCATAAATATTGAAAAAGTTTATTATTTTATATTTTTAAAGAAAATATAACTTATTTTTAAGAAACATTAGTGAGTAATCTTTTGTTCCGAAATTTCCAGAAAAAAACTGAAAAAAAAAAACGTTTTTTTTCCACCACTTCAAAATTTTCGGAAAATGTACATCTCTAGGAGGAGGAGGGACACTTTTCTTTAACTTCCTGAATACAAAATTTCACAAAATGATATAGTCAGTTGAGAGAATATGCCTTCTATTGAACTGAAATCTAAATGACAAACTTTTATTTTCATTTTTTATGGGCCCACTCAGCCCTGCATACTCAAATTTTATCAAATTAGGAGTTTAGTGCTGAAGCTAGTTGATATCTCATCAAAATATGTCCTCTTCATTATTAAATACCCTCCTCGCTCGTTATTTTAAAAAATATATATACATCATAAACACTTCAGCTTCTACTGCATTTTTGAAATACAATAATCATAATTTGCTTTCAACATGTGAGCGGAGCCTCCTAGAAATTAGATGCTGTTATGTTAGAATAATGTACAAGGTGTCCCAAAAATAACTGGACTATTTGAAAATTTCTATTATTTTATTTCTAGTATTCTTATATTAAATTCATATTATTTATATATATTATTCTGTGTCTCAAAATTTACTGTTTTCCCATCCCAAGTACATTGCATTTCTATTGCTTGCCCCTTTTTTAAAAATTCATTTTCTAAATAAATCAATCATTTTTGAGAAACCTGGTATATAAAAGCTCAATAAACATTTCTGACACTACTCCACAAAAAAAAAAAATAAAATAAAATAAATAAATAATAATAATAATCTGGTTATGCTATGCCTATGGTTCATCCCAATAAAATTTATTTTAAGTATCTTATTTTTGAAGAGAGACTTAGTTTGCAGTTTCTAATATATATACAGTGAAATACGTTTAACATGAAAACGCTTAACAAGAAAAATCAGTTAACCCAAAATGATATAGCAGTCCGGACAGTATACTATGCAATTTAATACATTTTTTTTCTTTTAACACGAAACAAAATCGTTTAACACAAAAAAAAATCGCTTTCGACCTAGTTAGTTTGAGTTGAAATTGGTGAATTTTGTGTTAAAACCACTGAATTTTGGGTGAAAATCAGTGAATTTCGTGTTTTTTGTAAATTAGATTATGTTTTATGAGCACAATGGCTGAGAAATTGGTACGAAAACAAATTGATATTTCTTTTTCAATGAAGATGAAGCTGCTTAACGCAGTTGATGAAAAAGGACAGACGGAAACAGAAAATCTGCAAAGAGTTTGGCATTGCCAGTTCTACCTTATCAACAATAAAAAACAGGGATCCCATTGCATTAATGTTTGAGTGCAGTCAGAGAGAAAATGTATGAGAACTGCTAAGCACGAAGATTTGGAGACAGCTTTGCTTATTGAGTTCAAACAAGCTACATCTCAGAATGCTGAAAAAGACACTTAAAAAAAGATATCTGATTTTTTCCTCCCAAAATAATATATATTTTTTACTTCCTTTTTATCCTAATGGATGCAACTTACTAATAGTTTAACAGGAAATCGAAATAAAATTTAATGACGTCAAAAATTTTTGTGAGTTTTGTTCTTTTTTTACGAATTTTTTAATGCGAAATTCTTTTAACACAAAAAAAATTTTCGGTCCCCTCAGTTTCGTGTTAAAGGTATTTCACTGTATAGTATATATATTTAATACTATATAATAAAACAAAATATAAATAAGCATTTTGAAATTTAAATTTCCCTTAGCTTGGTTTAATTTTTTCAAGTTTTGTTGCACAAATAGAGGATGCACTTTTGCATTTTGTAAAAATAATACATTTAAAAAAAAAATAGTATAAAAAAAGTTCAAAATTTCTAACTTTATATGAAAATGTATAATATTTGAAAATAAAACTCAGATTAATTTGTAATTTTAGATTTACTATGTTTTTCTCAAGGAACTTTAAGAATTATTGTGTACATTATTAGCATATGATTATTACTATATGCATTATTAGCAGGGGTTCCCAAACTTTTAGACCGAGGTAGGTACCACTAAATAAAAGTTCATACTTCCGTGCACCACCAATACAAATTCGAAGCTAATACAGAAAAACCTGTGTGTAAACGGAATGTATCTAAAACAAAATATTTTTCCAGTCTTTGGTGCTTCTGTTTGTGCAGATTTTATTGTATTTAATTGCAAAATTACATTATTAAATTGGTACTTATATTGACTGCTTTATATTAACATTCAAATAAAAGGTAGTATCATAATTACATTTTAATAAATGTACATTATCAAAATACAGTGCTTTGATGGAAAAAAAAGCTACTACAATGCTTAATGATATATTGGCGTAAATTGATGCACATACACTAGGGCAGGGTTGACGAACCTATGGCATGCATGCCACAGTTGGCACGTAAGCTAATTTTTCTGGCACGTGAAAAAATTTAATTTGGTAATCGTTATAGATAAAATCTACTTTTTATTTCTGTTATAAGCAATAAAATTTTGTTCCGTATGGGCAGATTGCAAATAATGCAATTATTTTTTCATCAATTGACACAGCAGAATAATTTTCTTTTCCTGTCATGTTATGCAGCATTTTTGACGTGTATTTTGTCTTTCTATATAAATTTAAAAAGCTGTAATTTTCAAATGAATTTCGTTTGACAATCACTGCAATAAAATGGTAAATGGTTCCCTTTTAGCTATGTATATTTATAAAAATAACAAAATATGAACCACATTGAAGCATTTTTCATCGAACATACAACAGCAAAAATCTCATCAATACATTATTATTACATTGTTTAATGCAACTTGGAAAATTATAACCGATATCTTGCATTAACAATAAGTTAAAAATTAATGAAATAAAAACTCATATTTTTCCCCCTATAGGTGAAAAACAGCGGTCGCCACTCGCCACGTGGCGATTAAAGTTGTAAAAGTGGCGATTCAAAAATCGGCCATCGATCGCCACTTGCCAAGTGGCGATTATAAATTTTGTTAACGATCGCCAACGGAAATACAGCATTTTTCATGGAAATATGCATCTCTACTTTGATTACACCTAAGTAGCAAACTGATTAATTCTTTTTCCTGCTGGATGCAAGCAGATTTCAAACGATTTAGCTGTATTTTCAATATTTCGACTTTTCGTCATATGCTAGCTCCTCACTTATTTTTTACAAGAAATTTCTATTTTTTTCAAGAATTCTGCAAAATATATTCATCAGCTTTGATTCCACATGCTTTTCAAATAATTTATTCCTTTTTTTTTTTTTTCACTGGATGGAAGCAGATTTTAAGGAGCATTGCAGTATCTTCAATATTTCGACTCCTGTCACATTCTCACCAGTTAGATTATTTTTCTTCAAGAGATACTGTTTAATCCTGCGGAATACACTCACCAGCTTAGATTTCAACTGTATGTAATTTGTGTAGTATGTTAATAGTACATTTGGGTAATTCTACAAATACAGGAATATTTATAGTATGTAAATTTCCAAAAATTAATTTTAGAAAAAAAATCTGAAAAAAATTAACAAGGTACCTTGAAGGTTATATAATTAAAATAAGACACCAGCAGAGCTTAACTGTTTGTATTTTATTGTATTTTTGTATTTTTATTTTTTTGGAGGCATGTGAATGACATCAAGGGGCATGTGAATGACAAAGGGCATGTGAATGACACATTAACAAGTAGATTGTTAGACATGATTTCTAAATAATGTACAGCCAGAATTACAATAAATTGGAATCAATTCATGAAATTAATAAAAAGATAAATGTAATAGTTTACTGAAAAAAAAAGAATTAAACAAAGAGCAGGCCTATTAATTAGTATATTTAAGTAACACAAATACATATAACTATCTCTGTGGACATTTTAATTTATTTAAAATGTTTCATCACTGAAATAAAATGTAAGGCGGAAACAACTTCCACAAGGAATTGGCTGGCTAATTTTTTTCACAATATCCTCGTTACTGTACTCCATAATATCTGGCTTTTTTGGCCATTTCCATGTAGCTCTTAGATCCGGGTTCACAGTTTCCATCGCAGATATAGTAATTAAATTGTTATCCACTTTTTTAATCTCACCAGGGAAGAATTCATCCTGATATTTGAATTTTACCCAGTCTCCTACTTGTAAATCTGAAATGAATGAATCATTATGCATGCAGTTCTGGTCATCTTTTTCTTGCATCTTTCTTTTTTGATTCAGGTTCTTTCTTTTTTCTAGCTTAGTACAATTTTCTTTTATTTTGGTTGGGTCAAAAAATGTGTTAGAATAGGTTCCCAACAAGTATTTGTTGCAAGGATCATGGGCACATTTGAAACAACTTAAAGAATGCATCTCTAGTTCTCCAGAAATTTTCTCCCATCTTACCTGATGAATCTTCATTGTACCTTTGAAAGAGTTGATGAAATCTGGAACATACTTTTCAACACCTTCTATGTCTTCTTTTTTAATAATTTCTATGTAGATTTTTTCATTTTTTTCTTTAGCTGCAGCTACAAATTTTTCAAAGTTTTCAATATCTTTTCCCAAGGCGACAAGACGGTCACAAGTTCGCTTGATAGTGGCTCCAACACCATCAGGTGCACCTTTACCATGCCCTGCCTCACTGTAATTCCAAGTAATTTTTCTTAAAGAAGGAAATTTATGTGGAATAAAATGCTGCAGAAAATAGAAGATTTTCTTGTTTCTGTATTGATTTGACGGACTATCTGATACAAAATGAAGAGTGTCAATCGATGTTTCTTTATTGTTTAAGTACTTCTTCAGTAGTGGCATGATATGTGCAATAACAGCTTCAGGATCATGGCGCAAAGAATCCGATAAGGTACAAAATGGTTTCTGTTTTCCTGCTGTGTACATCATGCCAGTATGTAAAGTTATCTGTTGGCGAGAAGCACCAAAATGAACAGCTTGTACTTCTTTAGAATATTTACAGGCATAATTTTCAGAAAAGTCAATATGAAAAATTATCTCATTTTGAGATACTTCATTTTTTAATTTGGTGAAGAATCTGAACTGGTGATTTATATTCATTCGATGTATTAGAAATTTTGGAATGATATTTTCCAAACAAACATAAAGATCACCAACACTTATTAAGACAGATTCTTTCTTAATTAATTTTACACTGATTTCTTGTTTTGTTTTAGCACTGATTCTTACTTCTTTTCTGGTCACCCATTTTTTGCATGCAGTCATATTATTCCAATTAGTTTCATCATGTAAAATGCTTTTTTCTTTACATAAATTACATTGATTCAAGTAGCATGAATTCTTTGCTGGCTTACAGCATAAGTTTTCAATGAGTTCATCTGTAGAGGATTGTGTGATCACGTTTTCTTTTTTCAGTGATGCCACAATAAATCCAAAGTTCTCATGTTGAGTGCAAAGACAGGTATCTCTTGCTTCCATTTTATGTGGAACAACCCAAAATGGCCTGTATTTCCAAAATAGGCCATAGGAAATTTTGAAATTGCTCTGTGAAATAAATTTTTTATAAAGTTCAATAAGAGTATTGTTAAGATACTTTTTTTGTTTTTTCTCTTTCTGTCTAGTTATAGTGTCTTTCTTCCCAGGAGATACAGTAGAATTTTCATCACTTAAGTAAAATTCAATCACTTTCTTTTCTATGTAACATTTTCTTGCATTCTTATTTCTCTCATATGCTAAAATATTTGAACGCGTGTTGTTTGCTTTAAACATTTTATAAGATAAAAAATGTTTACTTTTCGTCAGAAGTCTATATTTTTTCAGAATTCTTCCTTGAATTATTTTCGCAAACAATTGTTTTTCTCTAAGTGATTTAATTTTCTCTGCATTACTTTTCAGTTGGTGTTCTAAAGCTGCACCAAAAAGTAAATTTTTGCGAACTTCAGCAGGAACAGAAGGGCAATGCTGCAACACTTGATCAACTTTTGAATTTGGAGTTAAATCTTCAGAATTTCTGATCTTTTTAAAATCTTCTATTTTTTTCCTCTCTCTGTACTTTTTTTTCCGAATGGCTTCAATTTTTCTATTTAATTTAGCATTTTCTTTTCTAAGTTTGAGATTTTCACGGTACATCTTGCTGCGATCCCGTCTGACAGCCTTCCGTCCTTGCTTCTTCTGTCTTGACTTGAATGCTTCATTTATGGAAGGAGAATTTGAAAAGTTTTCACTTGTGGAAGGCCCTAACTCTTCAGGAATTGGTAAAACATTAGGACAAGAACTGAAAGAACTTTGTATTTTTGAATTGGTTGGTGTGCTGGTCAAAAATGTTCTTTCTTCAGAACTCAATGGTACATCTATTTCACTTTCTGGAGGTGAATTATCTAATGCTGCCTGAAGGACTTGTTTTTTTCTCCTGTATGTTAAAGTGTTGTTTCTCCATTTTTTACGCTTCTGTCTTAAATCTCTAGCAGACATATCTTTCGCTAATTTAATTATACCCTTTTCTTTATTCTTGATATATCGCAGTTTTTCTTCTAATAGGTGCTTTTCATACATCTGTGGATTATTACGTATTCTTTCTCTTCTTGCCCTTTCTCTTAGTTTTCGTCTTTCTTTTATTTCATTTGGCGTCAATTTCTTCTTTTTTGCCATTTTTTTCAAGCTAAAAATGAAAAAAAAAAAAATTGTAAGCTTTCATTGAGTAAACTTCTTTTTTTTTGTCTTAAAAGAAGTCAAATAACATGTCAAAGAGATGAAATTTAAAATGAAAGGCATATATCGAGACAATATCTCTTAATAATAAAATACGTAACATTACATTAATATTTCTATGCATATTTTCTATTTTTGTAAGGTTAAAATGGCAAATAAATCCCTTCCTGACCTTTTTCCCATTAAAACAATAACTTTCGATTAAAATATTAGCTAATAATTTTGCCAAGAAAGAGAAAATAATATAATCAAATATAATAAATGAATAATATAATCAAATTAGCTTTTTAAGAATATGAAAGATTGCTACATATTAACTACTAAATGTTTTAGCTGCTGTGAAAAAAGAATTGTACAAAACTAAATTGTTTAAAATTTTAGCTATTTACAATTTTTAGAAATAATTTATTTTAATTCGGTTACTAAAATATTTAACCATAACTTATCATGTCTTGGAACTGTGATTTTAATATCAGAAATGATCACAAAAAACTTATTTTAATCTATTGTGGAAAAAAATCAGATTAAAATAATCTATAGCCTCATGTCTAATAATATAAATATTCATAAACATCATAATCTATCATATATTTAATCTTCTTTTATCATTCACATGGCCTTTGTGTCATCCACATGTCTCATATTGAGACATGTGGATGACATAAGAAAATGGGCATGTGGATGACAAAACAGAATTAACATGTTCTCAGCAACTCATATCTGAAGATTTGTAGGCTTAACTTATGTCAAGAACTTACAAATGTATGATTTAGCACTATACATAATCAAAATTTATTTACATGCACAATTTATTTGCATTCTATAAGACATGTTAATGATAAAGATAAAAAACACTTACCTTGAAATCAACGTTAAACTTGCTACAAATCACAAAACATTTGAAGAACAGCAAAATGCATCTAGAGTCAGGAAGAACAAGTTACTATGCTTCTTTTTAAGATGTGATGCCACTTTTTGAAATCAAAATTTCCAGAAAATAATATCTATACTTTTCAGCCATGTGGATGACTGATAATCATTGGGACAAAGTTTAAATTCTTTTTTTGTGGCTGTATTTTCATATTATTTTGATTTGATTGTGATTTACATCCTCTACACATACACATTGAATAATAAAAAAATCATGAGAGAATATCACTTATTTTTTTTTTTTATCTAGATACCTTAGATTGTGAAAATTATAGGTATGGGACAGGGCATGTGGATGACATTTCAATGCAATATTTTATTTTTAATGTAACAAAAATTAATTTTTGATATAGTTATAAATCAGAATTATAGTGCTAAAGAAGTGAAAAACATTCCCCAAAAAGTTTTTAAAATCATTCAATAGGTAAAAAAAAATCAGTATGGAACCTAAATTTGCCCATTTTTGTAGAATCACCCATTTACTTATTAAATAAAATCTAAATAACATTTTATTGTGTTTTATTTGATTTTTTTTATTATATACACTTAGCTGTTAGAATTTTGATTTAGTTATTTTTTATATAAAGAAAGTAATAGTAATTTGGTTGATAATTGTGCTTATAAACATATACAAATAATCAAAAAATATATTCTAAAAATTAATATAACAGATTTTGTGGTTTTAAAGTAATTTTCTTGAATTTTGACTGCTTCCCTAGTCTTACCATGAATAGTTGGCTGGTATAAAACTCTGATTTATAGAAAAATGCGTACATATACAACGATTATAGTTTATCTAGATGTCAAGAAAGTTTGAAACATTATAGTGGCCACTAATGAAACTGAGTCTACCGGCCACTGACTACTAACTCAATTTCCCAGTTTTCACCTATATTTCCCCCCCTTATTACAGTACATACCGCATAAATTTAATCCTATTTATGAATTAAAAATTCATTCATTTAATGGCTGGTTCCAGTATACAGAAAAATCGCATTTTGATTTTTAATATTTTTTAATTATTAATGCATGAGATCAACTGATTTTATAACCAATGTTTCGTATAAACATCATACTCTTCAAAATTATTTTTGTATAAGTTTGGCATGTTAGATTGTTGATAGATATTGTTTGTGAATTTTCGGCACGCACACATGAAAAGGTTCACCAAGCCTACACTAGGGTGACTCTACTAATCCCCTTGTATTGCTAATGTTAAGGGCGTGCTAGCTTTATCAAATACAGCTTCCTCAATGTCTGCTTGAATCTTAGTTTTAGATGCAAGTCATATTCGATGTTTAGTTTATTCCTGTATTTTTTTTTTCATATAAATAAGTGAAAAGAAAGCAGTTAAAAAAGGATAAATTTTGCTAAAAACAAGTAGGAATTTTAGAGCTTTTACGGTTATCAGAGGTTAATCTTTTCTCACCAACCAAAATTCTGTTACATTCATCATTTTGAATGTGGATTCCAGCAATCCATCATTATTGTTGTGTTTTGTATTTCATTTCATGTATCAGTATCAGACTTTCACGTATTAGTAAAAAGAGCTTCATGTACCATAGTTTGAGAACCCCTGCATTATTAGCATATGATTAGATTATTATTATACATTATTTATTAGTATTTTAATTAAAATGCTAAAAAGAAAATTATTTGTCATGTTAAATATCTTATAAAATAGTCCTATTCAAAATGTATCATAATTCAGCAAAAGATGCATATATCACTGAAGTGGTGTTTAAAATGCATTACTCTTTTGTATTAAATGAAGACTATAGGAAAAAAAATTACTTTTCATGGATGTTTTTTAATTCTAAGAAACATTGGTACTTCTTAGTTATCCCGTGGACCAATTTCGCCAAAATATATAAATCGCCAAACCACTCGCCAAATTATACATATTGACATTAATTTTTATTTTAAATAACGAAAGAACAAATTTATTAGTAAAACATTAATAAACATACAACAAATAAAACGTCGAATTAATGGTTTTATTGGCCATTATTGACATTTAATCTTACAATTAATTAATTAATGGCAAAACCATTATTGCCATTTAATCTTACAATTTGGCGACAGTAATTTGGTCGACGGGATAACTAAGAAGTACTGAAACATTTTATTCAATAAGGCACCTTTTTTTTTCTAAGAAACATTTTACACAATATTTAAGCACTTATTTTATTCTAAGAAGCACCTTATTCATTATTTCAGGATATGAAAAACAATACTGGAAAAAAAAGTTTACATTTTGAAGAAAAATTACTTTTTTTTTTCTTTCTTAAAAATAAAATATAAAAAATAAGAAAACTTTCTTATCTTCGAATCGTATATGCAAACATATAAATAAATAAATCTATATAATATATACATTTGTGTAGTTATATATACATTTTGTGCGTCCGTACATTTATTTTAAGTGAAGTGATTTTGATTTCTTGTTAATCCAAATTAAAAAAAAAACAAACATAATAATTAAGGAACATAACGTTTTTCATGAGATTTTTGATGAAATACAAAAGTAACTCCAGTAGTCCAACAGGTTTTCAATACGTGGTCAGGCACATTCTTTTTATCTTTTGAATGATGCCACTGAGTTAAATCATTATTGCAAGTTGCATTTTCAGGAGGAGGACTGACTTGAATCCACTTTATGCACCTATCACATCTGATTTTATCATGAGTATCACTATATGTGTCAGACTCTAAACGAAATAAAGCTTTTAATTCAGATAAGCTAAAATGTCTTTGAACCTCTTCTTCATCAACAACACAACTACTAAGTCCTTTTTTATGAGTTTGTCTGAGCAAAATTTTTTCATCAATAGTTCCGGTAGATAACAAACGATATACGAAACATTCTTTCTTTTGGCCATCCCGCCAAACTCTAGCCATTGCTTGAGCATCGTTAGCAGGATTCCAATCTGGGTCAAACATGACTAAACGATTGGCTCCAATCAAATTTAAACCGCAGCCTCCAGCTTTACTACTTAACATAAAAATAAATATATTGCTAGCAGGATCATTGAACTTTTCTACAATTTTTCCTCTCTTTTTCACACTCATCGTACCATCTAAACGTACAAAGTTATAATTCCTCAACTGGCAAAGTTTTTCAAAAAGATCTAAAGTTTGGGTGTAATTTGATACTAAAACAACTTTATCACTGGAAGTAGTTTTTACAACAGCTAAAATGCCATCTAAAACTTTCATTTTGCCAGAAAGTTCAGGTATTAAATTTCTTCCATCATGTCCTTTAGGAAAATATTTTAAACAAGTACCAAGTCCATCTTGGTTTTTCTTGGCAAGTTCAAGAATTAAATCAGGGTGATTACAAATTTTTTTAAGACTTGTTACAGCAGACAAAGCACTGATTTGGCTGTGGGAATCGAGAGCTTTTGACACGGCTTGAGAATTAACATAATGAATATACAAATTTTTCTGTAATTCTGTCATTTCACAACAAACAACTAATTCTATTTTCACAGGCAAATAATTTGAAAGCAACTGAGAAGTTCTGCGAATCATGCATCTATTAACTATAGAAATCAATTCTTCTAATTTTTGTTTTCCTTCCTCTTGATCCTTTTGAGTAGCATCAATATCACGACAACGGAGAATGGGTCTTTCAAATTTCTTTTTGAATTCAGCTGCTGTGCCAAGAATATCTTTATTTACAAATTGTATAAGACTGAAATATTCTAGAAGGTCATTTTGAATAGGAGTACCAGATAATAAAACTCTGCGTGTGGCATTTATTTTATCAAGAGCTTGATATGTCTGGTTATCTGAATTTTTCAATCTATGACCTTCATCACAAATAACTAAGCCAATTTCAGACTTGTACAAAACTTCAGCATGAAGTCTGAATGTTTCATAAGAAATAATAAGAATAGGAGTACAAATTCTACCAAATGTTAAAGCAAAATTTTCTAATTTTTTATCAATTTCATCCTTACCTCCACCATCAATTGCTAATGTGTTGACTCTACTACCAAGCCATTTATTGACTTCTTTTTCCCAATTTTTAACTAAACTACTAGGTGCAACAATAATAGCTTTTTCAATTATAGGTTTGGCAGCAGGCCCTTGTTTCAAACCAGTATACAGTAATGTGATACACTGTAATGTTTTACCAAGTCCCATTTCATCTGCCATAATACAGCCATAACTACCTTCAATTTGTTTTCCAGTAATACAATCCCACATAAATTTCACGCCTTCACGCTGATGTGGACGTAAAATTTTTGAAAGTAAAGGATCAACAACGACATGGACATCAACTTTCGCTGTAGATGAATTCAGCTGATCATGAACAGGTATTTCGCTAGGTTCATATAAAACTAAAGCTCCTTCTTCTTCAGGATCATGTAAGGCAGTTTTAACACCAGAACGTCTTAAACCTAGCGATTTATGCCTATAACTTCCATTGTAATTAGGTATAGGTACTACAAATGGCTTTGAAAGTATTTGTTTAATCACATCTTCATGACTAATATTTTCTTTCCCTGTAATGTCTCTCTCACTAGAACTATTTTTGTCATTTAAATCGTCTTCACTTAATTCTTTAAAACGTCCTAATTCGCGACTTTTACATCGTCTATTAGGCAAATTACTCGATGGAATATTAAATACTTTTAAACTATTTATATCTCCGTTTTTATACCTTTTCTCAGGCACATCAGGAGGTGATGTTTTTCTCTTAGCCAGCTGACTTGGAGCCGAACTTCTACGCATATTTTTTTGTTTAACAGAACATAACAAAAGGCAAAGTATTGCATACAGATGCAATTGAAACCAGTAAAAGGTTCATAATCGCAGGACTAACACAAATCCAGATCGACTACCATACATAAAACCTAACAAAAATAAGTTTTATTTACAATTTTCAATTCACGCGGGAAACAAGAACTGATCACAGGTTGCCAAATTTTCGGCGTCAAAAGAGGAAAACGCAATATAAAATAAATAAATAATAATAATGAAATGAATACTCTGTAAATCATATCTTGAAATGTTTAATATTTTAATACTTCAAAAATTCTGAACAAGTAGCTCTAGTTCACTTTAAAAATTTAATATTTCTAAAATTAGAAAATTTACATTTCACTGATTCTTATGTGAATCAATTCATCTATTCATTCATCACTCACGTCTCATCATTCCGGTCTCCCAGCTCTTTGTTTCTGTAATTTTCGGGCGGACGACAAAATTATTAGTATATTGTTTATTTTTATAAAGTTTTTCTTATGTTAATTGGATGAATAATAATATATTATGATGGGGATGCTACCTTCACCTTCACAGGTATTTCTCTCTAAAATATTTGTTATTGTAAAGTTTATATGATTGATGTAGTCGTCATTTTAAAAGTCTATCTGTCAAATTTAAAGAGAATTTGAATTTCTTTACTTTAAATCTTCTCTTTTGAATTGCTACATATTTAATCACTTTAATTTTTCATGCTCTCACTCATCTTTATTTTATTATGTATAAAAATGAACATGAGATAAAATCCCTCTGAAATATTTTCATGTATAACCTTTAATTTTAAATCTGTTTTTATTAATTTCATAAATATTTTCGCTGTTTCAAAATATTTGCTTTTAGACTTAGCTAAACATGATGATGTTTGATATTTAATTGCGATGAATTTCCCATATAAAGTTATCGTGAATACTAATTATTTAATTTTAAATGATACCTTACTCTGTGCTTAGATAATAAGAGATGTCTAGTTGAAAGATTCTTCTCAGATATTGCTATTAACCGATATCTTGTTTAATCATTAAAACAAAAAAGAATCCGGTATATTTTTAATCTCTTTTAATTCTGTATTGACATCTAGCATTTTAGCAGATCACTGTCTGTCTAAAGTCAAGGAACTTTCAATATTTTGTGTTTGAATTCCTTAACTATCCCTTCGTAATTTGTTGCTTTAAATAGTTCTTTTTTTTTTTTTCCAATTTAGAAGAAGCTTTTTTATTTCCTCTTATTTGTATGTAAAAATAAGTTTCAGGTTATGTAAATAAAAAATTACTATTATTATTTGCATTGCATTAATGAATTATTTCAAGTTATTTTCAATCGAATCTTTAACTTTACAGGTTATTCTTTTAGCAAGTTTATTATAATTGAAAACTATGTTCTTTTATATAGGGTAGATGTGCCAGTAATGGATACCCCTTGATGTTTTTTGTTCATAAAAAAATAACTAATGCATATTTAGCTTTTAATTATTTTTTTTATAATTCCCCCTTGCATGTTTTATAAAACTGGGTTATTGTTGACACTTTTAATCAAACCAATCAGGGAGCAGGAAATGATGATTCAAAGTTCCGCTGTTTTTCTGTGAAAATCTTAATGAAGAGGCTAAGAGCTGGCTTCATTTAATTAATTTACATATTATTTTATTTTCTTTCAAAATTTGAATGATTTTGTTTGAGTAGCAATAGAAAACTTAGAATTTTATATACTGACGGCCATTTACAAAATTTCCTTTAATTTTTAAGGTTTTAAGAGGGGGTGTCCATTACTGGGATGGTTAATTAGTCATTTTCAAGTAATGGACACCCCATGTAGACATTGCTAAAAATGCAATTTCTGTTTATAGTGCATAAAATATTTTGATTTAACTGCAAACCTAAATAATCAAATTTAACTTTTAAATTACACTTACTAAAATGTAATAACAAAAATATTACAAATAGCTGCTTTTAAATTATTTTATGTGATAATAAAATTTCAATATTTATTCTTTTTTTTATGTATATGTACCTTGTATATTTTATAATCTGGCAATCAAACCAGCCAGGAAGCAGAAAATATTATTTAAGAGCACAGTCAAAGAGGGGCTCATAGGGCTTAATCCCTCTCTGTTTAAATAAAAACAATTAAGTTACAGAAGCTATTAAAAATATATTTTCTGTCTTAAATGCTTCCTTATTCACCTCTGACAAAAAAGAAAAGAAAAAAAAATGTAATATTAATGAAAGTTATAGGTAATATTCATGAAACTAGTAAATCTGCAGATCAGTGGCCTCAAACATCAGTTCTACATTTTATTTTGAAATTATTTTATTTAGTATTTAAAATATTCAACTCACAATATCATTTCTTTCGTATTTGCAATATTAATTATTACAAATGCTATATAAAGTAGTCTCTGGAAGATTAATTGTTAAAAATAGAGAGACAAAACTAAGCACTAATATTCCAAAACTTTTTTTTTTTTTTTACCTTTTAAATCCCCCCACTGTTTCAATAATTTGATAGCTGTAATTGTATTTAGTATTCTGATATTTAATATTTTAAACTATCCATCTAAAATAATTAAAACTTCAATCTCCTGATAATTACAAAAATTGATGCAAACACTAAATGATTATCACAAATATTTTATTAATTACTAGTATCCTAATTGTTAAATTTATTTGAAAGTAACTATTTTGTTTCATTAGTATCTATTCATTAAATTCTGGTTCTAAATACCGTCATAAAAACAATAATATTTAAATTATTTTTTATGGTGTGTCCATTACTGGAACAGAGAGTGCCCATTACTGGGGCAGAGGGTGTCCATTACTGGGCTTTTGGGTGTTTTGATATATTCCTGTTATTTAAAATTAAATTCTGATTCATATTGGGAAATGAGACTATAAGAATGGTTAAATATTGTTGATAGGTTAACATAATATTGAAAAAACTGGAATATAATAATTATAACTATTAATAAAAAAATAATTTTAAAGAAATTCCTTAAGGGTGTCCATTACTGGCACATCTATCCTATATAACTTATCTATAAAAGATATATAGGTGATTTTCCAATAAGTAAGTTATTTCACTCTGTGCTTTAGTGAAAAATAAAAGTTAAAATTTTAAACATTGTTTTTGCAATGCATATAAACATTGTTTTTGCAATGCATATAAACATTTTACAATATCTCAGCATAAACTTGTATTTTTCTTTAAAAAGCTGTATTATAAATTAATTTGACAACCAATCTCAAATTATAAATTACTCACCATCTATAATACATATTTTGACTGTTTAAAAATTAAATAACTAGCCTCTAGAAATAAATAACCAACTACAAGATAATGGGGGGGGGGGGGGATAAATTTATTCCAACAATTTTAGGGAGAAAAACAAAGTTTAGGTACCAGAAATGTTTTTCTTTTTTAAATGTATGATCACACAAATTTTCTATAATATAATTTCTGGAAGTAATTGAACAAAGAGGAATTTCAATAAAACACAAAAGTTCATCCTTTGGTATATTTGGTTAATAGAATCGGCTTCCATTTCTTAATATGAAGTTTATTTTAAGGATGTTGTTACTCAATATTTATTTTTTCAATTAAATCATTTTAAAACAAATTTTGTTCTAAGTAACATGGTAAAATAAAACTCTTAAAACCCTGTTTTAAAATACTAGTAACTTTTGCCGGTGGCAAAACCAGTTCGGCAAAAGTTGACCAACACTGCATTTCAAATACACATTAGTTTGATCTCTTGTACATAATCCTTGTGACACAGAAGTAGCATTCTCACACACTACTTACTGTCCATGAGGTGCAGTTCAATCCTGTCTTATAATTTTTTTTATTTAATTAATTTTAAATTCTTTAAAAATTTAATTTTCATTTTAGGAATCTTTTATGAAAATTTAATTTTTTCTGAAATTGTTAAACTAATATTTTTGTTGACAAATGTCCAAACTATTTTATGTCTAGATAACTAATCTTTTTAAAACTTATTATTCTTGTTTCCATTTATATTATATATCTATTATATATAAAAATACAAATGGAAATTTCATTCCGGCTGCTTATAACTCAAGTTCTGCTGAATGGATTTTGATGGAACTTGCATTGTTAGATAGATGATGTTTCAGGGAAGGTTTTAATATTTAACATATCATTCTGAGTAGATTAATTATCAGAATTATGATGGAAAGTTCTGTTAATTTGGCCGAAAAGGTTACCATTGGTTATTTTTTGGTAACCATTTTCATTGATGAAAGAATTGAAATGACTATATACCTCGGAGAGAGAGAAAAAAATTATTAATTCTGTTTAAAATTTTAAAAAAAGAAAAAGAAAAACAATTTTGATGTGTGATAATATTATAAAACAAAAATATTTAATTTAAATATTAAAGGAAATGTTCATAATGCTTAAAAAATTAGTATTTAATTTGAAAGATTGTAGTTAAAACAATATTTGGTGATTATTTTTTGCACCAGGTTAAGAAAAACACATCTTGAAATGTTTATAATTTTGTTTTTGATATTTTTTTTCTTTAATTTACTAATTTATATTTCTAATGTAACTCTTCCATCGTGTGACTTATACAGAAGAAACTAGCAGATGTGATTAAAAAAATTACGGTATTTGTAAATTACATGTTATTTTTTTTTTATTTAAGATTTTGATTTTACTTCTGCCACCAATTGATTTGATTTTAAGCCAA
This sequence comes from Maratus speciosus, assembly GCA_963932465.1. NCBI lineage: Eukaryota > Metazoa > Arthropoda > Arachnida > Araneae > Salticidae > Maratus > Maratus speciosus. The sequence goes on along the minus strand of OZ010790.1, from coordinate 275,060,751 downwards.
AAAGGCATAAACGTAATATCGTTCTGAGTGATGTTCACAATAATGGTTATTTTTCAAGTGTATGACAGCATTTTTGGAGTATTTTTTTTATATTCAAATGTAAATTATAAATAGCAGTTAATATTATAAAAATTGAGCCAAATATGTCATTCGAAATCCTTGATAGTCTGCTGGTCTGAGACCACTGAAAACTCAATCAGGCCACTAATTAGATTTAGCAGCCCGCTCTGCAGGACCAGTAACTTTTTTTCCTTCTCGGACAGGCAAACGCAAATTTTCCTGGCTCTTAGAAAATTGCAACTGATCACAAATCACACAATTTTATTTTGTTTTAAAAAAAAAATTTTTTTTAATGTAAATTGGAACAATTAGGCACAGCTGCAAGAAGCATCAATTACCTTAGAGTTGAAAGAATTAGTTCAACTCGAGTTGGTGGTACTCGTTGTTTACCTCACCTCCATAGTGCATTTAGAAACTTCTTTCTGCGGTACAATTTTATTTTACTGCAACTCCAAAACTGTAGTATATCTCTTCTAAGACTGAATCAGTGTCTGTTTCTAAAAGAATTCTGAAGTCAGATACATCTATGATGTCAGCTATACAACTTTCTGAAATTGTTTCATATCTTGCAAAAGTTTTGCTAACTTTGCAGAACAGAGACATTATGCTATGAAACATAGTTTGAAACAACCTTGAGAGGGCGGTAGCCGGTCTATTTTTATTAATATCCTGCATATGTTCTTTAACTCTTGTTTGGAATTTTCTTGTGGTCATACCAATGTAATTGAATATTTTATTTGTTTCTTTACTTCTGTATGGGATGATATAAACTCCTGACTTATTTTCCATACTGATAGGATCAACTCTTTTTTGCACAAGATTAATTAATTTGGTGTTGTCTCTAGCTATTAATGTTATACTATATTTCCTTAGGATGTATTTTAATTTTTCATATAAACGAGGATTATGGCAGTTGATTACATTCCTTGTTTATATGAAAAATTAAAATACATCCTAAGGAAATATAGTATAACGTTAATAGCTAGAGATAACACTAAATTAATTAATCTTGTGCAAAAAAGAGTTGATCCTATCAGTATGGAAAATCAATTAAAAAACCCTTAACGGGTTAAAAGTTTGTGACGCAGCACTTTATCTCATTGCTATAAGAATTTTAAATATGGAACTTAAAAATAATGATATCAAATTTTAAGTGATGCTACATTATTTATTTCATCATTATATTTTTGTTTTATTTATAATTGCATGCGTAAGAATTATGTTAAATTTAAAAGGACGTATAAAAATTTATTCATTGATGCGTTATCATTCACATTTTTCATAAATTCAAACTATGAGTTTTAAAAGATTTGATATCAAAATTTAAGTGACGCCTTGATGTAGCCTTAAACAATTTGTTTTAAAATTCAATTTTAATTGTTTTCAATTTGGTATAGGTGAAAACTGGGAAATTGAGTTAGTAGCCATTGGCCGGTAGACTCAGTTTCATTAGTGGCCACTTTTTAAAGTTAGTGGCCACTATAATGTTTCAAACTTTCTTGACGTCTACATGAACTATAATTGCTGTATATAGACATATTTTTCTATAAGTCAGAGTTTTATACCACCAACTATTCATGATAAGAATAGGGAAGCAGTCAAAATTCAAGAAAATTACTTTAAAACCACTGAATCTGTTACATTCATTTTTTAGAATATATTTTTAGATTATTTTTATATGTTCATAAACACTATAAATTACTATTACTTTCTTTATATAAAAAATAATTAAATCAAAATTCCAACAGTTAGGTGTATTTCAAATGAAAATCAAATTTCAAATTATTTTTGCTTAAAAGGCACACAGACCAACTTAGTGAAAAATATTCCATGCCGGGAATCGAACCCGGGTCATCAGTATAGCGCACTGACGTTCTACCGCTAAACCACATGGAACGATACCAAGCCTGGAACTTCCCACTATTACAAGTTGGCAAGGCTACAAACGCAGCACAAGATGGAATATTTTCCGTGAGCCACCAACACAGGGCAAACACAGACACTTAATTAAATCCAGCATCGATGAATCTATATTAATACAGTAGAAGATCTATATAACGCAATTCTCCATATAACGCACAACTTCTCAGATGTAAACAATGTTTTTTCCAGTTAAAAGCACCTGCACTTTCACATTGTAAAATATTGCTACTCTCTAGATGACTAAAGTTGATACATTAGTTCAACTTTATCTTCTAATTTAGGACCTTTTTACTGAAAAAAATGCTATTATTACAATGAACATTTTTGAAAATGTCTAATATAAGGGATGGTTGTGTCAGTTATATTTGGATCATGTTTATAAAGTAAATTTAACAATGTCTGACCTATATTATGCAAAAATTTATAATTTGGATAACTCTTGGTAACAAGGAATGCAGTATAAAGATATTCTAATGTATTTTGATGTGTTTCAGACATATTTGGCCATGTTTACAAGGTGAATTTAATGATGTGATCCATATAACGCAAAATTCTATATAACGCACAACCTTGCGTTTTTAGGTTTGCATTATAAAGATCTTCTACTGTATTTGGAAATTTTTTCAGAGAGAAACATTCGCCTTGAATACAATATTTCAAATGAAAATCAAATTTCAAATTATTTTTGCTTAAAAGGCGCACGGGGAAAAATTTGGAAAAATTTCCAAATATTAAGTTAGGTGTATACAATATAAAAAAAAAAAAAAATCAAATAAAGCACAATAAAATGTTATTTGGATTTTATTTAATAAGTAAATGTGTTATTAACATACTACACACATTACATACAGTTGAAATCGAAGCTAATGAGTGTATTCCGCAGGATTAAACGGTATCTCTTGAAGAAAAATAATCTTAACTGGTGAGCATGTGGCCGGAGTCGAAATATTGAAAATACTGCAATGTCCTTAAAATCCACTTGCATTCGCTGAAAAAAAAAAGGGAATAAATTATTTGAAATGCATGTGGAATCAAAGCTGATGAATATATTTTGCTGAATAAAACTGTATTTCTTGAAAAAATAATCAAACTGAACAGCAATGGCGAAAAGCTGAAATATTGAAAATACAGCTAAATCATTGTAATCTGCTTGCATCCGGTAAGAAAAAGAATTAACCAGTTTACTAATTAGATGTAACCAAAGTAGAGATGCATATTTCTATGAAAAAAGCTATATTTCACTTGGCGATCGATAACAGATTTTTTATCGCCACTTGGCGAGTAGCGACTAGGGTGGCGATCGATGGCCGATTTTTTAATCGCCACTTTTACAACTTTAATCGCCACGTGGCGAGTGGCGACCGCCAGTTTACACCTATACAATTTGGCTAAATATATTTACACATCTAACCAAAATTTTAATTTTCCAATACACTGTTAAAAATACGACTTTCACTGAACCTGTACAATGCACTGTAATGTATTTATATGAATAAATTGATTTATCTTTTGTGCCACGCTATCCAAAATCAAAAGTAAAATTTATGTAAATGATTTCTTTGCATCATAATATCCATTTGCATATATTTCGCTTAGTTTGGATACAATGACGCAATGAAATCCCTTACATAAATTTTACTTTTGATTTTGGATAGCGTCGCACAAAAGATAAATCCAATTTATTCATATAAATACATGACAGTGCATTGTACAGGTTCAGTGAAAGTGGTATTTTTAACAGTGTATTGGAAAATTAAAAGTTTTGGTTAGATGTGTAAATATATTTAGCCAAATGGAAAACAATTAAAATTTAATTTTAAAACAAATTGTTTAAGGCTACATCAAGACGTCACTTAAATTTTGATATCATATCTATCAATGAATAAATTTTTATACGTCCTTTTAAATTTAACATAATTCTTACGCATGCAATTATAAATAAAACAAAAATAAAATGATGAAATAAATAATATAGCGTCACTTAAAATTTGATATCATTATTTTTAAGTTCCATATTTAAAATTCTTATAGCAATGAGATAAAGTGCTGCATCACAAACTTTTAACCCGTTAAGGGTTTTTTAATTGATGGGTCATTCCATGTCAAATCACCCAGGGCATGGCACCCACCATCACCAATTTTGATAAAAGTCAGTGAATTTGCAGAGTTTTTAATGCTGATTCCAAAAATGTCAATCATATTGAAATTGATCAAACGGTTTGTCAGATATGAGCTTTTAAATGTCTTCCAAGATGGCCGATTTGCCGCCATTTTGAATGGCACATGTGACAACATAAAGGTCTATAACTTCTTTCAGGTTTAAGCTAGAACTTTCAAATTTTTTTTGTTCTGTTCAGAATAAAGTAAACTTTCATCTAAACAGATTTTTGTGCAATTTATTCCATTAAAATGCTGTCAGAAAATGACTTTTTGCCATTTTTTTAATTAAAAAAAGGTATAACTTCAATGGCCGATTTCCCCCATTGTTCCCCCTTCAATTTTCATCTAATTGCATAAATAGACAGCTCAAAGTGTGTTTTGATGCCTGATAAAAAAAATTTAATGGGCAATTTGTAGGTTTTTTGTTTAAAGAAGAATTTCAATTTTACCGACTTCCATAAGTAACGGAAAGTACCAGAAGTATCATACATATTTACATCTAAAAGTTTGGTAAGGTTTTATCTTTCATAAACACATACATTTTTTTAATGTGGCTAAAAAGAAGGGGAATGCCTCAGGAATTATAAATAGGAATGCTAATAATGAATTCCTGCAAGACATAGAAGTATTTTCATGACAAATTGAAATCTATTGCAAGCTTTCAGTAAATTTTAAATAAAAAGAAATGATGGAAAAATTTCTACAAATTGTCACATTTTATAGCAAAATCATACTTGCATATTATGCAAAATGATAAAATTACAATTGTTAACTAAATACAATATGTAAAAATTATCGTACTTCAAAATTATACAAAATAACATTTAGCACATACACAGTAAAAATACTATTAAAAATATATCTACATTCAAAATAAATATAATTAGTTAAAAAATTAACTCTGTTGTATTAATACTGCAGCTCAAAGTGTGTTTTGATACCTGTTAAAAAAATTTTAATGGGCAATTTAAAATTTTAAAATTTAGTTCAAAATAAAAAAAAATTATATACTTTATTTCACTTTGGTTTATTTTTTAAATGTAAATAACATTAAAGCTGTAATTATTGTTGAATTATAAATCAAAAATTGCTGTCCAAAATATGAAATTTCTAATTAATTAATTGCTAAAATTATCTGATTGGGTTAATTTATTACCAGAACTTTCCAGAAGACAGAATTTTAACCAATAATATCACTTTGGTTTGCCAGAAGAGGTTTTTTCAACCAACCAAATAGATGTACTTACCAGAAAGAGATTTTCAACGAATCGGACTAAAATTACTTTTCAGAAGATTTTTTCAACTAACCAGATTAAGCAGAATTTTACAACTTGTTATGTTAAAAAAGTTGTCTGTTATAAAAGATTAAAGTTTCTCTTTTGATCTTATAACTATAAATGATGCTGCTTTGTTGTATTAAGTTAGATGTTTTCTTATGGGTAAACAAAAAATGTACAATATTAGTTTAAATATTAATAATCCAAATTGTGATTTAAATAATCCTCAAGCTATCCACCATCGCAATGAGTTATCCATCAAAAATAAAGAACTACTTGCATTAAGATGCAATTTAGAGGATAGCGAAAACTCAACAATATGCTTTACTCACAGAGAACACTTTCTGCAATATGTAAATTCAGCAAAAAAAATGTTTTCATTTATTTAATCTTCATCCTAACAAGACCAAGAAAAGTAGGGGAGAGTTGGGAGGAGTGGGACAGATTTCACAATTTATTTTTTAATTCACTACTTATGTTTTACCAAGAATACAGCTTATAAAAATCTAATAGTATGTTACTTAAGCTAAGTTTAAAAAATACAAACGCTGTGAAATACAAACAACTGGCTTTTATTTGCACGTTTTAAAATGTTAACATTTTTGTCCCACACCTCCCTCATATGAGGGAGGTATGGGACGCACATGAGGGAGGAATAGGACACTGTTTGATAAAAATTAAATTAACACATATTGTATTTTGATAAGTCAACACTGAAAGCAAAGTAGGACTGTGCTCGGCTGGTACCACAAATTATTTGTGGTTGAGGCAATTTCATTATGATATCCCTTTTCTCTACTTCACTGAAGTCATTTTCTTGTGGGAAGTGAAATTTTTCTTTTTCATCATTTTTGAATATGATAAACTCCTTATCACTGTCTATATCCTCAACTCTGCCAATATAATAAACAACTGTCTTCTTTGTTAAAATTTTAACAATTACAAAGTCATTTATCCTAATTTTGGATCATCAGTTAACCAATCAAATTCTTCAGCAATTTCATTATCATTGTGAGTAATCAAATCAAAAGTCTTCATCTGTAGAGTCATGCAACAAAAATTTCCCATCAATGGAATCATCAGATAATTTATTCGCTTTTCTCTGTTTCTTCCTTTTCACCTTAAGAGTTTTCTTTTTACACAATCTCTTCTGCTTTTTATCAGCTGCTATTTTTTCAATTTCTTCTTTTTCTGGTGTGTCAGTGATGATTTTTTATCTTTCCTTTTTTCTGTCTTTCTTTATAGTTTTTGTGGAAATGCTTTGGGATAAGGGTGCATATCGGAAGGACTCAAAAGTGTTTGAGAACAAGTCCCATTCCTCCCTCATTGATGCTGTCCCATTCCTCCCTCTGCTGAATATTTTTTAAAAAGGCTTATCATATATATATCATGCTACATTTATGCTTTATTTGGCTGCTAGTTTACAAACACTATATCTTTAAGTTTATTATACAATTATAATATTTTTATTTTAAATATAATATAATTGAAAAAAAATCATTGAAAGAATAATAATTTGTACTTACTTCTGAGGTATGAAAATAAAATTTTCCCTTTTAAATACAAACAATAATACAGCTGGTGTAACAATTAGAATCAAACATGAGGCTATAGATGCTTTATCTAGTGGACAAACTAAAACTTAATTCTAACAGTTATTTTGGACATAAATGCTGCTGTCCCACTCCTCCCACTGTCCCATTCCTCCCAACTCTCCCCTATCCTTACATGTGATAAGTGTGGATCAAGCTAAGAATTACAGGCATAAGCTACATAATGATGCCATATTATGGATCTACAGAAAACTTATTAATAAGTGGAAAAAGAATAAATACTGATGAAAATTTTTCTGTTTGTTCATCTTTTGATAGGAATATTAAAAAGACTTTGCATGTTCCATCTCTTAAAAATTATGTAGCATGTATGCATGAATGGAATTGGTATATAGGCTTAGTGTCAAAAGTCCACAAAAAAGAAGGCGATGCAACTGTTAAATTCATGCATCCACAATGGCCCATCACCTTCGTATTATTGGACAGAAAATGACAGTTGTATTGTGCCTTTCAGTCATATCCTTTGTGCATGTGACAATTGGTACATACTACAAATGGTAGAATATATAAAATTTGTGATGCATTTAGTGCTTTAATAAACACCAAGTGGGCAAAACATAAAATTAGAAGGAAGTAAAATCAAAATATAAAGAGAACAAATTTTATTAATTATCTTTATTTTTAATTGTTATTGATGTAGATATGTTTTCAATAGCATTTTTACTGTGTATGTGCTAAATGTTATTTTGCATAATTTTAAAGTACGATAATATTTACTTAATATGTATATATTTTTTAATTATATTTTGTATTATATACAAGTATGATTTTGCTATAAAATGTGACTATTTGTAGAATTTTTCCCATTATTTCTTTTTTACTTATAATTTACTGAAACTTTGCAATAGATTTCAATTTGTTAGGAAAATACTTCTATGTCTTGCAGGAATTTTAGCATTCCTATTAATTCCTGTGGGATTCTCCTTCTTTATAGCCATATTAAAAAATATGTATATGTTTATGTAAGATAAAGCCTTATCAAACTTTTAGATGTAAATATGTATGGTATTTTTGGTAATAAAAGAAATATAAACATTATCTTGTACTTCCCATTACTTATGGAAGGTCAGTAAAATTGAAATCCTTCTTTAAACAAAACACCTGCAAATTGCCCATTAAAATTTTCTTATCAGGCATCAAAACACACTTTGATCTCCCTATTTATGCAATTAGATGAAAATTGAAGGGGGAACAATGGGGGAAATCAGCCATTAAAGTTACGCCTTTTTTTTATTTAAAAAATGACAAAAAGTCATTTTCTGACAGCATTTTAATGGAATAAATTGCACAAAAATCTGTTTAGACGAAAGTTTACTTTATTCTGAATAGAACAAAAAAAATTTGAAAGTTCTAGCTTAAACCTGAAAGAAGTTATAGACCTTTATGTTGTCACATGTGCCATTCAAAATGGCGGCAAATCGGCCATCTTGGAAGACATTTAATGGCTCATATCTGACAAATCGTTTGATCAATTTCAATATGATTGACATTTTTGAAATCAGCATTAAAAATTCTACAAATACACCAAAGTTTATGAAAATTGAAGATGGTGGGTGTCATTTTTAGGAAATTCTGGGTGATTTGACATGGAATGACCCTGATATCATTCGTTTTTTTAAGTTAATAATAAAAAGATAAAAAAAATAAAATAAAGACTAATGACAGGAACTCATAATCGTGATTTCCATTCATCTTTAATTCCCTTCCCCCCCCCCCCCCCCTCCTCAAAAGAGCATACTTCATACTTCAATTGTAAAGAGTGTTGTGCTATTTGATTTTTTTTAAAGAACTTTTTAGTAACATATGGAAGTAATATACAAAATGTGGGGGGGTTATGGTTTGTTTCACAGATTTAGAAAGCTTTGTTAAAACTTGCTATGTAAAAAGTTTACTTTCTTAAAAAATATATAAAGAAATATTACTCTTTAAAACTTTTTATTTAAAATACAATTAAATTGTAAGCAAAAAAATACTTTCAAATAAAATTTATTTGGGAAATTACTGATTTTTTATTTTTTAAGAAATAATTTTCCATCATGTAAGTTTTTAATCTATCAACATCTAACATAACACTAACATGTGACATAACATTTATTGCTACTTTAATGTAAATGTTCAATTTTTAGTTGTATTGGGGTGGTAGGATATTAGATTTACTGGATAGAACTGTATAAAATGCATAAAATACATTATTATTGCTCCCATTATTGAAAAGAAAATTTTATTGTAATATTCCCCACCCCCTATTTATTGTTAATGCTGAATTTAGCAAATAGATGGCAATACCATGCAGAGAGGCATTTAATTATTGATGAATTTAATTAACCATGTAACAAACAACTTAAATTACTTCAAAAACAGATTTTAATTATATTTTGTACCTTGAAATTTTTAATGATAGGCAACGGTTTAATAATTTAGTTAGCCAACTGAATTTTTATTTCACTTAATTTTTTCTGTGAATACATTTCCCATTTATGCTGAATTTAGCCAACAGATGGCGATACCATGCAGAAAATCATTTAATTATTGATGTATTTAACTACCAACTTAAATTATTTCAGAAACAGATTTTAATTATATTTTGTAGCTTGTAATTTTTTTTAATTCAAGGCAATGGTTTAATAATTTATTTAGCCAACTGAATTATTTAATTCCAGGTTTTATTTAGTTTAATTTTTTTCTGTGAATACATGGGAAGTTTGCAAGGTATATATATTTTTTTTTTGTTGTTGTTGTTCTGAAACTAAAAAATAATTTATATTTAAAAAAATAAATTTACATGACAAATTTTGCATTTTATGCTCTTTTGATTTATAGAGATGGTTTAATAAACCTTTGTTTGAGCCCCCTCTCCCTCCCCCAAAGATAAAAGTATAAAACTGCAATTTATTTGCATTTTTTTGCAAAATTTTGAATGTACAGTATAGGATCCGTTATCCGGAATCCTTGGGACCTGAGGCATTCCGGATAAGAGGTTTTTCCGTAATTCGGAACACTACCACAAATATTTTCTAATGTACATAAATATGAAATACTGGTTAGCATAAATAATATTAAAAATACTGTATTACACATTTGTTGAATTAATTCAATAAAACACAATTAAGGAAAAGTTAAATTTTTATTTACAAAAAAAAAAAAAAAAAAGTTAAGTAATAATTTTAAATTATAATAAAACTTACAAATGAACAAGATCAAAAATAAAATTTAGTTTTGGGGTTCAGATGCAGATGCTTGGGAATTAGTTTTTTGGAAAAATCCTTTTAAAGTTGGCTGCTTGTAACGTTTCTCTTTTACAAGCTGGTCTTGAATTTTATATAAAGACATTATTTGTTGTTCATGGAAATTACTTATTTTGTTCCATGCCTTGAATTTATTGTTGAGTGTAAAATATCATTTGTTCATTAGATATTTTTTCTACCTCCTCATTCTTGTCATCATCATCACTACGATCATCAGATGCATCTTTAGTCATCATTTCACAAATTTCACTGTATGTCATCTGATGACTAAGTGGAACATTATTATCTATATTGAAACAAACTTGAACTGCATCTTCATCCAATAATTGGGGAGGGAGGGGAATATATTGAAAGTTGATTTTTTATTTATTTTTGTTTTGTTTATGAATTTATCGCATGGAAAGCGGACAGAAAAATATGAGGCAAAATTATCAACACTTTAAATGCAGATTTCCACAAATTCGCGGAGATAAAGAAATGCATAATTACTGTAATATTCCATTAACCCACCCTCCCCTATTTTGTAAACAAATTTGATATTTAAAAAAAATCCCACGAAAGCCCCCCCCCCCCCCCTCCCTTTCCAAAAAAAAAATATCGCGCGAAGCGCCGTACCACCTTTCTGTCTTATCCGATTCCGAATCTCTGCTTTTCTACTGTTCGATGGACGCAGCTGAAAACGGTAAAACGAACGTTTCTCTCATTCTCCTAATTGGCCGAATTGTAGGCGTGCCTTTAGATGACGTCAAAGGTCGGAGCTTGCTCAGTTTTCGACCGCGGAAAACGCATTCAAATTCTAAGTGATGTTTCGAAAATATTTTTTTTCAAAAGGTTAAAATTAAATTTTTTTATAATGGATTTTAGCGTTTGAAGCAAAATATACGAAATTTAAGAATATGTAGTTAGTTCTCCCATATTTCTAAAAGTTACGCCGATGCGAAGTCATAAAAATGATCAAAAAGAGAACTTATGTCCGATGATTGCGTACATTCAATTCTTATCTTTCACGGGAGCGTCATAGTGGGATCGTAGGGAGAGAGTACGCTTTTACTTTTTGAGTTCTGTTTTTTAATTATCTCTGTTAACAAAAAAAAAAGAAAAAAGAAAAATCTGAATATCAGGGCAGGCTTTGGACTATTCTTATAAACATTTTCGCAGAGTTTCCCCCAGGTTTAAAAAAGGGCAGGGTGCTGTTTGTGGGAAAAGGGCACTTTTGGATTCCGAAGTGCATGTTTTGGATTTTTAAGGGCATTTCTTGAAATTTTTAAAGACATTCTTTTGATTTTTAAAACTACTTTTTAATATTTAATAGACATAACACTATTTTAAAGAGAGCAATGAGTCAATTTTTACTATGCAAGTAATTTCCTTAATAAACAAAGGAGTAAAGGCACTTTTTCCAGGTGGGGGCAACAAGGGAGCTAATTTTTTAAATGAGGGGCAAGAGGGGTGCTATTTTGTAAACCTAAGGGCAGGCAGGGTGCAGCGCCCTCCTGAAACTGTCTGGGGGAAATTCTGATTTTCGGATTTCAACAGGCAGTAGATTTTGATAGCCACTTTTAATCCATGTAAGAGGCCTCTCCGATTACTTTACGATTTTTTGCCGCGTTTGGAGGGGGGGGGGGGGAAGAAATTAAGGGGATATTACGGTACCTGAGGTGTATGAGAAAAAGTTTAAAATATTTAAAATATCGATTTATAAAACATGTTAACTCTTCAATAAAATATGAAAAAAAAAAACTGCAATTTTTTATGAAATGAAAGTTTTCGCTAAGTTTCGGTTTTGGATCGTTTACCGTTCCGGTTTTTAGAGCGTTCCGGATATCGGGACGCCGGATAATAGATCCTATACTGTATAACATTTTTTAAAAATCTCGTAGTCTTCCATTTACAGTTAGAATAACAGCACATATTTAATATTATTATTATTATAAAGGTAATGGAAGAATTACGGCCTGTTTTTTTTTTTTCTTTTTTTATTATAAGGATAATGGAAAAAATAAAAACGCATAATTTAAATTTATGTACCGTAGAAAAACAGAAATTTATTTGTGTTAAAAATTGTAAATGCAAAGAAATTGTTGTAGATTGAACAAATAGAAACTGCGTATTTTCTTTTCCTTATCATTAAATCTGAAAAATTTCAAAATTAAAATTCTCTCTCTGTAAACAAATGAATGCATAAAAAAATGTGCTTTTATTTATATTGTATTTTATATGTATTTATTTATTATATGTATTTGATCTATCTATCAGTTTTAAAGTTCCCTTTACCGAATGCTTTTCGGTATTAAAATATTCTTTTTTCCGTCTTATGTAAATTCGAGCCATGGATTTCCATACGCAAATACGGGTTAGGTTCCCTTAGAAAGACCCCCACGAAAGGCACTCCCCCCCTCGGGACTATATCCCTAGTGTAGATAATCGGCCGTCAAAAATCAACCAACCGTCTTATGTAAAAATTGGCTTTCGGCAGACCTTAAAAACCTTTCCGTTTCCGCGTTAGGCAGATTCCGGCTTATGGAGCACGTATTAATGTTATTTTGAATGGATTCGCCGGGACTTGAAAGTCTTTTCGCGGTAGGCACATTTCCGGCTTACACAAAGTCCGCCTTAGACAGATTTTACAGTATTTTTATTGTCTGAAAAATTGTCAAGAAATAGTGATACGTGAAACTCTTAAAGAAAAAAATCAAAATAAATAAATATATTTTTATAGAAACAAAATCAAATTTACTTTGATAAAAAAAAAAAGTGCTTGCTGCTTCAAAGAGGACAGACCTCGCAACCTATGTATTGCGAGGCACGCACTTAACCGACTGAACTACGGATGTTCGTAAACTTTTCACTAAACATTGTTCAGAAGAAGTTAAGCGCTTGAATACAATAGGCACATTTTCGGTGAAATTCTCATAAATAGTGGAAAAATATAGTCCGATTTTTCATGCTTATTATAAAACGAATAAGAGTCTTCTTGGAAACAAAAATGATCTTATTCGGTTCATCTAAATTAGATTTATATTATATATTAATTTTAATAAGATCTTTTTCGGAGGAAAATAAAAGTGAATTAAAAAGAAAATTAGAGTTTTCCCGGAAACAAATGTTATCTTATTCCCTTCACATAAAACATATTTCTATTATATATGAATTTAAAGAAATTCGTTAGAGCCGTTTTCCAGAAATGGAAATTAGGAACTTCTTACGTACCAAGTAACTTTAAAAATGGGTTTCGAGATCTCAAAATATATTGCACGTAGAAATGTAAAAATTTCAGAATAGCATTAGACTGCAGAAATAAGACTGTTCTGAAAAAATCAGAATAATAAGAGCTATATTCGCCGAGTTATTGAAAGGCGGCTTTTCGCGTTTTCTTTGAAGTCGAGTTAGCTGTATATATGAGTTCTGCCTTCTACGATACGATACGATTTTAGGCTTAAGGCTGCGTCACTGGAATACTATCGTCTTCCATGATAAGTCATGAGTTTATATCATCCCATACAGAAGTAAAGAAACAAATAAAATATTCAATTACATTGGTATGACCACAAGAAAATTCCAAACAAGAGTTAAAGAACATATGCAGGATATTAATAAAAATAGACCGGCTACTGCCCTCTCAAGGCTGTTTCAAACTAAAGATATTGACATCCTTTTCAATAGAGCAAAAGTCATTATCCAGGCTTCTGATTTTAATAGTTGTGCTATTTTAGAGTCTTTGGAAATTTTAATGCAAGCAGAAAATTGTTGTAATGACGTATTATCATACCAAATTCCGCGTATCTGGTTTAATTTACTTAATATTACTGGAGAGTTCGGTCTCTCGGAGGATTGAGCTTTCTCTACCTTCCCCCTCCTTCCGTTTAATGGATACGATCACTTGCGGGCTTCCTGAAGCGAGTTTCCGGTCAATCTGTAGCAGTGAACATCGAGCGTCGAGTGTTTTTATCAGTCAATTCTCTTCTCCTTGACAAAGGCTTAAGGTTAGCCGAAAGCGCTCGGAGTAGCTTTTTATCATTTTAACATCTAGTGTTTTTAATTTTAGAAAACATTTGTATATTTTTTATCACACCTATGTAGTAATGTGTTTTAAATGAAGCATTTTAAATGTTTCCATGTTTTTATCCAGTAAGGCTTACGAAATCTTCAATACTTCAATCATTGCCTTTTGGAACATATTTAATTTGCATCTGTATTTTGATTTGTTGATAAATCATAAAAAGGTGCATATTCATATTTATCCTCGATGATATCATACGAATATTCTCAATTGCACTTTTTTAAACTTTTTTCTTTTCACTTCAGATGTAGAAAGTATGAAATGTACTACTAAAGGTAAGATTTTGTTCAATATTTTATATCATGGATAACAATTTTCAGTGCTTTCTTTGGTTAGAGCAATATTTTTCTGAAATACAAGAAAGATCTGTTAAATTTATAGCAATGTGTTATTAAAAATTTCTTAAGACATAACAGTAAAGTGCTGTATTTCAGTTGAGTATGAATATAATATTCTAAATATGCTTTTTTTTATTTTTCACAGGTGGCAAAATCACACTTACCATTGTATGAAGCATTTTATCGGCAGGTAAGATAATACTACAGTATAACTTCTTTAATCCGGAATAGTCGCGAATACGGCGATTCCGAATTATAGAAAATTCCAGATTACAGAAGTTTTGAAACTAGAATGGATTTAGATAAATAAATACAATACCTCTCGTTAATATGGTAATACAAAAATGCAAGGAACTTGTTAATTGAAAACATTGAGAAAAATCAATTAAAAACACTCAAAAGTACAGATATTTTTAAAATAATAATGTAAATTTTATGCAGTGTCGCCATCTGTTGTATAGTATAAGAAACAGTAACCATACGATTTTTTTATTATGATTTCTGATTTATAAATACTCATTAAATAATACAGATAACAAGAATAACAGAGATATCATGAAAAATATTGCAACTATTCTAAAAATAAAAAAAAAAATTGTAGAGAGAAATTTAAATGACTTACAATTAATTTAAAAAATAACTTTATAATTACATTAACATATGTAAAATAGTGATATATATTTCTAATGTTATAAGAAATTAAATATATAGTACTTAGAAATATCGAAGTAAGTCACAAGTTAAATAATTAAAAGAAATAATAAAAATAAAATCAGATTTTGTGATATTTTGACGCCATCTTTGTATCATTGGAGGGGGAAAAAAATAGTAAAATTAACATTAATTCAGAATTTTTTACAACTTAATATTAAAAAATAACATCTGTATTTTAATTACATATGTAATTCAGAAAGTTCTCACAATTTAAAAAAAAAAAAAAAAAAAAAAAGTAGTAAATTAGGTAGTTTTTCATTTTTCTTAATCATTTTCTTAAATTCATTCATATATGAGCTATGGCGCCATCTGTGATCTTTAATTGAAAATAAAAACGAATAAGCGGGCCATAATGTCCGGATTACAGAAGTTTCCGGATTAAAGATGTTATACTGTACTGATTTTTTATGTTTAAGTTCTTAACCCATTCTGGACCATGGGTGCATATATGCTCCCTCAAAAAGAGCATACAGAATTTGTTTTAGGCACCAGTAAAAAAGAAAAGTAATATTTAGTTTCTTTAATTAGAGCATTTTTATGATTGTTTAAGTAAGGGATAGGGAGGGGGCACCTTTGAACAGTTTTTTAAAAAATCCACATACTTCTTACTTGAATTATATTTATTTACTTTTAAATATTCCGTGAGAGAAAGAATGTAATTCTGCATCATATGAAATAAAAAATTACAGTTTTTAATATAAATTGAATATGCTGTGAGGCTTTAAAAAGCTGAAATTTTTCTGTTCAAACCTGTCCCATGTAGGGGTACCTTTGAACAAGCTGGGGGCACCTTTGAACAAATAAACAAAATATGAAAATATTGACAGTTTTTATTAAAAACTGCATATCTTTCCAAAATATAAAATAATAAGAATAAAATTATACAATTACATTTAACTGAAATTACTAATTTTTTATTATTTAACCAAATTTGTATCTATCAAAGCACATTGTTGAGACACAACAGAGGATCCCTCCACTTATGTTTAATTGTGGCAATTTTTTTAGATAATATCTTCAAAATATACCAAATTGATATCTGATGCCTCTGGAAAATATATAGTGTGTTCTTTTTTACGAAGAAACCTGACATTAAGCAATTTAATCTGACCAATGACATGAAGAGTTCTTTTTGCATGAAATTGAACTAAAAGGAAATCATTTTCATTCAAATTGTTATTAAAAAAGGATAAAACACTGTTTTATGAAATCCAGAAATAATGTTTACCATTGTAAATGAAACAGTATAGGGTTTGTTAGACAGATCTGCTAAAAAATGAATTATTGTTGTGTGTCCTGAATTTGCCTGTAGTTGAAGCCCTGCATCAGTACAACTTTCATATTAAGTATAAAAACAATCTCTTAATTTTCATATTAAAAAAAAAAATTCAACAATAATAATATTTAGATACATCTATAACTCTTTACTTCATAGTTTTAATTGTTCAATGGTGTCCCATCACATGGAGTTTATCATTACAGCTATTTACTCAATTAGGTTTGAGAATTCAAATAAAACAAACCTTGTAAGTTAAAGCTAACATCTTTATTTAGGTAATAAATAGTAAATTATAATTTTAGGGATACAAGATTATCAACAAAAAGCTTACAACTTTATTTTGTTAAGTTTAGATTCAAGAAAGCAAAATATACATATCTTGCTTAGACAGTAGTGGGCATGCAAAATAGTAAAGCTTTGTATTCTTGTTACATTGAAGCAGTAGTACTGTGCTGCCATATATATTTAAAAAATATAATTTATTTAAAAGAAAATATTTACAGTGTTCAAAGGTCCCTCTCCCCTAAAGATAAATTTTAAAAAAACAAAAAAAAAAGTGGTGCCAACCGAATAAAATTTGTGTAAAAGCCTCCGGTCCTGAAGGGGTTAAGGAAAAAAATAAACTTTAACTTAACTTATGAAAAAACAAAGCATGCTTCATAATAAAGACTTTCATTTAAGTTAAAATATCATGCCTAAAGTATGCAGAAGAGATTGGGGTAGTATGTAATTTTCCAAAATATTATGTTGACAGAACAATGCTTTGCAGACAACCCTATAAAATACAATAATAATATAAAATTTATAAGTATTTCTTCATTTTTTTATTATTGTTATTTCTTAAAACCATGTAGGGAACAGATGTTATATATTCCCGCGGCCGCCATCTTGGATTTTTTCTTGGCATGAAAACCCCTTTTCCACCACGTAGTAAATGTCACTAAGCAATGATTTATGCACATGTTAGGCTTCACAGGGTTGCCTTATCGATAAATGCCAACAAAAAATCGCCAAGAAATTCAAGATGGCGGTCCGGGAATATATAACATCTAAGCCAAAATGTTATTGAAGAAGCCCAGATGATTTGATATAACTTTAAAATGTTGTGTTCTATTAAGTGTTGTCTTTTATCTCAAGACTATCAAACTGATTTTGCTTATTATTATTGTTTTGGTAAGAAAATAAAACGTACCAAACATAAATGAATATAATCTTTTGTGTATAATCTATTTATCCTTTTGAAACACTTAGTCCGGTAAATAAAATAAATAATAGTTATTTGAAAATTACTGTTTGATATTCAATTTTGTAAGTATTATTTTGGGTACATTTCCTTTATAGGTGCCGTAGCATTTTTTAAAAAAAAGTTTGCAGCAATTCAGCCTTAGAAAGTGAGATTTATTTCCAAATAATATAAATAACTATGAAAACAAACTTGATGAACTTTTATGCTTATTTATATGTATTTATATTTATGTATGATAAATTTTATTTATAATACTAGGGGCTCTATCCCCCTTGCTTGCTACCCCCCCCCCCCCCCCCACGTAATCGCTTCTTGATTCCATTCAGTATTTCGAAGCAATCCCTATTTTCCAGCCAACCCCAGACGTAATTGTTTCGCGTTTCCATTTATGATCGTTTCGCGATCCCTTATTTTCTATGCATTCCATTTTTAGATCCCACTTGGTAAAAACGCGCTCTTCCCCAACTCCTGACAATTTTATCCAAGCACATATTCATTAGAGCTTACAGAGTTTCGTAATTATAAGAATTATTAAGTATAAAATTATATATATAGTGTTACGAATATTTTAAATAGTTACTGTTTGTGCTTAAAATAATGTAACTAGTTCAATTAAGCTCTATTCATAAGCTAATATTAGTTTTTGTTGCATTGAAATATCTCAATTTGTTGATTTTCTGTGAGCAAGTAAACCCTATAATTGGATTTCAATGGGAGTCTATGGAAATTTGGCGAAATACTGGAAATAGCGCCAAGTTGGCGTCACTTTTGGCAATTAATTTTGGTCGTCAAATTTGGCAATACTGTGAAACCTCCTACAACGGTAACCTCCGAATACCGGCCATGTTTTAGTATTACCGAATCTCTTCCATAGAAATAACATTACACTAAACCTCCGAACAACGAATTCCGAATAACAGCCACCCCACAGGTTTTTTTTTTTTTTTTTTGTACGTTATGTTTTAACTATAACTGACATTGAAAAGAATGTGGAGGTGGATTTTCTTTATTTGACGTCCTTATAATTTCCTTACTAATCTCTATTGGTTGCTTAGCAAAATCTCGTTCGTAAATAGGTGTGGCGAGAGGGGGTGGGGGTGACGAAATTTAAGTTTATGTGTGAGGAAGCAGTAGTCAAATGACTACTGTCAAATGTACTCCTTTTGAATCGCGTGATGATATTTCTTGTCTATGTGTAGCACGTGTTTTTCACTAAAAGAATGAGTTCAAAGTGAAAAAATTTTAACTTTAAGTGATAATTTGAAAGTTATCCAGGAGAGCAAAAAAGGTGTAAGTGCATGAAAATTAGCTGAAATGACATTTGCGGAAGGACCCAAACAGATAACATTTTGAAAAAAAGTGACTTTTATTTAGAAAAAAACATTTCAAGGTGTAAATTTGGAATCTAAAACTAAGCGTCAAAAGAGCTAGTTATGATGAGATTGATAAGTTGCTTTTGGAATGGCTTTCGAACTCTAGAAAGAAAAATCTCCCAATTTCTGTCTGGACTATTGTTGCATGAAAGTGCCCGAGACATTGCAGAGAAACTGAGAAATTAAAAATTCTGCACTCACTCAAAATGATAACGAGTTCGACAACAAATCTGTGGAAATGGTTATGCATTTAGAGAAAGAGATAAGCTTAAAAAAAAGTGCGAATAATTAGAGTAAAACCTCCCTAAAGCGACCATGTTCCGTTTCAATAAAAATTGGTTGCTCCGAGAGGTAGTCTCTTAATGGAGGTCATGTTTAAATCTATATTTGAATTGTTGAAAGAGGCTAACAATTAATGTTACTAAAATTTATTTTCTACATTAGGAAAAAATATAAAATTTAAGTATCAGAACAAAAGTTAATTACATAAGTTAATTATTGCAGAATTTAAAAAAAACTGACATTTGCTTTGATTTTACGGTTTTATCTCCTTTAACTTTTATTTCCAAGTCCTTTAGAAATTCAGTAAATAAATGCAATTTTTTTTGGACAAGAACAAATAATGATGATTTCATTAATTTATCTATTTCTTTGAGAGTTTCCTGACAGAATAGGGCAGGGTAGTTTATTGACCATCATCCTTACTTTGTCATCAGAGTTAAATTCGTTGCATAAAAATGTACAAAGGGGTTTAAAAACTTTAAAGTTACTGAAATAAATAAAAATTCTAAATTTAGTTTAGAAGTTTGATGAATAATGTGCTCTCCGGAATTATTATTCTAATAAAACCTTCTTCAAGCAACCAGGAAAAAATGGAATTTGTTTCATTTTCTTCAATGAAATGGGTCACTCATGGAGGGAGTTCAACTGCGGTGGCCTCTGAATAGAGGTAAAATTAGTATTGAGCTTATGGGAATAAATTTCGTTCCTTGAAAAAAATGGTCATTCAGGGAGGGGGCAGCACAGGGAGATTTCACTGTAATTTCTTTAGTGTAAAATAATAGTATGTATTTTTTAACTGTAAAAATAAAATAATTTTGGTCAGTTATTGTTATTTTAATATAATGTAATTTTGAGATTTTAAAATGTTTTAAAATGTGGAACCTCTGAATAACGGCAACCTCCGAAGTACGGTCACTTTTCCGTGCTCCCAGTGGTGGCCGCTATTCAGAGGTTTTACTGTATATTGCCAAACTTGGCAACGTTTGGCAGCAGAGTGCCCCCCCCCCCCCCCCCTTGGTAACCTCCCTTATAGCGTCAGAAAGCTCTGACCAGTCAGATGCGTTTTGTGGTATCTATGCAGATTTTCATTGGTCCATTTCCAAATCGTTACTTTTTTTTATATATAGAAGGATATATTAGTTGTTTTTATGTTCAATTTACTTCTATTTGTATACCAGGTGTCGATGCAGGCAAAACTTTAGGTCTATTTAGGGCCATTGCAAAAATCCATTTTATAAAACATGCCCTTTCACAAAATTCCTCTTAATAAAAGAGGCTCATTCACAAAATTCCATCAGAAGTCCATTCACAAAATTTCATTTCATAAAAATATACTCTTCATTAATTATTTTGTTAGGTTTTAAAATGTATAATTTGCAAGCAAAACAAGTTCGCCAGAATCTGAACGAAAACTTCAGCAAAGGACTTAAAGAAATTATTATTAATAAATGCTTGGTCGGAATTTAAGTAACTAGATTTTGTTTCATTACAAAATGTTATTATATTTCTTTCCCAAAATGGGCCCAGAGAAAAACCTTCATTGACCTCTGTATATAAAAATAGATAAATGACTTCTTTATAAAAACACATATATAATAATCACTTGTAAACAGATTAAGCTAAATAATGCTATAAAATATTTAAATATATAAAACAATGCTGATAAAATATTTTTATTTAAATAACTTCTTTATATTAAATAAATTGCATAAATATTTAAATAGGACAGTTTTAATATATAAATTTTTTCGCAACATTTTTGCTGTTTCATACAATTTTTTCAATATTAGTACAATTTATTAACATACAGCAGTCATTTATCTGTTATATACAAACAAAAGTAACTTATCTAATATGTGTAATAAAACGCAATTTCTTTTTATATGTATGTTACTGTTAAAGTGTAAAATTCAGTTATTTCATAAAATACCTAGTTATTTCATGAAATAACTAGCCAATTCAATTAAAGTGTATAAAATTATTGGATTCTATGGTTTAACTAGTTATTTTATAGAGTAACGATTGCCTAACCGTTAAAGTTTTAAATAATCATTTTGACATTAAAATAAATCCGTTGTTTTGTAAATTAACTGATGATAACTAGTTAGTCATTCGAAAACTACCTTCAAATTATTAATAGATGAATTAATAAGTAATATATAAAAACACAATATATAATATATTTTTATATTATTAAAACTGTAATACAACATAACAGAATGCAGTGTGGCAATAGTTATATTTCATTTTTTATAAATTTTAATTACCTAATTATTAGGTATTTTGCCCTATTGGCAAAAACATTTACACTTTTTAAAACATATTACATTGATTTTAACAAAAACGCAAAATATAAATAATGCTTACAAAAGAAACAACAATAATAATAATAATAATAATAATTTTAAATATTATTAAAAAATGACATGCTGGCAGGAAT
This sequence comes from Maratus speciosus, assembly GCA_963932465.1. Taxonomy (NCBI): domain Eukaryota; kingdom Metazoa; phylum Arthropoda; class Arachnida; order Araneae; family Salticidae; genus Maratus; species Maratus speciosus. The sequence goes on along the minus strand of OZ010790.1, from coordinate 275,038,741 downwards.
AACTGTTATTTAATAGCAACACTTCATAAACCTTTTTAAAATTAATAATGCAAGAGCATTTTAATTTAAAATTTATGGAATGCCGTCATTTTATTTTCCATTATTAATAAGAACAAGGATTGCTGTTATGACACTTAGAATTGCATTGCAGATTATTTTTGATACAGGCACACTTTTTATTATCACACAGTGCTTATTTCTGCAATCAAGAGTAAGTATAGTATTGTTTTTCTTTGTTTCACACTTTTTTAACAGGAATTCCAACCGCTCTTGCATTAAGTTTTTCTTATTTGCTGATTGATCTTTCATACCTATAGAACTCATTGTTTTAAAAAAAGATTGTAAAAATCTTTGAGAATAATCCCAAATGAAAAACGCTAACATAAATACATCGCTTAAAAAAATTATGCAAGTTCAATACACATATCGACAAAACATGCACGCCGAAAGACATTTAGCAACGAGGAAGAGGTCTAAGAAATTCGGCATAAACTCCGACTGCGAAACAGCCATAACCGATTCAAAATTGACTAAAACCATCTATAATCAGTTCAAACAGCTTTCGTGGGCCGCCTTTGTACTTTAATGGTTAGACAATCGTTACTCTATAAAATAACTAGTTAAATCGTAAAATTCAACAATTTTACACACTTTAACGGGCCTGGTTAGTTATTTCATAAAATAACTAGGTATTTTATAAAATAACGGATTATACGCTTTAACGGTAGCATATACATAAATAAGCACAGTTGTTCATCAGATTTGTTTTTATAGATGTTAGATGTTTATATCATTTAGTAATAAAATTTAACTATAACAAAGATGTACCGATGAAAGATATATAATTGTTTATGTTTCATTTATTATTTTTTCTTGGATGGTTGTGATTTCTTTTTATAAATCATAAATATTAATTTTATCCATATATATTTCAGGTTGATCCTGCTGAAACTGATTGTGTTTCTGCTGTAGAAGCAGCAGCATTTCTTAAGCGTTCAGGGCTTCCAGATTCTATTCTCAGTAAAGTAAGTTCCTCTTTTTTCTTTGTTTCTTTATTCTTCCTTATATACATAATATTAACATTATACTCAACTCATAATTGTTTTCCTGTTATCATCTATTTAATCGCCATTCACGTTGAAGTAATAAGGCTGATTGGCTATTTTTAAAAATCTCCTCTGTTTGAAATCTAAATCTGTATATTAATTCATGAGATAGAGCTATTGATAAAATCGATCATAGAAAATGCTGCATAGTAGTGCTACCTGTTGAGCGATTTACACCAAAAACTAATCAGCACCAATTTATATCAAGGTCTAAGTGAATCTAGAGTTTTATTAAATTCCATGCATTATTTCTTGAGATAGAGTATCCACAAAAATTTTGTCACATACGGTGAGACTCACAGAAAGATATTTTCTAAAAACAGTCAAATCACGTTCAGGAACTTTTAAACTGTATCAATCAATCGAAATTTTTCACAAATCCAATATTTTCTTCTTGTAAAGACAGAAGAAAGTAAAATTATTCGTGATCATGTAAAAAAATCGCTTTTTATAAATCTTGCCGTTTGTTATATCCCCGGTAGCAGAAAATTCGAGACAAGAGACGGGCGTCACAGATTTTCTTTTCTCTTTTGCAGATTCTTTTTCATCGAACTTTTATTTTGTTTCGCCGTATGTTTAGCTCTTTATTACTTAACACAAAAAGTTAAGATTATTATTAATAAAAATTTATAAAATGCCTAAAAATGCTACAGGTAAGTGATTGTTTGATTAATTAGCGCTTCAGTTATAAAAATATTTTATCTGCAGATTATTTTTTGCCCCTGAATTATCTGTCGCAGACACTTGGAGAAATTTCTGCTACTGGGGTTATATCCTGTTTTGAATGATTTTACAATAAGTTTCCCCAATTAAATTTGTATTTACTAGCACATATAGCAGATGAGTTGTTTTTCAATTGTTTTGTTTTTCAACTTTTAACATATTTTTTAATATATTTGTCACAGATCAAGAGTTTAGAAAATATACTCATTTATGCATTGTTCTAACTTTAAAAAATTTATGCAAAAAAAATGTTTTTATAGTGATATTTTTAATGCCATTTTATGATTTGAATATTTTTACCTTATGTATCATCCGATTAATTGCATACTATTTACTAAACTAAACATGTCAATGCCAGCGATGCTAAATATTTTTGTATTTCATCATCTAACATATTGTAACATATTTAGAACAAAATCGAACATTAAAAATATACAGTCCACTCCCTCTAATCCGCAACTCTATAATCCACAGACATCTATAATTTATACTATATTTCAGATGTAAACAAACATGTAAACAAAGAGTTAATATCTTTTTTTAAGAAAGATAACTCGCATTTTGACTGTAATAAATATTGACTAATCTGGTGAATTTATTAAGAATTTTAATTAATTTTAAATGCACTAAAATTTTTTTATGTATTTCTGCATTAGTTAGAAAGAAATATTCTGTGTATCTTATAAATAACTTTTAGACTGCTATATTCTGAATGCATTTGTTGGCTATATAAAAGGTAAAATTACTTTCAAAGAGGGGTTAGCACTTTTGGATAAATGTCTTAATCTTTTAGAAAAACAATCTTTTGTTATTTATCAAGAAATCCTGATTCTTGTAAAAGGCTTCAAAATTAAATTGCAGAGTATAAATTAAAAGCTATAACGCGAGCCATTATCACTGCGATGTTTGAGATCTAAAAATAAGTAGAAATGTTTCTATTATTAATTGTGCATTATTATATTACTTAAATGTATTTCTAATATTGGGTATAGTTTATATATGTATATATATATATATATATATAAAAGCAGTTTCTTTTATTTCTGTGTTATTTATTTATAATGTGGTTACTATATTTGTTGATAAATTCCAAATATTACAATGTAAACAAAGAAATGACCTATAATCCGCAAAACCCTTGGTCCCAACCTGTGCGGATTAGAGGGAGTGTACTGTATTTCACTTTTACTAAGTTTTTTCCCAGTCAAATAATTTTTTTTTTAATTAGAAAATGCAAAAAAATAGATAAATAAAATATGCATTTTTCGTACTTTGATAAATGTATAGTACCTGATAGACCGAGACTCGCTCGATAGCTTTTTATTTTTAATTAATTAATTTTTTTGCCAGTTTATTTAACTTTATTTTTTATGCATAGAATTTTGCAATTTTTAACACACTTACTGATAGGCTAGAATCATGCAAATTATATACAAAGGTGTGTTTCCGATGACAATACAGCATTTTAATATTTTTACAACTTAATTATAAATTAATATATTCATTTTAAGGCATTTTTCAATTAGGCAACCACAGGGGGATAAATCACCAAATATTCTCTATAACTCATGTAATTCTATAGTCATCAATGAGCTCACGGAGTGCCTACAGAGAGTTAATTCCGCTAAATCTCCAACGAACACCATACAGAACATAACATTGGATTTCTAAGATGCTGATGGTGGAAGTGCATATGGAGCTGTTTTCTCATTGGTTGGAGCCATTAAGCCCCTCCCTCCAGTAGCCAGCTCATGTGTGAGTGATGACACGACTAAGTCTTCCTACCCAGCCAAGTCCCGCGAACAGCCGAGTGCCGGTGGCAACACTTGGAGCCTTTTATCCAGGCCTTGACAAGGGCTGGCCCACACGCTGAACACTCGACCGTGCTGAGTCCCCGGGGAGCCAAGACAGTAATGTCTAGTTGTTCAAGGCAATTATTAAGGATGCAGTCTAAGAGGGCGAGATGTGAAAAGGCACAGAACAAAAAAAGGCAGAACCGTGAATAACCTCAGTTACACATATTTTTGCCATACATTAAATTAAAATTTTTACCTATACTAACACAAGTTTGAGTAACAAAAGTTTACGTTGCAATAATAAAAGAAAAATATTTACAAAATTATATTTACAAGTTAGAATTTTTGCATCAACCCATTTTTTAGCAAAGTTCGACATTCCGTCCATAAAAGCTAGTGTTTTTTTAGCTATGTCAGCCTGTGCAACAATATTTTCATATACTTTTTCCAGATACAGTCGGCTCTCGTTAATTCGAACTCGTCGGGACCACAAGAAATGTTCGAATTATGGAAAGTATGAGAGAAAACATGTTTAAAGGGGTACTATTACAAAGGAATTAATGTTATAGTATTTTTTTTTTAATTTCGGATGTTATCGTTAGAATGACTTAATATTAAATTAAAAGATATAAATACATAAAATAATTAATAATATTAAAATAATATAAATAAAATATAAAAATTAATAATACACTATAGAACAACGGCATTTAAAATTACATTTTAATTGTATTATAATTTTCTTACCTGAAATTAGATGAATATTTAAGAAATTATTTACACTTATTTATCATCTCTATGAAAAAAATTATCAATTGTTGTTTGCTTAGTCCTATTCATTTTTTACTTTTTAGCCAGTTTTTCTATTTGTAACAAACAGTTAAGTTCTTTATCTGATGATGGCTGCATCAGGATAAATGTACGCAAACACTCAATTGATTGTGCAATTGACTTTTCTGTGGGTAAGGAAATCACTTGGGACATAGTAGCAGAATCACCAGAATCCGATTCCATCTCCTCATTGCATTTTTCGTGAATTGTTTCAACAATTTCTTCCACAGTTAAGGGTCCAGATACTTAACTATTGTCGGCTGCTACATACTCTGCGGACGTAATATCGCATCGGAACTTTTCAGAAAAGTTTGAAAATTCTATTTCTTCAAAAGGTCTGTCGTTTTCGTCATTTGCATTATAACCACTCTTTTTAGATGGATGGATAAATCAGGCATGTCGAAAGCATTTTTCTATCGTTTCAGGTTGTACAGCGTCCCATGCCGCATATAAATCGTTGATGGCCGTGAGTAATGTTATGTCGTAGCTTTCTTTAAGGTCAATCGAAAATAAAATTTGTTCTAGAATCCTTTTACGATAATGAGTTTTTAAATTTTGAATTATTCCTTGGTCCATCGGTTGCAGTGTGCTGTAGTATTAGGGGGTAAATATTCAATCTTTATAGAGCTCAGTGTTGGTAGTTTACAATGACTCTGCACATTATCTAGCAGCAATAGAATTTTTCTGTTTTCACGAGAAAAATTTTTATCCAGTTCTTTTAACCACCTGATGCAGATCTCACGCGTCATCCAGGCTTTGGCATTTGCCACATAATCAACAGGCAGTGTTTTAACTCCTTTGAAGTAACGTGGATTAGTTGATTTACCAATAACTAACAATTTTAACTTCTCACTTCCAACCATATTGGCACCTACCATCACAGTTATCCTGTCTTTTCTAAGTTTATCACTTGTGCACATTTCACCTTTAAATGTTAAAGTCTTATTAGGAAGAAGTTTATAAAACAACCCTGTTTCATCGGCATTAAACACGTCTTTCATTGCATAAGTAGAAATAAGTTCGGGTAGCTTTTCGCAGAATTCATTGCAAGCAGCGAGGTCTATAGCACCACTTTCACCACACACAGTTTTGTGTACGATGTTATTTCGCTGCTTAAAACGTGTCAGCCATCCTTCGCTGCAATTGAAATTTTTAATACCCATGAGTAGTGCAAGTTCTTTCGCTTTAGCTGCCAATATAGGTCCACTCAAAGGTACATTTCTTGCCAATGCATCTTTTGTCCATAACAGTAAAGCTTCCTCTAAATCCTCGTGGGCTGCTGTTCTCATACGTTTTCGTCCTTTAGCAAATCTTTCCTTTTCCCATGATTTCAGGATGAATTCTTTATTTTTCAAGTAAGTAGACAGCGTATTCTTTTTTATTCCATATTCTGCAGCAATTTCTGTCTTAGATTGGCCACATCCTACCTTTTTAATAATTTCCACTTTGGCTTCTAGATTTAACGATTTATAACTTCCACGTGGAGCCATATTTTAAAGAAACAAGACCTTTTACTTTCTCAAAAAACAATTTAGCAGTAAGTAAAACCATTGACTGAAAAATTCGATCCCCAGAGTGAAAGTAGAATGTAGTGATAAAACAGGTATCCCCTATCTTTAACAGATGTCCACTCAGTGAATTTCTTGGAATGTCACTGGGTCAAATGCTACAGAAGGGATTAGGAAAAGCACAATGGAAGAAGGGGCAGATGTGTCATTGATGGACAGACAGGGAGCACTAAGAAAGCAGATTTCAAATGCATAGAATTATTATACTAGTTCAGAACAATTCTGACAAAAATGAAAGAAAGAAAGTTATTTTAAGGATTGAAGTCCGTGAGAAAGTAAGGAAAAATGAAACAATGGAATTCTCATTAGTTCGAATTAAACGAAGTCAAGAGAAAATGAGTTCGAATAAAGGAAAAGCTTTAACGTTATTCTGCCATTGAAAATTTCGGGACTTCATGTTTAGCTCAAATTAAGCGAAGATTCGATTTATCCGATTTTGAATTAACGAGAGCCGACTGTAGCTGGCTAGTTCGAAAAAAGACTCAATTATGTGCCAATAAATGCTCTCGCCAAAATATGCCAAAACGCTATGAAACGGCAACACTAAAATACTTTAAAGAGTTAAAAATGTAAAATAAATTACAAATATAAAAACAGTGTAATAAAAAAATACACTTTTATCAATTAATAATTAAATGTAAATAAATTTGCAATTACATTATGGAAAATAAATTTAAATGACTAAAAAGATAATTTAAATAATATTTCATTTTTTCTTTCTGGTTCTCTTTTGTTGGTAAATAAACAGAGGAAAAAGTATATATTTTTAATAAATTCATTGCCTGCTTTCTAGCAAACGCGAATAAAAGCAGTGGATTTTTATAATCGAGGTCATTGTCCAATCAAAATTAATGTATCGTAATAGATTTTTTTGGAAAAATATGAATTGCAGTTTAAAAAATTGGTGGTATTTTCAAGAGGACCATTGGTTGCTTATATAAGGGTAAAAAAAAAAAGAAACTGTTTTTTGTACTCTCCCATTATCCCGTTGACCACTTTAAATAAAACAAACTATCGTCAAACTAATTTCCAGACTAACGCTAAATAAACAAATGGATGAATTGGATGGATGCATTGAAATCTCAAAAGAAAAAAAGAAATTGAAAAAGCCCCATTCACTCAAGTGTCAACTATCAATATTTTTATAAAATAAATTTTAAAATATATTAATGAAAAAAAAATCCTGAATATTCATTTATTTACAATATTTTTCTTAATTATCGCTCTCGACTCGTGAATGTTTGTGATGTCAGTAGAAACTGATCTATTGTATTAACAATGCATCGCATCATTTTTTCAACACTTCTTCTCCTTTAAAGTTATGCCGTCACTGTTTAAGAACCCAATTGTAATTTAAATAAGATACTTTACTCACGGAAAAAAAAAAACACCCATTTACTTTAGTCCTATGGGACATACTTTTAAAAATATCTCATTTGCATAAAGATGCTTTCGCTTTGGAATCTGTTTTGAACGTTAAAGTGCCCTCATAAAAAAAAAAAAAGAACTTGCAATCAAAATAAAAATTTAAAAAAAAAAAAAAAAAAAAAAAAAAAAAAACGGCAATTGTAGAGATCAATCTTAAATATCCAATGCAAAAAAAATAATAAAGTAAATATAAAAAAAATTTTTTTAACGCAAACGAGATATTTTTTAACCCGGGAGAACTCGCTAGTGAGAATGCCCAATTGCTTTTCTTTTACTTTACATTCATATAATATCAACTTTTTTTGGTTGGCTTAGTACTTTTATTCACAAAATAGGTAAAACAATTGAAAAACATTTTGAAATTTTAATTAAAATGAAAAATGATTTAAATAAGAGTCTTAAAGTACGACTGTGAGAGAAAATCTCATGCAGCGAGTTCTCCCGGATTAAATATGCCCCATAGGATTAACATTAGCGAGGGGATATTTTCGCGTGAGTGAAGTAGCCCCTGAAATAACAAATAAATCAGTAAAACATCATTAAAAATACAGATAAGTGTTGAATTGAAAATCAATAACATAACAAACATGTGTAATGCATCTGACGTCATGTAAATGTGACGCCACTATCATGCAATTGTGGCATAAAAGCAACAATAACATTGTAAATTTAGCGGTAATTATTATTATTATTATTATTATTATTATTATTTTTTTTTGGAAAGTAGTCGACGGGACAATCGAAAAGTACCCTATTTTTACTTACATTCCAGTATAAACATAGAAAAGTGAAAGTTACTATACGCAAAAAATCAATAAGTTATGAAGGATAGGTTTATATCTAAGGCTCATAGTCAGGGTTGCCGGCTTTTAGCCAGGCCAAAAAAAGTCGGCCGGCTTTTATTTTTTAAAAAGGTGGTTTTTAGATAATTCATATAAAATTTGGATTAATTTTTTTTAATACACTTATAAATATTTTCTACTAAAAAAATAAACTTCTATTAAATTTTGTCAAATAAGTCCTTATAACTGCTAGAATGCAACTGTGAAGGCATTATATCAGAAAAAAAATTATAAATATACAGAATACATTAAATTAGATTCTAAAGTATTGGTTTGGAATTCTTTATTATAGCTCTACACATACCACACTTTTTAAATAATATATGAAAGAATAAGAAAATGTCACACATCAAAATAGAAACATTCTTACATACTGATATTTACTTTTAAAACTGATTAAAACTAAATAACATATATGTATTTAATAACTGAAATTATCTTATATAATACTTGAGAACAAACACCCAGTAATAAGCAATTGATATATTCTAACTTATAAAAATGATATATGTAAAAAGTTTTTCTACTACTAAGCTGTTATGTAACTTATTCCAAATATGTCCATACGGACAGATTAAAATCATAGAATGAACAATGTTGAAAGAGAAATTAGGAAGGATATAACATTTGAGGAAATTTTTACTACATGTAACTGCATAAAATAAAGAGAACAATTAAAAAATTCTCCAAATGAAACTTGGGTACAGATGTCATATTCGCCCCATATTGGCGCGATTTTTTTCTGTTGCCAATATCATATAGGCAACAGGTACTTAACTTGCGCCAAAGTGTCGTTATTTTGCTTGATGTGGTAACCCGGATTATGTTGTTTATGCTGTTGATGTTTTCGCCAAATTGGCAACCGAAAAAAATCGCGCCAATATGGGGCGAATATGACATCTGTGCCGAAACTTGTTGTATTAAAATTTTGAAAAGCTAGTTGCTATTTAAAATAGTGCATATATTCATGCATAAGTAAATGCAATGTTATTCATAATACTGTTTTAATAGAGAGAAATGATGTTTTTATTAAATGACTTTATAGGTGATTTTAAATAAATGCTTATGAGAAATAAAATAAGACTTGTATATTAATGTCCCTTAAAATTAGTTAATAAAATATATAACTAAGCAACCATTGTCCTTTTTAATTATATAAAGTGGTAAAAATGAAAAAAAAAAGGGTGTTAAGGTCAGTGTTAGTGTATACCAGAGAAAGCAATTGATATGGCCTTTTATTTCAATATTAATGTCTTCATTATTGAAAAATTGGGTTATATTGATTTCCACCTCAATTAAATGTCTTTAAAACTAATTAAAAGACACATAAAAAGTTGTAATATATAATTAAAATGCTTTACTGTACAAAAGCCAATTTTGGCCCAAAAAGGCCAATTTTGGCCAAAAAAGCTGGTTAAAACCAATAAAAGCCACCGGCGTGGATTTTTTAAATTTTAGCCGGCTTTTTTGCAACCCTGCTCATAGTGTTAGCACGGTTGAAAATGAAAAGCCAGTGAAAATGATGTCATAGTGGTGCAAAAGTGAAGGCATATTTAAGTTTTAAATATAAAAATGCTTGTTTTCATTTAAATGTAATGCCATTTAAACACAAAAATACACTTTAAATAATGTCATTTATTCCAAGAAAGAGAGGGAGGGGCATGGTAGAACTTGATTTTGAAAGACGAAGAATTCATTGAAGTATGTAAAAAGCAGATTTAAATGAAAATAAAAAAATCCTTTCTATGTAGTAAAACATTTGGATTGTTATTTATAAAAATAAACGTTTTTATATGAGTGCGATAATCTCAGACATATCCTGAGTGGTTTTCAGTGTTTTATAAAGATTTAAATGATTATTCTTCAGCAATCGTTGTCCAAGTCAATTCTTGGCATCAAAAATGAGATTTTTTTGGGAACAAGTAGGTAAATTTGGCAGAAAAATTGTCTTAATTTTAAAATTGTTGATAATTTTGTACCAAGGTGTATCGCCAATACATCAACTATGAGTGTAGTGATATTTGTAGCAATATAGTAGTGGTTTCAAACATAACAAAAGTATAAGCACAGTTACCTATAAAAAGTATTAGCAAATTTACCAAATGCTTCTGAGAATACTTAAGTTCACGAAATCACCAGTTGGTAAAATCAATTAATTTTAATTTTTCTAGCCAGTTCAAACAAATTTTACAATATTTTTTACTTACATATAGTTCAATATCTAGTGTTCGATTTTAGTACAGGAGGCAAGCCGTTAGTCACTTTTTAGATGATTTTTATAGTATTTATGGCAAATGACCATTAGTATTGGCACGAATCGCGATTACGGAAGATTGAAAATAAAAAAATAAGCCTACCAAAAATTTTTTTTAGATATCAAGACTTGGTTAGATTGTTTCTCATAATCAAATAAATCATAATTCATAAAAATCGTTGGAATTTTTTTCGATTGATACCACCTTTTTGAGTAATGAGCTTGTTTTAACCACAGAAAATGATTTTTCTCGAATTAGCGACCTAGCTAGATCGATTTATTGAGCTTGAATTAGTATAGGCGTCAAGTTTTGTGAAAATTGTTAGAGACGTTTTCGATATATAGCAACATTTCCAGTGCTGAGTTTGTTTTATTAGATCAAAACAAACTTTCTCGAATTTAAAACCTAGCTAGATGTCTCGTCCTTGAATTAGTATAGAAAACATGTTTTGTGTAAATTGCAGGAGCATTTTTCAATTTATAGCAAGCAGAAGTTTCAACTCTGATCTTGTTCTACCCTGTAAAAATGATTTTTTTTTAATTCGGTACCTAGCTAGATCTTTTTCTCATGCTCGATTTTGTATAGTGTGCAAGTCTCATGAAAATTTTCCCAGTCGTTTATGATATCATTCATATTCGGGAAAATTGGTTGCTCGTTTAATATATATGTTTATGGTCAGTGTGTCAAAAGACAGATATATCACATATTTATCTATATATAAAACACTAAGTTACATGGCAGCAAAAAAGCTGTTATACCTCTTTTGCCGATGGCAACGAATGGTTTGCAACTATAAAAATTATGACAATTTCCACCACCTAGCTAAAATTGAGAAAATTAATCAAAACATCAATTTAGAAATTTCAGAGCAAATGTAGAATTTTTCTTTTAATCTAAATATCGAATTATTCTTTTTTAATCCTTTGATAATTTTTCTTAATTTTTGCAAAATTCTGATGGTGACAGAACGAAAATTCAGAGAAAGAAATTAGACTAGGACAAGTATCTATATTAAAATAGTCTAAGTCATGTGACTGTCACACACAATGTAGGCTGATTTCAAGTTCGTTTTCATCTCCTTTTTTTCCTAAATATCATTTTTAACATGCTATCTTGTTTTCCCAAATGGAAATGTGCAAACAAAAAAAAAATACTTACTTATTCATAGTACTTCTTTCCCAGATATCATTTCGTGTTTTAAAAGAATTGTGCTTTTGATTATCTTAAGATAGGGAATATTGATAATTTTTGTTCAAAACTTAAATAGAAAAGGGTGTTATACAAATTAATTCTTTTTTTCATGTTAAAAAAGCCATACTTTAATAAATCTGCAGCTAATTGATCAATTTCAATGATTTTTTTTTACATTTTTTTTTTCTTTTTTGCTGCTGTTGTATAAAGAAAAGAAATAATAACCTGTTACTTTTTTATTATTCTTTAGGTTTTCATCGGAAATTTTTGTTCAGAATTTGTATTATATCTAAATGTCAGAAATTAAATTGGCAATCACTATAACAGGCACTATAACACTATCACCTCAGTTCATTTGGAAAGATTTGCACTTAATAAGTATAAAATTATACAAATTCAAGGTTCATTTGCAAAAACAGATTGGAACAAGCATAGCATGCCAGGTATGTGCTGCCAAAGGCAGTGGAATGTTATGTTACTAACACATTTCTGTAATATCTTATGTCTGTGCGACCGTTGTGACTCATGTTGGAGTGATAAGCTAAAGATAGATCGCTATGACGAAACAGGCGAGAGGGAAATGGCAGGAAGAAAAACTAGATCTGTTACCTTATGGTAAAATGAAAGAGAGAGCTGCGAAAATAACAAGGAAAATAAAATAATGTGTGGGGCCGTAAATGTTAGCCATTATCAAATAGCCAAAAATAAGAGTAGCAGAGATTTGTTTTACAGTAAAAGCATATGTGGCTGACTTATTGTGACATACACAATCTAAGACCTGACACGATCTAAGCAACTTTAACACAACAATAATTTTAATAAAAGATTTATTGCAAATTAACTTTTATGTAATTCAATTAACTTTAAACTAAAAATATAACTGTGGTGGTATAAGCAAAAGTAAATAACCAATTAGAAGTAAAATAATATTTATTAAAAACCAAAAACAAACAATTAAATAAAACTTAACTTCCATAAACTATATATATATCTACTATTTAAATTCATTACAACAGATAATACATATTTAAATTAAATAAATATGGCTTTAATATATATTTAACCCAGGACTCAAAGGTGTTTAATTAATTAGGCTTTATCTTGAGAAAGAAATTATCTTGTATTCATTCAAAAAAATATCACCGAAAATTATATCATATCGCTGTGGTACGCTTTCCATGTTTACAACAGCCAATCAACATCGATATCATGAAAAGTTCTCGAAATATAGCACAGATATCTTCAAGTGTTTAAGCACTCAATACAGATAAATGTATTCCTTCCGGAGTTGTTCACGAACAAATGATCCAAGAATACATATCTTAAAATGAAAGAATATTTCCTTCTACAGCTTTATAAGTGCATCCCAAAGACTAAAAGATTTAAAGACAAAGATGACAACTGTCGACATCGACACACATAAGATGAAAAACTATCACAGCGACATTTAAAAGCATAAGGAATTAAAAACGTAAACAAGATCTTTCCAAAACCCAGTCAACAACAACTGCTTACTAAATAATCTCCCTATGTAAGGAAGGAACAGATGAACCTACGACCGAAAAAGGGCAAAACTCACTTATACAATGATGAACGGTACTCATGCCGACATACCCCCTTTCCAGAAGGCTCGGCAAAGCAGTGATTCGTTGGAGCAGATTATGTCTGCTAATTCATGCACTGAATATGCTACTGCCATCTGGCGAAGGAAAAATAAACTGTGTCATTTAATTCGATGATTTGGACTTTGTCATTTGGTAGGGTCAGCTCATAAAAACAGGCTTTTCTAACTTTCAGAAGATATAAACATCAGAACTTCTGTAATGTTTCCTAAAATTTTGGGTGCTATTTTACATTACATTACTCTAGAGTACATCTATATCCATTTCAGAAATATTTTGGGGGAATAACACATTTTTATGACATATTTTTTCAGGCATGTTTAAAAGACCACTTTACCCCAGGGGGTGGGGTAAAGTGGTCACATTGAAAAAGTGCAATTAAAAAATAAGCTAATAAATAAAAAGTGACATTTTATTACTTACAAGCATTTTAAACAACCTTTATAATAAGTTATCTGTCATTTTATTTTATTAAAGTGTAAATTTGTAATATTAAAATTGTTTGTTGTTAAAATTTCGTTTTTTAAGGATTTTAATCACATCTGATTCTGGAAAAGTATAATGATTGCCAAATTTGGATTTTTTTAACATACTTTAAGAAAAATAAATTCCCATTTTAATCCGGTTTTTTCCCAATAAATTACTTAATTGATTTCTTCATGTCATATTGACAGGGCTCGCATTCCCCCTAAAATTCCTAAATTTCCTAACTATTATTTTTTCTCCTAAAATTCTCTTCTTATTCCTAAAAATTCGAGATCGGCAAAATTGCACCAAAAAATATCGAGAATTTCGACAAATATTCGTCGAAAAAGACAGGTATTTCATCAAAAGATCGCTAAAATACAGCAGATTTCGTCAAAAGATCGTGAAAAAACGCGAAATTCGTCAAATGATCGCGGAAAAAAAGCGAATTTTGACAAACAATCGTGGAAAAAAACTCAAATTTCATTTGAGGATCGCAAAAAACACACATTTCTTCAAAGGATCGCAATTTTTTTCAAAAGATCTCGGGAGGGGGGGGGGGGGACAAAAAAACCATAGAATTTCTTCAAAAGATCGCGGAATAAACCTGAATTTGATTTTAAAAATCGTGAAAAAACCTCATTTCGTCAAAAAATCACGGAAAAAAGAACATTTAATCTAAGAATCGCGGAAAAACACGAAATTCATCAAAAAATTGTGGGAAAAAACGAGAATTTTCATTGGAGGATTGCGAAGAAACGCAAAATTTTGTCAATCGATCGCATATATAAGGCACATTTCGTCAAATGATCGCATAAAAATATGAATTTTGTCTACGAATAGCAAATTTTGTCAAAAGATTGCAGAAAAAAAACTCGAATTTTGTCAAAAGTTCGCGATAAAAACCCGCAAATTTCATCAAAGAGTCGCGATAAAAGCGAATTTTGTCAAAGAATCATGAAAAAAAAACATTAATTTCATCAAAATATCGTGAAAAAATGCAAAAAAGCATGAAATTTTTTCAATAAATCTTGCAAATAAGTCAAATTCCGTGAAAGGGTCGTAAAAAAAATGCCTGTGTTCATCAAAATAGTGCAGAAAAAGGCAAATTTCGACTAAGAATCGTGAAAAAAACTTTCAGAAATTTTTCTGTGAACTTCAGAATTTTTTTTTTTTTTTTTTTTCATAATCACCCCTGCTTCTTTACCTGTTGTTCTCTAGGTTCACCGAGAACATCCAAAAGAGAGAGAAGGAGTATTCATTCATTCTGGTTAGGCTCAATGAAGCGGGAACTGAAAATTCTAATTAATACAGTTGTAGTAAGCATAAGCCATCAAAACGGCTTGTAATATGAAGCCAGTTATTGCTCGAATTTAAATGCCCTAATTCACCCCCAAACAAAACAAGCACATGCAACAAGGGCTGAATTTATTGTAATGATGGGGATATTCTTTGACAGTGTACCACATGTGCCTGACTAGCACAAAAATAGGGGAAGACGGGGTACAATGAAACATTACTTGTAAAATCAATCAAATTTGTCATACAGAGTTGCAGTTTATATATATGTTATACAACTATATGTTAAAATTACTGATGTGATTTGGATACATCCACACTTCTACAACAGTAGCAATAGAAGATTATTGCTTTTGCACCATTGAAAGTAACTTTCTTTACTAAAAGTAATTTTGTTTCTTTTTCCTTGTTTTTATATGTAATAATTATTTTTTATATACATTGTTATCTTTGGGTTGTTGTCTTCATACCTCCAAAACCAAACTAAAAAAAAAAATAAATATTAGAAGTTTGAAAATAAATTTTTATTTAGTAACCTCAGTGCGGGGTACAATGAAACACTTGCAGACGGGGTACAATGAAACATGCTTTATTACAGTAATAAAAATAGTAAATAGAATATATTAGAAGTAAGAGTAGGAGAACAGAAAAAAAAAAGAGTTTTGTTCTAACTAGGTCAGTAAAAAATGCTCTTGTTAAGCAATTAAAAAATAGAAAGAGAAAAAAAGCTAAGAAGGGATTGTTTTGAAAACAAACTCTGCCTGCTACAGACTCTGATGATGATCCAGATTTTTATTCCAGTCCCAGCTGGTCATCGTGGTACTAAGAATGAGATATCCCCACACAAAATGTATGGTACAAGCAGTATCCGTATAAATGGAAACATAATGAAATATATACCGTTGGAGAAATCATACATAAATGAAGTCAAATGTGAAGTACTTGATATAAAAAAACTCCAACCAAGTTTTAATTTTTTTTTTTTTTTTTTTTAGAAACTTACATTAAAAAAAAAAAAAAAAAAAAAAAAAAAACTCATTCTGTTGAAACTACCATCCCATATTCCTTCAGGAGCAACTGAAATATAAGCAGAAATGCTAATTTTTGAAACTGACTTGAGCCAATTTAATATAAAATGAAAGGTATTTCTTAAACTAATAGAATTTTCTTATTTTTCATCTTAGACTATAATATTTTTATCAAGTTTCTTATTAATCAAGTTTTGTTTCTGTATTTATCTCATTTTTCATAAAATAAACTATATTGGGTGAAAATTGCTTCCATCATTTGTGATGGAAATATTTTGTAATATATTATAATCCATAATATGGGCCGTTAATTAAAAGTAAAATTTAAATTGATGTTCTTTTTAGTTACAATGCGTTGTGTAGTATTGCAATAAAACCCTTCGTTCTTTAAGGTCAGCAATTGTAAAAAAATAGAAATAAATGAAACTTCTTACTTGGATCGTGTAGTCTGTAAAATAAATGAAGAGGAGACTTGATAACAATATAAATTAAATGTTTATTCCATCTTTTTAGGAGAGAAGAAAAAGCTTCCCGTTGGTCACCGTTCATAAATTAATTCTTGCCAATAAAAGCATCTACTCCATTTGAAGATATATATTTCTTTAAAAAATTAAAGTGCAGCATAAATCAAAAAATTATCCAGAAATAATTTAACAGGAGTTGTTAAAATCGCAGACATCGTTTACGCAAAAGCTTTTCATCGGATTCCACATTCATCGGCGTCGGCAGACCGGAGCCGGAGCCCGCGATCTTTTTAAAACCAAAACTAAGTCATGACAGCTCTCCAACAAAACAGATTCTGATTTAAAATTAACGGAATTTTTAATTTATAGTAAGAATACGGGGACTTCAAAAGTTACTGAAAGAAAAGATTTAAATCTATTAGAGAATTTAAAATATTAGCTAATGTCTTAATAAACAAATCCAAAAGAAAACATTTAAAAAGCTTTATTTTAATTTGCTCCACATACGGCGAATAGACACACCTCCAAAAGATAGCCACCCATTCAATGTATATGCCGTGAGAGGCTTGCTCCGATGACGTCATCACAATCGTACAAAGTTCAAAGGAGAAGCATCCCATGCCAGGGGCAGCCGAACGTCAGCGAACTTGCCGATGTGCGATCGAAACGAATCGCCCGCGCAAAAATAAATATGGATTTAAGTTTAAGGAACGTCGATGTATAAGGCCAAAAAGAAATAAACAGTAACATAATTTAAACACTGTGAGATTTCATCTCACATCATTTGGAGTGTTTCATTGTACCCCGGCATACGGGGTACAATGAAACACTGTAAGACATTTATTTTTTGTTATTTTTCAAGCATAAAGATATTGTTTAGAACCTAATAAAAATTTATTTAAATGGGGAAAATACGAGGTTAAAAATATGCATTAATTATATTTTTGTGCATGCAAAATTGTGGATAGGAAAAAATAATTAGTAAATTTTGTTTCATTGTACCCCGTCTTCCCCTACTGTTATTACATTACTTGTAATGTTAAAAATATTGCAGTTGCCCCTAAAATTTTCCTAAAATTTTGGAAAAAATTCCTCTCTAAAATTTTGAAAAATCCTAATGCTAGCCCTGTATTTAAATATTTGAGTTTGAGATATCTTATCTTTGGCGATTATAAATGGATTCAAAAGGGGTTGTTGACTAGGGTTATTTTTTTTTGTTTTCAGAACTTTCTTTTGGACCATTTTCTTATATAATACAAGTATAGGTATTAGAAAAAGTAGATACTTTGTTGATTGTTAAATTAGTTACTATAACCTTTGTAAGCAATTCGGGTTTGCATTTAGTTAATTCATTTGCCCAACATTTTTCGAAGTTTTTGAGATAATCACAACCTGGTGGTTTTCTTCCAAGAGGACTTTCTCTGTTATTTAAATAGTTAAAATATGTGTAAATTAAGTTTGATATATCAGAACTTTAAAATGGACATCTATATTGTGCAAGAAAATTCAAGCTTTCAACAATACAAGGTTATTCTTCTAATGACATCCATGATTCTTTTCCTGGACTTTTATGCTGCAGCAGCTTTACTGATTGCTGCATTCACAGCCAGCAATGTTAATTGAAAACTAGCATGGAGTAATTATCACGATTCTTCCTCAAATATGTTCTAGGCATGTTGAAATTACAAAAAATAGTTACGTTTTAAAAGTTCTCCAAAATATCAATCAGTAAATAACACTATTCTGAACTTATTAAAAATTAAACCTAAACTTTTTTAACCCCCATATTATAAACTATTATTAAATGATTATTATTTGCAGTTAGTTTTTAATAATTATTAGTATTTAATAAACTGGCATTATATATACCTTGGCTGGCAAACCTGTGGCACGTGTGCTAGAGTTGGCATGTAAGAAAATTTCTCTGGCACGCGAAAAATTAAACTTTATAATCATTATACAAGATACCACATTCTTTAGTTTTTCTATTATAATCAATAAAATTTTGTTCTACAGACTATCACAAATTTTTTGCATGATTAACACATCAAAAGAAGTATTCTTCTTTATTATTTAAAGTATTTATGAAATTTTTATGGATTAATATGGATTTGAAAGTATTTTTCTTTTCCTATTATGTTATGCAGGGTTTTTAACATGTATTTTGCCTTTCTATACGAATTTATAAAGTTGCATTTTTCAGACTAATTTTGTTCGACAGTCACTGCAATAAGATGGAAAATGGATCCAATTTTTATGCATCTTTATAAAACTATCAAAATATGAATCAGTTATAAAGAAATCTCCATCAAACATCAGCAAAAATCTCATCGATACATTGTTTAATGCAACTTGGATAATTATAACCAGATGTTGCATTAATAATAAAGTCAAAGATTACTAAAATAAAAATTTTTATGTTGATTTCCTTGTTACAGTTACGTAATAAATCATATTTACGATTTAAAAATTCATTAGTCTAATAGCTTATTCCAAAATACAGAGAAATCCCATTTTATTTTTTAATATTTTTTAATTATTAATTATTAATGCATGAAAGCAACTTATTTTTTAACTAGTGTTTTGTATAAACATTGCACACTGCAAAACTATTTTATGTCAAAGTTTGGCACGTTACATTGTTGATAGATAATGTTTGTGAAATTTTAGCATGTGCATGTAAAAAGGTTCACCGATCCTGGTATATAATGAATAATTTAACTCGTATCAAATATCTATAAGTTAAGTCTAACCCTATGACCACTTTACCCCATGTAACTAAAACTATTATGAAATAAAATCTGTAATAAATACAACTTAGCTATAAATAAAAATATGTTCTTGAGATATGTGCAAAGCTTTCTGAACTGCTAATTTAACAAAATTTAGAACAAACAAAACGCAGCAGAAAAGTTAATTAAAGTTAAAAGAAAAGGTTGTAACAAAAAGTAGACAAAATGAGTGCTCAGTACCTCAAATATGTTACTACAAATATTTTTTTGAGTGAGAAACTTTGATCAATACTTACTAAATCTAAAACTAAAAGAAAATTATTCAAATATCTATATTTGTCAGGATTTTAGCCCTTTTTATAAATTATGACCACTTTACCCCACCTGACCCTAAAGAGTATGATTGGTAACAACGAAAAGTAAATATGGCGTTTAAAGGAATATAAATGAAAGAAACTAATAGGACTTTATAAATAACCTGAAGATAAAAGAAATAACTTAAGGCTGTTCTCAAATCGAAAAGGTCAACTTTCTGACATAAGTTTTAATTTATTTTTGTTCGAAAATGCATGAAACTAGCTGGTGTTGTTGTTCAGAAACTATGTAATTGAGCTGTTTTTTCCATTTTTTTGCAAACGTAATAGATCTTTCAGGAAATACTGTCAAAGTGGGCATTTTGAACCGAATTTCCACATGAAGGAAGAAAGAGCACTCAAGAGCGGGCAAAAAACGTGTTTGTCACATGATCAAAAAGGCTTATAACTCAATTCAATAGGTAATTGATTGATCAAAAAATGAAAAAAACAGTTCAATTCCAAATCGCTTCCATGGCCAGGCTTTCCAATTTTATACCTCTCCGTTAAATGAATTTGTAAATGTGGCAAAACATTTTGTGCTTGTTGAGCAGAGCAGTTAAGAACAGCCTTAAAGCAAAGGTAAGCTTTACTTAAGATAAACTATATTTAATAAAGTTATTTTAATAAATAAAGTACTGCCAAATATACTATGGAATAGTAAGGGATTATCAGAGGCATTGAGAACTAGGAAAATGGGCTTGTTATTCCTAACAGTAAATACAGTGTGCGGACATAAGATATTAAAGAAATGTGGTAGCAACATCACACTTGTGAGTAGAAAATTTTCATCCTTGCATATGGGTAAGCGGCAAAATTTCATCCTCGCATTGAAAGTGTTTGACATCTACACCATACCATATTCACAACTATCAACTATAAAATTTACTGCTATTTGATACAGAAATGCTTAAGCTCAAAAATATTTGTTTATTTACTTATTACTGAATTTTTTAAAAATATATGTTAATTATTATATAGTGCCTTTTCTTTTTAATTTTTGTGTATTTCATAACGCAATTGCTTCAAAATTTTAATCTGCCATATGCCACACTTTTTTAATTTTATGCAAGAAATTTCAAATTTATTAAGATGATAATTTTTTAATGAAGAAATTAATTTTTATATGCGCTATTTATTAGAGCCGTACCAAATACTCGGTACTCGTCGAAATTTTGGCCGAGTACTCGGCCAATACAGAGTAGTTGCAAGAATTTCATTTTTTAAGCATATGAATTTATAACTGATCTGTAAAAAGTTATTTGAATATCAATGTATAATATATGCAATAATTCATAAAACTATTTACTCGATATTTAACAATATGTCTACAAAATATAGAAAAAGTTAAGAACAAAAACTCTCATAAAATAATTCCAGATTAAAACTTAGTTTCACATTTATACAAATAAAAATAAGTTCTTTTTAAATACATAGGAAAACAGAAAAAACTATTATTTTGGATAAGAAACTGAAAATGCAATAGAAAAATTAATGATTAAATTTATTATATTTCAAATTATGGTGCAAAAGCACCAAACGTTCTACATTATCAGTAAACAGGGCATTTCTTTTACTACTGTAAATTTGGCCTGCCCCTGAAAATATACGTTCAGAATAAACAGTGGTTGAAGGTGCACATAAGAATTTTTTTGCAAGGTTGCACATAATCGGAAATCTCCCCCCCCCCCCCCCCCCCCTCTCACCACCATGCAAATGGAGTGTCAATGTTACATAAGTCTTCTGTTAAGAAAGCCTCTATCTCTTTTGGTACCTCTATTTTTATTTTTAATCAAAAGAAAATGAGGTACAGTTACAAAGTAAATATGAAATGTTTTGCATTATTCAATGAATTGTTACAGTAACCAATAAACATTTTTATTTTTGATAGACAGATTTCAGGTATCAGAATAATTGGAGGGTTGAAGAATGTTAGAATTTTATAATAGTTAATAATTGTACTTGTTATGTAAAATTGTCACACACTCCTTTTTTTGCTACTGTTTTGAATTGTCAAAAATTGTCTTTAAAAGGTGCACAGATAAATTTTGAATTTAATTAGTTAATTTATATATACTATATATGTATATTATATATATGTACAAACAAGCTCAGATTTTGTGCACATCAGTGCTTTTTTTTTCTTATTACACAACTACTCGGTACTCGGCCAAAGTACTACTCGGTACACCACTACTTTTTATATGAAGAAAGGCACAAGTTCTTAGTGCATATATTTAACAGCTCATCATATTTGAAGTATTTCATTTAGCGAATCTACAACAATTCTCTAAGATTTAAAATTCTATAGCGCTTCTTGACTACCCCGATTTCGTCTCACCCAATTTTGTCCTCAACTCATCATGGTGTGTGTGATATTATACTTAAGTGCTTATACTTCAGTGTTACTCCTGAATACACCAACATACTTCTCATCTTTGCCAGCAGTATACCACCATATTTTTCTTCTCAGTGTGTTGCCAAATTGTGTTAATGCTCCAAATTGGTGACCATGTTTCTACTAATTATGCCTTATTATAATAGAATCTAAGTGACTGAAAGTTCATCACAGTATTATTCTTATCCAACCATTTGTTGTTTATAACAAGAGCTTCTTTACATCTGTAAAAAAAAAAAATTTCTTTTATGCTGATTATTTAACTATCTTTTAAGCAATATCTCAGAAGTCTCTTATGGAGATCAGAGTCTGTTGTAATTTTGTATATTGATGTTAATATACACTGCTCAAAACAGTTAAAGGATATTGAGGTTGTGGATGGATCTTGCAGCTGGGGAATATGATAACTTTTTTTGCTATGAAGAGATGGCCGTTTGCGTTTATAAGGTTGCGAGGATTAAAAAAACACCAGGTCCTATTAAAAAAAAACTCCAATTCGGTAAACGAAGACTTATTTTATTTTCATGATGAAAGTCGAAGGGAGAGGTACAGGGGAAAAGCAATAAGGAGCCTCTTTTAAGACGTCATCACGAGGCTAGAGAGAAAGCAGGAATCATAAGAATATACAGTTACAACTTTCTTGCTTGGCGGGCTACAATATCGCCAATCTAAAAGTATTTTTGCGCCATGCACAGGGGCAAAGAGACACATTGGCTGGTATGTTCGCCAAAAATGTGCGGTAGGCTTCTACCATATTAATTGTGTAGGGGGGGGGGGGGGCAGATTGTGGGCTGCATACATTCCTGAGTCATGATAGACAGAGCCTCAACAGTACATTGATACAGCTGCGGTTAAATGTAAAAAATAAAAAGTGTTATCTGGAAAGGGCATAGTAACAGACAGAGTTCGTTAGGCTAAAAAGCATGAGACTGTATTTTTCTAGACCAGACGTTAGATCAAAGATTCACCGCTTTACCACAAAAATGTAGAATTGCCATACATCTGAACAAAAGGGTGTGAAGCGAAAATAATTCTAATAAGTAGATTGCATGTAAAGTGATTTTGAATGATGAGTTATATTCATGCCCAAATAAGGAAATGACCGAAGTTAAAATGCGTTTGAAACTAACAGTCAGCCGTAACGAATTTTGTACAAGGTTAAAGCGTATGTGTGAAAGAATCAGAAAGTGAAAATAGAGTGTGATTCACTGATTTTATTTTATTAAAGAGATGAGTACCTAGAATAATTTAATTTAAATGTGAAGGGCTGTTAATACAATCGATTTAGTTTTTAAATGTTGAATTTAATTTAGGGGCTGCACTGTTTGACTGT
Source organism: Maratus speciosus (assembly GCA_963932465.1). NCBI lineage: Eukaryota > Metazoa > Arthropoda > Arachnida > Araneae > Salticidae > Maratus > Maratus speciosus. The sequence continues at coordinate 275,015,307 of OZ010790.1, read as the reverse complement.
AGTGCACAAAATAAATAAGTTATTAAACAGAATTTTAATTGAAACTGTCTGGGGGAGGGGGGGGGGGGGAATGGAATGTAAACATATATAACGAGATAATCGTTGACCAGGATCTGTAGAACACACGACTCAGAGGCACACTACTCATTTGTCGGAATACTTGAATTTCACAAACAGTTGGTGTCGTATGGTAAAAAAAAAGAAAAAGACCCTCTTTGGAGAATATTGAGGAGGCTGGTGAGCGAGATTCATTCATTCACTCGCTGACTCGCTCGGACGTTCCTTCAACGAACCCATGTATTTTCAGGGTTTTTTTTTGTGTTTTGCTTTGAAATCAGTATTTCACTGCACTTAACTGATGAATAATTTGTAGTATTTTTCACACAGATTTGAAAGGTTTCTCAACGCGGAACTTGTTGAAGTTATGACATAATTAATATTGCTATTATGCGGAAACATTTGCCGTTGCTTTGTAATTTTGCCGACACTTTCACAAGAATGATGCGATGATGGGCCGGGGGAATGGTCCAAGAGATAAGTTTGCACGCGGGCAGGATTCTTCGGTACGGGAGGATGTAAGGCAGGCAGATTTCTCAGGCGACGGGAAGCGAGCAGCTAATTCCACAACTCCGGGGGTTGGCAAAGGGGAAAAGCAGACGAGCAGGCATGCACAGATACTTTACGGCGAAGAGCAGTCGTCCAGGGCGAATGGTTCACTCCATGATGAAATCCACGTAGCGGGGACGGTGCGACAGCCGGGAGGAATCCATCGCTGCCAGAAGTCCATGCAGAAAAAAAGGCTTAGAAGCAAGTACCTCTCCCTTACATTTTTTTTTGTTAATGGAGAAAAAAAAGCTGGTCACGGAGACCAATTTTATATGATAACTTTTTTTGCTATGAAGAGATGGCCGTTTGCGTTTATAAGGTTGCGAGGATTAAAAAAACACCAGGTCCTATTAAAAAAAAACTCCAATTCGGTAAACGAAGACTTATTTTATTTTCATGATGAAAGTCGAAGGGAGAGGTACAGGGGAAAAGCAATAAGGAGCCTCTTTTAAGACGTCATCACGAGGCTAGAGAGAAAGCAGGAATCATAAGAATATACAGTTACAACTTTCTTGCTTGGCGGGCTACAATATCGCCAATCTAAAAGTATTTTTGCGCCATGCACAGGGGCAAAGAGACACATTGGCTGGTATGTTCGCCAAAAATGTGCGGTAGGCTTCTACCATATTAATTGTGTAGGGGGGGGGGGGGCAGATTGTGGGCTGCATACATTCCTGAGTCATGATAGACGGAGCCTCAACAGTACATTGATACAGCTGCGGTTAAATGTAAAAAATAAAAAGTGTTATCTGGAAAGGGCATAGTAACAGACAGAGTTCGTTAGGCTAAAAAGCATGAGACTGTATTTTTCTAGACCAGACGTTAGATCAAAGATTCACCGCTTTACCACAAAAATGTAGAATTGCCATGCATCTGAACAAAAGGGTGTGAAGCGAAAATAATTCTAATAAGTAGATTGCATGTAAAGTGATTTTGAACGATGAGTTATATTCATGCCCAAATAAGGAAATGACCGAAGTTAAAATGCGTTTGAAACTAACAGTCAGCCGTAACGAATTTTGTACAAGGTTAAAGCGTATGTGTGAAAGAATCAGAAAGTGAAAATAGAGAGTGATTCACTGATTTTATTTTATTAAAGAGATGAGTACCTAGAATAATTTAATTTAAATGTGAAGGGCTGTTAATACAATCGATTTAGTTTTTAAATGTTGAATTTAATTTAGGGCTGCACTGTTTGACTGTAGTGCACAAAATAAATAAGTTATTAAACAGAATTTTAATTGAAACTGTCTGGGGGAGGGGGGGGGGAATGGAATGTAAACATATATAACGAGATAATCGTTATAGGGAATTCTTTAGATGATTGATAAATGATCGACAGACGTAGTAGGTAGGCTATATGAGAAAAAAATTAAGGTTCAGTTGGGGTAACTGGACCCACGAGGTAACTGGGCCATAGGCTATTTTATAAAAAACTGTTGGTGTTTTTTAAGTTTTAGCTTTTGTGAACAATGCCCCTTAATCTCTACTTCCTAAAACAACATGCATCAATTCAATCATAACTCTCACTTTGCTGTGATAGGTTGTCAAAAATTTGCGTTTCTTTTTTTAAAAACAACGTCAATATGGTTAAACTTCCTCGGCTTTTTATTAAAATACTGTAAGTACTTTTATTAAACAAACTTTTTTTTTAAAGATTAGACATATAACTGCATTCATATTATTAGGTATCTATACATATTTACTTCATGTTTCAAAATGTAAGCCCAGTGTCCCAGTTACCCCATAAATTTTTCAAGAATGGGGTAACTGGGACATGTATCCGGGGTAACTGGGCCATGCTGGATCCAGCTACCCTAATAGTTATAAATAATTTTTTTTGTATTTCTCTTACTACGGGAAGTAAATTTCTCCATTGTTTTTTGCTCACAATAAAGAAAATGATAGAATACCTTATTAAAATTACATAATGAAATTTAAAAAAAGCATATTGAGTGGTATCAAACCAAATTTCTGGACCCCTTGTACTGTTATGGCATCACTTAATTTTAATTCCTAATTGCCACATTGGCACCTGAATTTTATAATGAAAATTTCACCTTTATTAAGTACGCGAAAATATACTTTTACTTGTTTTCAGATAGATTCTCTTGTAAATATTAGTGTCATTAAATTATTTCAACATTTTACGAATGCAAGTACCTTGCCCCTGAAAGTGAGATAGCCAGATCTTGAAATTGTACTATAACGAGGGGTCACATTCTATAGGGAAACTTTTATCTTTCCTACCACTATTTTGAAAATAATATCTTCATCGCACCTTTCTTTAAGAGTTCTGGTAGGAACAATAAAATTTTCCCTATATAATGCGACTCCTGGATAAAGATAAAGTACTTACGTAGCCGTTTGTTCATAGATTTACCTTGCTATTTTTTCCCTTAAAATACCCATGTGACTTTTATACTTATTATCTATACTAAAGTTCATAAGTACTTACTTAAGTTTTATGTTTTTGGTATACATAAATTTAATATTTTCACTTTTAGTGCTTTTTTAGTGCTTTAGTGCTTTGCACTTTTAGTGCCTCAAAAAGGAAATCACACACCAAGTGGTCACACACGATGTGGCCTTCAACTATTGTCCATTAACATGAAGTCATCTTCAATTGCTGCAGCCTAAGAGACTACAATAGGTCTGAGGATCTCATACCTATATTGCTGACCGGTCAGAGCTCCATTTCGAATTATGTGGAGGTCAGTGCGCCCATCAATGTAGATGCCAGCAATCCCAGCATAGACCATCATTCCTTCACTTCCTTGCACGAGTGCAGGATTGTTTCTATACTTGGGGAAGGACCAAGAAGATAGTACATGAAAGCCTGATACTGCCTATTTACATCCCCTGCCTTAATATGGTTGCAACATCGGGCGATGTAGCACTCATTTCTGCGACACAAAATAAATTTTGAATTGCGTTTGCAAAAACCTTATTTCAAAGATTTTTTTTCCTCATTCTTTGAAAGATTAAATACAATTTGTTATTTGCAATTTATCACCAAGGCACATTTTTAAAATTGTAATAACATACATTATTTTCCAAGAACATTTCACCTTTGACAGTAATCTTGAGAATTAAAATAAATTGAAAGGAAAAAAAATAAACATATTGTTGCAGTTTAACATCACCTATAATTTTTTGCCACCTATAATTTTATTATTTTGTAAGGAAGTCATAATTTTTTCCATGAGAAATGTTTTTTAGAACTAATACAAATGTGTTTCTAATCAGATTTAAAGTTATATGTATGTAACACGTAACAGGTATCTAGCATTGCTTAATGTGCAATTTTGAAGAACTACATGAATTCACATTTGTATTGTAAAACAAGAAAAGAAAGAAAAAAAGAAAGAAGTAAAGAAAAAGAAAGAAAGAATAAACGGTCAAGTGCGAGTATTACTCGTGCACAGAGAGTTCCGTACAATAATATATGAATTAGTAAGTGTATTATTAAAAGAATACCGTTGCTAAAAGAATACTAAGACTTTGTAAAAACTATACAACGTAGGGTTGAATATAACTGTATAGTATACAGGGTGCAAAGGAAAGTAAGTCCCTTTAACCTGAAAATACTTGCGAACGGACAGAGCTACAGCTATACAAGTGAGGTAACGATACATTAAAGTGACTGTGCCCGACCCAATACAAACGACAGCAGCACCCCTAGAGGCGAAATTTGCAAGATAGCCATTGCAAATCGAAAACGAAAAGAGGTAGAGCCAATTTTCCAGTTAGAAAGTTTTAGAGCATCAATTAATTAGTACGAAACGACATTTGGTTCACACGGATAAGATAAATTGTCGCCTGCATACCCAAAAATGTCCGAAATCGATGAGCGACGATTCTACTTTGCCTATTCACATTCCGGAAATGTAGCAATACACAATTGCAGATTGTGACGTTGTACTGTGCTGTAATGTCTGTAAAGATTCAATTTCCAACGCATTTAAAATTTTAGAATAACCCTTTCAGGGCCAGAAGAATTCTGTTCGTAAACTGATGAAATAATTGACTGACACCAGAATATTCAAATGAATTTCTCTGAAAACAAAAACCCGCTAATTTGCACTTTCATTACAAAAGCAAAATTTTATTAAAATATTCTTGGTGCCATTTGTCAGTTTTGGAATTAAAATTAGATGGCTAGACCGTCTAGCCACCGTCCTTGAAAGGGTTAAATCTATGTCGTCGTATTGAAGAGGCTTGCAATAGACGTTCCATGCTGAGAAATGTGCATGCAGTATTACTCTCACGAATACAAACGTGTATCGTGAGCAATGGCGAATTTTTCGAACATACTAAATATTAACTTTTTATCACTGTGAGACAGTTTGTCTTTTCTTTTGTATGTGTGTGATGTTATCAAAATGTATTGAGATAAGTACGTATTTATAGCATTAATTGTGCATATTTCTTTATACTTCTGACTATTCCATTCAAACGTTTACACAAAATGGAGCATCGATTTCGGACATTTTTGGGAAAACAGATGAAGATTTATCTTATCCATGCAAACCAAATGTCGTATGCTATTAATTAATTGATGCCCTAAAACTTTCTAACTGGAAATTTTGCTCTATCTCTTTTCATTTTCGATTTGCAGTGGCTATCTTCCAAATTTTGCCACTAGGAGGCGCTGCTGTCGTTTTCATTAAATCAGTCTTAGTCGCTTTACTATACTATTACCTCACTTGCATAGCTGTAGCTCTATCCGTTCACAAGTATTTTCAGGTTAAAGGGACTTTCCTTTGCACCCTGTATACTAGAAAAATAAATGGATATACCATGAACGTTCAAAGATATATGGAACCTAAATAATAGCAAATATAGCTATTCTGTATATTTCTTATTCCATATAGGTTTTTATTTAACCTTTAAAGACATAGTAGGTGTATTGAGAGAGCCACTCAATGGAAAATAGTCGCGAATCCCATAGTATTTATGTGATTAATTCTCATTAAATTAGTCTGTTTTTAACAATTTGTCTTTCATTGCTTTTATACTGCTACTGGGCATTGCATTACATAAATATATCCTTAAAATTTGTTATCTAGGCTTTGAAAGCCGATGGAGCATAGAGTACGCCGTCCCTGTCATTATGTATGTCCAAACCGTCCGTGTCTTTAAGGGTTAATATCTTGGCTAATTACCGACTTTTTTTTTCGAAATTCATGATCAACAAGGCTTTTATACTTCTGCTATGATAGGTGCCTCCAGCTCTGCTCAACGCTTTTGCTGAAGCCTGTAAATCGAAATTTGAGTGTAACGGAAAAATGCGATTTTCTCAAAAACTATGTGATCTAGGCGCTATAATTTTCCTGCAAGGTTTAAATTAATGTCTACTACCTCTAATTTTTTCATAATTTTAGTTTCAATAGATTCGGAGTTAGATGGGGGGGGGGGGGGGGAACATATTTTTACACTACATTTTCCACCATAACTTTGAAAATATATTACCTAAAATTAAATGAAATATATTTTTTGATTTCAGCGTTATGAAAGCTTTCACACGATACCCCACACGATATACAAAGAAAAGATTTTTTTTTTTTCAAGTAACTTAATTAGCCCTCTACATTTTTCCTAAATATATTTATGAATACTTATTGATCTGTAAATATGTGGGTCAATAGTCTTTATTACTTCCCCGAATTTGAACTTTCCACGTTGCATAGTTTACGAGTAAAAGGTCTGTGACAGACAGACACAGGAGTGATCTTATAATGGTTCTGTTTTTACTCTTTAAGTATGGAACCCTAAAAAAGGACAATTGAACAGTAATTTCATTTTTATTAGAGAGGGCCAACCTTCCTGAAACCCTGTTTAAGATATACAGTCGTACCTCGTTATCCCGACACCCGGTTTTTCATGTCACTCTGCTCATCACGTCAGTTTTTCAAAGTCCTGATTTTCTGTGTATAATTTTAATGTAAGCTCCGGATTTTATGTCATTGAATAATTTGCAATTCCCTATATCCTGAAGGTTTAGGAAAATTGTCCATTTTTCATAATCCATCTTTATAAGCACAAAAATTAAGCGGTAAGAAACGTCTTAGCCATACTTTTCACAAAAGTGTCTAAAATACCCATTGAGATAAATGAGAAATTTTACTTCAATCCTTTATTTGAATAAATAAACCCACACACTATGAATGACCCACTTAAGTTCCAGATAGACGTATCAGTCTACTCGAGGTCTTTTTGGCCTGGTCAGGCGGTGCTTTCTTGTGATCACACAGCGTTTTTAATCCAAATAAAACGGAAGCATTGCATTGCATTGAAACGATCAGAAATGATCTAATATCCATTTCTGAAACAATGAATATTTATTACAATACATTGTATAATATTGAAAGAAGAATTGTAAGAAGCACACTTAGGGATAAGCAAACCTTAATTCATCAATATTTCATGTAACAATAAAAAAACTAATCATAAATCTGATTTTTATTCTTTTCAATTTTGTTTTTGTGTTTATTTTGTTAAATAATAATGTTTTATTGCTTTAACCCCTTGAGGTGCGATGGGATATATTTTATCACACCTACGATTAATGAAGATTTGCACCAGAAAAATTTTATGAAATTTTACTTTTCTAACTTTGATGGAAAAAAGTTGTAAAATTGCTCTTCCTTATTTTGAAATAAATTTTTTCTAAATTTCCGGTGGGAATTCTGCATTACACAAACGTAATTGCTTGACCTTCAAGGGGTTAAAACTGCAAGAACAGTTATGAATTTAAAATTGTCTTAAATTAATTAAAAATACAGCTTTTTATAAACATATTTTTCTCTGACACCGGTTACCGCGACACTCCGCTTATGACGAGACTTCTCTGGTCATTAGAGTGTCAAGATAACGAGATTCGACTGTATTTAAAAATTTTGAATGTAAGAAGGAAAACAAATCTAAAGGGAAACAAATTCTTGCATGTATGAGTATAAACTAATAAAATATGTAAAATAAACTTTTAAGCTTATTTTTATTATCAATATTTTCCCTTTATTTTTAATTCAATCTCATGCCAAAACTTCTATACTACATTAGCATGATTATGCAATTTTTTTCTAATATTGCCTATAACCATAAAAAGTCCTGTGCAAGATAATTTTTAAAATATGTGAAAATAAAAACTAACTTAGGAATTTAATAATTAAATAATATTTAATATTCAGAAATTTCTATCAGGATTTAAAGAGAAAAGAGAGAAAATAAAAAACAGAACAAAAAAGTATTAAACAGTAATGTTTTTAACAGTTCTTACTTTTTTCAAAGATTTAGAGCCCTCCCCTATATCTATGTTTCTGTTAAAAATAACTCGAATTTGCCGGTAGAAAAATTCATATTCTAGCGGAATAACTTTCTTCAACTTTTTTATTTACAACCTCAGCATTATAAATAAACACCTTTCTATTCCTTTTATTTTGCCTTTTGTATTGTTTTAAATATTTTATTGTCATGCTTGGTATCCATTTGGGGTAAAATTTTCCGATATGTTCAAATCCACAAAAATTGTTTTTGTATTTTAAAAAGTTTCAAAAATAAAAAATATATATTGCAGATTAAAAACCGCAAACTTAGAGTAATTATCTCTTAACTCACCGGAAATTGGGGAGATGCAGGAGACGTTATCTCGTATAGATTTGCAATCTCTGTACAGCACATGTTCATTAGCACCAAGATTTCGCCAAGCGAATAAATACATTTTTATATAAATTTATTATATACATATCATAATAGTGACAAATTTTAACTTAAATCAGTTTCATTTAGTCAATGAATCGTTTTTGCATTAAAATTTTGGGGGAAAAAAAAAAAAAAACAGATATTGAGTGAGATTTTATTAAAATAGTCAACGCACTTCTTGTCGCGGAAGTATAACGATTGCAGTATATTCAATCTAACAAAAACATAACTGTGAAAAAAGGGAGCCAAGTTCTGTAAAGACACGGCAAGAAAAGAAGTGATATCTAAGTGGGTGCCAAGTTCAAATAAAATTCACTCAAACTTACCTAAAGAAGTATTATAGCATTTTTTAAATTGTTTAGAAATAAAAATTATTGATAGCATATTAATAATAAATCTAGAACTTGGCAAGTTTTTAACTTCGAGTCATTTATTTTTATTAATGACATTATTATATCAAAACTTGTTATTTCATATGTTTGGAAGTCTTAATTTGAGTGAGCTCCTTTCCCTTGAAGGGTGGTGGGATAAAATATATCCCACCTAATTTTAACTGCAAAATGCCACATTGACACTAGAATTCAGGACTAAAAAGTTTAATTTTATTAAATACGTTAAAAGAAGTTTTTACCCATTTTGAAATAAATTTGTTTTTAAATTCTGGTGTGATTCAATCATTTCAGCATGTCACGAATAAAAGCTCTTTGCCCCTGAAGGGTTAAAGGGGTGCAGTCTCTAGAGGGATGACCAAGAACAAGCGTAAGGGCATCTGTCCCTTTCTCAGGCCTTTTATTCTGTTTGCATTGAGGTTTCTGGAGGGTGGGTGCTAGAGTGATAACCAAAGACGAGCGGGAGTGTATCTGTGTATTTATTGGTTTATCAAATCTTTATCATGAGTCATTTGTTTATAATAATAACTATATTAATTTTTTATAATGACATTGTTGTTAATATTAACATCATAATTTTATTAAGACATGAAATTGATAGGCATAACATTTATCAAAAACTTGCCAAGTTCTAGATTTATTATTAATATGCTATCAATAATTTTTATTTCTAAACAATTAAAAAAATGCTATAATACTTCTGTAGGTAAGTTTGAGTGAATTTTATTTGAACTTGGCACCCACTTAGATATCACTTCTTTTCTTGCCGTGTCTTTACAGAACTTGGCTCCCTTTTTTCACAGTTATGTTTTTGTTAGATATCATTACTTTTTGTAAAGTTACAATATATTTAGACACTTTACTTAATGCTTTTAAATGTGTTTACATGTGATTATTTTATTCACCAAGCAACATTCAATTTTAATTTAAATTTCCTACAACAAACTATTTGGCTGTCAATTTGCGGCTGAAATCTATATTTTAATACTGCTACATTGAATGCATGTTTTGAAACGAAATGCATTGATTCGAAATTTTTATTGTTTCTGAAACAACAATTCCTATTAAATTCCTATATTAAATTTTCCAATTAAATATCCTATAGCTGGGCCTGCTTTTTTGTACTGAAAGTGAAAAATAAAGTTATGTGCTTATGACACACTACGTATCATTCATCCATGGGTGCCGGCAAAGAGGCAGTGCAGAGGAAGGACATTGCCTCTCCCTGGATTTTCAAATTTAACTAATTAAATATCCTTTTCTCTAATGATTTTGGAAAATAACAAGTGGGTAAGTGTGATCACAGATCGCACAGAGGGTTTCGTTTAATATTCCTTTCAAAACACTTTATCCTTTTGAAAAATCTGTTAGTTCCAAATTTCGCAACCAGGGGCGCACTCTATTCTAAATAAACCTCTATCCGAACGAAACTCCGTTTTACATACTATCCGTAGATATATTAGTCGAGGGTATTGAGCCCATAGCACTAGAGATAAGTAGGCTCCCCTGGCGGTAAAAAGTGGAACTAAAATATGTAAGGCTATGGTGCATAATATGAAAGAATGGTCAAAGGGGTGTCGGCAAAAGTTGGAAAAGTGCTCCCCGGATGAAAAGGGCGGAGGTTAGAAATTTTTTTTAAAATACACAAGTTAGATCCCGGAGGAGTAAATAATATAAGACTTTTTGAAAATTTTATGATTTGTCGTGTGGTCTGGGGTATTCAGCTATACCTATGCAAAAAGTCATGTCTCCAACTTAATTAGGGGCACCCTTAGAAAGAATTGCTTAAAATACATATATGGTAGCTCAAAGGGTTAAGCGTAAGACTTTTTCAAGATTTTATGATTTGTCACCTGGCCTCAGGTGTTCTGCTATAAGTATGCAAAATTTCAAATCTGCAATTTAATAAGGGGCTCAGTTAGAAAGAATTGCTTAAAATACGCATGTGGAAGCCCAAAGGGTTAAATGTACGACTTTTTCAAAATTTTATGATTTGTCATTTGATGTGTGTTCAGCTATAAGTATGCAAATTTTCACGCCTCCAACCTAATTAGGGGCTCACTTAGAAAGAATTGTCTAAAATACACATGTGGGAGCCCAAAGGGTTAAATGTACCACTTTTTTTTAATTTTATAGATTTTCGTTTGATGCGAGGTGCCCACTTTTCAACGAGGTGTTCAGCTATAAGTATGTACAATTTTACGCCTCCAACCTAATTAGGGGCTCACTTAGAAAGGATTATTTAAAATACACATGTGAGACCCAAAAGGGTTAAATTTACAACTTTTTCAAAATTTTATGATTTGTCATTTGATGTGAGGTGTTCAGCTATAAGTATGCAAAATTTCACGCCTCCAACCTTGTTAGAGGCTCACATAGAAAGAATTGTTTAAAATACACATGTGGGAGCCCAAAGGGTTAAATGTACGACTTTTTCAAACTGTTATGGTTTGCCATTTGATGTGATGTGTTCAGCTATAAGTATGCAAAATTTCATGCCTCCAACCTTATTAGGACTCACTTAGAAAGTATCTTTTTAAAATACACATGTGGGAGCCCAAAGGGTTAAATGTACGATTCTTTCAAAATTTTATGATTTGTCGTTTGATGTGAGGTGTTCAGGTATAAGTCTGTAAAATTTCACGCCTCCAACCTAATTAGGGGCTCACTTAGAAAGAATTGTTTAAAATACACATGCAGGAGCCAAAGGGTTAAATGTACGACTTTATAAAAATTTATGATTTGTCGTATGATGTGTGGTGTTCAGCTATAAGTATGCAAAATTTCAAGTATCCAACATGTATAGTTTCTGAGAACGGGCTCTGTGACGGACAGAATATCTCAATTTGTTGATTTTCTGTAAGCAAGTAAACCCAGATAAACCCCCAGTAAGTAGATAGGTTTACAATAGAAATCTATGGGAATTTGGCGAAATATTAGAGAAATCGCCAAGATGGCGTCACTTTTGGCGACTAATTTTGGTCGCCAAATTTGGCGATATATCGCCATGTTGGCGAGAAACTTGGCGGTATTTGGCGTCAGAACAGAGTACCCTCCTACGGCAAATTAAAATTTCGCCTAATAGACGTAATGTTAAAATAAAAGTGGGCACCCCCAGGTGGGTAATTCATCGATTTTCACAATTTTTTTATTTTTTTCCTTAGTTTTATAGTGTAAACAAACTTCACACCAAATTTGAAGTCTGTAGCTGGAGTAGATATACGAGATCTTTTTGATGAGTGAGTCAGTCAGTCAGTCAGTCAGTGGTAAAATTATCGATTATCAGACATTTTCAAATGTCATTATTTCGGAAACTAATTATGCGTTATTTATAAAATTTTGGATTTTAGGTAATTAGGGTGGCCTTACTACACATTTCGTATAACAAGTACGTAGGTCTCATAGATTTTCAGTAGTAGAGCAATGAAATTTGACGAAAACAGCTCGAAATGGTTCGTGTAAATAACACACGGCTATGTCAGGCGAACTTGGCTGACACACTGCCGTGTGTCTAGATACTATCAAGTTCCTCGTTCCCCAAGTATAGTGCCACGTTCCCTCCAGATGAAAATATGCCTATTATCAGGATGAACAGAAAAACGGGACTTGTCAGAGAAAAGAATATTATGTCATTCATTTCTCCTCCTGTTCACATGCTCTATTGCCCACTCCCTGCAGGCACCACGGTGCCATGCTGTTAATGTAATGCATACCATTGGTCTGCGAACATACAGACCTACAGCGTGGAGCCTGTTTCAGACAGTTTGAGGCGAAACTGTAGTGCCAGTAGCTGAGCAAAGGTGTTGTTGACAAAGAGTGGCATTCATATTTCGGTGTCTCTGAGCCATTAGCATTAAATATCGATCTTTATTGGGCATTGCTGCATGTCTATGACCTTGCCTTGGTCTTCAGCCTGCATTCCAGCCTCCAAAAAATTGTTCCAGGTCCTCGAAATTACACTTTGCGAAACTCTAGTAGCTTCTGCTACTTTGGCTTGTATTTGATTCGGTTAAATGACTTCATTGAGACATCATACTCATCAAAACAAAGCACTTACTGAATGTCGATCATTGTTTTCTGCTTTGTCTTTCAGTAAGTTGAAAGCGAAATTTCATTTGCTGCCGCTAAAGCATTGTTTTTGAGATCAAACTCAAAATTTGCATACTCCAAAGTTTGAAAATGAGAAAATTTTGCATTTGTGACTCTCTTCTTCCATTTTCTACAAAAAATTTTTTCGCTTATACCGTTATTTTATGTAAGACTTGCAATATCCTTTAATTGTTTTGAACAGTGTATATGTTTATAGGGTTGCTGGATGTGTTCACTGGCCATGGTATCATCAATGTTTCTCTGTTTGCTCTACAATATTTTTAATTTTGGCAGTTCTTTAAAGTTAATTTTTTTGCAAGCATAGAAATTTTAATATTATTATTAAATTATAGAAGAAATTAAACTAAATATTTTTATAGTGCACTTATTTGGTAATTTAAAATTTTTATCTCATTATGACAATTTTCTTTGTTTATTATGATTAATGATATTTAAGTCCTAGGTTGTCAGAATATACTAAATAAAATATTCTCGACTTTTGTTGTTTTCTCATTGCAACATATTTTTATAAATTTATTATTTTGCCAGTATATAGAGAAGGTACTTCTGACTTTATGTTGCTTTTCTATTGCAACTTTATAAATTTTTATTCATAAGTGTATGGATTAATCTTATTGAATTTTTAAAAAAAATTATGATCTGGCTAAAAATTTATTTAGCTTCTGGATTTATTATTTTTTAAATATTATATAGGGTAATATTTTAATTTTTAGAGATCATTTTAAAGGAACGTGCCTGTCTATGCATACATTTGCAATGGAGCTTATTATTATTGTATATTTTCATATTATGTATACTATGTTAATGTATTGAAAAATGAATGTACTATCTTGATGTATATAGCAGTATAGTTGGTATAGTTGGCAGTATAGTATAGTTGGTATAGTATTGAACTGATAATATTGGAGTATTAACATGTGTAACTATTTTATTGAAATATTAAGATGTATGAAATAGAAGAAAGTTTCGGGATTGGCACATCCAACTAGTTTTTATGGCTTTTAAACTTAAATTTAAAATTTTATGCTAAATTTTTGTTCCTTGGCTTTCAAAATTTTGTTTTCACTTTGTTAAAAAAGGTCTTTATTATTATTTTTTTTTTAACCTTTTTCACCTTTTAGTTATCCAAAATTTTATTCGGTGAATTGGTGTAATGTGATGTTGCTATTACATTTCTTTAATATCTTATGTCTATGCGCTGTATGTATCACCCTAGACATTCTTTTATATTTTATTTCCTTCACCATTTTCACAGCTCTCTCTCTTTCATTTTACCGTAAGGTAACAGATGAGTTTTCCTCCTGTACGATGTAATGAATTCAAATTCCTACGTTTAAAAGTGATGTCTCAGTCCTTTAAAAGTTTTTCTTTAATTGCCAGGATTATTTAATTTTACCCGTTTGAATTTTGGATCTTTCTAACATCAAGATATTCTCTAGGATTAAATTTAGCCAGCCAGAATTACTACAGCATTTAACGCCATCAAATTAAAAGGATGATTTCTCTTCGAGAATATTTTGTGTGAAAGAATTGTGGTAGCAACATCACATGGCAGGCCCCAACTGTAGGTTCATTTATATAGATTTTTATTTAAAATATGATGTCATACAAATTTGAGGGTGTACATTGCTGAAGGCAATGGGGGGACTTTTTTTTTTTAGGTATATTTAAGGTTATTATTCTGGATGCGGGCAATGCCAAATGCGTCAGCTAGTTTATAAAGAAAAGAAAAGTGTTCTCATGTTTTAAAACAAAACAAATAATCACATTTTTTTCTGCAGTTTGTATGTTCAGTAATATTTCTTTGTAGATTTATGGGACGTTGCATCTTTAGCATGATATAATATGATCTTATGGAAGATTGAAGAGGGCTGAAAGTTCAAGATTGCTGTGCTAAAAGTTTGGGCACTTTGTGGGAGAAAAATTAATTGTTTTTGTATCAATTATTCTAAAAGAGGTTAATGTATTCATTTTAATTTTAGATATGGGATTTGTCAGATCCCCAAGGAAAAGGTTTCCTAGACAAACAAGGATTTTTTGTTGCATTAAAATTAATAGCTCTCCAGCAGAATGGGAAAGAGCTTTCGCTATCGAATATGAGTCTTGATGTACCTCCACCACAAATGGTAATATTTTATAATTTATTATAATAAAAAAAAATTATATGAAATATTTTTAAGTTTCACATATCAAAAAGATTTTGTCATCAATGAGTTTTGTAAAAATATTTTGAAATAAAATGAGCATGTAGATTAAAGTATCAAACATGTCTGAAGTTAAATTTAGTTTTGTAATTTAAAACACACAACTGTTTTATCGCATGCCCATAATGTTTATATACATTGCACACATATTTTTTAAAGTTAGCCAATCAAAATTTCCTTTAAAAAAAATAATGAATGCATACCTTTTATACCCATGTATATAAATTTTATCCTCTTTTCTCTTCATAAACACTGTCAGAAGTAAAAAAATATATATACATTGATTTTGAAAAGAAAATATATAAAAAATCCCTTCAAAAAACCAACCAACCAACCTTTTCTCTCATTTTTTCCTAATTTTCTCTCCCAAATCTGACCTCCCATTTTCCCTCCCCATCCATGTTAAACAACCAAAGTATAAGTGATCCTCATGTTGCGAAACCCTAATAAAATTTTCATCTTAAAAGTTTTATAACATCTTAGCTTTTATAAAACATATGTACTAAGTTTAGATCTTATTAGGATTATTAGGGAAACAAGATTTTTAATAATAATTTTATAATTAATTTTTTATAATAAAACAAATATTTAATGTGTTTTTTTATGATGATGCAATTAAGTATTGGATTTTTTTATAGCAAACTTTAAGTGGAAGGAATTCACCTGCTGCTGACTGGAGTATTAAGGTTAGTTTAAAATATGAATTGTGATTATATGCTTCACTGTAATGCCCATATTCTTGAATAAAATGAAGTAAAAGTGTTGATGTTTAATAAAAATTAAAAACTCTTTACATTATGAAATTAAGTATAGCTATAATTTTTTGTTTATAATACAAAAAGAAAGAACATGTTATTTTTCTCTGTATCCTGGTCTTTTGAGAAAATGTATGATTTAAAAAAAAAAAAACGTAAAGCTGATCCTTTTTTATAGAACCTATTGAAATTATATTGCTAGGAATTGGAAGAAAATTTCATTTTAAACAGGTTTATATTGTAGCAAGTGGATTTGTAGGGTATTTCTTTCATCTGGACCATGAAAATTTTCTGCTTAAGAGGTTATCGATTGATTATATGTCAAATAAAATTCTTGTTTTCTTTTATTATTGTTGTTGTTTTTTTAACCCATTCCTCTCTTCCTATGTCACAAGTTGTTGCATTTCATTTGAGTGATACCCTCTCCACTATTGTGACACCTTATGTTTTACAACTGTTAATTTAGAAAGAATTTTATGCAATAAAAATGTTATCTACTGATGCAAAAACCATTCAAAGTCCGAAATCCAAAATCCTCCGGACATTGACTATTCTGAATTTTGATCAGTTGCAGTTTATTTGTTTAAAAAAGGAAAAAATAATAATTTAACACCCCACCCCTTTCATCATCTTGTGGATTTATGTCATGAAAGCATTTGCAATACTAAAAAAAGATATTAAAGCAGATGCCTTGGGTAAAATTGGGTAAGATTAAGAATACAAAATTCATTTATAATATGTTATTGTGGATAACTTGAGTTAAAATTGTCTTGCTATGCAATGCAGAGATTGAACTGTTTATATAATTTTTCAGAAATTAAATTTTTACAGCACTTAGTATGTGCATTTTGCCATTTGTTTTTCATTAAATATCATTAAGGTCAGTCAGATCTCAAATTCCCGTTGCCAATGTTAAACCTAAAGGCATGGAAGGCATTTATATTTTTTAAACACCTCATTAGGAAATTAATAATTTTAACTTCTTTTTTCGTACTCTCCTTAAAGACTGTTTCTTTTTTAGTTGACAAAATATTCCTAAAATGTAGAATTTTAATTGAAATTTTAAAATCTTACTTGCAGCTCATTAGTTTCACTAACATTTTAACAAACTATTAAATTAATCATATATTTTATATATTTTGTTATCTAAAAAAGAAAGATATGTTTTTTTAAAACAGTTCAAATTGGTGTGTAGCTTTTGCTTTTACAACAATTTTAATTCACTTGAAATTTTTAGGCAATCTTCTCTATTTAGCTATCTAAAGAAATGTTTATTAGATCTGTTGAATGAAAAATAAAAATTTTCTTAGTTATGAAAATTAATAAATAGTTATAAAAATATTAAATTAAGTGCATTTATTTTAGAAATTTTGTTTAAAAAAAAAAAAAAACTTTTTTAAGAAGAGTACGCAGTAAAAAGATTGTTAAAAATATATATTTTCTTAAGAGATATTTTAAAAATATGAATGTGTTTTATGCTCATAGCTTTAATGGAGAATATATAATCCATAACTTTAAGTTATTTACCTTATTATCAGGTTTTACTTTATTTTCCATGTGCAGCAATACTTTATTTTGTATACATCCTTCATATATTTAAAAGCATTTTCATTTTGTTAATATTTTCTTTATTTATATTAAAAAAGGCCACATCATTTTAAATTGTTTTTAAAAACTATATATTATTTTACAGTTCTATATAAAAAAACATTACATTTAACTTCACTTAGTATTCCCTTTTACTATCCATTTATATACTTTGTATTTCGTCCGTTCACAAATATTTCATAAAGTTACAGTTCAATCCATTCCAAAATTGTGGATATAGTTTTAAGTCTATAAAAACTCTTCAATTTTCCATAATAAAATTATCACTTCTTCTAAGAATATTTTTATAAAAGTTCGTTCCTTTATAAGTTATTTTTAACACATTATCCTATTTTCCATTCTTGTCTATTTAAAAGTTTCAATTTCATTTAATCCTTAAAAACATAAAAAGTTCTAAAATTCATATATAATTTACTATATTACTTTCCAACATTCATAGTTCTTTCGTCTTATCCTAACGTTTTTCTAGTTAACTAAATTCATCATAAGTTCAGATGTATACTATTATGCTTGCTGCATTATATAAAGAGAAATAACGTTTTCACCCTTCACTAGAGCGTCCTCAGTTTCAACTAAAGATTCGAAAAAAAACTATATCCACAATTTTGGAATGGATTGAACTGTAACTTTATGAAATATTTGTGAACGGACGAAATACAAAGTATATAAAATGGATAGTAAAAGGGAATACTAAGTGAAGTTAAATGTAATGTTTTTTTATATAGAACTGTAAAATAATATATAGTTTTTAAAAACAATTTAAAATGATGTGGCCTTTTTTAATATAAATAAAGAAAATATTAACAAAATGAAAATGCTTTTAAATATATGAAGGATGTATACAAAATAAAGTATTGCTGCACATGGAAAATAAAGTAAAACCTTATAATAAGGTAAATAACTTAAAGTTATGGATTATATGTAAAATACAGGTTTTAAATAAACAGATTTGTCTGTGAATAACTTATTTAATGGAGAAATTGGAAACCTGACTGATCAACACCCTAAAGTAAAATTTATTAAAACTTGTTTTTTTCCATAGTTGGTGTGCAACAAGATTTTTACAACAGTTTTAATTCACTTGAAATTTTTAGACGATCTTCTCTGTCCAGTTTTCTAAAGAAATGTTTATTAGTTTTGCTGAATACAAAATGAAACTTCTGTTTATTGAAATTTTTGCTAGAATTTTTTGAAATTGAAAATGAACTCTTATTTAATCCATATATTAGACATATAGAGGAAGTTACTTTGAGAATTTTAGCTACCATGGCTTTTTGTCTTGGATGATCTTTATTTAAATAATCTTAGAACACATACAAGACTTGATGCAAATTTCTTCCTTTATATATTGATACATATATATCTTATTAAATTTTTTTTTAACTCCACACTATGTGTTTGCATTTGTGCTCCCGTGAGTTGAACAGGTATTGCGACTGTGATAGATGAACGTCCTTAGACTCTCAACCACAAAGAGCTTAATCCATACCTTTTTGTTTGTTTGTGTGCATGGAGGGGGAGGGGGGCTACTATTTTTTTTTTTAAGATTTATTTTTTGTTATAGATTTATGGCTAAAAGGGTATTTATATTGTTGCAACTAGATTGGAGTAGCCTGGCTAAAGAATTGGAAGTTGATATATGGGCAGCTTAAAATAACATTTTCAAAAAATTATTTATATATACTAGATCAAAATTTAGGATTTAGCATCATAATTTCTTTTGCAATGAAATTCTCATTGGTAGTATTGTTTTTAATATCAATTCAAAATATCTTCAGAGCTTAAATTTTCTGCCAATGTAAATTCTTCAAGGTGTTCTTATAATAGTCAGCTGTACATTACTTATATCTCCATTTTAAACACAAATTTATCTTATATACATTTCATTCTCGATATGTCTACTTGTTTTACGATGTGTCATTTTTTATCTATAGTTAACGGTTCTACATACATACGAAAAGCAGATAATTGTTACTAAAATTTATACCGTGCTCAAAGTTGCCAAAATATGTCAACAATGAATGTATATATTTTTGGAAATTTTTCTGAGTGTTGAATTATATATACTTTTGAGTGTTGAATATATATATACTTTTAAAAAAAGGTATTTTTCGTGTGTGTGTGTAATTTGTGTACTTCATATTTTTTAAATATGTGTCTTTAAATTTGTAGGCATCAGAAAAAAAGAAGTATGAAGAAATGTTTTATTCCATGGGTCCGATTGCTGGGAAATTGCCTGGTGACAAAGTTAAACCAGTAAGTTTATTTCACTGTGTGAAATACAGTATGGAACCATTTATCCGGAAACCAGTTAACTGGAAAACCAGTTATACGGAATGATATTTCTAATAGACTTATTTCAGAATCTTTGCAGAAAAAAGTGTCATAAATTGCCAGTTTGACATATGCATTTCTTGAAACAATTGTATAATTTGATGTCAACATCTAGTATTTGAAATGGAAACATATTTAGTTGTACTTTAGATGTTTTAATTTTTATGCAGAGGGAACAGAAGAATTTTTGTTCCCAAGGGATTCCCATAAATTACCTTCTTTCAAACTCTTTTAAACTTTTGATCTTTCTTGCATCTGATTTTTAATCCAAGTAATCTAATAATTTAAAATCAGAAATAATTTGCCACAATCAGATATATTCCTCAAAACTTATCAAATAGATGCTGCTTTAATGCCCAACCAGTTAACCGGAAAAACCAGCTATCCGGAATACACCTGATCCCAACCATTCCGGATAAATGGTTCTATACTGTATTTGTATTTTATGTATAGTATACTAGCTGATCCACCCGGCGTTGCTCAAGCTCGTGATGAATTACCCTTAAATGAACTTCATATTTGTATGATTTTATATTTTTAACTCCATTTTGTTGATTTTATATTTTTTAATTTAAAAATCACAAAAAAATATTGAATTGAAAGTATGTGCTATTTAGTGATTTATTTTTTGTGTAATTTCCTTTTTGGAGTCTATGCATACCGAAAGGGAGCAGAACCCCATAGAAGAACTCAGGTTTTTACTGATTTTGCCAAAATTTTCACACATTTTATTTTGTAAAACATATTTCTATCCGTTTGAACGTTTCAAAATTTTTGTAGATGATGTAAATCTGGTCTATTCAGATGCTCTAAAAAGATTGTGTTAAAATACAGATTTTTTTTACTTTTAGCATAGAAAAAATATCTTCTCCATGAGGCACGAGGTCACCTGCATTTGTGGGTTACTTGAAAGGGTTAAAATTTATATATTTTTAAAACCAATTGCACCATTGATTAGAAGACAATTCCAGCTTTAAGATCATATTTTTGTTTTGTGCGTACCTCTAAAATATTTGTAAGTGATGTAAATCTGGTCTATTAAGTTGCTCTAAAAAATATTGTGCTAGAATGCAGACATTTAGTTACTTTTAGCATAAAAAAAATATTGTGTCCATGAGGTGCGAAGTGACCTACGTTCGCCGGTATATTTGAAAGGGTTAAAGCTCATATTTAAGAGCCTACACTAGTCACTCAAAAAAACGCGGATGGTAATGTTAATCCTATGGGGAAGTTATTTTCAAATATCTTGCTTGAATTTTGATATTTTCGAATGATTTTTTTGCATAGGATAGCTGAGGACGATCTACAACCGGGCTAGTTTTTACTTTTTTTATTTTGGTTTCATTTTTTTTTTATTACTTTTACTTTCAGTACCGGTTCTGAAATTGAAACTATCCTAATATAAAAAAAAATATAACCAAAATCGAAAAAGTAAAGACTAGCCCCGTTGTAAATTGTCCTCAGCTATCCTATGCAAAAAAAATCATCCAAAAATATTAAAATCAAAGCGAGAAATTTGAAAATAACGCCCGCATAGACTTTACATTAATGTTTTGCTATTTTTCCGTGACTGAAGTGGGCTCTTAAAAGAAAACGATTGAACCATCGATTAGAAGAAGGTTTCAGCTTTAAGAGCATATTTTTGTTTTGTCAGTACCTCTAAAATTGCGTCCTGGAGGGACATTGTTATAAAGGAGAAAAACTTTTTCGGAAAAATGACCCTTTTTGAAAAGAGAATTTCAAAGGGTTAGCTGCGACATTTTTAAAAATTAATTTTAACTGATTTAATTGCACCATTTGTAAGAGTATGATCTTTCAGAATACGTCTTTCAATTTTAACTGTACCAAGCAGTTTGGTTAATTTGGATTAAAGCAAAACAATAAAAGAAACAGAAATATAGTCGAAAACATTTCTTCTCTAGCTCCTGATGCGTAAATGAGTTTGTACACATGCACACGTGCTTTCTTTGACCGGAGATCAAATAGATGACATTTTGATGAGTGTGAGTTGCGATTGTTAATAACTCAACTAATTATTAAAATTTTAAAATTCTGAGGGTCAGGTGCATCAGGAGAGGCCTTCGACTATCTTCACAAAAAATTTCAGCCTCGTGCCTGCCGTACATTTCGTTAGCCATCGCAGACAGACAGACAGAGCAAAACTTTCTTTTATTAGTATAGATACAGCGAGAGATACAGTAGAACCTCTGTTCTTGAAAAGGTAGAAGTGTCATGGCTGAATGGACATAATGATAAATTTTCAAAAGTGACTGGATTGATACTTTTTGTCGGATGCAAAGCATGCCTGCATGAGGGATAATGATTGGTTGATTGCAAAATATTTGCATGGTTCAGAGGAAATGCAGGCGATAAATTTTGGTTGTAAAATCTCAGGACAACGTTGTGGTAGAGGTTTACATGGGTCGAAATTACCAGGTCTGACCCGGAATAAAAATTAAGAGCTTAGCCTAGCCCGTTTATGTTTTTGCAGTTTACAGCCCTGTCCATGCCAAAACAATGAAATTGGGCATGACTCAATTTCTACAAAAGATTCAGATTTTTATTAACATACAATTAAGATTCTTTTAAAGAGTACTGCATACATATATATGCAAAATTTTTGCAGTATATTTCAGACTATATATCAGCAAGGCATGGAATACAGAATATAACATTGATGGTCTAAGACTCTTAGACTATTACATTCAAATAAAGACTCATTAAAAGAATTAATGTACATAGTTTTACTTTATATTTACCTATTTACAGAGATTAAAAGTTTTTTTTTACATATAAAAAACATATAGTTTTAAAAGTACTTAACCTTCTTCTAAACTGCAGAGTAGGGTGTCAATGATTTTAATCAGTTGATTTAAATCATGATTTAAATATGTAGCACCTATAGTCATCGTCTGGTCCATCTGTCTGTCCACATATAACTGCACAAAAACTACACAATCGAATGGTTTGAAATTTAAGGTATATAATTGCTGTAGAATTTTGCCGAGTCATTTCAAATTTTATGAAAATCAGAAGTATAATTCAATTACAGGAACAGTCAAAAGTATTCCGTTATATTACGGCCGATAGGAAAAAAAAAGTTTCAAGTGCATTTTAATAATGGTACACCCTTTCGAAAATAATGAAATTGATATGCATTTATAAAGGGCACTAAAATATGCATTCTGTAGAATATGTGGTGCAAAGAATATTTACTATTCACTTAAAAGGCCATGCAAAAGAATTCTGTTACATAATGGTATAGGAGAAACATTGTTTGCGACGTATTTTAATTATGTTACACTGTTTCACATATAATGAAATTGATATACATTGCTGGGGTTTACTACAAGTTACTTACTGTATAATAGAAAGTGCATAGTATTTACAGGGACACACAAAAGATTTCGGATACTATATTGTATCTGAAGTACTGTATATTAGCAATGATTGCTGGAAGTGCATTTTTAGTTGTGATATGAGTTTTTAAGTTTAACTAAAATTTTGCATATTATGTTGTGTGTGTATAAATGCTGTAGATCATATACAGGGCTACACAAAAGAATTCGTAAGGGTTACTGAGTATGAAATAGCTTAAAGGTGGTTTTTAAATGATTTATGTATTTTTACACTGAACTACATTTAGTATACTAAGATATGTTTGTAGAATGTATATAAAAATGATATATAGGACCACACAAAGAATTGGATACATGGCTGTCTATGGATGATAATCTGTGGAAGTGTGATTTTAGTAGTTTTAAGCGTGTTTTAGTCTTAATTAAATTTTAGCTAAATAGTGGTGTGTACACTATATGGCCATTAATCACCGGACTTTCAATTTTAGACATTTTGTCAAACATTTAAAAATATACTTGTCGGATTCTTCTGGAACTTCAGGAGTATAAAGAATATGTTTGACCTCATATTTATCAACATCGATTTGATAAGGAGGAAAATTAGAGAGGCAACAAAAATATCAAAGAAAAATAATGATATTTGGGATCACCCTGTAAATTAAAATGCATGAAATGATCTATCACTGTAGAATACAATTATGGTAGAATACAATTGTGAATGGATACTGTACAACATGTTTACTGATTTCTATAAGAATAGCACGTATATTCATGGAGATATAGCAATTTTTTTTTAAAGTTCAAATAATTCTTGCATGTTTTTAGCTTATATCATGCAGGATTTTCAACCAAATTTAATGCCAGTTTCAGAAAAATTAGCAAAATGTAGTCAAAACAATATAATACAATTAAAATATAAATATATTAAAAATTTTATGAAATGTGAGCAGGTGTATGAAATAATTTTTATCTTTGCATGCACGAATGATTACAAAGATTTTTTTAGGATGGAGCAACTCATTTTAAAAAATCCAGTCAAATATCGTGAAAATTCAGAAAGATATCGGCGATAGAGTGAGCTAATTTTTAATTGCTCTCTAAAAGCTGCTGATTGACAAGGAATTTCCCACAAATTGTCAATTTTATTTTTTATTTTTTTTAAATGATGCTTTAGTTCTTCTTGGATAACCACCAGAACGAGCCTATTCCATGATAAAAAGAAACATCAAAATTGAAGCATTTGTTCCTAATCTACTCATTGATATTCATTAAATACTAACTTTTTTCTGAAAGTCAGTTAATAAAAAATGACAATTTGTGGAAATCCCATGTCATTCAGCTGCTTTTAGAGAACAACTAAAAATAAGCTCTCTCTATTGCCAATATCTTTCTGAATTTAAGTATTTGACTGGATGTTTTTTTATGAGTTGCTCCATAGAGTTGACTATTAAATTATGTAAAAAAATCTTTGTCATTGTTTGCACATGCACAGATAAAAATTATTTCATACAACTGCTCATATTTCATAATATATTTAATATATTTAAACTCCAATTGCACTACAGGCAACTCTTGACTTACGTAAATTCGCATTTACGTAAGAAATTTTGAAAATTACATTTATGAACATACTAGCGTATTTGATACGCATTTGCATACTTTTGATAATTGTTTTATAAATAAAATATGCAGATAAAAACCACAACAATAATATAGTTTTATATATTAGATATAGTTATATTTTTATTGGGATACACAATCAAATCTTTAACAAAACAAACACAAATCTGATTAAAATGAGCCAATAAAACCTCTGTTTAACCATTACAATTTTGTTAGCTGAATTCAAACCATAACAAAACCTAATTTTAAAGCTTCGGTGAAGAGGAACAAGTGTATTTTTTCTTCCAGCTTCAGAGCTGTTCATTGATTCAAAATTGATATAAATTAATTCATCAATGTTAAATTTATAAATCCCACATTCTACAAGATACTTTTTATTTGAAAAGTGTTCTTTCAGTTTGTTTTTGTATTTTTTCATACTTTTATAGTTTATATCCAAGTAAATACTGCTGCATGCTGCTCTATTTATAAAATAATACTGTGTAAATAATAATGTATAGTATACATATGTAATAAATATTGCAATTTCTGACGAAATTTTACCTAAAAAATTTACAAATTCGACTTATGCAAAAGTTTACGGAGCACATTACTTACATAAGTCGGGGGATGCCTGTATATTGTTTTTACTACATTTTGCTATTTTTCCGAAACTGGCTTTAAATTTGGTTGAAAACCCTGTATGATATAAGCCCCAAAGCAGAATATGCTTAAATGTGCGACGTACGTCGCAGAACAATGAGATGTGCTGCAGAACATTTCAAAACAAATGTTACTTTTTTTTTTTTTTTTTTTTTTTTTTTTTTTTTTTTTTGTAAAAAAAAAAAAAAAAGTGCATATTGATGTGAAAGCAAAAAGAATTCGGGGGAAGGGGGGGGGACTACTTTCGTTGGGTTTGAATCTATTTAGGAAGAAATAAGAATGTTGCGCGGCTATCAATCTTTCTCTCTCCCTCCCTCCTATTTCACCTACTTTCTGAATAACTAACGATTTCTTTCCGAACGGGAGTTGTCTTCTGCGAATATGCAAAGAACGAAGCTGGGAAAGTTTTTCACTAAAGCTTAAAAGCTGGGAATAGCGAAAAAACGTGAATTTCGCCCAAGGACCACGTAAAAAACGCGAATTACGTCGAAACATCGCGGAAAAAACGCAAATTTCGTGAAAAGATCGCGGAGAAAACTCAACTTTCGACAAAGAATCGCGAAAAAGAATCGCAAAATTCTTCAAAGTATCGCGGATAAAACGCAAAATTCGTGAAAAGATCGCGGATAAAACGCAAAATTCGTGAAAAGATCGCGGATAAAACGCAAAATTCGTGAAAAGCTTGCGGATAAACGCAATTTTCGACAAAGAATCGCGAAAAAGAATCACAAAATTCTAAGTATCGCGGAAAAACGCAAATTTCGTGAAAAGATCGCGGAAAAACGCAAATTTCGTGACAAAATCGCGGATAAAATGCAAAATGCGTGAAAAGATCGCTAAAAAAACGCAAAATTCGTGAAAAGATCGCGGAGACAACGCAACTTTCTTGACAAAATCACGGGAAAAAACGCAAATTTCGTCGAAAGATCACGGAAAAACACAAATTTCGGGAGAAGATCTCGGAAAAAACGCAAATTTCGTGAAAAGATCGCGGAAAAAACGCAAAATTCGAGAAAAGATCGCGGATAAAACGCAAATTGTGTGAAAAGATCGCGGATAAAACGCAAAATTTGTGAAAAAATCGTGGAAAAAACGCACAATTCGTGAAAAAATCGCGGAAAAAACGCAAAATTAATGAAAAGATAGCGGAAAAACGCAAAATTAATGAAAAGATAGCGGAAAAACACAAATTTTGGGAAAAGATCTTTGAAGAAACGCAACTTTCGTAACAAAATCGCGGAAAAAACACAAATTTCGTCAAAAGATCGCGGAAAAAACGCAACTTTCGTGACAAAATCGCGGAAAAAACGAAAATTTCGTCAAAAGATAACGGAAAAATACAAATTTCGAAAAAAGACCGCGGAGAAAATGCAACTATTTCGTCAAAAGATCGTGAAAAACGCAGATTTTGCAAAAGGTCACGAAAAAAACGTGAATTTCGTCAAAAGATCGCGAAAAAACGCGAAATTCGAAAAACGCGGAAAAATGCATATTAGTTAGTGCCGAGGCGGGGGGTCCCCCTCTGCTGTAACCTTTCTGAAAATTTCCTGTGAATTTATTTCATTGCAATTAATAGTAAAAATAAAATTTTTCAGTTGAGTGTAATTATATCGAATGGTAAATAATATATATTAGTAAATTACAATGTTGATAGTTAGAAAAAACGCAATTTTGTATGGAGCGTACATAACTTTGTTACTGGCCAGTAATTAAAATAAAAACTGGCCAGTGAAAAAAACCTGTGTACTGGCCAGTGGCCAGTGATGTTAATTTTGACCTATACTGGTTAGAGAAGATATTCCTGTATCCTGGGACCCTATGCACAGGTTAGAGTTGGTTCAGGTACATTCAGATAGTAAAATTGTGGAAGATTCCATGGCACTTATCAATACTTGTATGAAAGAATTCATGTGGGGGAAATCATTTGAAAGTCTAAATGAATGTGCAGATGAACTGCAAATGTTTCTCTACAAGCCTAAAATTTTTAAAACTTTGAAATTTGTTTTACATGCTTTTAATGTTTTTCAAACATTCCTAAATGACTTCAAGGCATTAGTCGCAGCCTCTGAAAAAACAGAAAATGGAAGTCTGAGGGACAAACTTTTATCAAAAAGAAATATCTTCAGTACAATAGTTATTGCTGATATAATTTCGGTACTTGCTACCATGTTAAAATGTATTCAGGTAACAGATCTTCGTCCTTGGGAGTATACAGATTTAATTACAAATCTAAACTGTTATTTGCTAAACATCAAATCCCATCTGACAAGCCTTCATAATTGTGAGAATGTGCAACAATTTATTGATATTGTCAGATCATTGCCAAAATGTTTTTTCAAAAATACAATACTTTCATGGCACATGTTTTCAGAAGAAAGTACTTTCCAAGGAGCTCTGCCAGACCTTCCAATAAGTAGCAAAATGTTAAAGTATACTACTGATAATTCTAGTATATCGTATTTTATCAGTGACATCAAAGATATACTGCAATATATTGATACATTGCTGCATCAATACAGTGTCTATTTTGGACAAAGCACAGAACTTGATGAGATCATCAAAGCAACAAAATATTTATTCAATTTTGAATATCTGATTTTTCCACGTTCAGATGTGACAAACAAAGGATCTTTCCAAATTTTTAGAAATTCTGAATGTACTCCCTTGTGTTCCTCCCTCCAAAGGGGAAGGGAAGGAGCTGTATTTTGAATACACTGTATTTCTTGATTGGGTTTATGAAACTGTCAAAGAGTGTCAGGAGAGTGAAACATATTTTTAAAATAAGGCCATGTTAAAAAATGCTGTGAATACTTTAAAATCAGACATCCCGAAATTAACCAGTTTTCTAACTAAAATTTTGTCTATTTCAGTATCTGAAGCTATATGCGAATCATGGGGGTGTACAATCGATAAAAATTTTTCCAAAAGGCCCAATACAGCTGATGGGAACGAAACGACCATTGGTACAACAGACAAACGTATGTTTATTTATACGAATGGACCTCCATCTGGACATAAATCTGTTAGGAAACTTGTAAAAGCTGGCCTTATAACTATGTATGGACCAAATTTCCAAAGACATTTTCTTCATAAAAGTAATATGTCTAAATCCCACTTCCAAAGTCAGTAACTTCTGTGTCAATGCCATGGTTAGAAATAAATCTTGCCTCCAGAATATGTTTCTTTTGTTTGACAGTGTTTTTTGAAACACATCTTTAGCATTTTTATAAAAGATGAAATTACATCCTTACACATGTATATAAACATCCCCCCCCCCCTTTTTTTTTTTATCCATTGCGCTTGCAGAACATTTTTGATCATCTGAAATTCCATTGCAGAACATTGCAAAGTATTCTGCTTTGGGGGATATAAGCTAAAAACACGCAAGAATTTTTTTAACTTTTTAAAAAAAATCGCTATATCTCCATGAATATACATGCTATTCTTAAACAAATCCGTAAGCATGTTGTACAGTATCCACATATTTGTATTCTGCAGCAATATATCTTTCTGTGCATTTTAATTTACAGCGTGATCCCAAATATTATTATATTTCTTTGATTTTTTTGTTGGTGTGCTAATTGTCACCTGATCAAATTGATGTTGATAAATATGAGGTCAAACATATTCAACAAAATATCTAAAATTGAAAGTGTCCGGTGATTAATAGCTATATAGTGTATATAAAGATGGTAGGTAAAATACGGGCTGTACAAAAGTATTCAAGTATGCTTCCGTCTATTGGTATAAATTGCTGAAAGTGAAATTTCAGCCTATTATGCATTTTTAATACTTTTTAACATAGTTGAAAAGTGTTTATGAATTCGGTTTGTCTGTCTATCTGTCCAAACTCAAACTTACGTTAATATACTTGGATTGCTCTATAATTTATATGTGTTATTGAGATTTACTATGCCATGTTCGGTATTTCAAATAAATTATGTAACATTCATAGTTTATTTACAGAACACACAAAAGTATTCCATTACATTATGGTCTATGGGAAAATAACGTAATTATATAAATATGTAGCACTTATAGTCATCATTTGGTTCATCTGTTTGTGTATAACAATGCAGAAACTACCCAACTGAATAGTTTGAAATTTAATATATGTAATTGTTGCAGAATTTCTTGAGCCATTCCAAATTTTATGAAAATAGAATCAAAACTCAATAAAAGTTTTCTTCATTCTATTAAATCCTATCATACATAATAAAATCAATTATGATTCTAGGTATAATATATAGGTCTAGGATAGGTAATGATTCTAGGTTGCCTTGGTGATTACGTCCTATTTAAGATGGAGTCATAATATTTCCATTTTACTGAATTTAATATATATATAATCGTAATAAATTTTGTATTCATGCATTTTTGCATAAGAGTGCAAAAGCTATTGCACCAAGATCTGAATATTTATAAAAACTAGTTATAGTACGTACGCACCTCATTTGCCACATTTGATGTGCAATTTTCGACTTTTTGTTTTGGTAAAATAATCTTATTGCCTCATAATTAATAATTGGTACTTACTTTCTTTAAATATATTTTTACGATTTTTTTTTTTTTTTTTTTTTTTTGTGTTTGTGTGTGGTGTTTGCAAGTATTATTAAACTTTAAATTTTTCTATTAATATGCATCAATGTTTTTTCTAACTTATCTCTTTTATTACTATAAAGAAATATCTTTAATTGATAACAATGTAACTAAACAAAACATTGGTATCATAGAAAGCACAAAGAAACCCACTCGATATAAAAATTATAGCATGACCACTGAAAGGTTAAATGTGAAAATCCATGCTTTCCATTTTCTAGGTTTGCAGCTACAGTCGTCCCCGTTTAAACGAATATTGACGGTTCCAAAAATAATATTTGATTAAACTGGGAATCAAAACTGTAATATTTAATGTGTAATAAAAAGGCAAAATAACCATCTGCGATATAAGGTTAGTTGGGGTAACTGGAACCACGAGGTAACTGGGCCACAGGCTATTTTATAAAAAACTGTTGGTGTTTTTTAAGTTATAGCTTTTGTGAACAATGCCCTTAATTTCTACCTCCTAAAACAACGTGTATCAACTCAATCATAACTCTCACTTTGCTGTGATAGGTTGCCAAAAATTTACGTTTCTTTTTTTAAAAACAACATCTATATGGTTGAACTTCCTCGGCTGATTATTAAAATACTGTAAGTACTTTTATTAAACAATAATTTTTTTTAAAGATTAGACATATAACTACATTAATATTATTAGGTATCTATACATATTTACTTCATGTTTCAAATGTAAGCCCGGTGTCCCAGTTACCCCATAAATTTTTCAAGAATGGGGTAACTGGGACATGCTGGATCCAGTTACCCCAATAGTTATAAATAATTTTTTTTGCATTTCTCTTACTACGGGAAGTAAATTTCTCCATTGTTTTTTGCTCACAATAAAGAAAATGATAAAATACCTTATTAAAATTATGTAATGAAATTTTAAAAAAGCATATTGAATGGTATCAAACCAAATTTCTTGGCCCCTTGAGAGGCGGTGATGCCGTTATGGCATCACTTAATTTTAATTCCTAATTGCCACTTTGGCACCTGAATTTTATAATGAAAATTTCACCTTTATTAAGTACACGAAAATATACTTTTACTTGTTTTCAGATAGATTCTCTTGTAAATATTGGTGTCATTAAATTATTTCAACATTTTACAAATGCAAGTACCTTGCCCCTGAAAGCGAGATAGCCAGATCTTGAAATTGTACTATACACAGGGGTTGCATTCTATAGGGAAACTTTTATCGTTCCTACCACTATTTTGAAAATAATATCTTCATCGCACCTTTCTGTAAGGGTTCTGGTAGAAACAATAAAATTTTCCCTATATAATGCGACCCCTGGATAAAGTACTTAAGTACTTACGTAACCGTTTGTTCATAGATTTACGCTATTTTTTTCCTTAAAATACCCATGTGACTTTTATACTTATTATCTATGCTAAAGTACATAAGTACTTCCTTATGTTTTATGTTTTTGGTATAAATAAATCTAATATTTTCACTTTTAGTGCTTAGACACATTGACAGCAAAGGTTTCCCTTACAATGCTGTTTATTGACATATAATTTACATGATCTGCCTGGTTTAAATTTTTTTTAAGTTGTTTACTCTTTTTCAAACAGGACCTGATATCCGATATGAAAAAATATGAACGCGTGTGGAACATAGACCCCCCTGGTCCAGTTACCCCATTTTTGGGGGCAACTGGACCCATGAGGAAAGAAAGATGAAATATGCATATTTTTATATTTTTAAATATTAAAATGTAATTTTGGGCATTTCTGTCTGATAGAAGGAACCTAACTGAACACATTTACAGAAGTTCAGACTTTAATTCAAATCAACATTAGTTTTTTGAAGCTGAATTGTCAGAAGCTCCAGAGTCACATTGTAAAATCATGTCCCAGTTGCCCCAACTAACCTTATTTAATTAACAGCACAATAAAATTGTTAATAGAATAACATAAACTAAAATGAATACAAGTGCTAATATAAACTAAATACGTATTAATTTAATGTCACTACATACATTTATTTGGTTTGCATCACACTTAATGCAGCTCGTTTGAAATTTGATCAAAACTTTGCTGTTTTTAATTTACGTTACTTATACTACCTTAAAAAAATCGTTTAAAGTGATTTGTTTAAGTGGAATTTTAAAGGAGTAAATATCAAGTTATTTTTCGAATGAGTGCAAAATATCACAGCTACCATCTCAAGTCTTGAAATGGTATTGCCATTGAAGCCTGGTTAACAGCAAAGAGTGATTGTGGGAAGATCATTTGACCTGTCCATTACACACCTGCCAGCCGAAATCATTGCAGGAAGAACTGAAAATTTATTTTCAGCATACAGCGTAAAGGAACCCAAAAGGATGGAAGGAAATTCCAGCTGAAACGTGCTTTGCGTGCCTATTGTCAAACTTCAGTTACTCAGTTGTTATTCGATTAAGCGGGGGCAGTTCGTAAAAAGTATGGTTTAAGCGGGGGAAAAATAACATAGAACCAATAGAAATAAATTCATTTCTGGAGGATTCTATTTGAATAAGCGGGGTATTCGATTATCCGTGACCCGATTAAGTGGGGAGGACTGTATGTACTTAACAACAAACTTTGACTTTGTTTTATGTCTCACAATTAACATTTTTCATATACAGTAAAATCTCTAAATAGTAGACACCTCAGACTGCAGAATTTCTCCACTATTTATTTACATTCATCGATAATATGCAAAAAATAGAGGTAAC
The DNA here is from genome assembly GCA_963932465.1 of Maratus speciosus. NCBI lineage: Eukaryota > Metazoa > Arthropoda > Arachnida > Araneae > Salticidae > Maratus > Maratus speciosus. The sequence goes on along the minus strand of OZ010790.1, from coordinate 274,982,669 downwards.
CACTTTGTAGGAGTGTCTGTTATGGTGCTATACAGTATTGCATAAATTCATACCAGCATTTGAAGTGTTTCTGTTTGCAGCAAAAATTTGCTCTATTTTTTTGCAGTTTTAGGAAATTTTTAAAAAATGTCTTAATGTTTAAAGTTTCACCAAAAGTATTCTTTCTACATATGCATTAGCCCATACACCTATGAATGAATTGCTATCAATAATACCCAAAAATATCTTTTATTTTTCTAATAAGAAAGTGGGAATCTCAAAAATGGGGCTACCTCCTTTTTTCAGCAAACCCTTCATTTCATAAGTAACCCATTTATGTTATGTTATTCTAAAATGAAATAAATTTTCTTCTACACTCTTTGAGCTATAAATTTTAAATAAAAGTGAAAATCATTAATAAGTTCCTTAATCATAGTAATCTATTAGTTTTTTTAAGATTGTGGTTTTGGTGGTCTTAACTAATTTTATCCCTTGTATATTACTATTTATAATTAATTAATATTAATTTGTCATAAATTATTTATTGTATAAATTAACTAATATTATTTTCATACATTTTTATCTCTAGGTTATGTTGAATTCAAAACTTCCTTTAGATGTTCTAGGAAAGGTAAAACTTTTCCACCATCTTTATAAATTTTCCAAAATATTTTTTTTCCTTTTTATATTTTCAAAGCATATTATTATTTTTAACTGCATTAGTATTTTTTTACATTGCAGATCTGGGATTTGAGTGATACTGATGCTGATGGCTTTTTGAACAAAGAGGAGTTTATTTTAGTAAGTGATTTTTTATATAAAGGTCTTTAGCATTAACTTAAATGTCGATTTCGAAATATATCGAAATATCTTTTAAGAATCGATTAAAAATAGCCTTTTTCTTTTAAAGCTGCTGTTAAAACATTTGATACATGATTGTGTTACAAAGTAGTGTATTACAAAGTACAGTTTTTTTATTATTCCAAAGGGTATCTTATATTTTTTTTGTTGTTTCTGTTTGATTTAAGCTGTTTTTTACAACCCTGCTTTTCTAGTATATCTGTTTCTGTATGATCTAAATTTTCCCTTCATCAACCTTCTTCAACATGTTTTTTCATTTGTTTTTCTGATGCTTAATGTTTGTAATTTATGTTTTTGTATAAAAAATTTAATTTCACTATTTTTTTTTATTAAAATTAAAGGGAAAATTAGTTTCTCAAATTTCAATCAGGGACAGGGTCAAAATTTGCCCGAATTGGTAATATACGAGTATATTAGATGTCTACACTAGCCATAATTTGGTTTAAGCCAAAACTTCATTCATCCCATGAAGAGCCTAAGCTTAGTTCAAGCCCGAAATTCATTCTTCCCAGGAAGGGTCCAGGCCTTATATTTTCTCTCTAGATTCATGCCAGGCAAGACCTATATGTTATTTTAGGGATGAGCAATTCTCGAAATTCAACAATCATTAAAAATCGCCATTGTATAAAAATAATAATATTCCCAAATTCTACTGTTGAGATACAATCGGTTGTCATTCTATTAAGCTAAAAACAGTAATTGCTCAACTTGGTGATCAATAAATCAACTAGTTTTGTATTAACTGTTTCACATTAGCTCTTGAAACATTAAAGATCTTGTTTTAGAATCTAAGAAGAGCGGAGGGTAGCCAAAACGCTCAAGGGAAACCTCATTCACCATTGAAAACTTGTCAAAAATGGGTGCTGAAGGCAGTATGGATGCCAATACAGAAATTGCAATGTCCCCTTGTTTTCAGAATCAGACTTACTAAAATGGTGGTGGGAGGGACTTTGTACAAACCAAGATGAATAATCCAAGTTATGTGAGAATTGGACCCATAGAACCTGATATATCCTTTTATATATAAAAAAAAAGTAACGCCTTGGAAATGGACCAATGAAAATCTGCGTAGATACCACGAAATGCACCTGATTGGTCAGAGCTTTCTGACACTATAAGGGGGGTTACCCGGCTCTGTTGCCAAATGTCACCAGCTTGGCAATATATCACCAAATTTGGCAGCCAAAATTAATCGCCAAAAGTAGTGCCAACTTGACGCAATTTCCAGTATTTCACCAAATTTCCATAAACACCCATTGATATCCAATAGGGTTTACTTGCTTGCAGAAAATCAACAAATTGAGATATTTCAATGCAACAAAAACTAATATTAGCTTATGAATAGAGCTTAATTGAACTATTTACATTATTTTTAAGCACGAACACTAACTATTTACAATATCCGTTACACTATATATATAATTTCATGTTTAATAATTCTTATAAGTATGAAACTCTGTAAGATCTAATGATTATGTGCTTGAAGATAAGGAAATAAAATTGTCAGGAGTTGGAGAGGAGCGCGTTTTTACCAAGTGGAATCTAAAAATTGAATGCTTAGAAAATAAGGGATCGTGAAGCGAACTAGAATGGAAACACGAAACAATTATGTCTGGGGTTGGCTAGAAAGTAGGGATTGCTTTGTGATACAGAATGGAATCGCAAAGCGATTATACGGGGGGGTTGGTGAGCGTAGTGAGTAGGGGGGCAGAGCCTCCCTAGTCCAGTAAAGAATAAATTTGCACTGTGCATCAGCGACACCTGATGAAGAGAAAAGAACTAAAATAGTAGTGGTTTGGGGAGGCAGAGCCAACCAAGACGAATTGTCTTAACTTGTGTGAGGATCAAACTCATAGAATGTGAGATACTGAATAAAGAGGTAATATACTACAATTCTGACTTGTTTTTAAATCATCGTTGCAATCAGTAGTTCATAGCGGAATTATCGATCTATTTTCATCACTACCTGCCAAATTGATTCAATTTGTGACGGGCATAGATCGACAATTTCACTATCGAACTATTGATCACAGTAACGATTTGATGGAAGAGATGAAATAAAGATGAACGATAGATTGATGAAATCGATAGGAGCTAATTTGACATGAAACTGGCCATAGTGATGGGCATAGATCGATAATTCCACTATTAAACTATCGATCACGATGACGATTTCAAGAAAACCATAAAGGTCTGTGCAATAGACGAAGGATCTTCTGCTGCTCTTTCTAGCCCTTTAAGTTATTTTAACCATCTCCCCCTCCTCCCCTGGTTTAATTTTTAGGTCCCCTAGCTCTCCTTCACATCCCTATTTTATTTTTGTTTTTAAGCTCGGTGGTCTCTTTCTTGAGTTATTGCTATTTTCCATATTAGACAGTAACTCAGTACCTATAATACTTATATGCACAAACTTGATATCCATGGTATCGTCTAACTCTGAACTATTGTGTCAGGCCTTATTCTTGTCATTTAGGCCTTATGCACTTTATTTTACACAATATGGTTTTTTTAACAACTTTTTCATTCTGATTTTCCTTTTTAGGCAGTTTTTCAACCCCTTCCAGTGGCCCCTGAAATCTATTTTTTAGCATTTTGATCCCATGGACCACTGACACATGTCCACTATTAAGCTTGAATCTCCCTGATATTTATTTAAGGCAGAAGCATACATGTTTTTCACATTTTCATCCCCCCACCCCTTATAGCCTCTCACACACTTTCTTTTTTCATTGCTAGGTTTCTTTTAAGTTTCTTTAACTTTTGTATCCTTTTAGTGAAGATTATGTCATTTTAAACATTTTTTGAGCAATTTGCCCATACACCAAGTAGTGCTACTGCATAGTATACATTTCTTCTTTATTCAATATCTCAGGTTCTATGGCTTTGATTCTCAGACAACTTGGACCATTCATCTTGATATGTCCCTTCCTCTTCACCACCACCATTTTAGTTTAGGTTCTCCCCACCAGTAGACACTGCTGCATAGTATACATTTCTTTATTCCATATCTCAGATTCTATGGTCCCGATTCTCACACAACTTGGACCATTTGCCTTGTTTGTATGCCCCCCCCCCCCTTTCAACCACCACTATTTTACTTCTGGTTCTTTCCACCAAGGGCAGAGGCGTCGCCATAGGGGTTATGGGGGAGAGGAGTCTCCCCCTCCAATATTTGTCAACTTGGGAAATTTGAGCTTAGAGTTGAGAAATTCTAGATTTTTGAAAGATCTTTTTTTCTTTAAAAAAAATAATAGTAAAATAAATATGAATTTTTTATTGTTTTGGTGACTTCTTTTCTGTGAACTGTAACTGTAAACAAGTTAAATAATCAAACGAAATACAAAAAGGAAGCAGCCAGACTCAATCTATCACTGTGTTTCTCTGTTCTAAGATCTTAATTTCTCTACTCCTGTCCATCAATAGCTGACTCTAATCCGTATCGTTTATTTCCTTCAAAACATTGTTCCTTACTCAAGAATTTCAAAATAATGTTAGTAATTCGTATTAAGAATCACTGACATTATTTTCATATGAAGAGCAATCATAATTCATACACAGTAGAAGACAAAGAACTCAATATACTCAAATAAGGTGCAGGAAAACTAAGGTTTCAAAGGAAATTCTGTAATACAATATTATTACAATTTTTTGTTTACTGTCGTATCAAATAAACATTGAGAATGAAAAATTAAAAAAAATCAATTTAAGACATTGATTACATATTTCTAAAATAAAATTTAAAGGAAATGTTAAATCACAAATTAAAAATAATAATAATAAAAAAAAAAACCTTACGTATTAAAATCTATTTTCTACAAAAATAATTCGAAATTGTTTATTTAGTTTTTTTTTTTTGTGTGTGTGTGTATTTTCTTAAAACAAAATTTCCCATGACAGTTAGAGATCATAAATAATTTTCTGTGTTTTCTTGTCTTCCAAAAAAAGTTTTAAAGTGTCAATAGCATTTGAAACACTTTTTACACTAGGCATCGGCAGTGACTGCATACTTTCTACATCCGATGACGCTTTTTCTTCTTGTATAGCATAGCGAGAAATAATGTCATTTCCCTTCAGATCTTCTACACAGTCTAAATCAAAGCCTATCACGACATAATCATTCAGAATCATTTTTTCTTCCAAATTCATTTTTTCACCAATTTCTGGTAGTATTCCTTTTTCCTCATCAAAATTTTTGTCAATGGTTTGTGATTATCTAATATTCCATCAAAGGATTTGACTGGTTTCGATTGCACTTCAAAACCAGCATGACAAAAGCAATTTTTAATGGTTTTCTCTGCAGCTGCATTCCATGCTGCTTTGGAAAGGTGTAAGGCTGAAAGAATATCAACTTTATAAATTTTGTCTTTGTCCAGTCCAGAAGCAATTTGTCTGAAAAGTAATTTCCTGTAATTACACTTGAGACTTAAAATGATGCCTTGATCGAGAGTTTGAAGAACAGACGCCATGTTGGGCAAAAAATTTTCTACTGTTATAGACTTAAAACAGTTAATCTGAAGATGGAGAGTACAGTTGTCAATTACAAGGACGATTTTTCTGTGTTTATTTGCCATTTGCTTATCCAACAACGCAGTCATTCTCAAAAATAGTTTCTCTCATCCACGATTTTGCATTATTTCGATAGGATAATGCTAAAGTTTTAACTCATCTAAAGTATCTAGGATTTTTTGATTTACTAATAACTGAAGGTGGATTTTTTTCAGTCTCTGACATATTGGCATATAGAACTGTCATTCGTAGCTTAGATTTCTTCTGTCCACTGTTTGATTTACCTTTAAAAACTACAGATCTGTCAGATGTCATCATAAAACCTAGTCTGGTCTCGCCTGCATTAATTATGTTTTCTGGCTCATACCTGTCAATTTCTGATTTCAATTTGTTCTCTTTCTAAGCATCAACTGTTCCTTGCTTCACAGAGCCACTTTCCTCACAAAGCTTACCGAAACAAACACCATGTCTCATCTTAAACTTATGGAGCTACCCATCTGACGCCTTAAATGTTTCTTCATCAATATTCATTTTTTCTGCAAAATATTGGGCTTTTGTATATAACAAATTCCCATCTACGGAAATCTTTTTCAATCTCATAAGTTTTAGCCATTCATGCAATACTTTCTCTATTTTCTGAAATTCCCATTCTCGCGATCGACTAAGAGAAGCAGGGACTCCAGTTTCTTTGGCCCTCAAAATCGAATCACAGTTATTAATGATCGTAAATAAAGTGTTTTGAGGCATGTTAAATGTTTTAGCAATTTCAGATTTAGCCATTTATTTTTCATCAACCGATGTCAAAACTTTAAATTTTGAATCCAAGGAAATAGCAATTTGTTTGTTTGAAACAGTCATCTTGAGAAAATGCACACATGCCCTAAACTGTATACATATGCTTATGGCAAGGAGAATCAGATTCAAGGGAGTCATTACTAAATTTCACCCCAGGAAGAAATCTATTCTTTCTGATTCCTTCAGAACTTACTTGTAAAACCAGCAATTAGTCCTTGAGGGAAAAAAATGGTAATATTTTCTTTGAAAAAAAAATTTGAGGAAAGGTCAATTTGGTCGCTGTATTGGGACATAAGCTGCTGGTTGGTCGCTATATTGGATGTAAAAATAACATAGCATAAAGGGAATACAAGGACAGTTTGATATCTCCGTGACATTAAAAAAGGTGGCAGTCTGATCATACTTCTATTATGTTTTCAATTTATTATTATCTGCAGCAATATTCGTGCAATTTGCAGGTGATATTTTAAATACATTGTGTTCTATTGGATTCAAAAGCAAACGATTGGCATGTTTGTTTTGATTAGGGAGAAAAAAGCTTCTTCTATAACTGCCATAATTTGTAGTAAAAACTTATTTTCTTTTATACTTTTAACCCTTTATAGTTCTTTGGGATAATAGTTTTTCACTGTAGATTAATTTTTGAATTATTGGTTTCTAAAGGTTCAATGCATCTTATGGATTCTTTTGGGCACGTTAATGTATCCCAGCATTCCTACTCATTTTTCCATACAGCTGAGTACTGGTATAGTCTAGTTTTTTTGTTTGCTGTTAGAGCATGAACACCACTATGTTTCTGTTTTTGGAGTAAATTGCTGTTTTCCCTTACGAAGTGCTACAATTGATATGTTGCCCATCTTACTTGTATTAAATACTACCACTACGAGAAAGAAAACTTTCTTTTGCTCTTGTTCCAGAGCATAGCACGTTATTTTTGTGACTGATGAAAAAAGATTTTTTTTAAACACATTGCATTATCTTCTTTTTTTATTGTGTGTTTAAAAAGTGTCTTTCTTTGGAATTATCAGACAGACTTTAAAAGCCAGTATTTCTTTTACGTTAAAAAAATATTTAAAAAAAAATCTTGATTAAAAACAAATTTTAAAATAGCTTGAGCATTCAAGATTTAAGGCAATGCAAATAGCATTCCCATTTACTTTTTCTTGTCAATTTCAAGTAATGAATTTTTTTTTTTTTTTTTTCATTTTTTAATCTTGAATTCGACAGAACATTGCATGTAAATAATTGTTTCATTTGATTGTCCTTTCTATATAATTTATATATGTTTTAAAAGATTGCTTAATTGATTTGCATCTTTCTACCAACTTCTCTCCTCCATATTTCAAAAGTTCAACATTTATCAAATCTTTACCAGATGCCCTACTATTTCTTAATTTTGTACTAGCACCATTTATCTCATCTACAGTTGGTAGTTCACAGTTTTCCTCATTTACATATCACACTCTTTTATTTAACTCAACCTGTTTTTTGTATGCAAAAATGGAATTTTGTAATTGATTTTTAACTTCCTGATATATTAGAATTGTAAAAATTATGTTCACAGGTATTTTACTGATGGCAATAAAACATTTTAATATTTTATAACTGAATTATAAATTAATACTTTCATTTTTGAGCCTTATTTCCATTAGCCAATCTCAGATGATAGTTATCGCCAAATGTTCTCTGTAACTTGCACAATTGTATATGAGTTAAAACAACAATGGATTTAATGATGTGCCAATAAGCACTTGCCCAAATAGCTGTGAAACTACAACAATTAAACATTTTAAATGCTAAGAAGTAGAAAATATAAATAAAAAATGAAGAGTATAATATTTTTTTTAAATATGCTTTTATCAATTAATATTTTAATATTAATCAATTAATATTTTAATATTAATTTTAAATTGTATGTTAAGAAATGAATTTAGAAATCCTAAAAAGATAATTTAAATAATGTTTCATTTATTCATTCTTGTTGCCCTATCTTAAAAAAGAAACGGATCAAAGTTATATATTTTTAAATAAATTCACTATGCGCTTTCTGCCAAGAATAAAAGCAGTGAATTTCCCTCGTTGTCAGTGTGCTGATATGTATAGAAAAAATTAATTTAAGTATTGTGCGGCAGCGCAATACTTATTTGTTTCCAGTGTCACTTCTCAATGTTAATTTAACATAGAAAAACCTATGGAGATAACTTTTTCATTTTTTCTTCCCACCTTTTTGTCCCTGATGCCACTCATTTTTAATTCTTTGCTAATTCTAATAATATTATAAATTCAAAGTATAAAAAAATTTGCCTGACGTCAGGGTGAAAACTGATCATAAAATGCCTTTGCATATAGGTGGATAATAATCTAGAGAGTAACATGGGCTAATTTTTATTTACATTATTCAAATATTTTTCTTAATAATTCCAAATTTCGCTTTTTTCATTGGAATCAACGGACATTTTCTAATAAAATTTAACTTTTTTTCCCTTCATTGTTGTAAATAATTCAAAAGCCGTAATAATAATTTGCCTATATTTAGTTGAATGATTTTCACGTGAAACATGAAACTGAAATAGTTTTTTTTTTAAGAATTAAAAAGAAGATGAATATATAGTGGAATATAGGAATAGTGGAAATAAAAATAACATTTTCAAGCAGATTTTTTTCAATTCCTACTATTAGCTCACACTCTCCCTATATTTATTTATTTATATATTTATCTTGTTCAAATTTTCAATCGCTAATAAAATACTCGTTATTCATCCTATCAAGTTGAAATAATTTTTTTTTTAACTTGTACAGGATGACAATTGATGTTAATACAGTTTTTTCAAATATTAATTAATTAATTAAATTTTAATTAATTAATTTGATTATTGAAGATGAATGAAAGTATTTTCAATAAGGGGTTACCATAGGGGGGACCCTGTTCTGTCGCCAAATACAGTCAAGTTTGTCGCCAACTTGGCGATATATCGCCAAATTTGGCAGCCAATATGAGTCGCCAAAAGTGATGCCAACTTGGCGATATCTCTAATATTTCGCCAAATTCCCATAAAGTTCTATTGTAAACCTACTTGCTTATAGAAAATCAACAAATTGAGATATTTTAATGCAACAAAAACTAATATTAGCTTAAGGGATTATATTAAATTTTTCTTTGATGGCCTAAGTAGGAATTGACTTTAAAAACAAAATTTTTATCTTACTTGTTTAAGTTCAGATTGTAATTTTTTGACCAAACTACAGCAACCTGCATTACTGCCCTGGTGAAACATTTTGAATTATACATAGGTAAATTGCATCACAAATTGTGATGCGATATCACACAAATCAAAGCCTGATGATGATATACCCTCCATTAATTTTGAAATGTGTTCGTCTGAATTCAGTAGTTATTAAAAAACTTGACATATTAAACAAAAACCTAATTTGCAGAACAAATTAAAAAAACAAAATTTATTTCCTAAATTGTTTAAGCCCGAGAAGGGGCATATATTAAGATATTTCATTCAATTCGTTCTACATTTAATGTTAAATTTTTGTAACAAATAAGTTAAACCAATTGAACATTAAAAAATAAAAATGAAATTCATACAATATAATACTTTAAACACCTATATACTTAGATTCTGTTCAAATGAAATCGAAATAAATCTTAGACTTTTTCCATTTTTAAGTTGTAAATATTTGTACTGCAGATTTTGCATTATGTTTATAACGATTGTACATAATATGATAAGATACATGCAAAATACAAAACTTTAAAAAAGTCTAAGATTTATTTCGATTTCATTTGAACGGAAACTAAGTATATAGGTGTTTAAAGTACTATATTGTATAAATTTCATTTTTATTTTTTAATGTTCAATTGGTTTAACTTATTTGTTGCAAAAATTTAACATTAAATGTAGAACGAATTGAATGAAATATCTTAATATCTGCCCCTTCTCGGGCTTAAACAATTTAGGAAATAAATTTTGTTTTTTTAATTTGTTCTGCAAATTAGGTTTTTGTTTAATATTCATTCTTGTTCAGCTTTGTTTTGAGGGATGTATTTCTTTCTAAATAATAATTTGAATAATTAATTTATTAGTATTGAATTATGTATTATTATGCTGTTTGCTCATGGATTTTATTCCTAATATTCTTGATCTAGGATTCCTCTTTCATTCATTGTATATTATTTAAAATGGTATCTATTGTTAGGCTATGCATCTTGTATATAAAGCTCTAGAAAATATTCCTGTGCCATCTGTGTTACCTCCTGAATTAATCTCTATCCTAAAAAGGAAGCACAGTATAGCAGGTATGGTTCAGGTACTGCCTGATGTGCTGCCACAAGGAATAGATAATACAGTTTCAGCTCGAATTAGAAGATCAAGTACACCTTCTTCTGATGTAAGTTTCATTCAAGTTTAATTTGCAGAATTTTAAACATGTTGGTGCTTAATATAAGAAAATGCTTCATTGTCATTGTGTATTTATAGTCTTATTACTGTAAATAAATATTCCTTTTTGTTTGTCTTGTCACATCCCATAAGAGCTCCACTCTTGCTCTTATACTATTCACGCGTGTAAACGACTGTGTGTGTTTGTCTAAAGTTGGATAGGCTTCGCTCAGTGGTACAGTTGGGGGGGGGTACAATGTATTGAAATATGCGGAAAAAATTGATGAATCTGAATTATCAAATTTCTTAAAAATCAGTCTGCAATTAACAGAGATATTAATTAAAAACTCATCAAATGGCTCATTAAAAAAGCTTCCACTTTCTCCCAAAACAGCAAAAGAATCACACATCTGGACTTGATTTCAAAGATGAGAGGAAAGACAACTATAATTTCACTAATCTGCGAAAATTAAGAAAACTAATCAAGATATTAATTTGAAAATTTCAGAGCACATGTAAAAAAATATTTTACAAATGCGTATAAAATTTTGTGAAAATCAGTCTGTAAATTTTCTTATTAGAGATAGACAATCGCCACAACATAAAAATTCAAAGAAACTATCGTAGAGAAAAGTGATATTCTTTAAAAACTGATCTAAAAAGAGGTCCATTTCAGCAGATAAGCCAACCCCTATGTGGTATTACTAATAATGCGCCGTTAATTTGAAAGGTAAAATTATTAGTGGAAGTTCTTTTTAGTTAACATGCGTTGTGTAGTATTGCAATAAAACCCTCCGTTCTTTGAGGTCAGCAATTGTAAAAAAATAGAAAAAGGAAACTTCTTACTTGTATATCTGTAAATAAATGATGAGGACACCTTTAAGCATAAATCAATCCTTTATTTCATCTTGAAGAAGAGAAGTAAGAGGCTCACCCTTTGGTCACCGATTTTCAAAATAAATACGTTGCCGATAAAATAACTTATTCCTCTTTAAGAAAATCTTTAAAAATGTAAGATGCAGCACTAGGAGAAATTTTCTATAGATAATGTTATGTTGTAAAAGCTTTACATAACATTCCCCCTTCTTAAATTTACATAAATTTAATTTTATATATTTTGTTGATTTTAATAATCTACTTCCATTTACCATCTTTCAATTTTGACAGCAAATTTTACTAAGTTTTAAATATTAAATCCTAAATTTTTATTCTTAATTATTTCATTTAAAATTACATTTATTATATTCTATTATCTTTTTCCATTTCTCTGATAAACTTTCATAACAATTGCTGAAATCGTTTGCCAGAGAAACGAAATTATAACTCCCACACTTTCCCTTATTTTTATTGCTTTTCATTCACTTCGCACCCCAAAAGAAGCAACTTTTAAAAAGGATTTCTCTCTTATCTCAGAACAGGCAGGAAATTCCTTTTGACGTCACAAGAACTCCCACGAAGCGAACATTCCTTCTTTTCCTGCTCGTTAGAGTGTTGCCATTCCACGGTGATTATTCTGCCGCTAAAACATTTTCCTCCTGTTCACGTTCGATAGATCGTCCTCTTGGATTCGATGGATCATCTTATGGAGCATTCTTATTGGCTGTTTTCGCTGAAAGCATACTCCAATTTTCCGCAGGCTTTTCAAAAAAGAGTCAGTTTTAGAATTTTATCGAAAGATACAAGACCGACCTTTGGATCAGCGTCTCTTATCCTTTTTGCCGCTGGGTCTTTGGCCCGGCGGGCATCTACAGTCAGCAATAGCCATTTTCCAATTAATAACGTCATATTTGAAGGAATTTCAGTTATAAGGATTAGTCAAAAAGTATTCCAGAATGGCTTTTCATTCCGAATCTCGGAGATTATTCCATACAGCGAAAGATCCGCAAGAAGTTTAAATAGCCTATAATCACCGCATTACTTCACTCAACTTTTGGTCGCATCCTTTATGAGATAATCACCTTCAGATGTTTGTTGACGATTGATAAATTCTCTGGAATAAAGAAACCTCAATTCACATAATACTACTGTGAATTTCAGATCACATGGATCTTTAATATATTTACCCCATGTTTCGAATTTCGTAATAATCCTTCGTAGATATTGTGAGCTTCAAATATTCAACTGCATATATTCGTTCATTATGAACTTTTATCTGACGCCTGCCTTTACGATAACAGTGCATACTACTCCTGTCTTTACTTTAGATACTTTGTTTAAAAAAATGACTATCTTACTTAAAAGGAACATTAGCCAACGCGTTTATAACAGACTTGTTAAAAATAAAATTTAAATCAGTAGAAGAAGATAAAATATAAATTTTCTTCAATATATTATACTTCATTACGCTGTAATATAACATTTTATGATTTTAAATAAAATATATATATTCATTCCCGGATCCGGCGTTGATATAATAACAGTGTTAAATAAATGTGTTTGATGTGAATTATGGTTTGATCATTTTGCTTATCGTTATTTTCTGTGTCATTATCAGCTACAAGGGGTGAGTCATTATTTTGTTTGTTCTTTTCAGATTTATTTATATTTAATTACAACGCAATCACTACTTAGCCACTATACCTTACGGCCATAGTGTGATTTCGGGGAATGTGAATTGAATTTGTTTCGATCTAATTTGAATATTTCTTTTCGAATTTTCGTTTCAATTTACATATCCCGGAATCTCACTTAACAGATAAAAATCTCAAAGCCTTTTTAAACCAACAGAAAATAAATTTAACAGGAGTTATTAAAAATGCAGACATCGCTTTTGGAAACTTTTTACCGGATTCCACTTCCATCGGCAGACAGGCCGGAGCCGAAGCCCGTGATCTTTTAAAACAAAAACTAAGTCATGACAGATCACTAACAAAACAGATTCTGATTTAAAATTAACGAAAATTTTAATTTATAGTAAGAATACGGGGACTTCAAAAGTTATTGAAAGAAAAGATTTAAATCTATTAGAGAATTTAAAATATTAGCTAATGTCTTAATAAACAAATCCGAAAGAAAACATTTAAAAAGCTTTGTTTTTATTTGTTGTATGCTCGGCGATTAGACACACCTCCGAAAAGATCGACATCCATTCAATGCATATGCCGTGAGAGACTTGCTCCGATGACGTCATCACAATCGTACAGAACTCAAAGGAGAAGCATCCCTATGCCAGGCACTGCGGAACATCAGAGAACTTGCCGATCTGCGGTCGAAACGAAATCGCCCGCACAAAAATAAATATGGATTAAGTTTAAGGAACATCGATGTATAAGGCCAAAAGAAATAAAAAAGTAACATGATTTAAACACTGTGAGATTTCATCTCACACCCTATCTAATTTGGGATATGAGAGCTGATGAGAAGAAATTTTATTAGGTATTCGGAGTTTGATTGCAGAGAGTAATGAGACATATTTTTAGAAATTTGTAATCTGCCCCTTTTCCCCAAACAGGTGAGTGTGGGACAAAATTATATCTGGGAATCTGTTATGACTGAAAACAATAAATTTCACAGGATTGCCAATATCTCAAATATGAGAATTATGTGCATTTTAGTAGAGTTCCACTTTTTTAGGAATATCTAAATTTGTTAGCCCACTGTTATAAATTTTTATTGCTTTACAAATAATGTTTTATTAAATAAAACTCCTTTATTAAAAGTTTTTACTTTCAATTTTTATGTGTAAGTACTCATCTGTGTTTAATTTATATCCTTTAATTTCATCCATCACATGTCATTTTCCCCAGCTAGATCGGTCTTTAACTTTCCATGCATTATTCCTTATTTTCCATTCATTTCTGCTGTGCTACTGCGACCTGCCAGCAGATAGCTTTAGGCAACTGGCTTTCTCGTATTTCCCTCCTAAGTCGATCATCATCGCTCTGCATCTGTATGTCCGGAGATTATTCCAGAAAGCAGATGGCAGTCATCCCGGAGTTACATGTAGATTGTTTCCCATCTGGGAATTTGTATTTAAGCACTTGCTATCAGTAGCTTCAGGTTTTTGTTTTATTTTTTTCCGTTTGTATTATGGATGCATAGTACAATAATCCCTTAACATTCGCAAGGGTTATGTTCACGGAAACCTTCGCGATTGTTGAGACCATCTTCACATGCATAAAAGAGGGTTACGGTTTTATGATTTTTTTCTTTTAACGTTAAAAAAGAATTGAAACGTAAAAACTATATTTATTAAACATTAAAAAGTACATGCTGTAAATAAATTTAAATAATTATAAACATCTTGCACAAACTTTACTTGCTAGTTGATGGCTGAAAGCATTCATTGATATGAGATTGTTTAGCAGAACAGATCTTTTGCTTATGAATTTCCATATAAGGAAAAATTGCAACCTGTTTTGGGTTTCTCGGAATTATTTATCTATATTTTGCTAGCTATTTGTCACATAGTTCATGGAATTGGTAAAACAAAGTGAGCTTATTTTGTAAAAAATATTTTTTATAAAACAGGATTCGTGAATAATCAAGTTAAGTATTCGCAAATGTTGAAATTTTCTCCATTTTTTATTTCGCGAATAATTAAAACTCACGAATGTTAAGGAATTACTGTAATTGCCATCTTATTTCTCTTTCTTTATGGAGTATGTGAAATGGCCAATGTCCATAAATGCAATGGAACATAATATTGTGGTCAATCAACATAGAGAAAGCAAAGACCAAAAGGTGTGATATTTAGTTGATAAGATATTGTAGCTGATGTTGTCATCGTATTTTAATCAATGCCAGATGCAAGTGTGATGGTGTCTGTTCTTTTTGCCCTTCATGTTATAAAAGTACAGTGATGGATTTACACACAGTAGATGCCGTTAAAGGAGTTTCAACTAATAAGATTTTCTTTTATATTTTCTTAATGTGTTAGTTGGATGACTTGGTCATTTTTACAGAATATGTATTAGAGGTGACAGCGTGAGTTTTTTCTTGGACTGTGTTAGATAATATTCATCTGATCTGTGTTGCAGTGATGTTAAATTTTCAGTATTTGTTGAAATATCTTCTAAGTGAGATATTAAAATTCAGATTTAAGTGATAGTCTGGGATGGCTTTCATGTCATGTTAGTGTTTTAATAGTGTTTCATTTTAAATAAAGTTTTTAACTTTAGCTTTTAACTTTGGTCATTGAAACATTCTTTTTTTTTTTTTTTCATCTGTACTAAAGTTATTAAGTTTATTAAATTTAAATGGAATTTATACTAAAAACGTAATATTTTCTAGACACCTTTTGGGTTCCAGCCATATCCAGTTTGTAGTGTACTGGGTTTGTTGTTGCTTTTTTTTTTTTTTTTTTTTTTTTTTGTTGTCTTAGTTTAAGATATTAAATCATCTGGTCCTATATTATATAGTTGTTTAAATGTGTTTTTGATGTTTTTCCTGATGAGCCAAGTTTTTTTAATCTAGTCATTGTTATGCTTCTGTTATAATAAGTCACTTTTATTTATACAACTTTTGTCATAATTTTTACTGAACACATATCATGCATATTACCAGCATTTTTACTGAACACGTATCATGCACATTACCAGCATTTTTATTGAACACATATCATGCATATTACCAGCATTTTTACTATTTCTCTTTTAGCCAATTATATGGATCTTTTGCTTCTGCTGAAATGGGCATATCAGCGAAATCTTGTTTCCAAATCTGCTGTGTCAGAGAATTCTGCTAATGTTTTAATTATCTGGCATTTTTAACAAAAATGTCAACAAAATTCCATCCCCAAATTTTCATCTCCTCTGTTTGCCCTCTTCTCCCAAAGTCTCAGCACACAAATTTTAAATCTTTAAAATTCTAGAATTTTCTGCTCTATTTGCTACCTTGTTGTAACAATGTATAAATAGTCATACAAGTTCCATCTTTTATTTAACTTGGTTCATGTATGTAAATATGGAATTTTGTAATAGAGTTTTCATTCATTTCCTGGTATGGTAAATTGTTAAAATTAAATACACAAGTGTGCTTCTGTTGACAATGCAACATTTTAATAATTTTAAAATATTTTCCATTAGCCAACTGTGGTGTAATTAAAAGGATTATGGTGGTTTAAACTTATTTAGATGATGATAATAACAAGAGGAAAAATTGTATTGTTAAACAATGTTTTGCGTTGTGTTTGCATGACCCATTTCGTTCTTTGATGTCAAGCAGTTGTAAGAATAAAAAGAAAAGATCTTACTTGAATAGTGTCTGCTGTAATAAAAGAATGAGAGAACTTTTTATGAAAAATCAACACTTTTATTCAATATTATTTCAGAAATGAAGAAATGGCCTTCACCCAGTGGTCACCGGTTAAAATTAATTCCTTGGCCGATAAAATGATTTATTCCACTTGAAGAAATATATTTAATAACCTCGTAGAAGTAAAGTGCAGCACAAATATACACTAGTCGATGCTTTATTGATGAAGACTGCAATTAAAACTTTTCCACGCTGTACTATGACCCTGGGATATGTAAATTGGAGCGAAAATTTGATAAGAAATATTAAAATCTAATCGAAATAAATTAAATTCACATTTCCCAGATTCACACTACGACCGGTCACGGAAGTGGCAAACATGGCGAAATACGCTAATTAAGAATTAATTTAAATTACGTAAGTTGAATTGAAATTAATATTTACTTATTTTCGTAGCTGCAAAAATAAAAAGTAAAGAACACTCAACCAACGGAAGTATAAGAAGCTCAGCACAAATGACGTGATTCATAAATGATTATTTATTGACATATATATCAAACTTGTCGAACTGGATGCATCCTTACAAGATTATAATTAAACTATTAAAATGAATACAGAAATTAATATACTCTCAGAGTGTTAGACATATATTGTAAAAATAGGAGGTGTAGAAATAAATTATTAAAATATGAAATTCAAGCCAGTATAGTCAATCGCGAATTGTTTTAATGTAGGAATATTATAGAATCTGATTGTTTATTAAATGTTTTTTAATTTTAAGACTTCTGAAGTAAAATAATGTTCAGGTAGTTAACGTCTATGTTCGGATCGTTAATAAATTCTTGTGTTTGCAGTGAGATTGTAGGCCTCAGAAATTGACGATGGTGTTCGATGTGCTTCTAGAGCAAAATTTCGGAAGACGAAACAAACTCCACGAAGACGAAATTTAATTCGTAAACTTTCTATGTGATATACAGTAAACTCTGTCTAAGGCGGAATCGATCGGGACCGAGAAAATTTTCCGTAGTAGACAATATTCCGCCTTAGACAAATTTTACTCTATGTATGTGGATTCGCAGGGACTTGAAAATCTTTCCGAGTTAGACAGATTTCCGTCTTACACAGAGTCCGCCTTACAGAGAGTTTACTGTATATAGAAGAAAAAGTTTTCTGGTTAATCTTGGAATAGAAGAAACGAATTGCGATACCTTATATCTTGTAGTGGAATAGCTGGAGTCAGTACTTAATCTTGGAAAACATCCTCTTTAAATGCAACGAACATTTATTTCACCGTGAAAACTTGTTGTAGAATTTCCAAAAATATGAGGACGAAATACAGTATGGAACCATTTATCCGGAAACCAGTTAACCGGAAAACCAGTTATCCGGAATGATATTTCTGATAGACTGATTTCAGAATCTTTGCAGAAGAAGGTGTCATACATTGCCAGTTTGACATAGGCTTTGCTTGAAACAATTGTACAATTTGATGACAACATCTAGTATTTTTCATCATCACATTTTGTTGTATTTTAGATGTTTTAATTTTTATGCAGAGGAAACAGAAGAATTTTTGTTCCTAAGGGATTTTCATAAATTGCCTTCTTTTAAACTCTGGCTAATTTTTTATCTTTCTTGCATTGATTTTTAATCCAACTAATCTAATAATTTAAAATGAGAAATAATGCCACAACCACGCATATTCCATAAAATTTATCAAATGGATGCTGCTTTAATGCACAACCAGTTAACCGGAAAAACCAGTTATCCGGAATACATCTGACCCCAAGCATTCCGGATAAATGGTTCTGTACTGCGTTTGTCTTGTCAATAATATTACGTGAAGTTGACATATCTCAAACGTGGGAAAACATCTTATAAGAATAGAGGAAGATGTATTCAGGAGCGCTTCTTGAAGAAATTATAAGCTTCTTTCAGAAAGTATACGAAAGCCAAAGCTTAAAAAGACATTGATCCCATTTCTCCTGCTGGCTGACTGCCGGCCAAGGCACGCTTCCGCGGCCCGCCTAAGAACAGCTTCTCGCAACGCTCTCTGCCCGATCTGAGTGATTTTCTTCAGAGCCAATTTCAAAAGACTTTGCGAAGCGGTCCAGCCAATCCGAAACGCCCATTTCCCCTACACCTGACGTCTCGCACAACTTGTGGGTTCTAAAGGAATGTTGATCGATTTTGCAAGCATCCGTTTTCTAACTTAGCGTCCCTTTGCCAAAGGGGAATATCCTTTTTGAATCATCTTTCTGGTTCTTTCAAAATCTCGGAAAGTATATTCTCATGGTGTTGCACGCCAAGATTAAAAATGAGAAAAGATAGAAAACACATTTTTGCGTATTTCTGCTAAAGTATTTATCCCAAGTCGTTGAAAATTTCGCAATCGGCTGGAAATAAATATTTCTATCCATAGAACATTTTTAAAAAGGGAAATATTAATAAATAAAAGATTTCTATTTTTAATATTTTAGACTTAGAAAATGACGATATGTTTACAAATTTCGCGATGTATATTGAAGGAAAATCGAAAAGTTAAATTAGTGAAATATAATAAAATAGTAATTGCACTTAATGAATCTTAATGAAAGATAATGTTTACATTATAAAATAAGAAAATATTGAATTATTTATAACTTAAATTTTCATTCTAACTTTATAATTTGTGAATTGAGATCAGGTGTTTGAAAATGCTAATTTAAGTTGTAAAGTGGAAATAAACTATATTATTTAAATTAGTTAGAATGGGAAATGATGCATTATAATTATGGTACTTTTCGGTTAGCCGGGCACCAGTGTTATATATGCATATATATATACATGTGTGTGTGTGTTTACATATATATATATGTACATATATGTGCATATATATGTATATATATATGCATATATAACACTGGCGCCTGACTAACCGAAAAGTACCTAATTTTTATGATGCAACACACGCCATCAGGAAATAAATTTTAAAAAAGTTATTAAAAACATAGACATCGTTTCAAATACCTTTCGCCGGGCCCACATCAGTAGGCAGGCAGGCTGGGCCCTGCAGCCCTGCTATCCTTAAAAAAAAAAAATTCATGACAGCTTCAATAACAAACAGATTCTGAACTTAAAATTAACAGATTTTTGTTTATAAATGACAACCACGGTAGATTTAAAATAATTGATTAAATTTAAAAGACAAAATCTTAGTAAACAAATTCAGAGAAATACATTTCAAAGGAATAATTTTAATTCGTTCTGGCGATCGTCACACAAACACGCCTCCCAGGGTGTCAGCCTCCGAATAACGATTACATCAGGAGAGGGAGGGAGAAGGCGCATTTGATGACGTCGTCATAATACATGCAGATGGCAAAGACAGACCACATCAGCAAACAGCACAAGGCACGGAAGAAGTTGCCGATGTATGCATGACACAAAGCGCTCCCGTAAAAATAAATATGGAATTTAAACAGTATGCAAGGTTGAAAGGTGTAATATAATTTTTAAATATGCTTTTATATTAATTAAATTATGATTATAATACATTGTGAAAACAATTTAGAAATTCTGAATAGATAGATTAATTCTTTTTTCTTTTCTGCTGCCATACCTTAAAAAAGAAACAAACTTCACTAGTTTTCACTTTCTACCAAGTATCAAAGAAGCGAATTATCCATAAATGAATGGGATTCATGCCAAATTAATGTATTGTAATGGGAAATTTTTGGAACAACATGAATTGCAGTCATGAAATTAGACATCATTTTAAAGATAAACATTGAATACAATATTTTGCATTTAAAACTATTTTCATGTATAGATAAAAGTAAAAATTTTAAATATAGCTATATACTTTTTTTTATCTCTAAATTATTTTCAATAATTTCTAATATTTGATTATTATTTATCTAATTTTATCTTTATTATTATTATTATTATTTGAAGCTTTAATTTCACATTTCAGATAATTGGAAGAGGACCCACGTGGATTGTGAATGCTGTAGACAAAGCAAAGTATGACGACATGTTTCACATTCTTGATACTGATAAAGATGGCTTCGTCACTGGAGCAGATATCAAAGATACCTTATTAAAATCTGGATTACCGCCAGCTGCACTAGCTCATATATGGTGAACATGTTTTTCATTCTAGAATTGTCTTGTGCTATTATAATGCTAACCCCTTGTTTTATTATTTCTTAACCTCTTACCCCCCAGGGGAATACCTTCTTTAGGTATTTATGGGTTTCGCAATCCTGGATTCCCGGGCGATCTTTCTCCTTTCCTGTCTTCTTCTCTTTTTGGTTGTCTATCCTTTTTTCTTTGTTTCACACTTTTTAATCTTCTCTTTTCAGTTTGTTATCCCTCTTTGCTCTTGTTCAATTTTGATTTTTCTACTAATGCTTTTGTTCAGTTTTTTTCCTTGTTCAACTAACCTTGTTTTTGTTCTTTTGTTTAAATTTAAAAAAAGAAAAAAATTACAAAAGCGTAGAAAAGACAAAAATACACCTTGTTTCTAAGTTCTCAGTCACATTACTTTTACTTTTTTACAATAGTGGGGTTTTTTTTTATTTTCACGTGAGACACCCTGGGTGTTGAGGTTTTTTAATCTCATCTCCTTTTTAGGCTGATCTTGAGTCCCAGAGTGCAGGGCATTTCCGAATTCCAGTTCTGTGTTTGGAGGACGTCATACTGTATGGCGGAGGTTAGAACCAACACCGGAGACTGGTGTCTTTTGGCGTAAGGGGTTGTAGGTTGGACAGAGCTGTAAAGGTTTACCTACGACTACCTGGTTCTAATGTTAAAGAACTGGATATTAGGAAATGCTATAGAGTTTAATCCAATGTTCAAAAAACGTGGAAGTTTGTTGTGAATAGTTTTCGCCCTTTTGAGACCTGTGCCTAAAGTAATGGTAAGAAGAAGGGTCGGAGACCAGGCCTGATGCCTGGCGTTTTCCTAATTGTCTCTCAATATGGTTGCAACATTAGGAAATAAAACATGTGATGTGGAGGCCCCACAATCGAATAATGAGAGAAACAATGCATTGAGCTCTAGCTCAAAAACTACTTCTGACTCAGAAGTAATTGTTAATCAAAGGAAAAAACAATCATATGATGAGAGAGTTGATGATGTTACTTCCAATGTGGAATGTAAATATGCCAACTCTAATACAAGTAAAGCTGAAGAAAGATTTTTTGTAGTGAAACACCAGGATGGAAGCTTTGACAAAACATCACCTTTTTTGATAAATAAATCTATCCTTGGATTGGTTGGTGAACCAAAAGCAATAAAAAAAACTCCGGATAGGTGAACTTTTAATTGAAATAAGCAATAACCAACAGGCAGCTAACTTAAAAAAAATGTACTCACTTTGCAAACATTGCAGTCACCATATCGCCACATAGAACCTTAAACACATCTCGTGGGGTAATTTCAGAGTCTGATCTGTTGTATGTTACTGAAGACGAAGTAGTAGACAATTTAAAAGACCAAAACGTTATTGAAGCAAGAAGATTTGTCATATGCTGCTGCCTTATCAAAAACCGTCCATAGAACTTACCAAACCATTGCAACTCAAACCGAATTCCCTACTAAAACTAATTGCCAATCAAATCAAAAAGAAAACAACCTGTCTACTAATTCTGGTAAAACAAATAGTTCAACGCAATCTGTCCCTCCTAAGCCACCGAAACCTGTTTCTCCTAAGTCACCGAACTCTATTCTTCCTAAGTCACCGAACTCTATTCCTCCTAAGTCACCGAACTCTATTCCTCCTAAGTCACCGAACTCTATTCCTCCTAAGTCACTGAACTCTATTCCTCCTAAGTCACCGAACTCTATTCCTCCTAAGTCACCGAACTCTGTTCCTCCTAAGTCATCGAACTCTATTCCTCCTAAGTCACTGAACTCTATTCCTCCTAAGTCACCAAATTCTGTTCCTCCTAAATCATCACAAAATGCCTCTTCAAAATCATCACAATCTCATATTCCTAAACCTCCACCCAATAAAAAAGGCTCTCAAAGTACCATCAAAACAGGACCTTTAAAATCAAACTGCAGATCTGATGCAGAGAAATTTAACCTACCAACAATTAAAGCCACTGTATCATCTGAAAATACATCCAAAAAGAAAAAGAATAAAGCATCCAAAAACGAAAACCATACAAAACAGAATGATAAAATGGAGGATGATGAGGCTGTAGCTCTTCACCCAGAATCGAATGAAGAATTTAACGATCCAAATAATTTGACAAAGTTAAATTTTTCAAAAAAAAACCCTCTCAATCATGGCTAATATTATTTCGTGGAACTGCCGTGGTTATCACAATAAGCATGACGAAATCCGTAATATTCTATCCGACCATCAACCTTTATGTTTAGCTCTGCAGGAAACCCATTTAAAACCCAGTAACAAAGCCAAATTACGCAGCAATGCAACCTACAGAAAAGATTTTACAGGTAATGACAAGGCCACCGCTGCAGTGGCTCTTTTTGTCTCTCGCAGTTTACCCCATAATCATATCCATTTAAATGCTAATCTTCAAGCTGTTTCAATCCGTGTACATATAAATAGACTAATTACTATCTGTACTGTTTATTTGCCTCCAAATCAACCTGTACAGTCTGCAAATCTTGATAATCTGCTTCTCCAACTCTCCCCTCCTTACATCCTTGTTGGAAACTTCAATGCACACAGTCAACTGTGGGGTAACAATGACTTTCATGGAAACCTCCCAATTTTTATTCAAAACTTCCTTGCCATTCTAATTTTTCAAGTTTCTATGTACAAGAAGAAGGTGTACCACAGGACAGTGTTCTGAGTGTCACCCTCTTTGCAATCAAAATAAATAACATACTTAACCAATTTCCCCCTTCTGTGAAAGGTGATTTATATGTCAACGATTTCCGAATTATATGTATGGGACAGGATATATGTTTTATAAAGAGAGAACTGCAAATTGCAATCAAAAATATTCTTAACTGGACAAATAAAAGTGGTTTTATAATTTCTCATGACAAAACTTCCTGTGTGCATTTCTGTAGATGTAAGGGTCTGCATCCAGATCCTGAAATCTATATTGGTTCATCTCAAATTCCTGTTGTGGATTATGTTCATTATCTAGGCCTTTATTTTGATAATAAACTGACTTTTTTACCATATGTTTTACAACTATGTACAAAATGTGAAAAATCGCTTAATTTACTTAAAAGTGCTTTCAAACACTTCCTGGGGAGCAGACCGTACATCTCTCCTTAAAGATATATCATAATGTAATCCGCTTTAAAATTGACTATGCCTGCCAGGTCTACGGATCTGCATGTAATTCTGTTCTTAAAAAACTTGACACTGTGCACCATAACGCACTTCGTGTCTGCTCTGCTGCATTTCGTACATCTCCAGTTTTAAGCTTGTATGTTGATTGTAATGAACCGCCACTATGCCATACTCGTAAAAAACTCTCCTTGATCCTGTATTATCATCTCCTTTCCCATGATGGTCATCCACTTTGTTCCTACATTTTAAAAACAGACAATGACACTCTTTATCAGCATTGTCCATCTTGCATCTCATCTTTTAGAGTCAGAATCAGGAACATAATTGACAATAGCCCTCTGAGTAATATCGAGGTGAGTCCATGTCCCTCGCATGTTCTCCCTCCTTGGAAACCTCCTAATATTATTTCTCTCCATCCTTTTAAAGGATATGATAAAAATAACTTGGCTCCTGCTATTTTTCAACAATTATTTGCTGCACATAGATCAATTTTCAATAGTTACACTGACATTTATACAGATGGTTCTAAAAGTGGAGATATTGTTGGTTGTGGGGTTTTTTGTGATAACATTTCTCTCAGCTATCGGCTTCATTCATGTACATCTGTGTTTACAGCTGAACTGATCGCGATAGAGAGAGCCATGTTGCACATTTCTCATCATCATAACACATCCTTCATCATTTATACTGACTCAAATAGTTCTATTGATGCAATAAAATCTTTTGTCTCATCCATCCTAGATTTTTATAATAAATTGACAAGACGTGGCAATCATATTTTATTCTGCTGGGTATCTGGACACATGGGTATTCCTGGTAATGAGAAAGCAGATCAGGCGGCAAAATGTGCTCTTAATCCATTACACCATAAAGTTCCTTTCTCAGACGTTAAACTACTTATAAATAATTTTATTCAGAATAATTGGCAAGAGATTTGGGATTTAGAAAACAATAATAAACTGCATCATATTAAACCAAAAATCATGACCTGGCTTCCGATTTATCCAAGAAAAACTGATGTTATTCTGACTCGTCTGATAATTAGACATTCTAGAATCACTCATAAACACCTTTTACTTCGGGAAGATGCACCCATGTGTCAACACTGTCATTTTGATTACCTGACCAATCATCATGTTTTAACTGACTGTCCGGGCCTCCGGCACTTACATAGAATTTATTTTAACACATCATCACCAATCTTGACAAACCTCATTGGGGAAACACCTCATGGGGTTCTCTTTACTTTTTTAAAACATGCAGGATTTTATTTTGAAATTTAATTTATCTGTTCCATTGGTTTGACATCTCAGAATTTGCTTTGCACTTTTTATAAAAATATTTTGCTGTTTTATTCTACTGCTTTTAGGATTTAAAGTTTTTTATTTTTCAACACTTGTCTGACTGTTTCTGGATGGGATACCCCATCTAAATTGCTTTTCTCATTGCTTTTTTTAATTTACTTAATTATTTTCTGTCTCACTTTTGGTACTTTTAGTCAACGTGCGATTTCATTTTTTGTTTTAAATGTAAAATCTCATCTGTTTAGCGCTATTTTGTAGAATCCTATTATTCTAAAATATTTTTAATTTTTCCACTAAAAACACAATGCTTATCAACTCATATCTTTTTTAAATAAGTTCTAAGCTTGATCTAAATATTAAGAATGTGTAAGTTTTAGGTAGCTTTCATTACAAAAAGCTACCTATTGTAGCCATTCGGAGGAAAGCGATTTCAAAAAATTTTGGTATATTTTCATCGATCATGACCCCCAGACCCCGAAACCACCCTCCGTTAAAAATTGATATATATATATATATATATTTGTTTTGGTGCAGCATGCCCCTTAAGGGATTTTATGCCATAAAACCCCTTACAACCAACCATCTTAACCCAGGGTTGCCGGCTTTTAGCCAGGCCAAAAAAAGCCGGCCAGCTTTTTTTGGTTTTAGCCACTTAAAAAAAGCCGGCTTTTATTGAAAAAAGCCGGTTTTTATTTTTAAAAGTTGGTTTACAGCTAATTCCTTTTAAATTTAGATCAATTAATTTTTAATACACTTATAAATATTTTCTACTAAAAAAATTATAAATTTCTATTAAATTTTGTCAAATAAATAAGTCTTTATAAATGTTAGAAGAGGCAACTTTGAAGGCATTATGTCTAGGGATGCACCGAATAGTGATTTTGGCTGAATGTCGAATATTCAGCCTACAGACGAACTGAATACCGAATATTCGGCTAGCCGAATAGTAACAGCTAGGCCGAATACCGAATATTCGGCTTGTCGAATAATTTTAGATTTCAAAGTTTAAAGGCATTAAAATGTTAAATTTTAAAACAGATTTGCATAATATTTAAAACAGAAACTTCCATTTTGATAATCAAGAGCTTTTTTCAAGTAAACTTTATGCTGAAAAAAATCTGCTTTGAGTTATTTAAGAAGGGGATAGTTATAAAACTTTTTTAATTAATAAAATTGTAAATTTCATGGCTTATTCTGTGAATTAAAACAAATGAATAAAATTTTCTTAAATACTAAAACATTTTAAAATCAAAGAGAAATTGTGAAAACATTATACAGGATCATGTATTATTTGTTTGTCAGGAAGAGACTAAAAGTAAATAAATAATACAATCTATTAAAATTTTATAGGGTGGCAACTCAGCAAGAATAACTGTTCTACTCCCTTTGATTAATCAAGGAAGTTTTTAAATACATCCTAGATCGGTGTCTGGAGTGGGTGATCATTTTCAGAGATTGTAAATGTTGTTCTTAAAATCTTAGCAAGAAACAGATTACTTACTAGACAATGTTCAGGAACTTGCATTTGTACATAATTAATTCCTATGAAAATCCCCGTGATTGGTTAATTTCCTTAAATAATACTTAATAAACAGCAAATAAATAATGTAAAAACATTCTCTTTTATTTAAATATATGGTTCTGTTTCTAATTATTCTGAATATCTTTATAAGTTGACTGTTAAACGTAAAAGTGGTATAAGGTTTTTAAAAATATGTTTTAAAAGTTTTTTTTAAGTATTTGGTTGGCCGAATATGGAAATATTCGGCCAAACCGAATAGTTTGATATTCGGCCAAACCAAATATTCGGTAACATGGCCGAATACCAAAAAGATACCAAATATTCGGTGCATCCCTAATTATGTCTGAAAAAAAAGTTATAAATATTGAAAAGGATATAAGTTAGACTTCAAACTGGTGTTTTGAAATTCTATATTACATAGCTTCACAGATTATATTTAATTGAACAATGGCAAAATGTAATCACATCAAAATGGAAACATTCTTATGTGCCCATATGGAGAGATTAAGTTATTCATATGTTAAAAGAGAAATTAGAAAGGATATAATTTTTTAGGAGAGTTTGGTACATAAGTGTATAAAAAAATAGAGCATTTAAACAGGTAAAAAAAAAATAAATCTCTAAATAAAATTTTGAAAATCTTGTTGCTAAGCATTTTCATGCATATGCTATTTATAATATTTTCAATAGTGAGAAATGATGTTTTTATTACATGACTATGTATAATTTTGAATGTTTACTAGAAATAAAATAAGACGCATATTAATAGCTCTTAAAATGAATTAAGTAATAAAACATGTAACTAAGTAACCGTTGTCCTCTTCAATTTTATAAAGCAGTAAAAATGAAAAAAATTGGTGGAGAAGGGAGAGGAGTTAAAGGTCATTGTAAACCAGATAAAGCAGTTTGTATGGACCTTTTAAAAATTAGCTGACATATTTGCAATTCTGACTACAAATCACTAGCAAAACCATCTAAGTTTTATTCCAGTATTAATGTCTTCATTATTCAGAAATTGGGTTACTTATTAAACTCTAGATCAATTAAATGTCATTAAAACTAATTAAAAACGCTTTAAAATGTGTAGTTTATAATTACAATGCTTCACTTTATAAAAGCCAATTATGGCCAAAAAAGGCCAATTTTGGCCAAAAAAAGCCAGTTAAAACCAATAAAAGCCACCGGCCTGGCTTTTTTAAATTTTAGCCGGCTTTTTTGCAACCCTGTCTTAACCTCTTAATTTCTGAATCAGTTATAAACTTAAGGTATATTTTTCATACATTGAAATACCTCAATTTTAAACTTAAATAATAATATCTTATAAAACCCTGTAATAATATTTCTTTTAATTGTTAAAAGTTGTAAAATAAAAACTTTAAAAACAATAAAAAAGAAGTTTTATTAGACTGTTTATATGTTTTTGCTCCATTGTCATTATTAATAGGTTTAACACTAGCAAGTGATAATAGACCATAACAGATTCAGGGCTCAATCATTCAGAGATAATTTGTACCATTTTTTTTCGCAACAGTACTTTTTCCTGTACTAGGCCTTCCTAGTATAAAAGATTGTTTATTACATACTTGATCACATATGAGAAAAGAACAGCTTCTGCCACAAATTTTTACCAATGTCATCAAAATGTGTCATCAAAAACACATCTTTGTTCAGCATATTTCTACAACATAAATTCTAAAAAGCATATTAGATATTTAAGATAATAAGGATTTAAATGATCATGAGCTTAAGTATAATAAAATAAAATTTAGAATTAGAAGTCTCTTAGATGTCATGTAAACTTCATCTAATTGATTCTTGTTTAATTTTATTTTTAAAGGAATTTATGTGATATAAAACAAAATGGTAAGCTGAATTCTGAACAATTTGCTTTAGCTATGTATCTAATTCAACAAAAGCTTCAAGGTATAGAGCTGCCTGCAACTTTATTTCCAGAGATGGTACCCCCTACTCTTAGACCAAAGCCAGCTTCTGAAATTTGTCAGGTATTTATTTATTTATCAGTTTTACTTTTTTTCCCATGAAACTTTAATATAAATTTCTTTAATGAACTTTTAGCATATTTCCTTTTTTTTTTCATTTTTTTTTTCAGGATACCACATTACCGCTTGCCCCAGAAATTGAATCATCTGGAAATAAAGAATTGGACATGATAAGCAGTGAAATTAAAGAGTTACAAATGTATGTTATATTTAAGTATTTTTTATTACATATTTTTACTGCTGTAATGAAATTTCTTTTAGGGAATGTGCAAAAATACAATTTGAGCATTTTGCTGATTTTTCTATACAATTACATATTACTTTATTTTACCACTTAAGCTTGTGTTAGAGGTTATTTTTTTGTCATATGAATATTATGGGATACATATTTTTTTATATTATAATAGATCACCTATAACTTAACAACCTTAAATTTTATTATGTTAGTCTGCTAGCTGACTCGCCCAGCATTGCCCGGGCCCATGATAGTACTCTTAAAACTTTTTTATTCAAAATTAATTGAACTGTCCCACCAGTGGCTGAGAGGTTCTGCTCTCGAAGCTGGTAGACGGGAGGTGCTGGGTTTGAACCCAATTGCACCCGTCGGCCTAATCGTTTGGGGTTTTCTTCGAGCCATGGATTTCCATGCGTAAATACGGGTTAGGTTCCCTTAGAAAGACCCCCACGAAGGGCACTCACCCCCTGGGCCTATATCCCTCGTGCAGATAATTAGCTGTCAAAAAATCAACCAACCAACCATCAAAATTAATTGATGAATTCAATTAAAATTTAATTATTTTTTCAATATTTTAAATTTTTATTTAAAATCTTTAGATGAAAAAGCAATTACAAATACATCATAAACTGTAATACTGTAAAAGAAATAATAAAATTGTGAGCAAATACAGTATAGCACCCATTATCCAACATCATGTGAATCCATCCGATTCCGGTTTTCTGATCCATGCCAAAAACATAAATATCGCATTCGCAAAAATCCCCTCTCACCTGTACGGTAAAAGCGAAACTAATCGGCATGCTCGGGAAATGCTGATTGCCAGATACCTGAGCGCTACAAAATCTGTCATGAAAGAAGAAAAGGAAAAGAAGAGTACTGTTTCCTTCTTTTTTTTTTTTATCTAGAATAATAATATTACTTATGTTTACTGTTTAGGTTGTTGTTCCTCTTTGTGAGGTGCAAAGTGACCCGTATTCACCGGTGCATTTGAAAGGGTTAAAATTCATATTTTTATGAACCAATTGCACCACGAATTAGAGAAAGGTTGCAGCTTTAAGACCATATTTTTGGTTTGTTTGTATCGCTAAAATTGCACCCTAGTGGGGCATTGACATAACGGACAGAAACAATCATTTTCGAAAAAAAAATTTCAAGGGGTAAACTGCAATATTTTTTCGAATTGATTGCAGCATTTTTAACATATGATCTTTCGAAATATGTCTTTCAATTTTAACTGTACTGAGCAGTTTGGTCGATTTCGATTAAAACAAAAGTATTAAAAAAGACATAATTTGGAAAACCCGTTCCTTCTCTTTTAATTGATACGTAAATGGGTTTGTGGGCATGCGCGAATGAGGTATCCGGAGATTGCAATGATAAAAAGGAATTTTTTATGAGAGTTCTTTGTTGTTTTTAATTAATATCTCGATTAATTAACAAAATATTAAAATTCCGAGACTCAGGTATGTTAGGAGAGGCCTTCGACTATCTTCACAAAAAATTTCAGCCTCGTATGTGCCGTAGATTTCACTAGTCATCGCAGACGCACACAGACAGACAGAGCAAAACTTTCTTTTATTAGTATATACAGTGTAACCTCTGAATAACGATCACCCGTGTGACTGGTGAAAAGTGACCACTCTTCAGAGGTGGCTGTTATTCAGAGGTTTCATTTTTAAAAAATCAAAATTACATAAATTTAAATAGAATTACACACAATCATTTTAATTAATCCTCATTGTTTTAATATAATAAGAAAATCAGTGTTTTGCAGATGCTTTGTTTTTTTTCTCCAAAGAAAAAAAAACATGACTTGATTTGCTATACAACTCATCATCATTATGATTTAATGAGAAATTTTGGATTTCACGAATGTTCATCAAATGTGTATATGTGTTAATACTGGAAATTTTGGGTGATTCTATTATCTATTTCTTCTTCCTCTCTCCTATCTTCCACCATTTGCTGTATAGAATCAAATGTGGCAGTAACTGCCAAATTTTTGACCAGAGATAGAAACAAGCTGGCCTTTATGTTTGTTATGACTGCCGTTCTAAGAATATTATATGAAATTTCCCCATTATTATTAATGTCTTCATTTTTTTGTTTGTTCACATATCAAGTAAATTTTGTTTGATCTTGCTTAACATTTTGGTTTGCAAATAAATATGAAATTTACCAGGAGCTGTAAAAAAAAATTCTCGCGACTTTTGAGTGGCCATTATTCAGAATTTCCTTATTTAGAGGTTCGTACTGATGTTAATGCTATGGAACGTGTTTGGTTCCATCAACATGTGGCCGGTGTTCGGAGGTTTTCGTTGTTTAGAGGTGGCCGTTCAAGGAGGTTTCACTATATATATATATGGGCCTTCGAGTATCTTCACAAAAAAATTCAGCCTCCATTTGTGCCATAGATTTCGCTAGTCATTGCAGATGCACACAGGCAGACAGAACAAAACTTTCTTTTTTTAGTATATATATACACTGGGTTTCATAATGAACACCCAGTTTTTCAAGTATAAAAAAGAAGAAAATGTTACAAAACAAACTGAAGCCTAATCAATGTTAGAAATAGAATAAATCATTTTATTTTATAACAAAATATAATTCAAACCGCATTTTATACATAAAATAAACTGAATTTTTCCATTTTGCAATGTTTCATAATGATATGAACATTGGCCAGAAATATAGATTAATAGCCAGTGTATGCACCAGATCTTTTAACCTCTCTATTTAAAAAAAAAAATTAACTTACGCTGTCACCGTCGGTTTTGAATTTTTTGTGACCGGAGGTCTTTCTCCGTTAATATTAAGAAAAATATTGCATACAAAAATATGAAAATCGGCAGTAAGAGAAATGTTTGATAAACACGCTGATACAGACATTTTTCAAATCGAAGAATTATTTTAAGCGATATTTAATGCTAAAGTTGGACAAAATTGTTCCATTTAAAAAGTTGTATAGGAACAAAAACTATACATAGGAATTTAATCATTTTTAGATCATATTATGCATTAGAATTTCCCGGTGTGCAGACTGCATTTATTTCTTTAATTTGACTCATTTTTTGAGGCTTTATTTCTATTTTAAATTCAAATTTTCAGCATTTCAAGAGATATTTTTCACATATTTTAGAAAATGTTAATGAAAAAATTAATTTAAACTGTTGCCGTCTGTACAAACAGTGCAAACAATGATGTTTACTTCAAATTAAAAATTTATTTACCCATGACTATTATAAACAGAAAATATAAAAAGCAGGAACTCATTGAAAATTACGTCATAAAAACTATATTTACACGTGAATTCTGAAAGAGAAAGAATATTGTAAAATAATAAATTCATTAACATGCGTTAGAAGTCTTAAATAGGAGAAATTACATCACAGTACACTTATTACGTAAAATAAACAAAAAATACTATTGCAAAACAGTTTAAATTTAAAAATTGCGCGAGACATTTATTTGATATTTTAAGATGATCTTTTCAACTATTTTTTATTAGGACAGCGCAAATAATATTTCATTTCTAACAAAAGTATTTTCACGTGAATATTAAAAAAAGAAAGAAAAGTTTGGTGAAAATTACGTCAGATTAAAAACGATACATTTAAAATGTCTTATTTAAAAGAACTTTCTTTTCACTTTATTAAAAAATACCGGGTGACAAAGACTTTGTTTACTTAATTCATTTTATATTACCTTATTTTGAAATGTTTAACTGATTTTATTTAATCAAAGACGAAGACAGCCATTGTATCTTTTAACAGCAACTGATATGGCCGTAAAATTCTCCAATCAAAGAGAAATTAATAGAAACCCGTGTATAGGGAGATTGCCACTGTTTTTTAAATTATAATTCAATCTTCCAAAATCTTTCTAAAACCAATCAAATTAGCGTGCTTTTAGAGACTGCGGTGTCTGAACGGGGATTGGCGAGCATAGCTCATAAGGGGCTGAGCTCCCTAGTTAATGTAAAAAATCGATCAGGCATGGGGTGGACCAAGCTTATTAATATATTTTGATCGATTTTATTCCATTGGAAGATCATAATAGCTTTTAATTCTGAAATTGTGGCATATTGTTTTTCATTTGCAAAAATACCTCAAACCAGTAGGCTCCATACATTTTCCATTAGATTTAAATCAGATAAAACAAATGGCCATAGAATTACATGTACACCATTATTAAAAAACCATTCCCAAGTGCTGTTTGCTGTGTGATGGATGCATTGTCTTGTTGGAATATCCAGAAATGTCCTCAAATTTCCTCAGCAAATGGCAGAAATTTTTCTTCAAGTAGATCTTGGTAGGTTAATGCACTCATTTTGCTACAGGGAAACGCAGCGTTGATCTTACCATGAAATCCAAACACAGCCCAAACCATGAGTGAGCATTCACCCTTTTGCCATTTTGAAAACATTTCTGGATTCTTGCGCCGATCGTACCAATAATAAGGAAAACCATACAGACCATCCAAACTGAACTTTTTTTCATCAGAAAATATTACTCTCTCATATTCTAACTTCCATGGCATGTGATCTTTTGCCCAATCCAGGCGATTCTGCTGATGCATTTTAGTCATACATGGTTGGGGCTTTCTTTTCTTGTACCTCATCATCTTACAGCTCTTGGCTA
This sequence comes from Maratus speciosus, assembly GCA_963932465.1. NCBI lineage: Eukaryota > Metazoa > Arthropoda > Arachnida > Araneae > Salticidae > Maratus > Maratus speciosus. The sequence continues at coordinate 274,948,974 of OZ010790.1, read as the reverse complement.
CTCTGGACAAGCTACTTTTTGGCACTGTTATCAGTGGATCTCTTGAAAATTCGCCTAAAATTGTTTTTCCATCGCTCATTATTTTTATAATGGCTCTTTTTCTCCCTTTTGGACAGCTTTGGCGGGCATCCCGGAGACTTCTTTGCTCCATAATCCTCTTTTAATCGAAGAAAATTTAATCTTACACCTGGAGATCTTTCAATTTTTTTTGCGATTGCTCTGGTCGAAAGTCCCTGATCCTTAAAAGCCACAATTTTTCCTTCCTCAAAACCACTTAAAGTGCTTTTACGACCCATACTTCTAGAACTCACGTTGCGATCATTTTTGGAAATTTCCCAGTTTGCAAAGTATCTTTATATGCTAAACTAATTTGCATATTTCGGTTTCTACTTCTCAGAGTGGCATTCAGTATTCCTGTACAGTTTTCATGTTCGTTTAGTGATAATTTCGATCAATGTTCATATCATTTTGCAACACCATTTTTTAAGATAATTCATGTTTTCAATGAATTTAAAATTTGATATTTCTTTTACATCTATGTATTATGTAAAATTACTTTATTTGGCTCGAGAATGGAGTTTTCTGATAGTTATTTATGAATTTTTGCCAGGATATCACAAAATTACCAGGTGTTCATATCATTATGAAACCCAGTGTATATGTATATATGTAATGTAACAGGCCTCGTTACTTTTTCTGAGATGACTTTCTGATTTAGTTAGCTGTGAGATATATCGCTGGTCATTACTTTAATGTACTTCGCCATTTGATTTTAGAGTGTTGTCATGACTAGATGTATATCATGTAGAGTAGACACAGAGACAAGTTATACAGGTGGTTAAAAAAAAAAAATTACTTTTCAAGGATAAACGTCCTCTTTTCATTAACCCTTCGTTGTCATGGCACTAGAGGACACCAACCCCTTGTCCCATTTTCCCTGCTGCACTTCATCAAAGTCAAATTTACCAAGGCAAGAGTATGAGTTACTGCATCATTCGGAGACTCTTTTTGCAGTAACACTAATCTTGATTTTACATTAATTTAAGTGCAAAAAAATTTAACACCACACACATATATATTTATTTTCTTATAAATTACATTATACTGTATTGCTATCTTGTGGTCACCTTTTCATCTTATTCATAACCCAAATATTGATATATAAAATAGCAAATTCACAGTATTTTCTGAAAAATACTTTGCATTTAATAAGAGAATGAAAATCAATTGAAATCTGAAAAAGAATAGCTGCATGTATTAGGCTTTTACAGATGAAACTGTTTTCATGAATTTAGTGACTAATATATGTAGATTTGAATCTGATAATTTTATATCTCACTGATGAGCATCCTTGAAACTAAAACAACAAAAATAAATAAAGGGGGGGTTGTAAGTGTGGTTCAATCAAATTGCGTCACTTAAAATGGCACAATGCAGATTCAGTATTTATAATGCTTTTAATATGTATCTAAAATAACTCCTTCTCTTTGGTGGTATCATTCAAATACATATTACATTCTGCATCATTTTCCACAAAATCTTCCGAAGGAAAGGGTAAATGTATGCTGTAAACCAGGGTTTGTAACAAAATGTTTCATTTGGCGAGCAAACAAATGATTGGACTCGCCAAATTGCTAGTGCTCGATTTTTGCTCATCTTTTTTGTATGTGTGTGTGATTCAGACAGGTGACACTCTTATTTACGTTACTGAACGATTGATGTCACTTATCATATTCAATCGTATTGTACAATTCATAATATATTTAGAGATACTTGATGTCCAGCATGACCCGTGATGAGGCTCATAAAGCCGTAATGGCTCAGTACGAACGGAAGTACATGCCGGACAGTCTGAAAACAAATAATAAACTGGCAGAGATTCCTACAATGCAAATTGGAAGCATCGTAACGGGTGCTAAAATCCAAATAGGCCAAAAGGGTAAAAAGAGATTAAAGATAATCCAAAAAAAGAGCTGAAAGAAAAACAATATGTGCAACCAATGTGTGTAGAATGAACACAGATTAAAAGTTACTTAAAAACAATAACGTTTATTAAACAGAAATAACAAGTGTAAATAAAATGACTGGATGCTTAATGCAGCATTTTTAAAACAAAGACAATTTCAACAAAGGATTCATTTAATCCTGTATCTAATAAACAAGTTGTCTCAAAACATGAAAAATGGGACACTGGAACCAGGAGGATGTAAAATTTATCAGATATATTTAAATAGTAGAAAAGCTCAAACCAATAACTTTAGAGAAAAACATTAAAAGGGTTAAATTGACCTTGTGTACCCAGCCACTAATTAAAATAAAACAAGAACTCCGAAAGGGTTCTATACCTTAAACAATTCTTAATTATATGTGTGTGTGTGTGGGGGGGGGGGGGGCACAAGTCAAACAAAGATAAACTTAATTATCTAATACTTTTAATTGGGAAAAAAAAGAGCTTTTAACTAAAAAACAATTAACTATTAAATATACATTTATTTCAAAAAACATTTACTTCATATTTAACTTTAAGTAATAAACAGAGTAAGAAAAGAAATAGTTTAATAAAAGAACTAGCAAAATTTAATTGAAACTCACAACGTTAAGTATACAATAGTTAAACTTTATATAAAAGAAGTAAAGCAAAAAATTTACTTGAAAGAAAAACTCCAGTGCAATGTCCGCCGAAAACGCCATAAAACCTTTAACCTGGCGAACCAACTAACTATCGGCGAAGTACGAATAAATTCTCCAAAACTAGTGATGAGACGCAGCCAATATTTACCAACAATTTTAGTCGTACAGAGAAAAAATTATCTTTACCAAAATATCGCCTCAGGAGTTCATGCATTAAAAATATACCTTTAATTTGAGGGTTAAACCACCTCTACCACGCATGAAGAAAAAAGACTGGCGAAACATTTGAACTGCGACTCCGATCCCTTAATTACTAATTATACTCTTTCCATCACTTGTACTTGAAAAGATGAAAAAAAATATTTGTAGAGCTTAAGCCGTAATGGCTCAGTACGAACGGAAGTACATGCCGGACAGTCTGAAAACAAATAATAAACTGGCAGAGATTCCTACAATGCAAATTGGAAGCATCGTAACGGGTGCTAAAATCCTAATAGGCCAAAAGGGTAAAAAGAGATTAAAGATAATCCAAAAAAAGAGCTGAAAGAAAAACAATATGTGCAACCAATGTGTGTAGAATGAACACAGATTAAAAGTTACTTAAAAACAATAACGTTTATTAAACAGAAATAACAAGTGTAAATAAAATGACTGGATGCTTAATGCAGCATTTTTAAAACAAAGACAATTTCAACAAAGGATTCATTATATTCTTGACCTGGCTAGGTGAACGAGCAGCTTTTAAATTGAGAAGAAATCATTTAAAACTATTAATGACCATTGCTTGGCCATTCCTTTAACGGTAGACAAACGTACTACCGACTGCGCGTGAACTTCTACATTTTTGAGACAACAGAACTTATACAAAATAAAACAAAGCAAGACAAAGTGAAGCCAAACAAAGCTAAGCTTTCCCCCCTTGACACCACATATATACCCATCTCGTGAATCACTCATTTACATATGACCATAAAAGCCATCTGGTGTTAAAAGATTACTTTCTGCTGAAACCTTAAATGTTGAAATGCAACTGTCACTCGAAAGTTTCATACAAAGTCGAAGTGACGTAATAAAAGCATATAGACGTGATAGTGAGTGGCAAATCAGCTCTAAGCAGATGCAAATGAGGAAGATGGTCACGTACCGCCATCTCTTGGTACGATCCGGTACTACGGCAAAGTAATTTATGAATGGGAACGATTTCACCATGCGTACGGATTTGAAAGGATTGTGCGTGATGGAAGGAAAAAAAGAGAGGTCGATTATAATTTAATAAGAGATGAATGGGTACTAGCCCAGCTAAAAAGAGGTAGGAATAAATAATGGGTTTTAATTTTAAAATAATGGAAAGCAGTAAGAACAGTTTTGACCTAAATATGACAACAATACTAGTCCAACACCGATTCAATTTAGCTTCAGCCAAAGCCACAGTAAGCAAAAATGTCATTTCGGTATGTTTTAGTGTGCCCAATAACAATAAGCAACAGTACTATTTTGAAATAGCCTTTAAAGTGTGGGCTTCAATGAAAAGCCAAAGAATTCTAGAAAAATAAAGTTTTTGACACATTTTGTTGTTTATATTTTAAATTTTCCAGAATTCATTGAGTGTAATATATTGAAATCCTGAGTTAACTGGGAGTGGAAGTTTTATTTCATAACAATTGAGTTAAATCAGATTTTAAAAAAATTTCTTGATTGCATAAGACATTTAGAATAAAGTTATTTTTTTAGTTTCTGTAGCGTATAATTAAATTTAGATGAAAAACTGATCTATGAACAGTTTCAAAAACTTAGGTTATTTTAGGTCATATTGAAAAAAAGTAGGGATATATTAAGGGTTTGAAGATCTAACTTTCATTGTTTCACAACGAATTTTTTTTTTTTTTTTTTTTTTTTTGGGGGGGGGGGGGGGGGTGCATGTTACGGTCTGTTTCTGCAAATAAATCTCAAATTTGTATGCTTTTATATTTATTAAACGAAAATCTTTCAAAAAAAAACTAAGGGGCCCTTGTTCTAGTGATTATTTAAAGAAGGTTAATAAATGCTAAAATATGTTAATATACTCTACTGCAGTACTAGTGTTTACCTTTATAGGGAGAAGATGACTCTAGAAAAAGATCTTGCTCAGAAAGAAGCAGATGTAAAAATTAAAACTGGAGAGTTTAAAAATTTGCAAAATGAACAAGATGCACTAGAAACTATGTTAAAGCAACTAGAAATCCAAAAAGGTGAAGCCCGCAAGAGATTAAATGATTTAGATAAACAGGTAAATCTTAAGTCTCTTCAATTAAATCTTTTTTCAGTTAAGTCTCTTTAGTGCATGTATATCTAGTTACCTTGAAGAGCTCTTCTTTTCTTTTATAAGTTATACTTTTAATAATAATTTTTATTTTAATATTTTATTTTGCATTATTCACAGAGCTTGTGCTTGGCTTTGATAATTTTACTTTTAATTTATTTATTTAGGCAAATGCAATGTGTTTTTAATTTAAGAGAAAATAACTTATTTGCAATTTTGCATGCCTGCAGAACTAGCTTCATCCTGGGGTAGTAAAAAAAATACATTTTCTTTCAGAAAAAGTAAGGGATATGCTGAAATAAAAAAATAGGTACAGTCAGCCATTAAAAGAAGGATCTCAAACATTGTAATAACCTAATTATCCTAGAAAAGAAAAAATAGAAACAGCCATAACTTGAAATTGTGTCGTCTTTCAATTTATGTTTTAAAAAAATAATAATGTTTTTTATACTAAAATTGTACCAGACACTAAAATTTTCCTAATTTGGAAAATTATACCTTAGGATACCAAACAGGAAGTCAGTCAGTCAAGTAGTTTAGGAATTATGAAGGTTTAAAGTTTGGAACTCCTAGTATGAAATTAATTTTTAATTGTCCCAAAACCGATTGCAGGGCAGTTTTTTAAGCATAGTTCAATAACCACTTAATGAAATGAGCTGTAAGTTTAGATTTGCATGTTTGAAGCTTCTAGAAATTGATTTCTGTTAAAAATCTTATAGGTTATCTTTAATATTGTTGAAATTGATTTATGTTAAAAAATTTATATGTTATATTTAATAATGATTTCAAAAATATATTTTTTTAAGTTTTCAACCAAAAACATGAATTGTAACCTATAAATGTTTTACAGAAGTCTTTCTAAAAGCTTCAAAATACGCAAATCCAAAAATTACATCTCATTCTGCCAAGTAGTTTTTGAGTTATGTTTAAAAACTACCCCCATTTCAATCTGTTTTGCTATGATTACAAATGAATTTAATATTAGGAGTTCTGAACTTTAAAACTTCATAATTCCTAACTACTTGGCCAAATGACTTCCCATTTGGTGTATACTAGCATAAAATTTACTGAAAAGCCAAATATGTAAAAATTATGTGTTCACATTAAAATTTCAGAGTTTGGTATAATTTCTGTATGAAGACAACCCTAAGCTTATATTTTCAGCATAAATAGAAAGAAGATATAATTTCCAGTCAAATGGCTATTTCAATTTTTATTTCTGTGTCAATTTAAAGATTAAAATGCATGGGGCATTCTCTCTCTCTTTTTTTTTTTTTTTTTTTTTTTTTTACTTTCTTCTACCGTTACAAGAAGAAAGTATTTGATTTGTGAAAATTTTTGACTTTCGGTTTTCGATGGATTTGCACATTTTAGTGGTCAGAGATTCCGAAAAACATATTTTTACAAAATGTCTGTCTGTGACTCTGTCTGTCTGTCTGTATGTATGTATGTATGTATGTAACTCAAATTTTGTGGGCGCTCAAGAACTAATGCACAGAATTTAATAAAAATTTATTTTTAGTTAGTCTCTGATGTAAATGGGTGCTGATTAGTTTTTGGTCTAAATCGCTCAACAGGTGGCGCTGCTATGCAGCATTTTTCACTATTTCCACAATAGCTCAATCTCCAGAACTAATGCATGGATTTTTATCAAACTTTAGATTCAGTTAGTCTTTGACATGAATTGACATTTTATACATTTTGGTGTAAATCGCTCAACAGGTGGTGCTGCTATGCTGCATTTTTTGCGATTTCCACAGTAGCTCTATCTGAAGAACTAATGCTTGAATTTTCAACAAACTTCAGATTCAGCTATACCTAGATATGAATTAGTGCTGTTTATGTTTTGGTGTAAATCACTCAACAGGTGGTGCTACTGTGCAGAATTTTTTAGAATTTCTACTATAGCTCTATCTCAATAACTAATGCACGAACTTTCATCAAACATCAGATTCAGATATACCTTGATATCAATTAGTGATTTTTATGTTGTGGTGTAAATCGCTCAACAGGTGGCGCTGGTATGCAGCATTTTTCACGATTTCCACAATAGCTCAATCTCCAGAATGAATGCATGGATTTTCATCAAACTTCAGATTCAGTTAGTTCTTCACATGAATTGACATTTTATACATTTTGGTGAAAATTGCTCAACAGGTGGCACTGCTATGCTGTTCTTTCACTATTTAAATGCTGACCTTCCTCTTCAGTATCTTCGACATAAATATTTAACTGCCCTTCTTCTTTGCATCTTGTAATACTTATATATAATTGTCCATGAGAAAAAAATTGTTCTTTTAAATACAATCCAACTGTAGAAAATGTTTGTCCTTGTGACTTATTCAACGTCATTGCAAATGACAGTACAACTGGAAATTTCATTCAATATTCTTTCAGTTCAAATGCGCTAACGCAATTAAACTTTTTTATGATATGATTTATATTATATACATATGTATATATATATGTGTGTGTGTGTGTAAAGTTGGCGCCTACACTTTCATTTTTTTTCTTGGACTTGAGAAAATGAAGCAGTTTCTTTTCTGGCCCCAAAATTATTTTCTTCTTTTTAGTGCATTTATATATATATATATATATGTGTGTATATTTTCTACATTTTTGTGAATGTTCACGAAAGCATGTCTTAAAAAAAAATGCATTTATTTTATTTTCAATTTTGTTTGTCATACAACTCTTTTTTAGTCTTATTTTAAATCTATTTTAGTCTTAAATTTTTAGTCTTATAGTACTTTATAGAAATTTTAAAATTTGATATTTAAACTTTTCATCCTCCCCCACCATGCATATAGCACAAACTATTTTTCAGATAGTGCAGAATAATAGAGAATTTGGTACTTTTCCACCATAGGGGCCTTGGCATTTTTTTTTTAAGCTTGGCAGAATTTGGGCATCAGAAAATGAGATTTGTTGCCAAATGATATAAACAGCTATGAAAACAAACTTGATGAATTTTTTTGTTTGTTTATATATGTATTTTAATTAAATATATATTATTGTTGTTTTTATGTTTGTATAAATTATTTCTGTTTCTTCATAAAATTAGATACATGGCTTCTTTATATTAAATAAATTGTATAAATATTGGAAACAAAATGTGTGTTTATATGAAATGAATCAGTGACTAGATTGCCAGAATATATGTTGCCAAGTTTCCTTCTTAACCAACCCAGTTTTATCTATTTCGGAAAAGGCCCCTATACTGGAAAAGTACCTAGAATTTAATTTCTGCATCCAGCTATGTAAAGCACATTAAAATAGGATTGTTTGGAGCTCAGATAGTACAGCGCCATCTAGTGGTGGTTATTTTATTAGTAGCATCTGGATGAAGGTATAAAAACATACATTTTCATATATTACTCTTTAAATTCTGACCCATAGATTTTGAAAAAAAACTTAAATGCACTGAGTTTAAATTAAATTGTGGTGAGCTCGATTATAAAGATTAATGATTTTCAATGGGAATTTCGCTAAATTAGCGAATATATATATATTGCCAAGTTGGCATCATATATGGCAACTTATTTTTGTCACCAAATTTGGAGATAATTTGCCAAGTTGGTCAAAATTTGGTGCTATTGTAGTAACTTTGTATTATTTCTTTTCAACAATTACTCATTGTTGAAGCTGATACCAATTTCTCTGTAGGAAACCTAACATGGCCGTGATTAATGAGGTGATCCAACCGGAATTGTGAGGGACACACAGAGACTTGGATTTTATATAGATTGATTGTTTTGTTGGGTTTTAGTGATTTCAGCAGAAGATAATTTGTAAAGAATGCATGCATGTTGGATATATCAGACAAAAAAGTTCGTACTTTTTAATAACTAGTGTTGCATGCATAATTGAGATAAGTTAAATAATACTTTATTTGTGAAAATTAGATAATATTAAGAGTTCATGGCAGAACATATCAAATTTATTCAACTACATAAATATATAAAATGCACGTACAACATCACAATACTTCTTTTGGCTTTGCTGTAGTCAAGTAATGCCAAGTCAATAATTACAAATGTAATATGTATAATTATTAATATAAAAATTAGAAACACTTAATGCCCCCCAAAAAAGAGGTTTTTCTCTACACTTATTTTCTCTTCCAAGAAATAATGCATTCACAATTGCAGTTTTCACTGCATTTTGGCTTAAATAATAAACAAAAGTCGAACATTAAGAAAAGCAAAATTGTGCTGAAAATTTTTAGTGCTTAGCAAATATTAGTCAAGCTCAAGCTCTGATTTATATTCTTATTTTAAATCCTGCAACCTTGATAGATTTGCATTAAATTTTTTTGTTATATTTTTGCATGAATTAGAAAAATGCTTTAGACCTTAACCTCTGTGATTTGATGGCTCAGACGGAGGATGAAGTAAATCAGGTAGACAATGCATATTTATTTCTCAATTTTCATTACCCATTTATTAATATGTTTGTTTTATTTTATTTCGTAAATATTAAATTGCTGGAGTGTGCTGAGCAAACAAATAAATATTTGGGTGAATAAAGCAGAGGTTTTTTATTCTGTTGTTGTAATGTTTGCTTAATTTTCCTTATTAAGAATTTAGTTTGAAAAGGAGGCAAATTGGTGAGCTTATTTTGCAGTACTAATCTTTTCCTTATGCATGTAGCTTGAAGGTAAAAATAAATTCTGCTTGAATTAAAACATCTTTCTCTTTACACACTATATTACTTTTTAGTTTGTCTTAACAATATATTAAATTGCCATTAAATTTTTTTCATGTTTACTTCATAAAAATTTTGTTAGAAGTTATTCTCCATATTTATACTGAACTTTCAATATTTAATATTAACTTATCTCTTGCCTAATTTTCAGAATTGTTTTTTTTTTTTTCTTTGTTATTAAATTGACACTTTTGACTTTAGGAGGCTTCAATAATATACTTCAAACTACTGACAAATAAAAGCTTTTCATATTTTTAATTTTAGTGCATTTTAAAGTAACAGATGCAATTTTTACAACAAGATGAGAATATAGTTCATCTAAGTAATATTTGAAAAATTATAATCGTTTAATCATTGAGAAGTTTTTATATTTCAAATCACGGCAGTCTTACATAATTTTAAAATTATTTAATGCCAGGAAGTTTTTTATTATCCAGACTTTCCAATAACGAACATAGTTAAGCTTTTAAAATTTTGTTTTAATTGGAATATGTATAGCTAGGTAAATAGACATGAAAGAATGTCATGAATGTAATTTAGTCATATTCAAGAGATTAAACAATAGAAAGTTATTGACTATTTTTAGCTCACAGGCTATCAAAGCCTGAGAGCTAATGTGCCCACCTGGTTCTGTATGTACTTAATGCGATAACTCTTGATACAAATATCCGATTTGCTTCAAATTTTTTTTCTAGGTTCATTTTGATAAGGCACTTCCCTGATTAGTTTTGAGGGTTCATTGGTTAAGTATAAAAGGAATAACAGGGCAATCCCCCTTAGGCCCCCCCTTAAGGGGGGGGGGCTAATCCCCCTTAATTTAGATAAATGGGTTTTTCCTGCAGAACTATTGAATTTGCTTTAAATTTGATATACCGATTTATTCTGATAAGGAGCTTCCTTGATTAGATTTGGATGCTCATTATTTGTAGGGGGAAGCAGGCTATCCCCCACCTTAATTTATATAAATGGGTTTTTCATGCAGAATTATTCGATTTGCTTCAAATTTGGTATACTGGTTTATTCCGATAAGGAGCTTCCCTGATTAGATTCGGAGGCTCATTGGTTAAGTATAAAGGGGGGCTACTCCTCCCCTTAATTTAGATAAATGTTTTTTTTCATGCATAATTATTCGATTTGCTTCAAATTTGGTATACTGGTTTATTCTGTTAAGAAGTTTCCTTGATTAGATTTGGAGATTCATTCGTTAAGTATAAAGGAAAAACAGGAGCTAGTCCCCCTCCCCTTAATGTAGATAAATGGATTTTTCATACAGAGCTATTCGATTTACTTCAAATTTGATATATCTGTTTATTCTGATGAGGTGCTTCCATTTGATATATCGGTTTATTCTGATAAGGTGCTTCCATTTGATATATCGGTTCATTCTGATAAGGTGCTTCCTTGATCAAATTTGGAGATTCATTGGTTAAGTATAAAAGAGGGGAAAGGGTGTGAAGTTCTACCCGTAATTTAGATAAATGATTTTTCATGCAGAATTATCCAATTTGCTTCATTTTTTTTTTTTTTTTTTTTTTTCTACTTTCATTCTGATTGGGAACTTTCCTGATTAGATTTGGAAGTTCATTGGTTAAGTATAAAGGGAGAAATGAGGGAACTAATACCCCCTTAATTTAGCAAAATTGACTTTTCATGCAGAATTATCTGATTTCTTAAAATTTAGTACACCAGTTTATTCTGATAAGGCACTTCCCTGATTAGATTTGAAGGTTCATTTGGTTAAATATAAAGGGGGATAGAGCTAATCCCCCATAATTTATTTTTTGAGGGGCATTATTCTTTGAAATAAGAGTGTAATATACAATTAATGTGAATAGTCTGTGAACTCAATGCCCCCAGTTTAACTGGGCACTGTTCTTTTTATTTACTTTGTATTCACCTTTATATAATCTAAAATGCTTCTTACCCTGAAGCACTTGCATCACATACTTTGCACATGCTACATTCTGTGTCTGTATACACCATTCCATCTAATATAAATTGGGATAAGTTAAAAATTGGATGACTTCTGCATAAATTGTGAAACTTGCTCAATTACAAATCCTGATGTACTATTCAATGAGAATTATTGTCTTGTGTATAAATGTTTTAAATATTGATAGCTGTTAACTTCCCTCCCCTCTGTACCTGCCCCACCAGTGGCTGAGAGGTTCTGCTCTCGAAACTGGTAGACGGGAGGTGCTGGGTTCGAACCCAATCACGCCCGTCGGCCTAATCGTTCAGAGTTTTTGTGGTTTTCTTCGAGCCATGGGTTTCCATGCGTAAATACGGGTTGGGTTCCCTTAGAAAGACCCCCACGAAGGGCACTCCCCCCTCGGGCCTATATCCCTAGAGTAGATAATCGGCCGTCAACAATTAACCAACCAACCCCTCTGTACCTTTCATAGTTTTCTATCTATCAGCAGACTTTGTTTTTCTTTTCTTTCTTTCTTTTTTTATAACTCTGCACATGATATTTATTTTAAAAATATCAAATATCTTCAAATAAAATTCAAAACCATGCCCATTATAGTTTTTGAAAATTAAATTTATACTTTGTTAGAAAATGATGAAAGAGGATAATAGAAAAAAGGATGAAATAGCAAAAGATGATATGCTGTAAAATGCCGTTTTCTTACCATTTATTTCAATACACTCGTTTTATTTAAAATATTTTACATTTTTTTAGATTTTTGTTTTTAAATTCATTCTTTGTCATATTTCAGGGGAGGAAAAGTGTAATAAATGTATTTTTTTTTCTCAACTGTTTAATTATTTGTTGTTGTTATTTACTATTTCTCTTTTTTTTCAATGATAGATAGATGCTATGAAAAAACAAAAAGAAGATCAAGAAAAAGAATTAGAAGTATGTATGTGTACTATCTTGATATATAGTTTTTATTATTCAAGTCATATTATTCTTTTGGAATGTAAATATACCTGTGATTATACCAGTAAATTATTATTTTAACTTCTGACTGTTATTGTTTACATTTTTTATTGTTAGTTTTGCAGTTTTTTCACAGTTTGCTTTTCTAGCATTAATATAATCATGTTAATTTAAGCATATATGCTATTATAAAAACTTTATTTCTGAACTGTTTTTCTTTTTTCCACATTAAAAATTTTGATTTGATGGTTTCGGAATAAAATCTACTTAAACAATGCAGAACATATAATAATTCCTACAATTTATCATTTTTACATGCAAAAAGTAATTATCAGTTTAAATTAAAGAAGAAAAGGTGTTTTACTAATTGGGACATACAAGAATTTTAACCAAAGAACTACATAAAATTAATGTAATTCTGAATTTCATCAAGAATGTGTTATTGGATAACTAACTCTTCTCATGTGAAACAAAAAGTTTAGTGTAATTATTTGGTATTACCGAGGCATTCAGGTGGTTTTAGGTTTTCTTAGAATTACAAGCATTGTAATTTATAGTTTTTTTTTTTTTTTTTTTTTTTTTGCATAATTGGTGTTTATATTAAGTGATAAAGTTTTATTTTATTCATGAAAGTGAATTTGTACACAAAAATATTTAAGAACAAATACTTGTGCTTAAATATACCACTGGTATGATGCTAGGAACACTAGGTATTATGCTAAGAAAACAACGTTGTTCAGCTGGTTCAAGAATTATTAATTATCTTGAAATGTCTGTTTGAGAGACACAAAAACAGTATTTGTCTTTTTAATCAATGCCTTATCTAAACAAATATAAACTTAACACATATTTGTGTAAATATGCAGATATAAAATGAGAAAATAAATAAATCAAGTGAATATGATTTTTCTACTTAATATAAGCAATTTTCTAACAGCACCAATGAAAATAAATCATTTAAAATCTGTACTAAATTAATTAAATTTAGCACTCATAAATGCATAAGTGACACTTGAGCAATAATAAATAAAGGATTTGCTCATTCCAAATGTGAGTTGTAAGGCTTTAAAAATGTTTGTTATATTAAGCCGAAAGTGTACTGCTTGTTATCACAGTAAGCAGTGAAATCTTTAAAATTCCACAATGAATATCCAGTATAACCTAGTCCAGTTCATCCTCTGTTATGATCTCTCCCGAATAACAGGCACCTCTATTTAACAGACATTTTTTCAATCCCTCAATACCTATATATTTGTACGTTTTTACCTCTAAATAGCAGACAAATTCTACACTTCTGAGGTATTGGCTATTCATAAAATTTACTGTACATGTATAATCAAGCAGAAAAGTTAAAAAAAAAAAAAAAAAAAAAAAAAAAAAAAACTGTACTAACTCTGCAACAAACCATCATATAAAAATCTGGCGTGTAACAATCAATTAATAATGAATACTAATTAAACCTGTATCACTCATATCCAGCCAAGCTTCACATTGTGTACTAGAATTTAACTGTAAACTCTGCTTGTCTTTTAGTTTGAACTATCACACACATAGTTTATTTACAAACTATATGCTCAGTTGAGAGCGCTTTAGTTCGTTTTGATAGGTTTTCATTTAAAAATATATAATCTTATGAATGCAAGGGTGTATGGTGCCGAAGACAGATTTTTGTTTAACAATATAAGTTCATTCAACACTGATTTTAGGTCTATTTAAGGTGACCCAGGATATGCTGGTTTTTTGTTTAAAAATAAAAACAAACCAAAATATGCATAGCATGCTGCCAAAGGCATTGGGGTCCCCAACTCTAGGTTCATTTGGCTAGATTTTCATTTTTACTTTCTTCTATCTTCAGTGGAATTTAAATTTAGATTGCAATACTTTATTCTGTTTTAGGGGTCAGATATCACAAAAAACATGTTTAAACAAAATGTCAGTCTGCCTGTGTGTCACCATTGTACCATCAAAAAGTGTATGAAGTTATGCATAGAATTGAACCAAATTTTTTGTGTATGTTTTTGGCTATGGCCAGCAGGTCCTCCTTAAATTTGGAAATAGTCTGCTAAAAGGGGGTGCTGTAATAGCGATTTCTGTGCCATTTTCATTATTATACCATCGAAAAGTGTATGAAGTTATGCATAAAATTGAACCAAATTTTCTGTGTATGTTTTTGGTTAAGGCCAGCAAGTCCTCCTTGAATTTGGAAATATTCTGCCTGAAGGGGGCGCTGTAATAGCTATTTATTGTGTCATTTTCATTATTGTTCTATCAAAAAGTATTTTTAATTAATCAAAGAATTGAACCAAATTTCATATTTATGTTTATAGCTATGGAAAGCAGGTCTCTTGAATTTTGAAATATTCAGCCAGAAGAGGACACTGTAATAGCAAATTTTGTATATTTTCTCAATTTTACGCTGTGGCTCGTGCAGCGACTGGAACTTTGCATCCTGCTAAGCCGGCTATTCACAAACAGTTGATGTACAACAGAATAATGAAACTAATAATTTTAAAAAAAATCGTGATTGAGATTAACTCGTTTTTATCTCCCGTTTAATTGACTAAAGCAGATGGTTCTTTTGATTGTTTTTAGAAAACATTTGCATCTTTTAAGTGCCAAATTAAAAAATGTTAGACACCTCAGTATCACAAAAAACGCAATTTAGTCAATTTAGTTTTTTTTTTTTTTTTTTTTTTGCTCCTGCAACACCCAGGTGGTAGTGACAACAACGTAAAGTATAGCCTGTATTGGAACAGGGACTGTCACCATCAATTTGCAACCATTACTTTTGAAATTGATTTGGTAATTCCTGAGATTCAATAGAAATCGCAATTGAGAAAGTTTTAAAAACCTTTTTCACCCATTTTTACCCCCTTTTAAATTTCAAATCTTTTAGGAAATGTTCTTAAAGATATTTTATAACTTATAAGTAACTATCATGCCTAATTTCATGTTGCTAGCCCCTGCAGTATCACAAAAATTACGATTCAGGGCGTTTTTTGCTCCTGCAATGCCCAGATGGTAGTGACACTGACATGAAATAGAGCCTAGCGTAGAGTAAGGACTGTCACCATCAATTTGCAATAATTATTTTTGAAATAGGTTTGATACTTCCTTAGATTGCGTAGAAATCACCATTTAGAAAAATTTTAGAATGCTTTTCGTGCATTTTCACCCCTTTTAAATTTCAATTTTTTTAAGAAATGGTCTTAAAAATCGTTTATATCTAATAAGTAACTACCATGCCAAAATTCATGTATCTGTTCCTTTCAGTAACACAAAAATCACCTTTTTAGAATGTTTTTTGCTCCTGCACCTCTTTGGGGTAGTGACAGAAACATAAAATAAGCCGATCTTGGAGCAAGGGCTGTCACCGTCATTTTCACACCATTATTTTTAAAATCAATTCAGTACTTCCTGAGATTGTGTAGAAATCGCAATTTAGAACTTTTTTAGAATGCTTTTTTCGCACATTTTCATCTTTTTTAAATTTCTATTTATTTGGGAAATGTTCTTAGAGATCATTCATATTTAGTATGTAACTACCATGCCAAATTTCATGTTTCTAGGCACTTCAGTAACACAAAAATCACATTTTTAGAACTTTTTTGCTCCTGAACCCCCTTTGGCTTAGGGTTAGTGGCATAGACATAAAATATAGCCTTTGTTTGAGCAAGGGCTATCACCATTATTTTTGGAATCGGTTCGATACTTCCTGAGATTGCATAGATATCGCCATTTATTTCGAATGCTTTTTCCACATTTTCACTCTTTTTTAATTTTGGATTTTTTTTTAAGAAATGTTCTTAGAAATCATTTATATCTTGTAAGTAACTACCATGCCAAATTTCGTGTTCCTAGGCACTTCAGTAACACAAAAATCACATTTTTTGAACGTTTTTGGCTCCTGCATCTCCCTTAGGATAGTGGCACCAACATAAAATATAGCCTATGTTGAAGGAAAGGTTATCACCGTCATTTTGACACCATTATTTTT
Source organism: Maratus speciosus (assembly GCA_963932465.1). Lineage (NCBI taxonomy): Eukaryota > Metazoa > Arthropoda > Arachnida > Araneae > Salticidae > Maratus > Maratus speciosus. Next base: position 274,932,453 of record OZ010790.1, on the reverse strand, counting down.
TAAATCGGTTCAGTACTTCCTGAGATTGCATAGAAATTGCCATTTAGAACGTTTTTTAGAACATGTTTTGCAGATTTTCACCCTTTTTAAATTTCGGACATTTTAAGAAATGTTCCTAGAGATCATTTATATCGTATAAGCAACTACCATTCCAAATTTCATGTTTCTTGACTCTTCAGTAACACAAAAATTGCATTTTTAGAATGTTTTTTGCTCCTCCACCCCTTTGAGGTAGTGGGCATATATATAAGATATAGCCTATGTTGGAACAGGGACTGACACCATCATTTGATACCATTGCTTTTGAAATCTGTTCAGTAGTTTTAGAGATTACCTCAAACAAACAAACTTTACTTCTTTTATAATATCCTTATAGATAGATAGATTTAAAGGGCAAGCCTGTTTTTTTAGTCGCTATTTTTCAAAATACCAAAAAAGCAGGACATTTAAAGACTCTGAAAATTGGGATGTCCTGCGTAAATCAGACAACTGGCAACACTAGTTTTGAAGGGGTGTCATGATCAGTGAAAATATACTGAAAATTTTCAGAATCTCTTTCCTCTGGATGGCTGCAATAGTTTGCTTCTAACTTTTTGTAATGGAAGCTACCTAAAACTCTATCAATTTGAGTGGGGAATTATATATATTTTCATCTCTTAATACATTATAACAAGCCTTACAAAATATTTTTAGGTAAATTATTTTGTTGTTCATTCATTAGTATTCTACTTTTAAAATCTTGTATTTCATTACAATGAGTTTGTTCCATATAAATATTGACTTCATTTAAATAATATTTTTCTACTTTTAAATTGTAATTATCGTTTTTTTCATAAATTGATATAAATTTCTTTGTTCTTCTTTTGCTATGGATTGCTTATTTTATTATTGTTTTCTGGGGACTTTGGTTAAGTATTCTTTTATTTATTTTGAAGCTGCCAGTTTGTATATCCTTAGTTTTAGATATAAGAAACTGACTGAAAGGAAATTTTTCAGACTCAAGAACAAGAGGTAAGCCAAAAACGTAAAGAACTCAACGAATTAAGACAGGAGGAGGTCCAGCTGGAAAGCAAAATAAGTGCCGGTAAAAGCCAATTAGATGCCTTAAATAGCTCACTACAAACTACTATTCTTCAAATTAGTCAGGTATGTTTATCAATTTTTTAATTTAAAATCATCACATTTTTAAAGTTTCCTTTTTTTATTATGCTGTTCCTTTTTAAGCATAAAAATATGGTAATTTTAGAAAAAGATTTATTTATATTCATCTAATTATTTTTACTTTTATTTACTATATAAGCTGATAATTCAAGGATTTTTTTCCCCTGCTTAATTAACGTATGAATCAATAAATTTATAGAATGAAATGCCATCGGATTGTAAAAAAAAGTGAATGATTTTCCACATTTGTGATTTTAAATGTCATCATTAGAAATTCCCAATAAATGTTGTTTATTGTTTAAATTTAAAAATGAACTTGTTCAATTAAATTTTAATCTATGTAGTTTTTTCTTACTACAGAACTCAAATTATGATAATCCCAAGCATTAAAAAATGATTTGACATGAAGCTAATTACTGTATATTAGTGATGTGCGATTTCGATTTTTTTAATAGATTTAATCGATATTATGGCCAACTCGATTTAATCGATTCTATAAATTTTTTAATCGATGTCTCTAAAGGTAATGTCATTTTCATTTTCCTTAAAAAGTTTAAGGTAAAGTAGAGGCGAATGTGCCGATACCAAAACTTTCTTCTATCTCAAACATATTAAAACTTCAAAATTTGCTATCACAGTGTCAAATTTAAATGATAACCTATGGCCATCATGAGGATTGAAAGTGTATAGGTTCGTTGAAATATGTGCATTTTAAAAGAACGCATTTTCCAAACAAATAATTGAATTTCGGCCCACACCCTCTTAGATGTCTGCAACAGAAATTCCAAGGAGCCTAAAAGCGAAACCTGTTGGGCAGTATACATTCAACCCTAATAAGGATCTATTTATGTGATAGTGTAACAGTATATGATGTTTGAATTAATTCCATGCATTAGTTTTTAGATATAGAGCCATTTCAGCTCAGGCAGGACATGTCAATTCACCATCATAGATTTTTTTCAAAAAATTACAGTAGTTACAACTAAGTAATACACAAAATTTCCCAATAGGATTTTTCCCCCAAAAAATGTTTTCTGTGGTTACAGCACTTTAAAGTTTACGATAAAATTAACAATTTTCGGAAAAACAGAAAAACACCTCATTTTGAAATGAACACAGTATCAAAAATATTTAACGTATCCAGTCAATTTATTTTTTACAAATAGTTATTAAGCTGAATTTTACTTTAGCATAGTTTTAAAAAATATAGTGACATTTTAAATTAATTTAAAAAAATTGTTTCTAAGTACAAAAAATGAAATTATTACTGATTTTAAGATTTTTTTTTCAGAATGAAAAAAAATATTTTAAAGCTAAACATTGATGGTAATCCAAAGACCTTTAAAGGGGAGTTTCACAGTAAATTTTATTTTAAGCCTAAGAGGCATGCAACTTTTGCAATTCAATTTTAAATTATGCAAAATTTCATAAAATCGCTACATTTGAGATGCAATTTCTCAAAAACACCATTTTTTAAAAATTTGATAATAGGCTCAATTGATACCTAATTAGTTTCTAATAAATACCTTATAAGCAAATCGTGTGTTTTTGCTTAGAAAATTTTATATGATTTTTTGAAAATAACACGATATGTACATTTTTCAAAAGACCACAAAGTCAAGCTTTTTCTTATTTCACTGAATTTATAATATGATTAATTTTTTAATAAAAAGAATAATATGTAATAATTTTTAATAAAAGGTGTATCAAAATATCTAGTAGTTAAATCCAGAAAAATTAAAAAAGAAAAAGTAGTTTATGTGTAATCTGATCCTTATATTGGATATCCTTTATCAATGGAAGCACTAAATGTTGCATTGTCCTGCTATTTAAAGGATAACAAAGATTGAACTAAAGATAGTCCAAACAAAAGTGATGTTATTTGTATTAAAAATGATGGTGCGAAAATTAAAAGAGTAAAACGTGTTATGACACAGTCTGTTAAAGAATCATAACTTAATCAAAAAGAAAATCCTTCTATGACAAAGGTGGCCAACTGTGGCACGCCGGATAATACTAAAATTTTACAGAAAAAGTCGACTTCTTGAATTCAGAGATTCGATGATTAGATCAGAAAATGATTACTATAAAATTTTAGTGGTGTCGAGCATGTCACAGTTGGCCACCCCTGCTCTATGAAAATAAGACTATCAAAATTTTATTCATTACGTCCAAAATTTATCTAAATTCAGTCAATACAAGTAGTACGCTGTTCTGTTTACTGCAGTAATTAGAAATTAATATGTGTAGCTCTTAAAAATCTAACAGGCATTCAAATTAGAGAAGAAGATCTGATGATGAAATGCTTATATAGAAAAATAAACAATGAAAATTGTTGGCTCGAAGAGTGTGGTGAGTGCCGAAACTCTTACAGTCGAAGTTTTTGATTTGAATGAAGAGGAAGAGGTTGTATATGTTATATGGGAATGTGGTAACTTAATAAAAAAGTTGGTATGGATTAAAAAAATTCTAGAAGATGTAAGGCACTGGGTGAGAAAAGCAATTCCTCATTATCACTCAAGGAAAAATCAGAGACAAAGAATTGCTGAGGTAAAGTTATCTAAAAAAAAAAAAAAAAAAAAAAAATCTGTGCTCGTGATACATTATGACTTTGCTAAAAACTGGTCGGTAATACTGACATATGAAGTACAAAGTTTTCACTGACAAAATACTCAAATATCATTATTTACCTGTATAGCTTATTTTAGAGAAGAAATAAAGAGTTTTATTGTAGTTTCTGCTGATATAACTCATGATACAGCTCATGTTGTTTGTGCTATAAAAAATATAAAAAAAGAATTATCTCAGTTGTACCAATTACAAACACTGGAATCGATTGTGTATATATCAGATGGAGATAGAGCACATTTTAAAAATAAGTATTATTTTTATGGATTGCACAAAAATAATGAAGTTGTACTAAAGAAGTGGATTTTTTCAGCTACTGACCATGAAAAAAAGGCATGTGATGCTGTAGGGGGATTATGTAAGCATTATGTAACAAAATTTAATCTCCAAAATGAGCCAATAAGAGCCATCCGAGATTCTGTCTCATTTGTTGCTGAACTATCCTCTCTGTTAAAAAAGTATCCTTCTACTCAATCTAGACAGAAACATTATTCAAGCCTATAGAGCTAATAATGAGAAAGAATAAGCTAAATGTAAAATGTATTGTTGGTATACGATCTAAACATTATTGGATGATTAAAAATAATGAAGGTTATATGGGACGAACAATTAAAAATGCATTGACAAAAGTTGAAACCTCCAGTCAGATGACAAAACATTCAATGCACGATTTATAAATTGGTGATTGCATTGGGTGCATTTATGAAAATAACTGGTGGATAGCACAAATCAATAGCATACGACAAGAACTGAGGGACATTACAGCATCATTCATATACCCCATGGTCCAGAAAAAGCATTCCTGTGGCCAGAAGAATCTGGAAAGAGAAAATATGAATGCGTCGAGTAACACTTAAAACATGGCGATTAACTTTATTGTCTTCACTCGCCAAATTTAATGGGCACCACTCGCCAAACGTGATGGTTGAAAGATGTATCGATGCTCTTTCCTCCCTGGCATCGATTCCAGATTTCTTTCCTGATTCTTTTGGCCACTGGAATACTTTTGCTGGACCATGGGAGTACATGAATGATACTGTAATGTCATTTAGTTCTTATGATATGCTACTGATTTATCCTGTCCACCAATTACTTTCATAATCAATTATAAATTCAGTGAAATAAGAAAAATCTTGACTTTCTGATCTTTTGAAAAATATACACAACATGTTATTTTCAAAAAATCATATAAAATTTTCTAAGCAAAAACACACGATTTGCTTATAAGGTATTTATTAGAAACTAATAAGGTATTAATTGAGCCTATTATCAGATTTTTAAAAAATGGTGTTTTTGAGAAATTGCATCTCAAAAGTAGCGATTTTACGAAATTTTGCATAATTTGAAATTGAATTGCAAAAGTTGCATGCATCTTAGGCTTAAAATAAAATTTACTGTGAAACTCCCTTTTAAAGGTCTTTGGATTACCATCAATGTTTAGCTTTAAAATATTTTTTTTCATTCTGAAAAAAAAATCTTAAAATCAGTAATAATTCCATTTTTTGTACTTAGAAACAATTTTTTAAAATTAATTTAAAATGTCACTATATTTTTTAAAACTATGCTAAAGTAAAATTCAGCTTAATAACTATTTGTAAAAAATAAATTGACTGGATACGTTAAATATTTTTTATATTGTGTTCATTTCAAAATGAGGCGTTTTTCTGTTTTTCTGAAAATTGTCAATTTTATCGTAAACTTTAAAGTGCTGTAACCACAGAAAAAAATTTTTTGGGGAAAAATCCTATTGGGAAATTTTATGTATTGCTTAGTTGTAACTACTGTAATTTTTTGAAAAAAATCTATGATGGTGAATTGACGCATATCAGTACTGCCTGCCTGAATTGAGATGGAATAGCTAGCTATCACGAATATCGTGTAAAATGTCATATAGCAGTGCAGCCTGCTATATGATTTACACAGAATATTAGGTTTGATGAATTTCCGTTCATTAGTTCTTGAGATATTTTCGCTAACATCGTGTAAACCCTGAAAAACAGTTTTGAATTCAGGGGGTAGTACCGGAGCACATCCCCCGGAACATTGAATAGGAAGATTTGGGATTTTTTGTTTAATGGACAAAAGTCTCTCCCCCCCACAGAACTCTGGAATGTCTCTCTCCAGAACCGCAGAAATCCTTCCCGGAGAAAAATGTCTGAATTAAATTTGCTGAAAACAGCAGCATAGCAGTGCAACCTGTTATATGATTTGCATGAAAACATTATGAATATATGACAGTGTCAAACTGAATATTAAATTTAATGAAATTTCGTTCATTAGTTCTTGAGATATGATCCCTAAAATTGTGTAAATCCTGAAAAAGTGTTAAATTTAGGGGGTGGCCCTGGGGAGGTGACATCCTCACCCTGATCATTTAAATGTCCCCCCAAAAGGTTTGAGATTTTATGCTTAATGTACTAAAGTCCAGCCCCCCTGCTCTCCTCTGAAGTCTAGAATGCCCCTCGCTGGAGCCGCAGAAATCCCTCCCGGAGAAAAATGCTGGATTCAATTCAGCATAGCAATGCCCCCCTGTTGGGTGATTTACACCAAAACCTAATAAGCAACAACTTATGCCAACGTCTAACTGAATGTGAAGTTTGATGAAAATCCGTGTATTAGTTCTTGAGATAGAGCTGTTGCGAAAATCAGGGAAAATGTAGCATAGTAGCGCCACCTACCAGTAAATTTACATCAAAACCTAATTATCAACAACTTACGTCAACGTCTAACCGAACCTGAAGTTTGGTAAAAATTCGTGCATTAGTTTTTGAGATAGCGATCTTGCAGAAATCATGAAAAATGCAACATAGCAGCACCACCTGCTGGGCGATTTTCACCAAAAAGTAATCAGCTCCAATTTATATGAAGGTCTAACTAAATCTAAAGTTTCAACAGATTCCATGCGTTAGTTCTTTAAATAGACTGCCCACAATTTTTTTTGTAAGAGACAAGCAAATAGACAGACTAACAGACAGACAATTTATAAAAATAGTCAAATTGTATTCCAGACAAGACCTTCTAAAACTATAAATCCTTCGAAAACCGGTAGTCGAAATTTTTCACGAATCCAACACTTTTCTTTTTCTAAATACAAAAGAAAGGAAGAAAAAATGAACGAATCGATTCCGCCCCGTAATGTAGGATCAGAAATAGCGCATCGATTCAGTACACAGATTTGATGTCGATCTTCAGATGCGCGAATCGTTTTCAAGACGATTCTTTAGATGCAGGCAGAATTGTTAAACATTACAAACGTAATGTCCAAACTATGAGCAGAGATTAACTAACAATGAAAGAATCAAGTGCTGAACTTTTGACGTAGCCTAACATAAGAAAAAGTTAATTAAAAATAAAAACTATATAACCATTAATCTATTAAACCTGTAAAAAGAAAAACGTATGTGGTGGTAAAAGAAAAATAACAAGTTAAAATAAACAATTGTATTTTATTTAAAAGCAGAAATAAAATATATAGTCAACAAATTAATAAAGTTCAAAATATCAGCAAAGTCTTAATTAAATATTTCTATATTCCGTCAATTAAAACATCTCTTATTCAAATTAAACCAGTTTAGTTAATCATTATCGAAACTTAAATCATTTAATTAAGCCTACAATATTCCGTAACTTAAATAGAAAAACATTTCTTTTAAAAATATAATGGATTAAACATATCTACCACGGAGCTCATTATGCAGAAACTATTTATATAAGTAGACATGGCAAACGAAAAAATACTATGGATTATATATGTCACCAACATCTCCAACACACTTGAACAACAGGAAAAACTCTTGAATAAATGACAACCGTAACGGAAAACAGCGAACTTTCAATATGATATCTCCCAGTAAACACATCTGTTAAAAACAACATGAACCTCCATATCAAGACGACGCCATATTCCTGAATGAGTCACTAGCAGAACTCCGTAGACAGCGAGAACATGTCCCGGCCTTAAACTAAATTGCTGAAGCACAGACTTCACTTACAACAGGAAAGCACATCTTCAAATACATTGACACGATGTATTTCACTTTAAAATAATATCACAGACTGTTCACATTACAAACGTTGGAGATAAAAATGCACATATTTCAAGGCTGTTTCACCAGTAAAAATATCTCACTGGGAAAAAAAAAACTATTTCATCAAAGCATTAAAACATCTTTAAAAAAAACTTTATGCCGAAATATTATGCAATCTCGAACACCTCCTGAATGGGAAATGTCAACTGCCAAGAAGGTCAACGAACTCTCAGCATATATACGATATGTTGATGCAGAAAAGTGTTCTACGCATCCTCACAAGCTTCCCCTACTACCGGCGTTCAAACCGTACTTCCGATCATGCGTAGCAGTGACGTCAATCTTGATCAGACGGAACTGCCAAAGCCATCTGGTGGTCATCACTGTACTAAAACAGTAGCCGGCAAAATATAGAGAAACTAGTTTGAAGAAAAGTCAAACAGAAGATGCCGTGAATTGAAAAGTAACGATCTATTGTAAATAAGAATATACGAAACTAAAAGACTGAGTTATAAAATATAAATAAATAGAAAAGATTACTTTACTTAAGAAATAAAGATAAATGTTTAAAAAGGAAAAGTAAATAAATAGAGTTCCTTCAGACTTAGCCTACCAATATGCATGTACAGTAATGAGATCCAGGGAAGCTTTTTCTAACAAGAATCTTTTTGCGGACAATTCTTTAGATGCATGTAGAATCGTTATCCTTTAATTTACTTCAAATCGAATAGCAGTCGATCCACGATTCGGGATTTGGTTGAATCGTTATATTTATTCTTCCAATTTTACTGTTTTAATGGCAGAATTGATGTAAAATTTCATATAAGGAAGGATTTTTATTTTCTCTTTCTTGATTACATCAGTGTTGAATGCAGGTAATTTTCTACGGGAGGGGGAGAGATTTCTGCGACATATTTTAAAGATCCGTAAGGGGAGGGGGAATTGCACATTTGTCATTAAAAAGCATAAAATCTTAAAACTCTCGGGGGGGGGGTCAATGTTCTGGGGGCGAATGTGCCCACCGGACCATCCCCTGAATTCAACACTATGTTAAATCGTTATACTTTTGTTTAGAAGCTCAGTTATTTGGGTTACTAGTTTATTATGTTGTATTTTTCAAGTCCGTCCCTTCTAACCCCCCCCCCCCCCCCTTCCTCGCCAATCTTAATTTACAGGGCTGATCAAAATATGCGTGCAAATTTTTAGATGCCAAATTCTCGTTCTATTTTATTATAAATCCACATTTTGAAACCTTAAAGATACATTTGAGGTCGCCCCCCCCCCCCCCCCCCCCCCGACCGTATGGGACTTACCTGCCCCCTGGGGGGCATAGTTATTGTTTCTTCCGAACCATCTCGTGTAACATATCGTTAGAAATCTTTTAATGTCCTCTTTTATTTTCTGTCCCTCTTTCTTCCTCCCCCTAGTTACACGCTCTTGGCACTTTTTAGCTCACAGGCTATCAAAGCCTGAGAGCTAATGTGCCCGCCGTTTTTGTATGTATGTATGCATTTACGTACGTACGTATGTATGTACGTAACACAAACCTCTTGATAAAAATATCCGATGTGCTTTAAAAAAAATTCTAGGTTCATTCTGATAAGGCGCTTCCCTGATTAGTTTTGGGGGTTCATTGGTTAAGTATAAAGGGGGAAGGTGGGCTAATCCCTCCCCCCTTAACTTGTATAAATGGGTTTTTCATGCAGAATTATCTAATTTTGGTATACCGGTTAATTTTAATAATGAGCTTCATTGATTAGATATGAAGTTTCATTGTTATAGTTTAAAGGGGGGGAACGGGAGGCTAATACCTGCTAATTTAGATAGATGGGTCTTTCAATCGATTTGCTTCAAATTTGGTATGCCGGTTTATTCTGATAAGGTGCTGACGTGATTAGATTTGGAAGTTCATTGGTTAAATATAAAGGGGGGGGGGACGAGGGCTAATACGCCTCTTAAATTTAGATAAATGGGTTTTACTATCCGATTTCCTTCAAATTATACCGGTTTATTTCGATAACGGGCTTCCCTGATGACATTTGGAGGGTCATTGGCTAAGTATAAAGAAGGGAAACGGGGGGCAATCCCCACCCCTTAATTTATTTTTCAAGGGGCATTATTCTTTGAAATAAGAGTATAATATACAGTTAGTGTGAATAGCCTGCGAGCTCAATGCCATCAGTTTAACTGGGCACTTTTCTTTTTAGCTCACAGGCTATCAAATCCTGAGAGCTAATGTGCCCACAGTTCTGTATGTACGTAGCGCGATAACTCTTGATAGAAACATCCGATTTGTTTCAATTTTTTTTTCGAGGTTCACTCTGATAAGGCGCTTCCCTGATTAGTTTTGAAGATACATTGGTTAAGGATAAAGGGGGAAAAGGGAGGCTAGTCCCCTCCTTAATTTAGATAAATGGCTTTTTCATGCAGAATTATTCGATTTGCTCCAAATTTGGTATACTGGTTTATTATGCTAAAGAGCTGTCTTGATTAGATTTGGAAGTTCCTTAGTTAAATATAAAGGTTGTAAAGGGAGGCTAGATCTCCGCCCTTAATTTAGATAAATGGGTATTTCATGCAGAATTATTCGATTTGCTCCAAATTTGGTATAGCGGTTTATTATGTTAAGGAGCTGACGTGATTAGATTTGGAGGTTCATTAGTTAAGTATAAAGGGGGGCTAGACACCCCCCGCCCACCCTTAATTTAGATAAATGGTTTTTTCATTCAGAGTTATTCGATTTGCACCAAATTTGGTATGCCGGTTTATTATGTTAAGAAGCTGCCCTGATTAGATTTGGAGGTTTATTGGTTAAGTATAAATGAGGGAGATGCAGGATAACCCACCCCCCTTTTTAGATAAATGGGTTTTTCATGCAGAAGTATTCGATTTTCTTCAAATTTGATATACCGGTTTATTCCGATATGGCGCTTCCTTCATTAGATTTGGAGGTTCATTAGTTAAGTATAAAAGGGGGAAAGGGCGGCAATTCCCCTCCCCTTAACTTAGATAAATGGGTTTTCATGCAGAATTATCCAATTTACTTTAATTTTTTATTCTATGTTCATTCTGATAAGGAGCTTTACTGATTAGATTTGAAGGTTCATTGGTTAGGCATAAAGAAGGAAATGTGGGAGCTAATACCCCCCTTAATTTAGCGAAATGGTTTTTTCATGCTGAATTACCTGATTTGCTTCAAATTTGGTATACCAGTTTATTGTGTTAACTCGGCAGGACGTGCGTCGTGAAACATAACACGAGAACAGGCACGGGGTGTCAGCACACCCCAAGCATATTAAATGGCATAAATACGAAAAAAAACTTTAGAATTCTGTCTGTTAGTGAAATTCATGATAATTGCACTCTTTCTCGAGAAAAATGATAACTGAAATGTTAAATTATAGTTAATTTTAAAAATTAATAATCAACATATTATAAGCACCCACTGACAGCAGACGAATATTTTCGGGCGTGGGGTGCCAAAACACCCTGCGCCCGTCCTGCCAGGTTAAGGAGCTTTCCTGATTACATTTGGAGGTTCATTGGTTAAGTATAAAGGGGGGGGGGGGGATTGGGAACTAATCGCCTTCATTTATTTTTTGAGGAAGATTATTCCTTGAAATAAGAGAGTAATATGCAATTAGTGTGAATAGCCTGTGAGCTCATGACATCAATTTAACTGGGCACTTTTCTTTTTATTTTTCTCTCTCTAGAGTGGCGCAAACAGGATCTTCCCCATCACCCTCACCTGGGAAGGATTTTGAATCTTTACTACTCATAAACTTAGAAAAAAAATCATTGCTTTATATGATTATAAATTAGATTTTAGTAAATTTGTGGCATCTAAAAACCAACGCAATAAAAAACATAAGCAACCATTGTAAATTTAAGATTCAGATGACCAAAGTCTTGTTTTAAGTTGATTTTATATCACCCTTCAGGCTCGGGCTTATTCTTTTTTAAACTGTAAAGCTTTATTTACTCTCGTGTCTGGTATGAAAAAAGTTAAAGAATATTTCTTTAAATATAGGAAGTGATCACATACTTATTAGTAGCAAATTTATCAAAATATATCAAATTTATATCAAATAAAATTTATCTAAATACATTGTGTTGTTAATGCTTTTTAAGCTATGTTAATATCTAATATCTGTTTATATTTCTGAAATAAATTTAGTATTTATCTTTTTCTCTCTGCAAAACAGCCTTTTATTTAAGTAAAAACAATTTAATTATGACTTTCATAATCATTAATCTTTCAGATTCTCATGGTTTCAATAAATAACTTAGGCATCTGCCTGTTATCATTCTATCCTATTTCTTTTTCTTTGTTTTTCATTAAAAAAATGACCACAAACAGCTGAAAATTTGGTAAACATTAAAAAGAAAGATATTAAATTGATATAAGGAGATATATATTTTAAAAAGGGAAAGAAATTTTAGTTAAATATATTATTAAGATAATTTTGCTTATTCACTGGGAGATAATTAGTACGTGGTATGTGATGATTGGTTAATTACATCATCACAGCTATTTTAAAAGAAGATTTGCAATAATTGCATTTCCCCCACGCTTATAGGAGAAGGCCCTAAAAAGACTGAAAAACCATTTAACTTTTTAAATAAATTTAGAGCCTTCAAAATTTCGCTCATCTGCACATTTTTAAGAAGAATGACGTTTATAGAAAGTAAGTCCCCATCTGTTCGGTTGAAGGAAATGAGAGTAGAAAGTACATCTTTTCCGGATGACAAAAAATCATTTTTTCCCTTTTTTTTATTTGACCGAGATCTTTCTTAAAAAATAAATTTAAATATAATGTAAATTATTATTAAAATTACATTTTAAAAATAATAATTTTAAAAGTTAAAAAACCTTATTATTCGACTCAAAGGTAGATTGAGCCCCTGACATTGTCTAGACCCCCATAAATGGGGGTGAGGGGTAGTCGTTACGGGCCTGCTGATTCACTACGTTTTGGAATTACTATTTTTGGGCTTATCTGTGAACATCGAAATGTCGATTCAAGTATCGATTCTAGGATTTGGGAATTGATTCTGTTTTATACGATGTCGATTTTAATCGATTCTCAGATTTTCCAGAATCGCCCATCACTACTGTATATTCTATTGTAAAGCTTTCCTATAATTTGATATAATTATTTTATCTTTTTTTCAGCAAGTAACATCCATTTTTTCTAAATGGCAATTCATAAAAATGAAAATGTTAAGTCTATCATTTAAAGAATGTGTAATCTTGAGAGATTTCTCTAAATTTTAAAGCTTTTTTTTTTTTTTTTTAAATCTAAAATAACAAAGATGGACGTTTTTGTGTTTTATGTACCTGTCGAGAGTTTCCTGAAGAGACCACTGTGTACATAGCTACACGATTTGGCTGTAAGATACAAAAATTTCTGTGATAATGCACTTCAAAGGCACTTTTTTATTTTTTGAAATTAAATTTTCTTTAATTAAATAATTCAAAAGTCCCATTTCTATTGATTTGGTATTTACAATCTATGCCAATAGATGGTCCAAGGTACAATTCGCAAAATTATTGAGTTGGGCATTTTTTTCTATCTTAATTCTTTTTTTTTTTTTTTTTTTTTTTTTTTTTCTTTTAAGGAAATAAAATAAAAGTTGCGAAATCAAATAAAGCTGTAAAATTTATAAATTTTATTCCTCTAAAGCTTAGCTGTATGCTATTGAGATCTAGAGAAACTATCTCAAAGTTATCGCTCAAAGAGAGTAAACAATGGGTTGAGTTGAGTTATTCATTGATTTACAGACTGGAAATAAACAGCTACTGAGAGTAGAGACATTTATAAGTGAATGTCAACATATGTATAACAAGCAATATGGCAAAAATGGACTAACACAGAACTGTGAGCAGAATTTTTATTTTTTTCCTCTTCATTGTGTGTATATTTAACCAAAGGATTGTTACTATTCGTGAAAAGATCCAAGAAAATTTCTGTCTCATTCAACTGTCATTGTACAACAAACTAAATTCATATAGTTTTATGTCATTGTGCAATGCAACACAACTAACTCGGAGTCCATACAGTGATTTTTTTACATGATTTTTTGTGTTACTTCATGTTTCATGGCAGTTTTTTTGGCATTCTAAAAGAAACCCCAGGGCAGTTTTTTAGTATTTTGTACCTAAAAAGGGAAAAACAGAATGCTTATAGGATCACTTTGATGTTTGTCTGTCAAGGCAGATTTTCTCAGAAATGCTTAAGGACATCAAATTGAAATTAATATCAAATAATAAGTTCCATGGTCTCATTGTTGTGTAAAAATTTTAAGCTTCTAACTTAATGCAATAAAAAGTTACAGCCTTAAAACAACACACATGGAAATCTGATTATGGTAAAACTCATGAAAACCTGTAGGACACTTCTTGTTGAAATTTGGTACAAAGGAAAGTCTTTTATAGTACATGCAAAGGAAAAACTCCAAAAATCTTTTATTTATGATTTTATGCTGATTTATTACAAGGCAAACTCATGTATTTCTATAATTGGGACTAATGCCAAGTGCCTCCATAAATGGGTTTACTTTTACGAGTTTTATTGAACATGATTTTTCACAAATTTTCTTTTATTTTTGTAACCATTCTTCCAACTCTCATACACTTAAAACTACATAGTCATATTACCGGCATCAAATTCTCACCAAGATTGTCGATACTTAGCTAAATTTTGTGGCAAAAATATGTTGCTATAAATAATTTCTCATTCAAATTCAATATTGATGATAACTGGGAATCTTCTATAATCAGGTTCCATGCATTTCAGGAGTGTAGTTAAATTATAGCTTTCCAAAACAACAAATACAAGAAGTACAGGTATAAGTAGGCAGTAGGAGATATAAGTAGGCAGTTCTTATTTTTTTGTATACTTGTTAAGAAACAAGGTACTTATTAAGCTTTTTACGGTAATATGGCAAAACGATGCAGAACTCTGAGTGCAAGTCCTACTCACCCTTATCCTTTTTTTGGGGGGGGGGGGGGTTATTGTTTACTTGTTTGTTTGTAATTTGCCTTTTTTATTTATATATATATATATTTTTATCATTATCTAAAAATTTGGTTGTAATCTTTTAGACCATTATAGACATATAAAATTATTTCATTCTAAATTTTGCAGTACCCCAACATTTGACATTCCTGTTTTGCTATGATGTGCACGTATAATTCACTGTTAGAGAAACCAGCAGCATAATATGTTGGAAATGATACTTGCATTTACAAGTAAAGAAAAAGAAATAATGGTAGCCACTGTTTTGATGATAAGCACTGCTTTTTTTTTTACTTTGTTGTTGCCAGATCTTGAAAAAGAAAGAAAAAATATATAATTTCTTTAATTCAATAGATTAATTAGTTCATGCTTTTTATCAAACTTAAATCAAAGCAGTCATTTTTTTTTTCTCTTTTGCCAAGTAGATTGCAGTTATTAAATTAGGCATCAGTTTTAAGATAAACGTTAAATGCTTATAAAAGTGTTTAAAAAACAAACTATTTTACTTTTATGCTTATTTTTCCTAAGTAGAATTTCCTGGAAAAACAAAAATCTGATTTTATCAAATTGTCATAACTGTGAAGAAAAGCAAAATTGGAACTTTTTGGAGTTAAATGACATTTTGTTTATGTTGTCATCTTCAACAGACTGTGAGAGGTTTATTATTCTTATTATTACTATCAGCATCACTGATATATAATAGATTTGACAAAATTTGATTCAATCATTTAAGCAGATTTAGAAATTACTTTTAATCTCATAATTTAATTTCAGATTAAATTAAAAATTGATCAGTTACAAGAGCAACATAGGTTGATGACTGATGCAATAAAAGAAATGGACAATGCAATATCTTTTGGTGAATTCCGAACTGTGTCTGACTTCACACTCACTGGTTTTCAACCTCTGCCCGAGGGTGATGTTACTTATTTATCTCCAACGGTAAGTTAGATAATTTAGATTCTATATTTTAGAAAAAAAATTGTATAATGTAAAATGTTATTCATAAGGAGAGGGGAAATAAATGTAAAGTTTTTTTTAAACTATTATTCTCTGTAAATCAATCAAAGTCAACGTTTGTGATTAATAGACAAAAATATAACTTACAATTATAATTTATTTCTGCTCTCACACTGCATAAAAAACTAAAAGAACACTAGATTTTTTTTAATATATGTATATATATTCTCTTATATTTTATGCTGATAAATAAAAACAATTTTATCCATTTTAAGAAATTTGATAGTTTGGCTTGTCATTGGATATAGTGGCAGAACAAGTCTAATCAAATGGTAAACATAAAAATTATATTTAGTTTCTTGAAGCATATTTTCTTCCTTGAAATTCAGAATTAATTGAAGAAGACTGTATTTTTCAGCAAAATCCATTTACAAAACGTCCAACACAGGATGTTAAAATGTGCTTCAAAAGAATAATCCCAGTTTCCATCAGGGTTAGCCAATAGCCTTGATCAGTATGTAGTTGAAAATATCTGCATATCATTAGGTCAGACACTTTTATAATGGCAGAAAGCAGTTTGAATCTGTGGTAACTCTTCTAAAAGCATAATAATGTTCAGAATAATTTCTACTAATCAGAATTTTTTTTAGACATTTTTTATTTTTTATTTTCATTGCCAAATAGAATTTTTAAGTAACAAAAGCTAATAGTAAAGAATCTTCATACTGAAATACTGATTTTCATTGTAAAAGCACATTTCTCTTTTTTAACAGATTTACATACTGAAAAAAATATAATTAGTAATTGATCTTTTAGTTTATAATTTTCTTGTTGTATTTTCCTTAAGTGTTTAATATTACTCTTGAACTGATTTCTGAGGGTTTTTTTTCATAAAAATACAAATGTCTTTCTGTTTTTGTTATGGGTGTACTTTAAAATTAAAATAAATGTATAAAAATTGTTAAAATTTACGAATGTTTCTTAGCTTAGATTTTAATTTAATTTCTTTTATTTGTATCTATTTGTAGATTTGTGTTTACAATGTTGCAATGAAGCACCCTTTAATTTCTATAATTAAAACCGCTTAAATAAAATATCTCCTAGTGTCAACACACATCAGATAGATATGTTAGTATTCAAAATTAAAGATCACAATTTTATAGTATCTGAAAATATTTTTTTGCAATGAAATTATGTGTATTTAAATGAGGATTGGACACTCAGAAACAATTTAACAAGATTACTGAAATTTTCAGCTAGAGGTAAATTATATCCCAACAAAAATATTCCTGTAAAAAAGGGAAAAATTCCTTAATGTATTGGCCATAAAAAAGCTCCTGTTTCTGAATTTCACCCAAATTAAATGTTAAAACCGCTTAAATAAAACATTTCCTAGTGTCAACACACATCAGTTAGATATGTTAGTATTCAAAATTAAAGATCACAATTTTTATAGTATCTGAAAATATTTTTTTGCAATGAAATTATGTGTATATAAATGAGGATTGGACACTCAGAAACAATTTAACAAGATTACTGAAATTTTCAGCTAGAGGTAAATTATATCCCAACAAAAATATTCCTGTAAAAAAGGGAAAAATTCCTTAATGTATTGGCCATAAAAAGCTCCTATTTCTGAATTTCGCACAAATTAGATGTCAAACGTCACAAATCTTTCATTGAAAATGACTTCTTGCGACTTGGCCTTTAATACACTGTAGAGAATTTTTTTATTATTATACATTCTATTTTTTTTTTTTTTTTTTTTTTTCTAATACAGTGGAGAAATTTCAGCAAACAAACATAAAAGAACTTTTTAATAACATAATGCTGCAAAACAATTAGAATTTATAATACATCCCAAGAGTCAGAAAAATTACTTTTTTATTGTAGTGAACTGGAACTACAACTACTTTATCTCAAATATAGTTAACTACAATTGCAACTACTTTATCAAAAATGTAGTTAACTGTAACTACTTGTTTGAAAAAGTCGTGACTCCAAACTACTTTTAAAAAGTAATCACACTGTCACATGAATTTTAAGTAATTTCTAATGTGGCAGTTAGAATTCTATATAAGATTAAATTAAATCTTACTTAAAATGAGTGAAAACCCATTAGAAGCTTGACGATAAATGAAGGCACTTTATTTTGCTGTAATCCATCTTTATTTAATCCAATCAGGAGAGGTAGGAAGGAAGGAAGAATTATTAGTCACTGTATGCCACATAAAAATTCCACTGGGAGAATCCACTTTTTAATTTCCAAAGCATTGAAATATCGGCTGGCAAAACATTCTTGAGATAGTCTTAATAAGGAAAATCCAATTGTTTTTACGGATGAAATTTTAGAGACTTATGAAATTAAATCCAAGGCATTCAGAATACAGAGGGAATAATATGACTTTGAAAACTATCGTTCTCAGCATTTTGAAACAGGCACTAAAAGTCTGGATTTCTTGTGTGATCACATTGTAAAAAAAAAATCTTTAAAATTCTATTAAAATCTGAACAACTCTGTTAGAAAACTCAAGTGCATGAGTATATATACCTAGTAAAAGGTGTTTACAAGAGTGACTACAAATTAATTTTGAACCCATTAGTCTAACTAAAATGACGATGTAAATGGAAAAGCATATAAAAACAGACGAAATCAAACCTAGTTTCTAATTCGTTCAAGGAGACACACCCCCATCTTTCCATTATTGCTGAAGCATTCTAAAAATAGATTCGAAGTGACACCACAGGCAAATTGCACATAACATATGATCGAAAAAAACGAGTAAACATGGGAAGAAAAAAAAAGCTCTCTGATTGCCTTACTGTAAAATGAGAGAATTGCCTTGATTCAGCAAAGGAAATAAAATCCGGAGGAAGCATAAACAACAGCACTGGCATGCAACATCGGAATACGGCACATAACTAAAAGAAATGTGATTGTAATATCACAAAACCCTCATTCACCAAACAAAATTTTGGATGACCAGAAGGTGACTAAGGTAAAAAATAAATAAATAAATAGACCTTTTATAACAAAGGGAAGACAAAATTTTAAATGCAAAAAGAAAAATTTAGAACTAAAATTTAAAGCGATGAAAAAATGTGTATGTATGCACATATGGTGTATGCACATTGATCCAAAAGAAAAAGAATATACATCAAGATAGTACATTCATAATTTCATATACATAGTATACAAAATCAAAGTATACAGTAATAAGTCCATTGCAATGTAAGCAAAGACAGGCACCTTCCTATAAAATGATTTCAACAGTATTAAAATATTACCCTATGTAATATTTTTAAAATAATCAAAAGCTAAACATAATTTTTTGTCAAAAGAGATCATTAAAAAAATTTTGAATTCAATAAGATTATTTGTTACACATATGAATAAAAATTTTATAAATTTGCAAGCAAAAAGCAACATACAGTCAGAAGTACCCTACCTATACTCGGACTGGAGATTGGAAATAGTTACTTTTGGTTAATAGGTTGCATCGCTCCACACTTGCACAAGTAACTGGTTCCAACAACCTGTTATTTTTGTA
The DNA here is from genome assembly GCA_963932465.1 of Maratus speciosus. Classification (NCBI taxonomy): domain Eukaryota; kingdom Metazoa; phylum Arthropoda; class Arachnida; order Araneae; family Salticidae; genus Maratus; species Maratus speciosus. The sequence continues at coordinate 274,913,103 of OZ010790.1, read as the reverse complement.
ATGTATAGCTAATCGCTGTGTATGCTGTCAACGGAATTAGATGTTTTAATTAGGCCTTTGAACAAAATATTTGAAATAATTTTGGGATGTAAGTATAGACGCTGTTTTTTTGTTGAGATGTATCAACACCATTAAAATCAGCTTATGCAATTAATTTTGCAAGACAAAAACTTACCTAAGTTACGATACTTTTAATTTCATGCATTTTCAACTTTTCTGGTGCTAAAAACACGCTTTTCCATTTATCGCGACTGAAACGTTGAAAATAAGTATAATTCGCTATTTACATTTGTGTGTTTGTTTATAGGGAGTATACTCTGGAACTACCAAACCGATTAAAAAAATAATTGAGACAAAATGCTGATGATCGTCTCTTCTCCAACATAGGCTGTATTTTATGTTAGTACATCAACTCCCAATGTGGTGCAGGAGCAAAAAACGTTCTAAAATTGCAATTTCTGTGATATTGTTGGGGCTGGAAATTTGAAATTTGGTGTGATGGTTACATTTAAGATCTAAATACTTTCTATGAACAGTTTTTAAAAAGTTTGAAATTTAAAATGGTGAAATGCACAAAAAACAATCTATAAACGTTCCAAATGGAGATTTCTATTGAATTGTTAAGGAAAGAAACTTGAAATGTACTGCTATTTTTAGGACGCAAATGCAAACACAGAATAGTTTCTTTAAAATTTTGAAATTTAAAATGGTGCAGGGGGGAAAAAATTCTAAACTTAGGATTTTTCTGATGCTGAAGGGGCTAGAAACTTGAAATTTTGCATGGCACTTTTAGGACTCAGATGCTCACTAAAAAGGGTTTCTAAAAAAATTAGAAATTTAGATGGGTGAAATGAGCAGAAAAAGTTCTAAATTATAATTTCTATGGAATTGTTAGGGTTTGAAACTCAAAATTTGACGTAGCAGCTACTTTTAAAATACTAATTCTTGCTAAGAATGGTGTATAAAAATATTCGAAATTTGGATGAAATGAGAGAAAGGCATTCTAAAAACATTCTAAATTACAATTTCTATGGAATTGTTAGGGATAGAAACTTGAAGTTTGTCATGTCTGCTACTTTTAAGATGTAGATTCATGCACAGAGTCAGCCGCTTTTGGTTTTTTTAATTTGAAATTTAAAAGGCTGCATGGAAAAAAACCTTCTAAGCTTACGATTTCTGTGATACTGTGAAGATACTAGAAACTTGAAATTTCACATGGAGGTTACTTTTAAGATACAAATGCTTGCTAAGAATGGTTTCTAAAAAAAATTTGAAATTAAAAGGATGAAATGAGCAAAAGAGTTCTAGAAACATCTAAGTTACGATTTCTATGAAATTGTTAGAGACAGAAACTCAGAATTTGATATGGCTGTCAATACTTGCACAGAACAGTTTTTTAAAAAAAATTCGTCAAGATAAAAGCTGGAAAATTGATATGGTTGCTACTTTTAAAGACGCAAATGCATGCACTGAAATTTTTTATTTGAAATTTAAATAAGTGCAGGGAGAAGAAACATTCGAAATATACAATTTTTATGATACTGCTTCGACTAGAAACTTGAAATTTCTGATGGCAGTTACTTTTAAGATACAAATATTTGTTAAGAATATAAGAATAGTTTCTAAAAAAATTCGAAATTTAGGTAAAATGAGCAGAAAGTGTCCAAAAAATGTTCTAAATTACAATTTCTATAGAATTGTTAGGAACAGAAACTTGAAATTTGACATGACTGTTACTTTTCAGATGTGAATATGCACAGTTTAATAAAATCAAAATTTAAGAGTTAAATGTGTGAAAGAATTCTAAAGACATTCTAAATTACGATTTCTATGGAATTGTTAAAGCTAGAATCTGAAGTTTGACATGGCTGCTACTTTTTAAGATGCAAATGCATGCACAGAAGTTTTTTTAAATTTAGCAGATGGAAATGAGTAGAAAACTTTCTAAATTACAATTGCTACGGAATTTTACGTAATATTTGTTAATTAACTGCACATTCATTTAAAATTTAGCTGCCATATTTGCAATTCTGACTACAAATCACTAGAAGCTCCATCCATTTGATATTCCAATATTAATTAATTCATTCATTATTGAAAAATTAGCTTATTTACAAAATTCTAACTCAATTAAATGGCTTTAAAGTTAATTAAAAAACCCTTTAATATATGCAGTTTATAATTAAAATGCTTCTCTGTATAAGAGACAATTTTGGTCAAAAAAGCCATTTTTGCCCACAAAAAGCTGATTAAAACCGATAAAAGCTTATGGTGTCTGTGGCGGTATTAAAATGATTGTGATTGTTAAGTGGTTAAAGTACATATTGTGAAGTTCTTTTAAACAAACTATTGATCGTTAAGGAAATAATAAAAATGGAGAATTCTTACTTTACAGGAACACAGTGAAGAGGCAAATTGATGAAATAAATAAATTCTTTATTTTCAGCTGTTAGTAATAGAAGATTAGAAAATTCTTGCTTCTGGTCACCATTTCGAAATAAAAGAACAGAATCTCTTAAAATGAGAAAAATAACAGCAAACGTGAAATTGTTCCATGGGATTCCTTTTGATGAAAGCAGCACATCTTTAAAAATTAAATTATGGCATGATAAAAAGTATCCACAAAAATACGACCCATTGTACGGACGTTTTCATTCGGCAAACTTAGCGGCATTCGACGGCAGGCAAGGCCCACACCGCGAAAAACTAACATCGAAAAACTACATCTTTTTAGCACAACATCAAACCAAATTCTGATTTAAAAATTAACAAGTTTTTGTATTTAAATGAGGAATATGGGGTTGACAAAGTAATTAAAAGGCAGAATTTAAATTGATTAGCCAAATCAAAATTTACAGGAAATTAGAAAATCGAATTACAAGCTGCAGAATTCAAAATGTTTTCACTGATTAGAAAACGAAACCAAAATATCCTCTTGTCAGCAAAGCGCGCAACGAATACGTCAAAAGAGGGCGCTGCTAAGTATTTCAATGACGTCATCATAATGCAAGTTGACTTCGACGATACCAGAGCTCCAGAGATGTGTTCCGGAAAAAAAACGGCATGCGCGCATGTGCAAGACTGCCGACTTGCTCTCAAAGCAGAGATGAATATCGGCGGCAAAAAACAGACTCGCTTTACGGTGAGAGATAAAAACGTCAACATCGCGGCGCAATGATTGAATTCAAATAGACATTGATGCAAAGAAATAGCTGAAAGAGAATAAAAATAAACCTAATTTAACTACTGTGAGAACTATTCTCACAGTGTCAGGCCCTTATTATCACATGGGCAAATTGGGACTTTGCCCATGGGCCCCAGACTTCAAGGGGCCCCAAAATTGATATATTAATTTATAAAATATTTACTTTTTTTTCCAATTCCAACTCTGAAAATTTTCAAATGCAAATTCATTTTTAAAAGATTCTACTAAAGTTTTTGAAAAACAAATTTAATTTTGAACAAACAAGAGTTCAATGCTTTCACAAAGCTAACCTCAACCACTATTAAATAAGAAATAATATTTTGATTTTAATAGATTGTATTAGCAGTGAGCTTAAATCATATCTAAACTTTAGTGGTTGAAAATAATCAGTTCTAATTGTCATGAGATAAATTTTCTTCTGTATTCAAAGTTTTTTCTTTTAACTTTGAATTAAATATGAAAAACAAACCCAAAATTGCCATCTTTTTAGATTTATTGAAAAAACACATTCTACTTGTGAAGTAGAATGTATTAGATTTGATATTATGTTGTGTGTAGTACAACTTAAAAAGATGTAAAAGAAAGTAACTTGATTAACTCATATTGATATTTAGAGTATTTGACACTCTTCCATAAGTTGCAGTTATTAAATTGATCTTAAAGTAATATAACAAGTTACTAAAGTTATATAAAAGAGTTTTGTCCTGTACTACGAAAAAAAAAAAAGTATTTTTATTAATTAAGGTGCTTAATTTAGAATTGACGGAACAAAGAATTTTCTTCTATTGAAAATTCAAGGTGCGAAAATATTGTTCATGCATTACACATATGACTCATCATGCATCAGTTCTATTTGAATAATGTTGCAACAGTTCGAATGGGGCCCCCTAATTTATCTTTGCCCAGGGCCCCAATTGTTCATGATCGGAGCCTGAATGGTATGGCTTTTTTAAATTTTAGCCAGCACTTTTGCAATCCTGCAATGTAATAAATTTTCTTTTTATGATCATTAATTTGATTTTTTGATGTCATGCTCAGACAACGTCGGGTGGGTCAGCTAGTATTGTATAAAAATGCTTAAGATGGCTTTAAAATATTGTTATAGCATAAAGTCTTAAATCCAAACACCCGAATTTCAGGATTCTCTAAAATATGGACATTTTGTAACTGGCGTTTTTTCCCCCTTCTTTTGATAAATTGCAGCGAAATTCTATAAATCAGACCTGGGCAAATTTGTAATCTCAATTATCCACAATGAAATTACGAGTTAATTGCATGTAATTGATTATAGTTACACACATTCAAACACAGAAATTATGTCATATAATGGGATGGGGGCGGTTCCAGCTGCAGTGCTGCAAGAATTTTTTAAGACATGTAATTTTAACTATAATTAATTACATGCAATTAACTTATCATTTCAGTGCAGATAATTGCAATCACAAATTTGCCCAACTCTGCTATAAATCACATAAAAAATTTTTGAAGCTGAATTCCTTTTATGAATGTCATTTTATGCTATCAAATGTTCATTTTATGTTATGAAAAAGCACATAAAAAAATTTGTGAAGTATGAACAAAACAACAACTACGTTTGAGAGTCAAGGAGCATATCCTTCTATATATAAAAAATAGTTTTGATTTGGAAATGGACCAATGAAAATCTGCGTAGAGATTCCGGGTAGATCGGCATCCAATTTGAATGCTTAAGCATGGCCTTTCATCGTTAATATTAAAAAAACTGTTGCATACAAAAATATGAAAATCGGTGGTATTATAGAGAAATGTTTGATAAACACGCTGATGTAGACAGTTTTCAAATCGAAGAATTATTTTAAGAGATATTTAATGCTAAAGTTGGATAAAATCATTCCATTAAAAAAGTTTTATTGGAGCAAAATCTATACATGAGAATTTAATCATTTTTAGATCATTTTATACGTTATAAGTTCCCGGTGTGCAGATTGAATTTATTTTTCTTATTTGACTCAATTTTTGTGGTTTTATTTCAATTTTAAATTCAAATTTTCAGCATTTCGAGAGATATTTTTTACAAATTTTAGAAAATGTTATTAATTTAAACTGTTGCCAGTTGTATAAAGAGCGCAAACAATAATGTTTACTTCAAATAAAAAATTTATTTACACGTGACTATTACAAACAGAAAAAAAACTTTAAAATTTGTTAGGAAATTTATATTTCCTTAACATGTTTCCATATTTCTTATCACCCATTCAACCTATCAATCTTTAACATCTACACTGGCTTAATTCGTATATTTCCTTCTGTTAACATTCTACATAGTTTAAGTCTTACATCAAGCTTTTATTTTAAATAACGTTATTCAGTAAAATAAATATCTTTATTTTGTCACTTACCTTTCTCTACTGTTATCCTTTATAATAAAGTATTAAACATTTTCATGTTTTGACTCTCCATATATCGTGGCTTACAGCTCACGGGAAACATTGTAATGTTTACTCTCGACAGTCCTCATGCACGCACGGCAAGTCTTGGATCGCGTTTTTCATCTGAGGAGTTTCGGCGACCAACGACAGGTGGCGTAAGCTGTCCGTTGTCATCTACGTTCTAGGCCACACCTTCGGATCTTTCTAGTAACATACGGTGACGTGTATTCAGTGTGGGATGAAGGAGTTACGTAAGAGGGGGGTTTCCTTTGGAGTACTATTTATAGTCGGGCCAGACAGCTGTTTAGTAGCTTCGTGGATTTTATCATTAGAGTTTCGTTCGCTTTATTTTTCTTTTAATTGTACGTGGTTTTTATAAAGCTTTAAGATGTCTGCAGTGTGATAGAAAGAAGCAGTTTGTTTTTCAAGTTGTTTTACTGTGTAATGCAAAGTGGATTTGAATCACCAACTCCGATATGGAAAGTGTTTTAGTGATGTCGCCACCGGAAGATCATTTGGCTTCTGAATTGCCGGTAAAAATCGAATCTACATTAACGAAGTGCTCCGTTTAAATATGAAGGTCTTTGAGTGCAGCTATATTTCGACATGTTCAAATTGTTTTAAAATGTTTTTCCTTTTAATATTTAAAGTTTAATTCTATTTAATATAATGTGTTAGTGATTAGATTTTTCCTCCTTTCTGCTGTGTCATCTGAAGTTGGATATCTTGGCCAATCTTTCATTTTTATAAAGGATTATGGATGTTTTAAGTTTTTCCATACATCCGTATCATTGGGCCAGTTAGCTCATGTCTGCTGTTGGAACCTTGGAGTGATATGTATGCTCTGGTGGCTGCTGTGTACTGTGTGGTTTTAAGGTTTGCTACGGAAAGTGCCGGCGGCCATTTCCGAGCATGTTATATTGTGGGGGAGAGGCTGAGGTATAATTTATGGAATGATAGATGCTCTTTTAAGTAGAGGTATACAAGATCTTTCACTTTCACTACAGTTTGTTATATATCTATTTAAGTATTTTAATAGTAATGGTTTCATTTTTATATTACAGTATTTAAATTGAATTTAAGTAAAAGAATCTAAATACAATATGAAAGTTTAATATAATTTAAAGTTTAAAGACAATTAATTAAATATGAAATCCATTTTGATTTAAGACATAAAATGAGCTTTATTATTCATTTCTATTTTTAAACTCCTTTTGATGCTCCAAAGCTAAATGGTCTGTATGTTGATATTTTTAAGATAAGAGTTATGTTAGCTCTTTTTATTAAACACTTGAGGCCTCAGAAAACTGAGAGTAGTGTTTGGCTATGATTAGCGTTTGTCACATATAGATTGTTTAAATGGAATGCTTTACTTTTTATATATTATTTCTGTTAATAAACTTTGTTGGTTTTCACTTCTGTTGTAGTTCTTTTTAGACACAGATCTATTATTGATATTTTATTTAAGTTAACCTTTCACTTACTAAACCGGGTCGGACTATTTTCAGCCATAATGCTCCATTAGCGTATGCTAACTCTGCTATGCCATTTTTAAGATTGAATTACCTTTGTAATTCTCAACAAAATTAGAATTAAATGATTACATGTTAAAAGCAGGAAAATTACGTCATAAGAACCATAGGCACAGATGTCATACACGCCCCATATTTGCGCAATTTTTTTCCGGGGTCAATTTGGCGAAAAGATCAATAGTATAAACAACAACATCCGGGTTACCATATCAAGCAAAATAACGACACTTTAGCACCAGTTAAGTACCGTTGCGTATATGAAATTGGCATCAGAAAAAAATTATGCCAACATGGGTATATGATATCTGTGCCGAACCATATTTAAACTTGAATTTTAAAAGAGAAACAATATCTTAAAATTAAAAAAAAATCATTATGTGTTAAAACTTGTAATTTTAGGAAATTACGTCATATTAAAATGGCAAAAAATATAGCAAAACAATTTAAATTGAAAAATATATTTGCACGAGATATTTTGAAATAATCTTTTCAACTATTATCGTGAATTCGAAGACAACGCAAATAATCTTTCCTTCTAACAACAAAAGTATTTTCACGTGAATATTAATAAGAGAAATAAAACTTTGGTGTAAATTACGTCAGATTTGAAACGATACATTTAAAATGAATTATTTAAAAGAACTATCTTATAGCGCTGTTAAAAAATACCGGGAGACAATGACACTGTTTACTTAATTCATTTTACATTAGCTTATTTTCAAATGTTTAATTAATTTTTTTAATTAAATACGAAAACAGCCATTGTATCTCTTAACAGCAGCAGATTTGGCCTTAAAAATCCCCAATCCAAGGAAAACGAATGGAAACCCATTTACAGAGAGATCGCTACGTTTTTTTAATTTTAATTCAATATTTTTAAAGCCGATCAAATTAGCGTGCTTTTTGGATTTTGGTGTGCCTTAACGGGGTTGGCGAGCGTAGCTCGTAGGAGGCAGAGCCCCCTAGTAAACTATGTAAAAAAAAAGAAATTACAAAAATCATCTATTGCTTCTCATTGTTGGGAGGAGGTACATAATTTCATCACTGTACGAATTCTGAATAAATTTTATTGAAAAGAGGACACCATTACTATATTGGGCTATAAGATTGGAACCAGATTTCTTTTAGTAATGTATAAAAATCGCCGCGAAATTCGAAAATGCCTGAAATTTGTAATCAACCAGGTCCAGAAGATTCCGGATTTTGGACTTTGTATTGTTTTAATCTACAGTTATCAATTTAGTGTGTTTTATTTGCAGCTAAAAATGAAAATAGATTATTGTTCTTATATTAGTTTATGTAAATTTGTTTAGTGATTTTAATGAAATCTTATATACTTATACATATTGTCATGTTTCTTGGTACTTTTTTATATTAAGATCTATATATATGCATGTATTTATGTATGTATGTATAGTGATGATTATCTTGTGATATACAGTCGAACTCGGTTAATACAAGAAGAAAGGGAATTATAGAAATCCTTATGTTAAATATTACTTGTAATGTCTGGGAAGATATTAAAAATCTTAAAAACACACGTATAATTATAACTACAATGAAATACGTTTAACACGAAAATGCTTAACACGAAAAATCGGTTAACATGAAATGATATAGCATACATTTTTTTTCTTTTAACACAGAAAAAATTCACTTTCGAGCTAGTTAGTTTGAGTTAAAATTTGTGAATTTTGTGTTAAAAACACTGAATTTTGGATGAAAATCAGAGAATTTCGTATTTTTTGTAAATTTGCTTGTGTTTTATTCGCACAATGATTGAGAAATTGGTGCGAAAACAAACTGCCATTTCACTTCAAATGAAGATAAACCTCAGCAGTTGATGAAAAAGAAGGACGAAAACAGAAATCTGCAAAGAGCTTTGCATTGCCAATTCTACTTTATCAACAATAATAGAAAATAGGGATCCCATTAAGTTAATGTTTGAGCGCAGTATATTTAAGCCAGAAAGAAAACATATGAGAACAGCTAAGCACGAAGATTTAGAAACAGCTTTGCTTATTTGGTTCAAACAATCTAGATCTAAGAATGCTGAAAAAGACAAAAAAAAAAAAGATATCTGATTCCCCCCCCCCCCCCCCCCCCCCACCAAAAAAAAAAATTACAAAAAAATATATATATTTACTTGCTTTTTATCCTAATGGATGCAACTTACTAGTAGTTTAACAGGAAATCGAAGTAAAATTTGACGACGTCGAAAGTTTTTGTTCTTTTTTTTTTTTTTACGAATCTTTTAATGCGAAATTCTTTTAACACGAAAAAATTTTTCTGTCCCTTCAGTTTCGTGTTAAATGTATTTCACTGTATTATTAATTGCTCTAATTCTTTAAATGCTTAAATTATCTATATATTTTATAGACAAGGCTGTTTTTTTAGTCATCTGGCCTGAGATTTCTACCGAACCGATTTTGATAATTACTTTTTTTTTTTTTTTTAATGAAAGCACTTTTGTAGAAGTGCCCACACTTGCTATTTTTTAAAATAATTCCTTTTTTTTTTTTTTTTTTTTTTTTTTTTAAATCCTGTAGGAAATTTCTTCCCATTGGGGGCAATCGGGTTACTTCCATTGTTGAAGCTAGAAGGGAAACAATGAAAATTACCATATCATTAGGAATGCCATTATCATATTAATATTAAAAATAACTTTTTTAAAACTTTTGAACAGAAAGTGACATTACAATTTAAAAAATCTCATTTTTACTCATAAAATTGTTAAATTTCATTTTTTTTTTTTCAATTCCTCTATTTATTTTCAACGATTTTAATCAAATGATTTAAATCAGTGATTAAATCGTGATTTTAATCAACTGATTTTTTTTTTTAAATCATTGATTAAAATCATAAATTTCCTAAATTTTTGAAATTGCATAAGAAATTATTAACATCTATGATTAGCATAATTTGAAAATTTCCTATAGGTACAGGGTGACACATAATTACTGAGACGCAAATAAAACACAATAACTTTTCACTGAATGATCAAAACAACTATTTTTATTCACCATTCGAAAAGAGGAAAAAATTCTGTACAAGAAACAGACAAGATAATTCAAAATGATCTTCGCCAGTTATGATGCAGGCATCTAGACGCTTCTGTAAATTCTTCAAGATGGCCACGACTATTTCCGGCATGATTTAGGCCCAGGCTTCTTCCAGAGCGCAGTTCGAGAATTCCAGGAACTTGTTCTTTATTGTACAGGCTTTTTGCTCCAGGATCTCTCCCAAACAGCAAAGTCCATAGTGTTCAAGTCAAGTGATTTTAAGGGCCAAATACCCTTCATAAAAAATTATGAGAGATTGGCCTCGCAGCCCTCCAGCGTCTTCTTCGCTCCGTGGGTAGTCGGCTAGTCCTGCTGAAACCTCCGGTAGATGTTCTTCGCTTTCTTTTCGGCCCAGGGGATCATGGTGCCTTCCGAAGTTAGCTCCTAAATCGTCTCTGCGTTGACACCTTTTGGGACGAAGACAAGTTTTGATTCCAATCCGGAAATCTCTGCCCACACCATCACAGACTTCGTGAAAAAGCCTTTTCCACCTTTCCACTGCATGGAGTCCCTTTGAGTAGCAACTCGCGAGTTACATCTGCGAGTGCCGGAAAGGTTGGACCATAAAACTCTTTTCCTCGGTGAAGAAAATCCGATTTAGGGTTTAGAGAATGGATTGAAGGGAGATGATAAAAATATCTCGGTGACTCAAATAATCAGAAGGTTTTGTAGAAAAATAAACTTTATTAACATAACAACACGTAGTCAAATATTCGCCATCGTCACTGAGAGAGAATAATCTGCCGCTCCCTGCAGAGTTCGAATGTTACTGCGTCACGTGACTTCAAAAGCTCTCCGCAGAAAACGCGGGGAGAGGAAATGCGCCTCATTGCTATTGGCTGGCTCCTCGCGTGCGAGAGAGAAATAGCAGACGGCTACAGAGTATGCCCCCAGTGACGAAGTCGCGATTACAAAAAGGTAGCAATTGATAAGATACATAAGAAAGGTCTTGAGTAAAATTAAAGTACATATGATGCAAAAAAAAAATAGAAAATATATTATGCATTACATGAAAAACAATACTTTTGAAAAGGAAATAGTATGCACACTATATACATCAAATGTTTTAAACAATATAATCCGTAACGAGATGTTTCGGAAAACGAACTTTACGACCAGATTTGGTGGTAGGGTGTTCAACAGGAGTAGTTGAAAAATTTATGGGCTCATTTTGTTTTTGAGGTTGGGAAGGTGAAATAGAATCTGCTAATTGATACGCAGGTTTAATGCGATCAATAGATACAGTACAGCACTTCCCGTTTAAGTCCAAGTCAAACGTTTTCTCAGACCTGTCAATCACTCGATGAGGTCCTGTATAAGGGGGTGATAAGGGAGGATTGACTTTATCTGATCTAAGAAATACGTGTGAACAGGTTTTTAATGAGGGATTGACATAAATTTTAGGATTGCCGTGCATTGCAGTGGCAATGGGATTTAACTTTCTCATTTTTTCAGTTAACTCAGTGACGTATGTAAGAGTAGGTGGTTGATTAATAGTTTCAGTGTTGATGAGATCAGAGGGTAGTCTGATATTTGTGCCATAAACAAGTTGAGCACAGGTCGCTTGGATATCATTTTTAAGAGCAGTGCGTAAACCAAGTAAGACAATCGGGAGGATTTCAGTCCATTGAATTTGATTGTGAGCTTTAAGAGAACTCTTAAGATGGCGATGGAATCTTTCAATAAAACCGTTAGACTGTGGATGGTATGCTGTAGTTCTGATGCGTTTACATCCTAATCTATCAGTAAGCTCTTTGAAAAGAGTGGACTCAAAATTTCTACCCTGATCAGTAGTAATGGTAACAGGGGTTCCAAATCTGGAGATCCAACTGTGTATCAATGTACGAGCAGTTGTTTCTACAGTCATATCAGGTGTGGGTATAACTTCGGGCCATCTCGTGAACCTATCAATGATGGTCATGCAATACTGATTGCCATCGGATGATGGTAAAGGTCCGATAAAATCAATATGAATATGGGCAAAACGAGCATCAGGTTCAGAGAATGTACCAATTGGTGATTTGGTGTGTTGAAAGATTTTAGCTTTTTGACATTTCGTACAGCTGCGAACCATAGATTTTATATCCTTACGCATGCCAGGCCATACAAATCGTTTAGAAATTAAATCTAATGAAGCTGAGATACCAGGATGCGAGAAATAATGCAAAGTTGAAAAAACTGATTGTCGCATACTTTTAGGAACAAATGGTCGAGGATGTTTTTGTGACATATCGCAATATAAATGTACATCTTCGAGTGGAAAATAATGTTTTTCTAATTTTAATGAAGTGGTGTCAAATTCGAGAAGTTGTTTTAGCTCTTCATCATTTGTCTGAGCAGTGGCAAACTCTTTAAAATCTAACACATTAGGAGAAATTGAATCTATCTCAATTCGAGATAATGCATCGGCCACAATGTTGTCAGAGCCTTTAGTATATCTAATATCAGTAGAAAACTGTGAAATATAGTCTAAATGTCTCAATTGACGTGGGCTACATTTATCAGGGTTTTGTTGAAATGCGAATGTAAGGGGTTTTTGGTCTGTATAAATAATGAAATTCCGACCTTCTAGCATGTGTCTGAATTTTTTTATAGAACAATAAATAGCAAATAATTCACGATCATAAGTAGACCAATTTCTTTGAGATTTATTTAATTTACAGGAATAAAATGCTATTGGTTCCCATTGTTTTTCGGAGAGTTGCATTAAAGATCCACCAATTGCGACATTGCTGGCATCGACCCATAAGCTTAGCTGGGCGCCAGGAATTGGATGTCGTAATAATGTAGCTCGAGCTATAGCTTCTTTTGAAGCAGTGAAGGAAAGAATGGCTTCAGCGTTCCATTGCAATTGCTCAGTTTTGTTAGCATTGGAATGGGGATGTTTTTTCGTATTTTTGTGTCCTTCTAAGAATTTAACGAGTGGAGCTAAAATATCGGCAGCTTTGGGAATGCACCGTCGATAAAAATTGAAAAGACCTAAGTAGCGTCTTAGTTGAGTTAAGGTAGAGGGCTGGGGGAAATCTAGGATGCATTTTACACGATCAGGTAAGGGTTCAATTCCTTCAGCTGAAAGTTTGAATCCTAGAAAATCGATAGTGGATTGGCCAAATTTACATTTATCAACATTAATACACAGACCATACTCTTTAAGTCTAGAAAACAACAACTCAAGGTGTTCTAAATGTTCAGTTTCATTATTTGATGCAATTAGAAAATCATCAAGAAATGCGTAAACAAATCCTAAGTTACGAATTACATCGTCAATAAATCATTGAAAAGTTGAGGAAGCGTTACAAAGGCCGAATTGCATTCGAGTGCTTTCGAAAAGTCCGAATGGAGTGCAAATCGCAGTTTTATGTACATCATCAGGATTTATGGGAATTTGATGGTAGGCTTTTACAAGATCAATGTGACTGAAGATTTGTTTACCATGTAATTCAGCAGTGAAATCTGCGATACAAGGGATAGGATATTTCTCTTTAACAGTTTGTGCATTTAGAGCACGATAATCACCAACAGGTCTCCAATCGACAGATCCTTTCTTCGGCACCAGGTGCAAAGGCGAAGAGTAATTACTTTTAGAAGGTCTCATATGACCGAGTTGTAGCATGTGCTGAAATTCAGCTTTGGCAATTTTTAACCGATCTGGAGCTAGCCGTCTAGGCTTAGCAGCGACTGGAGGCCCCTTAGTGTTTATATAATGCACAGTATTATGCTTAACCGGTTGGTTAGGATCCGGTAATTTCGTGATTTCAGGAAATTTAAATAATAATTTACCATATATATCATTTACAACATTGGGTTTCACAGAAAATATATTACAAGCTACTTAATATAGCAGGAGCTTTTAAATTAGTAGTGGAATCAATAAGACGACGATTCTGTAAATCAAGTTTTAAATTAAAATTATGCAAAAAATCAGCTCCTAAAATAGCACATGAAACATCACAAATATAAAAAGAATATGTAAAATTTCGGCGTAGACCTAAGTTGATATTAATACATTTACGACCATACACATTAATTTTTGTGCCATTAGCAGCACGAAAGGTTTGAAGAACAGGCTTAGTTTTGTCATTTTTATTCGCGGCCACAAGTGAGGCATCAGATCCAGAATCAACTAGAAAACACATACCTGTATTTCTGTCTCTAACGAAAAGGCGACGAGAAGGTGCTGGGGAGAAGTCCGTCGCCGCTACTCTTCCCGCTTCTGGTTTTCCGAATAAGAACAAGGCGCTAGGCACTTTTTTGCTTTTTCTTGATATTTTTGGTGATACCAACACAATGTTACATCCCTATGGCGGGACTGAGAACGATTTCGCTGATGGTTATCACTTCTAGATACACTTCTTGAACGACGAAGATGAGCGACCTCTTGGCGTAATGCTTGGATTTCTTTTACGAGCATATCAATGGCTGGTGGTGTCTGAGATTCAGTTGTTGGTGTTCGAATCGAAACAGAACTAATGTTGGAAGGCGTTAATTCAATTATTCTATCAGCAATATCCGCCGCTTTATCTGGAGTAATTTTTTCAATGGAAGCTAGAATCGTTTGCACAGTGGTTGGCATTTGTTGAGTAAACAGTTCTAGAAGAAGATCGTTACTGATATTATGGCTTTCAGCCCGTCTTTTCATTAATCGAAGTAATTCAGTTGGTTTTCTGTCACCCAGGCTTTCTCCAGCTAGCAGTTTCCGTATTTCTAAAGTACGACTTTCTCCGCAACGTTCGATAACTTTTGCTTTCAAAATCTGATAAGGATCAGTAGGATCAGGACTCATAATTATATCTCGAACCATAGTAGCAGTAGCAGGCGATAGATGCGCTACAACATAATTATATTTTGTTTTCGACTCAGTGATAGCTTTAGGAGTAGCTAATTCGAATGTGCTATCCAGCATATGAAACCATAATGTAGGGTCCACAGGGATATAGGGTGGAATGACTACGGCAGATGTTTCAGCAGTTGCCATTTTGCTAGTTAAACAAAACGTTCCATGAAACAGTTGAATAGTTCGACGTTCTATGAAACAGTTGAAGGTTCAAAAATCCGCGGTCACCATTTTAGAGAATGGATTGAAGGGAGATGATAAAAATATCTCGGTGACTCAAATAATCAGAAGGTTTTGTAGAAAAATAAACTTTATTAACATAACAACACGTAGTCAAATATTCGCCATCGTCACTGAGAGAGAATAATCTGCCGCTCCCTGCAGAGTTCGAATGTTACTGCGTCACGTGACTTCAAAAGCTCTCCGCAGAAAACGCGGGGAGAGGAAATGCGCCTCATTGCTATTGGCTGGCTCCTCGCGTGCGAGAGAGAAATAGCAGACGGCTACAAGGGCATCGCCGCGGCACATTGACTTCATCTTCTTGCACTTTTCGAACATTGACGCATTCATTTCTTCTGTGAGATGATGTCCTTTTGCCAGTTTGTACAATCCGAGTTGCAGATCTTCTTTGAAATGTCTTCGCATGGATATGTGGTCGATGTTGTGCTCCTTGGCCAATTTTCGTATGTTTCTTTGTGGATTTCGCTGGATTTTCTTTTTGACCCTATTTCTGGGCATTGAGGTCCTTGTTGTTCGAGGTCTTCTACTTCGTTGATGGTCTTTGATCCCTCTGGTCTCTTTAAAACGTTTGACGGCACGATGGACTTGTTCCCGTTGCAATTTGGCGATCGCAGGAATTGCCATTCCCCTCTTGTGGTGAGGTACAACGGCTGGCCAGTCTCCTTTGCACAATAAGTTTTCCTTCAAATCAGTGAATTAATATCAGCTGAAATAGCAATTACACAACAAAAAAGGACTAGGAACACGAATAAAACAATAGTATATCTCAAACATGGGAAAAACATTAAAATAAATTGACATTTTCATCCCATCACAGTATTTATGTGTCACCCTGTATTTTAACTTATAAATAAACAACAACAAAAAAAAAAGCTTTAAATAATTATTTTTAAGCTTAAACTATTCCTTAGACTTGTAAAAAATTAAGTACAGTAAGTTTGTAAAAAACAAGTTTTATCTGGCATAAAAAGCATTTCATTTAAAAATGATATTTAAATCTAATATAATTTGCAGTGTCACAATTTTCTTTAACTAATTAAATTATTTATTCTTTTATGTAAAATAAGCTTAGCAAGTATATTAAATTTCTGTAAGTATAAGAAGAAGTAGCCAGTATGTTATTTTTTCTTTCTACTTTTGAAATAATAAATTTATAGCAAATTGGAGTTAAGGAAGAATGAAAGAATGACATCTGCTCAGCAACTATTATAAGAGAAAAAGAACAAATTGGTATTAAAATGTTAAGACCAGAAAGAACTTCTTCGATAGAGAAATAAATGTTTTTTTTTTCCCTCTAACTTTTGAACTATGTACACCAAATAAAGAAATTAGTTTAGGGATTAAAAACGCAACAAAACTTTCTTTTTTAAACAAAATTATTTGAAGGGCTGAATGCTAATAATCCCTACTGAGTGATAGTAATGCTGCTATTTAATATTTCGAGGATTTCAGAAAAAACTGGCTATTCTTATATTTGTTGTGTATGTGTGTAACTCATTTTCATATGTTTTTTTTTTCCCTTTTGCTACCAAAAAATATGTGTAAGTTTACATTTAGACAATTAGCAGTAATTTTTCTAAATACAAATGCAAAATGAGCTGCAAATGATATTTGTTTGTTTTTTGTGCTACTAAATAATGAAATTGTACTTATTTTCAGTTTTTATTAATTCAGTAATTACTTACTGTTTCCCTCTAGGGCGTTTTTAGGGTTTCGTTCATCTCACGAAACCCTATTCGTCTCGCTCCTCTGTCTGTCTGTCTGTCTGTCCGTCACAGAGCCCGTTCTCAGAAACTATACATGTTAGAGACTTGAAATTTTGGGTACTTATAGCTGAACACCTTACATCAAACAACAAATCATAAAATTTTGAAAAAGTTGGTAATTAACCGAATTACGGGCTAATTAACTTCTAAAATTAACCAATCCACCTTTTTAACGCAAATTCAAACGGACTTTCTTGAAATCATCCGTGTTTCCCTAAGGGTTGCCAGTAAAATCAGCCGAATGCACGGTTACCACGGAGGAAATTAAGCCGAAAAATGAAGTGGAGATTTTAAAGCGAAATCGTATATTAGAAAATATTGGTCCGAGAAATTTGTAAATGGAATAGACAGACGCAGAAAAAAATCTACTTTCATTTGGTATAAAGTTCACATTTCTGCGATGTGTATAAGTTAAAATATCCACTAAAAATCGATCGATAAAAGTTTAATTTCTTTAATTGGAAAGACAAGGAAATAAAAAGATTTCAATTCGGCGGGAAAGCTGGTAGACATGACGACGCTGCGGTTTTCCATAATAGCATATTTTAATACGAAATTTTAACTTTTTAAATATTAAATTTTTTGGCATCCCGATGTCAAATTTCTCGCTGATTTCATTGATACCCATATCTAAGTCCTATCTTAATTACAAGCTGAAATATTAATTATTATTTAATTAATCGGTTTATTCCTATCAAATGCGTCGATTAAAATGAAGAGACGCGCTTATTTAACCACGAATTAACTTAAATTAGGAAATCTAATAATTTGCCTGGGCTTTTTGAACAGCGATATGAGATAAGTATAACTCATTCATCATCAGAAAGTTTACTTCATACCACTATTTTCTAATAGTAATTTCAGGAAATATTTTGAATTATTGGTTAAGACCGCCACTCAGTCTGTTTGAAACTTTAAGATAGTTTATAACACATAGAAAAAAGTGCAAAAAAAGAATGGAGTGTGATATTTCGAGGAGGGGGGGGGGAGCTAGAATTATTTTTAAAATCTTAGCGTTTGTTACCGCAGTAAATATTTTAAATTCTTGTTTAAGACCGCCACCATCCCGACCCATCTATCTACGGAAAGATTGCGTAAAGGAGTTTCGTTCAGATATGCTTTTGTTAAGAATAGAGTGCATTCCCTGCGTGGTGGAATGTGGAACTAACATAACGCGATTTTGTTAAAATTAGGAAAATCTAACAAGTCGATCTGTTTGAAATTTTAAGATATTTTATAACACATAAGATAAAGTGTAAGAAAGAATGACACGCGAAATTCCGGGGAGGGGGGGGGGGCGCTAGATTTCTATTTAAAAAATTAGTGTTTCTGACCGCTTTAGGTGACTTTTTGAGGGAGTCCTGAGATATATGCTACTTATTTAATATAAAATTGTCTAAAGTTTAGTTACCACTATTTCCTAATAGTAATTTCAGCAAATATCTTAATTTCTTATTAAGACCGCCACCACCTCGAGTAACATATCTACTTATAGGTTGTTTAACGGAGTTTACTTCCGATACAGTTTTGTTAAGAATAGAGTGCGCTCCCTGGTGGTGGAATGTGGAACTAACATTTTTGTTAAAATTAGGAAATATAACAAGGCGATCTGTTTGAAATTTTACGATAGTTTATAACACATTAGAAAAAGTTTATAAAAAATGGCGCGTGAAATTTCGGGAAGGTGGGGAGAGGGGGAGGGGCAAAATATTTCTTTTTTGTTTCATACCGTTTCAGGTGCGTTTTTTGATGGAGTCCTCAGATACATGCTACTTATACTTATTAAATATAAATATGCCAAAAGTTAAATTACCACTATTTCCGAATAGTAATTTCAACAATTATCTTAAATTCTTGCTGAAGACCGCCACCCCCTCGAGTAACATATCTACTAATGGGTTGTGTAAAGGAGTTTCGTTCAGATACGCTTTTGTTAAGAATACAGTGCGCTCCCTGGTGGTGGAATGTGGAATTAACAGACCGCGATTTCATTTAAAGAAGGAAATCTAACAATTCAATCTGTTTTAAACTGTAAGATACTTTATAACACACGATAATAAATTATAAAGAAGAAGGGCGCGTCGCATTTCGAGGAGGGGGGGGGGTTGAGGGAGGTGCGCGAACAAAATTAGGAAATATAACTGGACGATCTGTTTGAAACTTTAATATGGCTTATAAACATAACATAAATTTTTAAAATCAGGCCACGTCAAAAATCATGGTGACCATCTGCCCACTCCCCCACTTTTCTAAATTTGGCAGATACCCGTCATGTGATATATCGTAGCATTTTGGGGTTTTGGGGGGGGGGGGGGGGCGAACAAAATTAGGAAATATAACAAGGCGAATATGTTTGAAACTTTAACATAGTTTAGGATGTGTTTGCCAAAATTTAGAAGGTATTCCATGGCGATAAATGTACTGGACGTTTTGAAAGAAAGTGTTTTGAAAGGAATATTAAACAAAACCCTTTGTGCGATGTATGATCACACTTGTTTATTGGTTGCTGCAACCTGCTCTTTTTAAAATTGGCAAAATGCAACCTCCTTTATTCTTTTTTTTTTTTTTTTAGCCCCCAGTATGCTATTTCTTTTTCCCAGCTTATTTTGTGTCGTCTCCAAAAAATAACATAACGTTGTATAAGCCAGCCGTAAAACAAAGCAGATGTATCAATGTACGATTAAATACACTGCAGCAATTTTTTTACTTTTAAGCATCGCACATTTTCAATTTTTACATCGTCGTATTGGGCAAAATAAGTACTTTTTAATGCAATTTGTTTGAAAACTGCATCTCCATTTATTTTTGAGATATTAAATTTTTTGTAGTTTTTAGAGCCATTTGCTTAATATTGGCAACGGAAGTACTCCATTTCTGTAGAAAGTAAAAGAAAAATAGTTGTAAAATAGTAATTATATATTTTTGTTGCCATTTTCTCATAACAACCAAAAAAAATGTAATTAAAATATCTGCTATTTTGAAAAAATATAAACGAATGATTTCTGCTAAAACATGGAGCTATTATAAACTATATTTAATTTTAAGTATCTATATTAATGTTACAAGAAATTAAGGCATATGAATCATTAGATAGCCATTTATTTTTTTGTCGAATTTCTTGAATGACGGCATCTTTTTGCTGCATTTGCGTATTATTTCGCGATAGTGACGTCCTATGTGTACTTTACTGTAGATGTTTAAGTGTGGTTCGTAAATGTGTAATTCTTAAGCAGATGCGAATGACGTCATTTTACATAAAATAAAAGCATGTGTTTTAAGTCTTAAAAATGAAATATGTTTTGTACTATTTATATATACTTTTTTTTTTTTCATCAGGGGCGATACTAAATTCTGAAAAAGCAAAATTCCTGTTTTCCAGTTTTTTTTTTTTTTTTTTTTTTTTGCGAAATTTACCTTTAGTTGTACCCAGAGCTTTTTTATAAAGAAATTTCCTATACCACAGTGTTCTTAAATCCATGTACCTAAGACTTTGAAAAAATTTAGAACTTTATTTCTTTAGAAAAAAACAGAATATTAAATTATGTCATTAGTTGTCTTTTTCAATTTGAAATTCATAATCATTAAAAATTTGTCACTTTATTTATCATATTAAAAAGTTATATATTTTTTTCTTATTTCATTACTTAACAAATTACTAATATATTTTCCTCATGAAATAATGCCCCCTATTTTTATTGAACTAGTGCCTTTTTTGAGAAATAACACCTTGCCCCTTTTTCTTTTGAGTATGAATACTAAATTATCAATTATCATTTTAGTAATTAAAGCATAAAAATGTATATTATTTTCCTAATTAAATAATTGTTTAATAATTATTAATTTAAGCAGTGCTAACAGTTTAATATTAAATGCAGTTATTAAATATTTTAATAAATGTATATACTATAAATAGTATTTAATATGGTTTTAACATAATTATTACAAAAATGCTAATGTATATAACTTTATTGTATACTGCTAACTAATAAAAATAAATTCAGTTTTTCTAATGACTGTAAGTACTAACTAATAATTATAATTAGTTAAAACAAAAACATAGATTATGTTAGCAATTTGGGGTTTAATTGCTTTGGAAACCTAAAATTATTGGTAGCTATTCCGTATTTTAACACAGGGGGAAAAAATTATAAAACTCCAATTTAAATTTTAAAAATCCAATTTTTCTTATTTTTTTACACCATACCGCTGATACTGAAATTGAGACGCTCATCCAGAGAGCTTCAATGAGTGAAAATGGCATCATAGCAAAAATAAAATGAGTATTTTCTTTGATAAATCTAAATATTTTACTGCAAATGTGTCTAAAAGTAAATTTCTGGATTTCACCAGCACTCAGATTAGAACCTCAAGACAAGAGTGCGAATGTTTTCATGCAAAATTATAACTGGCAAATGTGACATAATCTTGGGAATATATTTATTTATAATCTATTTCACATTAAAATATTTTTTAAATAATGAATATGAATATGAAAAGTATGCATGTAAATTTTGCAATGGTAAAAACAATGTAATTTTATATTTTCATTCAAAAGAAAAATTATAATTGTGTCATAGTGATGCGTTTCTTTGATTTTTCATTACATAATACACCAAAAATCAAAGTCTCAATTAATAACTTCATAATTTCTTATCTTAATTGCATGTTACTAATTGCGTATAGAAATAAAATTTCAAGTTCTTTTAAACATTTTCATTCATCGAATTTGACTGGTTCAGACTTATTGTGTTTTAAAATTGTTTCCGACTTTTAGATTACCTGGTATACATACGTTTTAGCAGCTGTTTTTAATATGAACATTCATATTTTGATTTTTACATAGGAAAAGATGTAGTTAATTACTAGTGCAATCTCATTTTCTAACTAATTCTGTAATTAATTTAAATTTTAGAAAAGAAAATGAGACAATATTTTTGGATTATGAATCTTCACACCTTAATTAGTATTTAGGGAAGTCTGCAGAAAAATATGTCAATAATTTCATTTGAAAAAAATTAAAATGGAAGAAATTTCTACTAAATAATCAATTACTGTTGCACTCACCCTAATATATTATTAACACTTGACGTTAGTAGCTGGGTCACTAGGCTCGCAAGCAACCAGTCACAGTGAACCAACAGACTGGTTTCACAAGCGTGCTGTGGCTGAAAAAAGAAATTTCAGCTCCATGCTAATTAAAACATATTAAACAAATTTTTAAAAAGTTTCTAAAAGTGAAGCATTACCATTAGCAGTCTCTGATTGAGTGTTTGGGACCTGAACTTATCAGCTACTAATATTTAGTAGGACATGAAACGACATATAGTAAGGCAACCGAAATCGTAAGTGTAAAAGGCAGATGCCATTGTTCAAAAGACAGAAGGAAAATGGAGTGACATCAACATGATGACAAAAAAGGGTGTCATTTTTGGTGATAATTGCTTTCATGGTAACTTTCTGTTTCCATTCTTGTGTTGAAAAACCCATAAAGGTAGATTTTTGAAATTGAACAGTTTGGCACCCTATTGATCTTACAGCCAGGTGATGGGATTCCTTTACTAATTCCTTCCTATTATTATCTGAAATTCACATTGAAATGAGCAGATGTTTTGCTCATGTTAGCCATGATCCTACTTTTTTAGCTTGTAATAAGCCAGAAAATCTTATTATAGTTTAAGTGATAAGTCTTTCTTATTGTGCAAATTGCTCGTTTTGTGACCTTGTATTAGCCATGCTCATATTAAACGAGTTTGACTGTATTAGTTATTTTATTTGCATAAAGTTATATAGCTTTTTTTTCCCTCCTTTCTAGACGCCTAAAAGTTTTGATGAAGTCAAGGAAACATCTCCTGTAGCTCCTGTTTCTGATTTCCAGGTATTTATTTTCTTTGCATGATATATTATGTGTAATTGTTTTGAGTGAAAATTCATATTCAGAGTAGATAATGTTTTATTTTATTTCTTCATTCATCAGGAAGATCCATTTAAAAATAAAGATCCTTTTGAAGGTAAAATAAATGGATTTGCTAGTGATCCTTTTGCTGGAGAAGACCCATTCAAAGCAGGTCTGTTTAATAATTTTCCTTATTTTTGTATGAATATACTTTTACCACTTTTATGCAGTAATTTTCTTTTATTCTGTGTATACTGATACTTATAATTTGTTGATATCAAAAATATGTCTATTCTGTAATTTCCTTCTAATATAAATTATGTTATGATGTACTAATTTCTAAACGTTTTAGAGCCATTTACTTGTTGTACCATTATAACTGTCTATGTGTCAGAGGTGCCAAGTATTACGATTTGCCCGTAATTATTACGGATACGAAACAAGAATTATGGCATTACGGACATCAATTTAAAATTACGGTGGGAAAAAACCCCAAATTTCGTAAAAGCATTGCTTGAAAAAATGCAAATTTTGTCAAAGAATCGTGGGAAAAACTCAAATTTCGACAGAGGATGACCGAAAAAACACAAATTTTGACTGAGGATCGCAAAAAAAAAACACAAATTTCGACAAAGATCTTGTTAAAAGCACGAATTTAGTCAAATGATCTCGCAAAAAACGTGTTATCGCTGAGTAAGCGTAAAAAGCATGAATTTCGTAAAAGGGTCGCGTAAGAACTGCAAATTTCACCCAGGTGTCACGTAAAGAATGCAAATTTCATCAAAGGTTCACATAAACAGAGCTGCTACAGGCGACTATTTTCTATTCTATTCGAACCACTATTTAAAAAAAAATAAATTATGTAGTATATTTCTCATGCAAATGTTGTCAAACTGTATATCAAAGGCTTTTGGTTTGAGAAAGTGGCACGAGTTAGAGTTAAAAAATAGTCGCCTGTGGCATCCCTGCGTAAAGAACTCTAATTTCATCAAATGGTTAAGAATGTGAATTTTGTCCTAAGGTCGCATAAAAAATGCGAATTTCGTCAAAGGGTCGCATAAAAAGCACGAATTTCGCAAAAGAGTCATGAGAAAAGCACGAATTCAGTCAAAGGATTGCAAAAGTAGTGCGAATTTAGTCAAAAGATCGTAAAAACAGTGCGAATTTAGTCAGAAGATCACTAAAAAAGCATGAATTTCATAAAAAGAGTAAATTTTGTCAAAAAGTCGCAAAAAAAAGTCAAAGTGTCGCAGAAAAAAAGCAACAGTCGCTTTAAAAAACAGCACACACATCTCTTTATTATTATTACTTATCTTATTCTGTGGTTCTAATTTTCTCATTAATCTTATTATCTAATAAAAAGCTTTCAACTTATACAATCATAAAATAAAAGCTAAATGTCCTACCTGTTCTTTCCTTTTGTATAAGGGGAAATAGCCGGGCATTCTATGCAGTAAATGAAACAACATCCAAATAATAAATCTTGAATCTTCGAAATAAAGAAAGCTGTATTACGTTAAATATTCATGAAGAGACATACACACTACACGCAACATGGTTAGACACTCACAAAATAAACATTATATACAAGTTACAATTCGAGTATTAAAGTTTCTTTTTAAAGTTTTTTTTTTTTCCATCTACGTTCATATCTGGTTTCTATTCTGTTCTAAATCTCAGTCAGTTCTCACAGAAAAAAGGAAAAAAAAAAAAAAAAAGTTCTGTCTGCTCTTGCACAGTAGGATCGTTCGGTCTGACGTAACACACCGCAGCTGCATTTTGTTTTTGTTTTTTATTCAAGGGGTAAGGGGTAAGAGGAGTTACGTGATTCGCAACAATTATTATAGGTATAGTTTTTAGTATGAAACTAGCAGGCTGAGACCGCTGCGCTGGACCATTTTTCAAATAAACCTTCAATCAAACGAAATGGAAAATCTGACCCTGTATTTTAAGTTAATATGGACCTTCACCTGGAAGATCCTTCCGCATTTTCTGAATACGCATCGGACACAATTGCGCTATTATATTATCTGATGCCTTAGATGAAATACGGGCAATTCAGAAGCAACTCTTTAGTACATCATGTAGAATTTGGGAGGGAAATGCGGCCATTACGATCATATCACCACGCTACTAAAAAAGAGAGAATTACAATGACTGCAGAGATTGACCATTTAACTTAAAGAATGTTCGGCTTATTCACTTTCGTTTGTTAGGTCTTTTACTCTGGCCTTCTCAGCTTGGTACTTTGTGCTGATCTGATAACATAAATACAATCTCACTCTATGTTACATTATATTTGGTAATATACGTCTTCTTTTGGCAGGTTTTCTCTACAGTTTCTTATCTTCGATTTCCAGTAGAGTAAATACAATCAAAACAGTATTTAACTTTTATATTTTAAAATATGTGAATCATGTAAAAGTAGGTATTTAAAGTGGAATTGTGTGAATAAAATTAAAATGTCATTTTAACTGCCCTTTCTTTTTACATACCAGTTTTAATCATGCAACTATTAACCTAGGAAAATAACCTCGATAACTAATTCAAATAGAAAACTAAACCTCTAGTTTTCATTCAATAAAATCTTCCCAATCATCCGTAATCGGATCCACAACCAAGTTTGATGTGAAACGGTAGAAATGTTCGTAAGGGTATGGCTAAAAATGTATCAGAGTTAGCTACAAAACATGGTTAATTACGCTCCAAACTACATTCCATTAAATAATGTCAAATTGATGTTGATTGATTTTTAGATCTTTCACTATCAAAACTCTTTGCAAATGATAAGTAAAGTTAGTTATGCAAAATTTTTAGTAGTGATCTTTTTGGCAAACCGAAGATTTTTTTCGCATTTCTCTAATGAGCGTAATAAGACGTAAAAATAAGCATGCTTTTATTTTCAAGACGTCATTATTCATCAGTTTGTTGCCTAAATAAAACTAAAAACGTTAATTTGTGACTATGATCAGCAGCTTGGGCTGTGCATCAGCCAAAATTTCTTTATAATGATTGAAATTTTATTTGAATCTGAGGAACTTTTTTTTTAAAACCTAGAGTAAATGATCAAATATTGTTCCTTTGGCATTTGAAAGTTTTTTTTATTTTTTTTAATACATTCAAAATAAAGTAATGCTTTTTTAGTGATAGTAAAATAAACCTAAAATTTGTCACTACGATCAGCTGCTCGGGCTGTGCATCAGCCAAAATTTTATAATGATTGAAATTTTAATTGAATTTGAAGTACTTTTTTTAAAAAACATAGGCTAAATGAACAAATATTGTTCCATTAGCCACCTTTGGCATTTGAAAAACTTTTTTTGTACATTCAAATTAATGCTTTTAATGATAGTAAAATAACTGCACATGAAAAATATCTATTAGTAAATCTTCTTTTGTCCGTTTGCTCCATAATAAAAAAACATAAATTTACTAATTGCTAATTACTAAAAGTACAAATTTCGCGCAATCTTCTGAAATCGGATTTACTGTCCACGGTTCCTTTCAAATATAAACGAATCTTCCAACACTATACAGTAAATTCGCCAATTGTAAGGTGGCTGATTATGGAAGATTCATCGAATATCTTTTTATAACATTTCTAAAAGAAGAGAAGATATGAAAAAAAAATGACGAATGGAATGGAATATCGAAAAGTGATTTCAGAAAGCAATTTTTATTGCAAAATGTCTTTTTTCGTGATAGAAATAACGCATAATCGCTTACATTTTCTTAAGAATAATCTTTACTACCTAACATTGCAAGCATTGAACGTTTGTATAAGGGAAATTGGCGATATGTTTTTTTATTAAAAAAAGAATGGACAATATTAGGTAATCTGGCATCGAGGTTATAAAAGTCACAAATTTGGAGAAAACAAACCGATATGCTTTCGCAGTAAAGTATGATGAGAAATTTTTTAAATGTCTAAAATTAAATTATTTTACAGTATGTATGTGCATCTGTGGGAGACATTTATACTAAAATTAAAATATCTGACTCCATTTTTAAAATAATAATTGCTATTTATATATTGTACATTTGAATTTTAAAAAATACTCAAAAAATGCTTTCGTACACAAAATCACCTTTATCGTAAACATCGCTTGAACCCCATTCACGCTTACATCTTTTTGGCTTCAAATCAAATTGTTTGGCGACAAAAGTGAACTCAAAAATCACAAATAAACATATAACATGTAAATCATAAGTACCATCATTTTTACAATTACATCTGCTAGATTCATCTGTAAGTCGCATGATGGAAGAGATAGAAGTAAAAAAGAACAAATCAAAAATAAAATTTTTACCACAAGGAAGGTTTCCTTAAAGAGCATACTCAAGTTATTTTGAAAAGAAAAATGCTTTTAAAACTACTCATGTGTGTAGTAAAACATCAGTCAAATTTGGCGGCGGAATCCCAGTAAAAATCTGAAAAAAATCTATATATATTTGAGTATTTGGCATAAAAAAGATGAACGTTCTACGCTATTTGGCTAGCCAACACATTTTCATCCCAAATACAAAATATTTAAATGCATTTGAAAATTGCTTGTTAAATAACTGTTTAAATGCTTAAAACTAAATGAATTTAAACTTAAACGAAGGATTAGCGTATTATTTTTTATCTTTAAGCGTATATAATATATAAAAATTGTGTGTTGCAGTAGTTATTTAATTTTACATGGCTTCACCGGCTGGAAATGTTTTAAGGGTACTATTTGATTATTCATTCAACCAATTTCGCCAAATTATATAAATTGCCAAACTGCTCGCCAAATTATACAAATTGTCAAAGTTTTTATTTTAAACAATGAAAGAATAAATAAATTTTTAAACATTAATCAAATTACAAATAGAAGTGAAATTAAAAATCACTTGATGACGCAACAAACACGTGTACCGTGTTTAATGTCAAGTGAATCTAAAATTTACGATCAGCTATTATTGACATTTATCTTATAGTTTGGCGATAGTTATTTTGTCGACGGGATAATCAAGTAGTACCATTTTAAATTTGTTTTAAAAGTAGCTGGCTTATTAAAAATGCTACCATTAAATATTTTATATTAAATACTTGTTTCCATGGCAACAGTAACCTTCATTTCTTGTTTCTGACGCTAACAATATTGAAGTCAAATTGCCAATGTCCGAATCGGACATTAATTTTGAATTTGGAAAAAATTTAATAAACTGAAATTTTGTTTTAAACCGTATAATTATAATTACGATAATAAAATTTTAATATATACATCTATAAAGGTATATGATAAAACTGTAGTAATAAAAATGTATATATTACGTTAAACTTAATCTAACTATCTTCGTATGAAGAGTAGAAAAAGGTTTTACTTAAAAATTATTTATCATAAAAAAAAGTATCATTCAAAATGTTATTGTGCTGCCAACCAGCATTAAATCGCCAAAAAAATTAAATTTTCATTATTTTTTTACAAACGCTAAATCGAGGTTCTGCGGATTTTTTTTTATAAACATATTATATGTCACGAGAAGAATATTCTATATATTACTCATGAGAAGAATATTATATAATTTTTTCAATTATTTCTGAGCATGCGCTTATGGAAACTTCCTTGATATCATCCTGTCAATTTTTCAGATGCATTTTTCTTAACCTGATGCAAAAGATAAAGAGCAAAATCTTATTTCAATTGCAATATTTTAACTGAGTAATTTTTTAAGCATTACGAACTTTCCCTTTCATGTTTAAATTAAATATTTTCGTTTTTTAATATTATCACTCATTAAAACGGATTTTTTTCTTCTTTTTTTTCTTTTAATTAAAATTAGTAACAGTTTTTCCTTTTATTTTTCGAGGTATAATAGCCGTTTCAATTTTTTTAGCAACGATAAATTTCACCAATTAATAAAATGGTAAACCTTATTGTCCAAAATAACAGAACTTTCCGTCATAATTCTATAACTAATATAGGTAGAATTATGTGTTATAGCTTAAAACCTTCCCTGAAACGATACCTATCTAACGGTATAAGTTTCGTAAAAATCCATGCAGTAGAACTCGAAATCTAGGCGTTCGGAACGAAATTTCTGTTTGGATTTTATATATATAATAGATAATATACTGAACTAACGTTTGAAAAATTGGGTTTACCTGAATCCAACTTGCAGGAATCTACACACAGCCTAAAATCGACCCAGATCAAAAACAGAGTTAAACTGTCCTGCAATAAAAATAATTAGCGCCATGAGGGGATTTCATAGAAATATGAGGCATTTTGCATCTATTTCTTTTGGCATTCTAATTTGGCCAGTGATCGAATGAGTCTTGTTTCATATCCTTTGTTGCTACCACAACCCTGGCACATTTTTTTTCTTGTTTCTGGTTACCCTTGTATTTCATTGTATGGTCTTCCTCTCTTTAGCATGCCACTATTTCCCATTTTGCAAAAAATCTCTGCAACTTCAATCCTGAAACTCTTTTGATTTAAAAGTTTAGCTTTGGAATCTTTTTTCAATGATACTTTCTTATATAAGATTAATTAAATGGTAAGAGAGCCTGAAATACCACCTTTTAGCTTTCAATATGATTCTATGGTGGGGTGGCCCAAATGTCTGACCAAATAATCCACACCTCCCATATGCTTATTATAGATTGTGACAACTTCCTTATGACTTTTGGTAGATCGCTCAAAATGCTTTACTTTCTTTTCTGGCAACTTGCCTGTGAATGTTGACAGAAATATCAATCATCGGTTATCTTTCCATATTACAGATGATACATTAATAGCATCCACATTTGCTACAAATTCTTCAGATGAACCTCGAGGAAACTTCTTTTGTTCCTTCTTTGTAGGAAGTTTGCAATTAAGAATTCTGTTCCTGTGTGCTGTACCTAATGAGAGTATGCTCTGTTTATACAAGTACACAAGTAATGGAACTGATGTGTAATAATTATCAAGGTACAACTTGTGATTTATGTGCTTTGGGATGTTTCTTGTAAGTCTAACACAGAGTTGGGCAAAATACACCGAAAAACCTTTTTCAATACAAAATACATTGGTTTTAGAACCCAAAATACAAATTACAAAGTACTTTTCGAATTTAAAAAATTCCAAATACAAAATGCATTTTGAAATTTCAAACATTTATTAGTACAGAGAGCTTTTTTTTAGGGGGGGAGGGGGGTAATTTTGCAATTTGATGGGGATAGGGGGGGAATTATTATGCTCCGGCAAAAGGGCGTTCCCAATGGGCTATCCCCTGAATTCATAACATATTGAATATCTTCATCATTTGTATTATAAAACTGTATTACATTATTATCTTTTAAAATATTTTTGTGATATTTTTTCAATTTATTTAAAAGCCAAATATTAAACAATTTGAAAAACTCTATACAATGAACATTAATCTCGGTTTTCAAACTTTTAATATGTAAATAACAACATCAGTTAATAATGAATAAACGTCTTTGATTATTAGTTATAAAACCATATAAAATAATGGTTTAATTATATTTTTATTTTAGACAAACACATGCACATACCCACATATACATAATGATGTGTCTTTGAAAGGTGGTATGTGTTTGTGATTAATTCAGTTATTAACAAATTTATATATACATTTGTATACTATATTAAATGGTTAAAATTTCCTTCTCAAAAGGTTCCATTTTCGTTTTCTATTGAAACTCTAATAAAAATCGAAATATGGTTTTGGACTGAAAAACTTACTCAACTAATTTATATCTTCACTGGGTCAATTATCTCACAAACATATTATAAAGCAAAGAAAAAAAAAAAAAAAAATGTCTTTGAATAACTTAATGTCATATCTATAGTGACAACAACCTTAAACAAACATTTTTTTTTTTTAGAAATTTTGTAACTTCTAAATATCGCACAAATGCAATTTTTACACATTTGAATAGAAAAAAAAAGTACTTTCAAGTGCAATTTCTTTAAAACTGTATCTCAATTTACCATCTGTAGTGGATTTTAAAAATAATTTTCAAGCTTAAATTTTTTTTTAAAATCCATCTCACAAATATTCGTGGTACCCAATTACGGAAGATTAACCCTTGCACTTAAAACAATGATGTAATTCACCATTTGTTTGTTTATGTGTAATATTCCATAACTAAATTGTCAAATGAAATCAAAATGCCACAAATACATAAGTAAAACATGAATTTAACAGACCTGTAACTGAACTACACACTTAAATACTGAAATACTCAAAATAACAGTTCGCTATAAATGATCAAATCTTTCGCATTTACCCGTTGGCATGTAGCTAATAAAAAATTATTTTCACATATTTCTATACACCATGCAGTATATCGGGCATCTTTAATCTGAGTGAGATCGCTGGTCTATATTATAAAACAAAAACATGCCCGTGAGTAACACTGATGTCATACTGATGATGGCGACGATCTGAGTAGTAAATTTCTCTTTTTAGCAAATCTATTAAAGTCTAAACATCGCACAATTTTAAGTTTTACACCGTCAAATAGAATACTTTCAAATGAAAATCATTTGAAAACACCTCAATTTAAGGATTTTTTATCCTTCTATGTATAAAAAAAAGTTTTGATTTGAAATGGACCAATGAAAATCTGTGTAGATATTCCCGTCAGATCGGCATCCAATTTGAATGCTTAAGCATGGCCTTTCTTCGTTAATATTAAAAAAATTGTTGCATACAAAAATATGAAAATCGGTAGTATTATACAGAAATGCTTGATAAACACGCTGATGCAGACAGTTTTCAAATCGAAGAATTATTTTAAGAGATATTTAATGCCAAAGTTGGACAAAATTGTTCCATTAAAAAAGATTTATAGGAGCAAAAACTGTACATAGGAAATTAATCATTTTTAGATCATTTTATGCGTCAGAATTTCCCGGTGTGCAGATTGCATTTAGTTTTTTAGATTGACTCATTTTTTGAGGTTTTATTTTTATTTTAAATTCAAATTTTCAGCATTTCGAGAGATATTTTTTACATATTTTAGAAAATTGTATTAATTTAAACTGTTTCCAACTGTATAAACAGCGCAAACAATAATGTTTGCTTCAAATTAAAAATTTATTTTACATGTGACTATTATAAACAGAAAATATAAAAAGCAGGAACTCATTGAAAATTACGTCATAGAAACTATAATTACACGTGAATTTTAATAAATTCATTAACATGCCTTAGAAGCCTTAAATAGGGGAATTTACGTCACATTACACTTATTACGTAAAATAAACAAAAAATAATATTGCAAAACAGTTTAAATTTAAAAATTGCGCGAGACTTTTATTTGATATTTTAAGATGATCATAATTTTTCATTTCTAACAAAAGCATTTCTACATGAATATTACAAAGAGAAAGAAATGTTTGGTGAAAATTACGTCAGCTTATAATTGTCAGATTCAAATTCTAATTCAATCTTCCGAAATCTTTTTAAAGCCGATCAAATTGGCCTGCTGTTAGAGTCTGCGGTGTCTGAACGGGGGTTGACGAGCGTTGCTCGTAGGCAGAGTCAGATAATATGGGCGAACGCCGTTCGCAGAAAATTTTCAAAGTTTGCAGACAGTTTTGATGATTTTACAATTTTCTTTATTTAAAAAAAAAAAAAAATCAAGATTCCGGGCGGAGAATCGATGCGATGCACGTCGCACAGAAGGTCTGCAGACTGTTTTTCAACTGGAGGGGAAAAAAAGTTTTTAAAATTTTTAAGAAAGAGTCACAATATTAAGGAATGGTTTGTCTCAAAAACAGTAGATAAACTGATGAGTAAGAGTTCATCTCTTTCATTCATGGACTAATAACTTTTTTATTTTAACATTTCATTTATTCATATTTCAGTTATTTTATGGATTAATAAAATAACAGTTTTGTTGAGCAATCATAAATTGATATCTTTACATAAATTAATGATTAAAATATTTCACATTTTAGTAGATATATATTTTTTAAATTTTCATATGTAATGTTCTGTATTAAGCATACCATTCAATACAACATTTATTGACTGAGTTTTAATAATGCTTGTAAATTAATATTTTTCTTTTAATGGTGTTGCTTAGTGGCACTCCACTTGCATATAACTTTTCATTTTTGCTGTTAGTGGTGATATAGGACTCGGGAGGGGCACAGCGTTTTTTTGCAGAAAATTTTTAAGAAATTATTTGAGTTCGCAGGCAGTTTTACATTTTATCTAAGTCTGCTCGTTGGGGGCAGAGCCCCCTAGTGGTTTTTAAAAAAAAAAATTGAACATGATTAAAAAAATATATATATATCTGTATGGTGTGCTGCTTGATTGCGGAAGATTAACCTGTATGCACTTAAAATGATGTAAATAAGTTCAGCATTTGTTCCCGGCTAATACTTGATAATGATATTAAAAGTTCATCGGAAATAAATAAATAAATAAAACAAAAATTTAATCGATATGTAATCGGAACTACCACTGAAATAGACAGAATAAAAAAAGTCTTCTATAATTAGTGAAATCTTTGAGAATTTTTTTGGCTATTTATCCTTGGCATGTAGCAAATAACTTTGTATAAATTCATAAATTATATTTTCCTTTTAAAATTGCTTTTTTGTATTTGTAAAAGCCCCGCCCCCACCTCTCCAAAAAAAAAGTTGAACATAAAAAAATCTATTCGTTTTTAGTTAAAAATGATTTTCATCTATGTTTTGTACAGCAAGCAGTACGTACAGGAAGCCAGGGTTAGCTTCCCATGTGTAAAATAAAAAATGAAGTGTCAAAATGTTTTGGAATGTAAAGTCGCGGTATTAACAATTATGATAAATCCAAGTCTGTATTTAAACATCCAATATTTAATATACTGAATGGCAAATACAGTTAATGAACATTTGCATACTTTATGAATTCTACTATTCAATCCCAATTAAATGAATATCTAAGATAAAGTAAATCATATTAGAACCTCGATTGAATGAATGTTAAGAAACTACGAAAAATAACCTTAAAATCGATCGTGTAAGATTAAAATCTTACCTTTAAATGGGTTTTGAAATGTGTTCTATCATTGAAATTCAAACCTTTAACTTATAATCGAACATCTTGTTTATCCAGCTGGTATTTTCCCTTAATTTTTTTATTATTATTACTGAATATTATTTTAAAATATTTCACGTCTAATAGTGCTGCACATTGTGTATTATCATAATTAATCCTCTTGATAAATTTTAATTTGGAGGTTTAGCTGTATATTTCCATAAGCTTCTGTGGTAACTAATAGCATCACACCTCTAATGTATTTTAAATAGACAGAAAAACTGTGAATAATCCTTCCCGCCTTTCACACAACAATTTTTTGTAATTACCATAGATTGTTATGAATTCTAAAAACTAATTTTGTAACTACTCAGACAAAATGTTTCTGCAGAATTGCAGTTCAATAACATGCTTATTGTACATCGTACCAAATGTTAAACAATGTGTACATATAAACTTCAAGAAACGAATTAGAAGACTATTCAAAACAGACAGACATGTGTTCCCTATTGCAAATCTAGGATCTGCGGTTTAAATATGACAGCTTGAAATCTGAAGGAATGTATTTTGAGTATTTTGAAAATACAAAATAATTTGAAAAAGCATTCCAAAATACATTTGCTTTGTCTGTTTAAAATATAAAATACAAATGTATTTTACAAATGTATAAAAAAAAACAAATATATAAAAAATACAAATGTATAAAAAAAAACAAAACAAATACAAAATGTATAAAAAAAAAACAAAATTACAAATGTATTTCAAATACATGTATTTTCGATACTGCCCAACTCTGGTCTAACAACAGCATTTGAACTTGCACCTAGATCCCGTTCTGTTGTCAAACACAACTCATGACTGTTTTCTTGGCTACAATAGATTTCAAAATTGTATGCAAATCGTGATTTTGAACAGAGGACGAAAAGTTTGTAACCCCATATTGTCACAAATGATGCCTAACCTTAGTTGCACATAATTTCTAATCTGTGGACAAAGATTCTTCAAAACGAACAGATGAAAAAAATTCAAGAAAGGAATCAATAACTGGACAGGTTTTATACAATTTATCATGGACTGATTTACTCTACATATTTCTTTTTTATTTGTATTAAAATGGAGATTATATCTAAGCTTTTCAAAGTTATTTAACGACATTGCATCCTTCACAAGATCGATATCAATTACATCATTCCAGAAATACATATTTTAGCATTATGAGTTACAGACGTAAGCAAACAATTTCCAAGGTACTTATGTATGTCAATTTTTGTAATCTGGAATACACTGTTTGGGTCTTTTTGAAAGGTATACAGTATGCTTTCATTTAAAATTTTCCGAATCAGTTCATCAAGTTGAGATGGGGTCTCTAGATTGACAATTTTATCTGGATATTCCAAGTTTTTCTTGAATTCCTTGTCATGTATATTTTGAGCCTTTTGGTTTTTATTGAGGCACTGATCATATTGGTACTCATTTTAGTTTTTTCTGTTTTGATCATCAGTGGCATTATTATTTGCTTTTGGTATTAGTGTTGCAGATGTATCATTTTGCATTTCTTTTTTGAGTTACATGAAATTGTATAACTGTAACTCAGTTTGATAGTCTTCTTCATCTCTGAAATCACTAAAATCTTCTTCACTTCCTGAAGGCAATTTTAGACACTCCTCTATTTTTGGGGAGTCAGCACCTTTCTTCTAAAAAAACCTGATGGTCAAATAATTCACCCATTACCTAAAATAATATAATATGAATAATACAATAATATAAATTGTAATATAAGACAACAATATAAATTGTAATATAATGCCTATCATCCAAATAAATAAACAAAAAGATTCGCTTAGAATAATAGATTTATATTTAAATTTTATTAAATTCACTATTACAGATAATTGATTCAGATACAACACTATTACAAAGTGTCTAAACATGCTACATTTCTAAATTGTTTCAACTGCTGTAATAAAATCATAATATAACCCTAATGCAAAATCGAAAAACATTCTAAATTTGCGATTTTTGAGATACTGAAGGGGCTAGAAACTTGAAATATTGTATGGTATTTACTTATAAGATGTAAATGCTCTCTAAGAACAGTTTCTTAAAAAATCGAAATTTAAAAGGGGGAAATGAGCGGAAAACTTTCTAAATGCGATTTCTATGGAATTATTAAGAGCAGAAACTTGAAATTTGACATGGCTGCTACTTTTAATATGCAATATGCAGAGACAGAAAAGTAAAAGTTAAAAAAAAAAATAAATAAATAAGAGGCTGCAGGAGAATTTTTTTTTTTTTATTACGATATTTGTAATACTGAAGGGACTAGATACAAGAAATTTGGCATGGGGGTAACTTTTAAGATACAAATGCTCTCTAAGAATGATTTCTAAAAATCCGAACCCTTATATCCTAACATTTCGTAATCATGCAATATTCACATGATGTTGCACATCTACAACACAAGCAAAAACTGCTGTCATAACTAAAATAGTAAAAAATTAGTACTGTATATACTCGCGTATAAGTCGACCCCCTAACTTTCAAATGCAAATTCTGGAAAAAAAAATCAAAAACCTGCGTATAAGTCGACCCCCTAAATTTTTACTTCAATTTTGCTCAAAATCAAATCAAAGATTTCACTTGCCAATGCGAAAAGGTAGTAAGTAAGCAAAAACTAATCATTGAAATGTTTTTAAATGATAAGTTATTGTTATTTGTATATTTTATCTATTATTTTTTTATTCATACATTTAAAAAGCCATAATTTTGCTGTATTCGAAGTTTTTGTTTTTTCTTTTTGAACTGACTCGCGTATAAGTCGACCCCCCCAAATTTGCTTACCGAAAATTGTCAGAAATTCCTTGACTTATACATGAGTATATACGGTAATTATTTTAATAAGCATAAATCTAGATACCTTATTTTATGTAGGTGAATTTTTATTTTGTAATAACTAGACTCCAAGTATGAATTAAACTATGCAAAACATAAGCGAATTCTGAATATCTGATGTTCTTTGTTACTTCCAACCAAATTGAGTAAATACCAGCCCTATCTGTTAGAGGAAATGTGCAATGATCCTGTCTGAAAATATAATGTAGCAGATATGAAACATAGATTAGTTAATGGAAACTCTACCAAATGTCATAAAAACACATTTTTTTTTTTACATGATGTATTTAAGGGTTAAACTATTCTGTGCAAACATTTATGTCTTAAAAGTAACAACCACGTTAAATTTCAAATTTCTATCCCAAGCAATTCCATAGCAATTGTAATTCAGAACTTTTTCGGGATGTTTTCCACTCATTTCACTCTTTTAAGTTTTTGGATTTTTAGAAATCATTCTTAGAGAGCATTTGTATCTTAAAATTTACCCACATGCCAAATTTCTTGTATCTAGTCCCTTCAGTATTACAAATATCGTAATTTTAAAAAAAAATTCTCTTGCAGCCTCTTAAATTTAATTTTTTAACTTTTCTGTCTCTGCATATTGCATATTAAAAGTAGCAGCCATGTCAAATTTCAAGTTTCTGCCCTTAATAATTCCATAGAAATCGCATTTAGAAAGTTTTCTGCTCATTTCCCCCTTTTAAATTTCGATTTTTTAAGAAACTGTTCTTAGAGAGCATTTACATCTTATAAGTAAATACCATACAATATTTCAAGTTTCTAGCCCCTTCAGTATCTCAAAAATCGCAAATTTAGAATGTTTTTCGATTTTGCACACCTTTGGGGGTAAAAGAACTGGCATAAAATATAGCCTATGTTGGAGCACATACTGTCATCATTAATTTTCCACCATTACTTTTCAAGTTGGTTTGGTAGTTCCTGAAATTACCCGTACTAACAAATGTTACTTCTTTATAATATTGGTATAGATTGAAATCTTATCTAAAAAATCCTAAACTTTACACCAGAGAGAGGGAGAGTGTGTGTGTGTGTGAGTGAGAGAGAGAGAGAGAGAGAGAGAGAGAGAGAGTAAAAATTGACATGAACCAATCATGTCTATAAAAGACTAATTTCTCATGTCTGTTGTTTTTCTTCCCATAATTCTGATTTTTCACAATAAGGAACAACACAGTTGAAGTTGAGGAAACTCAGCTTCAATTGGTTTAGGATATCCAAGCTTATGATGACACTATAGTTTAGCCCAGCCCCACCTCAACACTGGCCACAAATAAATGAGAATTTCATTAGCGCTTGCGTTTTCACTCTTAAAGTTAATCTGGATTTAAGGCTATGTATATTGATACCAGTTTCTTAGTACTTTTTTGTATTAAGATATCACTTTATTTACTGTATTGACCTGCTGCTTAAATGAAAAAAATCAAACATAAATCTCTTCAAAAAAAAAAATTTTTTTTTCACTTCTAGTTTAAATAAAATTAATTATATAACTGAGAGAAAGTAAATGATTCTTTTATATTATTATTGAATTATTAAGAAGGCAGTCAATTTTTAATTTCAGTGTTCTTGTTTTGTAGGTGCTGATGAATTTAAGTTATAATGAAAAGGAAAATATTCTAATAATCCTTTTAAAATGTTTTCAGTCTTTTTCCTCTTCTGTAAAATAAAAATTGGTAAACATATTTCTTGTTTAGAGACACTTCGAAATAAAAATTAAATGTATGCCATTTCAATGTTCTGTGTACTAACAAAAGTTAAGTTTTGTTTTCAGTTTCATTGATTTGGAATTTGGCTGACACTTAATTTGTCATAATATTCATGTTAAAAAATATTTTTCTGTTTGTCTTTTATTTTAAAACTTAAAAAGTTGCATGTAAATCTAATTAAGCTTGAAATTTCCTTTAGATCCATTTAAAGAACCTGCTGTAACAGCAACTGCAGATCCCTTTGGTGGTGATCCTTTTGGCCAAGTGTTCAATGTTAGTGCTGCACAAATTTCCAGCAAAGTTAGTGTTCACTTAATATTTACTTTTAAGTTGTGTTATTTAAAATGTCCATTTTTTGTTCTGGATTAACTGAAAAAGTGTGATTTATAACTTCTTTGAACAATTACTGATATTCAACAAGTCATATCTCCCACTTTCAGAAGAAATAGTGCCATGGTACTGTTCTTAATGTTGTTTTTCATCTGTAAGCATGTTATTGTAATGCAAAAGAGCCTTTAAACTTCTAGACTTGTAATTATTTCTGAATCTTTTGTGGTTGAAGCTTTCATCTGTGTAAAATCCTCTTGAGTGTATACAGTATGGAACCATTTATCCGGAAACCAGTTAACCGGAAAACCAGTTATCCGGAATGATATTTCTGATAGACTGATTTCAGAATCTTTGCAGGAAAAGGTGTCATACGCTGCCAGTTTGACATAGGCATTGCTTGAAACAACTGTATAATTTGATGACAACATGTAGTATTTGAAATGAAAACATATTTAGTTCTATTTTAGATGTTTTAATTTTTATGCAGAGGAAACAGAAGAATTTTTGTTCCTAAGGGATTCTATAAATTACCTTCTTTTAAACTCTGCTTAACTTTTGATCTTTCTTGCATTGATTTTTAATCCAAGTAATCTAATAATTTTAAATCAGAAATAATGCAACAACCATGCATATTCCACAAAACTTATCAAATGGATGCTGCTTTAATGCACAACCAGTTAACTGGAAAAACCAGTTATCCGGAATACATTTGACCCCAAGCATTCCGGATAAATGGTTCTGTACTGTATATATATTAAGCCTGGGTGTTAGATCAGTTTCAGTAACATGATTTATCACCAGCTTAATATTGTGATATATCATGATATTGAATTTAAAGTATATAGGGTAAATAAAAAAATATTTTGATTAGTATTTCTATTTAAATATTATCATAAGCAGTATTGAAGTTAATTTAACTTAAGTACATCATGCGGCATTGATTTTGATTTTAAGAAACTCCATAATCCTTTAAGACCGGGGGTTTTTTTGGTAGAAATTGAAAGTTTGGGTGGTTTCTCCTTATGGATAGGACCGTATTTGATTGAAAAAAAAAATATTTAAAAAAATACCCAATGTCAGGTTATGCCAAGGGAGGACCCGCACAATTGTGCGGGTACGGTCTTAATGCTGCCGTTTTTGGTCTAAATCTACACAATTGTGTAGTTTGGGATTATGTTTGCAAATATCTAAAGATAAAAGTTTAAGCAAAAAAGGTTGTTTACTGAGATAAATTTCATCAGCCACAATGAAAATGTTTGAAACAATTTTTGTTTTTGGGCAGACCACTACAATTTCATTTTCTGAGACGTGCTCAATGCTCGCACTCCTCTTAAGAGCCGTTGACAAATGGTATGCCCTTCACTCCGTTTGGATTGTGCCTGATCCTTCATATTTCTTTTTTTTTTTTTAGTTTTTCCAGCAGCGTTATTTTGTTGAGATACCAATCGATGTACATAAAACTAGGTCTGAACCAGAGTAAGGACTACAACAGGTTTTAAGCCCAGATCCTTGTAGACAAGGTCTGTACTTTCCCACTTGTACACTACAAAATTTAAAATTATCCCAGGTGATACTGTTACAACAGAGTGTGGTTTGTTTTTTATATACTGCTTTACTGAAGCACGACCTAAAAAAAGGAATCGTCTGCTCATCTATGGAAAATTTTCCCTGATCTCTTGGTAAATTCAAGCAGACACTACAGAATCCGTTGAGCATTTGCTGAACTTTCCATAATTTATTATTTATTTATGGTTGTTTACTTGCTGTGTCGACAAAATGGAATGAATTTATCAAACTTAAAAATCTATCTTGTGATATGCATATAACTCATATAAAACTTATAAATCATATATGACATCTATAACTCGGAGCAGAAACATACAGTTTGTTACATGTGCATATTATATATCTAATACTATCAATTTGAAATAGAAATCATGAATAGTACAAACCGATTAATTTAAAATTAATCCAATTTAAAAATGTAAATAATAAAAAATAAATTTCTAAAAACATAAGTTTTAAAAAATCACTCAAAAATAAAATTTTATACATTAGGAATTGTGCCTATTTTGGAAGTGGTAAACGCCGGACCCCCACAATCATGTGGGTCATTTGTTTTTCAACATTTGTAAAGCCTAATTAAATTTATCTGAGACAAAATCAATTAAAATCATGAATAAAGTATATGAAAAGTAAAATTAAGTCTAAGCAAACACTAAAAATCATATTTAAAAGAAATTACGACAGTACATACTTTTTGTCCATTGCTGTCAGATGATATAGTCTTTTTAAAAGCACAAAATCTAACCCTGTATTGTAGTTGGTATCCCCTAGTTGTGTCTTTTCAAAACATCTGAAGACAATTAACTCATATAAATGTGCAAATTTGGTTTTAAATCTCGCAAAAACAGGAAATAGTCATTCTCTTTTACTTTAGTATGACCCGCACAACTGTGCGGGTCAGGGCTTAAAGGGTTATGAGATGTCTTAAGCACACAGTTCCCACTTGGTGCAAAACTTTTTTTAAAGTACCTGATATCCCATCATCAGCTTGGATGAGATCAATAATTCTTGTAATATAACTAAACGACTTCAATAACATCCTTCATTGCATGTTTATCATGGATTATGATAATTTAAGCTTTTGCCAAATCATAAACTAGTCTGCAAAAGAAGAAATAAAACTAGAGTTTTTCCTTGTTTTACAATAATTACAAATTTTCACCTTAAGCATTTGAAGGGTGGTAGTATATGTAATATTTAATTTTAATTCTAAACTTCTAAATGACGCTCTGAATGTTTTGCCTTTATGATGTATGTGAAGAAAAGCATTTATTTTCAAATCAATTTATTTGTAAGTTCTAGTGGTAGTCAACCCTTTCAACATTTTAGCAACAGAAATGCTTAGCTCCTGAAATGGTTAAAGGATCTTGTAGATTCTGAGATATAGTTTTTTCAATGGAGGTGCAGGCGGCTGAATATTTATGCAAGTCTATGTTCTAAAATTCACCATCACACAAATCTTTTTTTTTTATGAAGACCTGGTAGATTCTGATATATTGCTCTCCTGTAAGTAAAGTGACACAACTCGAAAATATTACATTTCATGGGCAAGGCAAAAGAAGATTTGTATTTTTTTTACTATAATTTAAAACTATAACACTAAGCTTTGCATTTAGTTGTCAAAGCATAAAATCTTTAAGAATCAAGACATAGAAGAGATAGATAGGGTTGAGTAAATTAATCCTCCACACAAATTTGCCTGCCTTCCCAGGCCATCAGTATAGCGCACTGACATTCTACCGACTAAACCACATAGAATAATACCCAGCCTGGAAAATTTCTCACTATTACATGCAGACTTGTATAAAACCAAAAACTTTCTGCGCACATAAATATTGGGTCAAAAACTTTCTGCAACATTAATTTAATGTTTAATAAAATAACGTGTTATAAGTTATATTATTTTGACGATATGAATTGAAAACTTTAGTTTTAAAATAATTACCATTTTGAATTAAAAATTAATCAGTATTAATTAAAGAATAATTATTTAGGAATTAAGCTAAAAATCGATGATCAGAAGGTGAGAATTCTTATCAATTATTTTGTCAAAGCATTTAGAAACAGCCCAATCCTTAATATTGTGACCTTTTCTCACAAAATGCCAGTCACTCTGTTCACAGAAATAATGTGACATTGCTTTTGAAACAACTGAATCATATTTTGTAGGGAGAGGGCCATTCTTAGGTATCATCATTAAAGAGACCTATGAATTTTTTCCGCGGTCGTTTGACGAAATTTCCGTTTTTTCCACGGCCCTTTGATGAAATTTTCGTTTTTTCCGCTATCATTTGACGAAATTCCCATTTTTTCCACGATCCTTTCATGAAATTCGTTACTTTTTCTGCGATCCTTTGATGAATTCTGTTTTTTTCCCGCAATCCCTTGACGAAATTCACATTTTTTCTGCAATCTTTTGACGAAATTCGCGTTTTTTCGCGATCTTTTGACGAAATTTGCATTTTTGTCGCGGTGCTTTGATGGAATTCGTGTTTTTTTTTTTTTTTGCGATCCTTTGATGAAATTAGTTTTTCCACAATTCATTGACAAAAATTGCATTTTTTTCGCGATCTTATTGAGAAAATTCGCACTTTTCTGCTATGCTTTGACAAAATTCACGTTTTTCTGTATT
Organism: Maratus speciosus; assembly: GCA_963932465.1. Classification (NCBI taxonomy): domain Eukaryota; kingdom Metazoa; phylum Arthropoda; class Arachnida; order Araneae; family Salticidae; genus Maratus; species Maratus speciosus. The sequence goes on along the minus strand of OZ010790.1, from coordinate 274,870,006 downwards.
GACGAAATTCGCGTTTTTTCTGCGATCTTTTGACGAAATTAGCGTTTTTCTGCTATCTTTTGACGAAATTCGTGTTTTTCGCGATATTTTAAAGAAATTCGTGCTTTTTCCACAGCCCTTTGACAAAATTCGTGTTTTATTTACGATTCTTTGGTGAAATTAGTTTTTTCTGAGATTCTTTTACGAAATTTCCTTTTTTTTTGTGATCCTTTGAGGAAATTTCCACTTTTTCTGCGATTCTTTGCCAAAATTCTTTTTTTTTTTTTTTTTTTTTTTTTTTTTCACGATCCTTTGAAGAAATCGCGTTTTTTCTGCAGTCCTTTGACGAAATTCGCATTTTTTTTCGCGATGCTTTGACGAAATTGATGATTTTTTCTGCGAACGATTGACGAAATTTATTTTTTTTTCGGCGACCATTTGTTGAAATTCGCAATATTTTTCAATGATATTTTTTATATCTGAATTTTCGGACTGATGGCCGATTTTTTTTAATTTTCAGAAAATTCGGAACAGGATCAACAATAAATAAATCGTATGTAAAATTGGGGAAAATTTTTAATTTTTCGATGTCTAAAAGAAGGTAAAAGTTACAAGAACAAAAATTACTTTTTTTTTTTCCTAAAAAAATTTCCGTAAAGTTCCGAATTTTACGGAAAACTACAAACGCAGCACAAGCTGGAATATTTAATGTGAGCCACCGACATGAGGCAAACATGAAATCTAATTAAATCCAGCATCGATAGAAACTATATTAATACATGGAAATTATTCCAGAGAGAAACATTCGCTTTTCATACAATATTTCAAATGAAAATCAGAGATTCAATGAATTTTCTAGACTTAGTATTGTTCCATGTGGTTTAGTCGGTAGAACATCAGTGCGCTATACTGATGGCCCGGGTTCGAGTCCCGGCATGGAATCTTTTTCACTATGTTGGCCCTTTGCACCCCTTAAACAATTACTTTGAAATTGATTTTCATTTGAAATATTGTATGCAAGGTGAATGTTTCTCTCTGGAATAATTTCCATGTATTAAGGTGTATGTATATTTATAAAGTAAAAGCTTAAATCTACTATATTAGGCGAATGGTATATGAAAAAAAAGATTGCACAAGGGACAGGACTACCAAAAAGGAGGTGCAAGTAGCACGCCCACAAACAGGTGTTGCCCTAAGTCTTGTGGGGACCACAAGTATGATGGCATGGCCTTAGGTGAGGAGGGAGTTTTGAGACTCATACAGTGACCCCATATATGAGCCCCTGCTTCCCAAAGATCCTATTGATCTTCAAATGAGCACACTTCAACGTGTCCAAAAAAAATTGTTATTTTTTTTTATTTATTTAATACATTGGAAGACCAATTCACTAGGGGAAGTGTCTCTCAGCAGACTGAAGTGTAGAACCTTAGGGCGACTTTTGAAAGGTTATAACTTCTGAGAGTATAACTTGAAAACTAAAAAAAAAAAGTGATATCTCATATATCAAATTGAAAAGGACAGTCTGTGAGTGGTGAGAGACTCATTGTAATGATCGGGTAAAGGAAACAACTGAATTATTTCATAAAAGTAGGCTATTATTTAGCATTTAGTGAAATTTTACAAAGATATCTTGAATTTAGGCGTAGTGTTTAGAATTTAACATGTTGTGTTCAAGACACTGCATCAGATCAAGTAACTGTATAGCTATTAGAGTTATATGCATAGTTTTATTTAACTCCTTACAAGAATATTAAAAAAAATTTTAATAACAAACTTCATACTGTTTCCGTGTTAACAAGAGACTTTACTGGATATGCTGGAGGTGGAGAATCTCTATGTGATAAGGCACAGACAGGGCACCTGATGTTATTTGTGCATGAATTTGCCTGATGAAAAAGGCTCTGACAAACAAAACATCTTTTTTACAGGGTAACGTGTAGAATTGTGATTTTTCCATGATCAATTAACATTTTAGCTATCTCTGGAGGAATTAAAAAAATTCAATTGAATGAATTGACATATTTGAGCTTATATTTTTGTTGAAATTGAATGGAAGGTGTAGGTATACCAGTTAAGTCAGAAATTGCTAACAGAATGTCAGGGATGTTAAAATTTTCTGGCAACTGACAAATAATAACTTGGATAGGCTGCTGACCATGTTTAAAAGGGAAAGAGAAGTTACTATTTTTAGTGGAGTTGGTAGCTTCTGTAGTACTTTTATTCTGTTGTGGACATTTCAAATCAGAATCTATGTTCGACTTATGTTGTAATGACTTTTCAACCAAACTGGTGTTATCACAGATGCCTATTTGTGTTGATTCATTCAGCTCAGGAGATAAAACTTTGCTGTATGTTTCCGATGTGTATGTTTCCTTAATATTTTTGTATTTACAATTTGTAAGTTTTTCATTTTGTTTTGTAATTTAACATAATCTTCTTTCACTAACTGAAAACAATCATTAAGCAATTGAAATTCCCATAAAAATTGATTCTCTAAAGATGTAATATTTTTAGTTAAAGTGGCATTGTTATCAAAACCAATTTGTTCCTGTTGTAGAGGGATGTCTGTGTTTACGGTTTCACAATACCTCCTGAGCGTTTCCTCAAATATGTGAGGTAAGGAAAATTTATACAGAGACATAGGCGATTTAAAGTCCAAATGGTTATCTTTTTGCAACATATTATAAATATGTTAAATAATCTGTAGACTGAGAAAAATTTAAAAAGCATAAAAGATGGCACCGCATTTTAAAATTTACTCATTGTATTTGAACATAGAAAAAAACAATCCTTCTAAACAAATATTTTTCACTGTGTGATCAGAAAGAAACAAACAAAAAAACAAAAAAAAAACAGGGGGGTAACTGGAATGTTAATTCTATATGCTTTAAAAGTACATGAACTAAAATAGTATATTAAATATCCTACAGTACAAGTATACTTCAAATTTACTTATTTTAGACAGGAATAGAAAAAAAATATTCCTTTAGTAAAGTTTTTGCTTTAATGTCATGTCGTTCATAAGTGATCAAATGTAAATATTGTGCAAAAGTCGAGACAATTTCGTTTATCTATTATGCCAATTGAAAAAAAAAAAATGTAGCACCATAAATCTAGCTGAGATAAAATCTCAAAAGGTTTCTTGCAAGGGGGCGACGAGGAATGCCAAAATATTTTATATAAATCACAGGGGGAAAATAAAATTATCAAAATATTTCATATGGTCTGAAAGCTGATTAAAAAAAAAACACATAAAGAATAAAATAAATTAAATATACACTGTGATTTAAAAAATATATACTTTTCAAAAGAAAGTGTGAAAAGAGAAGACTACAAGTATAAATGCAAAGTTTAAAAAAAAAAACCCCTAAAATATAATTTTTTCCAATTTAGTCGCAATCTTCTCTGTTCAGGCTGACAAATATAAATGAGCAGTAAAAATAAGCAATTGTCAACATATAGTGAAATCTTTTTATTTACAAGTATGAAGAAACATAAAAGAAACATAGCATGTAAAGAAAATGAAAAGAAAAAAAATACAGTCCACTCCCTCTGATCTGCAACTCTATAATCCGCAAATGCCTATAATCCGCACTATATTTCAGATGTAAACAAAGAGTTAAAATCTTTTTTTAAGCAAGATAATGCACATTTTGACTGTAATAAAAGTTGACTAATCTGATGAATTTAGTAAGAATTTTAATTAATTTTAAATGCACTAAAATTTTTTAATGTGTTTCTGCATAAGTTAGAAAGAAATATTCTGCATATCTTAGAAATTACTATTAGACTGCTATATTCTGAACGCATTTGTTGGCTATGTAAAAGGTAAAATTGCTTTCAAAGAGGGGTTAGCTCTTTTGGATAAATGTCTTAAACTTTTAGAAAAACAAACATTTGTTATTTATCAAGAAATCCTGACTCTTGTAAAAGGTTTCAAGATTAAATTGCAGAGTATAAATTAAAAGCTATAAAGCAAACAATTATCACTATGATGTTTGAGATCTAAAAATAAATAGAAATGTTTCTATAAATTGTGCATTATTATATCATTTAAATATATTTCTAATATTGGGTATAGTTTATATGTATAAGCAATTTCTTTTATTTCTGTGTTATTTATTTACAATGTAGCTATTATATTTGTTGATAAATTCCAAATATTACAATGTAAACAAAGAAATGACCTATAATCTGCAAAATTCTATAATCCGCAAAACCCTTGGTCCCAACCTGTGCAGATTAGAGGGAGTGTACTGTAATAAGTAATTTACTGTAAATATTAAAAATTTAAAGTTTACAAGTTAAATTTTTCGTGTTCAAACTTTATGCATCCGAATAATCTTTCTACATATTTTGTATATTTCTTTTTTCTTTCTTTTTTTTTTTTTTTAGAAATCGCATTTGGTTTTTATTTCAGAATTTTTTTTATAACTGTAGCACTTTTTTTTTTTTTATATCATTTTAACACAACTAGTGGCACAATTGAAATTATTTTTGCACGGAAACAGCCACTAGGTTTTTTTTTTTTTTTTTTTTTTTTTTTTTTTTTTTTTGTAGAATTTTACATTGGGCGAAATATTTGCATTTCTTCCCGAAATATGTAGTTCACTAGGGATAAAAGAAAACGATTTTTTTTTTTATTCAGAAGTTGCACTGTCATAGATTTTGAAACTTGGCAGATTCACTAATTGAAGGATCACATTTTTTGTGTAACAAAATTTTGATATTGCCTTTTTACATAACCTAGGCACACAAGGCGAGAAGTCCATTAGCTAAATCACAGCACAAATATGACACATTGGTCATTAGTTGCAGCACAAAATTACATACACAAACACACACAAAAAAAAAAAATGCACTGTTCGGAGGCTTCAGCTATATTCCAGAACCACAAATTCTATAACTTTTTTTTAATACCATAAATTTTCTAGCGAATGGTTAAAAATATTTTCACTAAAATCTCTAAAATAACATATTTTACATGTAAAATGGAATGCATACATAAACTTGAAAACAAACACACCTTTAGCAGATCGCTGAAATCAGTGAAGACTGATCTTGTGGATGCAAGAATAAGCAAGCTGACAGCTGATGCAATAGGTGGAGTTTGTATAGGAGCGTCCGGGGGGGAAGGCAATCATGTGGAAACAGGTTGATTCGAAGGGTGCTACCCAGTGCTTGAAGGAACATCGTTGTCTGTCGGGGAGGTCTTTACATGTACAGATGGACTCATGAATGCAGGTTATCTACGGCACACCATCGGGGGAAGGTATGCTTTGCAGTGGGAAAACTTGTAGGATTAACCCATTTTAGGCCAAGCATAGAAATTTTATAAAATGTGGTATTATTTTCAATGAAATATGCTTAAATTACATTTATTAAGACAAAAAAAAAAGGTTTAGTGCATGAAAAATAATATTTTATTTGAGAAATAAAATGCATTTTGCATTTGCATGCATTCGGTCAATGGTGTGCACCATTAAATTTAAAATTAATAATTTTTTTAATTTTTTTATGACATTTGTTTTATTATTATTTTATTTACAGAACTTGCAACTTTAATCCATTATAAAAACATATGATTAATCTCAAGTGGAATAATTATACATTTTCCAAAAGTCGAATTTGTCAATAACCATTTCAATTTTAAAAAACTAGCGTATTTTGAAAATTTCTCAATAGAAGGTGTTTACCGCAATTGAATTACTGATATTTTATTGATGCCTCCAGAACCCTTAAAAATAGCAGAAAAATAAAATTAGTGAAAAATATTCGTCACACTGTTAATAAAAAAATATTTAATGAAATGGCGTGTTTACACATCTTTGGCTGAAAATGGGTTAACATGCACAGGAAATTCATAGACTTTCAAGTGGCAAGGAAAAATTTTTTTTTACACTGTTGTTTGCCAAAAGAAACGAGCATTCAGGTAGAGACACAGTTTGTCAGCAGATAATATTTTTAGTTCCCTGGTTGCATATGAAGAGAGAGACACGAAGATGCCGTTGGATAGGGTCAGTAGAATGGCAATGAGCGGGAACAACAAACTTGTAGATAGGAAAGACAACCGACATCAGAGGAGGAAAACACATGCAGGTAGCAGCTTCGAGATCCCATCCATCCCGGAAACAGGCAACATTGAAAAATACAGTCCACGAGTTTGAAGAGCCATGAAGAAGAAGGGGTAAGCCAAGAGACATGAAGGGAGAGAAGGCTTCTCTCCCTTGTGCTTTTTTTTTAAGTTTGAGAAACTGGGTTGATGCACCAAATTTATGTGGTGTGGTCAGAGACCCAGGTCACTTAGATAAGCACAAAACTCCAACTATAGTTACAGGGACATAAAATTTATTTAAATGGGTACCTACAAAAGGGGCCGTGCTTCACAAGGGGAGAGAGAGCCCCACAGAACAGTTGCGCCGAAGTACTTTTCTTAGTTGCCAACAATCCGGAGGCCAGAAGAGAAGTGTTCTTTTTTTTTAGTAAAGTTATGTTCAAATTGATTTTCAATGAAGGAATGTAGGTGGAGTTAAGCCGATATGTAACAGAGAAAACTGTCACAGGGGGGAGAATGGTCTCCTTGAAGATTGTAATTCCGTCTAGCAAAAGTGATAAATTATTACATTTTGTATTAAATTAATTTTTAACACAATTATTCAATTGGTAAATAAATCATAACAGTTGTAAATTTCTAAGTGTGTGAAAAAAGTCCGAGCCAGGATTCGAACCAGGGATGTCTTGGTGAAAAAAGTTTTCACCCACTTAGAAATTTTCAGCTGATATGATTTATTTACCAATAAAATAATTGTGTTAAAAATTAATCTAATATAATTCCACATGCAGCGTTTATTGCAGTTCTAAAAATAACCTTCGATTTATTCTGTTGAGCTGATTCAGATATCGAACCAGCAGAGTTGCATAATATAGACGCACATGCAAATGCCGTGCGCGGAAAATTTTTCGAAAAATTCGGGACTTTGCGGAAAAAAGTTACGAAAAGGAAAACGTATGTTTTGTTTTTGTAACTTTTTTGAATAGCAAAAATTTAAAATATTCCCCAATTTTATATACAATTTATATATTGTTTGTCCACAATTCAAAGTTTAAAGACTCAACACATTGTTGTGACATTCACAGACCCTTTTATTTCTATTTTCCGCAGACTAAAAATTGTCGCCGATCGGTTTTCCATCTGTGGCTGCAGTGATAATTTAGCCTGGCAACAGCTGTTAAATCGAATAATTTCGTAGTGTTATAAAAGTGACTGGCATTTTGTGCGAAGAGATCACAATATTAAGGATTGGGTTGTTTCTAAATGCATTGACAAAATAATTGAAAAGAATTCATCTTCCTATCATTGATTTTTGCTTTATTATTTTTAAATTAAAATAATTATTATTTAATTAATATTAATTATTTTTTAATTTAAATAACAATTATTTTAAACTATGATTTTTAGTTCATATCGTCAAAATAACATAACACGTAATTTTATTAAACATTAAATTAATTTGCGGAAAATTTTTGACCGAATATTTATGTACGCAGAAAGTTTTTGTTTTTATACAAGTCTGCGGACCAGGTGCTGTGATCTCGAATCCTGGGCAGACTTTTTTCACCCACTTAGAAATTTACAACTGTTATGCTACATTTTGGCTGATTATTGTAATGTAAGATAAGAAAAGGATTTTTTTCCTCATTATACTCTACTTTCTGCTGAAAATCACATTGAAATGAACAGATGTTTTTCTCATATTAACCATAGATGCCAATATCTCCGGAAATTCCGGAGTTTCTCCGGAAATGTAGGATAAAATACGGAAGTACGGTAATAAGGTAGAAGAAATGGAAATTTGAGGCAAAAAAATCGCGAATTTCTTCGACTGATCGCGGCAAAAAATCACGAATTCCGTCAATCGGTCGTTGAAATATATCGCGAAAATCGTCTATTAATCGATAAAACCGCCAATGTCTACAATCGCTCGCGGCAGAAAATCGCAAATTTTGACGGCCGATCGTTGAAAAAAGTTGCAATTTTTCTCAATCAGTCGCTGCAAATAATCGTAAAATTCATCAATAGGTCGTTGATAAAAATCGCAGCCGCTGCAAAATATCGCGAATTGCGTTAATCAGTTGAGGGGAAATATCCTGAAATCCGGTAATCGGCCAATGATAAAAATCGCGAATTTTGTCAATCACTCGCTGCGCTGCAAAAAAATCTCGAATTCCGTTAGTCATTCGCGGTAAAAAAATTGCTGTTTTCGTCAATGAGTCGCGGCAAAAAATTGCTGTTTTCGTCAATGAGTCGCGGCAAAAAATTGCTGTTTTCGTCAATCAGTCGCGGCAAAAAATCGCTGTTTTCGTCAGTAAGTCGCGGCAAAAAATCGCTGTTTTCGTCAGTAAGTCACGGCAAACAATCGCGATTTCCGTCAGTGAGTTCTCGGCAAAAAATCGCGATTTTCGTTCGTCAGTCGCGGCAAAACATCGCGGTTTTCGTCCGCCAATCGCGGCAAAACATCGCGGTTTTCGTCCTCATGTCGCGGCAAAACGTTGCGAATTTCGTCCTCAAGTCGCGGCAAAACATCGCGAATTTCGTCTGCAAGTCGCGGCAAAATATTGCGATTTTCATCTGCAAGTCGCGGCAAAATGTTGCGATTTTCGTCTGCAAGTCGCGGCAAAACATTGCGATTTTCGTCTGCTAGTCACTGCAAAACATCGCGATTTTCGTTCGTCAGTCGCGGCGAAAAATTCGCGATTTTCATCAGTCAATCTCGGTGGAAAATCGCGAATTTTGTTAATTGGTCGCGGGATTTCACACTCACAATCAATCACAGATTTTTTGCTCCGTACAGATAAAGAAAAAAATTCCATTTTTATAAATTTATTATAAAAAATTATTAATACATTAATAGTAAAAGTAAATTAAGTAACATTTATTTAAATTATGTTTGTGTTGATAAATGTAAAAGCTGCAAGAGGACTGAAAATATTTGTAAAAAATATAGCTCGTAAAAAACTTTGTGCAACTCCTGAAATGACTCCTGAAGAGTGTCCAAAACTCCTGAAATTTAACTGGTTTACTCCTGATACCGTCTTTACAATGTTGGCGTCTATGTATTAACAGTGATCCTGCTTTTGTAGTTCATAAAAAGCATGAAAATTTGAATATAAGATGAAACTTTCTTTATGTGTTAATTGCTTGTTTTAACTGTGCTCTTGTTTTAGCCGTACTCATGTTAAGCAAGTTCAACAGTATATGTATATATATATACAGTAGGCTCCCTCAAATCTGCACAGCTTGGGACCAGAGGTTAGAATTTTGCAGATTTCTGGTCACTGTTTTGTTTACATTTTTTAAACAGGAATTTAAACATAATAATGCACTCAAAATTATAATAAATGCTTTGCAATAAGGTAAAATTTAAAAATAATTAAATATAATACAGTAAAATAATAAAAATTAAGAAAATTTTAAAAAATGATTAAAATATTAAAAGTAAAGGTCAAGTAAATAATTAACAATGCATAACTATATTAATATTTGGAAATTTTTCCAGAGAGAAACATTTGCCTTGCATACAATATTTCAAATGAAAATCAAATTTCAAATTAATTGCTAGGTGAAAAGGCCAACATAGTGAAAAAGATTCCATGCCGGGACTCGAACCCGGGCCATTAGTATAGTGTGCACTGATGGCCCGGGTTCGAGTCCCGGCATGGAATCTTTTTCACTATGTTGGCCTTTGCGCCTTTTAAGCAATTAATTTGAAATTTGATTTTCATTTGAAATAATGAGATAAATCTTTCTTGAATTATTCAATAAAACTTGTCCCATAAAAGTATACTAATAATTTATATCAAAATTGTAAAATAACCAAATTTTATTTCATGTTTAGCCAGACTTAATAACCCAAAAACCTTGATAAATACATAAATGTGTCTGATAAGAAGATCGCAACTGCCACTGGTATCAGAGCTATCTTTAATTTTTTTGTAAATAAATTTATACTTCCTTTATGAGAAAGCATTAGTTCAATAATATTAATCAAAATTACATATTAAAATGTGTATGGAATGATATAAAAATGAAAAAATCTTGAATTTTCACCTACATCTTAATTGTAAGTTTCACTGTGTACATCTGCAACAATGTGCGGATTTTAGGTGCTTGCTGATTTTATTGTTGCGAATTTGAGAGATTTGACTTAAGCCATACTCAACCTTTTTTTCTTGCAGGCCACAAACATACGTTTGTGATGTTAGGTGGGCCTCAACAAAGTTTTAAAAAATGGCAAAAAAAAAGTAGGTAATAAAAATCGTCAGATGACATAAGTAGTATAACAAAGCAATATAACAAAGTTAATTTTATTAGTAAGGTTGAATGTTTGCCTCAGAAGTAGGGTTGTATTGGTTTTAACCAGAGGTGGTTTTAACCATGGTTAAAACCGGTTTTCACTGTCCTGGTCAGAATAGGTTTTAATCAGCAGCGGTCAAAACTCATTTTGACTTGTAAAATAAATAAAAATTTATTTTTTCAAAGGATAAATTTAGTGCAACATTTGAAAGGATTTGCTGTATTTAGTATTATACTTTAATTTGTATTACTTTTTTTTTTAATAGCACAAAATTTTTTAAAGAAATTTTATTTAGAACTCAAAAAAAGATTACAGGTATTGTATTAAAATAAGACAATTTCATAGTTTATTCTGGATGAAATCAAACTTGGAAAATAACCTTACTATTGGAGAAGAGTTAGCACAACCATTCACCAGATGCATTGTGAAATTTACAAATTCAAAATCAATATTTTCATTACTGCCCACCAAATATCATAATGTATTAGTTACACATTAAGAAAAATAAGATTTCTGAAATGTATGTTTGTGCTAAAAAATATTATTAGGATACACAAAAATTCCATCTATGTTTAATAATTATTAATAATAATTACATATATAAGTATAATATGGCATTGATATTCACTTAAATATACCCATAGTTTGATAATTTATGTAACATACAATTATTTAATAGAGTATCGACCAATTTTTAGTGGCTAAAACAAATTTTGACCAGTTTTAGACGGTTAAAACCAGTTTTGACCACTGCCCCATCCCAGTTAAAATTACAACCCCTGTGTCAGAAGAATTATTGACAAAAATTTTTCACTTCGCTATTTCCAAACATAAACTTTGTGCTACTATTCCATTGCAAGTGCTGGAGAAATAGGTCGCACAGTTTGTAGCTTGGAAATAGTGATGTAAAAATAATTTGATGCTAATTTTTTTTCGCAACAAAAATTCAACCCTAAGTAGCAATATTAGCTGCATAATAACTATAAAACGTAATAATATAAGTATGCATAATTTCTAAATTTAAAAATGAGAGGGTTTTTTTTCCTAATAAATCAATCTTTTGCACCATTTAAAAACATTTTATTATTATTTTCTTAATTTCAGAAATATGTAGTGCACATTTAATTAATTTGGATTAATGTTTGATTAGTGCTGAATATTACGAAATGTATACACCATTGCAGTACAAATAGGACTACATGTAAAAAGAACTTTTGACTAAGAAAATGGCCTTTAAGATGTGTTACATAATTTTAAATTAATTATAAATAACAGGACAGATTTTGTCTTCTCACGAAAATATATAAAACAACAGTAAAGGTCTTAAATAATTTTTATGCACATCTCAATTGATTTTTCATGTATGGATTTTTTATGTATGACTATGTGGCTCGGGCTGTACAAAAAAGGTCTCCGAACCACATGTGGTCCGCGGGCCGCAGGTTGAGTATGGCTGGTATATGCATAATCTTTTCATTTGGAAATTTGTTTTTCATGTATGTTCTTTACAGGATGATCCCTTTCTTGGAAGTGATCCTTTTGGTGGTTTTAATAATGCTGCTCCAGCTGTACCAGGTATTAGACTATATTTATATTTGTTACCCTATTATAAAATTGTATTTTTATTATTGTGAGATTTTATGATTTATTGCTTTATCTTTTGAGATACACTGATCATTGTCTTCAGGCAAAACTCATTGTCCTCATTAGAAAGTTTTTTTGGCAGATGCTTGTGGTCTAGGATACATGTTTAATTTTAATGTAATTTTCACATTTGTTAATGCATTTTTTTTTTTTTTTTTAGCACTATTGCGTTTAAACATAATAGCTAAAAAATATATTATTTTGGCTGTACAAAACACAAAATTAAATATATATATTTGATACTCAATATATAGCTATGTAACATATTAAGAGATAATATGGTTATTCTATTTAGCAATCCATTTACAATGTTTACTATTTAGCCTTTCACTTATGGTATGAAGGTATTTCAAATATGCATATTTTGGAGTGTCATTGCATATCCATTCTTAGAAAGGCAGGGGGAATAGCTATTTTAAATTATTATTATTGCAGTAGCAATTTAAAAATATAGGATATATGTTTTTAATTTTTATACTTAAATGCTGAAGATATTTAATTTGTTATTAATGTTCCTAATATTTTTAATACAGTGACCTTTTATTTGTGATTGAAGAGATATTCAAAACAAGGATTGCACATAACTGAAGGCAAAGAAAAAATTCTTGTCTTAATTTTTAGAAGCGTATAAACCATATAAAAGGCAGAAAGGAAGATTTTTAGAACATAAAATTATACATAACTTTTTTAATGTAAGACTGTAATAGTTTCTTTAAAAAGTAAAAATTTACATATTTGATTTATTTGAAGTGTTTACATTAAAAATCCCAACTACAGTAGGCTCCCTCAAATCTGCACTGCTTCAGACCAGAGGTTGTGTGAACTTTAGAATTTTGTGGAGTTCTGGTCATTAATTTGCTTACATATTTTAAACATAATTTGAATGTATAGTGCAACTGAAATTATAATGAATGCCTACAACAATAGTAGAATATTAAAATAATTAAGTAAAGTAATAAACTAAAATAATAAAAATTAAGACGATTTTAAGAATGATTAAATCATTATAAGTAAATGTTAAGTAATTAATTAATAATCTATAATTAAATATGCAGCATAAAGTACATTTTCCCTGAATTTTCAATTCAAGTTGCCTCATAAAGGAAACCTACTAATTCTCATCAAAATCATATAATAAGGAAGTTTTACTCCAGGTTTAGCCAGACTTAATTAACCAAAAAAGATTGATTAATACATTAATATATTTGGTAAAAAGATTGTGATTACCAAAGATATTAGCAATATGTTGAATTTTTTTCTGAAGTAAATTTATACTTCTTTCATGAAAAAGCATGAGTTGAGACATATTAATGAGAATTATGTTTTAAATACCTACAGAATGATGTAAAAATAAAAAAGGCTGTAATTTTTACTCTAAATCTGAACTGAAAATTTCATTGTTTACATCTGTGATGATGTGCAGATTTTAGGCATTTGCGGATTTGAGGAAGTCTACTGTATAAATTAAATTAAATTATATTGTACTCTTTACTGAAAAGAAACATTATTTGTTTTACTTAAACAAGAGGTTTTTTTTTTTTATGAACTATCAATATTAATTTAATTTTCTTAAGCCTTGTTTGAAGCCCAGTGGTTAGTGGTCAGAGTATCTGATTTCTGCACCGCAGGTCGAGAGTTTGACTCCCGACTGGGCAAGGTTCACTCAGCCTTTCATCCCTTTGGAGTCAATAAAATGAGTATCAAGCTTGCTTGGGAACTAAACACCGAGGGTCTCGCATTAGGTTGACCACCTGGCCAGGACGCATGCTGCATAGCACCTCAGGGCCCAGGGTCAAGAAAACAGAGATGGGCACTGTCGATCCCGATCCTTCTTGGATTGTATAGCCACAGAGTTTAGTTAGTTAAGCCTTGTTTATATGGCATTTTCCAGTTCATTAAAATGCATGATTGCATTTGATAGCACATCAACATTTCAGTAGTTTTAAAGAATATTTGCAGATAATATTTGGGGATAAAATCTTGAATATGTAATCCTTTGTTTCTTAAGAAAACCTAAGTTTTATCAGTGTTCAAGTATACATGGACACAAGGGATGGAGGTGTTTGAAAGGTGTGCTTGCTTATACCAGGACATTAAAAAAGTTGCATATGCCTCAGAACTAGACATCTGCACGGGCCGAAATTTCAAGATCCGGGAATGGCTCAACTTGTGGGATTTTTTCCGAGCCTGGTATAAAAATTTAAAGTTTGACCCAGCTTGTACAAAAATATTTATTGGCCTAGCCCGGTATAAAAGCTATGTTTGACCTGGCCCAACTTAATTTCTAAAGAAATCTAAATTTTTATGCTGATAATTAAAAATTGTCTTGTATGATGAGTTTTGACAAAAAATATGTATTTTAGTTTTTGTTTTTTTCCCATGTTTATATTTTTCATTTATAAAAAAGCACCCTGGGCTGTGATATTTATTTATTTTTTTTTTTTTAATAAATCTCTATTTGTATATAAATGTCACAAGCTGTGGCTTAGAGACTTAAAAATCTGAAAAATGCTATACAGTAAAATCTAGAACAGAATTGCATAGGAGAGAAGAAAAATCTGTTATACAGAAGTTCCCTTCTTAACAAGTACATCATCTGTTGTAAATGTTGTTTTTTTTTTAATTATTATTATTATTATTATTCTATATATTCATTTTGCGCAGATCAATATATTTTTCCATTTAACACAGGATTCTTTCATGGGCAGGTTTGTTTTCACAGGTTTTACTGTACTTTGATTTTATTGCCTAGAAGTAAATGTACTATTCTTTAAAAAGAATAAACTTAAAATTTTAATTGTAGAATAATTTGCAATTTAAAAATACATGTATTTTTTACACAAGCGTGGCCAATGATTTTCACACAAGGTAGTTCAGAACCAAATCTGAAAATTTCAGTCTGTCAGACTTCTAGGAAAAATAAAATCCAGTCCCTGCTTGGCCCGGAAATAAAGAAGCCAGGCCTGTCTCGGTGAGAGTCTGCAGAAAAAGGTAAAGCCCAGTCCGAGTGTCGTGACGGAAAATTAGCTGCTTGGGCTTAGGGCTAGGCCTGAATACTTGCAAACCTGTACTCAGAACTGCATTAATATAGAGAACTTCATATAAATCAATATCAAACAAACAACAACAAAAAAGGTATTACTCACTGAGCTTATTATTTAAAAGAACTGAAGTCGCAACTGAGATTTTTTTGTTAGACACAAATATATCAATGTAAGCAGTAATTGTATTAAACAAAAACATAATTTGGTGAACAAATTAAAAAAACAAAATTTATTTCCTACATTGTTTAAGCACGAAAAGGGACAGATATTAAGTTATTTCATTCAATTAGTTCTACATTTAATTTTAAATTTTTATAACAAATTAGTTAAGCCATTTGAAGATTATAAAATAAAAATAAAATTCATACAATATGATACTTAACACTCTAAAATATTAGATTCCGTTCAGAGGAAATCGAAATAAATCTTACATTTCTTCCATTTTTAATTGAAAATATTTGTATTGCAGATTTTATATTATGTTTATGACAATTGTGCATAAAATGATAAGATACATGCAAAATACAAAACTTAAAAAAAAGTCTAAGATTTATTTCGATTTCCTTTGAACGGAATCTAATTTTTTAGAGTGTTTTAAGTATCATATTGTATGAATTTTATTTATTTTATAATCTTCAAATGGCTTAACTAATTTGTTACAAAAATTTAACATTAAATGTAGAACTAATTGAATGAACTTAATATCTGTCCCTTTTCGGTCTTAAACAATATAGGAAATAAATTTTGTTTTTTTTTAATTTGTTCTCCAAATTATGTTTTTGTTTAATATGTCAAGTTTTTTAATAACTACAGCACTCAGACGAATGCATTTCAAAATTAATAGAGAGTATCATCATCAGGCTTTGATGTGTGCGGTATTGCATCACAATGTGGGATGCAGTTTTCCAATGTGTAATTCAAAATGTTTCACCACTGTAGTAATGCAGGTTGTGGTAGTTTGGACGTACCCAATCTGAATGTAAAAAATATATAATCCAAACATAAAAAATTAACTTCACTTAAATTTAGATACCCTATTTCCCACTCAGGAACGCCATGAATGTAAATGTAAATTGTGTTGAATCCTTACTGCTAATATTTAATAATATTATAGCTGTGATACAGTAAAAAATAAAAAATAAAAGTTTTACTTAAATTTCGTTACACTTTTCCCTCCCAAGGGGTGATGTAAACACATCAGAAAATTATTACCGAAGTTTAACTTGGGGTATAAATAGTTCTCATCTGGGAAAAAAATACATTTTAAAATTTAAGTTATGTAATTCCCCACTAAGTTCGCTACCTATGTAAAAATAGCTATCCGTTAGAAACTTTTTACTAAAATATAAACTTGGCCAAAGCAAAAACTTATTCTGAAAATATTCTTTTTATTTCCACTATGACGCCATATTCAGTTTTCTTTTTTGAAAAAAAAAAAAAACTATCTCAATTTAATAGTTTACGTGAAAATCTTTCAACTAAAAAGAAATTATTATTACGGCTTTTGAAATTTTTGCAACAATGAAGTAAAAATGCTGCATTTTCTATGAAAAATGTCCATTGATTTTCAATGAAAAAAGCAAAAATTGGAATTATTACGAAAAATATTTGAATAATGCAAAAACAAATTGGCCCATGTTTCTCTCTGGGTTATAATTCTCCCATATGCAAAGGCATTTTACCATTCGTTTTGACCCTGACATCAGGCAAACGTTTTTATACTTCAAATTTATAATATCATTAGAATTAGTAAAGAATAAAAAATGAGTGGCATCAGGGACAAAAAGGTGGGAAGAAAAAATGAAAAAGTTACGATCTCCATAGGCTTTTCCATGTTAAATTAACATTGAGAAGTGACACTGGAAATAAATAAGTATTGCGCTGCCGCGCAATACTTAAATTGAGTAAACGATTATAAACAGTAATTAAGCAATTTTCTAAATTGAAAAAAGGGCTCTGTTTAGCGAAAAGTATTTTATGAATATCTATAGTTTCGAACAGTATTGACTATTGAGGACAATAAAATGTTTAGTATCAGGTGTAACAAGTTTTCTTCCAAAAAAAAGTTCTTAATAAAGTTAGAAAAAAACATGCGAGCAGCAATCACTACCCAAATCTATGCTTTTCTGCCAATGTTTTGGTAGTTTTTCAAAGTCTTCGGCCCAGAAACTTGGAGGCCGCAAGTGCAAAAGCAGATCACCCTCATTTCGGACGTCCTGTGCAGAGTTAAAGATAGCACCAGCAAGATGTAGCTGCAGGTGTGAAAAAAAAGGTAGAAGTCCGAAGGAGCAATGTCGGGGCTATATGGTGCAAGTAGCAAAAGATCCCATTTGAGTTCATACAGAGTCCAGCCAGTTAATGCAGACACGTGTGGACCAGATAGACTCTATTCAATGATCCCGAGGTTTTCCTTCTATTCAGAGGTTTCACTATATTTGAATATTAAAGAATATAGATTTGTTCATTCTTCTAACATAAAACTGGTATTAGAGATACAATTATAGATTATTTTCCATAATGGCATTGAAACGTGATTTACTTTCCTTTCATTGCGGGTAGAAATAGTGCGGGTTCGAGTTGAAATATCTCAGGGTCTGGCCAATTTGCCGAAAAAAAATATTTGCGTGTTCAGGTTGGGTTGCAGGTTGAGGAATTCTTTTTTTGTTGGGTTCGAGTCAGGTTGCAAGTTAGCTTTAAAATGGAATTTGCAGGTCTGGTCAGATAACCTGATCCGTGCAGGACTCTACTCTACATGATGCTGAATAGTTGTTTGACTTTATTTGCGATGCCTTGGCTAGGATTGCTACTGGCGAGGCTGACTTTAGAGGAGTGTTATGTCGGGCACTGCCTGAGGCGCTAAATGCTATAGGGTGGGAAAAACATGCAAATTCTTGTTTTAACTTCATGGATTTTTTTTTTTTTTTTAAGAATACGTTGTTATTAGAAAGGGGCTAACAAATATTGTGAGGGCATTGTGGTTATCAAAGCGACTACCATCCACTCTCATTAGATGGAGTGTCTGGTGGAAATCTGCATAAGCCCGCCCCCATGCCAGTTTTTTTTTTTAATATTCACAGGCCATGTCTGAACTTACCTCTTTTTGAGCCATGGAGTCTTTATTTGAATGTAATAGTGTAAGTCTAACTAATGATTAATGTTACTATTCTGCACTCCGTGGCTTGCAGACATATAATGTGAAATATGCTGTAAAAGTTTCGTATAAATATCTATATTGTATTTTTTTAAAGAATCTTAATTGTACATTATCAAATAGCGGCTTTTTTTCTTCAGGTCAGACTGATTTCATTAATTTTTATACAGGCAAGGCCTGGACCAAACTTGAAAATTTTACACTGAACCAGTGCAAGTCAAGATAGCTTTCATTCCTCCTAGTCTCAGGCTTGACAATTTCAGCCTGTACAGACTTCTACTGCCTGGAGCAATTTAATGTAGCACATGCACAACCCACGAATCAAGCCAAATCAGAATTTGCTTTTGAAGTACTGTCAAATTTAAATTGGGTCACACATGGCATACCGATTTATGCCAGCATTTTAGCACCTTATGTAGCTTAAATGCCATGCCTTTTTAATAATAAAGGTAGATAGTGCTAAGGTAACATCTGAAAAAATATGCAGTGTGTATGGTAATGGACTAATAACTGATCAGACAATTAAAAATTGGTTTGTAAAATTCCGTTGTGGAGATATGACCTTAAAAAGATAAACCGATGGAAGGACATCCTTTTGACTTTGGCGAAAATCTTTTAAAGGCAATATTGGAGCAAAATCCACATCAATTAACAAGAGGTGTACCAGAAAGTTTGAATACAGTACAATCAACTGTTAACCACTATCTGGAGAAATTAAGGAAAGTCAGCAACTTAGGAGTATGGGTACCTCACAATCTCAGTGAGTGGTATAAAGATCACATGTCAATCATTACAAGTCTGCTCTCACATGTAAAAATCGAGCCTTTTTTAACCCTTTGTTGCATACTCTAAAACTGGCAAATCCGAAATGTTAAATTTAGTATTTTCCTACTAAAACGATCATGCTGATTGAGAAAAAAATTATTTTATGTGTAATAATTTTTCATTATTTGAGTTACAGCTTGTCCACTATAGTGGACACTATGAACACAGAATTGAAATGTAGTGCTGTTATGAAAATAAGATTTATATTAGTTTTCTTCTAGAATATTATCATATTTTAAAATAATTGTGGTTAAAATTTAGAAAACCTTCAATGATGGTGAAATTTGTAAAATCAATCAGTTTTTGCATCAATGTAAAGGTAAATTTTACATTTTACACATGAATATGTTGACTTCCTTTTACATAGTTCCATTTTGCATCGCTGTGCACTTTTTGATGTTTGAGGGGAAAGTGTTCCACCTTGTCATATCTGGTGTCCTTTTATACAGAATTTGCTCTTACTGTCAATTATCTTAGTTGTTTGTCTTCCAGCATATCACATTTTCAGAGTCTTGAATCAAATGCGGTTCACCAGATTGTCGCGTCACTGATTGAATAAGTCCACTTGCTAGAGCCAGTTTAACTTTTCCAAATTGTATCTCGCAATTTGGAAACAAACTTCTGTTTACAACAAAATTTCCTTAATTCAAATAAGTTTCGATTTAAAAATTTTAAAAACATTTTTTAAAAATGTTCCATAGATATTAATTTTAAAATTGTTTATTGTTATTTTATTGTTTTTCAATAGTGTCATACACATGTATTTCAAACAGAACACATATGCAATTTTTTTTTTTTAAACTAATAAATTAGCTCAAATAAATGAAGTCAAGTAATTATAACTTTTGAAATGTGAAAGAGATGAAAATTTATATAAAATATGTCTGCATAGTATTAAAATGACATAAAAACGTCAAATTTATATTTTAAAATTTTCACTGTTCACACTCAACACACCCACTTCAGTTGACAAAGTAAAATGTCATAATGTTGATGCTGTGCATGGCGTCCACTATAGTGGACATTATGTAAAACCTTCCATAAAATAAACAAAAAAGTATTTATATACTTGTTTTTAAATTGTCTATTAGGCCAAGACATCTAAAAACAATAATTAATGAACAAAGTATCATTTAAATAATATTATTATAGGTTTAGAAATATTTTAGTTCATGTTGAACAACTTGCAGGCATTCTGATGGAACATCCACATTAATTCTATCTCAAGAAGTAAGTTAACCAACTTGTTTCGCCATCTCGATTTTTTCTCTGCAAGCATGAATGTCGAAAAGTAGCATAAGCTTTAAATAGGAACTATGAAGGAAATTGGTTGGATAAGAAAAAATTGGCTATTTTGTCCACTGTAGTGGACAGTATGCAACAAAGGGTTAAACAGGATTATAACAGGCAGTGAAAAATGGGTTACCTGTGACAATATCATCTGCAAAAGACAATGGTTTGACAAGGATCGACCACTCCTATCAGATCCAAAAGTAAACATCCACGGCAAAAAGATTTTATTGTCCAAACCAACCACATTTTATTTACAAGGAAGGAATTTATAAACTGCCAGGAAGATGGGAGGAGGTCATGCATAATAGTGACAAATACATAATAAATTAATACAATTTTGTTATTTAATGAAAGCTGGAAAAAAAATGGAATGTACTTATGACTCGACCTAATATGTTTTTATTATCATTTTATTTTAAGATAAAAACCCACATCTGAATTTATTGCAACCTCTTTTTTAAATAAATTGTTTGTTCAGTTGTGTAGCTGTAAAAAACACCAAAGAGTATACGTTATAGGCAAAGGGTATTCACTAGAGAGTATACGCTATAGCCAAGGAGGGCATATGGAATTTTTTTTTAATTCAGAAGGTATATGCCATATACTACCTTACCTTCCATTATATCCCTGCATTTGATATGATTTTGTTGGCAGTAAGTCATTTTAAGTGGGATAAAGCATAGCCTTCACCGACTGGATGTAGGAGAGATTTTTGTTGAAAATTCACATGGCTTGGAAAAAATTGTGTAAACTTAATATGTTATGTCATACCTTTTATTTTTATGTTCAGTTTGTGTTATTAATATATGTGAATTTTTAAGACTTATCATTTTCATTTTTTTTTTTCTTCTTTTATAGAAAAAGATCCATTTGATCCTTTTGGCCTTTCAAAATCAAACTCTGTACAGTCACCAGTTACAGTAGGTTTTTGTATTACACAAACTTATTGATTGTGTCTGTGTAGTTATTAAAATATGCAAGTTGCTAAAATTATACTGTATATATTCCATATTTATTACTTGAAAATAGTTGTGATTTTGTTATTTAAGACTATGTTAATCAGTGCTATGAGTAAAATTATGTAACTTGAGACTTCACCTTTTACTCTTCCAATTTTTAAACTACACTGCAAAATTTTAGTAGAATATCACATGCTTATTTTTTGAAATACATTATTTAAAACTTTCTTAACTCATGCCTATTTTACACCAATTTTGTTTGATGACTAAAAAAGAAACATGATAATTAGGGATTGACCAAAGCAGGAATTTCACCAAATACCGAAGCTTCAGTCCAAGTGTATACTGAATATTCGATATTCAGTAACCGAATACTTAAAAATTTTGAATAAACATTTTTGCATATATTAGCTTTTTTAATAAACTTTAATGAAAATTAAATTCTTAACATTTTTACTAGTTACATTTTTTCCCACTTAAATCTAATTACACACAAAAAAAAAAAAAAAAGAAAATTATGACTTCTTTCCATTCACAAATTTATTAATTCATCACTTATTTCTTATTTTATCACTAGTCAATACCCAAAATAACCTATGAAAATATTAAACTATACAGGCTATTATTAAGTATAAAGATTGTCAGAAAAACAAAAGTTTGTTAAAATAAAAAGAAACAATGTTATCATTAAGCTGATTTACTGATTGTCTATGTCTAATTATAAACACATTGAATAGAAATATTCTCAAATACAAAAGGTATATCAATTTGTTCATTTAACTATTTTCTACCAAATTATTGCTATTTGTATTTTGATTAATGATTTAACTCTGTGGTGATGAAGATGAACAAATTGAGTGATTTTAATTTAATGAATATAAAAGCGATAGGATAGGTATAGGAGTATACTTATTTGATGTGTATATTAAAGAAAATACACATTAAATAAATTCAAATTAAAAAAAAACTGATGTAGAAAGAATTAAAATTAAATAATAAGGGAAAGATGCCTTATTTTCCTCACTTTTTTTCTTTCTGTTGTAGACATTTGTTTTGATTTTACCCCTATATAGACTATTTTAGGAACATTTATTTGTTTTTTGTAGTGCAGCTGAACCCATGCACATAACATTGAAACTCATCGTTTAGTCTATTCTAAGTAAAAGAAAAGAGAATTCTTCTATTTCTAAGAAAATACTTATCCTCACCTGCCAGCAGTGTTTATAATTAAGATTTATTTTCTGAAGTTGGACAGACTTATAAACAAAAAAAAAAAAAAAAAAAAAAATTACAACCAGAAAATGCCTAAAAACTCTTACTTTTACACCGTAATATGTTAAATTTTGATTACAAATAGTTATATACTGCTTTTATAAATGATCACGTATAACTGAAGCATATAAAAATAACATCAAATGACCATTGGTCATCATGTATTTTTACAACTAATAATACTTTACCTAATGTTTTTCATAAACTAATTATTTGAAAAATTCGGCCAAATACTTAAAAGTATTCAGCCAAAACCAAATATTTTGTTTACATGCCGAATACCGAATCGACTATTCGGTATTAGGTCAATCCCTAATAATTATTTTACTATACTTGTTTAGTGCACAGATTCTGATCGGTTATATTCTCTTTAAAAATTCTCGTTATAAATTTTTTTAGCCTCTTCCCCCCCTCACTACTGTTAAATGCTCATTGTGTGTGTGTGTTATACAGTAGAACCTCGATTATCCGAAGTAATTGGGACCGACCATCTTTCAGAAAATCAAGAATGTTTCAGATTTAAGATTTAAGGAGAAATATTTGCAATATTTCTTAATATGGTAACAAGTGCTTAATAAAAATAAAGCAATAGCAAAATAGAAACAAGAATAAATTGCCTGAATTTTAATTTTGAAATTGAGTACTTTTTATATATATCACAAGGGTTTGAAGAAATGTTTTGTTTGTAGCCGTTTTGATTGCATTTGCTTTGAAACTCTATCACGGAGTTTTTTAATATTATTAGTCAGTCTTTCAGCTGCTCCAGCCATGCCAAACCTTTTGCAAAATATACAAAAGCTTCAGAATTGCTAATTTGTTAGTTTTCTTCATTCCACTTTGCAGCTTACGGGAGCTCAAGTTAAATTCAAAGGAAGTCTAAGAGAGGGGATCGAAAATATTTATATGTAATCGTAGTTCAGAAAGACCAGCTTGCACACAAGAAATATGATAGTAAACAAAAAAAAAGCTTTCAAAATGGATTTTGCATGCAAGGAATGTGATAATGTGATTTTGCTGTTAAAAAAAAAAAAAAAGAATAATAATAAAAAAATAAAAATGGATTTTGGTTAACCAAGAGTTTCGGATAAAAGAGGTTCTACTGTATTTACTTATAGAAAATTAAATTATTCTGATAAATTAGTCAATCTTTTATCCAGAACAACCAATGGTGGATCATGACTTATTTTTTAGAGCACTACATTTGTGGTTCCAAATTTTACACTTTTTAATTATCAGTATTTTTTTAATAGAATCTTCACCTATTTAATTATTATATTTACTCTGTTATATATTATATTACCATGTTAGTAAAAAAAAATGTATTGTAATTTTTTTTTTTCAATTTTTATCTTCCTTAAGAATAAATAGATTTTACCTTTAAGGAGAAACTAGATACTTAATGGCTCTCCCTGTCTGTTTGATATTGGAATTTTCAGAGAGCTGATAAAGGGAATGCACAGCAATATTTCCCTTTATCTCTAAGTAAAAACATTCAACTAAATATTATAGAAATTGGTTCCTTACCTGTTAATTTAAAAAAATATATTTGTATGTATTCTTGCATGTTTTATCTGTTATTAATTTATTGTAATTTAAAAATATATTTTGTCTGTTGTGGATCTTGGTTTTAATAATTGTAAATCTACTTATGGTATATTTAACTCTGTTTTTATGGAGAGATCTTTAACAGTCATTGCACTGTGTGTGAAATTTATTATTTCAGCATTCCTAGGAGTGGCTGCTTCCAAAGAAATCGTTAAATTTTAATTAAAAATTTTGGTCATTGATATTCTGGGCTTGCCCATCCTCACCCACCTGTAAAGCTGTCTTTGTTCTTAATATATATGTAAAAAAAGAATAAAATCAAATGAAATAATCAGAACTTTTTATTGTAAAGTAGTTTCTGAATTTTAGAAGTATAAATTTGTAAATGTTTTTGCAAGTTTAACTTGGCTTATCTATGTAAAGATGGAATTTTATGTTTCATTTTTTACCCACTTCCGTGTGTGCTAAAGTTCTAGGACTCTTTACAGTTATGTTTTCCTGGTAGCAATACAATATTTTCATTTTTTCAGAATTTAGTTATCAATTAACAGTTAAATATTAATTAAATTATGTTCATACATTGAGAAAACAATTTAAGTAGATTGTTTAAATAATATGTGTGTGTGTGTGGGAGGAGAGTTCACATTGCATAAACATACATTTATTTTATAATAAATTCAGTAGTTTATGCTCTCTACCCAGGGCTTCGGAGTTGGAGTCAGGCTGATTTTTGGGTAAAAAGAATTGGGAGCCCCTAAAAATATGTTGACTCTGACTCCAGATTTTGTTAAAAAGTTTGAAGTGAAACTATTGCCATCAAAGCAATTACATTTAACTTTAAATTTAAAAACAGAATTGTTATTTTTATATTTGAACTATACACATTAACAAGTATTTGGTTATTTTTTAATTTATTGGCATGTTAATGAGTAAAAATAGGGGAAAAGGGCAGGTATGATATTTGCCATACATAATCATTAAATTGATTCATTTAGTTATTTTCAGCAGCTCATAGATGATACTATTGTTGCATAAGTCAGTGAAAGTGAGTTTTAAAATTTTTTTTTTTTTTTTGGTTGGGTTTTAATTCTTGCGGGTCAGGTTTGCGCTGACCCGATTTTTCAAAAGAATGTCCAAAATATTTTCCCAGGTTAAAAATCTATGCACAATAAGACCTCTATAATGGACACTCCCAATTATCGGATTCCTATTCAGCAAAATCTTTTTCATTCCCTAAAACTTATATATTTGTACACTACCTCTGAATAATGGGCATCTCTCAATCTACATACACTTAATATGTGCATGTGTGCATAAACTATCACAAGTATGAAAAATGGGATTTTGTGTAAATCAAAACAGAAAAGTTGGTAATATTTTTCATATTCTGACAGAAGAAAAAATGGTTCTTTATTGTACGGTAAAGAAAGAATAATCTATGATCACATTTCTTATATATATATTATTTCTCATGCTGTAAATTGAATATATACTTGTACTCATTCATATTCAATTATATATTTATTGTGAAAATCCCAAAAACCCAACTTGCAGAAATTTTAACCTGATCCACAAGAAACGTTCCAAAATGAAGTGGACGTAGCAGAAGAAGAGTCGCCCCAACCTGAAAAAATCAGATTAAGCACAGCCCGACCACATGCAGGACGATTCCGAAGTATCTGCTATTCGGAATTTGAATATTAAGAAATTAGATATGTCTATTTTCCTATATTAAAGATAAAATTGGCATTGAGAGATATAAATGTAGATTACTTTTCATAATTGCATTAAAACATGATTTGCTTTCCTTTCATTTCGAATTCGGGTTTGGTTTCGAGTTGAAGAATAGCAAAGTATTCATAGCATAGTATTTCAGGTTCGGGTTAAAATGTGTCAAGCTCAGATTGGGTTGTGGGTTACAGAAAACTATTTTGACAGGTTCAGGTCAATTTGCAAAACGAGGAAATATTTTTTGGGCAGGTTTGAAGCATTCTAGCACTAAAAACAAATAGACCATTTTTTAGTGTTGCAAAGCTCAGAAATTTAATAAAATTCAATGTAGCATAACCCGATTAGTTTCGGATGTAAAAGAATGGAAATGTTGCTGTTTTACTTCTTAGATCATTAGGGATTTTTTTCCTATATAATTTATGGTATCCAGGGACTGTATAAAAATAATTTTAAAAAGCATAATTTTTTTTAATTAGTAACAGATCTCAACATAATCTTAATTCTAAACCTTTTTTTTTTTACATTTTTTCAATTTACATTGCCTTTATCTCCAACAGATAAAAAATTAAAGTACATTTCAATCTGTTTGAAACATGCTGTATGTATGCAGGAGTCGGAGTCTATCTTTTCAGAATTCTAGGAGTCAGAGTTGACCAGTTTTCCTCCCGACTCCACAGCCCTGTCTCTATGAAGTATAAAGTGGGGAATTTTCCATAATCAGAGCCATAATGTAAGCAATCACTTGGAGATATTGTTGAAATTTGGAAGAGTTAAAATATGCAGTAGAAATAGGCTTTTGCCTACACCTAAGAAAAGAAAAAAAAAAGTTAAATAACCGAAAATGCAAACATTAACAGTACATAATTAGCCAATCTGATTTAACTGCTGTCATATCTGTAAAAGAAACTGAACGAAAATTTAAATGTTAAGGGACTTGAACCAGAGCTTCGTTTTCAGTGGAAAAATCAACTAGCATAGCATGCAAAACTCACTAGTACTTGTTATTAATGCATGTCTTAAAAAAAAACTATTTTTTCATTTATCATGATTTAAAATGTGCATTCTGTTATAGGGTTTTGATTCAGATCCTTTTGGTGCTGACCCCTTTGGATCCACTGCAGCACCTCCTAGGTCTGAGAGTCCAACTCCTGCTCTTCCACCAAAGAAAAGTAAAGCTCCTCCCCCTCGACCTGCCCCTCCTAAGGTGGGAGGAAGTGGTGCTTCTAAACCAGGACCAACTAGAGCTGCACCTGCTCCGCCAGTGCCCACTTCAGCTGATCCTTTCAAAGCAGCTGATCTAGAAAATAGCAGCAATAGCAATGCCTTTACAGATTTATTCTCTAAGTCAAGTAAAAACCAAGATGCTTTCGACCCTTTCTCAAATCCAGCTCCAGCAGCAGCAGACAATTTTGCGAATTTTGATAATTTTGCTGATTTCGACAATGTTAAGTGAAGCAGAATTCTCATATATACAGTAGCGATGAAAATTATGTATATTTTTAATATTAGGGTCAACAGTGAAAAAGATTGATTGTGGATTAGATTGAGTAAATGACTTGGTATAGGATTTAGAGATGGTGGTAAGATGTTAAACATGTTGGAATTTTTTGTTAAAGGATTGTTTATTATGTTTTGAATTATACAAAAATTACATCAATAAAAATAGAATGTAACTGCAACATTTTATATCATTTTAAAATTTTGATTCTGATATATTTCTTATATTAGAATTTCTTTTAAGTAAATTTTTAACTTAAACTATCTCTTGTTATTTTTCTTCTTGTGTGTCTTTTAAATACATTACTATTAAAATTATATTTTCAAAAGAATAATCTTTGTAGATTATTTTTATAGTTTAACATGTTATGTATCACATAAAAAAAAATATTCACTAACAATTATTATAATTGTTAAAAGTTCTTGTTTGATTGCACATTTAGATTTATTTTCATTTAAAACTTCAAAAATATATAACTATTTGACAGAACCATAAAGTTTTTTTTAATCAATTTTTAAATTAATATATAAGAGGGTATATTAAAAGGGCATTTATTTAAAAAAAAAACACACATAAAATCAAAGGAATAATGCTTTTTTTCATACAGATTCTTTTAAGGTACTGTATAGATTTTATCAACTGTTGTATATTTGTGAATATTTCTCCTCTTTTGTAAATAAATGGAAATATATTTTCTTTTCTATACAGGTGCTTTAAGAAAATATATCATTCATTTCTGTGTGTGTAACATACTTGTTCTATTTAAAAAGTCGTTCCACCTGTTTAACATCTTACTCATATATAAAATTGGTGTTAAATTTTGAAGACTAGTAGCTTGTAAATTACCTTATCAATACAACTTTGACAACATACTACTTGAACTATGTAAATAATTGTTACTTGTGATTGTGTTAAATTCTGTGGAATGACATTATGTAGATCATCTAGAATCTCAAAAACTAAAGCTTGTGATTGATCTCTACACGTGTATGCATATATCTGTGTTAACAAAGAAATGGAGTATATGAAATCTTCAGCTTCTCAAAAGGAAGTGGACCTATGCCTTGGCTTTTTTAAATATTTAACTGTGGAAAAAATTATGAAAAATCTTTATTTCTGAATTGAAGATTCATTATTATGCCATTTCTCAGACTATTTTTTAATCAGGGAATTCTTCATTAATACATCAGGAGAATGTCATTCAACATAGTTAGAATAGTTATCAAAAGCTTATTTGAATTTCATTATTTTAAGAATTACTTATAGTACTTACTAAAGAGAGAGCCATAATAAAAAAAAATTTGAAAAAACATTCAATTTCTTGGCTTTATTTATTATTTTTTACCTTCATCAATAATATTCATAATGGAAGTTGCAAATACAACTTCAATGTACAGAATTTAAGCTTAAATATTTTATGTATTAACCTTCATACTAAGAATTTATTCAATATGCATTTCTTATATCACACATTTTAAAAGAAAATTCTAATAATAATTTCAGAGAAAAGAAATTGAAGAAACATTTTTATTTTCATATTTATCATTTGACAAATATTACTAAATAAAATAGCTAGTTATCCATAGTTAATCATGAGTAAAGTAGAGAAAATGTTATACATTTTATATTATAGTTTCTATCGTAGGACATTTGCTTTAAAATGCTGTGACAAAGGTTGGATGAAAAATTATTCACTATAAGAATTGGAAGAGCTTAATGTCGATCAAGAAATTTTACTGTTTAAATATCTATGCAAGTGTGAGTTTTCTTGTATTTGTTTTTTAAAATCTGCATTAATATTGTAGAGGGTTTTTTTTTTTTTTCTTAATCTAGATAAAAGGATCTAGACTTAAAAAATTGTTTTAAGTTTCCTCTGAATATTGTTTAAGAATGTACTTATTTTTTACATAGATAAATTATATATTGATCAATTTTCATGTTTTGGGGGTTGTCTTGGGTAATAAGTTTTTTCTGAATTTTATGCCTGCATTTATCTCTAAACAATCAAATAAGCATGTGCACTAACAAGATTTTCTTTTGTGATCTTTATTTGCAAACCATAAACAAGAATAACATATATTTTTTCTGATCATAAATTACAAACAGAAATTTTATTTTGTAGTATAATATTTTTCTTAATACAGTAGAACCTCGATTATCCGAAGTAATTGGGAACGACCATTTTTGAAAAATCGAAATTTTCAGATAATTGAGATTGCTTCAATTTTAAGATTAAGGACAAATATGTATGCTATTTGTTATTATGCTAACATGTGCTTAATAAAAATAAAGCAATAGCAAAATAGAAACCAGAATAAATTACCTGAATTTTAATTTTGAAATGAAGTACCTTTTACATATTTCACAAAGTTTTGTTTATCGCAGTTTTCATTGTCTTTGCTTTGCAGCTCTATCATGAAGTACTGATTCTTGAGTGAATAACTTCAACAATTATCTTTCACATGTGTCGCTGACTAATACCAGTGAGAAGCAGAACAATTGTTTGGCACACTCTCGAATTCTTTTCTCTCTGCTTATTCCCCTGCAATACATTTTTAATTAATCTTTCGGTGGGCAGAAAAAACAGCTGCTAGACCACATTCACACAATTCCAGTTTTCCCCCAGTCCTACTGTGTTCTAGTCCATGCTGCAGCTTACGGGAGCTCAAGTTAAATTCATAGGAATTCTAAGAAAAGGGATCCCAAATATTTATCTGTACTCATGATTTGAAAAGATCGCTTGCACACAAGTAATGTGGCAATGAAAGAAAAAAAAAAAAAGGATTTTAAAAATGGATTGTATTTTGGTTAACCGAGAGTTTTGGTTAAAAAGAGTTTCGGATAAAAGAGGTTCTACTGTACTTATTTTAAAAACTATTAAATTGAAAGTGCTCTTCTAACTTTTGTTACCTTTTTCTACATCACATCTTTCTAAGAATGAAGATATTTAAAATGTAGAATGAGAAGAACTAATAAGCCCTTTAAAAAAGTTGCTTTGCTATCCATAATGGAAAATTTTCTTGAATTTTTTTTTTTTAAAGTCGGAAAAATAATCTTGCAATCAATAATATCCCGACTTGTTAATGTTATTTTGCTAAGATTAATTTTCAACAAAATTTTAAAACAAATAAATATATACATGTATATATATATATATATGTATATTTTTTTTCCAGAAATTTTACATACCAAATTGTATTATTCTGAATATGTTGGTATCAATGTTAAATGTCACATACACATGTGCAAAAGCATTCACCTGTTAAAGGGCAAAATTAGCACTAGCCACCGGCCACAAGGCCACTAAATGAGAAAAAGTGGCTGTTGAAAAATTGTTTATCAGCAGCCACCTTATGGCCACTTTCCTATGAGTAGAGCATAAAATTTTCTTGCATTCCATTAAGGATTCTACTTTTTTCTGTTTGAAATACGTTTATATTAACATATTTATTTGGTCCATTCAATTTTAGGTTAATACTAAAAAAAAAATTTTTAAGTTTACTGTTTAGTACTTTTAAGTAAAAAAGTGGCCACCAGTTTAAAGAAAATGGCCACTTTTAAAACTATTTTTTAGTACTACTAACCACTAATGAAATTTCCCAGTTTTGCCCTTTATCACCTGTTTGATATTAAATGACAAAGATGAAAAACCTAACTATAGTATTGTCAAAATTTTGTTTTTACAAGGTGTTTTTAAAAAATGCATACTTAATTTAAATTATATTATGAATTATAATGATCCAGATCATCTTAATGGAGAGCATGGGCTAATCTCGGAATATAACTTTTCCAAATTATGCTTTAAAATGTGATGGACATTTGATTTTGAACGTCTTACTTTGCCAGCTCCTTGTCAAACAGATTTTTCAGAGTTTGTTGATAACCACAGTCTTCCCGAACATTGAATGTAAATATTTTGAACAGCTGCATCTGCCTCAAACTTATCTCTGATTCTAGCAGTTGTAAGTCACATGGGGAATCTGTTTTTAAATTCTCTTCTAAACTGTCTCTACAATTGAGCAATGATTTTGAACTACCAATAATATTTTAGGGCAGATTTTCTTCACTCAAAGCTTAGTCTGGTTTCAGCCATTATTTCAATATAGTTTAACATGAAGAGGGGGGAAGAAGAACATGCCTGTTATTAGCAAATAAACTGTGTATACATTATTTTTTAAACGCCTTGTATTTCAAAAACTATCAATTCAGATGTAAAAACTTGCTAATCTGTCTATAATTAGTGCCTAAATTTCACTTAAATATGAGCAATAAGGGGTTAATCCTTTACCACACTTTTTTTTACAGTGATATTTAAAAATGAGAACCCATTGTTACCCTAAATGGATTCAAGAAAATATTAATGCTCCCATACTTATGTTAAGATGGTTCTTTTTCCTAGAAGTTGAGACTGATTAAACTCTTTTTTCCTTGGCACTGTTAAACAAAATATAATGATGCTAATCCCGCTCATTAATCAACTTTGAATGAATAACTTAAAATGTAGTTTAACTGTTGCCTAAAATTTAAAAAGAAAAAAAAAATTAACATTTTAAGCTGATGATGGTGATCAAAATTTAATTAATGGGACATCTCAGTGATCTCCTTGCATTGCAAAATCCAATGTTAAAGTATGATAAAATTTAAATATGCTATTACTTATTTCCTTATACAGTGTTTCTAAACTAAACATGTGACATTGTATAATTATATGAGTTACGGAAAAATATTTTACATCATTGACTGTTTTAAAAACGCACTGGATGTTGAAGATGATTTACAACTCTACCCCAGCAAACTAACATTAAATATTCAATACATATCTATGCAAAGCTAAACAAGTGTACTCATTGCGTTAAAAAACTTGTTACTTGTAAAAATTGCACAAAACGCAAAATTAAAATTGTTTGATTGTGTATGTTTTTTGTTGTTCTTTTCTATATTCTCATGTTTATATTTATAATTTTTAGAAGTAAAAAAGGAAGGGGTGTGGTAACCCAGGTACATGTAACTGTTCAAGGAGTATGTAAGGCAAAAAAACTTGAGAACCACTGGCCTAATATAATTATCAAAAATCAGTTTTCATCTTGAAATACTTGGTCTAATATCAACGTACTAAATCTTAAAATTTATTTTGCTAAATTATAAGTATTTTTTTTTAATGCAATGAGCTTTAAAATTTTTACTGCTGTAAAAAAACTCTTTAAAATTTAAGGAGGTTTTTAAAAATACAGTACTTTGGCATTTGACATCCAGTTTCTTTTGGTGGAAATTGAATTTTCAAAAATTATACTAGGTAATAAGTATACACTTGTTTAAATTTTCTCATGGGTTAACTTTCAGAGATCACTAAATAATCAGAGATCACCACCAAAGCATCTCATAAAAGTCCATACTTCAGAAAAAATTAGATGCATTGTTTTATGACTAGTATCGTTTAGTGCTGCCATTTTTTTTTTTTTTGGTCATTATTTAGGAATAAATTATTAATTTCCAACAGGTTCTGCATCTGTGTGGTGTAATCAAAGGGTTAAATTTTCAAGCCCTCAGTAAAAACTTTGTTGTATTAACTCAGATCCTTCTTCATTTTCTTATTTTTAAATTTTCATGTTTGTTGCTTTTGAAATTCACTTGCAGTAAGTAAAAATTAATTGGTTTTTCAAACTTGAAATTGTACATGTAGTTCTTTATTTATACAATAATTTCCAGCTTTAGTGTCTTATTTGTTTTCAAGGCATGAAATATAGCTTTGAACATTGGTGCTGTTTTCGTATGGTGGTTTTAGCCTACTTCAGATTTCAGTGGTCAAAATGAGATTGAAGTTTAAAGCAAACTATGAATAGGCCATCAAAACAAGCTTGAAAATAGCATTCTTTGATGGTTTTCTAAGCACATATTTTCAATCAGGAAGGAAGCTTCTCTGAGCTGAAACAGTTCATTCTACAAATGCTCATTCGCAAGAGAAGTTTTTCTTTAATGTGTTTTTTTTTTTTTTTTTTTTTTTTTTTTTTTTTTTGCTGTATCTTTCAAAGTGAAATTCCTGTTGTATACATTATTTTTTTTAAAATACTCCCTATCATATTTTATTTCTAAGATAATGTCACATAATGTTTTTATTATTATAGTTCTTAATCCTTAGACTACAGATAGTATAAATATGTACCAGTTAGTGGTGAAAATGGCATTTTGGTAATTAAAATAAGTAAAATTCATATTAAGTATTTAGGAAAAGTTTTTGTTTGGGCTATAGCTGTTAGTTTAGTCTGTTATTAAAGATACTGAGCATTTATTTAGTTGTGCTCAGTGAAGTCCAAAGAAATTTTACAACTTTAACATCATTTTGATAAGTGTATTTTTAACTCTCTGCCTGCCAGATGGACAGGTCCAATGGACCTAACAGAAAAAACGGGATTAGTTCAAATACAGTAAAATGCAGCTGAATGTGACAAAATTAAGAACCTGGTTTGTAAACTTGTATTTTTAGATCTAAATTCGTAAAAATCTAGAAACATTTAAAAAAATATCGAATAAAAACTAATGAATTTTAACTGCAGTTGGATGCATTACTGTAATTTTTGTATGCTCTTCTTTTTTTTTTTTTAGTATGAGGGTTAAAGTAATGCCTAAGTTTGGTTTTTATTTAAAACTTTGCCCATATCATGTATCTGCCTGTTAAAGTCCTCAACATTATTTGTCTAAAACATTACTGTGTTTTGTCATTTTTTTTTTCTTCCCAAACGAAATAATTTGTAGTTTGTTCTGGTTCGAAACAGTTTAATACTATGTAGAATATAATTTAGGTTCATGTTACTGATAGTTTTTTTGTTGGTGCAATTCGCTTAATTTAACATATTCTTTGGGTAATAGACGCTTTAGTTGATTCTTTATATTGGGCGGGGGGATATATTTTTGGCTTTCATTTAGCATTTGGAACATTATATTTTGTGCACAATTATTTTTTTTAATTGTGTGTTAAAAGTATTCATATATAATTATTTCAGTTATTTTAGCATGTTATTGAAATAATTGTTGAAGAGAAATTAGTATAAGATGTTTGACTTAAAGCAGTATATGTATAACATTAGTGTGTTTTTGCTTGCTTGTTGTGTCAAGTATATTCTTAAGTTATGTTTATGCTATCCAGCTGTGTGCTTCTGTGTCCTTAAAAAAATAATAATAAAATTAATTAATTAGAAATTAGAATTCCTTAAAAAATGAATTGAAATAGGGGAAGGTCTTTTATTATTTATATAACTTAATTTCAGAATCATTTGTTTATAATTATTTGATAGTTTTATTTCAAGAAACACGTGTGAATATATATGTTGTGTAAATTTGTATCATTATTTTCAAATATCTTTGAACAAGGGATAGGTATACTTACTTTAAATTGTTTTTGTTTATTATAAAGCTACAGCATGTAGAAAAAAATATTAAAATTACCCTACTATTAATTTATGCTTGATAATAGATTATCATAGTGGATTACAACGCCTGAACCCTGTACATATATTAAGTCGTCCTCTCTCCCTGTTAATTTTTATCTGGAGTAATTTATATCAAAATATTTTATTAAGCATTATAGAGATGTGTGTTTTAAGAAAACTGTACATGTTTATTGTAGTATTGTTGTTAGATATGTGTGTTGTATGTGATCAAAAAGAATATTAACTTTGGTGTGTCTGATTTATTTAAAAGAAATTTGGATGTTTCAAATAATGTTATTCCTCTCACCAACAGATGTGACACCGTTGCTTTTGATCAGATGTGTTATATTTATTAAAGATTAAATGTATATAATGTTGCAAGTTATTTCATATACATTTTATAATTTTAGCATTAGCTGAATCTCATAATCAAAAACTTATGTAATTCCTCATTGTATGATTTATTTATTTTAAGTAAGATTAATATATATATATATATATATATATATATATATATATATATATATACTATATAATTCTGTATACATCTTATTCTTCTAAAAAATGTTTTCCTTAAATATTTAAGAATCTGCCACTTTTTTCTGTAATAAATAATTAGCTTCATGTAAATTGATTAATATATGTTATAACATATCTTTAATGCACAAGTGCATGAAATATCTGTGTAATACAAATATATTAGTATTTCGACATCAATTGTTAAAAATGCAATGAAGGAATTATTATTTACTTATACATTAACTGAATCATTTATTTCACAAATCTTGTAACAGACAAAATATTCAAAAATGAATTAACACTGATTTTTAAGTTTATTCATACTTTGGCGTGCCCCTCCCTCCAAAAAAAAAGGAAGGAAGCAAGAATTCTACTTTCTTCAGAATTTAGTGTGTATGTGTGTGCTTATGCGTGCGTCCCTCGATGAGGGAAAAAATTATTTTTACTATTATGAAGTGGAACCCATTGAATTTCGATGAAAGAAAATTTTTAAAAAGGAACTGTTTCATTAATTTATAATAAACCTACAAAATTAGTTACAATGAAAAATGCATCTTATATTGGTTAGTCGTAACTCTCAAACAAATATTATTTTATCCTAAAGCTCACTGCTCTTCTATAAAGACACTCTAATTTTTTTTATAACTTTACGTTTTATCAGTGTATTATTTCAATTGCGTTATTTTCAAAAGTGAAACATTTCCACCTGTGAAGAATTTCAAAGCCGCTGGAGTGAAAATGATGTACTTCTGTAAAACTTATTTTCGTTTTAAGACTTAAAATACATGCTTTTATATAAAATAATGTCATTTGCATCTGCTGAAGAATTCCACATTTATGATTGTCTTAAACAACGTCTATAGAAAAAGTATGCATATGACGTCACTATCATGGAATAATACACAAACCCTGCAAAAAGTGATGTTGTAAACTCAAAAAAAATCAGCTTTCTAATGATTCATATGCCTTCATTTGTTTGTTACATTAATATGGATACTTAAAATTAAATATAGTTTATAGTAGCTCCATGTTTTATCAGAAATAATTCATTTATATTTTTTCAAAATAGCACATATTTTAATTACATTTTTTTTTTTTTTTCAGTTGTTATAAGAAAATGGAAGCAAAAAGAATAGTAATCTACTATTTTCTCTCTACTTTCTACATAAATGGAGTAGTTCAGTTGCCACCATTAGAGAAATGACATTAAAAACTACAAAAAAAAAAAAAAAAAAAAATTAATATTTCAAAAACAAATTGCAATTAAAAGTACTTTTTTTTCTCCTATATGAAGGTGTAAAAATTGAAAATGTGTGATGCTTTGAAATTTTAAAAAAATTACAGTAGATATTGTCAGTATTTAATCATACACTGATATACATCTGCTTCGTTTTACAGCTGGCTTATGTAACATAATGTTATTTTTAGGTACGACACTTTAATTGTTGCCTGAAAGAAATAGCATATCAGGGGCTTAAAAAAAAGAAACACTGAAAAGTTTCCTTTATTGCAGAAATCTCACAAGCAACATCACTGAAAGGCTTAAATTTGTATTTTAGAGAATGCTTCAGCTGTTCATAACATTTTCTGCTGAGCTAATTTTCTTCATTCTGAAAAGTACTTCATTCATTCAACACAGTAGTATAAAAGTAGTAATAAGTGAAAATACAGAGGTGAAATATATTTTATTGTGGAAATGCCATAACTCCTAAAAAGAAAATGTTTGTTTGTTTTTTTTATCTCCCTCTCCTGAACTTTAATGAAGAAATGACAACCATTTGATATAGAGACTGTACTTTCTCGATTTTTTTTTCCCTTAAATTTTTAAGTAACTTTGTTCAACAGCTTTTCTTAAGCGTCTCAAAACTTAAAATTCTTCACAGAGGATTTCTGAAATAAACAATTCAATTTGTTTATCTGTAAAATATTAAAATACTCATTCAAAACAAACAAATTTGTTTATTAGATGTTCTCTGTTTATTAGATGATCTCTCAAAATTGCCTCCCTTCCCCCCCCACCCACACCCCCCCACCCCCCCAAAAAAATAAAAATAAATAAATGACGTCATGGTTACGTTTGAACATTTATTCAAGGAATAAATCAAAATTTTCAGAAGATTCATGGGGAAAAAAATGTACAAATTTTGTTCAAACAAAAAAAATAATAATACTCAGTTTTGCTTTTGTAGGTTTGAACATAGTAAAACAATCACCTATATGAGTAAATAAATATGTAATATTTCTAATAACAGTTCTTTTTTACAGTATTTTTTTGCTTAAGTTAATAGAAATTTCATGTAATTTATATTACACTAGCGTATAACCCCATCAAAAATGATGAAATATTGATCTCTGTTTCATTTTCATAAGACTTATACAAACAAACAGCATGAAGATTTTATTATTGAAGGGTTGTATTGCAGAAAAGTACATTTTAAAAATGGCAAATGATATATTTTTTTTTACTCGGTTCAACTTCAGAAATAGTTCAACAATCAATAAAGCTCTGATTCTAATCTTTAGAATTATGAAATGAAAAATCAGTGAAAATTACACCATGTTGGCACAATCATATCAATTCTTTTCCTTAGTTTTATTAATGTAAAAATACATTTCAAGCTAAACATAACGTCACTGGCACAAACTTTTCAAACATACTTTATATACAGTATAATTTCTTTAATTCGGAATCATCGCAATTATGGCGATTCCGGATTATAGAAAATTACGAATTATGGAAGTTTTGAAACTAGAATGCATTTAAATAAACAATACAAAAATGCAAGCTACTTGATAATTTAAAATAATTGAAAAACGTTGAGAAAAATAATTCAAAAAGCTCTAAAATATATATTTTTAAAAAATAATTATGCATAGTTTATGCAGTGTCTGCATCTGTTGTTACAAAAAACAATGACCATGCGATTTTTTAAAAATTATGATTTCTGATTTATAGATGCTCAATAAAAAATACAAATTTAAAGAATAACAGACATATCATGAAAAATATTGAAACAAATTTTCTAAAACGAAAAAAAAAAATTATAGTCAGAAATTGAAATAAGACTTATTATTAATTTTAAAAATAACTTTATAATTACATTAACATATTTAAAATAGTGGTATATAAGGCTAATATTATAAAAAATTAAATATGTAGCACCTACAAATATCGAATAAGTCACAAATTAAATACTTAAAAGAAATAATAATAAAATCAGATTTTGCAATGTTTTTGCTCCATCTTCTTATCTTTGGAGAAAGAAAAATAGTAAAATTACCATTAATTCTGAATTTTTACAACTTAATATTAAAAAAAAGACACCTATTCGTAATTACATGTGTAATTCAGAAAGTTCTTACAATTTTAAAATTGAAAAAAAAGGTAGTAAATTAGGTAGTCTTTTCATTTTCCTTAATAATTTTCTGAAATTCATTGATATATGTGCTATGGCGCCATCTATAATCTTTAATTAAAAATAAAAACGAATAAACATACTGAAATATCCAGATTACAGAAGTTTCCGGATTAAAGTTGTTATACTGTATGTACTTTTTTATGCTCAACCACAGTATATTTAAATAAATATATATTTTCTATTTAATTGTAATGAAAAAACTAATAAAGTCATAATACATAAAGTAACATAAACCCAATAAACAATATTATTGTGATGTCGCAATAATAATTTTTCTTTGTAAATAATTTTTATTTGCTTATAAAAACTAAGTACACGTGCATAATTTTTTTTTTTTTTTTCTGGAAATAACTTGCAAATGAAAGAATATGCCCAAAAAGCCACTGAATTTTTAAAACGTCTGAATATTGTTCATTACTTAAAATGTCTGAATATTGTTCATTACTTCTCTTTTATCTGAAACAATGGAAGTAATTTGATTGCCGCCATTTTAAAGAAATTTCATACAAAACATTTAAAATTAAAATATAAAAATTTTAATATTTTAAAAAATAGCTAGTGCAAGCACATCTACAAATGAATAGCTTTCGTTTAAAAACAATAGTTAGCAAAATCGATTCAGTAGAAGGCTCAGGGCAGATGATTAAAAAAATAGCATTATGTTTTAATATATAGATGGCACGGTTCTTCTCGAAATGGTTACCTACCTATTTCAACCGTATTCATGATCCTCTAATTTATTTCCCTTTGTCAAAGTTTCTCATTTCTATCATAACAAAAACTTCACAAAATTAAATACAGAAATCTATTATTATTTGAAAACAACTTACTGATGTGCATTTGCAATTCTGATCTACCTGTAGAAGTTTTTTTAATGAAAACAATATCACTTATCCCATCAATTCATGTTTAGATACCTATTGTCAAATTAAAGATAACTATCTTCTGATCTTTAAGTCAAGTTTTTTCATACATTTGTGTGAACCTTTTCTGATGAACTGCAACCTCCTAATATTGTTGATTGCAACCATCAAGTTGAAGAACAATGTTCTTTCATTATGTATTAACCCCCTGAGGGGCGGTGGGATATATTTTATCCCACCTACGATTAATGAAGATTTACACCAGAAAAAATTTACAAAATTTTACTTTTTTAACTTTGGGAGAAAAAAGTCGTAAAATTGATTTTCCTAATTTTGAAATAAAATTTTTATAATTTTCCGGTGGGAATTCAGCATTACACAAACGCAATTGCTTGCCTTTCAAGGGGTTAAAAAGGTTGTTCCAACATTATGATAAAATGAGCAAATCAACCACTGGAAATATACTAAGGGGGAATCACTAAAATCCATAAATATTATTAGTCAGAGAATTGCAGTATTTGATTACTCTCCCCTATTGATACTTATTTGAAAAGGTATAGAGCTGTTGTTCCACCATCAAAATAGCCTTTAATAAGTACTCTGTATGTATTTTACAGATATTTCATGATAAAGCACTTTTGTTTTGAAAAATGTGTTTAGCATAATTTAATAAATGCTGTACTCTGAATTCACAGTTACTTTTAAAGTTAGATGTCTTTATTTGTGTTGTTAATTGAAAATTAAAAAACTATTATTTTTTTTCCCATAAAGAAACCGCAATCATAAAACTGTGTTTCAAGTTAACTTTTTAATGTAGCCTGTTTTAGTGTTTCTTAAGCATTTCAATTCTATAATCACTGCCATTTGTTTATCTGATTATAATTATGTCTGTGCATGCATTGTTGTCTACATGTAATCAGTTTTGAATGAATCTTGCCTTCTATAATCTATTATTTTAATTTTCATCAAAACTTTTGCTTTAAAATTAAAAGTAAGTACTAAACATATCTTTATCAAAAATCTTTTAATTTTTCCATTTTCAAGTGGTTTTTTGCTAATATCAGAATTTTTTTAAAAATGGTTTCAAAGAATTGGATATTTTAGTAATAAGATGCTGCTATTTTCATTTACTCTTGTAAAATTGTATTAGTCCAATTACAGCATATAAT
The DNA here is from genome assembly GCA_963932465.1 of Maratus speciosus. Taxonomy (NCBI): domain Eukaryota; kingdom Metazoa; phylum Arthropoda; class Arachnida; order Araneae; family Salticidae; genus Maratus; species Maratus speciosus. The sequence continues at coordinate 274,829,316 of OZ010790.1, read as the reverse complement.
CCATAATGAGCTCATGCATTTGTGTATTTAACATCACTTCATTGTCATTACATTTATTTCTAGTCTATTATTTGTGTTTCTTTATAAATTGAAATATATTTTCCCTTTTTTCTCCTCCTTTTATCAGATTTCTGTTACATTTACTAGTATAAAGTGTATCACAAAAATAAAGCTGTTAAATATATTATTTCTTTAATAAATTTTGAGAAATTTTGTCTGGTTTTTCATTGTAATCAAAGATATTTATCTGTCTACTACCAATATTTGTTCCATTTTATTCTTAAAGTCTAGCTGGTCATTCTACCAAGCTAAGCCTTTAAAAAATGCTGTCAACCAAATGAACAAATGGCAAGAAGGAAACATGAGACCATTTACTGCTTACTTACAGGAGACAACTTCTTCATATTAATTCGGCCTGTCACAGTGGACTTGTTTGAAGACTTGTAGGAAGAAGCTCCTCCAACATGGCGATTCCCAGATTGGAAAAATGTGGTGCATGATAATTAAAAAAGCTTAAAATTAAGATTGCTGGAATGGAAGGGAGAAAATTGAAAGAATTGACCAAAATGAATGGGAAATATATGAAATTAAAGCTAATAAATTGAAACTAACGATCATGTTGACGAATTAAGAAAAAAATAGCTAGAAAAATAATTAAAAGTTAAACTATGACTTAACAGAGCATATCCTATTGTGACACGGCCAAACATACCAGAATAAAATATCAGATATTAAAGGAACCAATCATTGTAGAAAAATCTATTTTATTAATAGATTAATAAGTAGAAGTTCTTTAATTTTAGTCAGAATATAACTTTATAAGTGTATTTTAAGCAGAGGTACAGAATTGTGAGAAAATCCATGAAGAAACTAGAAATTAACTATTTTGTATTTTTTTTTTTTAGTTTTATTTTTAAAACAACATACTTTTTTTAGACAGGTAATTAGTTAAGCTATTTGCTTTTATAATGTTCAGTTTCAAAAAGTTTGAATTACTAACCTTAATTAGCAAAAGACTTAATTAACTCTAAGATTAACAATATATGCCAAAAGAGCGATAAAACTGCCAAAATACAGCATACTATTTTCTACAAAATATCGATGAATAATTCAATTTACAGAAATGGATTAACAATTGTGTACCACAACTAAATGTTATTCAGACAGATCAAGATAACAAAGTTTATTTATTAGTTCTATTTAAACTTATTGTAATGTAATAAAAGTGTATATGATACCAATATGTGATTTAAGTAAAAAGGATTAAAATAACAGACAAACAAACGTCTTTTATTTAAACAGATGAAATAATATTGGTTTTCATTCCTTTTGTAATTTAATAAAAGCATGCAGATTTCATATAAACAGTCAAACAAAACACAATATTTCCATTAAACTGTTTTTGTAATTTGCATATTTGTGTGCTATTATTATGCATTTATGTTTCATAAAAAAGCATTAAGTGTGAAGCAGATCATGTAAATTGCTGGTATTTTTTATGAACATTCCATAAATAAATTTAATAAAAATTATCTTGAAGTTTAGCATAACAGATTATTTGGAGAACCAATGTTAAATTAATCGCAGAGCAAAATACTTTATAATAAGTATATAATACTAATTTTTTTTTTTTTATGATGAAATTTTAATATGCACTGTTGTGCATTTTTGGATACTTTTTGAGATTTTTTTCAAATTTTATGAGTTTTTTTTTTTTTTTCACTTGTTATTTCAAAATTAGTTCATTATGGAAAAGTTATCTGTTTAAAACTGTAATTTAAAGAAGGTAGCATAAGCTATACTTAATTAAATTTAACATATGTTTTTTGAAAAATGAATTTCAGAACAAAAAAAATTGTACTCAAAAATTTTACTCATTCAGTCAAAAATATAAAATTCAATCTGCAATATTTCATGAAGTCCCCCCCCCCCCCCACACACACACACGCACCACCACCAAAATAAATAAGTAAATAAAAATAAAAACCCAGATAGGAAAATAAAAAATTGAAATGAATTTTTTCGTTGCAAAGACCCAGGGTTGCTGCCTAGGCAATCAAAAAATACCATAAACAAATCTAATGAACAATGAGCAAATAGTGAACAATTTTCCTGCTGGAAAAAGGTAATTTAATTTATATATGGTTTTTAGTAATAGCCTATTGAAGACAGTGTAATTAGGGGGATTTTTATATAAAAAAAATTCCCACATAAGCAAACCGATATTGATAAATATAGTAGAGTAAAATTACATTTTTTATCTTTTCTCTGTGCAATCCAATGTGAACAAAGATAATTGTTTTATGGATAGTTCATTTCTTTCAATTTTTACGTGTATTTGTATCAAATACATTTTTCGTGACTCATGTTTTAGATTAGCCCATTATGGATAAAATTGGAAGAACCGCAGACCTTTAATCTTATCTTCGATTTTCTAGAGGCCTGCCATGCTCGATTCTTGGATTAGCTGTAACTGTTTGCAATAGCAAAATTTTGTGCAAAAAATTGTTATTGAACAACCAATTAGCAGACCAACCACAGATCTTTATTTTATTTTGACTCCATCAGTTTTGTTGTTAAGTTCTATACAGCATAAAAATTAAATAACATGTAAATTGAGAAATACATATGAGGAAGTGAGTTTCAAAACTCGTCTTGTCCTAAAAATCAAATTTTGGAAAAACGCGAAAAAATTCTTAACTGCGTGCATGTATAGGTTTTCATTGCAAGTCAAGATTTTGCAATGCTAGAAATGCAGATTAAAACTTTTTTTTTTTTTTTTTTTTTTTACAGATTGTAATGTTTTTTGGATACAGGTTCACCAATAGAATACATTGATACAGAAAACTCATTTTTTTTAAAATTTTGTATAAGGTGAGTTTTTAAACTCACGTCCTTGTATTTTGAAAAAAGAAATTGATTTTCATTGCTTTTAAATGATTGATTGCTCTTGGACAAGCATGTCCAACTCGTTTACCGACTCGGGCCAAATTAATCATTATATACAAAGCCGTGGGCCATATCAAACAAAGTAGATAATATTATGACAATTGCGCACAGTAAAATTTGTACGTACAAAACATAGCCATGTTAAAGAAATATTCAAGTAAAGTACCAAAGTTATTATTATAATTCTTATTTTATCTTATTTTTCGAAAAAATACTTGACATTTTTTTCAACGAAATCTACAAAGTTTAAATGGATTTTGTAAATTGTATTAACTTAAAAAAATGTTGTACACGTTCTATGTTAATCTAGCAAAGGTCTAACTTTTAATCTTCTGGATTTTTTTTTTGAGTAAAAAAAAAAATTTGAATCAGAAAATTTATTTAATAAATTGTGTCTTGTATCGATGAGTTACATGTACATATTTAATTTCATTTATTAAACACATTTTCTTGTTCAAATAATGCTTATTCTACCAGAAAAAGTTTTCTATCGAACATAGTTAATATATGTCTAATTGTTCACTTTGCTTCATTGCTAACTTTTTCACTCAGTTGGAAAATTGAAACTTGTAACTGAATTAAATGCAGGAAAAATGCCAAAGGATTGTCGGGCCACAAAGAAAATGGCGGCAAGCCAGTTGTGGCCCGCGGGCCGCGTGTTTGACATGCCTGCTCTAGAATATGAATTATTTGTAAACCAAATATATTCATATTGTGTTTGTTCCTGCTGAAAAAAAGTTCTTTGAGAGCTTGTGTTAATTTCATTAAGTAGATCATTTAAATTATGTACATTGTTTAAAAAAAATAACAAAAAGCAATTTAAAAAGTTAAAAAAAAAATAGGCTGAAGGTGTCTAATCAAACTTCCAAGCTTATATTTTGATCCTTATTTAACATATTCCATTAACTAAGTGATCATATATAAGTCAATACTTACGTATGGTATGTTGTTAGAAATCCTTTTCTCCTATACCGACAATACATTTTAACGTGTTTCTGAAAATCATGCATGTTGGCCTGGCAGCCAGCTTAAAAATAATATATATGAAAAGCATTAAGGGTTTCCTTAGTTATCACTTTCGAACTTCGGATTTTAAGTACACAGTTGGATGCTTTGAAATTAATGAAAGATAGTGGCTGAACCCATCATGCATAATTTTAATTTTCGGAAACTCATTATAATGTGAGAAAGCTTGACTCTTTATATATAATTGAAATGAAATCGCAAATGTGGACAAGTGATATCAAAGCTATTACACCACAAAAAGTGAATAATAATAAAAATAGTTAGTAGTAAATATAGCTAAAATGTGTTGTAAAATGGAATGAAGAATAGAGGAAATAGCTTAAAATGAAAATTGAGTAAATATAGAAGAAAGTTTTTATTAAAATTTAAAATGATTTAAAAGAATAAAATAAAAATACAATAAGAATTAATTTAAGAGAGTATAATATAGCCATATATATTAGGGGAAAATATGTGTAATATTTTTATATATAATACATGATTGTGTTAAATGCATGGAATCAAAGTTTGTATGGTATATTAGTATACTATAAATGTAAAGTTTTAAACATTTTTAGCAATCCAGACCACAGCCAACCTGCCATAATGGCATTTTGATTTTATAATTGTTTTTGTTGTTGTTGTTTTTATTTATTTTATATTTTGTATATGTTGTTATAATTTTTTCAGCAATCCACACCCACCCTTCATAATATTGTTTTCGGATTTATAATTTTTATATATGTATGCCCAAACTGGTAAATTTAGATGAAGTATTTAGTGGTTGATCCATGAATAAATAAAAGAAAGGGGATAATTATAAGACAGTGCTATTTTTTTAGTTTAAATAAATTTGACCTTATAAATTGAGGGGAACATAAACGTTTAATACGAAATGATTTAGAAGAATATTTCTATAAAGAGAAATATGTAGACACGAATTGAAGTTAGTAGAAATGATTACATTAAATGAAAAATCATTACGTTTATCATAAATATTAAATGTTAGAATGTTATTAGGTAAAATATTAATATTAACATCCATAAAATAATACTAGAATGATTTAAAATGGGTGGTTCTAAGTTCGAGATCAGAAGAAGGATATGTAACACAAAGAGATATAGATTTATTATCATTAAGAGAAAATATAATTATATAATCTATAGGATGCAGCTGTACCTTGTGGTATGCCCTGAAATTGTATAAAAAATCCTTATTTTGAAAAATAAAGTTATGATAGAATAGAAAATTAGTTTGAAATAATCACTGTCAATATGGTCAGGTAACTTTAATGATGGGAAATATTCTATAAATAAAGCCTTAATAGTACAGTGTAAATCTGCTAAAATGATGTTATTGAATAAGTCTTTGAAGTCCAAATTGATAATATTTTTGACGTTTGTAATTGCCTTTATTTTATCTACCAATGCAAAACTGTTTTTTATACTGTGATATTGTACCTTCGCCACAAATTTTCGATGGGGGAAAGCAACAGGCATTTCCGTGGAGGACAATAGTCTTTTGTGTAAAGGCATGCAGGAAAAATAGCAGGCATACTTCTGCCCTTGGGATCTGCTCAACAGGGTATTTCCACTTTTCCAAGAAATAGGGAGGGCTGGACAATGTGTGGGAACTCGTCCCGAAAGTGAAAGAAAAAAGAGGCTCAGACAAGAGCTGTTGTGGGGGCTGAATAGTAGACTGGGAGATACTGAAGAAGTCAGGTTGTTTTTTTTTACCAACGGAAGAGATGCGAGTAAAAATCGTTTTACTCAGGTTGGCTATGAGAAGTATAGAACTGTTAATAAAAAGTGAGAGTGTCTACCTATGAATGGTAAAGTTTGTTATTACATTTTTCAAATCTATTTTAGCTGTTCTAATAAAGGACTTTGGTAAGAAATATGTATTATTTTTCAACGATCATCTCACAAGAGCTTAGTGAACCAAAAAGCTCTGGCCCACTACATCACAGCTATAGTATTATAAATGGTGGCAGCTTACGGATTAATTAGGTCTAGCATAAATTAGACTGGACCCACGTGAACTTGATGTACAGAAGGAAACTGTGTTAGAAACAAGGACAGTCGGTGATGAAATCTTGTGTTTGACGAGAAAGATTTTCAAGTGTATCCGGTGAGGAACAGTGAAATCTGGAGTGTCGAATATGTTAGCTAGTATGTAACAAGGACTAAGGATCTGACGATATAGAAAATTTATTCAGTAAACGTCCAGTGCAGTGGTTAGAAGACTATTCATCGATCGCCCTTAGGAATCCATGGAGACAGCTTGTGTGTAAATTTCCCGGCGTAAATCAAGTTAGATCCGGAGATACGACAGTACCTGAAAAAAAAAAAGTGCAGGAAAGCCTTGGAGTAGTGTGGAGAAATGTCTACATTTGAAGGTAAGCCCTTTTATGAAATTTTCTAGAGAGGTCTGTTAGGATTTAATATTGTATATGTCTGTTCTTGGTAATTTGTATATGTTAGATAAAAAGTCTAGGGTAGCTATTAATTTGGGATCGAAATTTTTAGTTAGAATTTTTATATTAAACAGGTTTCTTATGGTCTGTACGGTAATTCATTTGGTTTTGAAAATTTAATATTTATGTATTTTATAATTTACTTGAGGATAGTAAATTATAGTTGATTAATAAAAGAATATTAATCATTAAAATTAATCATAGTTGTGGATGTAACTTTTAGTTATAAAGTTGGGGCATATACAGCTTTTGTTTATTACAGCAATAAAGTTATTTGAAATTTTATGGGTATGCTGTAGGAAAAAGCGGGATTAATTGTTTATATATAAATTGTATTTATATAGTACTGTGAGTATCAAAATAATTTTGAGGATTTACTCAGTTTTAAAGGATATAACAAGTGCATGAAAATTTTCGGTAGGAAAATTGTATTATTGTTTTATGCATTGAAATATATCTAAAGGATAAATCCTATTCCTTATTATGTTTTTTTTTTTTTGGTTTTTGGTGTTTTACAAATTGTATATATTTGTGTATTTTTGTGATTAGTATATTTTGGGGGAAAATCATGGAAGAATTTCTAGGGAAATATACTAAAAATATCTTGCTTTTGCTGACAGAGGAATTTGAGACCAACGTGTCGGCAACTGATAAGAAAAAAACTATAATTCAGGCTATTTTAGAAGCATCGGATTATAATGAGAGTTTTGCTGAATCGAATTTGGAATGTATTCTTAAAGAGGATGCAGAACGTAAAGAAAACGAAGGACGTGAAAAAACAAGACAATTTGAGTTAAAAAAATTAAGAATTCAAAATTCTTCAGAAACTGTTAGTCTTTCGTCTAGTGATATGAATGTAGGTTCGCATAGGAATCCCAAAATTAATTTGAAAGAATTAGTTCCACGCTTTGATTCTAAAGTAATTGATATCACTCTTTTCTTTATGATCTTTGAAAAACAGGCGAAAAAAGCTAAAATTTCGCAAGAGGATATGGTTAGCCAATTAATTCCATTATTGCCATCAGATATCGCGGAAATTATAGTGAAACAACCAGCAGAATTAGGAGATGATTTTCAACATGTAAAAAAAGTTTTATTAAATCATTTTAGATTGGGAACAGGTGCTTTAAAACAGAAGTTTGAAAATCATCAAAGGAAACCTGGAGCGTTATGGGTAGACTTGGTATATGAATTAAGGGGTTATTTGGATAATTGGTTGGAATCATTAGAAATAAAGGATTTCGAGTCTTTAAAAGAACTCATGCTCACTGAGCAAGTAAAAAAACGCGTTCCTTTTGAAGTAAAAGAAAAATTTATGGATGAATGGGATGAAATGAAAGAGGCTTCGAAGCTTGCTGATAAATGTGACAAATATGAGAGTATTAGAAGTAGTTTCAGGAAATCAGAAAAAAAATCTTGGGAAAAAAAACCTTATTCAGAGATGCAAAGAAGCAATTTAAATCCGAAAATTAAGGGTGAAGTAAAAGCTAAATCGGAGTTGGAGAATAAAACGGAAAATTTTAAAAATTATAAACTTAAACAAGACCAGGCTTTTGAGAGGAAAAGGCAGATTAGGGGTTTTTTTTCTGTAATCAACCAGGGCACATAAAACCAGATTGTGCAGAATGGTTAAAAAAGAAAAATCAGTTCAATACAGTTAATCATTTAGATAATGATGTTGATTTAGGGGATTGTTTTAAACCTTATCTAAAAAAAGCTCTAATAAACGAGGTTGAAAGACACTATTTGAGGGACACGGGAGCAGGGATTGATCTATGCGATAGAAATTGGGTTAAAACAGAGGATTTTACTGGAGATATAACTTGGGTACGTCAACCTCTTGATAATGAATGTAAATGTTTACCATTAGCATGGGTGACTACAAAAGGGGATTTTGGTTGCATCACCACTAAGGCGGCGATTAAACCATCGGAGTCGGAGCAAGGTTACTATCTCTTAGGTAATAAAACTGCGGAGCTTATTGAGCAAAATAAAGGAAATGGTGTTCCTATAAATATGGTAGTTACCCGTAGTAGGATGGATTCTTTAAAAAAAAGAATGGAGCAACGGGATGCTGATAATGAAATGTCGTTTATTGAGCAGGCAAACTTAGAAGAGCAACCAGGTAGGGTAGAGAAAATTGGGGATTGCTCACAGAACAAAGAAACGCAGGTAGTTCAAATGGATGAGAATAGATAGGATGAAAGTCAAATCGAAGATCTTATGTTATTACCGAAATGGGAGGTGAAAGATAATGTGGGATTGAATAAAATTACAGCGAAAGATTTCAGCTTAGCTCAGAAACAGTACTTATCTTTAAAAACATTGTGGGAAAAGGCAAATAATGTAGAAAAAAAGGAATTTAAAATAATGGGAAATAAATTAGTAAGAGTTTCACATTCAAATAGTGGGGATGAGAAATTACAATTATGTTTGCCATTAGAATTTAGAGAGAAAATAATGAAAATGTGTCATGAGGAAGTTGCGGAACATTTAGGGGCGACTAAAACAAAAGATAGGGTAATTAAATGCTATTTTTGGCCAAATTGTTACAAGGAAATTGAGGCATTTGTAAGAACTTGCGATCTGTGTCAAAAGGTTGGTAAAAATAGAGATAAAAAGAAAGCTCCCTTGAAGCTCGTGCCAATAATTTCAGAAGTTTTCTCCAGAATAAATATTGATGGTGTAGGCCCTTTGAGTTTAAGCGAGAAAAATAATAGATACTTGATTACTTCAATGTGTGTTGCGTCAAAATATCCAGATGCGATTCCAGTAGAAGATTTAACTTCTCCGTCAGTGATTGAGGGGCTAATACAAATATTTTCTAGGACTGGTTATCCAAAAGAGGTACAATGTGATTTGGGTAGGTCATTTACAAGTGAGTTGGCATCGGAATTTTTTGATAGGTTTGGTATTAAAGTTGTACATAGTTCAGTTTGCCACCCAGAATCGAATAGTGTTGAACGGATGCATGGTAGTTTAAAAAGGGTTATAAAGACATTATGTTTGGAGGCAGGAAAAGATTGGGAAGCAGTCTTGCCAATGGCTTTATTTGCTTTGAGGACTGTAAGTCATGAAAGCACGGGATTTAGCCCTGCTGAGCTTGTACATGGTAAAAATTTACAAATGCCACATACTCTTGTATATGAAAATTGGATGGAAAAGGAAACGGTAAATCAGAATGTAGTGGACTATATTTTGAACTTAAGTAATAGATTGAAACATTGTCAAGAATTAGCGTGTAAACGAATGAAAGAGTGTCAGGAGAAACGAAAACAATGGTATGATAAGAATGCGGTGTATAGAAAATTTAATGTTGGAGATAAAGTATTAGTTCTGGCTACTTCGAAACCAAATAAAATGGCGGTTAATTGGATAGGACTGGGAACTATTACTAGTGTAATATCTCAAACTAATTATACTATCGATATTCCGAAAAAGAGAAATAAGTCTACTATTTATCATGTTAATTTAATCAAACCATATTATAGTAGACCTGAATTTGTAAATTTGTTGATTGATGAGGAGTGTGAGGAAATTGAGGATCAAATGGAAATTCCTTATCCCATTGCGGATCCCACTCAATTAGACTTTTGGGAATTAGTAAAAGAAAGTAATTTGGAAAAACGTGTTTCTACAGAGCAAATAGGAGATTTCAGGACAATGATTGAGCGTCATATGAAAGTTTTTTCTACGGACCCTGGGAGTACCCCGTTAGTTAAAATGGACATTGTTTTAATGGATGATGTGCCGGTAAGATCAAAACCATATCGTATGTCGCTGAGGCAATTAGAGATTATGCGTGAAGAGATTCGGAGGCTTTTAGATTTGGGTGTGATTGAAGTCGGGCAATCAGATTATGCTTCGCCTATGATTTTGGTTGAGAGTGCGGGTAAAGACGCCCGCCCTTGTGTGGACTATAGGAAATTAAATGCAAAGACCAGAACTGAATTTTTCCCTTTGCCAAACATTGAAGAGGTTGTTGAGAAAGTGAGTGCAGCGCCTTTTATTACTATTATGGATCTGACGAAAGATTATTTTCAGATTCCTCTCACGGAAAAAGCTCAGAGATATGCGGCTTTTGTAACACCATTTGGGACTTTTTTACCTAAAGTCATGATGTTTGGACTTTTAAATTCAGCATATTATTTTTGTAAATTGATTGCCATAGTTTTATATGGGTTAGAGTCATTTGCGGTTCCATATATCGATGATATAGCTATATTTTCTTTGACCTGGGAACGGCATTTAAAAGATTTGGAGGCGGTTCTTAAGCGGTTAAAAGAAGCAAATCTAACGGTGAAACCATCCAAATGCCAATTCGCGCAAGATCACGTAAAATTTCTGGGACACGAAGTTGGGTCAGGAAAAAGGTCTCCTAGTGAAGCTAAATTGCAGGCTATTAAAGATTTTCCAATTCCGACGACGAAAACACAGCTAAGAGCATATCTGGGAATGGTAGGATATTACGCGAGGTACATAAAGAATTATGCTACCATAGCAGTGCCGTTAACAGATGCTTTAAAAGGGAAAAGAAAAAATCATATGGGACGAGAAGTGTAATAATGCATTTGAAGAATTAAAGTTAAAATTAATGAAAAGTCCTGTGTTATATGCGCCTGATTTTAAGCAGAAATTCATTGTGCAAACAGATTCGAGTTTGTATGGGGCAGGAATTGTTTTATCTCAAATTATTGCAGGTGAAGAGCATCCAATTTTGTATCTAAATGTTACATTTTCAATATTTCAGATTATTAATTTATGGTCTGCATTATTTCTCTATTTAAATTTAAATATTTAAGTTCAAAAACAACTTTAAAAACGTATTAAGTAAATAAATAAAAAGCATTCTAAATAATTTATATTCCGTTAATAATCCTATAATTAATAATTATTCAAAGTAATAAATATTATAATATGCAATTAAATATAATTCTAATAGTGTACAGATCTTTTAAAATATAAACATTACGGCATATTGTTCGTTAAAGTAACTTACAATGCTTTTCTTACAATCGCTAACTTCCGAAAATATAAATTTAAAATATTAATTATTTTATTCCAAAAATATTTTTATTGGATGCTACTATTTATTTCTAAGTGATTGCCAAAATTTCATTAATTTTAGACCGTAATTTAGCGAGATATCCGCATTACAAAATTTAATCACTTCTGTCAGTTTTAAAAGACGCGCAATCCATTTTTTTCCCCCGACGCAGTTAGACATTTTTTATCTTTCTTCCTCGCAGAAAAGGACGTCGTGACGTCACTCTATCCTCCATCTTGTTTTGGTATCACGGCGTGATATCGCCGGTACTCAGGAATGCAGGGGGAATGCAACTTTGATTACGATACAAATCGTTATCGATATTTCGATTGCGATGAAAATCGCTATCGTGATGACTCAGATGTGCACGTGCCGGTCGCTGATTGGCGAATTTGAGTTCAGCGTCGGCCCAACGATCTTTTGGGGGGCCATGTGCGCTTCGTCTCGGGGACTTGTCAACAATGTAAGGAGGAGGACACACGTATGTTTGGGGCTCTAGCCCCAGACTAAGAATTTTTCAGGAAGAAGTAGCATTACTGCATTTTGGAAGCCATTTTTTAGTTTTTGGAGCCAGACGAAGAAATGTTCTTTTCTTTTCAATTTTATGAACTGTAAGCTCTCCCATGTCAATTTTCTGTACTCCCAGCAGCTGAAACTTCATCATCAATTCTACTTTAATGTATTCATTTCTTTGAGATTATTAATAGCCCTCAAAGGATTTGCTTAATAACTGAGTGTCCTTTCCCGTTCGTAAAAACATCTGCCATGTCGAGCTGAGCTCCACCGATAATGTGCCATCATCAATTCTACAGTTACTGCTTATCGTCTTGAATCTTCAACAGTAAAAAATATAATCTCCAGTTTATCTCCGACAACTTCAGTACGGGTCTGCATCTAACCTATTGTGATGACTATTTCAACACTGTGATCCTTTGTGCCTTCATCAATTTTACAGTTATTGCTTATCGTCATAAATCTTCAATAGTAAAAAATATACAATCTCCAGTTTATCTTCAAACTCTCATCTACCGATATATTCCTAAATACAGGACCTTTAATCTGGACTATGGACATAATACTTCGGACAGTATAAAATGAGTTTATATAGTGAACTCTCAGGTTTGCATCAATTTCAGCAATTTTGAAGGATTGTTTACATAGTGCAATATCATGTAAATGTATTTTCCTCTTCACACAAATATGTCGTAGGGTAGATGTACCAGTTTTGGCCACATTTAGAGAAAATTTGAAATAGAAATTTTACATTTCTTGATCGATTGAAGCATATTAAATCATAATAACATCATTCTTTAGTAAATTTAATTGTCTTTCTGTTAACTATAATGACTTTCTACAGAATATTTTAGATTGTGAGTAATAACTCATCAAGTAATTTATTCCAATTTGTACCAGTTTTGGCCACCCCTACACCAGTTTTGGCCATCTCTATGCACCAGTTTTGGCCACTCCAATATCATGTAGTTTAACAAACATTTTAATTGATAATAAGTAAAAATAAAGCATTTTTATGCAACATCTATTTTACCACACATATATTTGTTTGCTGTATTAAGAGAATTTTGCAAATTTCTTTATGAATTGATAAAAACATCACATAAAATATACTTATGTTGCTTTTAACAGAAAATTTCAATTAAAAAACAAAAAATATATTTAAATTTGATTAATAAAACGGACAACAGTGCCTATAGGACATAAAGATTAACTATTTAATCAGTTTTTATAATTATTCATGGATTGTGGCTTGTTTAGAACACTTGAATCTTCATCAAAGAGTTATATTTCTCGAAAGCATTTTCTGATTTTTGTTTGATTTTCAACAAAAAGTTATGAAATCATCTTTTGATTTATGTTAGCTTGTGCCTTAAACTTGCTTCTTTGCAAGTTATTTTAGGGTGTGATTTCAGAAGCAAATCATACCATTTCATACCTGGTCTTCCATCTTGAAATGGAGTTTCTATCTAGCCAGCTACAATTTTCTAAGCAGAATCTTAAAAGCTATTCCATTTTTATAGGAAATAGTATTCTGACAATATCTAAAATCCACTTTTCTAATTGATTTTTAACTTCAATTCCTAGTGCATAGATCTACTACTTGAGATTCAACATTATTAGAGAAAAGTAGTGTCCGTCCTGCAAAGGCAAGAACGGGTTACTCGAAAACTTTGCTAGCTTGTAGTGCTGGCATTACATTTTGAATGGCCTTAATTTTACTTCCTATCTTAGAGCAGTGTTCCCTCTAGGCCATTTTTTAATAGCACAGAATCTCTCTTAAACTTGATAAAAGAAATCCTGTTTTTTTTTTTAAATAATGTGAAATACATTCTTACTTGTATTTAGATATCTCTAGTAAAGATTTTCACAATATTTAGTATTTCTAAATCCGTGTGCCTGAAATATTGCAAAAATTATGGAACTTCTTCATTTCTTTAGGAAAAATACAAGCAATTAAATCATGCTATAATTTTATTGAACTTTTTAATTTATAAGTTGTAAAATCTTTCAAAATTTATGTTTTAGTTTATTTATCATATCTAAACATTACATATTGCCTCCCCTTTTGTTTTATCAATACTAAACACAATACTCTATTTTCTTTAGCAATGTAATTCTTTAGTGACTAGCACAATGTCCTTCTTTCTAAAGTGAATTATCTATTGAACAGAGAATAACAAAATCTCTTTTATAAGAACTGCCATTAGCCTTGCTTTTATTATTATTATTATTATTGAAGCCATTACTATATAAAACAAAATTAAACTGATTTTTCCAGATGTTCTTAAATTTATTAAATGGCTAAAATTCCCTCTATAATGAATCATGTGGCCAAAAGTGGAACATAATGTTGTACCCTTTTTGGCCACCCCCATGGCCATAACTGGTACATATAGCAAATTTAATGCACCAGTTTTGGCCACCCCCCATTAAACTGTTAAAATAATTAAATTTAATGTAAAATTGCAGTAGAGAGAAAGCTTACCTCATAAAACCTAATAGCAATTTGTTTCAGAACAAATAGAACCCAATAAGTGCCTAATGTTGAAAGATTCTGAAAACTTGTCAGCTAAGCAAAAATCTTAATACATGTAAGCACACACTACAGTTTCACACATTTATTTTTTTTGCAAGTCATATTTTATCAAAAAATAAACAAATGATAAAAGAGAGCTTGCTTAAAATGTAAGAATGCCTATTATTTGTTAGCATTAATTCACAGGCTAAATATTAGACAAATTGATCCAATGTGGCCAAAACTGGTACAGTGGCCAAAACTGGTGCATCTACCCTATTCCTGGCCAGGAAAATTTTAATTTTCTACCAATAATAGTCATTCAAATTATTATGCATGCAGTGCATATAAAATATTACAATAAAATATGTGTCAACTGTACCTTCAATCTCCGGGTGAGTTATTTTACACTTTTTTATTTTTCAGCTTCCGTCATTGAATATTTCAAAGGCAACATTTTCTAAATTAATTATTTTGTATATTTAACTTTAATTCTTAATATTTTCATTGGTTGCCAATTCATTTTAATTTTCAGACAACCACTACGGCGATCCACGGCCACATACAATAAATATAGTATTTGGCGCCTTTGACCAATTTTTAGGTGTTCGAACCTGGTCAATGTCTGAAAATCTTAACTTTAAATGTTTAACTTTTGGAAATTATAAATCAATTATAATGTGCAATATTATATTTCAAAGATCGTTTAACGATTTTTTTAACGGTTATTTTATTTTAACTTCATTAATATTTTCTGTTATTGCTGATAAATTTTAACTTGATTCAAATGATTAATTATAAAAAGAAATTCCTAAGATAAGATTTTTTTTTCCGTCCATGTGAGCACCAAAGAAAATAATATTTTGATATAAAGTGTATTTTATATATATTCTTATATTTTATATATATATTCTTATATTTTATTTGTTTCATTTCTTATATTTTATACAATAGATTTTGAAAAGATTTTATTATTATTTACCTATATTTGTTTATTGATAAATTTAATTTATACAGATATAATTTTCTCAGTCTTTTGAAAAAAGAAATATTGCTTTTTAGTTGTATTTTCATATTTTGCTTATTAAAATTTTTATTTTATTTTGCTAAATCATGGCAAACAATCGCGCACTTTTTCGGTCGATGATGTCGGCGATTCCGCCTTTTCATGGCCACCCTAATGAAAATGTTAACATCTTTTTACAAAATTTAGAAGATGTATGCAACATTCAAAATATCAAAGACGAAAACCGCATTACTCTGTTGAGACTCCTGTGCAGGGAAAAGGCTTCAGAATTTTTGTCAACTGACAAACGTGTAAGCGAAGAAAAAAGTTTTGGAAATGTAGCAAATTTGATGAAATTAAAATTTGAATACAAACAAAATTTCCAGGAAGCGTCGTATCAGTATGGGCGCATAACTCAACAGCCGAAACAGTCTGTGCTTGATTTAGCGGAGGAAGTGAGGGCTACAGTTAACAATATGGCTCCAGGTTCTGAGGATAATGCAGCGTTAGAGTCATTTAAGGCTAATTTAATGTCTTCCAAATTTTTAGAGGCTTTACAAACTAACATTAAAGTTGAAGTTCTTAAATTCGGAAAAAAAAATTTTGATGAAATTGTGGCTAAGGCCGTAGATATTGAAAAAGCGCTGGAGCATAATACTTTTGATCTTAACACTTTACAAGTTGCACCATCCACCAGTAATCCAGACAGTTTGCTAGAAAAACTTTTGAAATGCCAGGAAGATCAGAATAAACAAATTGCTCAGCTGACAGAAACGGTGAAGAAGATGAAAGAGGAAAAGCTGTTATGTCAGATTTGCCGCAAGGCACACAGTGCCAAAGATTGCTGGTACTACCTAGAGTTTCAAAACTCGAATGGTAGAAACGGTACAAATTTTTCAAGAGGGGGCATAAATAACAGTCAGGCGAATTATTTTGTTAATGAAAATAGCAATTTGTATAATAACAATCAAAGGGGTTTTCAGGATAATGGCATAAGATATAACCGTGGAAGAGGTCGTAACAATTACAGACCATACAACCGTTCAAGAAGACATTTAAACGGGTAAAGGGTTCTGAAATTGATGTAAATAATTCCCCCCCTCATGATTGCAGGGCCCTAGATTCTTTTTTTTATAATGATGAGGGTATTCAATTAAATCCTAATGTAAATACTGATAAAATTTTGATGAGCTGCAATATAGATAACTCAGAATTACCAATAATTAAACTTAAATTTGGAAAACTCGCTTTTGATGGGCTTTTAGACAGTGGAGCGAATTTGTCACTAATACAACCACATGCAATTAATCTTCTTAAAAAACAAAATAAATTAAATTTCTTATCACGCTCTGTAAATATAAAAACTATCAACAATTCTTCTATTCCTTTTTTTTCAACGGTACAACTTAAATTTCGAATTCAGAACACTTGGTTCACTAACACATTTTTCATTACTCATGACAATTGGCACTCCAATTATCAAATTATTTTGGGCTACGATTTCCTCAATAGAAATAAAGTTCTTTTGGACTCAGCGAATCAGCAACTTATTATGGGTCACCTTACTTTTCCTTTTGCCAATAAAAACCGATTCTTTGCGACCTGTAAATGATAATGACAATAGTAACATTTCACCTGCTGATAATTTTGATAATTCTAATTCTGTTAATAATCCTTCCCCTTCAGAGTTTAATGCTAATGTTCAAAATAACCCAGTACTTTCAAATGACTTAAATTCTTCTCTAAATAATCCAGTATTTTCTAATGATTTAATTTCTTTTCAAAATAATTCTGAAATGTCAAAAAATTTTGTTAAACCAGCCAATCAAGTAACTCTAAGACCCAATCAAGGCAAAATTATTAAACTTAAACCTCTTCATAAAATTAGTAATTCCTTAAACTATTTATTTTGTCCAACATCAAATAAATTATCCTTAAAATTAAATTTCAGTCTACATCAACCTGATGCAAACAATGCCATTCTTTTATATGTCCACAACAATACTGATAAAAACATCATAATTAGAAAGAAAACTAAATTAGGATTTATAAAGCCCATTTCAGAAGACCAAATTTCAACTCATGACAATACTCAAACATATCAAGTTAATTCTTTAATTACTCAAGAAATGCTAGAACTTAGAGAAAAAGAACTTACGTCTGATAAATTTAATATTGCCCACTTACCTGATGCTAAAAAAAAACGTGTTCTTAGTCTATTAATGGATAACTCCGCTGTATTTTCTTCGTCTTATGACACTCTTGGCTGCACTGATAAAGTAGTTCCTGAATTTAAATTGCTTCATGACTTTGCACTGCAAACAAAACCCTATCCCATTCCTAAAATAGCCAAAGATTTTGCTCGTAAAGAAATTTCTGATCTCTTAAAGGCAGGAATTATTCAAAACTCTTCCTCTAACTATTGCTTTCCAGTTCTTTTTGTACATAAAAAATCTCTTCCTACTGATGATCCAAGTAAATTAAAATTCCGTATGGTTATTGATTACCGTCTTTTAAATGCAATTACTGAACCATATAAAATTTGTCTTCCTAGAATTAATGAGGTAGTTCAAAACATTTCAGGTAAAAAACTGTATACTGTATTAGACTTAAAATCAGCATTTTTTCAAATTCTTCTGCAGGAAAAGGACAGGGCAAAATTAGCGTTTGCAACTGAGTATGGAAATTTTGAACCTACCAGATTAGCCTTTGGCCTCGTTAATAGTACTTCTTATTTTCACACATTAATTAACGATTGTTTGGACCCATTAAGGGGCAAAAATGTTCAATATTTTCTTGACGATATTATTGTGGCTGCTGATTCTCTAGAGGAAATGTTGTCATGGCTCCAAAAAATATTTGATAGACTTAAGGAATTTAATTTAACTTTAGACCCAGCAAAATTACAAATTTGTCAACAAGAGATAACTTACCTTGGTTTTAATTTGCATCAAAATGGTCATTCCCCATCGCCAGATAATGTAAATAAAATAAATAAATTTCCAAGACCCACTAATGTAAAAGAAGTACAAAGTTTCCTAGGAATGATCAACTATTTTAGACATTTAATTTTCAATTTTGCTGATATTGTCCAACCAATAGTTAATTTGACAAAAAAGAATGCTAAATTTTTTTGGAGTAAAGAATGTCAAGATTCCTTCCTGAAAATTCAAAATATTCTCCTCAATAATCCTACAGTTAAGAACTTTGATGAAAATAGAGGTATGTTTGGTAACAGATGCGTCAAAAAATGCTATCTGTGGAATTTTGTTACAGCGTCATGACAATCAATTTTATCCCATAGAATTTTATTCAAAAAAACTTAACAAGGGCGAATCTAATTATCCATCCATTAAAAGAGAATTTTATGCAATTTATTCCTCCATTAAACATTTTCACGAATACTTATATGGTAGGCAATTTAAAATTTTAACTGATGCCAAAGCACTCACCTATCATATGAAATTAGAAAAACAATCTGAAATAATAATTAGATGGATAATGTATCTACAGGGCTTTAATTACAAAATTGATCATATCCCAGGTCTTGTGAACCCCGCAGATTTCCTTTCTCGTGTTGTTGACCCCCCTGACAACACTAACTTAATTGTAAACGCATTAAATATTTTTATTCCCACTAATGACTCCCTAACGACCAAGAATATCCTAAAAGAACAACTTAAAGATGCTAAACTTAAAGATATGAGATAAATTAATTGCTAATAAAATGCCTAATTCTTCTTATTCTATAAATCCAGATAACAATTTAATTATGATTGCCAGGAAAAAGCGTAATAGAGTTAATAAATCTAAGAAAATATATATTCCTAAAACTTTAATTAACAGCTGTATCGCTCTGGGACATCAAGTGCATTTTGGGATAAATAAAACAGTAGATACAATTTCAAAACTTTATTTTTGGGATGGTATGGTTAAAGATATACAGAATTTTGTAAATACTTGTGAACAGTGCTTACCTCACAAAAGTAAACAAACAAATACAAAACCTAGTTTTATTTCCAAATCTGATTTAGCGCCGGGAGAAATGATTGCTATTGATGTTGTGGGAAAACTTCCTAGATCACATGATGGAAAATTTTTTATTTTAACTATAGTTGATCATTATTCACGATTTTTAGAGGCTATTCCACTTGCTAATGTGACATCTCATTCTGTTATTAAATCTCTTAATGATTATTTTTCGAGGTATGGGATACCAAAAGTTTTGTTATCTGATAACGCTAAATATTTCACCTCTAACGAAATTAAACAATTCTTAAAATCATTAAAAATTAATCATACAAATTCATCCATCTATTACCCGAAATCTAACGGTCTTGTTGAACGAATTAATCGTTCACTTAAAGAGTCAGTTGCCTCTCTGTCTGATCAAGTCATTGAATGGTCAGACAGACTTAAATTTTTCGTTCTCCATTATAATAACTCTAAACATGCTGTAACAAATTTTACGCCAGCCAATTTATTCTTAGGTAGGGATTTAAATTTGCCAATCGATACTTTTCAACCGGCCAAAGAGGTTGAAGAACCAAGTATATATTTCAAAAAATTACAAGATCATATTTCAAAAACTAGAGAATTGGTTAAACAGAATGAGGAAAAATATTTCCCTCAGAATGAAAAATATTTAAAAGGTCGTCCGCCTCCAGTATTTAAGCTTGGTGATGTTGTGTATTTAAAGAATTTAATTCATACTCCTACTTTCATGCCAAAAAATACAGGACCTTTTAAAATTACAGGAGTCTTTAGGGGTCATAATTACTTAATTGAACATGTTAATGAACCGCTAAATTGTGCTAAATTACATGTTAGCAAATTGATTCCGACTGGACAAACAAAGTAAGGTTTTTCTGCCATTTCTAATATTGTTTCATCCTTTATGTACAATTTTAACTTTTATTATTATTCCAAATCATAGTATATGATCCTAACTTCATTTCAATTTTCATTTTTAAATTTAATTTTAAACTCAATAGTGTGACAACTTATCCGGGTTCACCCATTTGATACTAAACGGTTCATGAGGTAGCTTCTTTTGAATTACTCAATGCATATGTGTCTAGCTAACTCGTTATGTTTTGAGAAGTATCTTTTAATATTCTTTACGACTTAATTCATTTATAGTATAATTCTTTAATTTAACTTTTTCCATAACTACCTATTTCAATATAAATCTTACTTAGTTGTCACAAGTCATATTTGACCTTTCAGTATTCTTTTATAAAGGATTGAACTTTATTTTGGCTTTTAACCTTACACTTTACTGCTGTTTGTAACTTGATGTGACATTATTTTATAATTTTAATTTAGGATCCTAATTATTAATTTTTCGATATTTAACTTTAATTCTTAATATTTTCATTGGTTGCCAATTCATTTTAATTTTCAGACAACCACTACGGCGATCCACGGCCACACACATATAAATATAGCACTTAGCAAAAAATTTTCTTGTGCGGAGCGAAATTATAGCATGATAGAAAGACAATTAGCGGCTATAGTATATGGATTAAAAAAGTTAAATTATTATTTGGATGGGCAAAAATTTGAAATACAAACGGATCATAATCCATTAGCGTACTTAAAGAAAATGGTTGGTACAAACTCTCGTTTGACACGTTGGGCTCTATTTTTGCAGCCATTAAATTTTGAAATTACACATAAGACAGGAAAATTACATGGAAATTCAGATGGTCTAAGTAGGAAGATTTAGAATCAGAGTTGGATTTTCTGTTTGGAATTTAGTGTTCAAAATTTGAATACTTGTAATTAGGGCGTTTTATTAAGATATTGTGCTGTATGTAAAAATTTAGTTACCTAGATTGTGTTATAGTGTTTTTTTTTCTTTTTTGAGTTAGTATTATATTCAAATATTTTAAATTTAAATTAATTGTTCTAGCATCAAAAATGTAAATTCTTTTGATTAATTATGTGTAAGGAAAATTCTAAAAATTTCATATTTTTGGTATGTCCTTTGAAACTGAGAGTGGGTATTCTTGAATTTAAGTAGAACTTTCATAATTGGGTCAAAAGTCTAAATGATATTTTATTGCTGATTTAATGGTGTGCTTGACCTCTCGGGATATCTATTAAAAGGGCTTATTACGTGAATTCATGCCAAATATTTCCTGTGGAAATCTCTTTTGGGGGGAGGTGTTGTGATATCGTACCTTCGCCACAAATTTTCGACGGGGGAAAGCAGCAGGCATTTCCGTGGAGGACAATAGTCTTTTTTATAAAGGCATGCAGGAAAAATAGCAGGCATACTTCTGCCCTTGGGATCTGCTCAACAGGGTATTTCCACTTTTCCAAGAAATAGGGAGGGCTGGACAATGTGTGGGAACTCGTCCTGAAAGTGAAAGAAAAAAGAGGCTCAGACAGGAGCTGTTGTGGAGGCTGAATAGTAGACTGGGAGATACTGATGAAGTCAGGTTGTTTTTTTTACCAACGGAAGAGATGCGAGTAAAAATCGTTTTACTCAGGTTGGCTATGAGAAATATAGAACTGTTAATAAAAAGTGAGAGTGTCTACCTATGAATGGTAAAATTTGTTATTACATTTTTCAAATCTATTTTAGTTGTTCTAATAAAGGACTTTGGTAAGAAATATGTATTATTTTTCAACGATCATCTCACAAGAGCTTAGTGAACCAAAAAGCTCTGGCCCACTACATCACAATACAATGATTGTTGTATTTGTTAAAAAATAAATTATATGTATATATATATATATATATACAGTCGAGTCTCTATATAATGAAATCCATTGTTCCAGTAAAAAATTCGTTATATAGGGAATGAGTAAAAATTCCTATTTAATGTGTAAGTTTTGTACAAAGATTACTTTTGAGGTGTTTAATTAAGAATTTGAAATGTTTAACTATAAATATTAATGTAATATTGTATTTCTGAATTATTTAAACAGTTTCAAAAAAGAGAACAGACATTTATTTGAAAGCATAATAAAAATCACATAAGGAAAACTTACATTAATTTTAGACGAAGAGATCTGTAATTTTTCGCTGTTTTGATTTCAAAATTGTTACTCTCAAAAAAATGTTCACACTTTAGCAAGGAATGAAAAATTTGTATCGGGAACATTTTCCTTCATTTGAATTCTCAATCACCTTAAGCTTCAATTACCTCTTTGATCCCGCTCTTATATGTGTAACGATCCAATTGACACTGTTTTAAGAAGTATGTTGGAAGGTGTGTGAGAGGGGAAGGAGAGGAATTCGTTGGGCATAAAAAACAAGGAGGTTCAAGGTAGAAAAGTAAGATAAAAAAACTCAGCACTGAACAATAAATCACTAATCAGTGACGGAAAATTGATTCCATGTGATTAGGAAGCTTTTTTAAAACAATAAATAAAGAACATTTTATGAAAAAATTCGTTATATGGAGATTGATATTTCGCTATATGGAGACAGTTTTTAATGAGATCATGGGAAAAGGGGACCGTTCCTACTAAAAATTTGTTATATAGAGAAATTCAATGTATGGAGTTTCGTTATAGAGAGACTCGACTGTATATATATATATATATATCAATATTCCTCATTGTTAAATTTTCACATTTAGTTACATAATACATGGCTATATTTTACTATCTCAAAATATTCCTCATTGTTTTTTAAATGTTATTTATAGTCTCATTTTTTATATTATAATATGTTGTCTTTAAAATAGTTAATATTTTATTTTGTATTAATTTATTCCTATTCTTTGTTTTATTTTGTATTTATTCAGTACTTATTAAGTTTATTCTTATTTTTTCATTCTACTTTAACTAAATGTTAATCTAAGTCATTTCTTGATTTCTTCAATCAATTTCATTCCTTTTTTTTTTTTTGGGGGGGGGGGGGGGGGGTAAAGATGGCAGCACTAAACATTATTGTTAATAAACCAGTTCCAATTTGCATTTTTTCCTTTCCCGCACCAGATGACAGCAAAGTTATGGGTTTCAGTCGGATACTCAACTGTGGCCCACATGTTAAAATAGTCCTAACTTTGTTTTCCATCCTGACATGCTGCAGTTTTTATTCCTAGTATGTAATTTAGGTATTGTTATCTATTTTCTGTTATGTTTGCCTTATAAGGAGCTAAATTTTGTGATTTTAGGCTTAATGCCGACAAAATTGGATGAAATAACACATCTTCTATGAATGACACATCTATGAATGAAATGAACACATCTTCTACATTAAACTACCAGAATATTGAAACCTAATGACAAAAAATCACCGCAAAATGGAAAAAAACTCAAAAATTGTATAAAAATTTAAAAAATCACAGTACGAATTCTGAAACAAATTTATTGAAAAGAGGACAAAATGTATTAAACTGCAGTAAAAGATTGGAACAGGCAAAAAAACTCTAATAATTGCGAAAGATACAAAAATCACTCTGCGAATTCCGAATAAACTTTATTGAAAAGAGGGCAACATTTATTATAATGATGGGACTAAAAATTTAAACAGGATTCCATTTACTAATGTGGAAAAATCACCGCGAAATACATAAAAATCGCTAAAAATTCATAAAAATCACAAAAGACTAAATTTACTAAAGTAGGCTAAAACATTGTTACCGGAATTCTTTCACAAATGTGAGAAAATCGTCGCAGAATGAAAACAAAAAAGTGTAAAAATTACAATCTGAGAAGGCAATCGCAAAAAGACAAAATCTATTACATTAGGGCTAAGAATTTAAATTAAATTATTTTTTCAAATGTGATAAAATTGAAACAAAACGCGATAAAAAAAGGTGAAATTCGCATAAAAACTTCGCAAAAAATAAATCACTGTACAAATTCTGAATAAACTTTATTGAAAAAGATGAAAAGAGGATAAAATTTACTACTATTGGACTAAAAAATTGAAACTGAATACCATTTATTAATGCAAAAAAAATCACCATGAACCATAGAGAAAAAAAAAAAAAAAGCTAAAAATAAAAAAAAAATCCGAAAACTGACTTTGAAGTGCATGGTTTTAGACATAGATAGACCACACAGACAACCTTTATCTTTATTATTATAGATTAATTTTTGTTTTCAATTTTGATGGAAGCTTATCCCACTATTAAAGGAAATCTTAGTTAAAATTTATTTTTGTTTTTGTTATACTTCTTAAATATATTTTTATCAGAAGAAAGTATTGGAATCTTTTTGATGGATTTACACGTTTTAGGTTGGCCTGAATATGATTTGACAATTTTTGAAATTATTATTTGAATATTTCTCTCAGTATACCATACATATAGCATAGCCACTTTTTCCCTAAAATTAAAGCATAGAATTTTATCAAATATCATATTTAATTAGACCTTAGCACATACGAGTTCTAATCAGGTTTTGGAGTGTATGGCCCAACAGGTGACATTGCTATTCTGCATTTTTCACAATTTACGTATCTATATCTCTGCATCTCTGATATGAAATTTCACCAAATTTCACATTCACTTAACTCTTGATATAAATTAATGCTGATTAGATTTTGGTGTGTTTCGCTCAACAGGTGGTGCTACTGTGTCGCATTTTTAACGATTTCCGTGATAGCCAGATCTCGGCATGTTTGAGATGGAATTTCATCAAATTTAATATGTAAGATGATTATGAATAACTGTTGATTCAATATTGGTTTTGATCACTCCCCAGGGTGCGTTGCCATCAGGGTTCGTAAATGTCATGATATTTTCGAAAATATCAAAAATTTCCGATATTTTGATATATATCCGATATTTTCAAAATAGTCAACTTACTGGTGATAATGAATATTTTCAAGCATAATATAAATTAAAAACTAAAACATATTGCAATTACTGTAAAAACTTAAACAATAGTATTCTAAAATGCATTTCTCTTTTTCTTTTTTTTTACTTGGAACAAAATTGAAGGTATCCTAATTGAAAACAGATACAATTTGCTTAATACACCTATATATGTATTAGGGATGGGCATTATTTAACGTATTAGGATAAAAGCACTGTTACTATGTTGGAACCTGATATTCCATTAATATATTATCGAAAAGTCTGTGTTAATTAAATAACATATGGTTTTAAATAGCAGCGTCTTCATTCTTTTGCCTTAATCAAAAATTTAATTTCGTACCTCTAAAATAGAACAACATCAATAAAAACGTCCACAATTGTTTCTTTTGAGACGTGCGCATCTTTACTCTCTAGTTATTGGCAACTCTGTTAGATGTGTGGTGCTAAAAAATGATTTTACATTTCATCAATCCCCAATGCATGAATAGTAACAACTTGCAGCACTAATTAAACGTGTTCTGATTAAGTACTATATAGCAGAGTGCAATTACTTTAAAAATTAATGAATTCTAACTGTCTTTAATTTCTTAACACAATACCTATTAACTCCCATCTTCTTAGTAGAAAATAAAATGTCTACTTACAAATTTGAAGAGACTTGTAGCAGAAATGAGATAGATGACTCACAATGATACATACTAGAAATGAAGACTTCATTAAATAAAAACTAACATCCTTTTATTTAGGCATATCAGGAAACATCTTCAATTTATACACTTGTAACACCAAAGCAAGAACTAGATGACATGAATGAGAAACTCTCTCATTTTATAATGGTTTGCAACCAATCACAACTAGCCAGCACATGCTGGAACTCTTTTGCATAAACAACAGAAAGTTGAGTAACACTGTGCAACCTGAAAAACATGTCAACAAAGTTTAACTGATACCTTGTTGGTAACCAACCAACCATTCAATCAATTAACTATGAATTTAACTGAAACCATAAAAACAAAATGTAAACAATATGGATGCCAGCATGCTGTAGATGTTAAGTGTTAGGGTTAGTTTTGTTAGTAAGTTAGTAGTTTTTATCATTGAAATATGGTAAAAGGTACCTTTTTAAATAAAACACTTAATACAAGAAATGAAGTTGAAAAATGATGGAAAAAAAACTTAATAAAAAGTGTGGTTCTTCCACAAAATGCCCCCCTTTTCCAGCATTTTTCATTTACTAAACACTTTCAAAAATAGATGTAAATATATTATGCAAAATACATATATACAATACATAATTGAAAATATTTAAATATTTATTTTCAAAAAAGTCCATCAGTTCATGATTTCAAGTTCAAAAAAGTTTTTTTTTTTTTTCTTCAGCATAAGTAAGCAGATCTAAATTTCATAAATAAGTCCTTGCACAGAGACTTTGTAAGGAGATCAGCTAAATTGTCCTTAGACTTAACGTGAATGATGTCAAACACATTCTGTAGATATAAGTCTCTTACGAACATGTATTTTAAATCTATGTATCTATTTCTGATATTCTCAGCTCTGTTCTTAATGAACTGTATAGCTGCAGCATTGTCACATTTCAGTATTGGTTTTTGGTTACCAATAATATTTGAATCAAGGTTAAAAGTAGAATACAGTTGCTCTAAGGTTGAATTCAAGTACTTCAGTTCTTTAGCAGCTTCTGAGGCTGCAATAAATTCCGATTCCATCGGAGACATAGCTACACAGGTCTGTTTCACCACACGCCATGTTATCGGGAGGCCATTTAAGAAAATAGAGTAGCAAGTCCAGGATCGGCAGTCACTCGGGTCACTAGCCCAGCTAGCATCAACATAGGCAGAGAGCTGAGTGGGAGGGTCTTGAGGGTGCATTTGGATTCCTAATTCCTTCGTAGTTCCAAGGTAGCACAGGATTTGTTGAAGGCATTTCCAATGCATAGGTCCAGGATTTTCAACAAATTGCGAAAGAGCTGCTACTCCATAGCTGATATCGGGTCTGCAACGTCCGGAAATGTAGAGCAGGCATCCCAGTAAATTTCTGTATGGAACATCTTCCATCTGGTTGTCATCAGTCGGCATATCTTTCCTAGAAGGAACAACTCCAGGTTGGAGAGGAAGAGAGATTTTAGTAAAGTTTTTAAAATTAAATTTTTCAAGACATTTCTCAATGTACTCTTTACAATGAATTTTCATGGAGTCTCCTGTCATATCAAATTCAATACCCAAAAGTTTAGAAATGGGCCCCATATTCTCGACTTCATATAAACTTTTTATAAGAGAAACTACTTCTTTTAAAATTATTTCATTTTCAGCAAATATCGGCAGGTCGTCCACATATACTAGTACCACTGCTTTTCTTTTATAAGAATAAGCACAAGTAAGTCCTGGTATTTCATTAAAACCATTACTTGTGAGTTTCTTGTGCAATTCTTCATACCAACACCTTCCCGACTGATGAAGGCCATATAATGCTTTATGTAATTTTAAGACATGGTTTTCCTTTCCAAGTGTTATGTAATCTGCAGGTTGTCTTATGTATATATCTTTATCTATGGCTCCATATAAATATGCACATCGTACATCTAGAAGACAATGCTTCCACCCCAAAATACATATGAATAAAGCTATAAAAAGTCTGATTAATAGGAAGTTAACCACTGGACTGAATGTTTCTTCATAATCCAGTCCTTCTCTCTGGTTATTCCCCAAGGCTACTAATCTTGCTTTAAAGTTTCCAAACCTATTGCTGGCTTTTCTTTTAAGAGTATATACCCACTTAGTACCTAAAATTTTACAGTTTTCTGGTTGTGGAACTAATGTCCATACATTTCGGTCGATCATAGTTTTAATTTCTGCATCCATTGCCTTTTTCCAAAATTTAGCTTCAGGGAGCGTTTTTGCTTGATTCGGAGATCTTGGTATTATGATTTCTGCACAGCAGGTTTCCTCACTATCTGATTCATTAGTGTTACTTTCCATTTTTAAGATAATAGGACCCTCATATTCATCTTTATATGAAAAGCTTATTAGATCTTTGTCATAAATTATTTTACTTTTCTGACAATACTCTTGCATTTCTCTTTGGCTTCTTAAAGTCTTCCCATCAGGTGTAAAAATATAAATGTCAAATTTTCCCTTTGAGGCTCCTTTACTTCTTATTGTTCTTATCCTATGAAATTTAACTGTATTTGATTCTGGTTCAGGACTTGGGGTGAGTGATCGGGGTTCTTCTTTTAATTCAATCGCTTTTTCTAACTCATCTTTGGTTGGTTGGGGTAAAGGCACTGATTTTGGATCAACTTGTAATTCGGGACTTGAAACACTGTTTCTTATGTTGCCCCCCAAATCATCATCATCGTCAAACTCCGAGGAAATATTATGACCCTCTTTTGCTTTTCCTAACATTGCTTCGTCGAAAGTCACATGTTTACTTTCTACAATGGTATTTTCATCAGGGATCCATATTCTATAACCACTCGTCCCATACCCATATCCTACAAAAATGCCTTTCTTGGCACGAGGCTGAAATTTATTTCTTTTCTGTGGGGGTTGATGAACATAGGCTGTACAGCCATATCTCTTAAGATGATTTATTGATGGCTTTTTATTATACCACCGCCTGAAGGGGATGTCATTTATGGTAGTGTGAAATGTTCTATTTCTTATGTAATTAACTGTCATCATGGCTTCTAGCCAAAAATCATCTGTTAAATTAGCTGAATGTATTAATGTTCTCATTCCATCAAACAGCACACGATTGTATCGCTCTGCACAGCCGTTCATTTGCGGCGAGTAAATCGTGGTGTGTTCGTGTTTGATTCCAAGATTTTCTAAAAATTTTTCTAATGGTCGGTTGCAGTATTCTAACCCATTATCTGTTCTGACAGTTTTAACTTTCTTTCCAGTTTGCCTTTCTACCATAGCTATAAAATCTTTAAATTTACTATAAACTTCATCCTTATTTCGTAGTGGGTAACAGAAAGCCCTGCGGCTATAATCATCAATAAATGTTAAAACATATCTATAGCCTTGTTTTGTTGTAACTGGAGCCGGACCCCACACATCGCTGTGTATAAGTTCTAATAGCTCTCTAGATCTAATTTGTGGTAATTTTGGGTGGACAGCTCTAGTACTTTTCCCTATTACACATGATTCACATCGTGTTTCATCACCTTTAAGTTTTCCAGGATTTTGTACGAGATTTTTATTAAACATATCTTTCAAAGTGCTTAAGTTTACATGTGACAGTCGCTCATGCCAGAGCATGATGTTATTCCTGTCTAAAGCATATGAACTATTATAATTGTTCTCTTTATTTAAGTTTACTTTATGTTGTGTCTTAAGTGTTTCATTTTTTCCTTTAAATTGAAAGTTCTCTTTAGTAGGCCAGCCTTTTATAGTGTAAAAATTACCCTTTAATTTAGCACTCCATAAGTATTTCCATCTAGGTGAAAAAATTTGAAAACCTTTATTTAGTCGGGCATGCATTTTCGCCTTATCCATTTTAGACATACTAATTAAATTTCTATGAATAGAAGGAACGTATAAAACATCATGTAAATTTACAGTCATTATTTTATTTCGGTCTTTAATATTAAATTCAACTTCACCAATACCCTGTACTGTGTGGGGAGTGGTTCCCATACATACTACTGCACCTGCTGGAGGCTTCCTTAATTCTGTAAAAAATTCTTTATTTTGGCATACATGTGCCGATGATGCACTATCTAAAGTCCATTCTCTATTTGCAGGAAAAAGTTCATTTGCATAACACTTATCTACCATAAATTCAGAGACGAAAGAACCGACTCCAGGTTTAGTTCTAGAAACTAAAGTTTTGTTTTTACAAAATTTAGCAAAATGATCACTTTTACCACATAAAAAACAAGTTAACTTTTTCCTTATGCCTGGCTTAATTGTAATTGGTTTACTAGGATTTAATTTATCTTTACTTTCAACAGTTAATGAACATTCTTGTTTTTGAAGATCACGGAAATTTCGCCGATTATATTCCTTTAAAATTTCTGCCTTTAAATTGTCAAACTTAAATTTAGACTCGACACAATTTTCAAATTCCCTTGCAAGGTAATCATATTCCTCTGGCAGGCACTGTAACAATTGATAACACCTATGATCTTCAGTAATAGATTCCCCAGAATCACTTAACTTTCTATAACAATCCTCAAACCTAGCTATAAATGTAGGTAACTCTTCATCAGGAAGAATTCTTAAATTTCTAAACTCTGCAAGCCTATATGCTTTTAAGGACCTACACTCAATTTCTAAATTTGTTTTAAGTGTATCCCATATAACTGAAGGATCACTTAAATGATTTATTTGAAGCTCAACTTCTCTGCTACAATATGTTTTCAATAGACCAGCGGCCTTGCTTTTACTTTGATTCAATTTAAATTTATCAATTTCACCTAAGTCATCTACTTTTGGCCATTTACTCTTATCTATCCAAATTATTAAACCCTCTGACTCTAGTATCCTCTTTACATTTGTTACCCAAGAATGGTAATTATGTCTTGTCAATAGTAATTGAGGGTTAGGGCTAGCAGCCATGTTTGTTTACAAACACTGAAATATTTCCAAGTTAAAACTCATCAAATTCTGCCTTTAAAATGGTGCAATACTGGGTTCCATAACCCTTTGTTCTTATTAAGTACTATATAGCAGAGTGCAATTACTTTAAAAATTAATGAATTCTAACTGTCTTTAATTTCTTAACACAATACCTATTAACTCCCATCTTCTTAGTAGAAAATAAAATGTCTACTTACAAATTTGAAGAGACTTGTAGCAGAAATGAGATAGATGACTCACAATGATACATACTAGAAATGAAGACTTCATTAAATAAAAACTAACATCCTTTTATTTAGGCATATCAGGAAACATCTTCAATTTATACACTTGTAACACCAAAGCAAGAACTAGATGACATGAATGAGAAACTCTCTCATTTTATAATGGTTTGCAACCAATCACAACTAGCCAGCACATGCTGGAACTCTTTTGCATAAACAACAGAAAGTTGAGTAACACTGTGCAACCTGAAAAACATGTCAACAAAGTTTAACTGATACCTTGTTGGTAACCAACCAACCATTCAATCAATTAACTATGAATTTAACTGAAACCATAAAAACAAAATGTAAACAATATGGATGCCAGCATGCTGTAGATGTTAAGTGTTAGGGTTAGTTTTGTTAGTAAGTTAGTAGTTTTTATCATTGAAATATGGTAAAAGGTACCCTTTTAAATAAAACACTTAATACAAGAAATGAAGTTGAAAAATGATGGAAAAAAAACTTAATAAAAAGTGTGGTTCTTCCACAAAACGCTTTTCCGGCTTGGTGCCTGGTGCTAGGTCACCACCATCACATACTTTCTCCGTTTCTGATTGTGTAAAGTACAGCATAAACGAAACACTGAAACAAATAGTAGATCAGAAAAACATCTGAAAATTGGTAAGAAAAAAGCTCATGCTTGACACGTTTTGTACTCATGAATCGTATATATATTAATATATATTGTTTTCATTTAGCATTTCATTTAACAAAAAAGCTAAGTTTGTCTTTCTAAAACTCAGCAACATTTTGTTTAACTTTTGACCTAACCAGTCTGTTTCCAACTAAAAATACACTTTCGTGCTTTTTTTTGTTTGTTTGTTTTGCTTCTAATTTTCAATGAGTAAATTAAAAATTTATATACCTATGAATTATATTGCCAAACATATAGCTCAATTACACATCAGAAATGAGGAATAGGAATTACAATGAATTTCTTTGAACTTTTTTTTTTAAGATAGCACAACAACACCCCTGTTCAATATTCCAAACTAAGATTGAACAATTTTAAATAACTTAAAATCATCTATTTCTACCCCCCCCCCACACACACACACATAAAAAGCAGCAAAACTCGAGTAATCATTAAATTTATAAAAGTACCTTTCTAAAATGTTTAAGAAAATGCATTTATTTATAAATTTATGCTTTAAAAATTTTAATTCTCGATTTTGGATAGAAAGACCATTTCAAAAATAACGAAAACACTATTTAACTGCATCCAAATAAAATGCAGGAATTTATAATTTTTTAATTGATTAGCACGTTTAAAATAAGTACATTAGAACTTAGATTGATTTCAATTGAAAACAACAATGGAAAATCAACCACAGATAATTCCTCAATTCATTCGAACATATTTTCATTACACCATCAGTAAACCTAGTTCTTAACATATAAAATGACCTATTATCGTTTAGTAAGCTTCTGAATAAACAAAGATAATAGAACATCTTTGCAATTATTTATGTTAAAATTTTCTGCGGTCAATATAACATTTGCTTATTTTGAAACATTTGTTACCAAAGTGTTTTAGATTTAAAAAATACACTAAAGGATACATTTATCTAAAAGGATAATTTTGTCTCAGTGGAATGAATGAAAGAGTGTTTTGCACATCAAGTATTTATTATGAGGAAGTAATGGGAAAGATTTTAATCTGTGTTGATATTTTGAATGAGAGATATTTATGGACAGTGAGCCGGAAAACATTTAATTTCTGTGATTTTATTTCGCTGAATAAAAAAGAAAGATAATAGCCTCCTATAATTTGTGAGAAAATTTTAGTACAGTTATAATTAATTTGAAAAACATATTTGTACGAATGAAATCTGTTTGAACGAATTTCATTTGATTAAAAGTAAAATAATATTTTTGTGCTCTTGTGAAATTAGCTTTGAATATGCGTTGATAGATATGGCTGCTATGAAATCGGGGATCAAATTTCTCTTTTTTACTATTTTCCACCGTAGTTGAAAAGTGTTTATGAATTCAGTTTGTTTGTCCGTCTGTCTGTCCTTGCTCTAACTCGTGTAAATATTGTCCGATTGCCATAAAATGGATATATGTTATTCTTGGGCTTTAGTATGGCTTGTTCGTTATTGAAAAGGAAGTGTGTAGCATTTTTGGTTCATTAACAGGGCCATTCAAAAGAATGCCGTTACATTACGGTATATGGGGAAAAATCGCTTGCCATGTATTTTAATGATATTACAGTATTTAAAACACATTTAAATTGATTACTGAGGTGTACTACAAGGTTCTTACTATAGAATAGGGTGTGTATAGAACTTATCGTTTATTTACAGGGACACACAAAAGTATTTGGATGTAGAAGAAAATGAGTAACAATTGAACTATTGAAGCCTACGCACAATAATTGCTGGAAGTGCGTTTTAATTTGTGGTATGCATTTTTTAATTTAACTATTTTTTTAAATATTACTTTGGTGTGTATAAATTCTAGATCATATAGAAGGTCGAACAAAAGTTCTCAAAAACATTCGTCTATTAGCTGAAATTGCTGAACGGAATTTTTAACTGTGCTATGCGTTTAACTGAACTGACTTTTAGAATACTATGTAGTATGCGTACATATCTGTAGATCATATACAGGGCTGCAAAAAAATCATATATTGTAATGACTATTAATTAGCAGGGGCGCGCCGACCTATTGTGCAATGTGTGCGGCGCACACAGATGCCAGGATAATAAAGGTGCCAATTCAAGCGAGGAAAAAATATTTAAAAATGCATATTTTTTAATTTTATTAAAATTATTCTTCAAATTTTAATTATATTTCATAGATTTATCTCATATTTAAAAAAATTACTTAGAATCACTTAAATGTTATTAATCTTTAAAAGAATGTGATACATTAATCAATTAAATTCAGAACGTAATTAACTTGAAATTTAAATTGAAGCATTACAAAAAACTTGAGCATTTGTTAGCATTCCATCCAATTTTAGATCTATTTTTAACTGTTTTATTGAAAAAAAAAATTGTGCGGCAAAAAATATATTTGAAAAAGAAGAGTTTTAGTTTCAAGTTTTCATGCATTTTATGTGCCATGTTTAAACAGTAGTCTAAACTTGATAGTCAATGACTTTATGAAATGAATGTTAATCATGAAGCATGAAACTACAGTCATTCAGGCTAACTTTGAACCATGGGGTGTAACTTTGCACCAACTCCTATTTTTCAATATTTTTTACTCCAAAAGACTAAATGAACTCCAGAACTGTGCTCTGTTGGCAAGGTTCTAAACTGAGATTTCTAATCTTTATTTTAGAAAATAAATTGGCAACATTATGCGCAATTAATTGCATCATCTAACTATTTTTGTGAAGCACTGTTTTTAAGTTAATTTTGAATGCTGTTTTGAAGTTGTTGTAATCCAATTAAATTTTCATAGTAAGTTGCAATATACTCATTTATAAGACATATTATTACCTAAATGTTGTAAATGTGTTGATATTTTGTGATTATTTAATTAATAGTTAATAAAATGTAAAATAAGAAGGTACTAACGTTTTAGCACATTTTCAGGGTAACTTTGAGCCGGAGTTAAAACATTGAAAATTGTTTTTCACTGCATGTTTATGTTTTATATGAACAAAAAACAGTTTTTTTTTTTTTTTTTTTTTTTTTTGGAATATTCATGGTTCTCTTCTTCCAATTTTCTTATGCATAATATTTGTTGTAATATCATAAATTATACAAATCTTGTGATGTTGGGAAATGTAAATTCGGAGTCTTTACATATCTGAAAACATTTTTGGGGGTTTACAGTTGTCCTAACTATAATACTTTTTTTATAATGAATTATTTTAGAAAATATTTATCATATGGTGCAAAGTTAACCTAAATGGCTGGGTAACTTTGAACTAGGTTAAAAATTAATTTTTTATTGCTTTTATCCTTATTATTCGTTAATTTTTGATAGTCAAACAATAATTTAGGATCATTTCTTCTCTTTTATGCACCTAGTTGCAACAATATCCTTAAAATAAGAGTGTGGCATATGAAAATAGAGAAAATGCGGATCAAAGTTACCCTGAATGACTGTACTGATTTTTACTATAGCATGCGAAATATTCTTTTTCTTTTCTGTTCATCAGCGGAATATTTTAACTACGCATTTAGCTGTAAATCTGCTTGAAGCCACTTTATAAAATCTGAAATATGATTTTCGATTTTTTTTTTTTTTTTAATAAACGGCATAAATTGTTTTGTTTTCTAACCTTTGTACTTTCCATTTATGTATTTTTTTCTTTGAGATATTCATTTAATAATTTCTTTATATATATAAGCTTATAATTAATATATTTTGTAATATTTCATTTCTACACGCTGATAAGTTTTTATAAAACGATAGTTTTTCGGGGTGGGACATAGAGCGCAAGTTGAAGTTTTGCACACAGGCGCCGAACACCACTGGCGCGCCCCTGTTAATTAGGTAATAGCAGAAATCGTGTTTTCAAATGCATTCTGCATTTTCCAAATTGTTCATTAAGACGTCATCTTCCACCTTTGTAAATTGTGAAGTTTTGTTATAGTAATTCTGAATGTGTTGGAAAGTGTTTCATAATCTATGCTGTATGCAATTTTTTTTAGAAATCGCATTGTTAAAACTGTGTTTAATATTATACAGTGCATGCCTCTCATCGTTTACCAGTAACTAATTTCTAAGCCGTTAGTTTTAGAGGCATAACCAGTTGCAAAAGTGTTTTAAATTTTGTTTTGCATCACATAAAAATCGATTTATATTACAACAATTACTTTTTAAATAGATAAGGAATTACAAATTTTATACATATGTCTGCATTCTATAAGTTTTATTTATAAATTTGTTTTTCATGTTTTAACAAGTAAAACAGCAAAAAATTATTCTTGTATGGTCAAAACTTACTGAGTTTTGATACTTTGAATTTTATGTTTTAATCACCATAAATGGAAAAATATTTTTTTAGTGTCAGAAAATGCCAAAAATGCATGAAATTCAAAGTATTGTAACTAGGTAAGTTTTTGTCTTGCAAAAATTAAGTTTTTAACCACAAACTGATTCTGATTCATCTGAATATAAAACAGCATTTATAATCACATCAAAAAATTACTTCAGGCCTTTTTTTTTTTGAAAGGCCATCTAATTAAAACATCCATCGACCGGATACACAGCGATTAGTTATATGTTATAAAAATAACAGGTTGTTGGAACCTGTTACCTGTACAAGTGTGGAACGATGTAACCTGTTAATCAAAAGTAACCATATTTCCCATCTCTAATATGTATATAAACTATAGAATTTGTATCAAGTATAGAGAAAGTTTTATATTTTATAAAATAAAATTTATACAAAATAGCTTTTCTTTAATTCAAGAATTTTAACATAAATGTAAGCTTATTTTTTATTCCGTAACCTGTAGTATAGTTTAGACTCAATTAAACCAAAATCAGAAGATTCTTTTCTAATAATGCTGTATGATTATTATCTTAGTTACAGTTTATCTTTCAATGGCTGTTCTGAATTAATTATCTTACATAATTATTAGTTCTACATTTAAAAATAACAGTTTCAAACATAAAGCTTGTAAAATATTTGTATTTTCTTCTTTGCCTAAAAAAGTCACTACCAGAGACAAAAGCTCTTTATCTACAGAATGGCACAGTCAATAACAGTTGAAAACTTCATTTACAATTGTTTTGACTGAAAAAAATATCAAAATTATCTTCCACATTGATATTTTAAAAATATACAAAATATCAAACATCTTGATATTTTGAAAATAAATATGGGGCTGTGCATATATAACATTATCACTTTTTTGGCAATTTTGGACCCCCCCCCCCTTATGATATCATACGTTATCACCCCTCGAACTCCCCCCC
Organism: Maratus speciosus; assembly: GCA_963932465.1. Lineage (NCBI taxonomy): Eukaryota > Metazoa > Arthropoda > Arachnida > Araneae > Salticidae > Maratus > Maratus speciosus. Next base: position 274,792,249 of record OZ010790.1, on the reverse strand, counting down.
CCCCCCCCCCCCGTAATGATATCGTTATCAATGTCTAAAAATTCTTTTCATTTTTTAATTTTTTTTCTTTTGCTTGGAGTGATATACAAATATATGGATACATGTATTTTTCGCATACTTCATTGAATCAAATGAAGAGAACTCTAAATATCACTTTATGTATGAAATAACTTTTTATCAAATAACACTTAAAAGAATAAGTTACTATTTAAAAGTATTTTAAAATAGCTTTTTGTTATATAATACATTCAACAGTAATAATGTTTCCTTGCACTTTCCCCCGCTCGGGGGGGGGGGGGGAGACCTTCTTATCACCAAAACAGGTAGACAACATTCTTTCTCTTTTATTTACTAGTAAACACAGGGAATTATATATGCATACACATATGACAGAAGAAATAGGAAATTTGGAATTAAATAATTTTATAATCATTTAATGATTTTAATAACAACCTTGTATTTTCATAAAAATAGATGACAGACTAAAAAAATATAACATTCTATTTTGATGTAAACGCCAAGTTATAAATAAAAAAAGAAAATTTTGTTGGGATAAAAAATGATAACGATATCAAAAGACGAACCCCCCCTCCCCCTAGAGATATCTGACGATATCATTTGCCAGACTCCCCCTCCCCCCTATAATGATAACGTTATATATGCACAGCCCCTATCAAGAACTTGAAAATATTGAAAATATGAAAAATCTTGATATTTTAAAAATAAAAATCTGATACATATCAAGATATATATCATAATATATATCTACGAATAACCCTGGTTGCCATACTATGCTTTTCTGATGAACATCATTCATATATCAAGTTACATAAAAATATTGGTTACACTAAAACATTGGAATTCTTTAAATGGTGCTGCAGCAAAATAATAAGGGGACAGTCTCGAGACATGGGACCTTTAATTACACCAAACTGTCTCTAAAGCAAGTCTTTTGGATGTTTTTTGTAAATGTCTCTGGGTATTGTCCATTGAGAAACATCCTTTTTTGGTGTAAAATTGTAACATTAACATATACAGAATATATAACATATACTAAAATACTCAAAGATAAACATACTGAAAACTATATAACATATTCAAATGTAAAAAATATTTACAAATACAAAATATTCAAAAATATAAAAATGTTCAGTAATACATAATATTCAAAAATATAAAATATTCAATACTACAAAATGTTCAAAAGTATAAAATATTCAATAATATAAAATGTTCAAAAATATAAAATAAGCACTAATACTATCAACACAAATATATGGTCCACCAAAATGCACTTTGGAAAATTTGCATTTCTAAAGATACTGAATTTTCACACTGAGATAAAATAAAAGTAAAATACACTATTATACATAGAATGACACAAAATGTATAACGCTTCCGGGGTTGAACTCATCCGTTTCCTGATAATCCAAACGCGGCCACGCTAGGCTTAAGTATTCCGATGCCGTATTTGCCGACTGCCTTATTTAATCTATCTATTTGTTGTGTAACATATTCTTCTTCAATTTTTCTCAAACCTTCAAAAAGTATACAATTATAACGCTTTAAGATCTAATTTAAAAATAACCAGATACCAACAACAGGGTTCCGATGTATACAAGCACGACGTGATAAAAATGCAACGGTAGACTACCAATCAGAGAACAGTTCTCATTTCGTAGCCAAACAAGAGTTCGCCAAGAGCGATAAGCTGTAAAAGCGAAAGCCCAGCTGGTAACTGCGATGAGGTCCGGCGTCCCGTTCATTTTATTTTTGTTTACCTTTCTTTTGATGGTGATCATGCTTCGACACCATTTTAATGAATCACGTTCATATACATCGTAACAAATGGACAATATATTTCAATGTTTGTTCGGTAGCATTTTTAAATATAAATGTATGCAAAAGACTTGAGGAAAACAATTTGTATATATGAAGTTCTTAAGAGCTGACGATCAAGCAAAGGAAACGTACCAATGCTCTTGGAATATATACCAAACTAAAAATTGAAGATTTTAAAGAAATGATGAGTCCTCTTTAAATGAATGAATATTGCTTGTGATGTGTGTGTTATAATTCACACCATACACACTAGCAATATTTCTTCGATTATGCTGCACGAGATAATGATTCGAAAATTCGACATTCTGGAAACTGTAGATGGATACCCGAATTCAATTCAAAAATCATATTGCTTTGCTAAAATTAAATTACATTTAAGTAAGATATAAGTTTTATTAATGCTTAGTTTTATTTGTTTCGTGATATTGTTAATTAACTAATTTATATATATAACATGGCGAGATTTCTTTTCGCCAAAAATCTTCCGGCACAGGATATGGAACTCATCCCAATATGGGAATAGTCCCATATAAGTTATGTCTTGTGACTTTTTGATAATACTTATGTGTTAGTTGTCAAAAGCATGCTTTCCTTTTATTATGATTTATGAACTTTAGTTTTTAAGGATAATGAATATTAACAAGTTATTCTTAAATGAAAAGCTTATACAGACTATTTTTAAATGTAATATTTACTTATATCTCAATATTCTTAATAAAGAATAATAAACAATTATTCAGATTTAGAAATTAGAATTAAAACTTAGCTAAACATAAGAAATATTGTGACATCAAACTGTTCAGAATTTAGTTTTTAAATAACTGAGTACTTACGTATTATCCAGGCTAAGACATGGTTGACAATTGCCAATTTTATTTATTATAGCCACATATGTTCAAAACAGTAATTTGACACATGTTTATTGAATACATATCATTGTTAACAATGGTAAATAACATAAAGTTAACAAATGCTAAATAATAAGATAGTATAAGAAATGGGAAATAATATAAAATTTATTCTAAAACATTAATTTAGTACTAATTTACTAAGTACATAGTATTAGGTTGGCAGCTTATAACAGTAAAGTGTATCAATGTAATACAAATCTATAATGTGAAACAGTAATTTAATATGAAATTTTAGCATAATTACTGGGTGATAAAAGAAGCATTTATTCTGACTTTTTTTTTTTTTTCCTGGCAAGAATATTTCTGTAGTAGCCTTTAACATGGCATAAAATAAAAATGTTACCTTGTTTACCATGTAGAAAGAAAAAAAATTTTCTGTAATTACTATTGCTGGAGACAGTTATCAGTTGTATGTTTACCTGATATAGCACAGATAATATGCAAGTACAGTACAAAATCTAAAGTTCGGAATCCTCGGGACTTTACCAAGTCCGAACTTTGGGTCATCAAAAATATTGCTTTTCCAATAAGGAAAAGAAAATTCACTACATAAAAAGGCAAAATATGATATTCATGTATTAAAAATTGCATATAACAACTATCAATACTAAATTAAACATTTTCATTAAATAAATCATAACAAAATAAAAAGTAAAACAAAAACATTTATTTAAAGCTGTTCTCAAATCCAAAAGGGCAACTTTATGACATAAGTTTTAATTTATTTTTGTTTGAAGATTTCATGAAACTAGCAGGTGTTGTTCAGAAACTATGTAATCGAACTGTGTTTTCTGTTTTTTTTTTTGTTGTTGTTTTTTTTTTTGCAAACGCAATAGATCTTTCAGAAAGTAGTGTCAAAGTGGACGTTTTGAACTGATTTTCCGCCCAGAAGAAAAATAATCACACAAGAAAGGGTGAAAAACGTCTTTGTCACGTGATCAAAATCTCTTATAGTTCAATAAGTAATTTATTTATCAAAAAAATGGAAAACACAGTTCGATTCCAAATTGCTTCTATAGTCAGGCTTTCCAATTTTATGACTTTCCATTAAAAAATGAATTTGTAAATGTGTCAAAACGTTTTGTGCTTGTTGAGAGCAGAGCACTTGAGAACTTAAGGACAGACTTGAGAACAGACTTAAGGAAACAAACAATTAAGATGAAATTGCAACTTTCTGAACTATTGGAACATTTTAGGGTTGTTCTCTACAATACTTGCAAATTTGGCCAGCAGTCTGACTTGAATGATGCATATGTAAATTTTCATAAAAATTAGATAAATGGTAAAAAATCAGACAATTATTGAAGATTTTAATAGCAACAGAAATTGTTTTAAAAATTTGACTTAACAAAAAAAAATAAAATAAAAATTTGTGGAAAAAATAAAATAAAAAATGTGAGGGAATGACAAGTGAGGGAATGATGAAATAAGACATTTTTACTAGTTGTAGGGGGAAAATGCAAAATTATGAAGAAATCCAAACTCTTTCCTTTAAGAGAAACACTTAATATATAATGTATGATAAAATTAAAATTTTTGATATTTACAAAAAAATGAATATTCTGTGTGAGGGAATGACTGCTAATAAAAACGCTTCCGGATATACTGACTAAAAAAAAATTCTGTAAAATTAACAAAATCTTACACCACCAATTTATGTTGCTGGACTGACAAGTGCTCAAAATAGCTTCTTCTCTGTGAAGGATGCTAGACTGCTACTGGTCATTAGTGGTAGATATTTGAGATAATAGCAATGTGTGAGGGAATGATGGTCTAACATGGGGAAACATATAATTGATTGAGTAGACTATATAATAATAGTAAAAATTAATATTTTTATTATTTTTTGTAATGTATCAAATAAGAACTTTATTTTGCTTAGGGTATTTTTAATTATTTTTATTTCTGGATGGAAAGAAATAGGCAATAAAATATGGTAGTACAGGTGGGGGAAAGGTGAGGGAATGATGTTTGCATGATATATATTATATTTTTAAATACTAAATTTATTTATTTTTAAATTTTACTTTCTGCCCCTAATAAACTATGTTTAGATCTTCTAATAAAAATAAAAATAAATAAAAATGTAATAAAATTAAGAGCATTTATATGGCTGGGAAGCACTTTTTGCACTATTGCAGAGAATAACCCTTTAGTTATTGTGGGCTGCTTTATTAACTTAAGTATATCATTAAGACGTTTTTCTTTTATTCTGTACATAGACATGAGTTAAGATTCAGTAATAAAGCTTCTTTGTTCTAGACCTTTTTTTTTGTTTCAACAATTTTGTTTTTTCACTTCTTTCTTGAATACTGCCGCTTGAAAGTCAACTTTAGACGTTGTACTGTACAAATAATTCTTTGTTGTTGCTTTATATATAAATATATATATATTTATATTTTTCTCTTGCAGGATACATTCACTGGTGAATTTTAGTAGGCTTTTAAATAGCATTGTATATGTTTCTTGCTGTCAGAGATGAAAAATCTCCATATTTAAAGAGCAAATTGCTAGTATCGATAATTTATGAAATTGTGCCATAAAAATGGCATCCAATGTTGAAGACTATGTAATTATCTATATATTTAAAAGACCTGGCTGTTTTTTAATCATCAGCCCTGGGCTTTCTACTGAACCAATTCTGATAATTATGTGTTATTAAATGGTGAATACAGATTTGAGTGGTGTGTATGTAAATTTTGAGAATGTGGAAATGATGTAAGACTTAAATGTTATGGGGAAAAAATTCTATGATGTGACAAAACACAAAACGAAATTCTTGTTGCTGATTTTTCATTCTGTATTACCAAACATAAGAGCCTAATTGAATATTTTCATCATATTTACTCATCTCGATTACATATTCTAATACATATTAATTTTTCAATAATTTAAACAGTTGAAGTTTGTGGAAATAGTATTTTGGTAATTTTAGGTTAAAAATATTATTAGTTTTAAAAGTTAGACATTCAATGTAAGATGAATTTTTTATTATGATTATTTTTGTAAATTTATTATAAATTCAATCTAATAATTCTTTTCTGAACATTATAGTTCGTCAAATTTTGATGGGTTCCAACTCGTAACATGTCTAGATTTTTTAAAACAAAACTTTAATGTTTGAGAAATTATTTTGTTTAAATCACCAACAATAACAATTGGTAAGTTATTTTTTAAAATATCAAACTTTAATTAGAAGCAAATTCTGCTTTTTTTAGACAAAATAATTATTGTACTTGATAGTTTGTTGATGTTGACATCAACATCCAGTGGTGCCTACTTTTGAAAAATACTGAGTGGGGTCAAAACCATTTTAGGGTAAAATGACGCTGCTGTTAAGCTTTCTTTGAAAGTTTACGAAAGATTGATATTTCAGGTTATGATACATTTCAATGTTTTAGAGTAGAATATAAAGTTGTGATTTATTTAATTATATTCTTATGAGATCTTCATTTTATGAACTCTAATATTAACTACTGTGCCATGAATTTTAGTATAATTTAAAATTACTTACTATAAAATATTAAAACGGGCATTTAATGCAAATACACTTAAATTAGGGTGTAAAAAAATCATGATTTTTTTTTTTTTTTTTAATTAGATTTTTTTTTTTTTAAATCAGATTTTTATGATTTTTTTTCCCAGCATTCAAATACCGAATTGCTACCAAGAGTTTCAGATTTCCAAAACAACTAAACCACTAATTGCTAACATAATCTATGTTTTAACACTTTAATTAATAAAATTATTAGTTAGTAATTACAGAAATTATAAAAACTGCAAATTAGTAATTTCATTAGTTAGTATCATATACAATAATGCTATATACATTAATATTGTAATAATTATGTAAAACTTTATTAAATACTAGTGATATTTAACATATTATTAATAACTGAGTTTAATATTTAGTTAACACTACTTCAAATTAATAATTATTAAACAATCTCTCTAATTAGGAACATATTATACATTTTTAAGCTTTAATTATTAAAATGATAATTAATAATGTAGTATTCATTTTAGAAAGAAAAAAAAGGCACTATTTCATGAGGAAATATATTAGTAATGATATAAGAAAAAAAAGGATAATTTTTAGTATGATAAATAAAGTGTCCTTAATTTTTAATAATTTTATTAATCACAAATTGAAAAATACAAATAAATAACATGGTTTAATATCCAGGTTTTTTTTTTTTTTAAGAAATAAAGTTCTATTATTTTTGCAAGATCTTGGGCACATGAATTTAGAAATACTGTTGAATGGGAAGTTTTTTACAAGAAATCCCTGACTACATCTACCGGTGAATATAACATTTTTTTCACCCTTAAAAAATGGCCTAGAAGAAACAGAAAGTAATTACAGAATTAATAAAAACTGCAAATAAGTAATTTCATTAGTTAGTAGCACAAATAAATAATAAACCTAACAAACATTATTTGCAGCTTGTTTTGCATTTGTACTTAGAAAAATTACTGTTAATCACCAAAATCTAAACTTACACACCCGTATATGTATGATGACAAAAAAAAATATATATATATATATATATGAAAATGAGTTAAACTCATTCATACACACATACAGAATATATATAAGAATATCCAGTTATATCTGAAATCCTAAAAATATTTATATAGCAGCATTATTATATCTCAGTGGGGATTATTAGCTTTCAATGGTTCATTTTTTTTTTTTCTTTTAAGAAAAGTTTTGCTGCCTTTTCAATTCCTAATTAATTTTTTTATTTAGTATATATAAGTTACAAAGTAAAAAAAAAAAAAAAACATTTATTCAAACTATACCAAAGAAGATCTTGGCTGTGATTAACATTTTTATACCAAATACTTCTTTTTCTCTTATGCATTCATTTACAATTTAGCTGTTGAGCAGATGTCACTCTTCCATTCTTCTTTGACTCGGGATTGCTATTAATTTCTTATTATAAAAGTAGAATGGGAAACTAAAACACTATTTATTCTTTTATTAGCAGAAATTCAATACGCTTGCTATATTTATTTTACATAAAATAATGCATAAATTGATTACCCAAAGGAAATTATGTCGTTGCAAATTATATTATTTAAATATCATTTTTAAATAAAACTATTTTATATTGGATAAAAGTCGAAATACCTAGAAACTTTCAAATTAAGTTCATCTTAGATTTAAAAACTTTTTTTGACATTTTAAACATTTAAAAAATTTTTGATTTTAATCAATGATTTTTTTTTTTTAGAAAATCAGTTATTATCACGATATTATCAGTTATTAAAATCACGATTTAATCGTTGATTTAAACCAACTGATTAAAATCGTTGACACCCTAGCTTTAATGCTTGTATTAGTAGTACTACTATTTTCTTAAACTATACTGGGCGACTAAAAATAGATGACATTTCTCAAACCGCTGATAATAAAAGGATACTTCCACATACAAAAAGTATACAAATCAAGTACACCTTTCAGATTTGGCATTTATTTAAAAAGGGGGCTGCATGAACATTAAAATACGAAATTTAATTTTTATATGGCTCCTTTTTGTATAACATATATTTATAAAAATAATGACATTATAAAAAAGTCCTAAGGACAATAAAAAAAAAATTCTTTTATGGACAGACAAACATAGTTTTTAAATTTTATGATTTTTCAGTGTTTTCTGGCATTAAAAATGCACCTTTCGTATTTACAAGTACTTAACGAATGTTTTAATAAAATGAATCCATCTTTTATGTAGCACGGCATATTGCAAGTATGATCTCCTAACTACACATTTTCCAACATCCTCTAGAATGAATTTCCCCCACTGTCCTTATTCATGTTTGAAATAGTAATTTGATTAAGCCAATGGCGGATCTAAGGGGGGGGGGGTGAAGGGGCGATCGCACCCCCCTTGGGCTAATAAAGGGTTTGTAAAACGACATTATACATCCTCACGGGAAATAAATTGGGACGGAGCTCGAGTCCGGCGTGACCCGACCCGGGTCGCACCACTTTAAATCCATGAGACTCAGACTGGGTCAGGTCTTTTCTCTTTTAGAGTCGGGTCGTGCCCTGATCTTAATTTTTTCTGCAGATTTGTGTCGGGACGGACTTCTTTTTCCTCGAGATCGAGCCTGGCCTGGACTTCATTTTTCCTAGAGGTCTGCACTGGCCAAAATTTCCAGGTCGGGACTCGGCCCGGAATAAAAGCTAAACATTCTGTCCGTGTCAGCTCGTATGATAACCATTATTGGCCCGACCACGACCCGTGCACTCCTCTAAATTCTTCCTCCCGAGCCCAAGTTGGTCCGACCCGACCCGCGTCACGCCAATTTAAATCCACGAGACTCGAGCTCGGTCAGGTCTTTTCTCTTTCAGAACCGGGTCGTGCCCTGATCTTAATTTTTTCTGCAGATTCGGGTCGAGTCAGACTTCTTTTTCCTCCAAATCGAGCCTGGCCTGGATTTCATTTTTCCTAGAGGTCTGCAATGGCCAAAATTTCCAGTTCGGGACTCGGCCCGGAATAAAAGCTAAACATTCTGTCCGTGTCAAGCCGTATGATAACCATTATTGGCCCAACCACGACCCGTGCACTCCTCTAAATTCTTCCTCCCGAGCCCAAGTTGGTCCGACCCGACCCGGGTCGCACCAGTTTAAATCCACGAGACTCGGGCTGGGTCAAGTCTTTTCTCTTTTAGAGTCGGGCCGTGCCTGCATCTTAATCTTTTCTGCAGATTCGGGTCGAGTCAGACTTCTTTTTCCTCCAAATCGAGCCTGGCCTGGATTTCATTTTTCCTAGAGGTCTGCACTGGTCAAAATTTCCAGGTCGGGACTCGGCCCGGAATAAAAGCTAAACATTCTGTCCGTGTCAGCCCGTATGATAACCATTATTGGCCCGACCACGACCCGTGCACTCCTCTAAATTCTTCCTCCCGAGCCCAAGTTGGTCCGACCCGACCCGCGTCACGCCAATTTAAATCCACGAGACTCGAGCTCGGTCAGGTCTTTTCTCTTTCAGAACCGGGTCGTGCTCTGATCATAATTTTTTCTGCAGATTCGGGTCAAGTCAGACTTCTTTTTCCTCCAAATCGAGCCTGGCCTGGATTTCATTTTTCCTAGAGGTCTGCAATGGCCAAAATTTCCAGGTCGGGGCTCGGCCTGGAATAAAAGCTAAACATTCTGTCCGTGTCAGCCCGTATGATAACCATTATTGGCCCGACCACGACCCGTGCACTCCTCTAAATTCTTCCTCCCGAGACCAAGTTGGTCCGACCCGACCCGCGTCGCACCAGTTTAAATCCATGAGACTCGGGCTGGGTCAGGTCTTTTCTCTTTTAGAGTCGGGCCGTGCCCGGATCTTAATTTTTTCTGCAGATTCGGGTCAGGCCAAACTTCTTTTTCCTCCAGATCGAGCTTGGCCTGGACTCCATTTTTCCTAGAGGCCTGCACTGGCCAAAATTTCCAGGTCGGGGTTCGGCCCAGAATAAAAGCTAAACAGTTGGTCCATTTCAGCCCGTATGATAAGCATTATTGGCTCGACCACGACCCGTACACTCCTCTAAATTCTTCCTCCCGATCCCAAGTTGGTCTGCAATCTTACTTATTTGTCATTCGTAAAATTTATATTTGTTTTGCGCATTTGTTTAGCGAAATCTTTAGAAATTTAATTTGATTTGATAAGTTACAGAGATGCATTTTTTAAAATTTACTTTTTTACTTTGTAGAGCTTTAAAATTATGATTTTTTTTTTTTTTTTTATCAACCGTTTCTTTCATTCTAAACTGATTATCTTACTGGATTTTTATTTGAATGTAATTGTCTAAGTCATATTTTTGCGTAGTGTTTACGTACATAATTGCCCAAATAGTCATCGCTATAGCCATTAATATTGTTGTTTTTCTGTATTCATGAATTTCGAACATAATTTGAAAATAAAATATGAGCATAAGCAAGTGTACTTTATGAATAATTTTAATTGCGAAATGCAGGCAGGGCTGGAGTTGATTTTTTAGCTTTTATACCGGGCGGAGCCAATAGTTTTATTTTTTTTTATGTGGGTTGGGCCTGATAAATTCAGCCCAGGTAAACCCCTAACTGGCATATCGAAGTCAGCTTAACTTTTTTTTCTTAAATGCATAATTTCAGCCATCATTCCATAACACTGAATATACCGGGTGTCCTAAAATGGACTGACTGATTTTAAAATTCAATAAATTGCAAATGGTGACAGACATTAAAAAAATACTTGCAGGAGGGTTATAGATGTTGGGAACAAGGGTGATTATGTTCCAAATTTTCCGCAAATTTAACCCTCTCGCTGCGCAACCCGCGATTTCCACGGTCAACGTAAAAGTGGCAAAATTTGCACAACCCGCAATTTCCGCAGCAAATCTTTTTGTTTATGATCTAATTCTATTAAAAAAAATCCTGTTTCACAAAGATTTTGGGACATATTTTACTCTAAAATGAGTGCAGATTTGAAATGTGTAATAAAAAATATGCGCAATTTTTTAACCTATTTTGATAAAATAATAATAATACGCAGCTCCAGGGTTAAGGCATTCGGTTCCAAAAATTTTGAAAATTCACCTATCCGAAAATTCGGACGTACAAATAATCGCAAATTTTGATAAATGGTCTCCATAAAAAATCTATTTCGTCAATCGTTCGCAGAAAATAACTTCAATTTCGCCGAATGATCACAGAAAAAACGCGAATTTGGTCGGGGAGCCACGGAAAACATGCGAAATTCTTCAAATGATCACAGAAAACGCGAATTTCTTCAAAAGGCAGCGGAAAAGAACTCTAATTTCGTTAAAGCATCGCGGAGAAAACGCAAATTTTGTCAAATAGCCGCGAAAAAAACCCCCGCAAATTTCGTCAAAGGATCGTGGAGAAAACACGAATTTCTTCATAGAATCGTGTTAGAAGAATCTTCTTAATAGAAAAAAATGAATTTAGTCAAAGAATCGCTTTAAAAACGCGAATTTAGTCAAAGGATCGCTGAAAAAAAGCGAATTTTGTAGAAGGGTCACGGAAAAAAATGTGAATTTTACCAAAGGTCTGCAAAATTACACTGATTTCGTCAAAGGCTTGCAGAAGAAACGCAAATTTCATCAAAGGGTCGAAGACGAGCGAATTTCATCAAACAGTCGTGGGGAAAATGCAGTGGTCTCTTTATAAAACAGCACACTTACATACGTTTATTATTATAGGTATAATTTTTAACTTGAAATAATATACTGAACCAATTTTTGAAAAAAAAAAAAATTAACCCCAACCCAGTTAGCAGGAATCCACACTCAGCCTGAAATCGATCCGAATCCAAAACAGCTAACCCGACCTGCAACAAAAATAATTAGTGCTAGAAGGGAATCTCCCCATCTGCTGTAACCTTTCAGAAAATTTTCTTTGAATTTCAGAATTTTTTTTTTCTTTTTTACTCTACCCTTGATAATTTTTTTAACTGCGATTCTTGATTTTAGTTTAAAATAGCAACGAAGATCATGCTGGAAGCAAGAGGTGCTAAATCGGTTCCCGGAGGAGGTAGGCTTAACGACCATTGTTTACAGAGCCATCTATCGCTGCTATTATACAGTAAAATCAAGAATCACAGTAACAAATCTCATGACATCTTATATAACCCTCCTGCAAGATTTTTTTAAATAGCTGTCACCATTCGAAAAGTACTAAATTTTAAAATCCATTTAAGGACACCCGGTATGTTTTTTAATAAGTTTCAAAGCATTCTTTACTGAATTACAACTCACCTTAAATATAAAGAGACAAGCAGTCTTATACCAAATTAGTATTTTTTACATAATTCTGGAGATTAAAAAGTATTCCTAAATAATTATTTGGACGTGTCTGTTTACTGCATATAGTTTTTATCTTCAAAAATACCTAGACTTTCTTTAAAAAAAAAACCGGTCAACTCGAACCCTTCTCGCAAGTCGCAGTAGTGAAAACCCAATCCGAAACTGACCCAAACCGGATATAATGTATATCAATCTGCCCCAAACCCAACGTGGTAGGCGCAGCTAAAAAGTAAAAGTCAACCCGACCTGTAGTAGAAAAGTAGATGTCAACCGGGCCCAAACCCGACCCGCGTCGAAAAAGTAGAAGTTAGCCCGGCCCATAGCAAAAACGTAGAAGTTAACCCGACCCACAGCAAAAAATAGAAATCAACCAGACCCAAACGCGACCCACAGCAAAAAAGTATAAGTTTATCCAACCAGCAGCAAAAAATAGAAGTCAACCGGACCCAAACCCGACCCACAGCAAAAAGTAGAAGTAACACGACCCGCAGTGAAAAAAATTAGCCCCGACCCGCGCATCAGATTGGAGTTCCCAAATTTCTAAAATCGCCCCCCCCTTGAGGACTCTCCAGATCCGCCCTTGGATTAAGCTCTTTCTTTGACATAGCGGGATGCAAAAAATGTTTTCAGTCTTTTCAGCGGGAGAGAATTTCACCATTTATACACTTAGCTATTTTATTAATATCAGAGAAAAAATATTTCTATCAGGGTGCACATTTGAATTCCTGTGTAAGTTTCACTGAAGTAAATGAGTTCATATATATGCTTGCACTAACCCTACCTTTAAAAGTCAAACTCTTCCCTTAAAGCTATTTTAAAAGAAATATGTTTCTCCACTCAACAACACGAACTCTCTGACACATTTGCAGACTAACTTGTATAAGTAAATATCCTGAAATTTGTAGACATGACTTCTGAAGTAATTTAGAATCAAATAGCATTTTTCATTAATAATAATAATAATATATATATATTATGTATATAGATATAATATATACATTATATATATATATATATATATATATATTATATCTTCACTTATAACTGATCCTGACCTGAAGCATGATGAAAATTGTCTCAAAATGCTTTTGCAGCATTTTCTGAAAGATCCCTTAAAGCAGTGGTTCTCAACCCTTTTTTGGCCGGGCCCCACCCAAGCATCTCTAAAATCATAATATCCCCCCCCCCCTCCCTTCCATGTCATATAAAAATTGTCACATAAAAAATAAACTTCCATTTTCCCAGATGGGTCTGAAAATAGTATTAACTCTGATAAGTGATTTCACATTCTTTAATTTATCAAAACCACACACATATATATATATATTACAAGTATGCTTTTAACCTAACTTCATGAATGCAGTGATGCCATGGGTCTTCGCATTTACGTCTACAAAAGTTTTGTTGTTTTTTGGCAACTTACCTCAAATTTAAAAGTGAAAAATAGTCTACATTTTTATTTTCGTAAAATTTCTTGAAATCTCTTTCATATTTTGTATTACATCTGATAGAATTGGTACATTTTATAATGGATTTTAATACTCCATTAAGACTAAGTGATATTTGTTTATCGCCACAACTGTATGGATAACACAATTCACAAGTAACATTTCCAGATTCGCGCTTTTATCCATTTTAAGTTACTATTTTTATTTCCTCTCATAACATACTCCTTTGATAGCGGGCTTTTTTCCGCATTATAATTATTTGGGCACCATGTTTCCTCCAATTTAAAATTTTAAAATGCATATGTAATATTCTGTATGTGGTCTGCAGTAGAGCCATAAGAAGTTTACTTCCAACCCTTTCCTTCGTGATGCACTCAGGGTTTTATTAATTTCATAAATGTAGCACCTCATTTAGATCATTCAAAATATTTTTTAGATTAAACATGTCCAAATAGTCAATTTTAGATATATCCTACAAAATTCCATATGTAAAATTTTCCTCCCTGGGTATATTACACTATGAATAGATGTACAAGTTTTTTTTTAAATAAGTAGTAAAAAAAGGTGTAATTTACTAAAATAATATTAAAACCAGGGAAATTAAAATGATGTTTGAACATATAAAAGGTGTCACATTATAAGAAAAACTCACATAATTATTCCGGTGTCAGTGTGTTTTTGAACTTTTAAATGCGATCATTTCGAAAATTTATTTTTATTCAGTTATTTTAAAAATTTTTCGTCTATTATTTCTATTTTTAGATGAAGACACTACTTTCATTAGAAAAAAATGACAGAAAATTTGTTAATAAGAAATCTGAAATTGCCCCCCTGAAAAGTCATATTGCCCCCCCTGCGGGGTGTACGCCCCACGTTGGGAACCACTGCCTTAAAGCAATAAATGGAAAGTGCTGAATAATAATAACTATGAATTTAGGAAGAAAAATTAATTCCCGAATGTACAGGGAATAACTTTGAGAGAAAATTGATTATATGCCTTTTATGATAAAGGATCGCAGGGGGCAGGTTGTGTTTTTGGCTCCTGTGTGTTTGTTTTTGCTATCTTTACTGTATTTTCAAACAAAACAATTTTGTCGATGAAGGAATTTCTTTTCAATGATTGACAAACAAATAAGCATGGAAATTGGGTGGGCTAGAAAAGTAAATTATTGTGTGGGCTCAGGTCCATATAGGTTGCCACCACTGCCAATATCATCAAGTATCACTTACCAATGCACCCTGTAACAGACACACTGCAACATAGATTATTAAAATTTTCAGATTAATTTTTTTAAATGCTCTTTTAAAAAAATTATTAAAATTTGTTTTGTTTCTAAATTTTTGTACACATTGTATTTTCATTGCAAATGCAAAATTTTCTTATTTTATAGATTTCTATTATTTACTGTGATAGTAAGCAGTTTTGGCAATGTTGGGGTCACCAATAAATTTTTCTTTGCTGCAAATTGCCATATATAAATCTGCATCTGGAGTAATGCATATTGATCAGTAAAGGACTGAATAAAACTTTTTTCATAATGCATTATAAAATATTGCTGTGGTGTTGACAAAACTGCTTTTATCTTTGTCGAGATAACAGTTCTTTGCTGCATCAAGCAAAGGGGGTTGTTGGTTAACTATCATTCTAATTTTATTTATTAGCTAACTAGCTGGGTCATGAATACCCGCAATCAAGGGCATTTGCCTGTCTTTTGAATTTCAACCAGATTATCTTTTTTTTCCATGATTTTAAAAAGAGAGTAGCATTTATTCTTCTCAGGTGATTAAGTTTATTAACATTAAAGTACATTAATATTAAAATAAAAAAGAAAAGTGCCCAGCTAAACTGATGGCATTGAGCTCACAGGCTATTCACACTAATTGTATATTATACTCTTATTTTAAAGAATAATGCCCCTCAAAAAAATAAGTGAAGGGGAATTAGCCCCCGTTTCCCCCTTTATACTTAACCAGTGAATCTCCAAATCTAATCAGGGAAGCTCCTTATCATAGTAAACAGGTATGCCAAATTTCAAGCAAATCGAATAATCCTGCAAAAAAAAAAAAAAAAAACATTTATCCAAATTAAGGGGGTGGACTAGCCCCCCTTTATACTTAACCAATGAATCGCCAAAACGAATCAGGGAAGCTCCTTAACATAATAAACCGGTATACCAAATTTGGAGCAAGCGAATAATTCTGCATGAGAAACCCGTTTATATAAATTAAAGGGGGTGGACTAGCCCCCTTCCCCCTTTATCTTTAACCAATGAGCCCCCAAAACTAATCAGGGAAGTTCCTTAACATAATAAACTTGTATACCAACTTCGGAGCAAATCGAATCATTCTGCATGAAAAACCTATTTATCTAAATTAAGAGGGGCGGTCTAACCTCCCTTTTTCCCCTTTATCCTTAACCAATGAACCCCCAAAACTGATCAGGGAAGTTCCTTAACATAATAAACCGGTATACCAAATTCGAAGCAAATCGAATCATTCTGCATGAAAAACCCATTTATCTGAATTAAGGGGGTGGACTAGCCCCCTTTTCCCCCTTTATCCTTAACCAATGAACCCACAAATCTAATCAGGGAAGTTCCTTAACATAATAAACCGGTATACCAAATTCGGCGCAAATCGAATGATTCTGCATGAAAAACCCATTTATCTGAATTAAGGGGGTGGACAAACCCCGTTTTTCCCCCTTTATCCTTAACCAATGAACTCCCAAAACTAATCAGGGAAGTTCCTTAAAATAATAAACCGGTATACTAAATTCTGAGCAAATCGAATGATTCTGCATGAAAAACCCATTTATCTGAATTAAGGGGGTGGACTAACCACCCTTTTCCCCCTTTATCCTTAACCAATGAACCCCCAAAACTAATCAGGGAAGTTCCTTAACATAATAAACCGGTATACCAAATTCGGAGGAAATCGAGCAAATTCTGCATGAAAAACCCATTTATCTGAATTAAGGGGGGTGGACTAACCCCGTTTTTCCCCCTTTATTCTTAACCAATGAACTCCCAAAACTAATCAGGGAAGCGCCTTATCACAATGAACCTAGGGAAAAATTTTGAAGCAAATCGGATGTTTTTATCAAGAGTTATCGCGTTACGTACGTACGTACATACATACATACATACAGACAGAACGGGCGGGCACATTAGCTCTCAGGCTTTGATAGCCTGTGAGCTAAAAAGGAACTAATACCCCATTCAGACAGTTATTTAAAATATTTTAGGCCACCATTTTGAAGGTGGTACACCCCCGGAATTGGAGCACCTGTTCAGATCACAAAATTCATCTAAGATAACTCATTGAATGCCACTGTGCCTGAGATCTGAATAAATGAAAAGTGTGTGCATGCACATGCATTAAAATCAGTTTGAATAGCCAATCATTTAAAACACAGCTCCAAATCCAATCAGAGTGAATTGTAGTGGCTGTATGTAGCCATAGAAAGTTCAAACACACTGAGAAAGTTTGAGCAACTCTCTTGGTGAGTTGCACCATCTGGCCAAAGTATAAGGATTTTTCATTATCCCAATCCCCATGGGAGACAACTTTTAACTTTGATTTCTTTTACATGCTTTTATGTTTAAAGGCAACCTTAAACTGGGGATTTGGAAGAATGATAAAAAAAATTCAGTCCTTTGAATAAAGCCAGTAGAAGTTTATTTTCAGATTTTTAATATGTGTTATTACATTTCTGCATTGTTTTTATGCTAATATGTTAAAAATTGTCTTGCTTACCAGATTCTGACAAAAAATTATTAGTTTCTTCCATGTTTACATTTTCATTCGAAAAAACTGCAGCCTTACCCTTAGCAGATATTTTTTAATAAAGTTATTTTCAAAACCAGTTCCAACAGAGAAAGTACCTTTGTTAAAAAATTCTGCAACCAAAATCAAAGAAGTAAAAAGGACCCTATTAAAGATCAACTTCAACTATTGTATGAAAAAAAAAAAAAAATAAGTTCAAAATATTCACATTCAAACGAGAAATTTGAAAAGAACCCATCCATACATTTAACATTCGATTGGGAGCGTCTTTGCAACTGAAGAGTCCCTTAAAGCTGCCAATACTCTACCAACTGAGCTATTCTGGACAAATTTGTTGACAATATTTTGATAATGACATTTGATCTGCTATTTGAAACAGTTCAACAGAATAAATTTCAAATAATGGAATTCCAAGTAAATATTGGATATGTAAGTACATTTTAATAATTCAGCACAGTTATTCTAATTGGTAAATAAATAATAGGAATTGTAATTTTCTAGCTTAATGGAAAAGTGTCCAGGCTGAAATGTGAACCCAAGACCTTGACTTAAGCTGCCAGTGCTCTACCAACTGAGTTATGCTGGACAAATACGGTGGACACAATTCACTCAGGCAACCTTTTGATAATAACACCTGGTCTGTTATCTGACACAGTGCAACAGAATAAATTGTAGGTAATGAAACTCCAAGTAAATGTTTGATACTTGATTGCACTTTATTAATTCAATGCAATTATTCAAATTTGTAAATAAATCACTGGAGTTGTAATTTTCCCACTGAGTGAAAAGTGTCTATGCAGAAATTTCTATCGATTAGAAAAATTGCATCGAATTAATAAAGTGTAATTACATATCCAACATTTATGTGAGGTTCCATTATCTGCTATTTATTCTGTTTAACTGTCTCAGATACATACCAGATGTTATTATTGAAAGGTTGTCGGAGTGAATTGTGTCCACATATTTGTCCAAGATAGCTCATGTGGCAATTTAAGCCAAGGACCTGAGTCTAAATCCTGGTCTAGACACTTTTTCATTCAGAATAAAGCTACAACTCTTATGATTTATTTATCAAATAGAATAATAGTCCGAAAATAACGTTTATTTGGAGTCCCATATTACCAGCGATTTATTCTTTTGAACTGTTTCTGACAACAGACCAGATATCACTATCAAAAGTTTGTCTGAGTGAATTGTGTCTATCGGATTTGTCCAGTGTAGCTCAAGTTTGTAGAGCGTTGTGAGCGAATGAGCTGGTTGAAATCACCTGAACATTTTTTCACTCAGCCGAAAAATTATGACTTATTTACAAATTAGTGTAATTGTGCTGAATTAAATGAAATGTAATTATGTATCCAATGTTTATGTGAAGTCCCATTACCTGTGATTTATTTTGTTGAACTCTTTCCAATAAAGACCAGATGCCATTATCAAAAACTTATCTGAGTGAATTGTGTCCATCGGATTTGACCAGGATAGTTCAGTTGGTAAACACTGGCAGCTTAGGCCCTGGGTTCACATCTCAGCCTGGTTACTTTTTCACTCAGTTTGAAGATTAGAACTCTTATCACTATGTATAAAATTTGGCCATGTTGCATTAATTAGAGCCCAAGCTGGTGACGGCAACATAAATGACTACGTCATCGAGTTACGAGATGAAATCATGGTGTAGGACAAGATTATTAGGAGTAGATGAAGGAATGACTGGTGTGCCTCGGCATTTCTTGGTACGATATGAGCAGCAGCGGGCGCCAACTCGTCATTTTGGCGTCGATATCACGTCATCGAGTTACGAGATGAAATTGGTGTCAAATTAAAGGTAAAAAAAGCGTTTAAAAAATATTTTGGTCTGCCTGCGAATATCCTGGTAGAAACCGCCGGCAAACTAAAATTTATAACAAAAAAGGCGTCATAATGTACAATTCAAACCCAATAAACATAATATTTTACATTACATTGCACTATATATTACTTCACCATCAAATTTTAAGACGAATTAGTGATTTAGAAAAAGCTTATTAACAGTACGCGAAAAAATAACTGATTCGGCATAACTTGGTACAATCTGAGAAGATTGGGGCGCCAATTCCCCATTTTGTCGGTACTATCATGTCATGGAGTTGCGGTATGAAATTCTGACATATTATAGATATCGATTAATACAATAAGAATATTTTTAGTCTGCCTCGTCATATCCTGGTACGAGACTAGCAGAACGGGGCGCCAACTCTCAATTTTGGCGGTATTATCACGGCATCGAGTAACGGCATGAAATTTTGGCATGGCATATTATAGATATCGATTAGTACAATAAGAATATTTCAGTCTCGTCATATCCTGGTACGAGATTAGCAGAACGGGGCGCCAACTCTCAATTTTGGCGGATTTATCACGGTATCGAGTTATGGCATGAAATTTTGACGTATTATAGATATATATTAATACAATAAGAATATTTCAGTTTGTCTCGTCATATCTTGGTACGACCTGAGCAGAGTGGGGCGCCAACTCTTAATTTTGGCGGTATTATTATGTCTTCGAGTTACGGTCTGAAAATTTCCTACATTAAAGATTCCGATTATTACAATAAGAATATTTCTGTCTGCCTCGTGATATCTTGGTACGAGAAGAGTAGAGCGGGGTCGCCAATTCTCAATTTTCGCGGTATTATCACGGTATTGAGTAACTGCATGAAATTTTGGCATGGCATATTATAGATATCGATTACTACAATAAGAATATTTCAGTCTGCCTCGTGATATCTTGGTACGAGAAGAGTAGAGCGAGGGCGCCAATTCTTAATTTCGGCAGTATTACCACGCCATCGAGTTACTGCATGAAATTTTGGTCTTTTTTAGATATTGATTAGTACAATAAGAATATTTCAGTCTGCCTCGTGATATCTTGGTACAAGATGAGTAGAGCGGGGCGCCAAATTCTTAATTTTGAGGATATTATCACGCCATCGAGTTACGGCATGAAATTTTGGCATAATATAGATATCGATTAATACGATAAGAATATTTCAGTTTGCCTCGTCATATCTTGGTACGATATGAGCAGAGCGGGGTGCCAATTCTTAATTTTGGTGATATCACGTCATCGATTTACGGCCTTAAAATTTAACATATAAAGACAACCGATTAGTACAATAAGAATATTTCAGTCTACCTCGTGATATCTTTGGTTCGAGATGTCAAAAGCGGGGCGCCAAAACTTAATTTTGGCGGTATTATCAAGCCATCGAGTTACGGTCTGAAAACGTAACACATTAAAGATACCGATTAGCACAATAAAAATATTTCAGTCTGCCTCGTCATATCTTAGTGGAAGATGAGCAGAGCGAGGTGCCAGTTCTTAATTTTGGCAGTATTATTAGCTTATCGAGTTGTGTCAGGAAATTTTGGCATATTAAAGATTCCGATTGGTACAGTAAGAATATTTCAGTCTGCCTCATCACCAAATGCCCGCTTATCAGTCGTCAACCGCGACCAACTACATACAAGGCCAGTACATGACGTTTAAAACGTCATACTGAGTGGATCATCTGTACACGGTAACTGATACTAGGTCAACACTAGATACCGGGCTTGCTCATTCATTATCATGACGACACAAATGGTGGCTGACCGCTATCAACGGCTTACAGTGAATGGTAAAAAACAATGGGCGCGGCTCTTCGTACCAATCGTTCTATGTCATTGATAACGGCCAGCTACCGTTTGTGACGTCATGATAATGAGCAAGCCCGCTGATACAAAAAATCCCATCGTTTATTGGCAATGGAGGATATTCCAAATATGGGTTCGAGGCTGAAAAAAGTCACGTGATACCGGTAATTTACCCAAAGAACATCTAACTGATAAGAAGGGAAGGTACTACTGCTTTGCCTCATGAGCTGTTTCATTGGCTAGCGGGGATTTACATTACACGTCTACGGAGCCTTCCCTTCTTTACGCGAATGTTTTTACCTTGACCACGTGATCAAAACAGAGACGGAATATCCTCCATTGCCGTGTAAAGGTGATCCACTCCGTGTGACGTTTTAAAAGTCATGAACTGGCCTTGTATGTCGTTGGTCTCGCGTCAACGTTGTGTGTTTTAGGCTACAACTTCTAAATGGACTTTACCCATGTGACGTCAGCCGCGGGTAATCAGAAGAAAAACACCAATAGGCGTGAAGAACATTTTAACACTGCTCCCCCTTCGTCCAATAAACAGTCTTTTTCGGAGGTTTTTCCCCCGCAGAGGGGTGGCTATTGCCATTCGTGGGTAAAGTCCATTCTTTAAAAGGATGTCCACAAATCAGTTTAAAAAAAGAAACGAGCGTTAAAGAACAAACTCTCAGCATTTGAGAGAGTCTCCCTTCGCTCTTGCTATCCCACTACGTTGCACATATGCGTTTGCCCTACTAGTGGCCGAGAGGTTCTGTTCTCGAAGCTGGTAGACGGGAAGTGCTGGGTTCAAACCCAATCGCGCCTGTCGGCCTAATCGTTCGGAGTTTTCGT
Source organism: Maratus speciosus (assembly GCA_963932465.1). Classification (NCBI taxonomy): domain Eukaryota; kingdom Metazoa; phylum Arthropoda; class Arachnida; order Araneae; family Salticidae; genus Maratus; species Maratus speciosus. The sequence goes on along the minus strand of OZ010790.1, from coordinate 274,769,947 downwards.
GGTTTTCTTTGAACCTTGGATTTCCAAGAGTTAATACGGGTTAGGTTCCCTTAGAAAGACCCCCACGAAGGCACCCCCCCCCTTTGGGCCTATATCCCTCGTGTTGATAATTGCCCGTCATAAACACAACCAACCACATATGCGTTTTTGTCCAAAATTATCTCAAATAAGTCAATGGAGGATATTCCATCTACGTTATGATCACGTGGTCAAGGTAAAAACTTCTAGCGTAAAGAAGGGAAGGCTCCGTAGACGTAATATAAATCTCCACCAGCCAGTGAAACAGTTCATGTGGAAAGCAGTAGTAGCCTTCCTTCTTATCAGTTAGAAATTCTTTGGGTAAATTACCGTTACCACGTGACTCTTTTAAGTCTCGAACCCAGATTTGGAATATAGTCCATTTTATTTCTTGTATGCGCTAACTAGACACTAGCAATAGAGTGCCTCGATATGAAAGTGGCGACATACCGGAATGGAGGATATTCGAGAGGATATTCCATCTGCATTTTTGATCACGTGATCAAGGTAAAAACATTAGCGTAAAGAAGGGAAGGCTCCGTAGACGTGTAATGTAAATTCCCGCTAGCCAATGAAACAGTTCATCAGGCAAAGTAGTAGCATCTTCCCTTCTTATCAGTTAGAAGTTCCTTGGGTAAATTACCGGTATCACGTGACTTTTTTCAGCCTCGAACCCATATTTGGAATATCCTCCATTGATTGAGATGATTTTGGACAAAAGTAAATTGCCAAGCATCTTCATGACCAATGGACCAACGGCATACAAGGCCAGTTTATGACTTCTAAAATGTCACACGGAGTGGATCATCTTTACACGGCGATTGGTACATAGTGGCATGCCCATCGTTATATGTCAATCGCCGTGTAAAGATGATCCACTCCGTGTGACGTTTTAAAAGCAGTGAACCGGTAGTATATTTCGTTGGTTGCATTCCTACCCCCCCCCCTCCTGCGTCCGCCATATTTAGCCACGTTTCTTACTGCAGATCGGAATGTTATCGGTCAAAGTCAAATATGACGGACCCAGAAGAGGGGGAAAGAACTCGTTTTTCGGAATCAAGGGTTTCCACAGTAAAATATTGATATGTCTGCTCCTCTTTTTCATAGCTTTATGTTGGAAGTTTTAGAACTTGGCAATATTTTCCTGAACGTGTGGGATTAGATAAGTGCGCAAATACAATAACCGTTTAGCTTGACGATAAAGACAGGCTTGACAATAGAACCTTTAGAATTAGTCTGAACTTGGTGCAACACTTTTGCCTATATCAGCAGAAACGTGCAAAAGGTGAAAAACAACGGGTTTAATCCCGGCTTTAAATCCTGATTTATTCCCGGGAGTCCGCTTTCGAAAATTCTTGAGCATCGATTTATTTTTAATTTTATTTAATGATTTCAATTTTAGTTTTCTATGTATTTTAAATTAATCTGGATGCCTGGTCACTCCGACAGCAACACCCTGGATAGGTGTTACCATGCTGATTTGGGTATCCTCCGATTCTTCCAATGAACCCTTAAGTTATAGTGCCTAGAATATATAGTGTGGAAATCGGCTATCCCTGTAATAAGGAAAGGGCATGTTTACAAACAAACACTTCCGTTAACCAATCTACCAACTACATTTCTGTCATAAAGATCATTGCAGGAATAGTCTTGACGACGTAGGCCAATCATATCAGAGACCTGTTAAACGTAGACCAATCAAATTTCCCTAGCTCATCTGTACAGGTAGGAGTCATAATCAATGAACAGGTTTTTCTTGCTAACCAACAGTAATACGGCCAACAGTGACGTCAGCTGCCCTTTCCTTATACTTAAAAAAGTGCTAAAATATTGTATCCCTTAAATGTGCAATGATACTGCTGCAATATGCAGATCGCAGCGACATCTGCAGGATATTTTCTACAACTGCAGTGTATTGCTAATCTATACAATGTAATACTAGTAATACGAAAATCCCGCAGATGTCGCTGTGATGGGCACTTGAAATTTTAGCAGTATCGTCGCACATTTAAGGGATACAAATTTTTAGCACTGTTTGGATAGCATATTTCCACACTAGGTATTCTGGGCGCTGTATTTAATTTCCTATTAGTTGGGATAATTTGAAGAGACAAACATTTCTGCAACATAACGATCACGGTTGCTCCCTCGACAGTTTACCATGCAATTCATTGGCTGTTCCGGACGGCATTGCTCCGCTACACGCGCAGGGCGCATGCTCAGACATGCTTGTAAGGAAAGGGCAGCTGACGCCACTGTTGGTCGAACGAGGCTAACGAGAAAGGCAGGCTACCGCGGTAGGTCCGATTCTTCTTTTTTTACAGACCGCTGGAGTTACGTGATGCTCTTTTCGCACACGTTCATTGGTGCATTCGAGCATCACGTGACTCCAGCGGTCCGTAAAAAAGAAGAATCGGACCCACCGCGGTAGCCTGTCTTTTTCGTTAGCCTCCTGGTCGAATTACTGTGGATCAGCAAGAAAATCCTGTCCGTTCTTTATGACTCCTACTGTACACATGAGCTAGGGAAATTTGATTGTCTAAGTTTAACAGGTCTCTGATATGATTGGCCTACGTCGCCAAGACTATTCCTGTAATGATCGTTATGACAAAAATGTAGTTGGTAGATTGGTTGACGGAAGTGTTTGTTTGTAAACATGCCCTTTCTTTATACGGATGTTTTTGTCCAAACTATAGCGAACCTACACTGTTAAAAATAATCGTGAAAAAGTACCTCTGTTTTTAAAGGCTATCTATTTTCTGACCAATGTCAACGCTACAGAAACACCTATGGAGCGTTCTCATTGGTCAACAAATAGATAGCGTTTAAAAACAGAGATAATTTTTCCCGATATTTTTAACAGTGTACATTCCAGACTTCGTGATACCCGTTTGGGAATGAGATGAGTTAAGAAACGGCAAAAATGGCAGACTCGCTAACGCTCGTATTCATGAATAACTTCGACCGAGGGTTAAACCGCGGGTTCAGTAACCCCAGGTTGGTATTTTCAACCGGGAGTTGAAAACTCGTATTCACCGTTTACTTCGGTTGAAAAGTTACCCAACTCGGGGTTTCTCGACCTAGGTTGAACGAAATGTGTTTATTGGTTAAAAAAATCACATGCTTTGTTCGGTTTTGCGTCGAGACTCCGTTTGTTTATGTTTTGGAAGAAAAACGCCAATTAAAAAAAAAAAAAAAGAAAGAAAGAAAAGAAAAATTCAATGTAGTGTTTTTTTTTTTTTTTTTTTTTTTTTAAATTCCCGCAAAATGTATGGACAAAATAAAAACCTGTAATCACTAAATATGGATCAACTTATTTTTTCTTGAAAGTTTTAATATTTTTTAAACAATTATTATTTTTTAAAATTTATTAATGAGTTAGGTTAATGATATGAAACGTGTCAACTGCTAAAATAAATGTTAAAAGGTTCTTTTTAAAAATAAATTTTCGCATAGTTGCTAAAAAATGGAACTTGATTTGGGCCAAAACTAATGAAACTTGATTTGAATAAAAACTAAAATTTTATTTCAACAGCAATTATGATGATTTCTATTATTAATAGCTCTAGTTAGCAATTAAACAATTTCTGATAATGAAAATATTAAAATGGAGAAAAAAGGAAAAAAATTAAGAATGTAGTCTGCTGTACTTTATATATACTATTTCTTTTATTAGTATAGGTGGTATCCCAGATGTATTAATTTTATTGTTTGGATTTTCAGCGAGCTAATTAAAATGTTTAATTCTAATTAAATTAGATAGTAATTAATATTCCAGGTTGACAGGAAAAAGTAGTGAAATAATATTAACAGAACTGCAGAAAAAGCGGAACAGGTGATCCTAGTGGTGCCCTGGCACCAGGTACCAAGCCGCAGAGGCGCTCCATAGGCGCATATAGTTATCACTTCCGAAGGATTGATAAACCTTTTTCATTTAACTAGTCGCTAAATAAAACTCTATACTTCCTTTAAGTTTAAACTGTGTGCTGTGGAGATATTTTATAAGATATTATTTTAAGGAACGCAAATATTTTAAACTTTTTAAGACTACTAGTGTATAGTGTATGAATTTCCATTCAACACATATAATCGATTAAGGCCTTTCCTAAATCATTATAAATGTATTCTGAATACTATCTGGACAAATAAATGTGAAATATTACAGAAAGTTGAATTTTTATCGACCAGCTTTTAGGACCTATCCCCACCCCTTCCCTTTCAGCCATTTGTATGAGAATTTTTCTATTACCACATTTACAGGATCAAAGCTATTCACTTGATTATCTTTGACTATTTTTTGATAAATTAGCCTAATAATTACGAAATATTATTACATGCACGAAGACACTTGTTTTTGGTTGCAGTGTTGCATTTGAAAAAATGTATTTATTTAGAAAATGTTATTTTATTTTCTATATTTTTTCCAGCTTCTTAATTTCATATTTTTAACTCATTTAGATATCACTTCATTAGATGTAATAAGAATCTCATTTAGAATAGAAATTAAAAGTGGGATTCCTTTTTTTTTTATTTTTATGATTGATTAATGATAGATTTCTAGACTAAATAGGCAGAATAATGATAGTTTGTAATCTAACAAAACAACTCAAATTAATTATTAATAATTTCATATAATTTTACATTATCTAATAAATAAAATAGCTGTCTGTTGTTTGTGAATCAGTGGAGAAAAACAAGTTCCCATTTGTACCACCCTACCCATTCCCTCTATTTTTTTTTTTGGTGTCATTCTTTAATTTAAGCAAATTAAACGTTATGCTGTGTAAGATATAGAAATAAAAAGAAAGTTTAAAGTACATATTACCAAAAATAGAAGAATATATGTAATCTCATACATACACATATATATATATTATCTATACATTTTTTGACTGGTTTGTTTATATTTATACATTATATCTCCTTCATTACATGTTGAATTGTTTGCTTTCATAAATACTCATGATCACGAAGAATTTATTTACCTTAAAAAGTCATCATTACTGCAAGGGCTGATAGAAATATTTTTGGTGTGGGTTATTTTAAAAAAGGAAAGTTCTTTTTTTTTTTACCAGCGTATTTCAATCCTTTAGTAATTTATTTTAATTTAGCTGTCAATTAAGAAGCAAAACTTATAAGTGATCTCTAAAAAAAGTCACAATTTCAGTAGGTAACATTCAAAAGTTATTCATTTTAGGATTTATTATTACTATTATTATTTTCGTATAAAATAGTACTAATGCAATATTTTATATTATGTATAATTTTGAAATTAAAATACAGTTGAAAAAGAAATGCAATAAAAATAAATATTTCAAATTCCACAAAAATTGGGAAACATACGTAGAAGCTTACAAACAATCCTAAAAAAAATCAATTAAGTAATAAAACTCAAATTGTTTAAATTTTAAGTTAAAATATCTAATTTATACATCTGATTTATACATACTCAGTTTGTACATAAACAATAATGTATCTTTTACACAATAGACCCAAAATTTAATTTTAAAACATTCTATAAGTACTGATCAAAAATCTACAGAGAATCTATGGATATTCTAAGATAATCTGTGTTTTTCTTTACTTAAACAAAAATGCAAATTAGCCTGAGTCTCACACTTTAATTAGAACTTATGCAAGTATGGCGTTTATTTCGGTCCTGTTAAAATACATTTGTGAATTTTTTAACATCAAAATTGCAAAAAAAAAAAAAAAAAAAAAGACCTTAAACGCGACAGTTGTTATTTTAGAAGCAATTATTCGGCTGTTTAAGTAATATTGGCTATTTTTAAGGCAAATAAATTTTTCGCGACCACGCGTATTTATGTAAACAAACAATTCAACATGCATTCAATATATAGAGGCTATATACATAAATATAAACAAATCAGATAAAAATATTGAAGATAATTACATATATATGAGATTACATACCTTTTCATAATGTTATTCCGTTTTATTTAATAGTAGAACTTCTATATTTTACACAGCACATTCTATCAGCACGTCTGCCGCCATTGTAAGATGGCGGTCCTCTCCCTCTCCTCACAGCTTGTTTTTCGTTAAATACGCATGCTCGGTTGAAAAATCCTAGGTTGAACCCTGCTGTAGACCAAGGTTGGGTTACTGAACCCGGCGTTAGATTTTAACCTCGAACCGGTTCAGTGGGGTTGACGGTGAATGCCATTTGAGTTTTCAACCCGGATTTTCTGCATAACTCCGGGTCGAAGTTATTCGTGAATACGAGCGTAAGATGCTCGGCGATTAGCTTTAGTCCAGAATTGTCTAAAACAATCAAATATTATATTCCGTCTATCGACAGTCTCATATCGAGGCGCCCTTGTCTCACTCGTCTAGGCGAGTATTATCAACGCCCCCTAGATAAGGAAGGAAGCCTTGATACACGTTACACAAAGCAGGCAAAACACAGAAAGAAATTCGATGGCTCGTTGAATTATTAACTCTTATTTTCTAATAGTAATTAATAATTCCACGAGCCAAAGAAAACGAAACATGCAAGTTGTTCGATTTTTTTTTTCCTTGTTTTCCCTGTTTTGTGTGTAGAATTGCAAAAAAAAAACCCGTAGATTTTCAGGGATGGGTGTAAACCAGGGAATTTTGGGGGATATAGGAAATTTTGCAGGAGTTTTGAACGTAAACAGAATCATTCATTTTTCCATTTAAAATTTTTATTTTTCAGAATTTCAGCAATGTTCTGAAAAGTTGATAGATTTATCATTATGAATTTACTAAACTTATGATTTGGCGATTAAAGTTTGTTAGCTGGCATATCCACTATTCAGGCATACTCTACATTAATTTTTTAGAGAGTTGCATTGCATATTTTACATTGATTTATTTTACTTTGGTTTATTTTCTTTTTGTTTATATTGGCTGATTCGTAGAATAGGGGTGATGTTTACATTCGTGTCAGGCAAAATGAATCTGTCACGCTTTATTTATCGACGATTGAAATATCAAATTATTTATGATATTTTCTCTTACTTAATATTTCTGCAATTTAAACACGTATTTCATTAGTTTTCATGTAAACCGAAGCTATTTTTCTACATTTATGTTGTTTACATTGAAAAAAATTAAGTTATTAAAAATAATAATTTAAAACATTCAGGGACGTAGCTACAGATATTTATTGGGGGGGGGGGGGATTCAAAAATTTCCCAACTTGAAACAAACTACTCTAATTTCCAACTCAATGATATGTGCAATGTTTGTATGATAATGATAGTTATATGTAAAAAAAATCTTTTACCAAAGAAAAATGCTGAAACTAAAAACATAAAAAATCTAACTATTATCTAACTTAGGCCGTTTAATAAAAGTTTAAATACACTTCTATCACTTAGATAATTCAAATCAAAACTACACTACTTTCTATATTCCTATCTTGGAATAATTCGGCATGAAAATAAAGATAAAAAAAAATAATAAGATGAAAAATTTGGAAAATGAATAGTTAAGGAAGCTCGGGCTCATTCTTTCTGAAACTGAAAATTTTGTTTATTCATGCTTAGAAAGAAAAAAAAAACTTTTTGTTTCTTTTTTCTTAAAATTAGTTATTCCATTTCAACTTATTTTAATGCTATTTGAGATCAAAATGAAGAGGAAAGAGACATCGTGTTTTTATTTTCTAGTTATTAGAATAGGATGCTATTTTAAAAGAAAATTTGTGACATTTGCAGATTTATGTCTGGCATTGACGGCAACGACTAAGAACTTTGTATAAGGAAAGGGTAGCGACGTCACTGTTGGTCAGTAAGAAAACTTGTTCATTCATTATGACTCCATATGAACTCCGGGAATTTGGTTCCTTAACAGATCTATGATATGATTGGTCTACGTCGCCAAGTTGATTTCTGCAATGATCGCTATGATAAAAATATAGTGGTAGATTGGTTGATGGAAGTGTTTGTTTGTAAACATGCCTTTTCCTTATAACCGCTCTGGCGACGACATATTGCTATCACGCCAAGGAGACCAGGAAGTTTCGTTTGTGATAGTAGGATATTTTTTAATTGGAACGTTTATTTTATTTTTCGAGATCTAATGTGAAATAACCATTTTATTTTTATTTTTAGCCAACTAGCATTAGTTTAAGGTTTGTGAATTCTTTGTCTTCAATTGTGTACGAATCATAATCGCTCTAGGGGACGTTGGTACTATAAAGTTCTGGGATGTAGGTTTGTCATGGATGAGATAAACGCGTGTGTCCGTAGGTCGCTGCGGGTTCGACTCCGGCTGCTCTGTTGCACACTCTTTGTGGAGCTCCCGGTTGTAAAGCTGCGTTTTCACTGGTCGACCCAAGGTCTAACGAACCCAACTTTTGATCTAAACACAAGATTTTAGGTCGTTAGAACGTGATTTTGAAGGTTTGATCTCTGTTCGATCCTAAGCCAGGCTAACCCAAGCGCAGCCAATTAGAAAAAAGATTTTCGCTAAATATGTCGGTGGATTAATATGGTATTAAAAATAATATTTATATATTTACATCGTTGTTTTTATTTAGAATTACCCTATTTTGGGGTCAAACAAAATCTATTTTTTGTGATTGAAGAAAAATGCTAAGTTTTATTAAATTTTGTTGGGCATACCATCTTTTAGATTAAAATGGTATTAATCTAGTGTAATTTCGTATCCAGCGATTTCTGGAGTTCCATTACCTAAGATTTATTCTGTTGAGCTGAACCAGGTTTCAGACCAGATGCTATAATCATTAAGGTTAGCTGGGTGAAAGAGTTCCACCAGATTCGTCCGGGATAGCTCAGATGGCAGAGCACTGGCAGCTTCAACCAGGAGTTCGAATCCTGGTCCGGACATTTTTTCGCCCAGTTGGAAATTTACATCTCATACCATCTTTTATTAATGTCTTTATAAATAAGTAATCGTCTCTGGTGTTGTAACTTTCCTTGTGAGTATCTCGTCCTCGTATGTAATGGAAAATGAAAATAAAAATTGTTGTGGCTTGTGTTTGTGAATCATAAGGATCATTCGAGGCGAAAAGCCATAGTTGCTATAGGCCCAAAGCAATCTCTACTATGGTGGACTTCAATGTTCAAGGACGCGTGTGTCTAAGCCGCGACCAACGACATACAAGGGCAGTTCATGACTTTTAAAACGTTATACGGAGTGGATCATCTTTACGCAGCGACTGACACAAAACGATGGGTGCGCCTCTTTGTACCAATCGCTGTATGTCGTTGATAGCGGCCAGCCACCATTTGTGACGTCAGGATGAATGAATATACGATATAATGAATGAGCAAGCCCGGTATCTAGTGTTGCCCTGATCGTTGGTCGCGTCTAAGCACACTTTAATAATCGTATGTCACCACTCTCATATAGAGGCACTACAGGCTGTTTTTTTTTAAGTGAAAACTTCTTTAGGCGCGTTGAGCTTTTTTTGAGATGGGGAAAAACTACTGATTTCGAGACACTGTAACGTAACGACATGCTAGCATTTTGACACATAGACACTAGCGTGCCAAGCGGTGAATGACAGGAACTTTTCCCTCTTCAGCTCAATCCGCAAAAGAAGAAGGAAGCTAAAACTCACTTTTTCTCCCGGCGTATTGCTAAAACAAATTATTATTTTGTTTTTCGTCAGTTAAAATGAATTATACCGTATTCGTGACCTACCTATTTCGTGTAACTAAAAACCGATAACGCTGTATTTTATCGTGTTGATGGTCTGGTCAATAACCAACAGTATTGGCGGGAATTTCGATTACGGAAGATAAAATACGGGGCACAGATGTCAGATATGCACTTGGGTACCTAATTGACAGCCAAATGGCGTTATTTTATTTTACAAGGTAACCCGGCTACTGTTGCTTATTTATTAATAAATTGTTCATTTACTTTTATTTTATTTTTTTAAATTGTACAATTGTTTTGTTCTATAGTTATTAATGAAATTACCGTTTATTTATTGTTGTTTACTTTTTAAAACAATAGAAAATAATTTAAAAATATATATTGTAACTGGTATTGGAAAACGGGCTTTCGCCAAATTGACGTTAAAAAATCGCGCCAAACCTGGTTCGTATATCACATCTCTGCCAAATTCTCGTTTTTTTTTATTTTTCGACTTTTTATCCAAATTTTCCGGATTTTTTAAATTTTCCCTTTCATTGTATCTTAAACACTACCTTCATACCAAATTTCAAGATTCTAGGGATACAGGACGTACCTCTGAGTTTTGATGATCGGTGAATCAGTGTCGAAAAGGGGAAAGTTTAAGTTCATATATCTTCTGAAATAAAAAAGACAGAAACGTGAAATTTCAGCATTTAGTTCCATTTCCACATTACTTTAGATTTACGAAGTTTCAAGTTTCTGGGAATCACCAACACAAAGATATTGGGGGTCAAAATTACCCTGAGTTGCTTCCAGAAAAAGATGCTTACGGCTGTGCTTTCAAGACTTGGCAGGGGCACTGCCGTGTCCCCAGATGCTTTCATTAGTGCTGCTACACAATTCAACGCATAAAACATTTCCTGACGATTAAACACACACGTAATTGTTGAAGCTTTCACTTCTATTGGCACTCCCGGCGTGCCACTGTTTTTTTTTTTTTAGAGATTGTCGATCGCTACGCGATTCGCTTTTGGACTGTATATTGATTTTAGTCGATCCTGGCTCGGTGAACTCTTTTAGACTGGAAGGCGGCTGCACAAACCTTCACCTCATCCAGTTGACAGCTAAGAGCTTGTTCAGCGACGCAAATCGGGCCGACCGGACGCAGGGAGATATACCTCATGGAGTGGACTTCAAAAAGTAAGGAATTTCGAAATAATTTAATTATTTTGTAATTTTATGGTTCGAAACAGGTGAAACCAATGATTAAATCTTCTTATCTTTCCAAACAATGTCTCTCGTAATAGGAATACATGTCTATACGCACTCAGACAAAATCAAAACATTCATGAAAAGTATCACGTGATCTGATATAAATCCGATCAGCAGCAAATTTTACGCCCGGTCTTCGCTCACCTAGCCCACAAAAAATATGTGGTCGTTATGATCACATGCTTGGGCTTTTTTGTTTATGTTTTCACTAGTTTTGGTGGGTTGACTGATTCGCTTGAACAGCTCGACAAAAAAACAATAACTACATCATAAAAAAAACAGTGGTGGCATTCAAATAACTTAACAAGCAGTTGTACTCCCTAAAGACTTTTTTCTCAAGTTTCAAGAAAAATAATGTGCCACACATAGATTTAAAAAATAATTTCCAACGTTATGAAATAATGAATAAAAAAGTTTTATATTTAAATGCAGTGAAAAAGACCAAAAGGACGTAATTTATTTAGCAAATATTCAACAATTACAAAGAACTCATCAAAATTTCTATCAGAAAATGCATCAAATTGAAAGTTATAATTGTAAAAAAGCAGTATTTTTCAAGCGAAGGAAAAGACTAGGCTATCACCAAACTCTGCCAGGCTGCCATAGATTGGACAAAAACTTTGGAACTGAACATTCGTTCTGTGCATATATTGCTATTCTCTTTTTAAAACACTCTGCGGAACACTGCCTTATTTTTATCTAATAAAAACGTTAGGTAATACCACAGATTTATCATATAATCTCTTATTTTACAAATATTTTAATAAGAGCAAAATCGGATGTCGACCGTATTTTTTAATGATTCGTTCAAAGAGTCATTCAATTGCTTCTGGATTTGGAATTTGTGTTGTACATGTGGCATCACGACACACGAGTGAATGTTGATTTTGATTTTCAATCTTAAAACGTTGAGTAAAACGTGCTTTCTTTTCCACTATTCACAAAAGTTACATTTTTAGACAGATTATTCAAAATAAATTAATATTTATAAGAGATTACATTCAATTATCTAATATTCAGCTGCGATAACTTGAGTTAAAATTAGATTGGTAGCTTTATCTATCCCTATATGAAAGTAAACAAACAAATGATTCATTCGTCTTGAACTTTTAAAATATTAAAACAAACGTTTATATGCTCTGTTGCGCCATCTGTCGGTAGTTAAAAAAAAGAAATTTTCTTTTTAAAATGTTTTTTGAATTCTGAAGACATTGAGGGAGGTGGGGGGGGGGGAATGAATATTTCTTATAAAATGAAATTAGAATATCAGAAATATGTAATGCCGTGTATTACATATATATATGTATATATATCAATGCATTATTATAATAAATAAAATTTTGTATTTTGTAGGGAAAATAAATTTGTAATTTAATAGCAGAATTTGGGAAAATAAATTGTTAATGTAATTAATAGTTGCAATTTACTTATGTGATAAAAGATGATTTTTAATTATTAAAATTTATTACAGGTTTCTTTTATGCATGTTTTAAAAAAATCGGGATTTTCTCTGTTCAACTTTTTAAAATTTAAGTTATATAATTATTATTTTGGCAATTAATAAAAACAAACTTTCTGTTGGAATTGTCTTTTATTTTACCACATACCATCAGATAAAATAGTTAATTGACAATATGTTTTAAAATAACATTATTAGTACTAATTTGAATGTTTTTGTGAAATATTTCTTCAAATTTTGTGAGTGAAGTTCATTTGCATACTTTATATCAGTATTTTACCAATTCAATTAATAATTTTCTTGCCAATTAAATTTCAATGAAAAATGGGCTGTTTTTACTTTACCCCACCTGACCCTATTAATCAGACAAGACAAAATTTATTACTTCACAATTCTTTTTATAATGCAATGCTATATAATTTTTTTGAAAATGCAAACACGTCATTCTGACGGGCTATATTCTAGTAATACTAATAACAACAAACACATTCCTTCTTATTCTATCTTTCTGTTTCGGTAGGGACTTTACTACTTCTTTGATGCAGCCAAGGGTTATCTTTATGAAAAACAAACTATGTTGTCTTTTAAAAAAAAGGAAAACTATAGCTAAAAAATTATAAATATGCGTTTGCTATAATTTTCACCATGCCCAGGGTCAGTGTGACATGGATTTTAATACTCTGGGGTGAATATCATCCCAAAAAACGTGCCTCTTGCACGACCGAAAAAGGAAGGTGGGTAAACCAATATTCACCTGCAGAGGGGAAACGAAGCAGTTTTGCCAGATTCTCCGTTCAACCTGGAAAGAGAATCTGAGAAAACAGTCCGGCTAAAGATGGGTGGCCACGGAGCGGAGGACTCCTTCATATGTCACACAATTATCATCATTATACATAGAATGACACAAAATGTATAACGCTTCCGGGGTTGAACTCATCCGTTTCCTGATAATCCAAACGCGGCCACGTTAGGCTTAAGTATTCCGATGCCGTATTTGCCGACTGCCTTATTTAATCTGTCTATCTATTTGTTGTGTAACATATTCTTCTTCAATTTTTCTCAAACCTTCAAAAAGTATACAATTATAACGCTTTAAGATCTAATTTAAAAATAACCAGATACCAACAACAGGGTTCCGATGTATACAAGCGATTACCGTTGCCATTCATACAGTCGGACGATTTAATCTTCGAGCACTCTGCCACCCTCGGGTTTTTTCCGAAACCGAAAAAGACGCAAAAACGGAACGGAAAAAGACAACGACGAAGGGTCCGAGATCGTTCGCACGGGGAACGCGTAAAAATTAAACTCTCGACAGTCGAATCACGGGTCGGGAAAAATAATTCGTGGGGGGGGGGGAGGGGGACGGGGAAACGAAAAACCAACGACGAACGGTTCGAGAAACAAAGCACTATCGGGTAAAAATCTAGTTTCTTTCGCGTCATCAAGTTTTTCGATTCATCAATATCGGTACACGACGCGTCTCGAAGAAACGGGCCAGAGGCGGCCCGTTTTCCCTTCCCCATTCGAAACAGAAAAAGGGAAAGAAAAACATTTCTCTCAACACGACTACCATCCCAAAGCCAACGAACAATTTTAAATTTTAAATTTCCTCCGTCGATTTCATCGAATCCCATAATAAATTCTACCAACCAGTCACCCTCATCAACAAACTCTCCAGTTCCGTTTCGAGAAGAAAAACCGAGACAATCGAAAGCAATTCCACCGAATCATCCAGATCGCGCATTGCAAAGCCAATAAACAATTTTAAATTTCTAAATTTCCTCCATCGATTTCATCGAATCGCAAAGATCAAACTTCCGAAGGAAAACAGTTTAAAAATCGAAAGCAGTTCCACCGAATCATCCACAGATCGCGCATTCCAAAGCGGAAAGAAACAAAAACAGACGACAAAACATTACAGGATAAAATTCCGTTTATTACTCGTTTCGAGAAGAAAAATACACGAGTGAAACTTTTACGTTTCGTCAATATCGGCAAACGAAGCGTCGCAAAAAAATGGGCCAGAGACGGGTATAAACCCGCCTCTGACCCATTTTTTCACTTTCACCTCTAACAATTTTTCGCACCCTTTCTTTTTCGAACGGGGGAAAACATCAGGCGAAAAAGTCTCCTCGTTTCGAGAAGAAAAATACACGAGTGAAACTTTTACGTTTCGTCAATATTGGCAAACGAAGCGTCGCAAAAAAATGGGCCAGAGGCGGGTTTATACCCGCCTCTGGCCCATTTTTTCACTTTCACCTCTAACAATTTTTCTCACCCGTTCGAAAAAGAAAGGGGGAAAACATCAGGTGAAACAAAGTCTGTCACACAGTTTTTTTTTTCGAACAGTTCTTCGAAACATCGAGTGGAAAAAATGTCTCTCACACAAAGTTTTTTTCGAACAGTTCTTCGAAACATCGAGTGGAAAAATGTCCATCACACAAAGTTTTTTTTCGAACGGTTCTTCGAAACGTCAGGTGGAAAAAAGTCCTTCACACAAAGCTTTTCTCGTACTGCTCTTTGAATTTCAGGAAGCTTTTTCCTTTCAGATTAAAAATGTACTCGTAATCCTCCGCATCCGGCGAGAGAACCAGTATAGAATCCGAGTCGAAAGTGAACTTCGAAGGCTCGAATTTCGTAACGTGTTTCCGAAGATCTCTAGTTTTCCGAAACGGTATTTTGAAGACCTCGTCTTTTTTCGACCGGGCGGCGGCAATCTCCATGGCTCGAAACACTTTCCTTTCCTCTTTCTTCGTCCGAGGAATTCGAAGATTTTTCCGCTTCGGCTCCGCAGCTTTCGAAACCATCTTTTCGCGAGAAATCGGTTTCGATTTCTCTTCGGGAACCGGCGTTCTCTTCGGGATCTTGAAGTGTTTCAACCCCTCACTAATTTTAGCTCTGGAGGCCTCCACGGCTTCGAAAAATTTCCTTTTCCGAAAATCTTCGGCAGGAACAGGAATTTTCTCTCGGGGCGGCTCTGGTTTCTCTGGAATTTCGGCAGGAACAGGTTCTTTCTCTCGGGGCGGCTCTGGTTTCACGGAAATTTCGGCGGGAACAGGCTTTTTCAGTTTCTCGTTCACGGGCTCGGGTTTCACAGGAACTGGTTTTTTCAGTTTCTTGTTCACGGGCTCGGGTTTCACAGGAATTTCTGCAGGAACAGTTTTTTTCTGTTTCTTGTTCACGGGCTCTGGTTTCACAGGAATTTCGGCGGGAACAGGCATTTTCAGTTTCTCGTTCACGGGCTCTGGTTTCACAGGAATTTCGGCAGGAACAGTTTTTTTTTCTCGGGGTGGCTCGGATTTCACAGGAACTGGTTTTTTTTCTATCGGCGGCGAGAAAACAAGAGCCTTCTTCGATTCTTCCGGGCCGAGATTTTCCGGCTCCGGAGGCAAGAAAACGGGAGAGAATTTTTCAGGCTCGGGCATCGGTGCAGGCGGCGGCAAGAAAACGGATTCGTCCAGGGCGAAAACCTCCGAAAACTTTTCTTCTCCGGACGAAACCGGCATCGGATCCGGCGGGCAAGGACGATCTTCTTCGTAAGTGACGAGCGGCGTGTGCAGTACCATGCGGTACGGATCGTAGACTCCGTTCCGGTCGGAACACTGTTCGTCACACCATTCCATCAGTCCTTCCAGGTCTTCGAAATTCAGAGCCATCTCGTCCGAGAAAATCGATCCGATTCGACAGCACTCTGGCAACGAGTAAAGAAAACGTAATCCGACGAGACTCTGGCAACGAGCAAACGAAATTTAAAATCCGACGAGACTCTGGCAACGCGCAAAGAAAAATCAGCGGAGCAACAGCGACAGCGCGCTACGAAAACTCAGGAGGGTATGATTTCGATCAGAATATCTTCGCCTTTTTATACGGAACATCGAGGTCGCGTGTTTCCCGCGGCCCCGACCGGTTCGAAGAACGACAGGAAATCGCCAGCCGAAATTATCCGAAGGTTTCCTCCAGGCAGATAAAAAAAGCCCCCGGGGAAGGACGTTGCGCAATCCGGTTCGCAGAAGAAAACAAATCTTTCCGGGTCGCCGCACCCGTTCCGAGAAAAAAGGGTAAACACGCGTTCGTCTTCCCACGATTTCCTTTCGGTCGCGGGATGTTGCGCAACTCGATACGCGGAACGACAGGAAACGCCGGAACAAAAGCGGCCTGTTATCGCGGGAAGTTGCGCAACCGGATTCCAGAAACCGAGGCCACGCGTGTTTTTTTCATCCGCGGTCGTGCGAAACGCGACCGACCGAGGTCGCGGGAAGTCGCGTAATCGATTCGGCCGAAACGGCGACAGGAAGTCGTAGAACGAACTCGGCCGAGATTCGAAAAATATATTTAATTTTTTCACGAGTCACAGTATCGTTTTTAATATAACGAAATAATTTATAAAATAAATATTAAAAAAATTATTTTCAGATCGGATCTTCGACGTTTGTATACGGGCAGACCACAGTGACAAAATCGTATTGTCGAAACTGACATTATATAAGATACAGGTCGACAGTTATAACTTTTTCAGCTTTTTCATAAACCGTGTTGTTTTTTGTACGCGACAGTCGATAAAATTCTCGGAAACCGATTTTCTTGGATATTTTCTTTCCGTTCGAAAGGATAAATATTTCTTTCCGAGCTGGATTCCTGCACTTTTTTAAACACAGAAAGTAGGTTTCCACGGTACTCGGTATAGTATCCATGAACAGGAAATCGACAGTGAAGATATCCCGCGACAGATTCGTTCGATGCATTCGACTCTTGAGGTTTGTAACCATTATGATAATTAACTAATTGTTTCTACGATATACAATTTTATATTAATTTTTTATTTACGAGTGTTTCCACTAAATTTGC
Source organism: Maratus speciosus (assembly GCA_963932465.1). Lineage (NCBI taxonomy): Eukaryota > Metazoa > Arthropoda > Arachnida > Araneae > Salticidae > Maratus > Maratus speciosus. Next base: position 274,752,753 of record OZ010790.1, on the reverse strand, counting down.
AGGATAAAAAAGTTGTATCGAAAAATCTAAAAGACGTGAAAATTCAAAACTGTAATTGAAAGGAAAAATTCTCTCGATCCTATAATGTAAAAAAAAAAAAAAAAAAAAAAAAAAAAAAAAAAAAAAAATTTTTTTTTTTTTTTTTTTTTGCGAAACAAGATTGAATTTTTTTACAAGTCCAGAACGCTACGATAAATTTAACTAAGATTTTTTTTTTTTTTTTTTTTTTTATGTATGGTTTCTATGACTAGGAAATTTGTTCGAAAATTTTTACAAGTTCAGAACGCGAAACAAGATTGAAATATTTTACATTTTACATTTTTACATTATTGAGTTTTATGTAAGCAGGAAAACCTGTGAAAAAATAATGGAGAAACTGGTGTATAAATAAAACAGTCGGATAATGGAAAAAGTAAAGTTATTTGTTAGACTAGAGAAAAAGCCAAGTGTCACGCGGCGCATTTTCATCAAATACGTCACCATAACACTTTGTTTCGAAACGTACAAGTTTTATTCTGAAGAATTTTTCAATATTGGTTGTATATTTAACGCAAAAAAACGGGTCGAACGAGGCCTGTGAGGAAAGATACATATCTTTCCTCACAGGCCTCGTTCGACCCGTTTTTTTTTTTTTTTTTTTTTCAAGTTTACAAGTATCACAAATATTTTTACAAGAGTTTTTTTTACAACACAGAAGGACACAGATCAGAATTCATGGCGGGAGAAGAATTGTACAGGTCGGAAATGATGCTGTCCAGGGCGACGTCTTCTTTCGGATCGAAGGGCATGTCCAACATGGCATCCAGATCCAATTCTTTTTCTGGAGAATCGGATCGGTCGACCCGGGGGCAGTCTGCGAAATTCTCGGGATTCGAAACGTCAGAGTTTTCCGAATCGGGCGTTTCTGGATTCGAACCGTCGGAGTTTTTGGGCATTTCTCCCGTCAGATCCACGCATTCCGCGTTCCGGCGGATCGTCAAGTCCAAGGGTTCCGGATCCGGTTCTTCGCTGCGAAAAACCACCGCTTTCGGATCGTCCAAGACCTTCGAGTTCAAGATCTGGTAATTCTTCACGAAATCCGGAGAAGCCGTGACCACGCGCCTTTCCAGAATCGGCGGATTGGGAATCAGCCAGTACGTGATCTGTTGCTGCGGCGCTTCTGGCATTTGCTGCGGCGCTTCCGGTTGCTGCGGTTCTTCGGGCACGAAAAACTCGTCGAAATCGCTTTCCGCTTCGGTCCTGGCCCGCTTTTGCGGCTGAAAGTAAGACGAAGTGCAAGGTTGCGGTGGAAAATAAGGAGAAGTCACGGGTCGCTGTTCGAAATACGAAGAAGCCGAAGAAGGGCCGGGCTGCGGTTCGACATACGAAGAAGCCGAAGAAGGGCCGGGCTGCGGTTCGAAATACGAAAAAGTACTAGATTCCGATCGCGGCAAAGGCGGCGGCATGGCGGCCCGATCTTCGTCTTCGTCCCTTTCGTCGTCGATGTACGGGGTCTGGGGGGGAAAATCCATCGAACATTCCAGTCTGGTGACTCGCTGGGCCACGGGATCGGTCGTCCGGAAAGGAATCGGAAAATCGCTCGCCAACAGATCCAGAGAGAAAAAATTCTTCTGAGTCGTGAAAAGCATGTACGTGGTTCCCGGGGGAACGGCGTAAGCGCCGTCGGCCAGCAAAATTCTCCTGTCGAAGAGATGGACGTTGTCGTAATGAAATAGTTTGTCTTCGCGGCTCAGTTCTTTTCTCCTTATCGTTCTCGGGAGCAGATAAAACAGCAAGGGCACGTTCAGGGTCTGCATCAGATGGATCGTGCCTTCCGTCACGGTTCTCAGGCCGAACGTGAAATAAGCTTTCACGAGAAACTGATTTTCCATCTTGAAGCTCATCCTCACGTCCGCGTTCTTCCGAAATTCCTGCTTCGGGTTTCTCCTGTACCTGGTGGCGATCTGGGACCAGTCTATGCTCTCGGGGTGAAACGAGTCGAACCTCTGGCATTCTTTTCCCATGTACTGCACGCTGGACAGGTTTTTGTCGTGGCCTACGTGCTTGCAGAAATATATCTTGCGGTCTTCGTTCATGAACGGGACGAAAACCTTCACGTCCTTGTTGGAAGTCCAGCACTTGAAGTTTTTTTCGGGATACTGGAGTCTGTACACACGCGTAGACGCGCGTTTGGGGAACACGTCCGTTCCCTTGAAAGATTTCTTGGTGTTCATGGCTTTTCGAAAAACACGAAGGAAAAATGAAACGATCGGCGGTCGGGCACGCAGGTCTCGATGAAGAATCGAAATGATGCTTTCGGCCCGAAGCTCTGGCTTTTATACGCTCGGGCCGCGGGAAGTTGCGCAACCGGATTTCCAGAACGATCGCAGATCGGAAGGAAAGACAGAAATAAACGAGGTCGTCCGGTCGCGCGACGCCTGTCGGATTCGTCGCTTCGAGGAAAAGACGGCATAACATCCGGTGACCTCGACGAAAATATCTCATCGAGTTCGAAAGCGTAAAAGATATAAATCTCCAACCTCGAAAAAAAAAAAAAAAAAAATTTTTTTTTTTTTTTTTTTTTTCATGCATGGTTTCTATGACTAGGAAATTTGTTCGAAAATTTTTACAAGTTCAGAACGCGAAACAAGATTGAAATATTTTACAAGTCCAGAACGCGAAACAAGATTGAAATATTTTACAAGTCCAGAACGCGAAACAAGATTGAAATATTTTACAAGTCCAGAACGCTACCATAAATTTAACTAAGATTCAAAAGCGTAAAAGATACAAACCTCCATCCTTGAAAAAAAAAAAAAAAAAAAAAAATTTTTTTTTTTTTTTTTTACATTATAGGATTGAGATATTTTATACACTTATAATTTTAACTAAGATTCAAAAGCGTAAAAGATACAAACCTCCATCCTTAAAAAAAAAAAAAAAAAAAAAAAAAAATTTTTTTTTTTTTTTTTTTTTTCGAGGATGGAGGTTTGTATCTTTTACGCTTTCGAACTCGTGTCGGATTTATTCCAGAACTTCCGGTCGGTAGCGACAAGCCGTCGGGGTCACGGGAAGTCGCGCAATCTTTTTCCTCGAAGCGACGAATCCGGAAGGCGCGACCGGACGACGTTTTTATTTTTATCTCGCGCGGAAATCACGCGGCCCGGTGTTTTTTCTGCGAACGCGCCTTTCCGGAACCGATCGAGGTCGATCGCGCGTATAAATGCGTGTCTCTGGGGGAAGGGAAAATCATTCTGAATTTCTGTTCTCGCCAGCGGACACGTCGAAAATTTTCTCTCCGCATCACTCTGCTGTTTTTTCTCGAAAAACAAGCCGCCATGAGCCTGTCCGAAGTCTGCATGGTCTTGGACCTCGACGGATTTCGCGTCGACGGGAAATTTCGGGCCCGCGAGATGGGATTCGCTTCGCTGACCCAAAACGACTGTCGTTGTTTCAGGTTCCGGCTGGACCATCTGACCCCGACCCGAAAAGAATGGCAGAGCGTCCGCTATTGCACCGACAGGATACACGGAATGTCGCTCCGGAGCCTGCCCGGAGAAACGGACCTGTTCGACGAAGATTTCCTGAAAGCCATCCTGCGCGTGGTGTACGCGGAAAACGCCACGGTAGAAAAGCGCCTGGTCGCGTACAAGGGGGGCCACGTCGAAAAGGACGTCTTGGAAGAACTGGGCATACCTTGCGTGAACCTGGAAAATTTCGGATGCCCGAAATTCGACGACTTGCTGCATCCCATGAAATCGGCGGTCAGAGACTGCGGACACCACGGAAAACTGAAAGGGAAAGGGGCCGCGGCTCACTGCGCTAAAGTCGAATGTTTCTTCTTCGCCGAGTGGGCGAGAGACCGGCTGGAACGAGAGTGAAAAAAAAACTTTGAAAAAAAAGAAAAAAACGGGCCGAACGAGGCGCGAAGGGTGAAAAGACGCGAGTCTTTTCGACCCGGACGCGCTTCGTTCGGCCCGTTTTTTTAAATCGGACGCATCGCCAATATTGTAAAATTCAGAACGATGAAACTCGCGTTTCGGAACCGAGCGCGGCGCAGTGTCGAAACTGTATCGTCGACCGGTATTATATAAGATACAGGCCGACAGTCATAACTTTTTTCGGCTTTTTGATAAACCGTGTTGTTTTTTACACACGACAGTCGATAATATTCTCGGATATCGATTTTCTTGGATATTTTCTTTCCGTTCGAAAGGGTAAATATTTCTTTCCGAGCTGGATTCTTGCACTTTTTTTACATTACGTGTTTGAAATAATTGTTATTGAAAATCTTTCGAAACATTTCACGAGTCCAGAACGCTACAATAAATTTAACCAAGATTCGAAAATCTAAATTATATAAAAATCTAAACCTAAAAAAAAAAAAAAAAAAATTTTTTTTTTTTTTTTTTTTTTTTTTTTTACAATATAGGATAGAGATGATTTTTATAATAATAAAAAAAAATTATTTTCAGATTGGATCTTCCATGTTTGTATACGGGCTGACCATAGTGTCAAAATTGTATTGTCAACCTGTATTATATAAGATACAGGTCGACAGTCATAACTTTTTTCGGCTTTTTGATAAACCGTGTTGTTTTTTACAAACGACAGTCGATAATATTCTCGGATATCGATTTTCTTGGATATTTTCTTTCCGTTCGAAAGGGTAAATATTTCTTTCCGAGCTGGATTCTTGCACTTTTTTTACGTTACGTGTTTGAAATAATTGTTATTGAAAATCTTTCGAAACATTTCACGAGTCCAGAACGCTACAATAAATCTAACCAAGATTCGAAAATCTAAATTATATAAAAGGAAGGAAAAGTCTGTGACATGAAAAAAAAAAAAAAAAAAAAAATTTTTTTTTTTTTTTTTTTTTTTTACAATATAGAATAGAGATGATTTGAAATCACGCGCAAGATCTTTTTTCGTCTCGAAAGGAAGTTCCGCATCCGTTCTTCTAGGTCACGGGAAACCGCCCAGTCTTTTCTCGGACGCGTGATTTCCTGGCACGCGCGCAATCTTTTTCTGGCGAAACGGGATGTTGCGCACGCAATCTTTTCCGGCGAAACGGGATGTTGCGCAATCGATCGGGTATAAATGCGGGACTCTGGGCGAAAAGAAAATCATTCTGCCTGAGACTACCGTGCTGTCGATTCGCTGTCACTTTTGCAGTTACTTTTTCCCTTCGCCATGTTCTTCAACCTGTGCCACGATCGCCTGCCCGTTCCGATCCTGATAGTCGTGTCTTCCGACGGCCGGCCTTTCCTGAGGGCGATGGACGTGATCCGGATCCTGGGCCGCGAGAATCTCCGCCGGCCGGGCGAAAAACTCGCCGCGCTCAGAGTGCGGGACGTCGTCCGCAGGAAAACGGACTTGCCCCGTTCCGCGCTGAAAACCAGGATATTCTCCGTGGAAAAGACCCTGGATCTGCTCGGAGACTGCGGCGAGAGATCCGCCCGCATGATCAGATTCTGGTTCCGGAATCCCGAAGTACCGAGGGTGTCCCTTCTCGAGCCCGTCAGGCCCTGCACGGACCGGAGAAAAGCCCAGGAAGTGAAGATCGGGGTCGAAGACTATCGGAACGCGCCCAGCTTCGAGGAATTCTTGGAAGAATTCTCGCGCGCGACCGCGGAGATGTACGAGACCGCGGCCAGGGATTTCGCGGCGAGAAACCTGGAAATTCGCCTGACGAACGAGAGCCTGGAGAACATGAATCTGCCGGAGCCGCCCGAAAGCCTGCTGGTTCGTTTCGGCGAACGGACTTTCGAGTACAGACTGTCGTAATCTCTCTTCCACCGAAAGAGAAAGAAAAAACGGGTCGAACGAGGCGCGCGTGTGGAGAGACTCTGAGTCTCTGTCCGTACGCGCCTCGTTCGGCCCGTTTTTTTTGCGTCGGACGCATCGCCGATATTGTAAAATACCGAAGAAAAAAACTCGCGATTCGAATGTTTCTTTCCGAGCCGGACTCTCGCACTTTTTCGAACGCGGAAAGTAGATTTCCGCGGTACTCTGTATGATTTCCACGAATCGACGTTCGTGACCGTCGCGACGATTAAATAATTTGTTTACTGTATACGATTTTATGTCGATTCTTTATTTACGAGTGTTTGCACTAAATTTTTCAGTTTTGATCTCGCGTCGCGGACTCGTAAAATATTTCGAAAAGTTTCTCCGAGCTATAAAAATTCTCTCGATCCTATAATGTAAAAAAAAAAAAAAAAAAAAAATTTTTTTTTTTTTTTTTTTTTTTTACGTTATAGGATTGAGATATTTTATACACTTTCTTTTATACACTTTCTCGGATAAATATCTGGAAAATTTTACAAGTCCAGAACGCGAGATTAAATGTGAAAACGCGAGATTAAATGTGGAAAATTTTACAAGTCCAGAACGCGAGATTAAATGTGAAAACGCGAGATTAAATGTGGAAAATTTTACAAGTCCAGAACGCGAGATTAAATGTGGAAAATTTTACAAGTCCAGAACGCGAGATTAATTGTGGAAAATTTTACAAGTCCAGAACGCTACGATAAATTTAACTAAGATTCAAAAGTCTAAAAGATATAAATCTCCAAGAACGCGAAACAAGATTGAATTTTTTTACAAGTCCAGAACGCGAGATTAAATGTGGAAAATTTTACAAGTCCAGAACGCTACGATAAATTTAACTAAGATTCAAAAGTCTAAAAGATGTAAATCTCCAACCCTGAAAAAAAAAAAAAAAAAAAATTTTTTTTTTTTTTTTTTTTTTTACGTTATAGGATCGAGAGAATTTTTCCTTTCAATTACAGTTTTGAATTTTCACGTCTTTTAGATTTTTCGATACGACTTTTTTATCGTATTTATTTGTCTTTTGAAAGTAATACGGTTGCGGGGGATCGATGTAGCCGCGTCTCAAACACTCTTCGTCGTCGGGAATTTCCGGTTCCCAATAATGTTCCGGTGTTTTCGGAGGTGATTTTCCCCTGTGTCTGGACACCCGATTCTTTCTTTCTTCCATTCTCGATCGTTTAAATTCAGACGTTCGTAATAATCGTTGCAGAGGGAACACGCGCGACCTCGATGACGTTTTCTTTCCGCGCGTTTACGAGACATTTTTCCGAAACAGTCGGGATTTTTCTTTTCGACGCGGTCGAAATCTTTGAGGTGTTTCGCCGTCTCCTCCGGGAATTTTTCGAACGGTGCGTCCATGCTGCGATCTCACCTTTTATAGGTTCGAGACGCGAAAGACGAATAAAGCGAGCGGTCGAGAATTTTCTATCGATATGAAACCCCAGGCTTAAAACGTTACGAAAGCTTATAAAAAATAAATACCCTTTCTTACTACTCGATTCCGTGTCGAATTTATAGGCAACAAAGTTTCCTCTAAATATAAAATCCAAAGTAAAAAAAAAAAAAAAAAAAAAAAAAAATTTTTTTTTTTTTTCTTTTTTACATTATAGGATCGAGAGAATTTTTTTTTTTTAATACTCTGATAATATTTTTAAAAGTTAAGTTTAGAAATCTTTTTTCTACCCTGATCATTTTTTTACGAGTCGAGTTTAGAAATCTTTTTTACTCTGATAATTCGTTGCCCTCCGTGGCGGGACTTTGGCGAACCCGACCAGCATTCGCTCGAGGTTCGAAGGAAACCACGGAAAACTTCGAACGGTCGGGATGAACGGACGATGTACGGTGGAATAATCGGACGGGGCTCGGGATTCGGGGCAGTGCACGAATGGACGATGGACGGTGGAATAATTGGACGGGATTCGGGATTCGGGGCAGTGGACGAATGGACGATGGACGGTGGAATAATTGGACGGGATTCGGGATAGTGGACGAATGGACGACGGACGGTGGAATAATTGGACGGGATTCGGGATTCGGGGCAGTGGACGAATGGACGATGGAATAATCGGACGGGACGATCGGATTCGGGATGGTGAAATATTTGGACGGGGCGAACGGACGGTGTGACGATCGGATACGATGGGATGGGCTCGTGATTTGGGATTTGGGATTCGGGATTCGGTACGGAACGATGAAATGATGGAATGATCGGACGACGAAACGACGGACGAGCTGAAAAAGAAGAGCTGAAAGAGAAAATCTGAAAAAGAAAGGGTGAAGAGAAATCGAATCGATTCGAAAAAAACAGAGTTCCTAGAGCGTGTGAGAATAAAGTACGCGATCCGTCGAAGGAGAACCAGCGTTTTTTATTACCAGAAAAATTTTTTTCGCTCTGTTCCCGCCCGACGGATCTCTTTTCTGTCTGCGTGGGAAGAAAAAAATAAGGACTCGACTCGAGAAACAGACTAGGACGAGCGTTTCGGTAAAAAAACTTTATTTAAAAAATAAAAATTTCACTCACCTCGTTTCCAGATTCCGCGGTACGGTTCCCGTTCTTCCCCGCCCCGGCCCCGCGTTTTTCCACCGGCCTTCGGCAGAACGAGTGATTCTCGGCGGAAAATTCAGTCATTCGAAAAATCCCAGAGCCGCACGTCGTAGCTCGTTCCGCTCGGGGTGCCTAAACGGTTTACGCGCAGATCGCCGCCACCGCACCGACCGATCTCGCATCGGCCAGCATCGTCCGGAGATTCATCTACGTTACCGAGCAGGTGGACGGTTACTGCGGTTTACCGAACGGGAACGCCATCTTTACGCACCTCCTCGAGAAAAAGATAAAAAACATAAAAAACAAAAAAAATAACGCCGTCACAACTGGGATTGGATTCACCGCGGCATGTCTGAGACAGCTCGACGGAAAATTTACTCCCGGACTTTTTCTGGCGCCGGGGGTGCGTGAAAAGATGTTCGCCGCGGACCGGTTCGCGTTTTCCTTCCCGATTCGAGAAGAAAAACGCGTCGATTGTCTCCGTCGACGCCGTCGGTATCTTTTCCACCGAACTGGAAAGTGTCTACCCGCCACGCCTTTCTGCGGTGCGTACCAGGTCAGACCACACGCAGCTGCAACGGGAATCGACCCGAAAATCGATTCTCGCTCCAGAGGCCACGCGAAATCTCCCGCAAGGGAAATTGTATCGAGTGCTTTCCTTAAACGTTCGCCGGAGACAAAAGAAACCCTCCGAAAATCCGCGGCTTGGCGTCTGGGAACGGATCGTCGAGAAAATCCACGCTCGAGAGCCCGAACCGCGTCCGGCCGGCGTGTGAAACGGGGGCCCGGAACGAGTGAGAACGGGAACCCGTTTCGAAAAAAATTCTAGACCTTTCGAGCCCGAAATCCACGAAAACGCATCGCCGGATCGAACGAGCGATTCACCGACGCAGTCGCCGAAGGCATTGCACGTCTCTTCGCTCGAACGACGACGAAGGGCGGGTTCGATCGGTCGAAAAAAAAGCATTTAAGAAAAAATCCGAGATTCAGCCCGAAATCCACGAAAACGCATCGTCGATTCGAACGAGCGATTCACCAACGCAGTCGCTGAAGGCATTGCACGTTTCCTCGCTCGCTCGAAGACGAAGGACGGGTTCGAATCCAAAAAAACAGTTTGAGAAAACGCTTCGACTCCGAGATCGAATTCGTTCGAGATGACTCTTTCCTGAAAACGCGGTTTCGCCTCGAGAAACAGTTTCCCGAGGCGAATTTCGCCTTCCAAGCCCAGCACCGAGGAAGGACTTTTTCTACTCGCGAAACTGGTTTCGATGGATGTTTTCGATCGGTCGGAATTTAAAACGCGCGCTGAAAAAACTGCTTCTGCCGTTCGACCGGGACCGAACGGACTTTCCTGATTCGACGTCCGGATTTTTTCGCGCGGAAATCGGAACGCGCACTGACTCGAAGCGATTCCGACTCGGAGAAAAAAAAACGCGAGGAAGAAACGAAAGAAAACTCACCCCTTTTTCCTGGCCTGCACGTCCCGAGAATTGAAATCCTAGCTGGCACGTCCTTCGAATCTGTTTCCTGGCTGGCACGTCCTTCGAATCTGTTTCCTGGCTGGCACGTCCTTCGAATCTGTTGCCTGGCTGGCACGTCCTTCGAATCTGTTTCCTGGCTGGCACGTCCTTCGAATCTGTTGCCTGGCTGGCACGTCCGGAGAATCTTCGCTCGCACGAGTGAGGACGAAACGACACGCCAGAAAAGAATCGAGACGCTTTCGGTTAACACCGCTGGGTTTCCGGCGCCTCGAAGAAAAAGTCGAAGGGTTCGGGCACTTTACGTTAACACCGCTGGGTTTCGGGTGCACCGAACGAGAAGAAAGACAGAAAAAGAATCGAGACGCTTTCCGTTAACACCGCTGGGTTTCCGGCGCCTCGAACGAGAAGAAAAGATAGAAAAACACAAAAAGAAAACACGAAACTTACCAATTTGTTCGTCCGAAGAGTCTTCTTAGTTAAAAGGAAATTCTGAAAGAAAACGCACACTTTTATACATTGATTTCCCCCCCCCCCAAAAAAAAAAAAAAAAAAAAAAAAAATTTTTTTTTTTTTTTTTTTTTTCGAAAATTTTTACAAGTCCAGACTGCGAGATCAAAACTGAAAATTTTTACAAGTCCAGACTGCGAGATCAAAACTGAAAATTTTTACAAGTCCAGACTGCGAGATCAAAACTGAAAAATTTTACAAGTCCAGACTGCGAGATCAAAACTGAAAATTTTTACAAGTCCAGACTGCGAGATCAAAACTGAAAATTTTTACAAGTCCAGACAGAGAGATCAAAACTGAAAATTTTTACAAGTCCAGACTGCGAGGCAAAACTGAAAAAAATTACAAGTCCAGAGCGCGAGGCAAAAATTTCCAATCTGTTCGAAAAAACTTCAAAGTACGATTAAAGAAATAATCAGAAATCGACTTACCCACGAGTCCATCTTCCGTCCAGCAGAACTTCTGGTAGCAACTCCTTTGGCACCGACGATCAAATGAACGAATGTGGCTCGCACACCTGTATTTATACCCCGGGATTGCGTAACCTTCCAGAGATATTGCGTCAGAAAACTTGAACTCGATTCTCGAAACGCGTGAAAAAAAAAAAAAAAAAAAAAAATTTTTTTTTTTTTAACTAGAGGGTAATGATGAAATATTTTTCGAAAAGATTTCTTTGAAAATTTTTACAAGTCCAGACTGCGATATCAAATCTGGAATATTTTACAAGTCCAGAACGCTACGATAAATTTAACTAAGATTCAAAAATGTAAAGTATATAAATCTCCAGCGTTGAAGATTTATATACTTTCTTTTATACACTTTCTCGGATAAATATCTGGAAAATTTTACAAGTTTTTTTTAACGTTGGATATCTCTGTCGTCCCCTTTCTTTTCGCGGAAATTCAATCAGTGGATCGCGTGGTCGAAAAATATTTCGAAAACCTCCGAGAGCAAGGACACGGCGATCCACCTGTGACAGTTCGCGGATCGGCAGTAAGCGCACGTCGCGTTCGCGTGCTTCGGGGCCTCGTGCCTTTTCACTTCCATTTTTCCCAACAGGTGCGGGTACGATTTTCGGAGATCTTTCACTTTTTTCCAGGTCCTCTCGTCGCACACGTGCAGTTTCCTGACGCCGCGTTTCGCGATTTCCCGTACCAACCCGGAATTGCTCGGGCCCCCGTCGTGGACCACGCTGAATCGTCCGTCGAACAGGGTGAATCCGTTCGCGGACACGGCCAGCGAGGCCACGCACCTGGAATGTTCGTGCACGATCCTCGCGGGCCGTTCGGATTCGGAAGAACGGACCTTCGGCTTTTCGCCGGCGGGGACCGAGATCCTGGTCGAGTCGATGCGATTGTTCGTGACGTTCATCGTGTAATTCATCACGTTCACGGTTCGCTTACGTTCGCGATGCTCAGGGACATGAGTTTGGTCGAAAGGTTTCGTAGCAAACGCGTTCTCGGGTTTTCCGCGAGACCGTTTTATAGAGCAAACGAAAAAAAAAAAAAAAAAAAATTTTTTTTTTTTTTTTTTTTTTTTCTAGTAATGAGAAAATATCAATCCTGAAAATTTAGTGGAAACACTCGTAAATAAAAAATTAATATAAAATTGTATATCGTAAAAATCAATTATTTAATTATCACGCTACAAACGTCGAGAGTCGAATGCATCGAACGAATCTATCGCGGGATATCTTTACTATCGATTTCCCGTTCGTGGAAATCATACCGAGTACCGTGGAAACCTACTTTCCGTGTTTGAAAAAGTGCGAGAATCCAGCTCGGAAAGAGATATTTACCCTTTCGAATGGAAAGAAAATATCCAAGAGAATCGGTTTCCGAGAATTTTATCGACTGTCGCGCGCAAAAAACAACACGGTTTATCGAAAAGCTGAAAAAAGTTATAATCGTCGCTTCTTTTCGATACTTGCAGAATTTTGTCGAGTCGTTTCAAATTTCATGAAAAATCGAACGTATGGATTTTACGCTCGAGGAATTCCGTCACGTTATTTCACACGAGTCGGGTAACGAAAAAAGTTGGGATTTTTTAATACCGAATACGGTTTTTTGCGACAATCCGTTTCGAAACGTACGAGTTTTATTTTAAGATATTTTCAATATTGGCGACCTGTCTGTTTTTAAAAAAAAGGCCGAACGAGGTGTGTGTGGACAAAGACATAAAGTCTTTCCTTACACACACCTCGTTCGACCTTTTTTTTTTTTTTTTTTTTTTTTTTTTTTTTTTTTTTCATAAAACATTTTTTTACAGAAATCAGTTCAATCGGTACTCGAAGACTTCGTCCCCGAAATGTACCAATACTTTTCTCGGCGGCTCGGGAAGTCTGAGGATTTCCAGGCTCGAGTTGTACGAGTGTATTTCGATCCTTTTGAACATGTATTCTCGGGCCAGGTCTTCGTACAGGAGAAACGTCTTCGTCTTGAACTCGTTCAGGAAATCCCGAAAAGTCATAGAATTCGAATACTCGCCGACCAGGAACTTGACGCGCATGGCCCTTTTCTGCATGGTGGCGGCCCTGATGGCGTCCAGGGGCAAGACTCGACAGGTATCCGACATTTCGAAGACGCAACGCAAGTAGAGGGCCGATCTCCGCTTGCACGGCTTGAGAAGTTCGACGGCTTCTTCGGCAGAAAAAATTTTCATGTCCAGCACCTGGCGGGGCAGTTCCATCCTCTTGTACACGATGTCCCGGATCCTGAGACTGGCGTACATCGAGGAAAATCGGTGCGTGTTTCTGTATTCCAGGATCCGGGCCAGGTCCGCGGCCCTCAGGAAAGGCAGCCCGTCGGCGGACAGGACGACCAGCACGGGGGCGGGCAGGCGATCGTGGCACAGGTAGAAAAACATGATGAAACTCGGCAGACGAAAGTCAGAGAAAAAAACTCGTCGGGAACACGGAGCTGTCCACACGCAGCGATTCTCTGAGGCAGAATGATTTTCTTTTCGCCCACGGACCCGTATTTATACCGTCTCTCGAGGTCGAGAGATTGTTCCGGAACATCCCGTTTCGCCGGAAGAAAAACACGCGATCACGTGACTTCCTTTCCACGACTCGTGGAAATCGAAGCCGAAACGAAAATAATCTCGCGCGGCGTAAACATCCTGTTTCGCGGGAAACGGATCACGTGGCCTTTCAGTCTTTTCTCGGAACGACGCAAGCGCGGGCGGAAGCCGATAAGAAAACTCGCTGTGATCGATCGCCCGCGCGACCTTTCGACCTTCCGGACGAAAAAAGCCGACGCGTCCTGTTTCCCGCGCGACGGGCTTCCGATAACGATCCCGCCTTGTTTTCGCTGTTTCGGGAAAAAAGTGTGGAATCTGACTGAATCTGAAGTTTGGAGAAAATCCGTGCATTAGTTTTCGAGATAGAGCTATAGCGAAAATCGTTGAAATTACTGCATAGCAGCGCCCCCTATTGGGTGATTAACACCAAAAACTAATCAGCATCAAATTGTATTAGGGACTAACAGAATATAAATTTTTATTAAATTCCGTGCATTAGTTCTTGAGATAGAGCGCCCACAAAATTTGTGTCACGTACACACAGACAGACTCACAGAGTCACAGACAGACATTTTGTAAAAACATGTTTTTCGGGTTCTCTGACCCCTAAAACGTGTAAATCCGTCGAAAATTTTCATGAATCCAATACTTTCTTCTTGTAAAGATAGAAGAAAGTAAAAAATGTCTTTCCCCCACCCGATGTCGAAAACTGGGCTTTTCGTTTACGCGATGTTTTCTCTCTCGCGAAGAAAAGAACGAGATGTAAAGAAAAAATTAAATATAAAGAAATGGAATGGAAAGACGTGTTCTGGGGGATCTGTGCTGTGTTCGAACTCGCGTTCGCCGCGATCACGTTGTTCTTTGCTTGTTCCGTGGTGTGATCGACCGCCGATGTCTTTTTCGACACCGGATTCGATTCGCGGACGCGGTGCTCCGAACGACTGTTCGAAAAGAATACGATTCGGGGTTTCGGCTCGTAAATACGACGACGAAGAACTTAAAAAAGCCACTGAAAATTTCGCGTGGACGCTTCGAGAAGTACGGAGCTCGTGAATACGACGACAAAGAACTTAAAAAAGCCCTTGAAAAATTCGCGTGGATGCTTCGAGAAGAACAGAGCTCGTAAATATGACGACAAAGAACTTAAAAAAGCCACTGAAAAATTCACGTGGACGCTTCGAGAAAAATACGGCTCGTGGTATCGGCTCGTAAATACGACGACGAAGAACTTAAAAAAGCCACTGAAAAATTCGCGTGGATGCCGGAAATGTTTCTCGAACGCTCGGAGATGGAAAAATTTCCGAGAAAAAGCATAGCACTCTAGCCATTATCGTTTATCGCGACTCGTCTCGGTCTGTAATTGTTTTTCGACCGTTCGAAACGAGTTGGAAATTGCTCTTCAAACGTGGCAAATGAGGTGCGTTCGTACTATAACTAGTTTTATAATTATTTTTTGCATCCCATATCGTACCGAATGTATATTTTTTTGCACTTCATGAGTGCATAGTCTGTAACATCATTGAAATGCACTTGCGATAATTTTTTCCCGTTCCCCGTAATGTGACGTAAAACTTTTGGCTGTCTCTGTAATTAAACTATACACCGATTTTCATAAAATTTGAAATGACTCGACAAAATTTTACGACAATTACATATTTAAAATTTCAGACCATTCGGAAGGCTGTGACATCATTGAAATACACTTGCGATGAGTTTTCCCGTTGGCCGTAATGTAAAGAAAAACTTTTGACTGTCCCTGTAATTAAACTATACGTCCGATTTTCATAAAATTTTAAATGGCTCGACAAAATTATAAACGATAGTATATTTAAAATTTCATACCGTTCGGTTGGGTAGTTTTTGCTCTGTTATATGCGGTGAGACGACTGTAGGTGCTACGTATTTATATAATTACGAACGCATCTAAAAATGGTTATTGTTCTCGTCGGGATGAGAAATCAAAAACATATCTGAACGTTCGTTTAATCTGCAATTTATTCGTTATGTGATTGGTCTGTACAGTAATCTGTATTTCCCTTTGCTTTCGACGACGATGGGCGACACTCTGTTGCCACTGTGACAAAAAAGTAATAAAAACTACAAAAAATTAATAACTCGGAAACAAATCGAGATGCGGCTTTCGAACAAATTGCATTTAAAAGTACATTTTTTAAAATCTGAATCGAGGTTCGAAAAGGGCAGAGTTTATGAAGAAGACGCGTTATGATTTAGTCGAATTAAATTACTCGCTTTCGAGAACGCGAGTTTTACGACATCCGTTGTTGGTGTTTTGTTTCTCCCCCAACACACACACGCGAATTATTTTTCCCGATCCGTGATTCGACTGTCGGGTGCCGTGTGTCGAGAGTTTAATTTTTACCCCGTTCCCCGTGCGATCGACCTCGAACCCTTCGTCGTTGTCTTTTCCTTCCCCGTTCTCGCTTCTTTTTCGGATTCGGAAAAAACCCGCGGGGGTCAGAGTGCTCGAAGATTAAATCGTCCGACTGTCAGAAAGCGGGTCGGGTACCGCAATCGCAGATCCCGTCTCGCGTTTACGGTATCTCTCGTTCGGGCGACGTTTCGTGACGGGCGAAAATATTACCGCGTGAAATCGTACCTTTTTTTCGAGTCGGGCGAAATCCAGATCCGTGAAACTGTTTTCCGGAATCGGCAGACGTGCGAACGAAAAACGGGGTTTCGCCACCCAAAAATATTTATCGGGCGTAGGGAAAGGAAAAACGTAAAAGTTCGAGAAGGAAAAAATGTCCGATGGAAGATTGGGTTTTATAGAGTTGTAAAAAAAAAAAAAAAAAAAAAAAAAAAAAAAAATTTTTTTTTTTTTTTTTTTTTTTTTTTACGTTGGAGATTTATATACTTTACACTTTTGAATCTTAGTTAAATTTATTGTAGCATTCTGGACTTGTAAAATATTTCAATCTTGTTTCGAGTTCTGGAGTTGTAAATATTTCAATCTTGTTTCGCGTTCTGAACTTGTAAAAATTTTTGAACAAATTTCCTAGTCATAGAAATCATAAAAAAAAAAAAAAAAAAAAAATTTTTTTTTTTTTTTTTTTTTTTTTTCGGGTTTGGAATTTGTTTTGGGAATATAACTTTTGGAAATAAAAACTTAAAGATTTACTTTTACATTTTTTTCAATTATTAAATACCTCTAAACGTGATACTGATTCTAGGTTCCTTCACTTTCCTTTCGGCCGGTATTTCGTGAGTCCATTTTTTATGCGTGGGATACTCCATGACGTATAGAGATTCGTTTTCCGGCTTAAATTCGAAACGCCCCGTTCCTCCCTTTTCTCTAAAAATTAGTTTTCTGCTGGCTCCGAAATTCAGGCAAGCGATCGGTTTAGTCGGATCCATGCAACTTTCGCTGTCTGAGTGTTTCCCTATGCCGGCCCTGCCGTTCGGATAATAGTTGACGAGAGCAAAGTTAAACTTCACCCCCAAGTAATTTTCCACTTCGCGTTTCATTTCCTCGATCGGTGGAGGCCAGACCACGGCTTCTACGCATCGTCTAGCGTAATAGTATCGTTTTCCGCGCACGTCGGAGAACGCGCAAATTTTCCGTAGAGGTTTTCGGTAAAAAGAACATTGGTGATACGTTACGTCTTTGAGGGGTAGTGCGCCGTACAGTCGATCGAACGAACACGAGTAAAACTCGGGAACGTATTCCAAGTGTAGTCCGTCAGATCGGTTAACGTAAAATTTCCCCATGTCGAATTGGAAAAGTAAGACGAGTCCTTTCCGAGGTGTGTGAAAATATAACAGAACCCAGAAACTTATATTACTCAAAAAAAAAAAAAAAAAAAAAAAAAATTTTTTTTTTTTTTTTTAGTAGTAACTAAAACTAAAAATATTTTAATCTTTACAGTATCGAATCAGAGATACAAACTCTTTACCACATCTATTTTTAGAAATAATGACGTCATTTCATTTACGTATTAAAAGTCGAAGATTTACTCCTCGTTTTCTTCATCTAGTTTTTAAATCATATCATATTTTGATTATTGAGAAAAATATTGGTTGGGGTGCAGTGCTCGAATAATTTATCGATCGACTGTCAGGAAGCGGCTCGGGTACCACAAAATGGAAATCTTTTTTCATTTCTCGGTACCTGGTAGTACGATCCAATGTTAAAGAATTACATTGTTGTCTGCACTCGCGGAAACATTGAGTGAAGTGGAATCTTGGAGAAAAAGCTAAATGGTTAAAGTTATTTAAAAGTCTAAACCGCCCAGCTAATTATGAAAAAATTTCTCAAGATATTTTTACAAGTAAAAAAAAAAAAAAAAAAAAAAAAAAATTTTTTTTTTTTTTTTTTTTTAATGACTAGAGATTTGAACTTTATTCGGTATCCCAAAACTGATATTTAATATGTAATTGAGATGACGTCATTATTTCTAAAAATAAATCTTGTAAAGACTCCGAACCTCGAAACAAAAGCGGTTCGTCGAGTTTACAGATTCTTTTTAAAATTAACCGGTACTTTTTCGTTTCGTATTTTTTCTACGAGTTTCTCGCCGTCTACGAAATTATAAACTTCCTTCAGATATTTCCACGGATTCATCATGGCCGACTGGCAGTGACACGTATCGGGCCCGTTGTCCCATTTCACGCACTTGATGCAATCCGTCAAGTGCCACTCTTCGCTGTCCGTGTTGTAAACCGCGTCGATGAGATCTTGTTTCTTCAGTTCTCTTACTTTCACTCGAAATCGAAGAACGTTCGTCCTCACCTTGTACATTTCGTACCATTTGAACACGTTTTCGGAATCCGAAACCCGAAACATGTAAAAATCGTACAGGTTTTCGTCTTGGCACATGTCCAGCGGTTTGTAGTACATCGCTTTCGAATTTCTGTGTCTGACTAGATGGAAGTTCGAAACGTTATTCGTGTGAGCCAACATCCTCTCTTCGAAGAAACTATCGGGAGAATCGAGTTTCGAAAGACACTGACAGGTTTGGGAACCGCGGGCGTTTTTCAACGACCAGAAACATTCGTTGAGGTGAAACTCTCCTTTGTCGGTCAGCAAGAACCGACACCGACTGTTGAGACGAACGGCCGTGCATTGAAAGAGTAAAATTTTGGTCCTGAAGTCGTAAGTCTCTAGTCGTTTCCGTAACTCGATCAACTCGTAAGTCTCTATTTTTTTCCGTAAATCGAACAACTGGCGATCGTTCTCGGACATGATGAACAGTTTAACCAAAAGACACGAGCTGAAGGATACTGTATCGCGTTTCGCGTTCGATATATATTCCTTTCCCGGGTTGTTTAAAAAAAAAAAAAAAAAAATTTTTTTTTTTTTTTTTTTTTTTTAACATTATAGGATTGAGATATTTTATACACTTTCTCGGATAAATATCTGGAAAATTTTACAAGTCCAGAACGCGAGATTAAATGGGGAAAATTTTACAAGTCCAGAGGGCGAGATTAAATGTGGAAATTTTTACAAGTCCAGAAACCGAGATTAAATGTGGAAAATTTTA
Organism: Maratus speciosus; assembly: GCA_963932465.1. Taxonomy (NCBI): domain Eukaryota; kingdom Metazoa; phylum Arthropoda; class Arachnida; order Araneae; family Salticidae; genus Maratus; species Maratus speciosus. The sequence continues at coordinate 274,733,881 of OZ010790.1, read as the reverse complement.
CAAGTCCAGAACGCTACTATAAATTTAACTAAGATTCAAAAGTCTAAAAGATATAAATCTCCAACCCTAAAAAAAAAAAAAAAAAAAAAAAAATTTTTTTTTTTTTTTTTTTTTACCTTTCAGAGTTTTCATGTCGATTTGTTTTTGTTTTTTATTGAACTATTCCATCACTGGCATAAGAAACTTTTAAATGATATTTTTTGCGATCGCTCGAATCAGGTTCGTAAGGCAGATATCGGCGATTGGAATCGTAATATCGACAAACTCTCCTGACGCCCGCACAAGTAGGTAATGGGAAATGGACGTCGGTTTCGTCGCATTCGTCGTCGGACGGACTGATGGATATCATGGACTCGTGGCCGGAAATTTCGTCGTCCGAAAAACTACCTAACGTGGAACTATACTCTTGCTTCTTTTGCTTCTTTTTAAGGTTTACGCGCTGCGTTCGTCTCGTCGGAGAAGTATTAGTCATAAACCGTTTAGCATATTTTTTAATCGAGGGACGCATGGAAATGGCAGCGTTCCAGTCGTTGTCGCTAACCGATAAATTTTCTTTGAATTTTTTAAAAGCCGAATGGCTTGCGAAGAAACGTCTGAGTTTCGATACAGGTACCAACCCGCCGTGATCGACTGTCAACTCTCGCAATTCGTCTATTTCGATCGGGTCGGGATATTCGTATCCCCGATTCGATCCCTCCAACATATGAAAAACATACAAGACTGGTATTTTGCTCGGTTTAGGCATGCTTTATTATCTACATATTTTATTATCTAAATATTTTACAAGTCTAAAACGCGATATCAAATCTGGAATATTTTACAAGTCCAGAACGCTACGATAAATTTAACTAAGATTCAAAAATGTAAAGTATATAAATCTTCAGCGTTAAAAAAAAAAAATATATATATATATATATATATATATATTTTTTTTTTTTTTTTTTTTTTTTTACTAGAGGGTAATGATGAAATTTTTTTCGAAAAGATTTCTTTGAGAATTTTTACAAGTCCAGACTGCGAGATCAAAACTGAAAATTTTTACAAGTCCAGACTGCGAGGTCAAAACTGAAAATTTTTACAAGTCCAGACTGCGAGATCAAAACTGAAAATTTTTACAAGTCCAGACTGCGAGATCAAAACTGAAAATTTTTACAAGTCCAGACTGCGAGATCAAAACTGAAAATTTTTACAAGTCCAGACTGCGAGGTCAAAACTGAAAATTTTTACAAGTCCAGACTGCGAGATCAAAACTGAAAATTTTTACAAGTCCAGACTGCGAGATCAAAACTGAAAATTTTTACAAGTCCAGACTGCGAGATCAAAACTGAAAATTTTTACAAGTCCAGACTGCGAGATCAAAACTGAAAATTTTTACAAGTCCAGACTGCGAGATCAAAACTGAAAATTTTTACAAGTCCAGACTGCGAGATCAAAACTGAAAATTTTTACAAGTCCAGACTGCGAGATCAAAACTGAAAATTTTTACAAGTCCAGACTGCGAGGCAAAACTGAAAAAAATTACAAGTCAATTAAGTTTTCAGAAAGTTATATTTCTCAAAAAAAAAAAAAAAAAAAAATTTTTTTTTTTTTTTTTTTTTTTTACATCCCTATACATTTTCACCTGGCTGGACTTGATTCAATTGATTCGTAAATTTTTCAGTGTTGTCTCGCACTCTGGATTCGTAAAATTTTCCAGTTTCGTCTCGCGCTCTGGACTCTTACAAATTTTTCGAAACTTTTTTCGTTCTTTCTTAAACTTTTGGTAAACGGTTTCAAAGTCTTTCACTATCGATTCCAGTTTATTTAACAGAGCCAGCGGATCTGTTTGTTCACCCATCGTTTGGAGAAATCTCTCACTTTATATTTATATCGCGTTTCACATTCGCCCTGCGACGTAAACTCGACTGAAGGAAAACAGAGCGTACGCGTTTTCGCAATGGACGTAGCGAGATCCCTCGGCCGTTCGTTTCTTCAGAACTTCCAATTCCTTTCTGAGCGCGAGCAGTTCCGACTCCAATTCGGCCAATCTCGCGTCGCGAATCCCCGACCCGTGATTTTTTCTCGAGAGCCTCGGTTCGAGGGCCGCGGAAATTCGTCCGCCCCGTTCCGCGAAAGACGCATCGACCGGACGAATCCCGAACTCGCGATGCCACGCGGCGGGTTTCTCGAGCGCGGGGAATCGGGTTCCGGAACGACGTCCGAAAGAATCTGGAGAAAACATCGTTCGGACTGGTGGCACGAGCGAGTTTCGAATCGACTGGAGGAAGAGAGAAAGTCGTAACGAGATTTTTTAAAGAACGATACCAGAACAGTACGACTCGGAACAGTACGATCTACACAAGTGTATCCACTAAATTTGAAGGATTGATATTATCCCGATTCTAAAAAAAAAAAAAAAAATTTTTTTTTTTTTTTTTTTTTTTCCGATGTATAAAAAGTGTATACCTTCGGCAGAACCGACCAGATTAAATTAAATTTAAACAATTGCAATAACGCTTCAGAACACGTAATAAAGTACATTCGAATCATGAACGACGTGATCGTTTATGAAAAAATATATTGTTTTTTACTTGGGCATTATGATAAGTCGCATAGTATTAAAGATATTTGTAGATTTGCTGGATGTGATAAAAGAACGGCAAATAGATGCTTGTATGACATGTTAAAATCGGGAATAGTTTTGAAAACGAAAGAAAAACAACCACCCTGTTGGCAATATCGGAATCTTTAAAAAATGGACTTGTAAAAATGTTGAAAATTATATATTAAAAAAAAAAAAAAAAAAATTTTTTTTTTTTTTTTTTTTTTTTTTAAATTATATAATTTTCAACATTAGATTTTTCTTTTAAAATACAGTACCGTAATAAAGTTGAATCAAACTATGGATTTGGATCAACGGCAAAACACGGAACCTTTGTTGAAGGAAAACCCTAAGCGGTTTGTTATTTTTCCCATTCAATATCATGATTTATGGAAAATGTACAAAATGGCCGAGGCGTCTTTTTGGACTGCCCAGGAAGTAGATTTATCCAAAGATTTAAACGACTGGCAAAAACTAAAACCCGAAGAAAAACATTTCATTTCTCACGTCTTGGCCTTTTTTGCAGCAAGCGACGGTATCGTGAATGAAAACTTAGCCGAGAGGTTTTATCAGGAAGTTCAAATATCCGAAGCTCGATGCTTTTACGGTTTCCAAATAGCGATGGAGAACATCCATTCGGAGATGTATAGTTTGCTCATCGACACGTACATCACGAATCCTTTCGAAAAAGAAAAGCTTTTCGGCGCGATCGAAACATTACCCTGCGTGAAAAAGAAGGCCGATTGGGCCATCGCCTGGATTAAAACGTGCGATGCCTCTTTCGGCGAACGACTCGTCGCTTTCGCCGCAGTCGAAGGTATTTTTTTCTCCGGTTCGTTCGCTGCTATTTTCTGGTTAAAGAAGAGAGGTTTAATGCCAGGTTTAACATTCAGCAACGAACTCATCAGTAGAGACGAGGGTTTACATTGCGATTTCGCTTGCATGATGATGAACCATTTAAAACATAAGCCTTCGGAACAAAAAATTATCCAAATTATATCGGATGCGGTTAAAATCGAACAAGAGTTTTTAACCAAGGCGTTACCGGTAGCCCTCATCGGAATGAATAATCATTTGATGAAACAATACATAGAATTCGTGGCCGACAGACTTTTGCAGGAATTGAATTGCAAAAAAATTTATCACGTTGAAAATCCGTTCGAGTTTATGGAATTTATAAGCTTGGAAGGTAAAACGAACTTTTTTGAAAAGAGAGTGAGTGAATATCAAAAAATAGGCGTCATGTCGTCTAAAATGGATGATCGTACTTTTACGAAAGATGTTGATTAAAAAAAAAAAAAAAAAAAAAATTTTTTTTTTTTTTTTTTTTGACACTTGCAGTTTCCTTTATATACTAAAGACCCTCGGTCGATTTTCTTATCCATGTTATGGACGATTATTTCAGACAGTGGAAGTCGGTCGAAAAGCTAAACGAAATAATCGCGACTCCCGTTTGTAATTACGTTTTGATACTCACCGAAACGCGTTCGTTCGACGTCATAGAGGATCTGAAATATGCGTTACACATCACTAAAAAACCTTCCTTTTGGTTCGTCGAAAAATTCAGAGCTCATGGCGTCCGAGTGGAATACGCCACCATCTTTTGCCAAAAGGACATCGAACAGTTCGGTCCCATTGCCCAAGCGACGTCCCAAGGAATCTTCCGAGAGTATTTGCTATCCACGTATCGATCGCCGGTCGTCCTCGTCTGCGAAAAAAGACATGCCAAACAATTTTTACCTTTCGAATCCATCCATCCAGAAACGTTTGTCCGCAAGCTCCTTGGACGACGAGATTAAAAAATTACTGCACGAAAAACTCGTGCGCCGAGTGGTTTCGGGTCGACCTTTCGAGACGTTGCGTTTCCATCGTCGCCAGTTGATTAAACAGTTGGCCGATTGGATAGGTTTTTTCGACGAGGACGAAGATTCTTCCACCAAGGACGAAAACGGTCGTTATCGCCACGAACTCGTGACTTTGCTCGCTGCGACCTCGAAAAAATATTTCGTCGACGTTCCTGCGGACAATTCCGAATGGACGAAACTCTTAAACAAATGGTTGAAAGCCCACACGTCCGGGGCCGTCCTTTCGAACCGGGCCGTGTATCGAATTTTAGCCGTGGACGGGTTTCGCGGGTTCAAACCCAAGCATCTGACCTCGTATCTGCCCGATGTTTTGCTTCCGTTGAGAGAAGAATACAAATCTCACGTCCGCGGGGTGAGAAGCATGTATGAATTTTTCGACGAAAACGAAAAAGTGTCGAGTCTGACGGGAACCGATTCGGCGTGCGTGATTTTCTTGGCTCTGTTGCATTGGTACGAGCGTCGGATGGGAGACGATTTAATGAAGGACGACCAGATTACGTTTCAGGTGAAACAAGCGAAATTATGGGCGGAAGGATATTTGCAACAGAACGGAGAATATTATCACGACGTGAAAAACGTGGACGAAAACTTGTTGGAGAGGTTTGGTAAAATTTACGGCGATGAATTTAAAAACGACGACGAGTCTTGGAAAGTGATAGGATGCGAATTGCTATCAATGGTGAACAGAGACAAAATGTGAACCCGGACTCGTAAATGTTTTCAGATCGTACCCCGCGTCCCGGACTCGTAAAAATTTAAAAAAAAAAAAAAAAAAAAAAAAATTTAAATTTAAAAAAAAAAAATATATATATATATTTTTTTTTTTTTTTAATGTTGGAGATTTATATACTTTACACTTTTGAATCTTAGTTAAATTTATTGTAGCATTCTGGACTTGTAAAATATTTTAATCTTGTTTCGAGTTCTGGAGTTGTAAATATTTCAATCTTGTTTCGCGTTCTGAACTTGTAAAAATTTTCGAACAAATTTCCTAGTCATAGAAACCATACAAAAAAACAAAAAAACAAAAAAACAAAAAAACAAAAAAAAAAAAAATTTTTTTTTTTTTTTTTTTTTTTTTTAGATAAATTTTATTATAAAACCTGCAACTGATTTCGCTCTCGATATTTACTTTCCATTTCACCATGGTCCTACAACTTTTCGTCGATTGGTTCGTCCCTTTTCTTTTCAGTCGATTTCGACCACGAGTCAAGTTTGCGAAAAAGTTTTCCTGGGCCATAACTCCGACGTGTCGAAACGATGGATCTTTAGGTTGGGATTTCTATACTCCGATAGATCTCGAATTCAAACCCTATGAAACTATAGTCGTCGATACCGGAATCGTTTTGGAACCTCCGACTTTCTTGGGTATGTTCGTCTGGGACAAATCGTTTATAGCTTTACACAAAAATCTTTGCGTTTGCGGCGGTGTCGTGGATCCTGGTTACAGGGGCTCCATCGGCATAATTTTGCGAAATAATACTCTGAAAAGAATTACGATCAAGAAAAAAGATGCCGTCGCACAAATGCTATTTCAGTTAGCGATACGACCGATTATGGTCGAAGTGGACGAAACCGATCTGTCCGAAAGCGAACGTGGAGAAAGAGGATTCGGAGGCGATGCCACTTGGAATATTCCAAAGAGGGAGTTTAGCCCGAACGATCCTTAACTTTAAAATCATGTTCCGGATTCGTAAAAATTTTCTCTGAGTAAAAGTTTGTAAAGTTAACGAGTAAAAAAAAAAAAAAAAAAAAAAAAATAATAATTTTTTTTTTTTTTTACTACTGAGTTTTTCGATTTGGAATTATAAAACTACTTCTGAACGCTTCCGTGACTGAATTTACACTTTGGAATCAAGCCATGGATGACATTATTTCTCCTGTAGAGAATCGGTCTTCGGATTCGAACGTGACGGACGAGTGTGCCATTTGCTTAGAAACTAAACTACCCGAGGATTCTTTTACGCTTCCGAAATGCAAGCATTCTTTCCATAAAGATTGCGTCGCCTTATTGATAACCGAATCTAAATACGAATTGCGTTGCCCGTGTTGTCGGACGAAATTGAACAGAGACGAATTACTTTCCCAGATCGGTAGAAAAAAAGAATCGATTCGTCCAGGCGAAAAAGAATCGATTAATCCGGGCAACGTAGGGCGATTACGGATACCTCGATTTCGGTACGATAGAGTGTTAGCTTACCTTTCACTTAATTATCCACGAATATCAACTATAAGACCGAATGGCATATTATTCGATTCATTTTCAGAGGACCGCAACCAAATTAGACCAAATTTACATTCAGATGATGAAGATTCACAGGATTTAGACGAACGTGATGACCAAGTTGGACCAAATTTAGATTCAGACTATGACAGTTTATTTGATTTGTATTTATCGGATTCGGATGATGAAGAATTACCGGATTTAAACGAACGTGTTGACCAAATTACAGCAAATTTAGATATAGATTATAGTTTATTTGATTTTAGTTTATAGAATTCAAATGATAAAGATAAATGTGTAGACCCAATTACAGCAAATTTAGATATAGATTATAGTTTATTTGATTTTAGTTTATCGAATTCAAATGATAAAGATAAATGTGTAGACCCAATTACAGCAAATTTAGATTCAGACTATTACCGTTTGGAAGAAGTTGATTAAACTAAAAAAAAAAAAAAAAAAAAAAAAAAAAAAAAAAAAAAAAAATTTTTTTTTTTTTTTTTTTTTTGAAACAAAAAAAAGATAATCGTTATAGACAGTTAGTCATCCATCTTTCGCACAGAGGACACTTTAGATGGGCTTGGCATCGCAAGTAACAAGATTCTTTCACGTACACCAAATTATCGACCGAATCCCTCATGTATATCAAAGGTTCGTTTTCGCACACGTTTTGTATATGATTCCAGGGAATCATCGGATGACCCTTGCGATTTTTAGCATAATAAATTTCTCCGTTTTGTTTTCGCATTAAATAAGGTTTTCCGTCTTCCGTCAAGTAATATTCGTTTCCTTTGGAATCGGCCGGGTACCGCTGACTACCGTCTGCATTGAGGGCCAATTTAATGTTCGGATTCAAAGAGTCTTTGATGAAAATCGACCTGTTCTTTTTCACGGGATAGATTTCGTTACCCATGCTGTCTTTGGCGTAATAAAACGCGTCCGAATTGTCTCGAGCGAAAACGTCCCCTTTCCGTTTGGGATAGTACTCGTTGCGGTTCCTGTCGCGGGCATAGATTTCTCTCCCGTATTTGTCCGTCATGAATTTGCCACGGGGATAATACTCGTCCCCGTTCCACCTTCTCCGATACGCCATCGCTTGTTTATAGAATGGCCGTGAACCGATACCGCATTTCCTTGCTCGAGTTGAAAGACTGTCGCTTGCGACTGACCCCGAAAGAATTACTCAGAGTTTTGAAAGCGTGGCGAAAAAAGAACGAATTCGGAAACGTTTGTTCGAAATGCGAAACGAAAATAAACTTCGGGTCGACCAACTTTGCCCTGTGCTGCGACCAGTTTTATTTCGACGATCAGCGTCCGTTTTATTCTCTCGAGTCCATCGCCGTACCCACGCCCGGATACACTTTTCTTCTGCCCCAACTCAAACGCATGATCGAAAAAGCCGGCATCGAAACCGATCAGGATTTTTTGATTATTCCGGATCCCGTTTACTGGCAAATGGCGACCACTCTGATTTACGAAAAAATTTTGAAATTCGTGTCGGGCCAACCCATGACTTGTCGAACGAAGACCGTCCAACCGCCTTCCAAAACTCCGACGTTTTACAAACAGATTCAAGAAGCGCCTCTGAACTACGGCAGTTTGGATTCTCGGTCTTGCGGAAAAGCCACTTTTATTCGTCAGGCGGCGTTCGGGAAACGATGCTGTTACTCGATGCGGGGTATGATCGTGCCCGACGCGACCCTCAAGGCCAACGAAATTCGACTGCCCGATTCCATCGTGAAAAAATTCGGACTGAAAGGTAAATGGGTCATTCTGAACAGGATGCCGTCTCTCCAACCCGAAAATTTCGTGGCCTTGCGAGTACCTTCGGACGGACCCTCGTGGCCGCACGACTGTTTCGGCGTACCGTTGGAAATTTTACCGAGCATCAACGGCGATTTCGACGGAGACGAGGTGAACATTTACCTGTTTTTCAGCATCCTGTCCCAGGCCGAATGCGCCACCTTGCTGAATCCGGAATGGGAAATGGGTAGTTTCGTCATGGGGATGAAATTGAGCCCGAGCCAAGACCAGTTGGTCGCTTATTACCAGTTTTACGGCGAGATTGATTTTTTACCCTACAAGAATGCGGATTTGAAGAAAACGCTCAGAGTCATCTACGAAATTTACGGGTCGAAGAGGGCGTTCAAAGCGTTCGACGACATGCGGAAATTTCAACTCGAAAAGTTCGAAAACCATTACTGTTTCGCTTTGACTTTAGAAGAGATGGATTGGTTGGTGGAAACGATCGCGATCGGCGGCGATATAAGTCGCGGTCGCGGCTGTCTGGTAGTTCAGGTCAAGGCGAAAGCGAAAGGTAATTTCGAACATTTGCATCAGATGTTTGGCGAAATCGGCGCGCAGGGAAACTATTTCGTGAAGAGTTCGTTTTGGTCGGGATTGACCCCGTTCGAAGCGGTGGCGCATGCGAAAGCGTCGCACGTGGCCCTTTGGCAAACGGCTAAAATTTGGCAACCCGGATACGGTCACAACAAAATAATATTTAACGTTCAAGGCTTGAAACAAGATTATTTAGGACGGTTGATAGACGGCAAGAGTCGAGTCGTAGAACAGGACGTACTGTATGCCATTCATCACACGGACGTCATGTCGGAGGAAACTTTCGATCACATATTAGAAGAAGTACTCGTCATGAAAAATTTCGAGATGGCAAAATTGGATTAAAAAAAAAAAAAAAAAAAAAAAAAAAATTTTTTTTTTTTTTTTTTTTTTTTTTTTTTTACAAGTGTGTACATATAGAGTGGGTGGCTATCGCGCAAATTCAAACACTTTGTTTTCTTGGCTCTCCATTACATTTCCCTGTGCCAGGAAAGATTTTTTAAATATGGCCTTTTCAATAACCTTTCTTGAAGAGAAACTTGAAAAATGTGAAAGTTTCTTGGGTAATTATTTAAAAAAATATCCAGAAATAAAATTAGCCGAGCAAATGGCACACGCATTTCAGGATTATCCAGATATTTTGTTGAAGATTTTTTTTGTATTATCGGAAAAAGATTCCAAATCTACTATTTTTGTAAAAAATTTACCCATCGTAAAACTTAATGATCCACTGGGTGAAAACAATAAATGTGTTTGCGAAAAACATTTTCATGAGCCGGAATATGTTAAATTATTAGCATGTAGTCATCATTATCATGAAGAATGTATTAGAAAATGGTGTGAAGAAAACTATTATTGTCCTCATTGTAAAGAAAAGATTGAAAATATTGAAAGTATTTCGGAAGCAAGTCAAGTTCAACTCCATGCAGTTAAAAGTATATTAATAAAGATATTAGAAGAAAGGCATACAGAATTTACAGAATGTTTTCTTCAGGAATACCTCAATGCAGTTGTAGCAGATGCTATTGCGAATAATCTAAATTTGCATTCCGCATCAGAATCTTTACTTCCAAAGAAACACAGTTCAGATTACAAGAAATATTTACTTTTTGCCGAATTACCAAATATTTCTAATTATTAAGTATTTAAAAAAAAAAAAAAAAAAAAAAAATTTTTTTTTTTTTTTTTTCAAGCATGACTTGTTTTCCCGGCGACTATACTATTTATTTCACACGAATATTTTCTGTTCTCTCTATTTGGTTTCTTCGAGATGAGTTTCGACGAGATTTACGGTCGTCTAAAGAAACAATGCGTTGGTTCAATCAGATTAATTTCCCATGATATAAATTTTTCAAAGCATATGGTTTTTCATCATGTCGTAATTCATAAATCAGCTTTGGGAATGCTAGAATCAAATCTATTAAAGATTAAAATTTTCCAGCTGTGGAGAAACGAACATGTACATTTGATCGTTCATTCAACAAAAAAGTTAAAAAACAGTGCGGGAATTCGATCAGAATGGTTTGATTCTTCTAAATTAGATTATTTCGTCACTCGTTATTTTCAGTGCTCTGAAAAAAAACACGATTTTTTTTGCGACGCTACGTTTAGTATTCCCCCACTAAAAAATACGTGTATAAAAATAATTTTAAGAAACTTAGACTGTTTACACAACATGGAGAAGCTAGAGCTTCCGAAACGTTTTTTGATAGATATTTTTCAGCAGAGTAAATCTCGTTTTCATCTACGAGAATCCGACCCTCCCACGAAAAAAAGTTTAGTACAGTGTTATAAAATTTTTGGATTTTATACCGAACGAGATTTCGCCTTTGATAAAAAATTTGTAGTTTGGTTCCAGGATAACGAGAATTACGAGCTCTTGCGTGGTATTTATGCTAAATTTTCAAAACAACTGATCGTGCATTACGATTTTAGAACTACTGCTAACAATAGCGTTAAACTGTGTTTAAAATGTATGAAATTTGAAAGCGAGAACGGTTATTACCAGAGAAGGTATATGTTAAAGGAATGGCGTTTTGTTTCAAGGAATGTGGCGTTTTTCCAAAATCCTATGAATTGGTGCCACGCGTGTCAACAAGTCCCCCTTTTTCAATTATTAACCGTTTCTCAGTTTGATGACTCGTATACATTTAGTATATCTGGATATTTCGAAAAATACATTTCATTTGATGAAGTGCGTGAACCTGTGATAAAAATCGAGTACTTTGAAAAAGGCGTTAAAGTTAAAAGCCATTATGTTTTGTCTGAAACATCGTTTGGTGGTATTAATCACTCATACATAAACTAATAAAAATAATAATTATAATCTGTGTAATAAAGAATGAGTACGGAAAAAGTGAGGACAGATTTTATTCTAGCGAATACATTTATCCATTTGAGAAAAAGCGTTCATCCTATAAAATTATCTTCAATACCCGCTTTAAATGAAAAAGAAGAAAGAGTCTTGAAACGGGTGTTTAAATTCTGCAATATTATTCATTATTTTCATTTTGCTAAAATATATTACCTCGTTTGCAGTTTTTTTCGAGTTGAAAAAAACAAATTAGAAGAATTACTGTATGGTTTATATGATCAACTTTTTTCGAACGGTATTACATGGTCACGAATCTTGTTATTTATAGATATCATTGCGTTTTTCGCCATCACACACAGTCCTAACGATCTTTTGTATAAATATTTTTCTATAATTGTAAAGGAAAAACTTCAACCCTGGATCGACGAACACAATGGTTGGGAAGCGATTGTATTGGATGAAGAAATGGAAGTTTTTCCGCATGTAAATTTAGATGATATTATTTTGCGCCGCAGTAAAAGACTGTCTAGAAAAAAAAGAATAGACCATCTCGAACAGAATCATTAATGAAAAAAAAAAAAAAAAAATTTTTTTTTTTTTATTTTTATTTTTTTTTCTTTTGAAAGTGGGGTATTTAACAGATTCAATTTCTTCACGGCTCGTATTCTTTCTCCAGACGTTTGCCGGGAACCATGACCGTGTTAAAGTTTTCTTTGATCGTGGATCGACATCGCCCGCCCGTCCACGGATTTATAACCGAACGTGGTTATTTGCTCTGGAAAACCGTCGATCTGGCAAAGTTCGTGGGTTACGCGAACCCCTACGTGTTCGCCGTTGACCGGAGCGACAAATGCCTGGGTGATTTTTGTCGCGATTTAGACGACAAGTCGAAGAAAATTCGCGTTTCGAACACCGACGAAACGCTGGACTTGCTGCATTCGATGGTGACGGACAAGAGGAAAAATTTCCGCAAACGACCGAAGAGAAAACTCTGGAAAGTTTTCCAGAGATTGATAAACGATCCGATGACCCCCGTGTTGGAGACCGAAGGCGAAAGAGATGAAACGCAATTCGAATTGGAAATTTCCACCGCCGAAGGATCTTTTCCGTTTTGGAACTGGATTTGTCAAAAGGGAGAATTTTTACGATATGTAATTTAAAAAAAAAAAAAAAAAAAAAAAAAATTTTTTTTTTTTTTTTAATCATGTATGTAACCATTTTAAAGTAAAGAGATATTTTACTACGTACATTCATTATGAATACTCTACTGCAACTGGTCAAGTTTAATTCTAAAAACAGTCAAAGTCACAGTATTTTGGTTGATTTTCAACAAATCTACATTCGGAATGTTATTTTATTCTGTACAGGCCTGAGCATGGCTCGTTTGTTGTTTGGAGAAAATATAATTTGCCAATCGACGGTAAAGAGTCTAACGCAAAATTTCATCGACACTAAATGCTATATTAACGGAACCATGACTAAAGGCGTTGAAAATGACGTTACGATTTACCACGATTACTATCAATGGATATCCGTTTATATGTTGTTGTTGGCGTTTGGATTTTATTTTCCATACTCGATCTGGTCAAAGTTTTTCGGGGGTTATCTTCGACATCTCGAAAATCTGGCCGATAAACCCAACGAGGCGATACAAGTCATTAAGGATTCGAAAGGAAATTTATTATTCTTAAAAACTTGGGCTTTGGAATTTTTTTACATAATATATTTAATTTTAATTTTACATATAACAGACTTGTTTTTCAATAATCTCTGGAGCCTTTCCGGATGGTCGTGGGATGCAGTTTATAAAATATTCCCGGATAACGGAACTTGCTTCGTGCGATATTTCCAAAGTAGCGGGAGCACGGATGCTTGGTTCCAATGTCTTTTGCCGTTATGTAGCGTTTACCGTAAAATATTTTTGGCCTTTTACGGATTGACTCTAATCTTGATTTTCTTTAACGTTTCGATGGTCGTTTACAGAATAAGATCGATCGTGTGTCATAGAAAGTCAATTAATGTGTGGTAGGCGTTTTTAATCGTTCGACAATCTACTACATCATGGAATACGAAAAAGAAATTCGACAGCGCTATGAAAACAATATTGAAAGGCACAGTCGAAAGCGATTTGATATGTTTGAATCTTATGCCTTCGACGGATGAAATGATCGAATTATCAAAAGTATGAATAAAAAAGTCATTACGGATTCCAAAGGAAATTTATTATTTTTAAAAACTCGACATTGGAATTTGTTACATGATATATTTAGTTTATTTACCAATAATCTTTGAAGCGTTTAAAAAAAAAAAAAAAAAAAAAAAAAAAAAAAATTTTTTTTTTTTTTTTTTTTTTTTTTTTTTTTTTTTTTTTTTTTTTGGTAGTTGCACATTTTATTCTTAATCATTTCCAATCAAGCTTTCCCTCAGATCCACCATGAACTCGGAATACAAACGTCTGAAGAGTTTTCTCGGATCCTGGACCAGGAACAGGCTCAGAGATTTACAGTTTACCGGTTCTCCGGCGGAATTTGCCGAAAACGGTCTGTATTGCGACGATACGGTCCACACCATCCGCTGCGCTTTCTGCCCGTTCGCTTTTTCGTTCCACTACGATTCTTCCGAGTCGAAACTTTTTTTCGACCGACCGTGCTACGTGCACGTTCGAAAAAATCCCCGATGTCCCCACGCGATGGGTATCACGGACGAACCCCTCTATCGCAACGTTTCTCTTCTCGACCATCCGCTGCACATTTTCGTTCGGAACGATCCTCGGTTGGAATTGGTTCGCCTGCAGAGTTTTTACCATCGAAACTCGCCGCTCGAACGGCCTCGGGATCGAGAGCGCGCGGCTCGAAATGGTCTGTACTACAGGGATCGGGATCGAACCGTCCGCTGCGCTTTCTGCCCTTTTCTCGAGTCGAAGTACGCGTTTCGAGAAGATCGGCTCGAGATCGAAAGGAACCACGCGTCGTGTCCCTTTTCGGAAAAATCTACGGACTTATTAAAGTCCCGCATCGCGAGGGATTGCGAAAACGTACCCGTGGCTCGAACGGACGCGATCTGCGTTCCGATGCGTCCCGAGATGGAAAATTTCCGAAAACGCCACGCGACCTTCGGCTCCGAATGGCCCCACGAAGCGTGGATAGGGAAAAGCGAACTCGCCAGATGCGGTTTTTATTACAGAAACGTGGCGGACGCGGTGACTTGTTACTGGTGCGGCGTCACGCTGGGAAACTGGGAAAAAGACGACGTGCCCCGTCTGGAACATTTCCAAAAGAATCCGCGCTGCCGAATCGCCTTGCTCGAGATCGAGCCGCACGAAATGGTCGCGACGGGGCGAAAGGGTCTAGAGCTCGAAAGTTCGAAAGTCGGGATGTCCGAAGCAGAATTTCAAAAACTGATTCTTCGAGAAAAGAATTTGAACTACCGGGTCGACGAAAAAGAAGACTCGACGACTTGCGTGGTCTGTTTCGAGAAGTCGAGAAACGTGATGTTCCTGACATGCAAGCATTTCGTGTGCTGCGAAGAATGTTCGCTCCGAATCGACGACCGGTGCCCCGTTTGCAGACAACCCGTATCTGAAAAAATCACGGCGTTTTTGTAATTGAATAGCTTGTTTTAAATTAGTTTATTTTTTCTCAGACATTTTTTCAAACTAAAGTTTCGACTACAAGATATTTAAAAAAAAAAAAAAAAAAAAAAATTTTTTTTTTTTTTTTTTTTTTTAATATATATATAAATGTAACATGTTCAATAGGTCAAGATACAATTTCTCAATACATGGTAATGGCTAAACAGAATAGGTTTTATAAATACCATCTCATTGAGAGTGAACCGTTTTCCGGTGAATCTATTGTGACTGAAAAGATTCATGGTTCTAATTTTGCAATCGGTTATATTGAAAATTTACTTCGACTTCAGACAAGGACTAAAATAGTCGAAAAAAATTTTAATCAATTTGGTTTACAAGAAATCATAGAACCGTTAACCCAAATTGTGGAAAAGATCAAAAGTATCTTAGACTATAATTTCCTAATCTACGGAGAAATATTTGGTAAAACGTTTCCTATGATGAACTATTATGATTCTGAATCTGTAGCTGTGTTCGGTAGTAAAGAAGTATTTTTCAGAGCCTTTGATCTTTACAATGTGGATAAAAATACATATGTAAATTACAGTGATGCTATTCAGATATTTAAAAAAGTTGAGTTACCTTGCGTACCCATTTTAAATATAAATTACAAGACTATTGACGATTTGTATATTCTAGTGGAAAAGTATCAAAGTCAATTTTCTGAAAAGTTTGTTGAAGGGTTTGTACTAAAAAAGGATGAAAATCAATTATCTAAATCGAGAGATATTTTCAAGCTGGTAAGAGAAGAATTTCGCGTAAAAAAAGTTCCATTGTTAAACAAGAATAAAATTAAATCCTACATAAACTATAATAGATTCTTTTCAGCTTATTCCAAATTTGGTGATTACCCAGAAGAAATAAAAAAAGAGATGATACGAGACTCGTTAAAGGATATGACGTCGGTAATTTGCGATGAAGTAAAAAAAGAAGTTGAAGAAAATTTCTTAGGATTTCAGAAAAAGTTGACAAAACAAAAACTAAAAAGTGGAAGCTAAAAATATTAAATAAAAAAAAAAAAAAAAAAAAAAAATTTTTTTTTTTTTTTTTTTTTAGGGTTGGAGATTTATATCTTTTAGACTTTTGAATCTTAGTTAAATTTATCGTAGCGTTCTGGACTTGTAAAATTTCCCACATTTAATCTCGCGTTCTGGACTTGTAAAATTTTTCACATTTAATCTCGCGTTCTGGACTTGTAAAATTTTACACATTTAATCTCGCGTTCTGGACTTGTAAAATTTTACACATTTAATCTCGCGTTCTGGACTTGTAAAATTTTACACATTTAATCTCGCGTTCTGGACTTGTAAAATTTTCCAGATATTTATCCGAGAAAGTGTATAAAAGAAAGTGTATAAAATATCTCAATCCTATAATGTAAAAAAAAAAAAAAAAAAAAAAAAAATTTTTTTTTTTTTTTTTTTTTTTTTTTAATCAAGTTTACGATGGAGCCTCGGATTCAATACGATAAATTTATCGACGTCTACGGGAACAAGTTCAGACGACAACATTTCATCGCCGTGCGTTTCAAACGGCCCATTACGTCCTACCGATGTATGGGGTTAAACGTTACCCCTATAGAACCTCCAGATAACAGCATCGTCGTTCTTCGCGGCCCGTGTCCCCCGATCCGTTTCGACAAAAATCCATCCGTTTTGTTTTTCAGCGTGGGAAACGACTACGAAAAAGGTATAAAAGTGACCGACGAATCAGTCAACACTTTACTGCGAGCCTTGTTTCCACCGAGCAAAATCGTTTACAGCCATTTTACGAATTCGACGCTTTACGTGGTGGCCACGTGGAATCCTTTCGATAAAATCACGAAACGGTGTCGAAGGGAAGCGGCCTTTCATTGTCTGGTCACCATCGTCGAAGCGAAGAAAAACAAACGTCTCCTGACTCTGGACGAAGCGGCCAGGCTTCGGTTCTTCAAGAGGCCTTGCGGGAAATTGAACCGCTTCAATCGCTGGAGTCCGTTCGCTTTCCACCTCTGTCGCGAATCTTTTTTCCCCGTCACCAACGCTCTGCCTTCCGAATCCACGGGGCGAGAGATATTCAAAATTTTGAAACGATCGGAAAATTCCCCCGAGAAGGTGCACGATTCGGATTTCTACGAATGCGAGATTTTCCTCACGGATTCCGAGCCAGTGGGAATACTCTGCGCGTTTTCCAAAGACGAATTTCGTCGGTTGGAATACGTGTCCCCCATGGTAGTGAAACGAACGAATCGATCGTATCTCGACACCCGTTCCGTCGTATGCGACACTTGGATGCCGCTGTACAAGGATCGGAAAACGTGGAAAGACTACGGTTTGCCGTTTTACGCGTACGATCTACGTTCGAAAAAAGCACGGCTCGCGCAAGTCGTTTCGTGGCTGCGAATACAAACTGCCGATAAATACGAGTCGATTCTCAAGGATCTGACGGTAGAGGCCAAAATACTCTTCGGGGAATTGAAACAAGATGGTCTTTAAAGCGTTGGTCGAAGCCTTGATCAAATTTAAAAGGGATCCCGAAGATTCTTTGGCTCTGAATATCGTAAATACGTTGAATCGCGAGTTGAGAAAGGATTTGATTCAAGCGTACGATTTGAGTCGACCTCTGATCGATAAAAACGCCACTCTCTTTTTCGAAAGTAAGAGTTTTTTAGATTTTTTGCTCAAACTCAACCGGTTGCCGAACGATCTCGACTACGAAACGAACCGAGACGCTTCCGCGCAGTCTGGCGATCCGACTCTTTTATCACGACAATTGAACGAGTGCAGAGAAGAAAAACGTTCTTTGACCGATCGGTTACACGAATGCGATCGAGAAAAGAACACCTTGACCGATCGACTGAATAAAATGGACCAAGAATTGCTTTCCATTCAGAACAAAAATGATAAATTGCACGGAGTGTTGAATACTCTTGAAAGCGAGAAAAATAATCTTTCAAAAGAGTACGAAAAACAAATAAATGATTTGAAACAACAACTCGACAAATGCAAGCGAGAAAATGAACTGGTTCAGAGTTCGACACAAAAGTACGTGCTTCAAACAAACGACTCCGGAACAAGTAGAAAATACGCAATGAGTTCGAAACATCGCGCGAAACATTTTCCGCAGCAACCCGCTTTTTCGGTTATTCCAATGCCAGATTTCAGTTCGATCGGAGCGTTCGGTCAACCTGCTCCCGCTATTCCGCTTTCACACGAAACGTCGCAACCCATCGCTCCGTATGAATTCTCCGCCCCTGCGATTCCGATGCCTGCACCGTTGGTTCCTGCCGATCCCCAAACTAGCCAGATGGATCATTCGCAAACGGACGAAACTCTCGGACGTTTGCGAGTTTCGAACGAGACCGTCGAAAAATTATCGGCACAGATAAATAATTTAGAGGAGGAAATAAAACGCCAACAATCTTTAAACGAAGCTTCCAAACAACGAAATTCAGACTTAAAAAAGCGGTTGGAGAAATCGGAACGTCGGTCGAAGGAGCATAGTACACGTGTAGAAAAACAGCAGGAAGAAATAGAAATTCTGAAAATTGAAAACGAGAAATACGGTAACTCGCAAGCGGATTTAGAAGAGTGCAGAGAACGTGAAAGCGAGTATGAGAAAAAAATAAAACGTCTGGAAGAATTACAAACTCTAACGGACGACCAAAAAAATAAGTCGTTGATGAAAGACAACGAATTATTATCGGAACAAATAGAGGAGTTAAAAGAGAATATAAAACATGAAAAACAATTAATTGAAAAGCTTAAACAACAAAATTCAGGTTTAGCAGATAATTTGAAAGATTTGGAGCATCGGTCGAACGAGTGTGAGAAGCGTGAACGATCTCACACGAGCGAAATAGAAAATCTGAAAATTGAAAACGAAAAATTTCAGAATTTACAAATAGATTTAGAGCAGTGGAAAACACTTAAAAACGAGTACCTGATTCAAATACAAACTCTGGAAAAGGAAAAAGGTAAATTGCAAGAGGACTCGGAAAAGTATAAAGCACGTGAAATTGATAACGAGGAAAAAATAGGAAAACGGGGAAATGTTGCTTCTCAGACGGAAAACGCTTTAGATTTTCAAATGCATTCGCAGGATTATCAAACAGATGGAAAAATTAACACGGATCAAAATTCTAAACGTAATAGTGAAGAAGACGAAATCATCGAATATTTGCGTGAAAAATATAAAGGTACGGTTAGTTGGGGAAAATCTTTCATCCAAGAATTTGAAAAACAAATCAAGTCGTTAAAACAGGTGGAAGAGCAATGCAAAGTATTAGGAGACAGAGCGGATCGCATGGATGTGACTCCGGATAATTTCGCAGATAAATTGATGAATATGCTGGAAAATAATCCGAATTATTTGGCCAAATTGAACCAAATTGCAGATTTAGCTCATTTGAAAAACGACGAAGACTTGATCGCTAAGTTGGGTGAAATTTTGACGAAGTTTCGTAAATATGAAGACGATGTCAAGAAACTGGGTTACGGTTTAAACGTCGATAATTTCCTTGATAAAATCATCGAAGTATTTGACCGTCTGAAACGAATCGTAATTCTTTTCGACTCTAAATACCTGACTGACGAAAACTGGTACATTAATTTTTCGAATTCGCTTCCAGGTTATGAAGAAAACACGAAAAAACTTTTCCCCTCTGTAACGGAAGCTTTTGCGTATCTCGAATTTTTGAATAACGAAATAATTAAAACGGACGCAAATTTAAAGGAGGACACGAAGAGGTTCGAAAAATTTACTTTAATAAATAAGATTTCCCTCGATAAACTTTACGCGAATGAAGCTATTTTAGGAGAAATAGTAGCCGTGACTTCGGACATTAAATTTAATGATAACAATGAGTGGAAAATTTTATTTATAAGAAGATATAAGAGTTTGTGGAATTTTGCTTTAAATTTCTTCTCTGATAATCCGCAAACATTTAGAAATTCAGACTATCTTGATGATTCTTTAAGAAGTCTTCAAACAGATTTAATAGAAACCGCAACGCATTTGAATCCCGAAATCATGCAACATTCGGCATGGATGGCAATATTTATTAGAAATTTAATATTATTTGTTAAAACCTTACGTTTGAAAGATTCGTTCGAGGGAGACTTGAAACAGTGGATGTTTAAAATATTAAGCGGTAATAACACGTCACTCGAAAGTAGTGGAACCGCACTCGAAAGTGGCAAACTCAAAGTGGATAAAAAGACCAATAGAACTGTTCCTTATGATATAAAAGATAATTCCTTAAATTCTCAATGTAAGGGTTTGTTAAAATATTTTCAGCCTGAAAAATATTTCGAACGTAAAACTTTTTATACGGATATAATAAATAGTGAATTCGTTAAAAACTGTAATAAAAACTCTGAACTCATACAAAATTTGAAGATGTATTTCGGTATTGAAAACATAGCTCTTGAAAATATTGTTTACAGAATCGATTCTGTTCTCGACGGTCTAATTACGAAATTAGGAATTTTGAAACTCGACATATTTTCTGTAACGGACAAATCATCAATCGAAAATCATTTCCAATTTTATTATGATTTAAGCCAGAATCATTTCACATCCCGACAAGACGATCACAAAGTTGATGAATCAAAAATTAATTCTTTCTATAACGAATGGTTAAAAATACTGAAATTTGCTCCAGATTTAAAACCAGAAAAATTTGCAGAAAAATTAAAAAGTTTAGAACTAAAGAGAAAACGTACATTGGTAGAGTATGTCGATGACGCAGGGGCAACTGACAAGAAATTTCGCCCGGATGCAGATTTTACGCCTCTTGAGATTCAAAATATGTTTTACATATTGTATCGATCATATTTTAAACTAAAAGCGACTATTTTACAAAATAAGTTACCGAATTTAGAGGAAATGCGAGATCTGATAATTTCAAAATTAGGATTATTAGAAAGTATAACGGGTACGAATATCCGTACCAACACACTATTGGATATTTTGGTGGAATACGTGTATCTTGATTTGGAAAGTATACTCGGAGAACAGAAACGGATTAGTACAAAACTGGTGACTAAGGACGTGTTGTTGAAAAAATGCATGAAAGATACTGAAAGTTACTTGACAACTTTATTCGCTGAAGAGTATAAAATATCAGATTGGGAAACTGAAGATGAAAATTCGGAAACTGAAGATGAAAATTTGAAAGCGGGAGATGAAGATTCGAAAGCGGGAGATGAAGAAGAGAACTCGTAGAAAAAAAAAAAAAAAAAAAAATTTTTTTTTTACTAGTCTAGAACGCAAACTAAGATCTGAAAAAATATTTCAATCTTGTTTCGAATTCTGGAGTTGTAAATATTTTCGAACAAATTTCCTAGTCATAGAAACCATAAAAAAACCATTTTTTTTTTTTTTTTTTTTTTTTTTTTTTACGCGTTTCGAGAATCGAGTTCAAGTTTTCTGACGCAATATCTCTCGAAGGTTACGCAATCCCGGGGTATAAATACAGGTGTGCGAGCCACATTCGTTCATTTGATCGTCGGTGCCAAAGGAGTTGCTACCAGAAGTTCTGCTGGACGGAAGATGGACTCGTGGGTAAGTCGATTTCTGATTATTTCTTTAATCGTACTTTGAAGTTTTTTTCGAACAGATTGGAAATTTTTGCCTCGCGCTCTGGACTTGTAATTTTTTTCAGTTTTGATCTCGCAGTCTGGACTTGTAATTTTTTTCAGTTTTGATCTCGCAGTCTGGACTTGTAATTTTTTTCAGTTTTGCCTCGCAGTCTGGACTTGTAAAAATTTTCAGTGTTGATCTCGCAGTCTGGACTTGTAAAAATTTTCAGTGTTGATCTCGCAGTCTGGACTTGTAAAAATTTTCAAAGAAATCTTTTCGAAAAAAATTTCATCATTCCCCTCTAGTAAAAAAAAAAAAAAAATATATATATATATATATATATATTTTTTTTTTTTTTACATTGGAGATTTATATACTTTTGAATCTTAGTTAAATTTATTGTAGCATTCTGGACTTGTAAAATATTTCAATCTTGTTTCGAGTTCTGGAGTTGTAAATATTTCAATCTTGTTTCGAGTTCTGGAGTTGTAAATATTTCAATCTTGTTTCGAGTTCTGGAGTTGTAAATATTTTCGAACAAATTTCCTAGTCATAGAAACCAAAAAAAAAAAAAAAAAAAAAAATTTTTTTTTTTTTTTTTTTTTTTTTTTTTTTTTTTTTTTTTTTTTTTTACAACCACATTCGAGGATAAATTTCATCCCCGTTTTTCTTTCGAGCATAGTATTGGATTTGTTCCCCATTTACAGTCATGTAGGCTCCGTATTCAGTTTTATTATCGTCTCTTGTTAGATAATATTCATCTTTGTTACTTCGTTTTGGATAAATTTGATTTCCACCAAATTTTGCATATGTCTTGTTGGGCAGAGGAACTTCATTACCATCCGCATCCTTACGATAAAATTGGCGACCGAATGTGTTTGAGGGATAATCGTTTATTTTTCCGTCTGCATTCGGGAGATAAATTTCCTCATTTGTTTCTGGATCTCTAGGAAAGACTAATTCACCTGTATTTTTATTTTCAGGGTACCTTGGAACCCCGTGTTGGTAAATATATTCAAATTCACCATCTTTATTTCGCGTCGGATATTCAACTGTTTGTTGCCAATTACCAACTTGTATTACTTTAGTTGCATATATTGTTTCTCCAGCTGGACCTGTAAAATATGTTTCATCTTTATCGCGGTTCTTTGCATAATATTCTACTCTACCCTCGTTTTGAGTAGCATAGCCTTTATTGAGATACATCTCAAAATATTCATTTAAATATGTATCCGATTCATCATTTCTCCCCTCTGTTTCACTGGATGAAGATTCATCCTTGGGTTTGTCGGATTCGTCTCCCTTTTCGCTAGATACGTCCGCGGGTTTTTCGGATTCGTCTCCCTTTTCGCTAGATTCGTCTTCTTTTTCGCTAGATCCGTCTGCAGGTTTTTCGCTAGATCCGTCTGCAGGTTTTTCGCTAGATCCGTCTGCAGGTTTTTCGCTAGATTCGTCTCCTTTTTCGCTAGATACGTCCATGGGTTTTTCGGATTCGCCTTCTTTTTCGCTAGATCCGACTGCGGGTTTTTCGCTAGATCCGTCCGCAGGTTTTTCGCTAGATACGTCCATGGGTTTTTCGGATTCGCCTTCTTTTTCGCTAGATCCGTCTGCAGGTTTTTCGCTAGATCCGTCTGCAGGTTTTTCGCTAGATTCGTCTCCTTTTTCGCTAGATACGTCCATGGGTTTTTCGGATTCGCCCTCTATTTCGCTAGATTCGTCTCCTTTTTCGCTAGATTTTTCCATGGGATTATCTGATCCGTCATCTGATTTGCTAGCTCGATCCTCATTTTCATGTAGGCTGTTTTGGGGCTCCAAGTCGTTGTTGAAATTTTCCGCGTTTTCACGTTCTGCGTTTAAAACTGGAATGTTGTTGAAATTATCATCGAATTCATTAATTATCGGGTTACCAGGTACCTCGTTGATTTTATTCGATTCTTCTCCCTCAATATCCATTGCGGTTGATGAAACATTAGCGTCCCTTTTCTCACCTTCAATCAGATTCGATTTTTCTGATTCCGTTAACTTTGGATTTTTATTCAAGGGTTGCAACAAAGAAGAATCGCGCTTCCTGCGCCTACTCGTGTTTCCGTTAGTTGAAACTGATTTACCAGTCGACATACTTTATTTAATACGCATCTCGAAAGACAAGATAATGTTTATTATTTTGTGGATGTATATGTTATTTGTATGTTGGAATCATAGATTATATCGAATGTACGCTAACATAACTTGGAAAACATTATATCATAATATTCAACCGAACGAATGGCGTGAATATTTAATCGACGAACAAGTAAAAAATAAACGTGGATGGATTTCATAAAAAAAAAAAAAAAAAAAAAAAATTTTTTTTTTTTTTTTTTTTTTTTTTTTTTTGTAAGATGCGATCTTTTATATGATCCGTCTGCGAATTTTCGACACATCGAATCATGTCTCCTTTCGTCGTATGCATCGACGGCTTGATCGGAGCCGGTAAATCTACTCTGATAAAACGACTCGCCGACAGTTACGCATGTTTTCCCGAGCCCGTCGAGGAATGGACTCTACTTCCGTTTCTGTATAAAAATTTAACGCGCTACGGACCGGCTTTTCAGTTTCAAGTTTTGCTGTCTCAATTCAATCAAAAACAATCTTTCTGGAACACGGACGGTTTGATTCTCGTGGAACGCTGTCCGTGGACTTCTCGGAATGTTTTCGCACCGTTGATACTGGACGACGAAACTCTTCGCACGTACGACAAACTCTATCGGACGCTGGGTTTCGAGGTGGATTTTTTCGTTTATCTGGACGTGGATCCGATCGACGCTTTCGACCGAATTCGAAATCGATCCCCGGTAGACAGTTTGATATCTCTGGATTATTTACGCAGTTTGCACGACTCTTACGCGTCCAATTTGTTGACGGGTCGATCGAACGTTTTCGTGGTGAAAGACGCGTCTCCGGACGCGGTAGAAAGAGAGGTTCGAGCGTTTCTGGTTAAAACAGCTGCTTCAGTTGTTTGAGATATTTAGAGAAATTGATTTCCGCCCAGCTACCTACGTTTTTGAGATGATCGGCGTTGTGCGAGGCCACGTACATCATGTAGGCCGTCAATCCGACGGTCAACAGGATCAAAAGCATGAAGATCCAACGACCGGTCGTCACGCCGATCGCCAAAAGAACGCAATTTACGTAAAGACTAGAATAAAATAAAACTCCGTTGGCCAATGAACGTTCGTCCATGATCTTAAACACTTGCTTAAACGTACAGCTGGCGGTCGAACGATTCGACGAAAGGAACGGGTCTGTGCGTGGCAAAAGTCAACGGTTTGCCCGTGAAATTTTTCAGTCTGACTAGAAATCCGTGATTCGGCGTAGAAGTGTGCGCTTTTCTGTCGTTTCGATCGTCGTATTCGAATGCCACGTTGGGCGGATACGTGACTCTGAACCGAGGTTCTAACCTGACTGCTTGACTGGCGAGCAAATTGAGCCTTTCTCCCACTTTGACGTCCACGCCGCCGATGGGTAAAATTTCCTGCGGTTTGGCCTTGGTTCTTCGAATGTGTTGGTCCTTGTCGTCGTTCCAATACACTGGCGAAATGCGTTTGATTTCGTTCGTTTCGAAAGGTGTCCAGTCCGCTCGGTCGAAAACGTAAGATTTCGAATGCGGGGGATCGCAGGCAAAGTATTCGCCGGGTACCGAAACGATGCGCCGGCTGTGTACGGACGGACAGAAAACGAACGGTCGTTCCGCGTTGCAAGTGGCGTACACCGTGCTGTCCCAGACGAAATTCCCAGTTTGTAGTTTCTGACCCACCCGACAAGGTTTTTCCGTTTCGCCGTTCGATACCTTTTGAGTCCAAAAATGATAGTCGAAATCCACGGGTTCCTTCTTCAGCAGCTTTTCCGTTTCGTAAAATTTGCATTTGGCGCGGTGTTCGCGAGGTAACAGGACGGCCATGTCTGGAATCTGAGACACGAACGCGTATTTCGAACAATCGGGATGGGAGCAAATGTTGTACAATTCGATCAACGTCGATTCGGGATCTCGACAGGAAGGTACGGTCGCTTTCGAATAATCCCACGGTTGGATCCAAGATTCGAAATTCAAAGAGTCGAATCGGAAGAGCGGCAAATCGTTGAATTTAAAGGCGTCGGCAGGTTCCGGGACGCAAGCGGAACCGTTGAAAAATGTCTGCGGGGGGCAAGTTTCGATTCTGCTCAGCGCGCAGTCGTAAAAATGTCCGGAATCGTAGTATATCGGTAATTTTTCGGGCGCCTGAGGTCCGCATGCGGATTCGGCTTTGAATCGTTTGGAAATTCGCTCGCCCGGCGACAGAAGCTTGCGCTTTCGAGTTTTATTTTCGCACGCGAAACCCACAGAGTGATCTAAAAGCTCGGACAGATTCCAATTCTTGACGCGTCTGGTAAATTCGTAAACGGGTACGATCACGTCCGGGTCGTCCGAGAAAACGTTTTCGCAAAACGCGGGAACGGAGCACCGGTTGCTTTCGGGGTCGATAACCATGGGTAGCGACAACAAGTTTTCGCCTTTGCTCAGACCGTCGTCCCAGTTTTGCGGACATTCTACGATTTCGTGAATTTTGTTTTTTCTACAAGTCATGTAACCGGGTGAAAATTTAAACGGATTCGTTTTCCGTTCGGGAAGGGGCAGTTTAGTTTCGTCGGGCAATCCGATGCAATCCGCGGGTTCGCAATAATCTTTGTCGATGAACTTTGTTCCGGATTTGCACGTGATGTAGAACGGTTTTCCGTTTCGACATTCGAGTCTCGTCTCGTCGTCCAACAGAATAGGCGCCGAAAAGTATCGACAGTAATGACTCAGATCGTCCATCGATTCGCATCGATCGTGACGGAAAATGGTCTTGGGGGGGGCATTTTTTGATCGTTTCCTTTCCGCCCTTGCACAAAAGGTAACGAGACGAAATGCGATCGGGAAGCACGGTTCCGTCTCTTTTTCCCGTACACGAATCGATGGCTTGACATCGATTCGACGCGAGTAACGTGCCCGAAGGACAAATTTGGAGTTTGTCCACGTGGCCCCCCGAGCACTTGAAATAAAACACGTCGCCTTTCTGAACGGTGAACGAGCTGTTTTCCTTGAAATTCAAAATATTTTTCGTGTCCGTGTTCGATTTCAAATAATCGTAGAGAGCCTTTCCCTTTGCGGGAACGAGAGCGCGGTTCGGATGTCCGTGGCAAGGATCGATCTGAACTATTTTGTCTCGATGGAACGTAAAAGTGTCGACGGGTAACGTGTGTTCCCAGACCGTGTTTCCGTCGACCGAGAATCGAAAATGGTTCGGTTGCGTCGAATCGAATCGGAATCGGCGAGTCGGGGGGTCGGAAGGGGATCCGACAGACGGTTTCGCCACGCGTACGCCTTTTCCGGACGCGTAAAAATACCAATAATAGATCAACAACAAACACAAGAAGAAGACTCGGATCATTCTTTCTTGGTTAGGAAACAGTTCTCGTCGAAAATGGAACCGTTATTCACCGACGCGGAATGCGAAGAATGGGCGAAACGTACTCGCGTCCGACAGTGTTGTAAGACTCCCGAATACGTTTCTTTTTTGAAACAAGACAGGGCGATGGACGAAATGCCGAGCTTGTACAAAAAATGTAAAAGTTGCGGACGAATCGTTCGGGTGTAAAGCTCAAAAAAAAAAAAAAAAAAAAATTTTTTTTTTTTTTTTTTTTTTTTTTTTTTTTAATATAAGATATGTTAGATAAAACAACTACTTCTGAGCCTGAATTTTCACTTCGGATTCGAAACATGAGTGAATGCGCTATTTGTTTAGAAGACCCCGCTATTCTTTTACGCTTTCAGGATGCAAACATTTTTTCCATAGAGTTTGTATTATAGATTTGATAGATAAATCCAAATCTAAAGTGCAGTGTCCAAATTGTCGGAAAAAGCTGAAAAAATATGATTTACGTTCTGTACACGATAAAAGGTCAGAATCGGATTCAGATGACCGTTTACCTGAAAGCCACGATACTTGTAATTTTTTTCAGATTTATTTAGCGTTTTGGACTCGTAAATTTTTTCAGATCTTAGTTTGCGTTCTAGACTAGTAAAAAAAAAAAAAAAAAAAAAAAAAAAATTTTTTTTTTTTTTTTTTTTTTTTTGCTTAACAAGTTTACTATATAAGTTGCACTACTTGGACATATTACAGTATTTCATTTTTCTTTATCTGAATTTAGTATAGCACACATCAAGTTGAAGGAGGAGGTTTCTTACTTTCGGAATCTTGTAAAAATCATACTGGTTCTTTTAACACAAGTAAAAAAATGGAGTACTTTAAAAAACGAAACCCACTAAGCGCTGGAGAACAGGATTTACAAAATCCTTTTAGTATTGGAGAACAGGATTTACATCCTAACATTACAAATCAAAGAAAACCTAATGGTGGAATGTTGTTAAATCCATTTACTGCAAGGAAGCCAATGGTGAACTTTAATCCTATATTTCCCAAATTCGATAATGATGAATTACTACCTCCACAATGGGAAAATCCTGCGCCGTGGAAAGATCCGTTGTAAATCATTACCTTAAAAAAAAAAAAAAAAAAAAATTTTTTTTTTTTTTTTTTTTTTTTTTTAGTTGTATATTAAAGTACACATTTTCGATTTGTTCTTTTCACCATGCACTTTTCTATTCACTGGAGACGATTACAGTATCGCGAAAACATTAATAAAATCGAAATTACATTTCTCGATCAAGAAGGAAACTGCGAAAGAAAAATTAAATATTACGAAGATTGGATCGGCGTATGCACGAACAACATCGACAAGCTGGTTTGCGCCATAAAGGAATCTTTTCCTTGTCATAAGGTTTTGTATCGTAAAATCGGGAGCGCTAAAAAAATTTTACCGTACTTCGAAGACAGGTTAGCCAAAAACAAATTGGATTACCGTTTGAAACCCTTCTACAAAGTATATACCAAGGCTTTCCACAAAGATGTCGGCGAATTATTACACAAATACAAAGTCAGTTATCTCGGTCCAGACGACTGGTTGATACGGATCTATATCGATTTGTGTTCTCAGTACGACACGTATTCGTTTTACTACAAATGGTACGAGTTGGAAAACGATTCTCAGAGTCTGACGGATTCTCTGCGAATGATCTCCGATCACAGAGACGAACCAGATTGGACCGTGGCCGCTTTCGATATCGAAACCGTTTCTTTAATCGGGAACGTGGTTCCGAAAGGCTATCGCAAATCCGACAGAATCGTCATGCTGAGCCTTTACAAATGGAACAAGCGACTAGGAGTTCGAAAATGGTTACTCTATCTGCTTCCGGAAGGTGCGCGACCCGTACCCGATTACGAACACGCGTTCGAAACCGAATCAGAAATGTTGATTCGGTTCAACGCTCTGTTGGACGACGCTCAAATCGTAACCGGTTACAACATCAACGAGTTTGATTTTCCGTGTATTTTCGCGAGGCTTTGCTGGCTCGATCTGTCCAACGTGCTCAGATATTACACGTCTAGCAAGGTGGGTTCGGACCTGGTGGTCACGTACAAGAATAAAATCGTCTTGGATCTCTACGCTTATTTCAAAACTTTTTCCGATTACGACTTGCCGAGTTACAAGCTGGACGACGTGGCGCGGGTAAAGTTGAAAGAGACCAAATTGCAAGTCGAGTCGACCGGAATATCGAGTTGGTATCGAAATCCCGATTTGACGCGCAATCTGTTGGACGAACGAGACGTTAAAAAATGTTTCGATTCGTTGAAACCCGACACGGTGTCCGGACTTTCCGAATTCGGAACGTTTCGCACGTATTTGGATTATTGTTTGAGAGATTCGGAATTGGTGTACAGGCTGTTCGTAGAAGAACACGTGCTGTCTTTCCTGGTCGAACGCGCCAATTTCACCGCTCTGGATGCCGTGAAAGTCTTACACTTGGGAAATTCGCGTTATTTACTGGAACTGTTCAAAACTTACGGTACGCGTCTGGGCTATTTCATCAACCCGAAGTTTTTCGGTACGTCGTTCGACCACGACTCCAAGTACGAAAGATTTTACCAGGGAAAAACTTATCAGGGCGCGTTGAATTTTTGCGTTCCCGAACAGATAAAAACAGACGTCTCGGTCATGGATTTTTCGAGCATGTATCCGAACGCGTTGCGGAATTGCAATTTGTGTTACGGCACCTGCACGATCATGACTCGAGAAGAATGGTCGTCCAACGACGCGGTTAAACGGATGGTTTGTATTCCGTACAGACAACATTCCGACGGCGATTTCACGAAAAGTACGAAAAATATGTCCAAATTTTCCTATCCGAAATTCGATCCCGCTTCGGACGAAGTAGTGATCGTCGTCAACCCCCACGCGGAAGCGTTTTTACCCAAAATCGTGGACCATTTCATCGAAATGCGGAAACACCATCAGAAAGAGTTTAAGCGAACCGAAGAAATTTATCATTACAACGTCCAGCTGGGTATAAAAATCTTGATCAATTCTCTCTACGGAGTCATGGCCACCAAGGATTCGCCCCTGGCCTATCTGCCCGTCGCCATGACCATCGTGACCCTCTCGCGCTACCAGTTACTCGGATCGTATCATTATTTGAAAAATTTGGGTTACGACGTGTGTTACGCCGACACGGACAGTCTGATGGTTCACAGATGGCCCGTCGAAAATTGCGATCGAGTCAACGAGTTTTTGAATCTACCGTACGTGGAACTGAAATACGAACAACGCATGAAACATTTGGTCATCTTGTCGAAAAAAAGGTACGTCTACGAACGATTCGACAACCCCAAACTCATAACGAAAGGCTTCCAGAAGAAAATCAACGGTCTCGTCGAGTTCATGACCGACAGGATACTGGACGAGGTTTGGAAAACCAATTTTTATCCGCAAAAAGTAGAAACGAAAAAAGAAAAATTCAGCAAAGGTTGGAACGTTTGGGTCGAAACTGTTCTGGCAGCCGATTACCTGTGCAGGGATCCTAAAAGATATTCGATTTACCGCAGGGTTAAAACTCTGAGCGAGTATAAATCTACTTCTTGCGCTTCGGTGAAATTTTTGAAAAAATATCCGGACAAAAATCAGGAACACGTCGAATTTACGTACAGCAGGGCCGACGTGTCCACGAAAGAAGCATCCAATTGGGTAGTGGCCGTGGAAGATTGCCAATGCGTCGATTTCGAAAAACTGTTCGTCAACCAGAAAAGAATATTTTGCCTGCTGTTGAACATGACTTATTGGCACATGAAAGATCCGGTCAAGTTGGCCTACTGCGTTTTGAACAACCTGCGCTGGAAACGATTCGTCCATGCCGAACTTTTACACTATCACGCCACGGGTAGACGCATAGCCATGTTGGTGGAACCGAGCGTGAAATACACGTTCGCTATAAACGATCATTCCGCAAAGAAAAGAAAAGTCGGTAGGAGTAAAAAGCTTTGTACGATCGGTAATTTACCCGCGGTCGACGATACAGAACGAATAACCGAGTCGTTCGAAGAATTTTCGTTGGACGATTGGGATTCCGAGGACGAAGACTAGGTAAAAAATACTCTCTAGACGCTGTTACAAATATAACCGGACTATTAATTAAATTGTACGGTATCGAATCGTTACTTTCAGCCGCGGCTGAAACGTGACTACAGGACCATGTAAATAAAGATGCAAATATTCGTAAAAACTCTAACTGGAAAAACCATAACTTTGGAAGTCGAACCCGACGATACCGTAAACGTAGTTAAAAATAAAATACAGGACAAAGAGGGAATCCCTCCCGACCAACAACGATTAATTTTTTCCGGTAAACAATTGGAAGATTCGAGAACGTTGGCCGATTATAATTTACAAAAAGAAAGTACTATACATTTAGTGTTGAGATTGAGAGGTGGATAAGACTTGAAAAATTTCAGAGTCATAGAAAACATGCAAAAAAAAAAAAAAAAAAAAAAAAAAAATTTTTTTTTTTTTTTTTTTTTTTTTTTTTTTTTCCAAAGCAATAGAGTTTTATAAAGGCGAGACTTGAACGCGTCGACCACATTATTTACCGAAATGGCCGACTCTGTAAAATTTCAATTCTCACTTCAAAGCGATCGTTTGCAAGTTCAGATCGCCGAACATTATTTTAGGCTTTTTCGTAGATACGACAAAATGGATCAAGTTCGATTTTTCATTCAGCGCTGGATAGACGTGGTTCAGACTTATTCGAAAATACCCCATTTCGTCGCGTTCGATCCGCCCGTTCCTGCTCTGAATCGTTTGGTTTCTAGGGCGAGAGGTGTCGCCCTGGTCCCTTTCAACAATTCGAAAGTTCGCAGGTTGCCTCGTTTCACGTCTGTTTTTCCATATTATCCGTTTCGAATCAAACTGGAACACACGGACGAGTGTTGTAAAATCGGCTTGGAATTTTTTCATCTGTATTTGGAATTGACGGATATCCGCTTCGTCTGCGTTTACAAAATGTGGTATCAACAAGATAAAATTATAAGAGAACTGCGAGAGAGACATCCGCACGTAAAAATTTACACCACGGCGTCCTACAAGAGTTTTTGCGCCGTCATGTCAAACTCTTTGACACGTGATTCAAAATCTCCACGTCGTCGGACAGATCCGGAGGATAAGCTTTCAAGACCGGCGGCTCCTTTATCCATTCCAACAGATACCGATAGTGTAAAATATCCCGTTCCACTTTCGCATTGATACAAACGGCCGGGATATACGTGTTTTTCGAAGAAGTCATCTCGTACCTGTAAATCAAATCCTTATCCACCAAAACGTACACGTCTTGCGGAAAGATTCGTATGAGTGTGAATTCGTTCCATTTCCATATCAAAACGTAATGCCCGTGCCAAGGTCGTCCCGGTACCAGTTCCAAATTAATAGCCAAGAGCATCAAGCAAAGAATGCCGAAGAATAAATACATTTCTTTGATTTTATTCGCGATATTTTTAGTCACGATGATCAATTTGTATTACAAACCCAATCTCACGGATAAACATCGGCTGATCCGTTGGTTCGAAAGAGTCGCCGACCCCATTTCCAAATCCATTTGCCCCCTGCGAGGTTTCAAGTGTCCTTCGGGCGAACCGTGCGACTGTAAAAAATTTTGCAGTAACGCGACTGAATTCGTCCTTTATCACATCGCGGATAACTACGAACGCGTGTACGTGATGAACAAAAAATTAACACCCGGCACGTATTGTTTACCCAAAGGGGTAGACAAATGTAATTTGAAAGCAAACTATCACGTGTTTTCCCTGGCAGGGTGGTCGTGTTTGCCCCTGAACCTAGTCGTGTTCAAAGGGGACAAGAAACGGGCCTGTAAAAACGACGAAGCCGAAAACGACGATTCGAACGTCTTGTGGGATTACGAGAAAAACGAAGAGGCCGGGGATAACATCGACGATTATTACGAACCTCTGGGGGAAAATCTCAGATATCGATGCAAATGCGGATCGCAGTCTTTAGACGGGACTCGGATGATTTCCGCTTTTCCGTTCGTGTGTCTGGCCGATTACTGTTTACGGGACGTTCCGAACCCCTTGGATTTCATGGGTTGGAACGGGCGAGAGTGCGTGTGCGGTCCGTATTTTCATCTGGATTCGAACGATAAATCTTCTCCGTGCAGACGAGAAAAATCGAGGGTAAAAGACGAAACTTTTACGGGAAGAGTGGATTGCATGACTGAAAATTCATTCGTGAAACAGACTTTACTGTGTCCGACGACCGACAGAAGATTGATTTTTAGAGAATGGATTCAGACGGATTCTTCAGATCCCGTAAATTTAGTGGATACGCTCGTAAATAAAAAATTAATATAAAATCGTATGTAGTAAAAAAAATGAAAATAATAATCAGGATGGCTACAAACGTCGAGAGTCGAATGCATCTATCGCGGGATATCTTTACTATTGATTTCCTGTTCATAGATATTATACCGAGTACTATGAAAACCTACTTTCTGTGTTTAAAAAAGTGCAGGAATCCAGCTCGGAAAGAAATATTTATCCTTTCGAATGGAAAGAAAATATCCAAGAAAATCGGTTTCCAAGAATTTTATTGACTGTCGTGTGCAAAAACAACACGGTTTGTGAAAAAGCTGAAAAAATATAAACATTGAAGATTCAATTTAAAAAAATATTTTTAAATATTTTATTTTATGTAAAAAAAAAAAAAAAAAAAAAAAAAAATTTTTTTTTTTTTTTTTTTTTTTTTTTTAACCTGATGTATTTATTATATAAAAATATTTCCGATACATGCCATACAAGTTGTTTCTTTTTATACAAGTGTCAAATACAAGATTTAAAAATGTTGTTCTATGATGATTGTAAAAATTATACTTTAAAAAATGAAGGGGTTGAAGTTGTTGAAAATGTTTTAGATAATAATGAAATAATTAAACTCAGAGAAACGATGTGGAAATGGCTTCATCACAAGACCAAATATTTCAAAAAACCTGTAGAAAAAAATAAACCAGATACTTATGTTTCTCTATTTCAATTGATGCCTAAACACGGAATGTTATTTCAACATTGGGACTTTGGACATAATCCGTTATCATGGCATGTTAGACAAAACACCAATGTAATTAAAAAATTTGCATCAATATGGAATACAAACGATTTATTGACAAGTTTCGATGGAATTAGCGTTTCTCTTCCATGTGAAATTACAAATCGAGGTTGGTATAAGGGTAAGGAGTGGTTTCATAGCGATCAATGTTTTAAACGAAATGATTTTGAATGTGTACAAAGTTTAGTCAATATTTATGATGTTTCTGAAGGAGATGCCACGCTGAGGGTCTTAAAAGGAAGTCATAAATTACATGGGAAATTTCAAGAAAAATTTCAAATAAAACAATCTAGCGATTGGCATAAGTTAACTCCAGAAGAAAAACATTTTTACATTCAGAACTTGGGATTCGACTCGGATATTTGTGTTAAAGCAAAAGCTGGTTCACTAGTGTTATGGGATAGTCGAACTATTCATCAAGGCGTTGAACCTCAGAAAGGTAGATCCAAAATGAATATAAGGTGTACACCTTATATTTGTATGACTCCAGCTACTCTAGCAAATAAATCTCAAATTCAAAAAAGAATCTATTACTTCGAACAAAGAAGAACTTGTAATCACTGGCCTCATAAAGTTAAAGTTTTTCCAACAGTACCTCAAATGTATGGTCAACCTGTTCCTCAAGTAAATAAAGATGTTTTATTTGTTACAGATTTGATGAAACAATTAGTCGGTTACAATCACTTGATGTAATTTAAAAAAAAAAAAAAAAAAAAAAATTTTTTTTTTTTTTTTTTTTCCACTTAATGCCAGATACTGAATAAATACGAAGAGTAATTTTTTTCTGTTTAGTAAACCATGTCGTACATTTATATTCCTTACCAGACTGTCAAAGAATTAATCGATCGTTTTCAAAGTTCGAACGCGACCAGTTTCGCCATCAACCCCATGCAGCAAAATCCGGCTCCTAATTTCGTTTTGGTAAACCCGGAACTTTATCACGGATCGTACGGAGGAATTTTGTACGATGCCGTCGTTCGCGGATACGAGAAAGATTGCATCTCTGACTGCTTGGGAAAAGATTCGTCTTTGGTTTGGTGGAATTCGTACCCCGTGTTCGTCGGAGACGTATGCGCCTTGGCGTTCGAGGATCGCGTGGCCGTGACCCCGTCCATGTTTTCCAAAATGCGAGTCAACGCGATTCGAAAACAGAAAACTAGAAAATCTTCTTATTACGTCGACAGAGCTTGGCGCATGAATTCGGAATCCGATTTGTATTGATCTTCCGTGTAATCGGGTTCCTGTAAGAACCTGTTCGTTTCTCGCCTCATGGCGTGGGTTCGATTGTGTAACGTGAAAAACAATCGGGACAAGTCACCGTTCGGATCCATCAGTTGCGTTTCGAATTCTTTCAAAGCGGTCGAAAAATGAACCATGCAGATTTGACACCTGACCGTTCGATAAAGCGGTCCCTTTAATAATTCTCTCAATTGTTTTTTATACGGAGCCATGTTTTCGCCCCTCGAGTCGACGGCTTCGGCCATCCAGTGTAAAAAGCGCCAGTAAAAGGAACCGAACTGCAAGACTTGTAAAAAATTTAATTTTTCGAACGAGCGTTCCGCGGGATAGAGTTCTTTTCGGGCCGGGGTTATTCCCAAATCGATCAAGAGTCTACGAAGAGCCGAACCGTCGCCGTTGCCGATCATTTTCGTGATCGTCGGTTCGAGAAGCGTGAAAATCTTCTCGGGAGTCCACTCGACGTTGTAGAGCAAAGCCAGACTCGAGCACAGGACGCCGCGCAGAATCGAAATCCAAGCCATCACTGCGTTATGCGATTCGGGTTTTTGATACGTGCGAACGTAACTCTCTTCTTTGATGATGGCCGCCACTCGCAGAACGAAAGCGAAAAAAGTTTCGTCTAACCTTTCGCGCGGAGATCCCGAAAGAAATTCCGAAGTGAACGGTTTGACGTCCCATTGAACCACGGGGGCATCGTTCGAGACGATGAGATCGATGAGATTTCGATAAAACGGATCCGACTCTTGTTTTCGGGATTCCAATAAACCCTTTTCGTCTACGACCCCCAAATGAGCTTGATACAGTTTTTTAT
The DNA here is from genome assembly GCA_963932465.1 of Maratus speciosus. NCBI lineage: Eukaryota > Metazoa > Arthropoda > Arachnida > Araneae > Salticidae > Maratus > Maratus speciosus. The sequence continues at coordinate 274,697,748 of OZ010790.1, read as the reverse complement.
AAGTAGAATGTTTCATCTCCTTGAATTTACGTGAAAGCGGAAAATTAAATTTTCGTTCGAGAGAGAAATTAAAACTTGTGAGTAAAAATATTTGTCATCTCAAAAAAAAAAAAATTTTTTTTTTTTTTTTTTTTTTTTTTTTTTTTTTTTTAACTTAACAAGTTTACTATATAAGTTGCACTACTTGGACATATTACAGTATTTCATTTTCTTTATCTGAATTTAGTATAGCACACATCAAGTTGAAGGAGGAGGTTTCTTACTTTCGGAATCTTGTAAAAATCATACTGGTTCTTTTAACACAAGTAAAAAAATGGAGTACTTTAAAAAACGAAACCCACTAAGCGCTGGAGAACAGGATTTACAAAATCCTTTTAGTGTTGGAGAACAGGATTTACATCCTAACATTACAAATCAAAGAAAACCTAATGGTGGAATGTTGTTAAATCCATTTACTGCAAGGAAGCCAATGGTGAACTTTAATCCTATATTTCCCAAATTCGATAATGATGAATTACTACCTCCACAATGGGAAAATCCTGCGCCGTGGAAAGATCCGTTGTGAATCATTACCAAAAAAAAAAAAAAAATTTTTTTTTTTTTTTTTTTTTTTTTTTTTTTTTTTTACGTTGGATGTTATTGAATAAATACGATGAGTAATTTTTTTTCCTAGTTAGTAAACGTAATGTTTTTTCATTTTCAAATTCAAGTCCGAAATGCCGCTTTGGCTTTCGATTCGCGAATGTTGGCGTTTTATATCGTTTCCTATTTTCGGTTGTATCATCGAGATCGCATCGCCGTCAAAGTTTTCATAGATTCTTGGAATTATCAAGGAACGTTCATAACTATACGCTGCAAGCTTTACAACTTCGATCACGGTTCGCGCCTCGCTCGTCGTGCCCGAGAACGTACAAAGAGACTTTTCAAACACCGTTTTCGAAGAAGGACTCGAGACGAAGCGACCGCTCGAAGACGAAATATTTTCGCGTGAAAAATCATCTCGGCCTTTTCCGAAAGGCCGCGTTTCGGAGCGTCGTCTAGCAAAACCAAGTTCATGGATAATCCGGTACACGCACACGCCCTTCGATACGCCACCGAAGCCACCAAATGTTACTTGATGGAGGAATACAAAAGAAAATTCCCCCAATATTTCGAAAACGCCGTGTTGGAGACTCGACCGGCCACCGACGAAGATTATTTCGTTCCCCCGTCCATCTCGGACAAATGCATCGTGGTGGTGAAAACCGCGTTCGACGAAATCGGATGCAAGAGATTCGGTTGTTTTCCGTTCAAGAAAAACTGGGAAGCTTGCGAGGAAAACGATCCCTTGCAGTGGGTCAGAATAGGCGACGAATACGAGATGGCGTGTCAGAAATCTTGCGAGAAACATTCGATCAACGCGGAATGGTCGACCGACGGTCGTTGCTTGATCGCGAACCCTCTGAAAAAAGTATTGGCTTCCATGCCCGAAAAGCTTTTTCAGAGAGCTTCGAGACACGTTTTTCACGGCGGGTTGGACGTGGTCGACGGCGAGTTGAAACTCAACGAGAGATACTGCGAAGCGTACGGTTTGGATTTCGTGGACGGTGACTGCGTGGCTTCGGACGGACAAAAATTCGGCGAATTCCTGTTCGGAAAAACGCCCGTCCGAGCCGCCAAAGTGGGTAACATGCAACCCCTGGAAGATCGACCGCCTCCCGTTCCAGACTACATGAATTACGCCACCCGAAAACGAAAGAGAATCAAGCGTTCCCTTTCGATTCCGGATTCGTCTGTCGAAAATTTCGGTAATTTCGCCGCGGAGTTGGCCAAAGACTTGGGAACCGACGTTTCGGAGTACGCCGTCCAAAATTTCTTGAAACGGAAAGCGCCGAAACTTTTGGCCAGGAACATCGACCGGATAGCCACGAAACTCGTTCTTAAAAATTCGATCGTGGCGAGCATGAAACGAGTCGGGACGATGTCGTTGAAAGTTTTGGGCTCGGCTGCGGGAATCGTCACGGCCGTGTACGCGGTGTACGATCTGGTCGTTGGAATCTTGGACACCGTAGATCCGTTCGATTATTTAAAAGTCATCGACAAAGAGAAATTGGAGAGAATAGACGACGAATTGGATTACACCTATTTTCAGGACGGACCCGTTCGCAGCGAATTGACACCCGTGTACGTTTGGGAAAACGAAATATTGGCGGACGAGGAAGACATCGAAAACCAGTTGGTTTTCATGACGTTCAAAGTAGAAGAGTATTTAACGGCGCTGGAAACCATACCGGAAAACGAATATCAAAAAGAACGGACGACGAAACGAAACCCGTCGATCCAGTTTGTTTGGGACGAAAAGGAAGACTGGAGCAAAACGCTGTTCAAATGTATGATTTTCGTACTGATCTGTTGCACGTTATTGTTTTTGGAATGGATTCACATATGGACGTGCGGTTTATTTTTCACGATGCTGTTTTACAAGGCGTATTGATCTATTTTTAGAAACATGACGTAATCTCATATTCATAAGTCGAAACTTGAGATCTGAGCTTGTAAAATTTTTCGAAAAAAATTTCAACTAAAAAAAAAAAAAAAAAAAAAAAAAAAAAAAAAAAAAAAAAAAAAAAAAAAAATTTTTTTTTTTTTTTTTTTTTTTTTTTTTAGTCTATATTTGCGTGCATAAAAGGATTCCGTTTCAAACTCGAAATAAACAAACTGGAAACTACTCGGACTCGATTCGTCATGAAAAACCTTCGACTTTTCAACGCTCTCACTGGACGTCTGGAAGATTTCGTGCCCGACGATCCTCGCGACGTTAAAATTTATTGTTGCGGGCCTACGGTCCACGACGTGCCCCATCTCGGACACGCGAGAACGTACGTGTTTCTGGACGTGCTCCGGAGGATTCTTCGCGACTATTTGGGTTTCGGCATACGGTCCGTGATGAACGTCACGGACTTGAACGATAAAATCATCGAGAACGGCGGCCCCCGATCCGCTCGAAAGTACGAGAGCGAATTTTTCAAAGCCATGGACCTGCTGAACGTGGAAAGGCCCGATTTCTCGCCGCGCGTCACGGATTTCATGCATTTCGCGGATCACGTCTCCAAGAGACGTTTGGTCGAAGGGTTCGCCTATTATTCGCACGAAACTATATATTTCAGTACGGAAGCCTATTTGAAAGAATACGATCGGGTGTTTCCTCAAACGGAGAAACGAGACGAATCCTTTCGACAGAGTGCGCCGGAAGAAAACGAAGGAAAACGGGATCCCAGAGATTTCGCGCTCTGGAAATGCTCCAAAAAATGGGTCGACGTCGAAGGAAAGAAACAGAAAGGAATGCCCGGATGGCACACGCAATGCGCGGCGATAGCGAGTTTTTTCTTCCGCGATTCCGTGGACATTCATCTGGGAGGAATCGATTTGCAGTTTCCGCATCACGAAAACGAAATCGCCTTGTGCCGCGTCCATCGTCGAGAAAAAGATTGGGTTCGCTTTTGTCTGTACGCGGGCCATCTTCAGACCGAAGGCCGAAAGATGTCGAAGAGTTTAAAAAATTTCACGACGATCGACCGAGTTTTGGCGGACGGACACTCCGCGTCGGCCATCCGGTACATGTTCATGAAGTTCCCGCACGACAAACCGATGTCTTTTCACAAAGACGAAATGAAAAAAGCTCAAAAATCATACGATAATTTCATGCATCACATTCAGAAAATGAAACTCCGTCTGCTCGAATTGAAACCGAAAGCGATCGAAAGAGATTTCGATCCCGTATGGTACGACGACTACGGTACGATGATGGAATTGGGCGAATTGAATTACACGAAGGAAGAAATCGCCGCCTGTTTGAAAGACAACTTGAACGTGGGAAAAGCGCTGGAAACACTCGAAAATTACGTGCGAGGTTTTTCGGACGAGCTGAAGCAAGACCTGTCTTACGAGTTACTCCTTTACTGTTTCAATTACGTCTCGTGGATGACAGACGCGTGTTTCGGATTGATGGAAAAACCGTCGGAAAAAAATAAGCCGTCCGATGCCTTGTATCCCGTTCTCAAAAATTTCAGAGCCAGAGTTCGGAGAGTGGTTCTGACGGAAAACGAAACGCAACGGGAATCTTTGCTGGAATTGTGCGACGCGGTAAGAGAAGAGATGAAAGAAACGGGTTACGTTATCGAAGACGGAGAAAACAGTTTGTCTCCGGGCGAATTACCGACCCCACGATCGGAAGAATCCGCACGCGCTACCGACTACGAGGATAAGGGCGATTCGACGGATTCGGAAAGTTTACCCGATGTGCCCGAATCGTGCCCGTTGTGCTCGCAAAAATTTCCCGAGTAATAAAAATCCTATAACGTAAAAAAAAAAAAAAAAAAAAAAAAAAAAAAAAAATTTTTTTTTTTTTTTTTTTTAACCTTATAGGATTTTTATTACTTTATTATTTTACGACTCTGGAAATTTTTACAAACAAGGACAAGATTATGAATGTCAACACCTACGGATCGCTTTACGGTAAATTTCATCAGTGTCCCGTTTCGCTAGTTCGAAACGACATCATCGTGTTCGATTTGGGAAATTCCCCTTACGAAACTTGGACGATATCCCGAATGTATCCTTCGGAAAAAATAACCGTAGATTCGGACAAGCCTTTTTTATCGGCTCTGAAATCCTTTTTCAAGTCCGACGTTCCCGCATCCGTCGTTTCCAGCAGCCTGTACTTGTGGACGATCAGCCTCGGAAAGGAACGCGTGATTTATCCCTTGGGCGCCGACGTGAAATCCGATAACACGCTCCGTCTGTACGCGACTCCGTATTTCGTGCAAAATCCCGATATCGTGAGCAAACACTTGCAGGGTATTCGACCGGCATTCGAAAACGTTTATTTTTATAAGAACACCATCATGTATCTGGACAATCAGGATTTGCCTTATCCGGGAGGTTATTATTTCGACCCGTGCGCGCCGACGCCTTTTTACCGAATCTGTTTCCTGACAGACGAGTCGATCGATTACGTGGCGAATCTGGCTTCGGAATGGCAAACCCGCCGCGACGTCTCGACCGTACCTTTCATGACGAGAGACACGAAAGTTCTTCCGAAATTCATCGATTTCGATCCCGTTCCCGAATTGAATTTTTCGGATTCGACCGTCGTGTCCACGGGGTTGATTCTACGCGACCTGAGTTTGAGAAAACCGGAACTGATCGTCCAAGACCTGTTGATTTCCTATTATAAAAACATTTCGCGACACGTCAACGACTCGAGCCATTTAGATTTCTCGTTTCTGGGTTTAGTCGTCGAATGGCCTTTGCAACTGACTTTCGAAGGTTCCAGGCATTCCCACACTAGAAACGAGGACAGGAGATTCGTCGCGTTGAGCGTGAACGGAAACTATCCCAACCGCGTGGTTTGCGTTTCGAGTCCGTACGATCGATACGTGGAATACGACGACGTTCCGGTGACCGTCTGGACACCCATCTCGTTCGTTTTTTACACGTTGCTGACAGAGATCGACGTGAAAAAAGTGATCGTGGACTCGGTCGTGATAGGACTGGTTTACAGAGAAACGTTCTTTTGTTTGAGCCAACCGTTACTGGAAGGCCGACCGACGAAAAGTTTCGCGCTCAACACCGAATATCTTTTGTCGGTGGCATCGACCTCAGACATCGAAGCGGATCCGAAGATTCGAATCGTCGAGAGTTTCAAGTACGACGAAGATTTTTCGTTGCGACGAGTTTATCTGAAAGACATCCAGTTGGAAACTTGGTGCCTGACGAGTGCCGAAGACACGCATCCGTATCCGAAAACGATTCGACTACCCTATCTCGTCAAAGAATGGTTAAAGTTGTTTAAGGACGCGGGACCGAACCCGTTCGACGTGGACGTGAGCACGGTACGGTTGGCGCTGACGTTGTCCAAACACGAAATTTGTTACAATTTAATCGCGTCCGAAGATTCCAAAGAGCCCGTGAACGTAACGGACAGCCAAACGAAATTTTACATGCACGAAAAGGTCGTCGAGTTTGTGAACGAGGCTCGCATCGCAAAGTCCGAATTGGAAACCGAGGGAAATTCTTGCGTTATATCTTGAGTATTCGCGATTCGTTTTTTACAGAGTCGGAGGGTCAAATTCTTTACAGAATCTATTTTTAGAAACAATGACGTCATCTCAATTACATTAAAAAAAAAAAAAATTTTTTTTTTTTTTTTTTTTTTTTTTTTACAATATAGACTAGAGATTATTTTTATAATAATAAAAAAATTACTCTTCGTATTTATTCAGTATCTAGCATTAAGTGTAAAAAAAAAAAAAATTTTTTTTTTTTTTTTTTTTTTTTTTTTTTTTTTTTTTTTGACTAGAGATTATTTTTATAATAATAAAAAATTATTTTCAGTATGGATCTTGAATGTTTGTATACGGGCTGACCATAGTGTCAACCTGTATTATATAAGTATATAAGATACAGGTCAACAATTATAACTTTTTTCAGCCTTTTGATAAACCGTGTTGTTTTTGCACGCGACAGTCAATAACATTCTCGGAAATCGATTTTCTTGGATATTTTCTTTCCATTCGAAAGGGTAAATATTTATTTCCGAGCTGGATTCTTGCACTTTATTACATTATAGGTTTGAAATAATTTTAATTGCAATTTTTCGAAACATCTCACAACACCAGAACGCTACAATATTAAAAAAAAAAAAAAAAAAAAAATTTTTTTTTTTTTTTTTTTTTTTTACTTTACCCTTCGTTTTTTGTACACCTGCATTTCCCCTACATTCATCAATGTTTTTAAACGTTCGTTTTGTTCTTTAGATGCTTCACGTTTTGCAGAATAAATATGATTTAATTCAGCGTCACCATCTTTTGTTATCCTTACGAAGGTGTGTTCTTTTTCCGTCCCGTGATAAAATCTTACGTAACCCACGAATCGTCTCATGGCACGCAAGTATTCTCTCATTTTCAAATAATAATAGGCTAAAAGCGTGTTGGGATTCGTGGCATCACCCGCGTTTAGAGAAAGGGGTGTGCCGGAAACGAACGCAAGTCCATTACCAATCACGGGATTTTCCGGAAACAAGTTTTGATCCCCAGTTTTTACTGTATCTGACCCGTTATTCTCTGTTGACAGACCCTGTTGCGAAGAACCCGGAGGTACGTTTTCTGATCCGCTAATGGCTAAATTCGAGGGATATTCGACTGGCGTAGTATCGTCTTCTATACCCTCTGAACTTAATCTATCTGTTATCATTTGTGTGATCATGTCACGAATTTGTCCTTCGTCCTCATATTTTACGGTTTTCGCAAAATCAAAAGGGTTGTTGAACTCCTTTTTCTCTCTATTTATGGTTTGAGTCACGTGTGCCATGCTGAGTCGATATATTTCGTTTTTTAGTGTTTGAAATGGAGGTAGTTTTGGTAAACTCCCGGTCGCAGCGACAAATCCGTTAATGAAATCTACGTACTGATTTTTAAGTTCATCTCTTGTTTGACCGAGAATTGACTGGTTTGGGTCGAAAACGTTTTTGTATTGTCCTTCGGCTTTTTGTAAAAATACTACCGTCCACTTGATCGCTTTCTCGGCCAAATTCGATGCCACTTGATCGCTCGCCGAGTCTGCCATTGCCTGTGCCATTTCCTTTGTTTCAATCAAGTCCGAATGTCTCTCCGAGAAATTTTATTTCGGTCGCCCTGGATACCCTACAACGACAAATTTCTCCGATCCCGAATAACCCTGACGTATCCGGAAAACGTAGTTTTCACCGCCCAGCTTTTAAAGCACGTGATGGAATCGGAAGTTTATAAAAACCACCCCCGAGCGGAAACGATGGACTGTTCGGAATTTCAGCGAATCGACTGGAACGACGCCATCATCGTCTTCGACAACGAATTGCATCTGATTTTGGCACCCGACCCCGTCCACCGACTCGTTCGCTTGGATCGTAGATTGAATTACGAGCTCGCCGCCGACGCCATTTTCGGCCCTTTTCGGTTTTTTCCGTTCCTCGAGTCTTTTCGCTATCTCGAATTGGGAATCGTCGCGATTCTGTTGTTTCACGTGTTGAACCGCGTATACGCATCACGGTACAGTGTTCGCTTTTTGACTCTATCCAATACGACTTCAAACGGTTCACGAGATCCTCCGAATCGACGAAAACGTGTCGCGCCGCATCGGGAACGGGCTGAGTGATCGAGTCTCTGTAATTCGCCTTGGCCTTTCGAAACGTTTCTTTGGAAAATTTTTTGTCCGTCAACCCGGTCAGTAACTGGTTCCTGTCGAACGCGTCGTACACTCGGTTCTCTAAAAACTGTTGGGGAAACGTGCGCACGGTGTAATAGTCTAAAATCCAAAAATAAGTAGTCCAGAAACAAACCATCAGTTTGGCGTCCACGAATTCCACGAGGGAGAAACGAATGTGGTTTTCCATGTTTTCGATAAACTGCGAAATGATGGTCGGGGGATCGTCGTCCTCGTCGATCGAGGCCAAACACTCGTGAATTTTCGTCGGATTCGAGTCCGTGATGGCCGTCAGGCTGGGGATGAAATCGTTTCCGAACAAAAACGAAACTACGATCAACCGCGAGAGCGGATACGGTAACTGGTTCGAAACGAAGCGAGTGACGTTATAAAATTGATTGTAGCGATAAATTTGTATCGATTGGTACCTGTCTAAGCGCAAAAATGACAACACGAACACGTCCTGGTCCACGCTGACCACGATCGGATTTCTGTATTCTTCCAGAGCTTCGGCCAATTGAAAAATTTTATGCTCGCCTTCGCCCGGAACGTTGCATCCGCACAAAACGATCTTCGTCGGACGGTGGAATGTTTTCAGTCTGTCGATTATATACGTTTCTACGCGATTCGTCAGTTTGTTCTCGCCGAATAAAATGTATCGAAAAAAAGCTTTTTTGGAAACGGATTTTTTGGATGGACGACGTTCCCTCTGCGTGGACCATTTCATAGGGACCCCTTCGCCGTCGAACGACAAGATGAACGTGAGGGGATCGACAGTGTAAGACAGAAATTTTTTCAACAACTCTTCCAGTTGACCCCACACGGAGTCGCAAATCTCTTCGAAGATTTTTTCTTCCTCGGTCTGCAAGCAATGTTCGATGGCCACGTACAGAAAACTCTGACAGTCGACGAGCACGGAGTCGAAACTGGCCGGATAAAAGGAAGGTTGCGCGATCGATCGAATCAGTTTACAGAAATTGTCGATACCCATATCGGAAGATCCTTTATAATAATTAAAAAAAAAAAAAAAAAAAAATTTTTTTTTTTTTTTTTTTTTTTGTAGTATGGGTCGTCTAATTATATTTTTCACGATTCGAAATCGGCTCGAGTTTTTTTTTATTATAAGAAAGTACTTATTAAGAGATGACCAATGAAACTGAGATTACTTTAAAGAACCGAAAGAACCGCGACCGATTTAGGGAAGTAATTTTAGGAAATCGATATGCTTGTAAAGGCGGATCGTGTTACTATCCGAGGGACGAATTTGGAAACGAATACAGAGTTGTCGGGTTGAGTTTGATCAAGAAAAACGGAAGCTACGATTATCCACACACTGTATATGGCAAACCTCGGTATTCCGTGGTGAATGGATCGCAAGTTTACGACTCTGTCGACGGTAAACAAATAATCGGAACTGGACTCGACGGTAAACAATATTATGCCGTAGACAAACATGGCGATGAATATTATCCGAACAACAATGCCCCGGCCTTACTGGCAGACGGTACTCCATATTACGCTTCCGCAAACGACGGAAAACATATTTTTCCCAACGACATGTTCGGAAACGAATACTATTTGACTTTTGTAGATTTAAACAAACCGCAAACGATTCCAAACCGATATGCTGTATCGATCGAAAACGACGAAATTTACCCCTTACGGTTAACAAACGACGATAACGAAGAACAATACCTCATCGAAAATGAATACGCGGTCGACAAAGATCAAAAACCTTTTTATCCGAAAGACGGTTACAAAAACGAGTATTATCGGAAATTTAATTCGGTTGACCTTAACGAACTCATTAGCATAGGAACGATGAGCAGAGTTTTATTGGAAAAATATGCCGTAACGTACGACGGCAAAATTATTCTACCGACTCTAAATAATGTTTAGTATATAAATCCAAATATGGAACCATCAATCGAAGCAGGAAACGTAATCGGAAGGCTAATTCGAGAAGATTATGAAATTTCAGATTATCTCACAAATGTTTTAGATCCAACGTTTGATTCGACTACTTTAATGTACGTTAAACCTTATAAATATCGAACGTTAATTTCAAATGAATTGACAGTAGTTATCCCGAAACCTCCGCCAACAACTGTCGGTATCGTTGGAATTATAAAAACGGCGCTACCATTTTATCGCAGATGGTGTTTTTGGGTCTTGGTTATCATCATTCTAATTGTAAAAAGCTATGTAGTCTGGTGGTTTTATCTTAAAAACAAATTACCGAGAGGCTTTACGATAACATAAAGATTCGTAATACTACAAAAAAAAAAAAAAAAAAAAAATTTTTTTTTTTTTTTTTTTTTTTTTTTTTTTTTTTTTTTTTACGAAACGATTCGAGCTGGATGAAAAATTTTCAATCAAGATGTCGACGGTATACATTTTGTTATTTTTCGTCATGTACCTTTGCCATTGTTACATGGCACGCAATCTGTTATCGTATTACATGGCCAAACCCTACCGATTTCATCTAAACCTGTTTCGCTGGAACAAAGATGTCGAACTCGCGTTTACTTGAATGGTTCGACGGACTGTTATTCGGCAGTTCCAGCCCTCCTTCGCCTCCGTCCGAGCTCAGAAGATTCATATTGCGCATGGAAGTCGAAAAAATTCCTTGGTCCCATCTGATTCGTAACGGCGGTCTCACCGCGTTTCCGTATCAAATACACGGAGATTTGAATTCCATGACCGATTATCTGGAAAAACAATGGGTCGAGAAACAACCCTATTTCGATCCCCCGACCTTTAAAACTCGGGCCGCGTCGAAATTCTGGGACGAGTTACAAATTTTGTTGGCCAGACGATTCGAAACCGAAGAGCCTTTGCCCGTTCCGTCTAAACGAGACGACGAGATTTTGAAAGAAATTTTAGAACCGACGAAACAGACTCGGAGCGTTCGATTCGAATACGATTCGGCCGAGTTTTGGGGAAACGTGGCTCGCAGATTCATCAATCTCGACAGGCCCGCAGAAGCTTCGGCTTTACCCGACGTTTCTCCCGACGCGTCGAAACGACTCGTGCAATTATACGACGCGACGTGCAAGGCCCGCGGCCAATATTTCGATCCTTTCAACATGTATCTGGTGCATCAGTCCGAGTACTTGAACGCGGTTCACTGGCAAACCGGTTCGAATCTGGAAGCGTTCTTGCACGATCGACCCGCGCATCCGTTGTCGGTTTCGGTCAAAGCCCTTTTGAAAAAGAGTCTGAACAACCTGCTTCGCGGCGAAAAACCTTCGGTCGATTCTTGCCCGCAAATCGACGCTCTCTTGCACAACATCGGCGCCGTACACGCCGCGATTCCTCAAATTCCGCACGGAGACGCCCCGCCGAAACTGATCGACGTGTTTCAGAGGCTTTTGGCTCTCTGTCGGCAAGACGGGTTGTGGGAAAAAGAAGTGCCGAATATCGAATCCGAGCCCGTTTCTCCGAGCCTTTTACATCTCACGGAACGAGTGCGAATGCTGGAACGGGAAAAGAGAATTTTGTGGAAACATTCTAACTGAAATGGCTCGCGATTTCATTCAGAGCCACCAGAGCGCACTTGTTCGGATTACCTTTGTGTAAAGAACAAACGGATTCGACCGCCACGTTCCGTCGCAGCGGTGGCACGCCGAAATTTTCCACGTTCACGATGTCGGGTATGCCCGCGTCGATCAAAATTTTCGGTTGGTAATTTTCGCCTTTGTAGCCGAAGACTATCGGCACCCCGGGATACAACGTTTGTAAAAAATCGTATCGACTTTTCAGAAATTTCAACGCGTCCGAATAAGAAGTTCCGCCCTGCGTGGTGACTTCCACGTCCGGTCTGCAGTCGGGATACCATCTTCGCATTTTCGAAAAATTCATCGGACTCGTGATTTGGAAATGGCAGAGCAAACCGGCCACGTCTCGATACGCCAATTCCAGGGGCACGTACGTTTGTCCTAAAACCACACCTTTGGTATGGAGAACGGCATGCATTTTAATAAAGATGAAAGGTTTTGGATTTTCGACGATTCTCCTTGGTTTCGTACTGGTCACTTTGATCGTGAGCGTGGGGTTGATTTCGTTCGCGATGTACAAATTGTCCACCTCGAAAGACCACGTTATCGACGCTACCACCAAGCAGGTAACAACCGCAGGGACTTCCGCAAAAGGATTTTGGGCTGATAATAAACTGATGCTCGTGATTCCGACCGTCTCTAACGTCGTTTCGATGGTCCTTATGGGCGTGCTATTGGTGACCGGTTAAGTAAAGTAAAGAAATCGCAACCATGAATTTAAGAATGATATTGTCTGCGGCGTTGCTCGTGTTGATAATCGTGAATTTGATAACGTACGGTTATCTGGTCTACACCGTCAAAGCGGATGATACTAACAACGGCACAGCACTCGTAACTGACAAACCGTTGCTATTCTATAGTCCGCTGATTTTACAACTGTTTGAATTTATCGCTTCTGGCCTGCTGGTATATAAGAGTTAAGCCACAGTGAAAAAAAAAAAAAAAAAAAAAAAAAAAAATTTTTTTTTTTTTTTTTTTTTTTTTTTAATTTCTGACAGAAATAATTTTTTGTAAAAATTTTCTTCGCCAACTCTTGGGTTTTTCCATAAACGTTTTCCAATCGCCATTTTCTTTGACCCAACACATTAGATGGTTTTCAAAAATTTCGTTTACACTTTTCCACGCGATATAAAAAGTTTCTCTCGACTCATCATTTCTTAAACATCTCGCAGTCATTTCCCCGACAAATGCCAAATAACCGATGATCTTGTTCCAAGTTATTTCCCCAGTAAGATTCTGCATCAGAACACGTTTGAAAATGTCAGGTATCGTGTTTCTCGTAACGATTTGAATTTCGTCGCAAAATTTCTTGTTGTCATTTTCGAATTTTTCCAAGTAACGTTCTAGCTCGGTACAAACACCTTTAATGGCCCGCTTTTCCAGAGGTTGCTCTAAAGAAGGTATATCGATATTAATGTTCTGACGGGTAACCAAATGCTGTAAAACCTTTAATAAGATGTGTTTCGATTTCAAATTGTAATTTAATTTGTCGAGAATTATAGGCATCGTGGCACTTGTAGAAAACGTAGTCGAATAGCAGTTGAATCGGGCCGCCCTCATCTTTATACAATTGTACAAACCCTCTTTCTCTCTATCTCAAAAAAAAAAAAAAAAAAAAAAATTTTTTTTTTTTTTGTATGTTTCTATGACTAGGAAATTTGTTCGAAAATATTTACAACTCCAGAACTCGAAACAAGATTGAAATATTTTACAAGTCCAGAATGCTACAATAAATTTAACTAAGATTCAAAAGTGTAAAGTATACAAATCCCCAATGTAAAAAAAAAAAAAAAAAAAAAATTTTTTTTTTTTTTTTTTTTTTTTTTTTTTTTTTTTACTAGAGGGTAATGATGAAATTTTTTTCGAAAAGATTTCTTTGAAAGTTTTTACATGTCCAGACTGCGAGATCAACTGAAAATTTTTACAAGTCCAGACTGCGAGATCAAAACTGAAAATTTTTACAAGTCCAGACTGCGAGGCAAAACTGAAAAAAATTACAAGTCCAGACTGCGAGATCAACTGAAAATTTTTACAAGTCCAGACTGCGAGATCAAAACTGAAAATTTTTACAAGTCCAGACTGCGAGGCAAAACTGAAAAAAATTACAAGTCCAGACTGCGAGATCAACTGAAAATTTTTACAAGTCCAGACTGCGAGATCAAAACTGAAAATTTTTACAAGTCCAGACTGCGAGGCAAAACTGAAAAAAATTACAAGTCCAGACTGCGAGATCAAAACTGAAAAAAATTACAAGTCCAGAGCGCGAGGCAAAAACTTCAAAGTACGATTAAAGAAATAATCAGAAATCGACTTACCCATGAGTCCATCTTCCGTCCAGCAGAACTTCTGGTAGCAACTCCTTTGGCACCGACGATCAAATGAACGAATGTGGCTCGCACACCTGTATTTATACCCCGGGATTGCGTAACCTTCCAGAGATATTGCGTCAGAAAACTTGAACTCGATTCTCAAAAAAAAAAAAAAAAAAAATTTTTTTTTTTTTTTTTTTTTTTTTTTTTTTTTTTTTTTTTTTACAAATCCAGAACGCGAGAACAAATCGGAAAAATCCAAGTCCAGAACGCGAGATCATTTTTTTCAATAAGTAAAGTAAGATGGATTCTGAAAATATTATGAAAAAGGTATACGAAGAAGTAACTCGTTTTTTACAATCGATGGTCGGTATGGATAAAATGACCCTCGTCAACCAGCAACTAAATAAAATCTATCCGACCTGGACCGATTTGTGGAAGGTCATTCATAAATGGCTCGTGAACGAACATCCTTTGACAAACATGCAAAACAGTATTAAAAGTTTCGCACAATTGTTTCCCAATTACGATTCCTTCGCCGGGGCCTTAGACGATTCGTTGGTCATCCACGACGATTTTTGGAATAAAGTACATATGTATCTATGCGCGGCACAACAAGGTTTAAAATGTTAAAAGTGGGACAACTGGAACCTTTCGCCTTATTGACATTAGCCGGCGGATTGTTGTACTCGATCGGTGTTTTGACGATCGAGTCCAAAGCGAATAGCTGTTATCGAATACATTTCATCGTTCTCACCCTCGTGATTTTCACGGCCCTTCTCACCATATGCATGTTTAAATATCTCAAGTATCGTTTCGCTTGTCGCCAGATGGACGATTTTCTGATGGCGATGAAAATAAAATAGACAGGTTGTGGTTTCTATCGTCTCGGAAAAGAATAGCGTCCCCGTCACGAAATCCGAGCAGTTCCCAATAACCGACCGGAGACGAAATGCAGTGCTCCGTATTTCCCGAAATAATTTCGTATTCGAGGTGTTGAACGGTACACAAAAACTCTCGAAGACCGACGTCGTCCTTTTTGCAAATTTTAACGCCGTCTTGGAATTCGACGCAAAACGTGAATTTCGGTAACAATATGTCTGCGGATTTCATAGGTCTGAAAGCTTTTCTCTTCACGATTTCCAAGTAATCCATGCTTTAAATATATATTAAAGAATGAATGATTTTCCGACTCACGATTCGATGGCCGAAGCCCTCCTTTTAAAAGACAAAAACGTGTTTGGTAATTATTTTACCAAAGACGGATGTATAGCTAATATTGACCCCGACGTGAAAAAAACAGCCGAAGATATTTTCAAAACCATGTATCCCGACGATACGACCTTCCCGTCCTTCGAAGTGTTTTACGAACAGTGGAAGAAATCTAGAACCCACGATGCCAGCACGGATATTTCGGAAACGTCTCCCCCGAGTCAAATATGTAACAGATTGACTTTCGACCCGTCGAGACGCGAGATGGTCAGCGTACTGGGCCCGCGCCAGAAGAAAAATCGCTCGACCGAATTCGACGTTTATGAATTTTTATCGATCAGGCAGGGAAGCGGATGTCCTATCAGATTTCAATCCGATGTGGACTTGGAACCCGATCTGGAGGTTTTGATGGAACCGCAAAAGAATACGGTGATCGATGCCGGTCTTAGAAAAATTGCGCGTGCAATAACCGTGTTGAATTCGTCTTGTAGCTATCGGTTGTTGGACGTACATAGCGAACGAATCGTACATTAAATAATATTAGGATTAAAAAAAAAAAAAAAAAAAAATTTTTTTTTTTTTTTTTTTTTTTTTTTTTTTTTTTTTTTTTACTGTTGAAATATTTTTGTCTTGCGAGTTTGAATATGTCTCGAATTTTTTTAATCAAGAGGTACGATGCAATCCCTCCAAGACCTTTTAAATTTCATTTTACAACGAGATCGTTGCATCGTTTACGGCGATTTGGGACGATATCCCCGACATTTACTGGAAGCTTTCGAAGCCATTCCGATGTTAAAAGTCATCGTCGTCACACGAAACCAAGACTTGCATTCGACGGACAATCGAATTCGCGTGGTGCGATCGGCAGATCTCTTGGAAAAATGCGATTTGCTAGTCTATTTGGAACCCGCGTCCATGCAAACGATCGAAAAACATCCACTCGCGCTCCGCGTCGCCGTGTTCGCTTCGCATTACACGTTCAAAACTAATCGCAAAGATCGGTGGTCCGACGTTTGTTTTTTCCTCAAGGTCGACTCGGAAGGGACGCGACGGCTGCTGGAAAAGCAAGATTTTTCTATCCAGACTCGAAACATCGGACTGGTGCAAGTCGATCACGCCAACGTTTTAACGATTTCGGGAAAAGATTCGACTTCTCCGAACGATCGAGACACGTACGTCATCGTCGACCTGACGAAATTCAACAAGGACACGTTGAGCCTGTATCTGGCGTTTTGGGACGCGTTCGATTTCATGTTGGAAAACAAACATTCGATCGACAGATGGGTCGCGTGTTTTCCCGAAAACGGACGACAGCCCTTTACGCGATTCACGCAAAAAGTCTTAGATTCCCTTTTGTGCAAAAAATTCGAACACGGTAACGTGAAAGACATCCAGACCCTCGCGACTCTGCTTCCGTTTTATAAATCCGGCACCGTCGACAGAAAGTTCGACGTGAAATTATCGTCTTTCGGCGGAATTAAATTCGCGGCCCCCAAAACGATCGAAGACGCGTGCAAAGTCGCCGCGATGTACGACGTTCATCCCTTGGTGAAAAACATACTCCTGATTCGGGAATAACGGAACGGAGGAAGAAATAAGACGATGGCGACGTTTACCAATCTAGATACGTTAGTTGCGTCCATGTCACCGGCTGGTTCCAAGTCGCGCGGTCGACCGCAGAAATCACCCCATTTTTCGAACGATAGCAGTACTTGTAGCACGTGTTCGACTGGAACTCATCGCAGTCGAAGCAAAACTAGGAAATCGAACCCCAGTCGGTTTTACGTAGGTACTTCCGTTCGAAGTAATAATCCAAATCTCGTAGGAAATCAAACTCCGCGTCCCGGCGGAAGCCCGACCCCCAGTCTCAGTTCTAGTTCTGGCCGAAGCCGAAGCCCGATTCCTAAAGCGCGCGGAAGCAAAAGTCCGAGCCCCGGTCCTACTAGAAGCCGAAGTCCGAGCCCCGGTTCTAGCGGAAGCCGAAGTCGAAGTGGAAGTAGCAGTAAAAGCCGAAGTCCGAGCCCCGGTTCTAGTAGAAGTCAAAGTACAAATAGCAGTGGAAAGCGGAAACGCGGCATAAAAAATCCGTATTTGAAGAGAATTTCCGATAACGAGTTACGTTACGATTACCCTCCGCACAGTCTTTCCTTCAAGTTACAAAACGGGAAATTTAAAGGTACTCGTGTTCCGAATAAAGTCTGTAGGATTTTAACGAGCCATTGCACTAAACGGCACCCGCTGCTGCGAGATCAAAAACCACGCCACACGAAAATACAACTTCGACAATTGTAAAAAAAAAAAAAAAAAAAAAAATTTTTTTTTTTTTTTTTTTTTTTTTCAAAATATGTATGGGTGATTGGTTCCGCCGAATGACGATCGAGCATAAACATAGTTATTTTTAACTTTAATACCTTTTTCAAAGTATTCCATTTTTATTATTTTACATTTACCATACGTATAATAATCGGATAAAACACATGGATACAAGTATTCAAATTCTGAAAAAGTCAATAATTGAAAAAGAGGAATTTGTTGACACGCACGACACCAGTTTATAGGATCTTGCATAAACACGGAATAACGGTAAGTGACATATACGAATTTTAACTTATATCTTCTCCGATAATAACCATTTTCGCTTTCAAAATTCATACATTTTAAACACATTTTAACGATATTGTCATCCGCAGTTATAAAATCAATAACCACGAAAATTAAATGTGAAAAATTATGTTTTTTGTAAGTTTTTAAACAGTCCGCGAAATAGAGGTCGTTTTGAAACCAAACTACCAATTTTTTATACCAGATGATATCTTGTTCTGTAAAAAGTTGAAAGATTTCGTCGTAGGTTATCGCGACGCTCTGTTCGTTAAATTCCGGTAGATGATAACGAGATTTACTTTGATTGAAAATATCTCTCAACACATATTTAGGGAGTTTTACCATGTCCGACGTTTCCATCGAAAGAGGTTTGGGAACTTTTACCGTTTCTATGTCGTGTAAATAATCCAAGTTTCTTAAAATTGATTTTATGCACATATATTTCAGCGGTAGAGTATCAAATGTAACGTCACAAAAAAAAATCGTGTTTTTCCGAACATTTTGTAAAATAATGCTCGCTAATATGAATTAGTTTTTTTGAATGTTTGAGTTGTTCTGAGCGAATTTTCGGAATGTTTTTGAACGGTTCGCGTGTCTCTAAACGGGTCGCGACTAAATGTACATGTTCGTCTCTAAACAAATCGGAAACTTGTATGACGTACGGACTCGACAGACTCGACACCATACGCTGATCAAACACTGATTTATGAATTACGAAATGATTATAAGTCATCTTTTCCAGAAAATTTTCATTAAAAGATATAACAATCTAATTTAACAAAAATCCTCTTACATATGACTATTGATCTTGCTGAAGATCATCCAATGAATTTATAAGGTATCAGCCTAGGTCAAAAAAAAAAAAAAAAAAAAAATATTTTTTTTTTTTTTTTTTTTTTTTTTTTTTTTTTACAGATTTCAAAGGACTTGTAAAAATTTTCAAACTGTACCTCGCGACTTTGCTTCGTGTTTTTTACTTTATAATTCTATTGCCAATATCTGTTCCATTTGCCTGACGCGGCTCAGAGCCGTATACACCAGATTCGGATTCTTATTTTCGTTGAAATTAATTACAATTTTAGATTCGTCGATGGTATCGCCTTGATATTTATGGATCGTACCGGCAAATCCCAATTCCAAGGGAAATTTTTCATTAAAATAATCCCTTTTTACTTTTATTTCCGAATTTGTCTTCGGGTCTCTGCACATCGCGACGTCTTCGTCGCGAATGTAATTCCGGAAAACCAGTTGGGTTCCGTTATTGACCTGCGAACAACCGTTTTTTGTCACGAAAACCAAACAGCCCGGTTTCAAGACGAGATCTGGAGGAATTAGAATTTCGGGACCGCCGATCTTACTTTTCAAGTAAAATTTATTGTACGTTTTGACGGTTTCCTTCTTGCAAGCCATGGCCCTGTCTGCCCGCGTCAGTAAAAGATGATCGATATCTTCCACCACGGGAAAACATTTGCGCACGAGATCGAACATGCCCGTCGCGTCGTTTTCGTCGACGAATTTACGTAAAGCGTTTATCAGTTTTCCGTATTCGGGCTCGAATCTTTTGCTTTCGGTCAAATGAATTTTACGAATTTCGTATTTCGTTTCCGAGAAGGTGATGGAGAATAAATTGTGGATGGATTTGATCGGAGCGAGTTGATGCGGATCCCCCATACAAACGAAAAAGAGGGGCGAATCGGTTCCGTTCATGAAATAATCGATCAACCAATATATGAACCACGCTTTGACCATGGATATTTCGTCCACGACGATCACGCGAGGACGAACGTTGCAACGAAACGACGATGCGATTTCGCGACTCTGCTCGATGGATTTCAGCAAGTCCGTTTCGTTTGCCAGCGACCTTTCCAGATCGGCCAAGTCGTCCGGTTTCAAGCCGAGGGTCGAATGAATGGTTCGCCCCCCGATGGCCGCGGCGCTTCGAGCCGTGAAACTCATCCTCAGTTGTACCGCTCTGACGCAATCCAGAGTGTTTTTGACCGCGTACGATTTTCCGGTTCCGGGCCCGCCAGAAACCACGACCAGCAATTTACGAGGCCTCTTTATCCAATCGATCAAGAGTCCGACGAAACCGCGTTGACATTTCGTCAAAGTCAAGTAATGTTTACCGAGCCCCACCTTGTCGATCTGTATTTCGGAGGATACAGCATGCGCGGATGCCATCGTTGCCCGATGAAGATCGTCACGCTGATTCTCGTCGAGCCTGACGGAACGAGCGCGGAATATACCCTCTTGATTTGCTCCAGAGTCGCCAAGTCATATCTGTTCGATTTGTATTCCTTGTATGCGGGACGCGCCCGAGAAAAAGAAAAGGCCGAATACGTCGAGTCGATTATCACTTTCGCCGTAGACGAAATAGCGAATCCGGACGAGTGGTCGAACTGTATCGCTTGGTCGCGATACCGACGAGAAGAAAAAAAGGCTAGCTTGGAACTGTTCGTCGTGCGACCCGCGAAATCCGAATTTTACTACGCGGTCGGAACCGACGGCACGCTGTTGATCAGCCGGGAAAACCCAAACGAATCGATCGCGATCCACGAAAGTACGGTCGACGTGCTGTGCGGAACATCCAGATTGTATTGCAACAAACCGACTATCGTTTGGATTGATAAAGGACGAAAGTAAAAAAAAAAAAAAAAAAAAAAAATCTTATTTTTTTCTGATTTCATATTTCTTAGAGTTTTTATTTTAAACTTTAAATCTACACATAAAATTGATAGATATTCGATATGGAGAACAGTACAGAAAAGTTGTCTTAACGGATGGTTTTTTATAGGAACGGAATAATGAGCTTTGAATAGCCTCTCATGTATAAAATCAGGTAATAATAATTTATATTTTGGTTTTGACAAAGTACAACAAGGTACCAAACATAACATTGAAGATTCAGGACCATGTTTAATAAAGGTTTCCACGATTCTTACAGATAAATTTTTACAAGCATGTATAGCTATCCATATATTAAATATGGATGATATGGATTCAAAAATTTTATCATGTATATTGCATTCTATAAAATCACAGATATTCATTTTATTTAGTAGATTGATACCCATATATTTATTTAAATCAAGGCAAGTCATTTTACAGTCAAGAAGATGTATACCACATGCATTTCCTGAACATATATTTAGTAATTTTTTATTATTATAATCGATAATATTAAATACAGATAATGTTTCCGAATACTCTTTTTCTAAACATTTTCGAGGAAAATGATGTTTATTAAATATACTTATTAAATAATTAATAGTAGTGTTTACGGAATCATTCAATACAATTAAATTATTTGATATAAAAGTTTTTAGACAATTACAATCTAATTCAAATGACTCGTGTTTTAAATAAAAACCCATGTATTTTCTTAAAGAAAGTTCAAAAAACATTTTAACATCACATTCTTCATATTCTTTAGACATGTAAAATAAAATTATAAAATTTTTTATAATTGGATGTATATTATATAGATTTGTTATACCGATAATTAGATCATATGTGGTATCTTGGAATATAATTTCCTTTTCTGTTTCAGATTCTAATAAATTATTTAACAATTTATCATATTTAGTTGAAACTAATAAATCTTTAAATGCATTTCGCAATGAATCTATGTTTTCTAGTTCCGATTCATAAAAGTCATAAAAGTCATTAATATCTCTATATATCATCAAATCCATTTCAGACAACAAAAATGGTTAGCTTGAAACTGTTCGTCGAGCGAAATCTGAATTGTACTACGCGATCAGAACCAACCGTCCGCTTTTAATAAGCCAAAAATCATTAAAAAAAAAAAAAAAAAAAAAAAAAAAAAATTTTTTTTTTTTTTTTTTTTTTTTTTTTAATATTACAAAAGAATTTTTCTCAAAAAGATTACCGAGGTTTTCTGGACTTAATGATTTATGACAAATTTATTCGACGATCGAGTTTGTTAATTTTTTAATCTTTTTATCCTGCTTTTCGGCCTCACGGCAAAACTATAACCGTCACCCTCGCAAGGCATTTGACCGAAAAACATTCTATCGGCCGAAGCAGATAGGCCGTCAAACCATTTATTTCTAAATTCACCCGTACTGAATTTACCTAAATTTTTCTTCACCGCTTCGAAACTCACCACTTCTATCTGAGTCCTGTCGGGATTTTTCGCCAATCCGTCCCGAGTCAACGGTAGAGGTTTTCCGCTTCGACATTGATATTTCATCAAAGTCAAAACGTCTTTTTCGTACGCAGAATCGTCGTTGATAAACAGTTGTCTTTCTACGATCTCGATCATGTTGAAAAAATGGCTGACGATTCCGCATTTTTGAAACAGGTTGCGGACGTCCGAAAACGCCACGATTTCGTTCGGAGCGATCCTGCGTAACAAACCGTACAGATCTCTGAGCGACTGATACAGAATTTTGACGGAACCTCGGTCTTCGACTATAATATATTTAAAAGTACTCAAATACTGAAATTTCCCATCCGAATTTCTACCTTTGTTACGTTCGGCATGCGGTACCAGATGGCAGGCTTCGGGTAACAGATTCATGAACTTTTCGACGGGGCAATCCGTATAAACGCTCGCGTATCGACGTCTGTTGGAAAATTCGAATACCTGTTTTTGAGTAGAAAACAACGCCAGTTCGTGCAAGACGTTCCTTTCGACGTTAAATTCCGATCTGGAATCGGAAGACGACGAGTTGTGTTTACTGTCCAACGCGGCTTGAGTGTCGGATTTCGACGCGCGGCAGGCCTGACAGATTCCTTGCGAGGTTCCGGGTTGTGGAAATCGCATGTGTTTGACGACGGCCCACACGAACTCTGGTACGGCTTCTCGATTTTCTTCGAAAACTTGCAAATCATAGCGGCGCAGATGACCTTCCATCAAGCACAGCACCGCGTCCAATTTGTGCGGCGTTATTTTTCTCATGATGGCTTCGAAGAGATCGGGTCTCGTCTCGCGCGTACGTTCCATCAAACGTTGCGCTAAGAAAATCATCTCGGAAAGAGAACAAGGATGCAATTTTCACTCAGAGATTTGAAAATAATATACGACAAGGTTCGTTTTCGAAAAACGACCGAAGAATTGAGTATGCTCGTATGTATAATGATGTTTACGGATCTAAAAGTGTCGGATCTCCTGGGATGGTTTAACGAGGACTTGGGTAAACGACGAGAATGTCTGAAAGATTTAAATATTTTAGAAGACTACGAGTCGTTGCGAAAATTATTTACTAAGAAACATCAAACGTACTTGATTAAATGGAAAAGGGTCGTCGAATGGTGGATCGGTAAAAAGAACGCCACGTTCGAAGCCTTTCGACAATCGTGTAAAAATGCGAAAATGAAAAGTCATATGCAGGTAGACTCTGATAGAATTTTATTCGGGTCCAAATATAAAATGTAAAAAAAAAAAAAAAAAAAAAAAAAATTTTTTTTTTTTTTTTTTTTATTAGAGGGTAATGATGAAATTTTTTTCGAAAAGATTTCTTTGAAAATTTTTACAAGTCCAGACTGCGAGATCAAAACTGAAAATTTTTACAAGTCCAGACTGCGAGATCAAAACTGAAAATTTTTACAAGTCCAGACTGCGAGATCAAAACTGAAATATTTTACATGTCCAGAACGCTACGATAAATTTAACCAAGATTCGAAAGATGCTGTATAAAATATACTTTTCCAAAAAAAAAAAAAAAAAAATTTTTTTTTTTTTTTTTTTTTTTATTAGAGGGTAATGATGAAATTTTTTTCGAAAAGATTTCTTTGAAAATTTTTACAAGTCCAGACTGCGAGATCAAAACTGAAAATTTTTACAAGTCCAGACTGCGAGATCAAAACTGAAATATTTTACATGTCCAGAACGCTACGATAAATTTAACCAAGATTCGAAAGATGCTGTATAAAATATACTTTTCCAAAAAAAAAAAAAAAAAATTTTTTTTTTTTTTTTTTAAATAAGGGGGGGGGGGTGAATATTTGTCGAAGAAATTTTTAAATACTTTTCCGTGGTTATGCTCGTCGATTTTTAATGAACAATTTGATACATTTTTAAAGCGACTCGACGTGACATTCGCCCCTTTTTCACGCCGGCGGGTCTTTCGTTTTCCGGTTCGATTTTCTCAATTTCCTCTTTGCCAGTTTTCTGCGGCAGAGATTGGATTTCCCGTTCCCCGCGTTTTCTTTTACAGTCGGCCACTTGATTTTTTCGGCGAGTTTCTTTCGAACGAGTCGATTCCAGTTCCCGATCGAAACCGGGAATCTGACCCTGTCGGATCCACTTTTCCGGCCCCAGGATGCAATGGAAAAAAAGATTACCCTTTTCGGCTTGTCTTTTCAACCATTCTCTCCGGTTCAATTTTTCTAGATCCGGGTTGCGTTCGAAAAAGAGTTTTCGACCCCTGGTGACGTGTAAAAAGAACGCGGTTTCGTGCCGACAAGGCTCGAAGCCCGCGGAGACCGGAAGGACCGTGTCGAGATCGACGCCGGGAATCTCTCTGATTTCGAATTGCCGTTTGCGTTCGAAAAGATTCGTGATGGATCTGAGCAGATCGACCCGTTGCAAATTCCCGAAGCTTTCGTTTAAAAATTCCAAGAGACCGTTTTCCCATTGCATGACGAGCGGCAACGCGTAATCTCTCGGAAGGCTCTCGAACAAATAGAAACGGTTGCGTATTTCGGGAAATTTTATTTTATCGCCTTCCGAAGAGAAACTGCACGCGGATTCTCGTCGACAGAGATCGCCGATCGTGCGCACCAGGTCCATGGCCGATTCGATGGGTCTGCGGATCACGCACGTCATCGTTCCGCGCGACCAGACGCCGGAACTGCATTTCTCTAAAACTTCTCGCACGAAATGTCCGGGCGGAGAAGAA
This sequence comes from Maratus speciosus, assembly GCA_963932465.1. Classification (NCBI taxonomy): domain Eukaryota; kingdom Metazoa; phylum Arthropoda; class Arachnida; order Araneae; family Salticidae; genus Maratus; species Maratus speciosus. The sequence goes on along the minus strand of OZ010790.1, from coordinate 274,672,977 downwards.
ACCACGATCACGTGCCTGTGAAGCGGTTCCGCGGGATATCGGCCTTCGCACCAGCAAGAAAACGGCAGCGTGCGAGTTCGTCCTTCGTCGGCGTCCATGGCTTCCAGAAAAGCGGGAAAAGCGCGAACGTGCACCATCGCGTGAAACCATTCGGCGGAATTTCCCAGTTTCAGGTATTTTCGGACGCAGGCGACGGCCGCGTTCAGAGAATCGCTTTCGAACGTCAGGGGATTCGGGTCCAGAAGCACGGGCCAGACGGGCTCGAAAGCTCGGCGCGGCGGACGACGAAACTCGCGATCCAACGGGCATTTTTTCTCGGCCATGGGTTTCGTGTCGAAAGGAACGGGGCTGGGTCGGACGGGCGGCGTGCGACTGTCGGACGTTTGCGGTGAATTTTCGAATCTCGCATATTTCGTGAATTTGCGAAAACAGGAAAGAAGGTGATCGACGTGTCCGGGCTTTTGTTTCTTACAGCTCCAAGAAAATTTCCCGAGACACCACACGCAACAGATTCGAGGGTTCAATCCGTGGCGGTGAAAAAAATGATGTTCGAATTGCTCGGGTAAAAGAACGCTTTCGCAACGAGGACACGGGAAATATTCGGGATTTTCAGAGAGACTTTTCGTGTAAGCTTCCAAAGATTTAGAATCTCTACAGTTTCGACTCGGCGACATGATGAGAAAATCGTAACACGATGTCAAAGTGTGTCGAGACAGAACCAGAAGGTGATGGAGGCGAACAGTCGCACCGTTAATATACCAATTTGAAGTGAAAAAAAAAAAAAAAAAAAATTTTTTTTTTTTTTTTTTTTTTAATAGAATTTTCACATCTCGTAGACTGGATTAGGTAAACTCGTATTAACTACGTCGAATAAACAATTATAAACTGCAGCGGATAAAATTTCATATCCTAAATCTGGTACACCACTTTCCTCATTTAAATCATACAACATCTCATTCTCGTATGAATTTGATTCGAGTAAAACACTGTCATTCATATCAAACATCTCAAATTCGTACGAATTTGAATCGGGAAAACCACTGTCATTCATATCAAACATGTCGAATTCATTTGAATTTGAATGAGGTAAACCACTGTAATTTAAATCTAACATGACATATTCATTTGAATTTGGACCAGGTTGTTCGCTGTCCTCTGATACTTTTTTTCTGCATATCGGACACATGTTTTGTTCTTGAAACCATTTTTGTATACAATCCTTATGATAAGCATGGTTGCATGACAAAAGTAAAACGTCTTCATTTAAGGAATACTTTTCTGTACAAATGGTACAAGATTCATTTAAATCAATTAACTTTTGGTCTATTTGTACGATAGGTAGTGCTTTGAAACGTCATCTGGAACGGGTCTTTTCGGTGAAGGTTCGTTTAGGGAAACTTCTATTTCATCTCTGTAAACTTCATTTAAAAACGGGGATTGGTTTATAAATTCCGCTAATCTTTGCCTCTGTTCTTGAATATTTCGTTCCACTAAAGGATCGCTTCCGACGTTCGTAAAATATTCGAACGACCGAACTATATCGGGGATATCGTTGATTAAATATGTTTCGACTAATGAATCGGCATCCGTACGAGGTAAAGTTTGAGAATTTGACGTGCGTGGTATATCCATGTCATATCCATTTAATAACTGCACAAACTCGGATAAATCATTATCAATATCATCATCGGAAATATCCAACTCATCATTAGTTTCAAAGACGAATGGATCAGAAGGATTCGAAAAATCCATTGCGATTTGAAAATGTACTTTTCGTGGTTAAAGCTTATTTAACACCAAGAGCTTTTATACACGGGAATAATATATAAGTAAAAAAAAAAAAAAAAAAAAAAAAAAAGATATATATTTTTTTTTTTTTTTTTTTTTTTTTTTTTTTTTTTTTTAGTATTGGAATTTGGGAAACGGGAAAAGGCATTTGGAATTATGTTTTTTCTATATCTAGCATAAGTTGATCATTATACTTTCCCGGCTGGGAATTCACCGTACCAAGCTCTTCGGCAATCTCTGCTAGCTCAATCTTTTTTATCTACAACATTTGTTACGGCAATCGGTCTACTTATTCCACTATCCTCTATAGGGAGTTACTTTACTGGAGATTCATATAATTTTGGAAAAGACATGGTTTCTTTCTTTACTTGAAAACTGGGAAGATAAAACAAAAGAAGTAATTGAGAATGAATTATGTAAAACTAGTTCTCGCTGTTGGGATCTTGGTTGCGATCCTAACCTTAGTTTATCAGCAACGGTATCTTATAACTTCTACAATTGCAAGCTTTGGCGTGTTTTCCTTCGTACTGTACAACAAGCAGTATTTTAAGAAATTGTTTGCATCTAATGATTCAAAAGCGAATAAATAATGTAAACTAAAAAAAAAAAAAAAAAAAAAAAAAAAAAATTTTTTTTTTTACAATATTATTTTTCTTCAACAATTACTTCGCCTTCCTCATGATTCGTTAATGGTTCGTTGGGGAACTCGATAGCATAATTTGACAAATACTCAAGTGATTCAAAATTTTCCCCATTCAAAGACATTTTTTGAAAAACAATCATTTCCTCGATACTTCCAGATATTTTGTAAGAGTTTTCACCGAACGATATTCGATTTGAAATTTTCATATTACAAATAGCCATAAAATTCTGCATTAACATTAAAGCTGGTTGTATTATCGTCGAAGAACAACACTTAATTTCATTACCGTTAAAAATTTTAACGCTCAAAACACACCAATTCTGTCGTACGAATGGAAGTTTCTCGTCTTTGTGGTGTTTAGTACAAAAATGACAAAATAATGGATGGCATGTTTTTACGAAAAATCTTGCACCGGTATGTAATTTTTTTTCGTCGTTTTCTTTCATGACATCTCCGATTCTGTCTAGGGGATCGCAATCATTCGCAACGATAGAAATTACTCCCGTTTCAGATTTTTGAAAACTAAATTCCCCCGCGGCAATAATATTGAATACATGATCGCGATTTGTTTTTTGAATAAATGCTTTTTTCTCCGGGCCGCAATACTTCCCTTTATTATATTTTGCTTTTCTGTCCTTATGAACCTGATATACTGAAGAAAATTCTAAATTTTTCAACCAATTTGTAGTTATGAGGTTGAGGGCACAAGTATGCTTTTCCACGTTTTCAATCGCTTCTCGAAGAACAGGGGTATTTAAAATACCATTTATTAATATACTATAATCCGAGTTCTCCATTATCTTGGTTATAAAAAATAAACACGTGCCGTAAAAATATCCACTTTAAAATTAGATGACACCGATAACCTTATTTATTAAGATTGATAAGGTAAAAAAAAAAAAAAAAAAAAAAAAAATTTTTTTTTTTTTTTTTTTTTTTTTTTACAATTATATAAAAAACTTATACAAAATATATTCAAAAAATGCAGCTACTAAGCATGGTAATTGAAATAATTCAAGTGAATTTTCAATTTCTTTAAAAGAAAGTATTATTTCGTCTATAATCGATATTGAAAAATTCATGTTTCGGAAATATTGAAACACATAATCGGACATTTTCATAAATAATTTCTCAAATTCTTTTTTTCTTTCATTTTTGAAACGTGCTTGGATTTCTGACACAACAAAAAAAGGTGCGTCGTAACGTCGTATTCCGGGCGACTCCAAAGCAATTTCACTCAACTTACAGATTTGTGTTAAAAAATATCGATTGTGTAATAAATCTCTTTTAATAAAATGAATTTGTTCCTTAACATTTTCAGTATTAAGGTTTTCCTGATCAAAAGGTAACGATATAAAATCAGATTTCAAATCCTTATCGTATTTTTTATATAGTTTTTTCAAATGACCCTTGATAATAGGTTCAAGTTCGATAAAATATAAGTACCCGAAAACATCATATCGCTGTAAAAGGGTTGTTTCATTCCATAACCGTGTAGCCATTTTAAAAACTGAAATAAAAGAACAACTTTACACAACTTTAATGTAACTTATAAAAGTATATATCTAAAAAAAAAAAAAAAAAAAAAAAAAAAATTTTTTTTTTTTTTTTTTAGTCCGAACAAAACAACAATTTATTTTTGTCCACGTCTCCGACCGGTTCCCGTTCCGTCCAAGTAAAGTTTCTTTCGGGAGACATGAGCAAATGAACGTGTTGTCTCAAACTGTTGATCATGTATTCGACGGCCAACCAAGTCAATTTCGGGTTCACGAGTCTCACGAAGAAATAATAAATTTCCACCGTGGTGATTTCGTGCATCATGCTTCCTCTGCATGCAAATTCGCTCGCCAATTCGTCGATGGTTTTCAGGATCCGATCCCTGTCTTCGACTTCGGTAAACACTTCGATTCCCTGAAATTTAACGGTGAGCGGTATCAACAAATTTCGACCGCTCAGATAATAAACGTATCCGTATCGTTCCTTGTCTTCCAACAGTTTCGAAATGTATTTACGGACGACGTCCCTGATTTTCGGATGCGTGACCAGATCCAACGAAACGTAAAACTGAACGGGCCACTTGCCGTATCGCAGATTCAAAGATTTGACGACGGGCTCCAGGTTTTCTCCTTCGTAAAATTCCGACAACAGATCGTCGACGTGTAAACGGCAAACGGCCAATCTTTCATACATCTTTCTTTCTCGTCATCCGAAAAAAGGATCGAACGTAGTATGCGATCCAGAGCACGAATACGGCGGCCAATCCGTACAAGACGTGCGATATCCAGGGAAAAACCGTTCCGATGCCCGACCAAACGGTCGAACCGACTTGGCTCGCAAAATGGTTCAGCGCGTCGGCCACCGTAGGTCTCTGGCATTTCATGGTGTCACCCGGCAAACAGTCGACGTATTCGCAGTCGCAGAGTCGGCAGCAGGATTTTTCGTCGTCTTCGTCGAAATCTTTGCAAACGTTTGTCAAATTTTTCGTCCCGTGGCAAAACGGGACGTTGTCGAGCTTGCCTTTTTGGCAGCAACTCAGTTCGTCGTATTTACACACCGAACCGTCGGATTTTTTCTTGAAGCATCCGGAATTGGATTCTATATAACTCCAGATGCTCGCCACGCCCGTTCCGACCAGCGCACCCGCGGCCGCCACCTTCAAACCCTTTTTACTGAAAACGGTTTTGATCGCGCCTTTCAGTTTTTCGTTACTCGAAACGAGCTTTTTCAACGCCTTTTGAGATTTCGTCAACACCTTGAAATTGTTAAAACGTTTGGAAATCGGTTTGGCATTGAAATTAAATTTGCCTTTCAACATCGCGTCTAACTTGATTCGTTACAATAAAGGAAAACATGGCGAACACGGAACCCACAGCTTGCCTGTTTAACGCTTCCGGTTCGAAGTGCAGAGCTCCGAAAAGAACCAATCTGAGCATGGTCATGTGCCAAAAACATCTCAGAGATTTTTACGGTTTGGAAATGGGTTATCACCAAGACGATCATCCGACCAACGTCGCATGGGTCGGACCCTTTTTGAGACCAGTTAAAAACGCGGCTTACTTTAAACGATACACGGTCATTTTTCCAACGAAAGAGTTTTTCGACAGGACGCAGCGACCGGAAGAGTTTCAAGACAAAAATAGCAGCTACCGAAAATATCAAATGAATCCTTTTATTTTAGACTATATTCGACAATACGGAATGACCCCCAACAAAAGGGTAGAACATAGGCTGCCCATCGAAATTTATCGAAACTTGAACAGTCTGGATAAAAACGTCGATCCGGGACCCAACCACGAAACTCTATTCCCAAATTTAATTTCTCTAGTTCGAAGTAAAAAATCAATTTCCGAGTCTCATATACGGGATCAGGCCATTTTCAAATGTCTCAAGGACGTTTCTATTTATACGAAGGCTGGAGTTAAAACACTCGAGGATACAGATTTGTCCATCAGCATGCAATATATATTGTTCAACTGTCAATTTTCAGAAATGAGAGTCACGTTCGATAACGATATTTTTGCTGATTATTTACCTTACAACTGCGAGTTTGTAGACGGAATCGGTTTAATTGCAACGGAATTGATTAACCACCCACATCCTCTGATTGTAAACGGTGTGGGCTCTGGAAGTCAAATTTTCTATAACGCATTCGTGTCAATGGTACAAAAGGAAGTTTTACACAAAAATTATTCTTTGAAAGATATTCCGTCTCAATTTGCTCTGACGAACGCTTTGAAAAGCGGAGCGACGTGTTGATTTTTAAAAAAAAAAAAAAAAAAAATTTTTTTTTTTTTTTTTTTTTTTTTTTTTTTTTTTTTTTTTTAATAGAGTTAGACATCAACTAGTATTGTAAGAGTTGTAAATATGAAAATAAATTATACTAAATTATTATGAATTTAATTATACGAAAAGTTTAAAAGTATAATAAAATTCACGTTTATGAGATTTACTCTTTAAAACACCACTCGGCAGTATATCCTAAAATCATTATCGTATCATATTTGTCATTATCGTGAGTTTCTATTTTATATTTTAACTCGGGTACGTTAAATTCAGGGATTTGCTCCCAAACTTCGCATACAGCCTTTTTGTGATATTCGAGGTCTCTTAAATAATACTGAACTGATTCCAAATTGACCAATTCGTCATATATATCATTAATACATGTATCATTTTTAAATTTTTGAAATAATTCCTTCAATTTTTCTTTTTCCTCATCTGGAAATTTTTTCCATCTTTTACCACAATCGGGTGCAGTAGCGGATGCTATAGGTAAGTAATTTTTTATGGCACGTTTCCAATGTCGCCACTTTTGGCTTTCAATTATAAATCTACATTCGGATAAAGACAGTGATAAATCTTTTTTTCTAAAAGTTCCCAAAACTGATCCCAATAAATCACACGTGAGTTCCATTCTTGGAATTTCAGTCATTTCCACGTCTGGATTTTTAAAATGCTCCGGATGATGGTCGTTTTTTCTATAATGTTCTTTTAAACACCAGTTATACAAGTCTGTTAACGTCACGCATTCTTTTGCCATCGTTAATAGTTACTTTATTTAACTCACTTTTCATTTACTTAGCGACCCAAACTTTAGATGAAGTAAATTTTTGATATCATTATATACGTATTATAGACTAAAAAAAAAAAAAAAAAAAAAAAAAAAAAAAAAAAAAAAAAATTTTTTTTTTTTTTTTTTTTTTTTTGCTTTAGTTAATTTTAAATAGAAATTTCTCGATTTCGTAATCGTCCGCATCGGACATATTTAGTTTTTTAGTTTCTGTTTCCCCTTCCTCATCTGGGCTCGATCTCTGCCGCTTCCGTTGGTCGCTACTCTGCCCTTTTTCTTCTATAGCGAGCGGTTCTTCGTTTTCGAAGATTTCGTCGAAATCGTCGAAGCCGTCGTTACACTTCACTTTCGAATCCAGATCCGCAGATTTCTTTTCCTCATATTTAATCGACGGGGTTTCGGGCTTGTATTCGAATTGAATCAGTGGTCCCAAATCGACTTTTTTAGTCGGCTTCAATTTGTTCTCGAGAAATCCGACGAAATCTAAAACTTCCCCGCTGATGCGATAAACGTTTTGCTTCTTTAAATAATATCTCGCATTCAGTTGTAACCGCAAAACGGCTAAAAATGTATCGTTAAACATCTCTTCCATTTGAGAATAAAACCGATTGACTACGCGCTCTCCGTCGAACACTTTCGTGTCGGATATGCAAGGCTGGTTGATTCGATTCACTCTGTATCCGGCTTTTTGAAATTTCTGCGTAAACTCGCTGCATTCGCTGCATGCCATGAAACCGCATTCGACGAAAGGAAATTTGTGATCTTTCCAAACGTTGACGTCCGGTCCTAAATCGGAAGTCATCGCCCGCGCGATTTTGGTCAGAGGTTCAGAATCGAGGACGAGAAGGTTTGCTCGACGACTGTTCGGATAGTAAGATTCTTTTTTGTACGCTTTTAAAAATTTACAAGTAGCGACTAAGACGATTTCGAAATGGTCTTTTTTTTATTCTTCCCAGTCGCAATGGTTCGTCGAGAATGCCGGTTTCCATAACTTTTTAGCATGATAAATGTAATTTTGATATGTGACATTATTTTGTAATTGCGTCGACCAATCTGGATTCACGAGATTTAAACAGTGCTCGTCGACCATATTCTTAGCCGCGTTGGCCAAAGATTCGTTGGCCAACACTTTCGAAACGAGATTATCATAGCCTTCCATAGTTTCCTTGTTATTAGAAAAGGAAACAAAGTCAATATTAGTTGGTTGAGGGTTTCAGCGTTTATATATTCGAAGACAACTCCTCAAAAAAAAAAAAAAAAAAAAAAAAAAATTTTTTTTTTTTTTTTTTTTTTACATTATAGGATTGAGATAATTTTTATGGTTCGGAAAAAAAAATTACAAATCCAGAACTCGAGATCAAAACTGAAAAATTTTACAAGTCAAGAACGCTAGAATAAATCGGACCAAGATTTTTTTACTTGTCATATCTTACTCTTTCTTTAACTGCCAACCTTTCACTACGGCGAAGAACAAAATCTTCCAAAAACATATACGGAACCTTTATACGAACTGCGGTGAACCGTTCGTCGATTTCTATCGCTTCCCAGCCGTTACGTTTTTTGATCCAACGTGAAAGTTTTTTCTTCACGATGTCGATAAAGTGTGATAACAGGAGATCGTTAGACTTGGAATGGACCATTAAATTTGCGACGTTGCACATGTATAACATAATTCGAGACCAACTAATACGATTCGCAAAGATTTGTTTATACAGGCTGAACAACATTAGCTTTAATCTGTCTTCTTTAACGTATCTGAGACCGTTATCGATTTCACGTTTTTGAGAAAAGTGAGCTCCATAAATAGTTTTGCAGAGCTTCAGCACGCGTTCGAAAACATTTTCTTCCTTTGTATTCAAAGCGGGTATAGGTATTTTCATAGGTTGAAAAGTATCTCTTATATTGGTAACTACATTCGACAAAATATAATCTGTTCGCACTCGCCTAGTAGCCATGATTATTTCAAATCGGTAGGAAAAGGAAAGAAACTTTATCCTGTTCCATTACCCACTGCTTATATATTGATACTGATATTAAAAAAAAAAAAAAAAAAAAAAAATTTTTTTTTTTTTTTTTTTTTTTTTTTACGTTTGATATTCGATAGGTGGCCCGTTCCAACCATGAGCGAGCACGCTCTCGAGTTGTTTGTCGGTATTTCCTTTGAATCGATCGAATCTCCTTCGAACGACCCTTCCGTCGGCCGTCGAAATTTCGTACACGCGGCCGTTTTCTAAATTCCCATCCAAACATTTTATCCGGCCGTTCGGTAACTGAAAATACCCTTCGAAATAAACTAAATCGACGGAATGGTTAGTTTTGAATTTGAACACGACGTCCTGTTCGACGTCGTGAACGACTATTCCGTCGGTTTTGAACGGTGTGGAGCCGAGGGCATATCTGTCCGAGACGTACTTTTGGACGAAATATCCTTCGATTAATTTCACCTGCGGTAAAAAATTCAGCAAGATTCCGCGCCTGCACCAACTCGCCGTGTCGAATCCTCGAACTCGATAAACGTCCAGCAAAACAATTTCGCCAGTTTCCATTTTCTCGGCGGCGAAAACGTATCCGTCTCCCAGAGTCTGTCCGCTACGAATGCGCGATTCGTACCCTTCCCATTTTTCTTTCACTCTGTCCGGATAACTGTACACGAGTCCGAAGACGCCGTCCATTTTATGGGCGTACAGATATCGGTCTCCGTCTGGAATTTCCCGCACGCACGTCACGGGTTTCCGAAAGACGTTTTCGTTCGGCTGGTACGGAGGCGTGGAAAAACCACTCATGGCGTCGTAGATGCGCTTGTATTCGCTCAAGCACTCGAGCAGTCGGACCGGTTTGAAATTTTCGAGTTTTTTCTCGAACGTTCCGTATTCCCATTCGAACACCAACTTGTAGTCCAAGCCGCTTCTGAAAGCGTACAGTTGAGCCCGGTCGTCGATCTGGACGCAATCTCGGATTTCTTCGGCGAAAGGATTTTGAAAATTTCCCGTTTCGTGCAAAAAAGATCTGTTCGTAGATTCCTTCCATTTCCCGTAAGGCGTTTCTACGGAATGGACCCATTTGAACCACGCGCCGTCGTGGTAAACGAAATGGGTGGATTCGACGCGTTTCACCTCCCAAGTTCCGTTCTTGAAACGAAAATGCGGTTTGGCGTAGTACACCACGTTTTTCCGAGTCGAATATCCCAAGTCTCGGAAAACCGGGGCGAAAGACGAAGAATGCTGGACCACGAGCCTAAACTCGTATTCGTGCATCGTAGCGGTTGTAAATTTCTTGCAGTCGGGAGCTCGTCCACACGATCCACGAAAATTTGAAACGAACGACGAGCGAGAAAAAACTCAAGATGGTCAACAATAAAAACACGAGTTTGAAAATGCTTCGGCGTACGGACACGTAAAGGACGGGTATGAGCAGAATGGGTACGGTCATGCACAAAATGATGGCGTAACTGATTCCTTTTTCCAGCGAACCGAACGAACCCGGGTTGAGTTCGTCTAGCTGTAACAATTCTTCGACCTGATCCATGAGCTTTATTAGACTCTTGATTTTTTTATTAGACTCTCTCAAAAAAAAGAAAAAAAAAAAAAAATTTTTTTTTTTTTTTTTTTTTTACATTGTAGAGTTGAGATATTTTTTATGGTTCGGAAAATTTTTCCGAAACATTTTACAAGTCCGTTTTACGAGTAAAAATTTCACATTTAAAACTACAAGTATATGGCTAACGAAAAGTGGATCCATCTGACGTTTGCGCCGCACATATTGAAAGACGATAATCTGTACGAAATGATCGTCTACGTAGACAAACACGGTACGATTTACTTTTTCGCAAACGCGGTATTTTGGTGTCTGGGGTTCGACGAACCTCACGTGTCGGTTCAGCAGTTTGTGCCGCCAGACGAACGACATAAACTTTCTTTCGGCAGCGGAATATTTTTAAAAGAAGCGACCGTACGCAAATCGATAAGCGATAGGTTAAATTCCGGTGTTTTGAAATTCAGAAAATTTCAGACCGTGAAAAGATTCGAGACGTGGTTTAACAACTACCTCGTCAGATGCAAGAGTGAGAATCCCGGAAAAGCATGTCCTTATTAAATACAGCAGTAAAATATGTTTTTCCAAGGAATAAAACCCAATTCTTCGATTTTTCTTTCCGTCTCCGGCAAAATTCGGTTTAAAATCTCGCGGTTCCGATCATCCATCAATATTTTATAGGGTCTTTTGCGAATTATTTCTTTTCCGGTCAGCAATCTGAGATACGCCTCGTTTGCCGATTCCGAATTACGAACGTCTAAGAAAACGGGTTCGTGTTCCTTCGGTAAGGAATCGATCCGTCGATCGTGAAAAATCGGAGGTTTAAACTCCGTACCTTCTCGAAGATCGGAGCGCGGCGGAGCGTATTTTCTGTTACTGGTCAGGTGAAGATGGTCATATCTCCTGTCGCGATCGGAAGCGGACAGATTCAGATGACTGGTCAGAACGACCAGATGTTTGGCTCGCGGAGGTTTTTTGATCGTGTCTCCGAAATTCGGTTCGACGACGAATAAAAAATCGACTTCTTTTTCGAGGCTTTCGATTTGATAGGGGGATTGGAGTTTCCAGCGACACGTTACGTTCACCTCTTCTCGGTAAGAAAAACACATGTCCAAGTAATAGTCTAACAAGTAGGGTTGGCGTCCCAAATTACCGAAAACGATACTAGTGTCGTATTCTCTCCAAGACGAAATGACGCGTCGAAACCGATCTAGTCCGGATGAAGGTGAACGAAATACAGACTGTTCCACGCGTCTACGATACGACGATTGGCGCATGCAATCCGAATCGAACGAATCCACGCCTCGGTAGTAATGTTCTTCTACCTCTTCCTCAGTGGGTATAAAAACTGATTTCTTTTTCTCCATGCTTGTTGTAAAGGATACATTTTTACGTTGCATGATTTCAACGACTCGGAAATATTTTTCGAAAAATATCACACAAGTCCGGAACGCGAGACGAAAATGTGTAGAAGTAAATCTTTAAGTTTTTGTCAAAGCCTTATATTCCCAAGCAAAAAAAAAAAAAAAAAAAAATTTTTTTTTTTTTTTTTTTTTTTTTTTTTTTTTTCAAGGATGGATGTTTGTATCTTTTACGCTTTTGAATCTTAGTTAAATTTATCGTAGCGTTCTGGACTTGTAAAAAAATTCATCTTGTTTCGCGTTCTGGACTTGTAAAATATTTCAATCTTGTTTCGCGTTCTGGACTTGTAAAATATTTCAATCTTGTTTCGCGTTCTGAACTTGTAAAATATTTCAATCTTGTTTCGCGTTCTGAACTTGTAAAAATTTTCGAACAAATTTCCTAGTCATAGAAACCATAAAAAAAAAAAAAAAAAAAAAAAATTTTTTTTTTTTTTTTTTTTTTTTTAACATTTCGATAGGTTTATCGTTCGTTTCAATTTGATTCGCTTTCGTCGACGATTTCGGTTTCGGTTTCTACGGCGGCCTCTTTCTTGGTCGCTTTCTTTTCGTCTCGAGGCTTAGACTTTTTCTTTTCGGTGCAGTTTTCTTCTTCGCTAGTTTCCGTTTCGGCGACCGTTCGTTTTTCTCCCCGAAGCCTCAGACTCTTTACGAGACTCTCCATTTGTTCTCTTTTCATGTTGTTCATGTACATGATGGCGATTTTCCCTTCCAACTCGCCGTCCATGGCCTCTTCCTCATTGAATTCGATTTCGGGGAGATTGGTCCCGACGGTCTGGTAGAAAAATTTTCGCAGAATGTCGTAAACGTGTTTGGTGGGCTCGGGCGTACCCGCCATCATTCGATACATTTCTCGAACGGTCTGGACGTGCAGTCGCTTGAATTCGCTTTCCTCGTCAAAGTTGGATTTGGGTTCGCCCTTGTCGGCGAAGCGAAGGTTACCGATGTAATGTTTGTATTCGAAATTGGGTCCGTTGCTGATGTTTCCCGCCAGACCGTCCACGGCTAAAATTTCAGCCATGTTCGCTTCGCGCTGAGCCATCTGTTTGACGATGCGCACGAGTTTATCGTTTCGAACGAAACACTGAGACAGAGCGCATGCGGTTTCGTCGTCGCCGTACTTTGAAAGTTCCTGCGCGATTTTAGGGTGAACGGGCGTGTGGGTCTTGAAAAGCTTCAGGACGAAACTCCAACCGCCGAGCCTGAGCTTTTCGAGAACCGTACCCACCGTATGTAGTTTCATGGTTTTCATGGTCACGGAGTCTTCGCCGTTTGCGTTGAAGGCGTCTACGGTGGAATTCAACAGCTCGCGGATTCGACTGTCGAGTGATTCGGACGTGTTAGTTTCCATCTTGTTTATTGCCGAGCAGCGTTCGGAGGACGCTTTTGATTTCGGCTTCGTATTCCGGATCGCTGGCCAGAAACAACTGGAACGTGTCCACGGTCCAAAGCAACTGGGTATTTCGCGATCCGTCCGGCATCGTTTCGAAATCGCGAATCTTGGCGATAAACTTTTGGACCGCACGGTGAAGGTTCTTGGCCGTTTTGAACATGCCTTTCACGATCCTTCCGTTGTTTCTGTTGAGCGTCTGGACTAGATAGTTGTGGCCGATCGTGAATCCCAGTTGGTCCCCGTGGTCCGTGAAACAAACGGCTGGAAACATTTGATGAAACGCCATTTCCTGCACGCGGTCGTGTTTACCCCTGCAAAATTTTCCTTTCAAAAACATTTGCAACTCGTGGAACGGCATCAGAAACGTGGAATAGTGTTCGATCGATTCCCCCGTCGTGATCTTCGTCAAGGTTTTGTAATGGTCGGATCCCGCCCGGCTCAGGATTTCGCGGTAGACGATTCGATTCATGGTCTCGACGAACGGGCAATCGGGATACGATTGCCAAAAGAATCGGGCCCTGCAGACCCTCGCGATGAAATCCATGACCCAGTTTCCGACCACGTCCATGTCGGCCGAACAAGCGAAACTGCAGACCATCACGTGAATCATGTCGAACGGAATCGAAAATTTTCCAAACTGTTTGCGGATGGTGGAAGACAGTTGGAGTTGCTCGTGCATTTCGCGGGCCAGATTAGGAAAAGTATCGTTTGCGCGTATCGGTTCCCCGTCGGGCACGCAACGTTTAACGAAAGGAACCAGATCGTCGAAATAGGTGCTAAACAGGTCGATCGATTCTTTGCTCGTGTTCAAATGCTCGTACATGGAGTGTAACAGTTTGTTTATTATTTCTCTCGCGGCGGTCGATTCGGGATGTTCCTTCACCATGTTCAAAAAATCAAACAGAAAATTGTTTATGTCTTCGAAACGATCCACTTGCGGTCGGGTGGTGAAAGGGGCGTTGATGGCTCGTAAAAGTCTCAAGCTCTGGAGCACGCGATTCAGAGACTGGCCGACGATCGTTTTCGAAAATATACCTTCCAAGTCCACGAGAGTGAAATTCATGGGCACGTTTTCGTCCCCGGTCCATTCGCGAAAAGCCTGCGCCAACTCGCTGGAACGAAAATGATCGGTCGAAATCCTGGTGATGTATTCGTAGACGGCGAAACCTTTTCCGCATTGGTGACAGAACAGCGCGGGCCCGGCAACCAGAGAAACTTTTTCCGGATGACAGATATCGGTCTGGACGAGATTAAAAAAATACATCCTCTTGATTATTTTTTCTTCATTTTCACGAACGTGATTTTTCTGGTCCGGCACACGGCGCACGTGCCTCTCAACATCGGCCTGTGAGTTTTCGACATTGTTTTTTTCACGTCGACGGTTTTCGTTTTGGTTCGACACCTCGCGCAATGCATCTCGATCTTGGAATCCATCGTGGATCTGTTCTTTGTTTTCCGTTTTCGACGTTTTACACACAAGGATGGAACACAGACGCGAAATCGTCAGCTTGCACGAAGAGGAACATTTATCCGAACGCCAGATCGCGAGAATATTTCGAATCGCTCCGTCGACGGTTCATTACTGGCTGGTCAAAGAAATCACGGGAACCGTTCCCAAAAAGCGCGGAAGGCCTCGAGTGACGGACGAAGCTTTAGACTTCTACATCTTGAACGCGTCCACGACGAATCCTTTCATGTCGGCCGTCGAAATTCGAGACGAATTGGCTCCCAGAGTCAGCGTGGACACGATTCGCAAGCGTTTGAAAGAAAAGGGCCAGAGATGCCGCGTTCCGGCACGCAAGCCTTTTTTGAAGCCCGTGCACGTTCAAAAGCGATTCCAGTTTGCCGTCAATCACATCGCGTGGAGCGCGGACGAATGGAACGGCGTCGTGTTTTCCGACGAAAAAATATTCCGAGCCTCTTCGAGGGGCCCGTTGCGCGTTTACAGACCGCGGGTCAGCGACCGATTCGACCAAAATTACATCGTGTCCAACAGTAATCCGAGAGGGCGATTCACCATATGCGTTTGGATGGCGTTCGGAAACAAATTCAAATACATACACAGGATCGCGCAGAGAACGCTCAACGCCGACTACTACGTGAACGAAATCCTTCCGATCGTGGAAGACGACGTTTTGGACAACGATTTGACTTTCATGCACGATCTTTCCCCGATCCACACGAGTCGACTCGCGAAACACTGGTTGGAAACGCACAACGTGACCGTCATGCACGATTGGCCGCCGAAAGGCCCGGACATGAATCCGGTGGAAAACGTGTGGGCCGAACTCGTGAGACGAACGCGCGCGGATTCGGCCAACAAAGACCAACTGTGGGAAAACGTGCTGGCGGCTTTCAACGAATTGGACGACGATTACTTTAACACCCTCATCGAATCCATGCCCCGGAGAATAGGGGCGGTTTTAGAGAAACGCGGAGGTTGGACGAAATATTAAGGGAACAATCGAATGGAATAGGTGTCTAAATAGTACTCGAACAGGGTTCGTTGGTCTTCTTGCGTCACATATCTCCAATTGCAGGGTTTTATCCTGGCATTTCTCAAGCACATTTTTTTAAGGTGCGGCCATTTCTCGACTCGCACGAAATACAAGTCGCGTTCCGAGTCGTAATTCACTTGCTCGATGTCGGGAATGACAGATTTGAGATCCTGGACGGCATCTTTACCTTTGAGAATAAACGTGTTCGATTCGTAAAAGTTTTCGACTTGAACCCTTTCCTCGGGCGTGATGATCTCGTTCGCCACGGCCACGTCCAAGTGCGTTTGGCTGAACCTTCCGTAATACATGCCGTGATGAATGTTGAAAAACATGAGAATTGAAACGCGAGAATGTAATTTATAATAAACTGAGCAACGTGAAAAAAAAAAAAAAAAAAAAAAATTTTTTTTTTTTTTTTTTTTTACTTGCTTGAACGAGCTAGGTACACCAACAGGTTGACCGAATACCAAGATCGTGGTTCGTTCAATCTTAAATTTTTTTTCACCTGTTGTAATTTGATTAGTTTATGTTTTTCAATTTTCACTTTGGCAGCCAAGCACTTGGAAAATAAAGTAGGTTTATAACGGGCTGAACCTGTATTGCCCCATACGTCGCACGGTTTAGTTCGAGAGGGTGCGGGAACGGTACAATTGATTTTATCGGAAAGAATCGAATCTAAGGACGGTAAAATTTCGAGAGTCGATAGACTTTTGAAAAACGTATCGTTTTCATCATAATCAAACGAAGCTAATGATAGTTCTTTTGTTTCATTGCAAAGAGAATGTAAAGAGATTTCATCCCACGAAATAGACATATTTAGAAATGAAAGGATGTTTTACTTTTAATAAGTAAAGATAATATATATTAAAAAAAAAAAAAAAAAAAAAAAAAAAAATTTTTTTTTTTTTTTTTTTTTCAAGGATGAAGGTTTGTATCTTTTACGCTTTTGAATCTTAGTTAAATTTATCGTAGCGTTCTGGACTTGTAAAAAAATTCATCTTGTTTCGCGTTCTGGACTTATAAAATATTTCAATCTTGTTTCGCGTTCTGAACTTGTAAAAATTTTTGAACAAATTTCCTAGTCATAGAAACCATGCATAAAAAAAAAAAAAAAATTTTTTTTTTTTTTTTTTTTTTTTTTAATCAAACTACGAGTTTGATTCATAACCCGAGTCCTTATCGACAATATCATGAAATAATATAATTCTTCCTCGACCTACTTCGTCAAAATAATTCCGATCAACTTGCGAAAGTACTGTTCTACATTCAGGACAAGTGATTGAACGATTTTGAAAAAAGTTAAAAAGACAACGTGTGTGAAAAATATCTTCACAATCTAAACAATAATAAGTTCGCGGATCGAAAATGCATCTACGACATATTAAACATATATCCATAATTTTTTAGAAAATACAATGTTTTATTCTTTTATTATTAACCCCCCCCCCCTTAAGAAAAAAAAAAAAAAAAATTTTTTTTTTTTTTTTTTTTTTTTCAAAGGAATAATTCGTCTTTAATGCGTTTTGTTTCCTCACCATATTGGTCGCAAAAGTCTTGTAGACTTAAAATTTGAAACAGAGGTACTCGTTTGCAAATTTCGCACCAGTAATCACATCGATTTCGTATGGACTTTAAAAAAGTAACGTCTCTGATTTTGTAGGTTCTGGCGAAATAATCCACGACTCTACATCCTCTCACATATCGTCTCATGCATTCGAAACACATTGAAATCTCACCGAGAGCTCCACCGTATTCCTCGACTATAAATCTAATTAAAATTAACTTATGCGTGTCTTTGAATTGTTCGAAACAAATCGAGTCGTCGTTTAGAAACCAATCGGTAAAATATTTCGAAAATATTTCGTCCTTTTTCTTGAAAAGGTCGATTACACCGCGTATGTCAAAATATCGTACTATATCTGTTTTTCCCTGTTCCCGAAGTGGGATATAACGATTTTTCTGATATATATCTCGTTTGTAAAACGAGAGCTGTATACATACTTTTCGAGGCAACAGAGAATCCCATTTTCCTTCCTCGAATCCGCGTAAACCCGTCCGCTCGACGATCGCCCACATGCACAACTCCGACAAACGGGAGGGCATGGCTTGGATGCAAAACGAATTTCGCCGAAGTTTCTCCAAAGCTTCGTGGTGGGAAATGAACATTTTTTCTTCGTCCTTCAACTCCATGTCTCCGAAGTCGAACTTGTCGGGCATTTTGATAGTGTGGACTTCTAAAGGGTGAAGTTTGTACGCCAAGGTGTATTTCTCGTGTTTCATGATTTCACCTTTGAAAAAAGACCACAACAAATGTGGCACGAGCAGTCTATCGCAAATCCGTCGCTGTTTTTCATCGGGTGGATGTTTTTCGACCATCTTTCGGGCGGTTTTAGACTTTGCGTCAAACTTGTAAAAAACAATGTCTTCTTTTAGATGATTATTTATATTGTCGAAATGTTGACAATAGGCGATACATTTTCCTCCCATGACTTCAAAATTGAATCGTTACATGTGACGAATAGTTGGAAGAAAACAAAGTGCTAAGATTCGTCTGAAAGCAAACCGCTCTATAACCTCTCGTGTAAAAAAAAAAAAAAAAAAAAAAAAATTTTTTTTTTTTTTTTTTTTTTTGAGAAATATAACTTTCTGTAAACTTAATTGACTTGTAATTTTTTTCAGTTTTTCCTCGCAGTCTGGACTTGTAAAAATTTTCAGTTTTGATCTCGCAGTCTGGACTTGTAAAAATTTTCAGTTTTGATCTCGCAGTCTGGACTTGTAAAAATTTTCAGTTTTGATCTCGCAGTCTGGACTTGTAAAAATTTTCAAAGAAATCTTTTCGAAAAAAATTTCATCATTACCCCTCTAGTAAAAAAAAAAAAAAAAAAAAAAAAAAAAAAAAAAATTTTTTTTTTTTTTTTTTTTTAATATACATAATTATATTTATATTTATATTGTTCTATAATTATTATATAATTATATATTACTTATATTACATTTGTTTACAAATTCATTTAAATATGCTATGACTTTGTCGGTTCCTATAAAATATTCCAATGTAAGCAGAAACAGTCCAGTCAAAGTACACACAGCAAAAAAAAGATTTGTAATGATCACAAATATAACCATGGTTATTATCAAGAAAAAACAATTGGATAACGCAAGAAAAATACTTCCCATGATTTCAAAATTGAAGTGTTACAAGTGACGAATAGATCCAAGAAAACAAAGTGGAAAGATTCATATGAGTGCAAGCCAATATATAGCCCATATACATATAATTAATTAAAAAAAAAAAAAAAAAAAAATTTTTTTTTTTTTTTTTTTTTTTTTTTTTTTTTAGGCTGTTGGTAACCAAGGTAATCGACATGTATTTCAGCGTATACAATTTGCTTTCGCGTTTGAAAAATCAACAGACCAAACTCAAGTTTATAAAATACCTCGAAAAGCTGAACGCGGTCGATCCGTCGATCGGTTTGGCCTACCATCGAGGCCTTTTTAAAATCGTTCACATTTACTAAAGCATGTTGTTAGCCTTTTGGCTCCTTTTGTTTTTATACGTAGGCCTGACTCTTCTGTACGCGGTGACGAAAACGGAAACGACGGAAATTTCACCCTGGCCCGTTCTGACCGTCTCGCCCGAACCAGAACGGATAAAATCGGAATGCGCGACCGACAACGAATGTCCGTCGAGTCACGTTTGCCTCGGAAACCTTTGCGTTCCGAAACTCTTACGTCGCGGTCGATGCAACCCGGCCACGGGTCGTTGGATTTCGTACGTTCATCAAGGTGCCACGTTCGCGATTTGCGTCTGTTCGAATCCGCATCTGGTGAACCAAAAATATTTCGGAGGAAACTGCGACGTGAACGTGGGATGCGGAGTTCACGGTCGATACGATTTAAACAAACAGGTTTGCGAGTGCGATCCGGGGTACAAAGCGGTCGGTTTCGGCTGTAAAAAACTACCGGCGATCGATCACATCAATTCTAATCCTTGCGGACCCGACGAAATCCGAGTTTCGCAGATAAAGCCTTCGGACGGATTTCACGCGGATTACGTGAAAAGTCTATCGAAATTCAAATGCGTGAAACGACCGTGTTCGTTCGACGCTCTGAGCGGAAGGCCCCTCAAGCGCGCCAAGCACGTGGACGGATGGGGATGCGTCTGCGATCCCAGATACGGTCTTTTCGGCGTCGTGCTCGAAGGCGCGAACAAAAAATATTTAAACTCGCCCGGTTACGACGCATGCGCGAGTATTTTCACTCGAGAACCGCAAGACGCGATCGACGTCGAACACATCACGTATTTTTATTTAGGAGATCGGAATCCGTTCTCTGTCGTTTTCTTCGACAAGCCGAACGACGAGGATTTGATCGCGCCGCTGAAGGGATCGACGGGAATCACGCTGAGTCAAAAGAACTGGCGATACGATTACGCTCAGTATTTTTTCAAAACGAATCCGGTTTTCCGAGCGAGGACGCGAAAGATCCATTCGTCTTACATTTTCCACATCGAATCGGTCCACGAGTGGTTGTACGTGAATAACTTTCACCCCGCGAAATGCGACGCGATTCCGACTTTTTGGGAAGACAGATTCAATCCTCGCGTGGACGTGTACGACATTTTATACAAAAGTCCAGTGTGTCGAATGACCGATATCGATCCGAAATATAGCATGTTTTGGAACAAGGTCGTGGTCAATCCTCAGCATCTGACGTATAAAGAACACACGAATCTGCATCGTTTCAACGCGTTCGTCTTGCAATACGACGCGAGCGTGGGCAACGAACGCTGGACGCTGGATTTGGGTCGCGAATACAAAGTAGACCGATATTTAGCCATGCAGACGAACGTGCCAAAGTACTACATCCGAAAGAAACCGGAGCCGGAGAATACGATAAACGCCCCCGGGCCGATCGCCATCTCCTAGCGATCGGGTCTATAAAAAAGTTTTTAAAATCAAGAATGAAACGTTCGGTGGAAGAAGTGGATTCGGAAATCGAACCGACCGCGTCGAAACAACCCAAGTTGAAAGCGGAAGGAACAGAAGAAGAAAAAGAAGACGATGCTTCTCCCAAAGAGACTTTGATTTTAAAAGATTTACAGGCAAATTTAATGAAAGGGGATCTGAACGACCACATGGAAAAACGTTTGTTCGAGACTCAGAGACAATACTTTACCGTTTACATGGAAAGACTCATGAGCAAAATGCCACTGGGAAAAGAACTGGTCAACATCATCTCGAGCAGGAACGGGCCGAACGATTTCGAATACATGTTCACCGCGGCGAAAAGCCTGATCCAGTCTCAGATGCGCGTAAAACAAATCAAAGCCTTCCACGCCGTGTTCGACATGGTTTACGGACTCGTCTTGCGTTACGTTCACGAAAAAGTCGTTTCGCCTGCGCTGCTCAAAGTTTTATCGTCCAAACAATTACAACTGGCACACGAAAAATATCAAAACTGTTCGGAGACCGAGGAAGACGGGACGGAAACCGAGTTTCAATGTCTTTTGTACTGTATTCAGGAAATGTTGGAAAATAAAGAAACGGTTAAAATTCCGAATCCGTTATACAGTCGATTCACTCAACAGATGAAAGCCATGAGCGAATATATCATAGCGTTGTTGGTATCGATGTCTAAGCCAGAGGCGCCTACGAACACTTTTAATACGACTCCGGAAGAAATAATTAAATTCCAACCCTAAAAAAAAAAAAAAAAAAAAAAAAAAAAATTTTTTTTTTTTTTTTTTTTTTGTCTTGAGGTTGAATTTGATGATGGAGATCTGAGACTCGGAAATTTTTTCAAGTCCGCTGTAACTGTATAATTTGTAATTAATCAATTTAGTCTTTTGGATTTCGATATTGCCAACAGGGTGGATGTTTTTCTTTTGTTTTCAAAACCATTCCCTTTTTTAACATGTCATACAAGCATCTATTCGCCGTTCTTCTGTCGCATCCAGCACATTTACATATATTTTGAATGCTATGCGACGTCTTAAAATTCACAAGTAATATATGATAAATGTTTTCAGAAACTGTAGCATCGTTCATGATTCGATATATTACGATAATTTTTTTACGTGTTTTAATAAAGATGAATATTTCGAAGCGTTATCATAAGCGTTTAAACTTTTTAAACGCTTACAACTTGAAGTTTTTTTTAAGTTGTTTGATGGGTGTTGGTATCGCCTGTACGATTCGGCAGTTGTTAATTCTGTCCGGAATGAAAATATTCGAAAGAGGACTGGTACTTGAATTATACGACTCGCACAAATATAGCAAACCCTGAAACTCGTAAAAAAAAAAAAAAAAAAAAAAATTTTTTTTTTTTTTTTTTTTTTTTTTTTTTTTACGAGACGTTACAGAAACATTTTTTTCGCAAGTGTGAATCGGAACTGAGAGTCATCTTGCCGAGATCTCCCCGAAGACGATTTAAATTATCCCGTAGACGTTGCACAGAGTAATCGTAATATTGTAGACACTCGAGTACGGGAAGTAAACTCTCGTCTTCCGCACACCAGCCGTCGCAATCAATTTTTTCGACGATATCGGTCCATCTTTTCATAAACTCCGGATAAACCTTTTCGAAATCTCTCACGACACGCTCGAGTCTTTGTAAAAGAGCCAATCGCTCCGCTTTCGTAGAATCAGCCATCTTTCGAAAGATTACCTTGTTCTATTTCTGCCGATATTTTTTTCACAGCGACCAAACTTTTTTCACGCACGTTTTCATCGTGCCTTTCAGTCGCGTTCCGAACTGGTGGTATCGGTTTCCGTTCGCCCTGTAATCCACGGTGATCCAATTCGTATGAGGATTCGCTAACAAGGCGTAAAAATATATCAGATACAGGCACGCGACGTCGTGATCCATCGTATTCGGATCTGAAAACTCTCCGGCTATCTTTCGAATTTTATTCAACACGCATTGCCTTTTGATCATCAGAGGAAACTGTTCGTAATCGAAATACGGAGCGTTGTACCAATGACTTTTATTTTCCGCCACGAAATATAAATAGCCGTAAAGACTCGGATTCTCCTTTACGGATTTAACGTGGTCGCGTGCTTCCCTCTGAAAAGCATCGACCAAGTTTGGCGTCACGTCGTAAAACATGCTCCAAATTCTACTCTGCGATCGCGTTTTACCGATCTCGCTGAGATTCTGAGACGCGACTCGGTCGATCAGGCAATCGATGGGTAAATTGCCCTGGCTCAAAAGTTTCAAGTCGTAGTAATCGTCGAAATGTTCCTTTTCGAGTTTGCAAGTCATTTCATCTTGGTTAGATTTCCGTGTTGGTTCGTCTCAAATTTTTAATCACGACCCCTTCGTAATACACCAGTATCGAATCGCTCGCCTTTGCCATTTTCGCGGGCGGTTCTTCTTCTCGATCCACGATGCTCGTGTAACTGAACGGTTCGGACTTGAAATTCATGTCGGAACGACGCAGATGGCTAAATTCTTTCTGGAAGTGAACGAAAAGATCCGTTTCGTGAAACGAAGTGTTTTTGGTCGTTTTCAAAAATTGTCTGACGGCCGATTTGACGTCGTTTATCGTCGTCATGGTTCCCGCCATCAACTGCACGTCCATGAACAGTTTGAACTGAACGTAAATGTCCGTGTGAATCAAATAATCGTGCGTGTATTCTAGCACGTATTCGGGTTCGGGTCGGTAATGGAGCAGACCGTCGTCTAAACTCATGAATTTTCTCAGATGATAATACAACATGAAAAAACAACCTTTGTACGATTGTTCCACGACGTACACGTCCTTCATATAAGTGTTGGCGCCCACTTGTTCCGAAGTCGTTCCGGGAGCGTTGTCCGCGAATTCGGCGTCGAAAGGTATGGCCACCACGCGATCCTTGAACGCTTCCGAAGCCTTGCATTCCGGATAATTGTTCGTCGTGACGAACAACTTGGCCGTCGGTATCCCTCCGGAATTTTGTTCGTACATGTTCCTGAAAGTCACGAAAGAATTACCCGTGATTTGTTTCACGCGGTTTTCGTTGATTTTCTTTTCCAGTTCTTCGCTCGTGACCATCCGACACGAAAACAACGTGGAAGCCAACTCCGGAGTCGCGTTGTTCGCCGAATGACCCGGAGCCAAATTTTCCGACTGGATCGAATGATAATAGCCTCCGAGTACCTTACCCATCAACTCGAACAGTTTGCTCTTGCCGTTTCGCGTCAAACCTTTCCACACGAAAAATTTTCTCTCGTAATTCGTTCCGATGAACACGCTCGCCAAAATGTCCAACATGTACATGAAAACGTCGTATTCGAACGCGGTGCATTTGCAAAGGTTTATGAAAAAATGCATCATGGACACGGACAACTCGTCGTCCGTGTCCACGTCTCGGACGAGTTCGCCGAGCGTGTCGAACAAATTGTCCTTCACGTCCAAAAACAAATTCAGCAAGTATTTGAAGAAAAAAGTCTGGTCCGTCAGCTTTTCGTATAATCGAACGTGTTTCGGAGACTCGTCGCACAAAACCATCATTTCCTTCAACGGTATCCCGATGTCTATCTGTCGATCGGAAAGAAAAAATTCAGGAACGACTCCGCCGATGTGCCCGGTCAGCAAATCCAAAAGTCCGTCGTGTAATCGAAGAAACCATTTATGGGTATCCATCTGAATGTGTTTTCGTTCCATGCTCGTGTCGCTCATGATGGAGGAAACGACCGCGTTGATGCTGAATTTACATATCAGCTCCTCGTCCGGCCCGCCCATTCCACCCGACGCGTGATATTCGTTGAGAAACTGTTTGATGTTGTTCCATAAATTGTTGATGTGATCCGAAACTTCGCCCGCGTTTGCGATGTCTTGCCAACAATCGGAAAGGGCGTTCCATATGTATCGACTGGATTTTTTCAGAGTGTTTTTCAGTTTGAGAACTCGAATGGGGAAATGTCTGTCCTGTATGCTTCGGATCAAATCACCGATTTGATCGTGAGTGGTGACGGACAAAATCGCCCGTTTGTTGTTTTCCACGATGGATCTGAGCAACAACTGGTAACTCTTCGACCTTTCCAGATACATGTTGTTGGCGCAAAAGTGCAGAGTATTGACGGTGATGTTCGTCAACTCGTATTGTATGATGTTCGGGTTGATCGACTGTATTTTTTTCAACAGCGGATGAAACTCGTCGTCCAAAAGCGGATTCAAATTTTCGGCCATCGAATGAGAATCCGAATTGTAATGTCGACAGAGAGAGTAAAATATGGGTAAAAAATAATATCCGTTGTTGAATTGCAATACGGTTTTTATGGGATTCGTGTTTTCCGACAGGGACGCGTGTTCGAATCGAAGCGATTCGTGCAAGTCGAGAAACATCTCCGGAACGTGGGAACTGGGGTAACTGAGAGAGTCGTTTTCGCAAATACGTTTGTACCAAGTTTTGATGACGTTGTTGTCGGTCTCGAAATCTTTTATCATTTTCGCGTTGAATTGTAAGTATTGATACACTTTGAACAATTTGTGTCTGTCGAAACCGAGAGTCTCGCTTTTGCGGATGAAACCTCGATCGTTCGACTTTTTAAAAACGAAACTCGCCACGTCTCGAGAATCCGGCGAATTGCTTAAATGATTTCCTATAACCGTCGCGTACGCCAAGGTGTGAAATTGAGCCTTGACGACGACGGGCATCATGTATTGCACCAGTTTGATGACCATCATACTGGGCGTACAATTCAAAATTTCACGAAAGATGGATTTTTCGTTATCTTTTCGCTTGGTAAAATTTTTTTTCAGATTTTGTACTTGTTGTTGAAAACACGGTTCCCCGACTTTACTGACGCCCAGACAAAAATTTCTCTGTTCGTCCACGTAACATAATCTGAAGGGTACGTAAGGACTCTGATTGGGTTTAGCGGCTCCGGGTAGCATGACGTTGGATAAAATGTCCAGTTTGTAAGCTCGCTGACCCATCATGGCCTCTTTGAATTTATACTGGAGCGATTCGCAAAACAGAATATAATCGTCGCTTCCGATTTTGAATTCGGGTAAATGAACGTGCACGCCTTTTCCGTCCTTCCTCAGAGCGACGATGAAAGTGAAATTTTTCACGTTGGGTAAAAGGATCGATTTCAGTACGTATTCGATCGCATCGAATAGCGCCGTTGGGGAAAACGGTTCCCCGGCTCGGTAATCGAAATCTAAACGAGTGAACGAGAGCCGACGACAAAGCCATCGTCAAGGAAGGTCGATTCGATGCTCCGATCCATTGCAAAACGAAATCGGGATAATTTTTGGTTTCGATCCAAAATATTCCTCCGTTGAGATCATATACGATATAAGTTTCCGGTGGAACTTCGGACGTGTTGTTGACCTTATTCAGAAAGGGTGACTTGAAACTCATAACTTTATTTTCCCCCAAAGTGAATGAGGAAAATATTTTCAAATTTTCTCATTTTTCAATGAAAAAATTCAACACGAAAAGTATTAATGTCGTCGCATACAAAAACGTGTCGAATAAAAAAATAATATTATAAAAATAAACAATTGTTTTTATCTTATACCAGCGGTTTAAAAAAAAAAAAAAAAAAAAATTTTTTTTTTTTTTTTTTTTTTTTTTTTAAACAGGTTTACTCGACGCTTCTAAATTAAATATCGAAGAGTCATGGATTCTACATTTCCATGTCCGCGTTCTCTTTCTTAAGCCTAGTTAATAGTTCAAGTCTCTCTGCTTCTTGTTTCTTAAATAATTCGTCACGTTTAGATTTATGAGCTTGAAGCATTTGTACATACATATATTTCATAAAGTCAGTTGCAATGGTTCCTGGAGCGTCCGCATCATAATACAAATGATAGAGTCTGTTATCACTTTCATTATACAATGGGTGTTCTTCGTCCGTTCCGTGGTAAAAATAAACTAAACATTTAAATCTTCGCATCGCACGTAAATATTTCCTCATTTGAAAGTAGCTCAAAACTTTGTCGTTTTCAGGCGTAACTTCTTGGTCGACTCCACGCAGTTTCAGCTCTACTATTTTTTTATTTCGTTTTAATCCTTCTGCAGCGTTATTCATAGCTATATCCTTATTTATTTCGGCTGTTCTCTCTTTTTCGACTTTGTCACCATCCCCCTTCATTTCATCATTTTTACTATTGTGTTTTGCCAATTCCTTATCTATTTCGACCGTTCTCTCTCTTTTGATTTTTTCACTATCCCTTTTCATTTTAACCTCTCTATCATTGTATTTTTGAGATTCCTGAAAGTTCTTATTTTTCTTATCTTTGTCTTTACCCATCTTTGCTTGTACTCACCAACATTCGATAGATACGCATCGGGTCGGCGTAAAATCTTTCATCGAGCTGACGTTTTCGACAATTTTTTCGCACACATCCAACAAAACTCGGTCTTTGTTTTCGGGTTTGTCGTACGGCTTCACGTGTATCCTGGCGTCGTATCCAGGGTCCATGTTTTCGGTGACTTTGTCGTCCACCCCGATTAAAAATATAGGCTCGTCGTACATTTCTCGAATGCGTTGCGACGCTTTCGAATATCCGTACAGATTCATGGAAACTTTCGCTTCTCTCCGAGCGAATATTTTATGCGCGTGCTCGTAAATGGAAGGTAAAAAACCATTCACGACTCTCTGGACGTAACTGTCGTCCCCTAAACTCCACAGTATGATTTCGACGTCCATGGCTCGCATCATTTTTATCATGAAATCTAATTTGGGACGCGGGTGAAAAACGTTGTTTTGGTAAACGCCCAGAGTTTCGTCCATATCTAAAACGGCTACGATCATTGCTTGCCTTGGAAGTCGAGCGGGAATTAAAAAAGACATGAGTCGTAAAGAAAAACGCTCGACTAGCAGCAATTCGGATAGAGTCAAAAGTCTCATTCGCCACATTCAGAAACAAAACCCTCATTTTTCCGCGTCTCTGTGCGTTTTCCATTTCAACAAACCGTGTCTCACGCTGCTCAACAATTTCAATTCCGAGAGATTCCACTGCCTGTTTTCCAATCAGGCCAGCCGGTGGATGTCGTATTCCATCACGAAATCGTGCGACATTCCCGAACACTTTAACGACATGATGATTTTGAATCGGATTTTGGGAGATCGATACGTTTTACCGTTCACGGGCCATTTTCGAGAAGAAACCGGGTACACCATCGGCATGTTTCGACAGAACGTGGGCATGTATCCGCCGCACATAATCGACCCGTCCAATTTCGTCGAGACCGTTTTCACGACGATCGTGTTTTTCGTAGCCGTCTGTCACCGACTGGGCGGCAATGCTCCCAACATGAAGTTTTTTTCCGTCTTGTACACCAAAGACCACCCGGTTTTATGCGACATCGGTAATCATAACGTGGAAAACAAGGAAAGGCACACCGATCGGAAGGAACATTTTAACAAGAAAAAATGGAAAAAATTCATGCAGCGTAGGACGCATAAACCCGTCGTTCAGTACTTGAAAGCTTATTTTCCGAAATTTTTTCAAAAGAAGAAAAAGGGAAAAGTCTGTATTTTGAACGAGGCGGAGAAACCGTTTCCGGACGAAACGCATCGACTCGTTTGCAAAAGCGACAAGAAAAGCTTATTGGACATCTTAAAAGAATTTCGACATTTAATGGGAGATGGAAACATATCGTCGGGCTTATTGGTGGATTGGATCGCTTCCGTAGAAGAAGAAGAGGGTTGTTGAAGGTAAAGCTTTTATCAACTTTCAAAAAAAAAAAAAAAAAAAAAAAAAAAAAAAAAAAAAAAAAATTTTTTTTTTTTTTTTTTTTTTTACACTTTTAATTTTTCTTCGAGGATTTTCTTTTCCCGAGTCAATCGCTCAATCTCTCGATCGTTCGACTCTTGCAATTTGTCGTTCAACTTTAAATTTTTTTCCCACAGAGTCTTGACATCCGATTCAACAATCTCGCATTTCTTTCTCCAGTGAGACGCTTCCTCTTCCAGCGCTCGGCACATCGTCGCCGACTGTCGGGCTAATTCAGTGTTTTCGATTTTCAGCCGGTCGTTACAATCGACCAAATTTCTGAAATGGTGGATGAGTTTTTCGTGGTCCGAACGCAGAATCCAATACTCGTTTTTGACCGCGTCATAAAATAAATTACCCATATCGGCCTGTTTCTTCAACCAGGCTTCGCGAGTCGATTTCTTCGTATCGATACTGTGTCGAAAATAAAACTTTTTATCCCCCGTCAGATGGAGAAAAGTGCTCGTGCGATACGGGCTAGGTTCGAAATTCCGAGAAACGGGTAACACGACGTTGAGCTCGATGCCCGGAATATCTTTGATCTGCAATCGCCACTTTCCTTCGTAGAAAGACAATTTGACCCGCCCCAGTTCGACCGGGTTTAAACTTTCGAAATTCGAATCTAACAACTCTTGCAGACCTCCTTTCCACTGCAATACGAGCGGCAACTTATATTCTTCGGGCAGACTTTCCATTATATAAAAATGATTCTGTTTTTCCGGTAAATATTCGTCTTCTCCAGAAAAAATACAACGGGTTTCCTGTTTGCTCAAAGACCCCATCAAATCCACGAGCCGCATGACTGAAGCGATGGGCTCGTGACGTATAAATTTGTAACCTGTAGGAATCTCGTCGTCGTTTTCGACTTTAACTCGCGGTAAAAAGTCTGTTTCGAAACGTCCCGGGGTATGCGAAACGACGATCCAGTGACGGTGTTGCCTGAATCTATCTTCTTTTTCTTCGCCTCCGTCGCACCAACACGAAAAAGGTAAAGTTTGAGTTTTTCCTTCGTCTTCGTCGACAGCACGGCGGAACGAGGGAAAGGCCGGGGTTCGAACCAACACGTGGAACCATTCGACGGGATCTTCTGGTTCTAAGAATAGTCGGACGCACGCGACGGCCTTTTCCAGAGTTTCGTCTTCGAAACTCAGATCGTTTTTCTTTAAAAGCACGGGCCATACGTGATCGAAAGCTCCCAAAGGTTCGTTCTCGAGAAGATGATTAAAAAAACAGTTTTTCCAGGCCATGGGCCTCATGCTGAAAGGAACACGTTTAGGTTTCGGACGTGATGGTGTGATATGGGAATCCATCCTGAAACAGAATTAAATTGATATGCTTGGCGTGCGTCGTATTTAAAGTCTAGAGACGATCAATTTAATCTAAAAAAAAAAAAAAAAAAAAAATTTTTTTTTTTTTTTTTTTATGAATTTAGTTTTCTGAATTTAGTTTTCTGAAAAGTTGCACTAACATGCCAATCAATACTATTGTACTTGTGCTATAGAAGATAGTTATAGCCCATCTCGACTTGGGACACTTTAACGAATTTTCTGTTTCTGTGACAACCGACAAGCTTCTCACGCCTTCCCAGCCACCGTGATCTTCCACCCACGATTCGATCTTTTCTTTCACCAGTCTAGAAAAACTTTCGTACGTTACGTCGACGACCGAAGTGGGTAGATTTTTTTCAATACCCGCGATGGCCAATTCCCCGACGAAAACGAAAAAAGCTATTATCCGGCTCCAAGTTATGCCTTCGCTAAACAGTTCGTTAGATACGCCTAGTAAAACAGATTCAAGAGTATTTTCGTTTACGACACCTAATTCCGCACACAGAATTTTCACCGCAACTTTGTAAGAGTCTGTAAAAGTAACGAGGAGTTTCGTCGTCTCTTCGAAGACAAGTTTTTCTTTTTCGTTCATCGGATCGATCGGGTGGAAGTTGTAATGATCACGTATCAAATAGGAAAACACATTTTCGAGGAAAAAATCTGTTCTGAATATATTTTCTTTAGTGCAAATTCTTTTTTCAAAATCATTAATTTCTCCACGCTGAAACACCGCTTTAAATAAACGACTCCAGGCCATTTTACCGCAAAATGATGGGTATCGTTCAACTTTCTCCAACACTGTTTTCCGAGTCTGAACTTTTAAAAACTGAATGAAGACAAGGCAAGCAAACTATTTATGATAACCCTTAGAAAATATACTGTAAAAAAAAAAAAAAAAAAAAAAAAATTTTTTTTTTTTTTTTTTTTTTTTTTCAAGGATGGAGGGTTGTATCTTTTTCGCTTTTGAATCTTAGTTAAATTTATCGTAGCGTTCTGGACTTGTAAAAAAATTCAATCTTGTTTCGCGTTCTGGACTTTTTTTTTTTTTTTTTAAGGACGAAGGGTTGTATCTTTTTCGCTTTTGAATCTTAGTTAAATTTATCGTAGCGTTCTGGACTTGTAAAATATTTCAATCTTGTTTCGCGTTCTGAACTTGTAAAAATTTTCGAACAAATTTCCTAGTCATAGAAGCCATACATAGAAAAAAAAAAAAAAAAAATTTTTTTTTTTTTTTTTTTTTTTTTTTTTAAGCTTTACTAGTTTACTCGACGCTTCTGAATCAAGTATCGAAGAGTTATGGATTATCGAACTCTAGTTTTACGGCTTTTGAAGGAAAGAAAATATCCTAAATTAGAAGATTACGTCGTCGTAGACGTTTACTACAAAATGATTCCCGCGGATTATCCGTCTTCGTCCGTTTCGCGTTACGATCGGCGGTTCGATAATCCCGAAGACGTTTACGTACGAGATTCGAAACCTTTCAGCGTCAACTTTATGGTGTGCGTGGGAGATTACGCTTTCTATCTACACGAAACGAGCGCGCTCGACCTCGAAACGTTTCCGACGAAATGCGTTTCGGTCAAGATCGTTCGATCTTATTTGGACGACAGCGTGCTGCATCAGAAAAGCGACACTTTCGAAGAAGAGATTTATAAATTCTTGACGCTTTTAAACTACGACGTTCCGCGAGTGGCCGGCGTGTTGAACATGGAATTTTTCGCCAGTACGCGATTTCTACCGCAAAGAGTCAACCTTTTCGTTTTCAAATACGGCGTACGAGACGTCACTTACGAACCGCTCAGCGAGGCCGAACGATCGTGTTTCGGTCCCTCCGAGCGAACGGAAATCTTTCCGGCCCGAACGATCCTGGGTCGTTTGTCCGAATGCAAATCGAGTTCCGTTCTTCTGTCTCTCAACGACAACGTCGAATTTCCGCGTTTGAAATACACTCGACATTTTTCCACCCTGTGGCGCACTACGATTCCTCTGGCGTACAATCCGTTGGAAAATCCGATCATCGTTTAAGGTTGGCGGTCGTCGTACGAAATTTGGAAAAGATATTGTTTGTTTTCGCTAGAATCTGGCGAGTAACTCATGTATCGGCGATTGACATCGTATTTTCGACAGACGCGTCTCACGCCCGCGCAACTGGGCAAAGGCAAGTTGACATCGGTCGCGTCGCATTCGTCGTTCGAAGGAGCGATGGATATCGCGGACGCGTCCGAATCCAAGTCCGAAATTTCTTGATCCGAAAAACTACCCAACGTGGAACTGTATTTTTTCGCCGGACCTTTCGTACGCGGCCTTCCCTTCTTTTTGGGAACTTTTTTCATGAACCGTCTCGCATATTTCTCGATCGACGGACACAGATCTATAGTGCGTGTCCAAAAATCATCCGCGACCGACATCATTTCTTTAAATTGCTTGAAGAATATCGGTTTTGCGAAAAATTTCCTCAGTTTCGCTACGGGTACTAAGAAACCGTCGTTGACCGCCAACGCGTTCAGTTCGTCCGCGTCGATTTTTTCGGGATTTTCGTATCCTCGATTCAGATCGTTCAATATGTAAGCGGCGTAGATAATCGGTACTTTCGTAGGTGTAGGCATACTTTATTTACGGTACACGACTTGTCCGTAAAAATGAAATTTGAAAAAGGGCGAATCTCTCACGTTCAAGTGCGTGTCGTAATAACCGTGTTCGTATTTGTCGTACGCGTCCCAGTGGGCCAAAGCGTGGAGCGTGTAAATGAACAAAAGGTGCCAGCAAGTCACGGTCTGGAAATATTCGGCCGGATTGTACCGATCGCTTTCCATCCTCGAAGCCAAGTTGACCGTCCCTCGAGCCTCGTTGAAAAGCATCTGGTTCGATTTCGTATAGTCGAGGCAATACCGCTTCTGAATGATTTGAAACTCGTAAATGTTGAAAATCACGTAGACCGTCACCTGCTCGTCGGCCACGTTTTCGTCCATGTACAGTTTGATGATCTCTTTCGGGCCGTTGGGTTGGTTGCAGTAGAAAAAAACGGGCTCGTATCGGTCCAACCGATGAATGGGTCGATCGAAAACCCAGTT
This sequence comes from Maratus speciosus, assembly GCA_963932465.1. Classification (NCBI taxonomy): domain Eukaryota; kingdom Metazoa; phylum Arthropoda; class Arachnida; order Araneae; family Salticidae; genus Maratus; species Maratus speciosus. The sequence continues at coordinate 274,640,019 of OZ010790.1, read as the reverse complement.
GAGAACTGGAACCCAACGTTCGAATACGGTGTGAAACTGTTTGAGATCTACGGTGGTGAATTCTTCGACGATTCTATAGCACGCCATCCACGCGTCCCGCCATTTGTTGATCCTGCTCATGGACCGAATATTACTGGGATTGCGTTTGGATTCGTGCCGATCGATCGGTCTTTCTTCACCCGTCATCTTGACTCTTCGGGAGAACAAAAAAGCATGCGCGACACGTGGATCGTGTTCCTCTTGATGTGGTTGGCGTACGCGTGGGTTTGGAAAACTACGAAGTCTTCCAGCGAAGATTCGATAACGATTCGAACCGAAGCTCCGACTTTTCGGCAAAACTGCACGACCAAAGAGATCCCTTGCATCGACGACTGTTCGTTTCTGTGCGTGGAAAACAACACCGCGTGCATGGGCGGAATCTGCCAGGTTCGAGACGAACTGATACCCGTTCCCTGCAAAGAGGAAACGGGGGGAATTTTAATGATCGTGGACGATCCCGTACCTCATTGGTCCTGTATTTGCACCAACTCGACGTTTTATCGGGGTCCGGATTGTTCGGAATTGAACCGAGACGTTTGCGAGCACGGAATGTTTTTGTACAAAAATCGAAGAAATTTTCTGTGTCTGTGTCTACCGCCGTACCGTTCGATAACGATCGACGACAAACCGCATTGCGTAGAAAAGGCAAAGTTGAATTTTTTCGACAAAGATTAATCCGGCGTAATAATTTTATATATATATATATAAAAAAAAAAAAAAAAAAAAAAAAATTTTTTTTTTTTTTTTTCGTTCGGCAATTATTATTATTGAAAGCGTCAAAAGAATAATAGCTATATCCATTGAAAGAAATAACTTTTCATAAAAGCTGAAATTGTTCTTATCAAACATGTCCTTACGAAATAATTCGACACTTTTATTTTTAATCGATTTTAACCACGAATAAAGGTCGCGAAAAACTTTTAGCATCGTAACACTTGGTCTTAATCAAGTACAATAATGAATACAGAAAGATACAATCCTCATTTGGACAGCCATACTCGAACACATAAACGACCTCAATTAGATTTCGAAGAGAAAGAGAATCATCAAGAATCAGTTGAGGATAGAGATGGGTATAGATTTAATAATCCCAATGCTAGATGGGAACATAAGGAGGGCAGGACTTTATTTGCAGTATTAAATGATGTAGAAAAGAAAGCATAAATGTGAAAAGTTTTACAAGTCGAGAACGCTAGAATAAATCTGACGGAGATTCGAAAATCTTAAAAATATAAATCTGTATAATTTGAAAAAAAAAAAAAAAAAAAAAAATTTTTTTTTTTTTTTTTTTTTTTTTTTTTTTTTTTTTTTACTAGAGGGTAATGATGAAATTTTTTTCGAAAAGATTTCTTTGAAAATTTTTACAAGTCCAGACTGCGAGATCAAAACTGAAAATTTTTACAAGTCCAGACTGCGAGGCAAAACTGAAAAAAATTACAAGTCCAGACTGCGAGGCAAAACTGAAAAAAATTACAACTCCTGACTGCGAGGCAAAACTGAAAAAAATTACAAGTCCAGACTGCGAGATCAAAACTGAAAAAAATTACAAGTCCAGACTGCGAGGCAAAAATTTCCAATCTGTTCGAAAAAAACTTCAAAGTACGATTAAAGAAATAATCAGAAATCGACTTACCCACGAGTCCATCTTCCGTCCAGCAGAACTTCTGGTAGCAACTCCTTTGGCGCCGACGATCAAATGAACGAATGTGGCTCGCACACCTGTATTTATACCCCGGGATTGTGTAACCTTCCAGAGATATTGCGTCAGAAAACTTGAACTCGATTCTCGAAACGCGGGGAAGGAAAACTAAAAAAAAAAAAAAAAAAAAAAAAAAAAAAAAAAAAAAAAAATTTTTTTTTTTTTTTTTTTTTTTTTTTAGATATAGAAAATCTAGTAGAAATAATAAGAATAATAAAATAGAAAATGAAAGGAAGTTGTAGTAAAAATACATATTGCTTTTTTTCGTGGTTTAGAAAAAACCTTTACATTCCGGAATTTAAAGTCAAGTTTAAAAGTTTTTCAAGTCATGCTTACAAATTTACGCATGTTTTATTTTTTTACAAATATTTCTAATATTTTTGATATTTTTTTACAATTTTACTCTACTTTATATATCGTGCATGCTTCCGTCAAATTACTTTAAGCATTTTGCATCCGCTTCACAGATTTGCACGATCGCTTCGCGTGATTCGGCAAGCCTGTGTCGAATCACTTTAAACATTTTGCATCCGCTTCACAGATTTGCACGATCGCTTCGCTTGATTCGGCAGGCCTGTGTCGAATCGCTCTAAACGAATTGCATCCGCTTCACAGATTTGCACGATCGCTTCACGAATTTTTTATACCTGTGTCGAATCGCTCTAAACGAATTGCATCCGCTTCACAGTTCTGCACGATCGCTTCGCTTGATTCGGCAGGCCTGTGTCAAACTGCTCGAAGCGTTTTGCACCCGCTTCACAATTCTGCACGATCGCTTCACGTGATTCGGCAAGCTTGTGTCGAATTGCTCGAAGCGTTTTGCATCCGCTTCACAATTTTGCACGATCGCTTCGCGTGATTTGGCAAGTCTGTGTCGAATTGCTCGAAGCGTTTTGCACGAATTCGGCACCTAGAATGCTCGAAATATTTTTCACGAATTCTACAACCTGTTTTTTTACCGTAACAGAAACAAGTCTCGTCCGGAACGACGGATTAATTTAATCGAATCTTCACTTTAACACTCGAATATTTTTTCTAACGAAAATGGTCAAAACTTTCACTTTTTCTAATCTCGGCGTACAATTCGGAAATGCACCCCGAGATTAGAAAAAATGAATTTTTAACCCTTTTCGTTAGAAAAAAGGGACTTTTGCGGCATCGAGGTGAACGGTCCGAAATACAGGACGTCGACCGTTCACTCGCCGTAAGCTTTTCGAAAAACTAAAAAAAATATTAGTTTATCGAAAAGTATTCTGTTTTAATAAAGAAGGTTTCAAATCCGCGTTTTTACGTTTTAAAAGTTTGTTTTCGTGTTCAAATTATCGTTTTCTCGATAAACGGAGATTCGCCGAGAACGGATTCGAATATTTTCCGGTCGAAACTCAACGCGACGCGATTTGATTATTTTTACGTTTTTTATTTTCGTTCTTTTCTATCAGTTGCACCGACGGAGTACAATTAAATTCCATGTGATATTTATAACACTTTGCGTCTTCGATCACTACGTTGACCGATTTCGGTATCGTCACGGTCGGCGTCAGATGCACGAGATCCGCATGTTCGAAAAATTTTTCTAAAATAATAAATCCGGTTCCGTTGCCGCGCAGAGCGTTGAGTTCCATGTTACCGATCTTCATCCCGCCGTTCCTGCTCCGGCCTTTCAAAGGCTGGTTCGTCACTCTGTCGTAAGAACATTTCGCGATCGCGTACAAATGATCTTTCGCCCAATAAACGACGACGAAATAAAACGTTCTGCCGTAAAACGCCTTGGCCCCTTCGATCAAAACGCCGCTGGAATTTCGAACGGTCGCGGCATCTTTTCCCCCGCCCAACGCGACGGATTCCAGTATTTGACCCACGGTCATCCTAAACATACAGTACGGATTGACGATGATGTCGGGCGAAACGCCGTCGTCCAACTCCGGCACTCTGTCCATGACTCGAATGACTCCTTTTTGACCGTGCAAACTACACAGTTTGTCACCCGTGTCGGAAACGTGTTCTTGCTCGACGCTCACGGACAGTTTGTCCCCCGATATCACGTGCTGGACGACTCGAAAAGGCAACTTGGAAAACCGGACGCGGTACTCGCAAGGTGAAATTTTTTCCAGACTCGCGTGGATGGAAAACGGTTCGACTTCCAAGGGTTTTCCGCTGATCAGAGTGCCCAGCAAATCGGAATCCGGATCTCGGTCGCCGCGAACCGGATAGAAAACCGTCCAAGTCGTCGGGTCCGCGGTCATTTTCATCCTCACGGTGTAAAACCGACAGCAATCGAAAGAACGAAAATTTTTTCTTTTCACGATACAGTCTTCTTGCGTGCAACCCTGGAAACTCATGTAAGTGACTACGGGTTGAGGCATCATCGCGACGAAATGTTTCGAAACTCCGTCGTCGGCGGGTAGAATCAAAACGCTGTGGTCGGGCGTCGGGTCTCGAAAATACGCAGTCACCGTGTCCATGAAATAGCGCGCGTATTTGTCGTTCGTAGCCAAAACGGCATTTTTCATGGCGTTGAACGCCAGGATGACTTTAGAAAATCCCGTGTGGGCGTAAAAAGGATTGAAATCCACAAAGTAACTGGTCGTGTGGGTATACAAATGATACCTGTTTTCCACTCCGTAAATACGCCTCGTCCAATAGATTTCGTCGTAAGGCGATACCCAGATCGGCATGTGGGGTAACTTTTTCATGATGATGCCCGTCTTGAAGCGGATGACGATAAACTTTCCTCGTTCGAAACACTCGATCGTCTCGAACTCGAACTTTAGTTTCTGCAAGTCGATGTCGAGAAAAGACCGTTTGGACACGGGCACGCAACCTTCGTTCACGACCACGTAGTAAGGGCTGTCGGTTTCCGGCTCGAGATTCAACGCGTTCCAAAATTTTTCGTCGGGCTTGTCGTGATAAACCGGATCCAAGTCGTCGCACGTGGACACGATCGTGTCTCTCACCATCATGGTCGTGCGACCCACGTTTTTCGTTTCGAAAACGCCCAGTATGCACAGAAAATACAAATAACTCGGATGAAACGATTCGATCGCCGAATGGTTCACTTTCTTGGACGTTTGCCTCACGATCAGGTACAACAGATACGGATTCAGAGGATAAGTCTGAGTCGACACTTCTCGGTAACAACCCACGTTCTTTTCCATAAAAACTTTGCCGTTCGATCCGATTTCCCGATGGGACTCTTGCGGTTCGTTGGTCATTTTACCCGCCGACTTACCCTCCTTGAAGTAAACGGTTTTTCTAGACAACACGTGAAGCAAATACCCGTTTTCGATCGAACTGCACACCAGAGCCGTTCTCGATTTGACCAGTTTCCAATCTCGCTCCCTCAGAGGCCCGTACAGATATTTTATGAAAAGTTTCGTAAACATGTGTCCGGGGCTCACGACCATTTTGTTACCCAGGTGATCGATGTCGAAATGTTCTTCTCGATAGAGATGGTTCATGTACGCCGTCAGATGGACGGGATGGGGGCAATGGTCGAAAAAACGGGGATCGTGGTCGGTTTCCGATCCGTCGTTGTGTACCACGACCACGTCCCCGCATTTCTTTTTGTTCTTGTCGGCTACGTAATAGTTCAGTTCTTTCCCTCGATCCTGGGCGTTGTACGAATAAACGCGAACGCTTTTTCTCTGGATCACGTGCGTGTTGGTCGGGTCGTTTGTGTAAAAATACGGAAGGTGGCGCACCAAACCGCCGACGATGAAAAATCCAGTCGCGATGTCCAGTTCTTCGAATCGGGAACGGGGCGGAGACTCCGAAAGGTCGAACGGCTCTCGAAAACTCCGAACGCCTGCGTGGCGAACGGCCAGATCCAGACGCGATCCGATCATGACGGGAAACACGTTTTTCAGAATCTTTTTGGGATTGCATCGAACCGAGCAGGCGTAAACTGTTTTTTCCAAAATGTGTTTGCGGATTTCGTTCGGACCTTCGTACACGAGATGAATCTGAAGCCTGTCGCGTAAAAATCTGATGAAATTATTCACGTGCGCGTCGTAATTGTGCAAAATCGGCCTAATCATAGCCGGGACGTCGAGTCGTGGCATATTTGACTCTGAGATCGTGGACCCGTTGTCTGAAAGTGTTGTCGCAGACATATTGATGTTGGTGAAGCGTATACACGCAGAGCGAAATCGTCAAGGTGACGACAAAGAGACAATATAAATTCAACCCGTGGAGATACGGGCTATGAATCGAATATTGATTACCAAAGATTGATTCGAGAAAAGACTTGTAAGTCATTTTTAAACTTTATCTATCAAAAAAAAAAAAAAAAAAAAAAAAATAAATAAATAAATAATTTTTTTTTTTTTTTTTTTTTTTTTTTTTTAAAGAGGTATGCGACTCTGAAATTTTCTACAACACCTGCACGTGCGATTTATAATAGGCCATGGTGGTTACTTCAGTACTCGGGCAGGGATAACACATTAATTTCGATCGATCATGATCATGGTTAACTTTTGCGATTTTTCTGCCAGTGGACAGCTTTACTCTTTTTACGTTTAGATACCCGCAAAAGTATTTGAAAAATCTATATTGCGATCGGCCACGAACGTACAATACAGTTTCCAGAGGAATAATGTTTTTCAATTGGACTCTCCATCTGCTGGGTTTTAACCTCATTTTGTGTAAATTTATATCCAAATCCAATTCGTCACATTCCGAATTGTAAAAACGATCCTTGTTGTACATTCTGGACCTACTGGTGGCCCAATCCCTTAAAGTCAACCAATAATAATTGGGTAACGGAGCCACTTGAAGTAAAGTCACCTCTGTAGGACAAGAGGTAAAAGCAATTTCTAATGGCATGTACCATCCACTAGAACAACTCGCCCAAACAGCCTCGGCGAACAACATGGTAGAGTAGTCGGAAAGAAAAGTAACGGTTTAATTTTTGATTCGGATATTTATAACAGAAAACCTTCAGAATACATATTAAAAAAAAAAAAAAAAAAAAAAAATTTTTTTTTTTTTTTTTTTTTTTTTTTTTATTGAAAAATTTTTCCCACTACTTCATTTTCATCTTCGTCATAACAGCAAACGAAATAGCATTTGGGTAATGAATTCTCCAAAAGTAAATGTTTATAATCAATTTTCATTTCTTGTTGTTTGTTTAAAACTAAATACGCTTCCGATAAGGTTAACAATTCGCTTTGAAATACGAGTCGATCATCGTTCCAGCTTTTTATTTTAATCGTCGACAACAGAGGAATTTCGTAGGAATCGAAATATCTATATCTTCGCAGTTCGTTTACATTTTCGACGACAAAATAAAATTGATTATAGTGCACGTGATTGCATCCTGTAAACTCTACTTTAACAATCGGATAATTTTTCACATCTTCTCTTTTGAAATAAAATCTATACCCAGTTTCTTCACGAAATTCCCTATACGATTCCATAAAATATTGATATAATGTTTGTGGGTGTTTATGAGATAATTGCCCATGTGGAAAATCATAAAGGTCTTCGAACATTTCGCCATTTATGAAACGCATGTAATCCAAGCGGTCGCTTTCATCGAGTGTCGGTAACCATCTCTCTTCGAATAAATCTTTTATGTGGACGAACGGATCGTGCGTCATTAATTCGTACGGAACATTATTTTTATGTAAATAAATATAAAAATTTTGTACGCAGTAAGGCACCTTACGTTTTATCATTACAACTCGACCATTATTTGTCTTAACGATCAAACCGTAGGAGTTGGTAAAATTATTGTAACGTTTCATCTCAATTTTACTGCTTTGCTATACAAATACTTATCAAGTGAAAAAGCTTAATATATATGAGATCGATAGCACTTGTAAAAAAAAAAAAAAAAAAAAAAAAATTTTTTTTTTTTTTTTTTTTTTTTTTTTTTTTTTTTTTTTTTAAACGAGTGTTATCGATTAATATGATTTGTCAAAACTCTACGGATTATATTGAAATTTATTCGTTTTTTTTAAAACGTAAAATTCTTTAAATTCGTTCGTAATCTAACGTTCTCCATGAGACTCGGCGAAAGCTTATCCATCAATTTTTTATTGTTAAACCGCCAACACAGCGACGCGTTAGGAGTCGACGCTTCTACCGATATTTTATCTTTACCCTTCAACGAAATTTCGAACCGACACGCTTTTCTGCTGAGGGGTAACGGATCGCAGCCTATCCAATTTTCGCTCGAGAGATATTTTTCGGATTCGGTATGAAGGCCGTCGTCGGTCAAGAGGATCGACTTTAACGACCTGGATCGGAGCTTGCGTATTTCGTCGCAACCGTCGCGTACGGTCACCGTCTTACCGTTTTCCAATCTCACGTGAATATCGGCCGAAAAAAATAACGAGAACACGTTCCACGGACTACTTATAGAACACGTATCGCATTCGATCGGATACACGAAACCGTCGTGCCACAACACTGCGTTTCTAGAAGAATTGATAAAAAAGTCGTAAGATCCTTGGTACCGATAACCCGAGACCCGTTTTTCTTCCACCGGGCAATAACGGTCGAGAAAATACTCTACGAATTCACGCAGATTGGAAACGGACGTAGAAACGTCGAACCGATGCATTTCCAAGGGGCTCATGTAGTCGATTTTTTCACCGATGCAACACAGCGTGAACGCGATTTTATCTTCCGAGTCTTCCCACGAAACGTAATAGCCGTGATCGGGTAAATCTGTCGAAACGACGTACAGACCCTCTCGGAGCGATCGGAGAACCGGGATCGACCGCTGGAATTCCTCGGATACGTTCATCCACGAAGACCGATCGCGAAGCATTTCCGAAAACTCGGGTATCTGGTCGAGCGCGTGGATCTTGGAGAGAACCGGAACGTACTGTTTTAAAATTTTAGATTGAACCAGCGCGGGTAACCGAAGAAACGGGAAAGGTTCGACCGCGGGACGACTCCGACGATTTCGAGGATTCTTACGGTGATTCTTACGGCGATTCTTCATGATGAGGTAGGCACAGATCTTGTAAATTATATTTTGAAAAACTCGAATACATATAGAAAAGAATATCCAGCAAAAAAAAAAAAAAAAAAAAAAAAAAAATTTTTTTTTTTTTTTTTGAGATGAAATGTATTTTCTATTTTGAGATTTAATAAAGTAAGTCGAAAGTTATTTTATTATCTAATAAAATAATGCAAGTTTTTCGAGAGGCCCTTGCCTCTAAACGTTCCACGATTATCTACGGTCATTACGGTCGTTACCCGTCTCTCGTAAAATTTTATTTAGATTCCGTTCCTGAATTGGAACCCGCATCGGATTACGAATTGGTGTTTTGGTATCGTCCGAGTTTATACGAATCTCGACTCTTGTACATTTTAATCGAACCCCCGTTCGATACACTCGTTTCGTCTAAATATTGGACGATCGTCCTGTCGAGCCATTTACAACTCTTTTGGGATCCTTTGACGACGCGAGTCGTAAAATGCGAAAAATATTTAAACATTTCACAACCCGTCGAACCGGAAGCCGATCAGACGATCGTGATACCTCCTACGTGCCACGCTGATCCGATTCTTCCCGCATTCGATGACGAAGAAATTCGAATCGACATGTCGAACGTAAAGAATTGCCACGAAGGATATTTAAAACTGTTTACGGTTTTCGACCTCCTTCGACCATCGACGGTGTGGTCGTTATCGATTCCACAACGATTACGCCGAGACTTGTTGAAAAAAATAAAACCTCACGATTCAAATTACGATAAGCATCTCTTACGAGTTTTAGATGGATGATTCGGAACACAATTATTAAATCGCAGGTCCAATGCGTACCGTGTCGTTTTCGATAGATGAAATTTGTGTAAGAAAATAAAACTTGCTTTTGAACAGTTTGCCTGCCATGAAAAAAAAAAAAAAAAAAAAAAAAAAAAATGTTTTTTTTTTTTTTTTTTTTTTTTTAGTATTGATTAATACATTTCGACTCAACTTATTTTACATTACGATATTTTAAAAATATCGATTAAATAAAATACACATGTTTTTTTACGGATTTTGTGGCGAATCGGCTGGGGAAATCGGTTGCGGAATATCGATCGACGAGTTTTCTTGAGTTGGAATTTTTCTTTTACGTTTGTTGGGTTGCTGCTGAGCTTGCAACTTGGACAATCTGTCCGACCTTATGCGAGCCATTTCGTCTTTTCCGACCATATCCGCATAAAGGCCCACGCATCTGTCCATGTCCGGGTCGCGTATTTCAGAAATGCACATTCACAAGGCGACTGCAAGAAATACTGTCCTCTGATTGGTTGAATGAAACTCGTCACTACCGGCAACCGATTTTGTTTTGTTTACGTTTGCATTATGGCAGAAATGATTTTAAAAATCTCGTCGGTGATATAATAAATCTTTTGACACCTAATTTCGACTTTAAATTTACTGAAAGTGCGTATGTTACCGAAAAAAAAATGCTCTTGTTCATTAAGAATGAAATTATCTGGTGAACAGGACTTTCAAAAGTGGCTGACTGATTTTCAGAGCACTACAAATACGTCCTGGAATTTGCGAAAATCGCGTCAGAAAAAAACCTTCTAGATTTGCCTTTTCTCGTGATTATGAATGCCATCATTCAAGCTACAGGAAACAAAATGTAATAAAAATATTAAATATCAAAGATGCACCGAATACTTAATACTTGTTACAAGTTCAAATGAATCACCGAATACTTAATATTTGTTACAAGTTCAAATGAATATTTGGCCGAATACCGAATTTAATAAAATCATATATTGCTAAAAATTATAAATAATGACACAATTAAAAGCTTTATATACATAGAATTTTACATAAATGGGGGAAAAAATCTTATTTTAACTTGATCATCAAATAGGAAAATTATCATTTATGTTAAAAATAATCACGACAGAATATACTTAACATTCGGTAATTTTTAAAGGGTATTTTCTAATAGTTAATTTAAAGATTTTTTTTTTTTTTTTTTTTGTGTCATTTATGTAAAATACTATAAGGTTGAAATAATTCTCTTGATGGCTAAATGGAAATATCTCTGAATTTTATTGATCATGTTAAATGTGTTAAAAATGTTATAGAATAAGTATTCATATAGTACAAGTCACATAAATTTTTAATGAACAGAAGATCTATTTAATTGCATTTATATTTAAATATAGAGAATTTCATTTAATGTTATTATATTTTTCCAATTCCTTTATTTACTTTCGATAAAATTTATGAGAAAACGAATAAATATTTTTATAAGTTATGCAATATTAATAAAAAATAATTTAAAACTTTTTCATTTTGTTATTTATCAATTGTAATTGAATTATGTAATTAAAATTCGAAATATTTAGCATTTAATTAAAGAATAAGTTTATTATACCATTTTTTGACAAATATTAGATTATTCTAATTAATACATCTAGAACATTTTTTCAATAATGTAAAATATGTTCTGGATCTATTTGTTCTAACTAGGGAAAGTTTAAAGAACATAAAACTGAAGAAATAAAAAGACCTTAATAAGTAAGAAAATCTATAAGTTCTAAATTATCAAATTAGAACAACTGCAACTGAGGAGGAGAAAACCAATTATTTCTAATTTTATTCATTTCTGTGTTCATCATAATGCATTCTTCTATAAAAAAATATTATAATATTCGGCTAATCTAATGTGAACAGTGCATGTAAACAAAGGATAGGATTTATGGTTTGAAAAAAAAAACCTTGCACAGAGGCATAGCTAAAAGATCTTTTTTAGAAGGAAGAACTAAAAAATGTCCAAACTTGAATCGCAAAATTTCCAGCTTGAATGATGTATAAAAATTTTTGAAAGACAAAAAAAGAAAAAAAAAAAGAAAAACTGTTCTCTGAAATTAGAATTTTCAATCAATGGGCTCAAATTTCCCAAGTTGTCACATATAGGCAGGTAGGGAGGCTTCCTGATCAAAGTGATGCTTCTGACCTGCACCATTCTTATTAGATTTACCGAATATTCAAATAAATATGATAGAATCACAGTTGATCAGCGTTGTAATCATAAAAAACGCAGAGAGTATATGCTATAGGCAGAAAGCATACTATAGAGTCATGAACGTTCATGGCTAGGATATACGCTATAGCTTTATTTGAGAAACAGAGGGTATACATAGCTTCTTAAAAAAATCCAGAAGGTATATAGTGTATATAGGGGTGTAGTGGAGAGTATACGGAGGTATACGCTGTATACCCTTTGGATTTTTTTAGAAGCTCCATATACCCTCTGTTTCTCAAATAAAGCACTGGCGTATACTGTATCCATGAATGTTCATGACTCTAGCGTATATCCTCTGCCTATAGCGTATACCTTCTGATTTTTTTACGACTACAACACTGTCCGTATACCCTTCATTACACTTCTGCAGTCATCTTTGTCATTTGTAGGTTTATGCGATTTTCTTCATACTAGAGGGTGAATACAGGCTATGCTGAAAGTTCCTCATGCATGGGCATGGGAGGGGGGGGGGAGTAAAATAAAGAAGTGGAGCCAGTTTAAATACAAATGGGGAAAAAATAACTGATAATGTAATATTGTCATAACTGAGAGTAATGAGTGTTTTTTAACAAGAAAGGCTAATTTTCTGGAATAGCCAGATAAACTAGCTTTAATATACTAAAGAATTATTCTTTCTTCATCAAGAATTTAATTTCCCTGAAAGTAAAGTAAATGGAGCCAATTTGAATACAAGTGGAAAAAAAATAAAAGCTTACAACTGATAATGTGATATTGTCATAACTGTAAATAATAGGTGTAGTTTTTTATTTCTTTTTTTAAGAGAAAGGCCATTTTTCTGCAAGAGACAGATAATAATAAACTACATTTAATGTACTAAACTGTTCTATCTTCATCAAGAATTTCATTTCCTGAAATCAAGTTAATCTGAAGTGAAAGATTCAATGTAGAGACTTAAATTTAAACTATTAAAAAAAATGTTCAGAATGTTACGAGATGTAATGCTGCATTGCTTATAGATGGCATAAAATCAAGCATATAGCATATAAATAACTAATTTCTGAGTACAAACTAAACACATAAAACGGTTTTAAATTGTATACCTTAATAATAATAAAAAAAAAACTAACATGTTATTAGTTAAGATATTAATAGATGACAGAACTGCTAAAGAAAGTGCTAACCAATAAAATAAGTAATATTCAATTTAAAGAAAAAAGAGAACAAATTCCTTAACTTATGGTGTGAAAAATACATGACATGAAATAAGTAATGGAAGTATATATATATATATATATATATATATATATTTAAGAGAATCTGTCCAGAATATTTTGAGATTAAAAGCAGCATTGCTTATCTGTGACATGCAATTGGCATGCATTATGGCATGTAAATAATTAATTTCTGACTACAAATTAAACGCATAAAAAAAATATTAAAATATATACTTTAATTTAAAAAAAACTAGTGCGCTATTAGTTAAGAAATTTTTCAATAGATGGCAGAACCACTAAATGAAAGCAAACTTACTAAATAAGTGACATTCATATAAAAAGTAAGTGAAATCAATTTGAATAAGAGCTAAAAAAAAGAAAAAAGAAATAATGCCTTAACTTATGGTGTGAAAGTCACATGATAATAAGTAATGGAAGCAATTTTTTTTCCCTTAAGCGAAAGCAATGTTTTTTATTTTATTTATTTATTTTTTTTTTAAGAATAGATAAAATTAAATTAAATTACTTTTAATATACTAAATAATTCTATCTTCATCAAGAATTTCATTTGTCAAAATCACATGTTACTGCAGTACAATTATGTTTAAAAAAGTCATTTAAACACATAATTTTAATATATTAAAAAAATATTCTGAGATTAAAAGTAGCATTGCATATCGGCGACATGCAATTGGCATGAAATTATTAAAGATGGTATGTAATTGTATGTAAATAACTAATTTCTGACTACAATTAAAATTTATACCTAAATTAAAACATCTATCCTATCGTAACTATCTTTTAGCGTGTTTTTAGTTCAGATAACCGCATATTTATAGACGGCAGAACTGCTCTGTGAAAGTAAATAAACATTTGCTGGTAGTGACGAAATTCATTCAACCAATCGGAGGACAGTATTTGTCCCGGTCGCCTTGTGAATGTGCACTTCTGAAATACGCGTCCGGGTCGGATTCGTACGGATTTTCCTGCTGGATGTCGAGCGCCGTCCCCACGATCTGTTTGATTTGTTCCGGATTACTGTAATAACCGTACAGTGCCCTCACGGCCGTGTTATGTTTTTCGAAATTCGTGGAAAAAGCGTCGTGTACGTAGACCTTGGGATGCGTTCCGATGATTCCGTCGACCGCCAACCATTTACACGCGGTCGTGGGATCGTGTTTGTACCAGCAACAAGCAAATTTAGTCAATTCGGTCGGATGAGGACAATCTTTGGACAAGACGCGTTCGACGCTGGCTCTCTCCTCGTGAGACATGTTGGACTTGAGGGACTCGTAAGCGTTTAAAATTTCATCGTGCCATTGGGAAAACAAGACGGTTTTCTCGAACTGATAATGGGCGACTCGTGTGTGCTCGAAAATTTTTCTATACACTCGTAAAATGATGGTTTCCAACGTCAGATATTGATTTTTATTCTGCAAAACTTCGTGTTGAATGGCTCCGTCGATCAACATCGTAATGGGATCGAGTTCCATTATGAAAAAAAGTCAATGTAATCGACAAAAGGCGAAAGCGTAACAAAAGATCGAAAAGAAATTTGAAAGTCGTCGGCGATCGAATGGTTATATACACTCGAACCACTTGATTACTAACAAAAAAAAAAAAAAAAAAAAAAAAAATTTTTTTTTTTTTTTTTTTTTTATGAGGTAAATACGGTTTTTAAGTTGTTTTTTAATTGTCGCAAATTGTACATTTTTTCTGTTTTTTTATTCGTTTGCAATTTATAACGTTTTTACCATCTTCTACCTCTTCCTCCATTTTCCTTTTCATTCTTTTCGCTTCCTTTTTTAGGTTTTTGATCTCTCGTTCAATACCAAGTTTTAATTTGTTGTAACGCCGATTGAGGCATGTTATCGAAACCGATGCTTCTGCGCAAGCCAAAAAGTGTTTTCTTCTCAATACAGCATTTTCCGTAAACAATAATTTATTAAACATTGATAGAAATTCATTAGTTTCTCTAAACTGACCATTTTCTGTTTGCAATTCGCTTTTGTCACGTTCGAGTTGATCGATAGATTTTCTCAATTTTTCAACTTCTTCAGTTTCTAAGCATGCAATCACGACTTTATCCAGGCCGTTTTCCGAACATTTATCGTCAAATAAAAAGTAGTTTAGTAGATCGTCCAAATCGACATCCTTTAATATATCATCTATTGATTTTGTTGCTCGTCTATCTGCTGAGTTTTCAGATTCCATCTTGAACAAGTGAAAATTATTCCAGCAAAGATTTGGAATCCTTTTATACTTGTTACAGACATACACAGAAAAAAAAAAAAAAAAAAAATTTTTTTTTTTTTTTTTAAATTTTTCAGTTTTGACCTCGCGTTCTGGACTTGTAAATTTTCTAGTTTTCTTTAGCTTCTGGACTCGTGTAAAAATTCGACTCGTAAAGGTTAATCCGTTAATTCATCTTTCCGTAAACATGCATCAGCCCACGTGAATATATGTAAATTTCGTCCGGTAAATTGTCGAGTGTTTCGTATTTCATTTGAAAAGTGAAATGGTTCGAGGCAAGCCGAAACGGACTCGCGATCGGATCGTTTTCCTCAACGAGATTCGAAGACGGTCGGGCACGTTTCGTTCTGCGAGATTCGGAGACGATACGGGTACGTTTTCGGCCTCCATGCGATCCTGAAACGGAGCGGGCTCGTTTTCTTCTGGGACTCGATTCGAGGGTTCGATTTCGTCGACGGCGGATCGGGAAAGATCGTCGTCGATCACGTGACAATTTACCTCGAGAGAAGATTGCGGAAGACGATCGTCTGACGTGGACGGCGAAAGACGCGCCGCATCGAAACTGGAAGACGAAAACCGATTCTCGACTGCGGACGACAGAGAAACTCGGTCGGACGGCGGCGAAAGAACGCGAGCTGAATCCAAACGAGGTCTCTTGGAGTTTTTCATCCGATTTTGAATTTCTTCCGAGTTTTTCCATCCCGTCAATTGCTCGTCGATGAATTTTCGAATCCAGTCTTGAAGATTCGCCTTTTCCCTTCCCGACGGTCGCACGTGCAAGGTGAACGCTTGACGCGGTTTGAGTAGCAAACCGCGGGGCGTGAGTTCGTTGACGGATCCGAAACACCACAAGTCGATCAACTGCTGAGTCGTGTTCTCGTCCAATCGACCCGACATCCGAATTATGTCGATCATTTCCAGGAAATCGACCAAGTGTAATCTGTCTTTTTTCCAATACGAGGGTAAGTAATCCCGAGGTATTATTTTGGACAAATTACCAGTGCCGTATTTCCGCGCGAAAGAGTAAGTGTCGGAAAAACCCAAGAATTTTCCCAAGCCCGCCGCTCTGAAATATACTTTTCCGTCCGACGAGACGACGGCGAGCAGGCTCGGCCTGTCGGGGAAGAAGGAAAACTTTAACCACATGGTCGTTTCGCTTATGGAATGGAAAATGTTAACACCACTAAGAAAAATCTGTGATTATTAAAAACGTATACCTCGAACGAGATTTATGTACTCTAGCAATTTGCATGCTCTGTAAACTCAAAAAAAAAAAAAAAAAAAAAAAAATTTTTTTTTTTTTTTTTTTTTTTTTTTTTTTTTTTTTTTTACGAGGAAATTCGTTTTAAAATTTTTACAAGTTCAGAAATAAGATAAAATCTGAAAATTTTTACGAGTTCAGAAAAGTGTAATTTTCTCAAGTTTGTCGAATAAATAAATCAATATAATTTTTCTCCACCTTTTCATATTCATAAAACGTACTACTATTCCAACATGTCGAGTCAAAAGACCATCTCAAAACGTATAGTATATCTTCGTCCGAATAATGAAAAATGGGCCAACGAAACGGAATGTTTTCAAAACTGGACCCAAGGAGATCGAGGTAAATCATTTCGCCATCCACGTAAATCCAGTGGTCGGTCGTACGGTTGTTTTCCGACACGGGGACGCACAATTCGCCAGAACCTCGCAATAACATCGTGTCGTTGCCACCCTCGCATTCGTATTTTAAATGGTTTTTGAAAAATAACCTCGTCTTCCCCGGCTGAATTTTCTTTTCGCAGCAAACGCAAACCGAATAATCCAAGTCGTGTCTTTCCCGAACATGGGTCAACAAATCGAAACTGTTGAAAAAGGTTTTCGGACAATAATCGCATGTAATATCGTTGAAAACCATTTGTGTGGAAGAGCGATCGAGTTCACCGACAACAGCCTGCACTAGAACGAAAAAAATAAGAATGATTCGTCTGCCCAACTCGTCGACATTTATATGATTTCGTAATCGGGCACACGATGTATTTGAAATATTAATTGAGAAATATTTTACTAAGCAAAAAAAAAAAAAAAAAAAAAAAAAAAAAAAAAAAAAAAAAATTTTTTTTTTTTTTTTTGTAAACTATTTCTCAATTAATATTTCTTGACAATATATTTTTTTATCGTTGCCACATTTTATCACTGTCGCATTTCCTGTACGCCGCTGCAAGAGTCAGATCTTCGCTTTGCGGTTTAGAATCTAAGAGAATAACGTCTACTATTATTTCTTTCAAATATTTATACGTTGCAACGTCTACTGCTCCGATAACCGCTTCCCAACCACCTGTTGTATGTTGCATGTTTCTATACACGTCTTGAATGGTTTTTCGCATTTCTAATACATCGACGGTATAATCATGCGTAAGTCCACGAGGTTTAGGAAAGTTATTCACGATGTAATTATAACTGAGATCATCGTGATAAAATATAAGATTTTCAGTTTTCAAACCGATTGAAATCGTGTCAAAAGGTGGAATGACAGACGTAAACGCAACGTGCCAAGGTATCCAACTTCCTCTCTGTAGGACAAAAGTTATATGAGCAGTACAGTCAAAGTTTAACATGTTGACGAATTATATTGAAAACAATTTGTCTGTGCTCGCCTCAAACAAAGTTTATATAGTCTGGCAAGCCGATTTAAAAAAAAAAAAAAAAAAAATATATATATATATATATATTTTTTTTTTTTTTAATCTTGCTTTTTTATCGACTTTCGTTTTGGCAGTTTAGCGAGTTTTAGGTATTTTTTACACTAGGTGGAGTTTTTTTCAACACTAAAATCTTTTCCACGATGTCGTTTGAAAGTATATTGAATAAATCAGCATTATTAAAACGCCAAGTTACATAATCGTTAGCCGTCGACACGTCTACAGATATCTCTTCGTTTTGTTTCAATGAAATTTCGAATTGACCGGCTTTTCTGGTAAACGGTAACGGACCCCCTTCCCATTCGTCACGGAGCAAGTCGTTACGTCGGTTATGAAAATTATACTCGTCATCGTTTAGCAGGTGCGACTCTAAAGACTTGGGTTTCAGTGTATATTTTCTACGGTACATGTGTAATTCGACCGTATCATCTTTTTTCAAGGAAAGTCTGTAATTTCCAAAGTAACCGGAAAATTTTTTATCTTTAATCGGATGTATTCCACCACACCACATCAAGGTGTCGGTGAGAGGATCGATGAAAAAATTATGATAATTTTCGAATTGATAGGCAAAGATCTTTTTCCGTTCCAACGGACAATATTCCTCCAGGAAGCGTTTTAAAAAGTCGCGCAGGTTCGACGCTCGCGTGGAAACGCCGAACCGGTGAACTTTGAAAGGGAACAACTGATGCACCCTGGAAGTTATACAACACAGGGTAAACGTGACGCTGTTTCCCGAGTCGCTCCACGACACGTAATAGCCGTGTTCGGGAATGATTTCTCTCGAGGGTACGTACAGGCCTTCCCGGAGAGATCGAAGGATCGAAGTCGATTCGGCCAACTCGTCGGAAACGTCTGTCCACGAAGAACGATCCTCGAGCAGATTCGTAAACTCGGGTATTTTTTCGAGCGCGTGGATTTTAACGAGGATCGGAACGTACTGCCTTAGAATTTTCCACTGAACGAGCACCGGTAATCGGAAGAAGGGAAAACCCGCGGTTGCGTCTTCAGAACTCGTCATGGCTGAGGGATGATTCGAAAAACCTAGAAACGTGGTTTGGAGTTTGTTTATATACTTGTAGTCTCGGATAAAAAAATAAAAATCATCTTTGATAAATCTCACAACTCGAAAAAAAAAAAAAAAAAAAAAAATTTTTTTTTTTTTTTTTTTGAGTTGTGAGATTTATCAAAGATGATTTTTTTATTCCGTAGTTATAAATTGTTCATCGAAATTCGGTGGCTTGGTAAGTGGTAAAACTCTTATTCTTTGCCAATCCTTTTCCGGGCAATATTTTGTACATCTTTTACATTCGATTCCGTCAACATCATTAAATATAATTTGCCTTGCGCAAAATCCATGATAATAATGTCTACATGAAAATAAAAACATCTCAGACGGACGTATTTCAGTATCACAAAATTTACACGTCATACCAATCGGAAAGGCTTTTTCGCATACTTCCGCTACCTTTTCCCCGTGATCAGTTGTATCTGGAACAACTTTCGTCCGTCCACTAAAGGACGAAGAACCGCACTCGATTCGGCAACTCTGGGACATGACAATCGATCACTGATAGTCGACAGTTCTCTCAGCCACTTTACATCTGGTTTTCCAGGATTCGGTTATCGATCCACTGTTGAGTTTCTGCGAGCCTCATTTCATCTATATCAGAAATGTTTCTGCATGTCTTACATCGTATGAAATTTCGATATTTATACACGCAATTACAATGATAACAATGACCACATTCAAACATAAACAAAAATACCAAGTCTATAGATTGTTTACAAAAATTACATTTAAGATTTGGTAAAGCGTTTTTAGGGATCTCTGTCGTATTAAAAGTCGAAATCTCCATAAATTTTCAACAGAGTCGGAACGGCCTGTAACTCGCGTAGACGGCTAGAGTCAGTCTGATCCAATCGGCCAGAGCACCCGCTTTATATACCCTCAAAAAAACTATCAAACTAGAACAAACTCTAGCAAATCAAAACTCTAGCAAATCAAAGCTAAAAAAAAAAAAAAAAAAAAAAAAAAAAAAAAAAAAAAAAAAAAAATTTTTTTTTTTTTTTTTTTTGTGTTAGAGTTTTGATTTGCTAGAGTTTGTTCTAGTTTGATAGTTTTGTCGAGTTATAAAATACGTAAAACAAGACATAAAAATAAGGTTTGTCACCTTCTTACCGATTTGAAAAATGGCGATTCAGCGAGCACGGACAGATTACATTTTGTCGAATGTTCTTCCTCTTCTAAAAGTACAATTTTACACTACCACGGTGCCTGTATTACCTCCTTCGGATATGCATGAAGAAAACGTTCTCGAACGTGTGTTGGAATATTGCAAAATAGTTTATAAAAAACACGTATCATGGATATTTCAAATTTCTTCTAATTTTCCTCACGTCGAGACAAACAGATTAGAAGAATTGTTGACGAGTTTATATGAACAAATCTTTGCGGATCGTATTAGTTGGTATCGAATCATGTTATTCATCGGTGTCGTTGCAGATTATATGGTCTATTTCCATAGTAATAATATTTTGTTTCATCATTTTTACGATATTGTGAGGAAAAATCTTTTATCTTGGATCAAAGATCATAATGGTTGGGAAACGATAGAATTTGACGAGCCTTTGTTTGAACCTCCGAGTGTAAATTTGGACAGCGCAATCTTTCGACGCAGTGAGAGGCTGGCTGGTAAAGAAGAAATAAATTTCGAAAAATACTTTTGTGATGAAAATCCTAATTAGTGACTTATAAAGACAAGGTATACTTTCCATATTTTACTCTACTTCATCATGGGTCTACAAGCTTTCATTGATTGGTTAGTTTCTTTCACTTTTAATCAATTTCAACCACAAATTAAATTTGCTAAAAAGTGTTCTTGGGCCATAGAACCAACACGTCGAAAAGATGGGTCTTTAGGCTACGATTTGTATACGCCGATAAGTCTCGAATTTAAGCCTGGTGAACAGATAGTCGTCGACACCGGACTTATTTTTGAATTTCCATCGTATTTAGGCATGTTTATTTGGGACAAATCATCCGTAGCTTTACGCCAAATCTATGTCTGTAGCGGTGCTGTGGATCCTGGTTATACCGGTTCTGTCGGTGTAATTTTGCAAAATGATTCTTCAAAAACAGTTACAATTGATGAAGGTAAAGCTATCGCCCGAGTCATGTTTCAATTGGCAATAAGACCGATTATAATTGAAATAGACAAAAAGGATGTGTCTGAAACTGCACGTGGGGAAAGGGGATTTGGAGGAAATAAGGAATGGTATATTCCAGAAAAGGAAGTCCGACCAAACGATCATTAAAAAAAAAAAAAAAAAAAATTTTTTTTTTTTTTTTTTTTTTTTTTTTTACTAGAGGGTAATGATGAAATTTTTTTCGAAAAGATTTCTTTGAAAATTTTTACAAGTCCAGACTGCGAGAACAAAACTGAAAATTTTTACAAGTCCAGACTGCGAGATCAAAACTGAAAATTTTTACAAGTCCAGACTGCGAGAACAAAACTGAAAATTTTTACAAGTCCAGACTGCGAGATCAAAACTGAAAATTTTTACAAGTCCAGACTGCGAGATCAAAACTGAAAATTTTTACAAGTCCAGATTGCGAGGCAAAACTGAAAATTTTTACAAGTCCAGAGTGCGAGATCAAAACTGAAAATTTTTACAAGTCCAGATTGCGAGGCAAAACTGAAAATTTTTACAAGTCCAATCTGTTCGAAAAAACTTCAAAGTACGATTAAAGAAATAATCAGAAATCGACTTACCCACGAGTCCATCTTCCGTCCAGCAGAACTTCTGGTAGCAACTCCTTTGGCACCGACGATCAAATGAACGAATGTGGCTCGCACACCTGTATTTATACCCCGGGATTGCGTAACCTTCCAGAGATATTGCGTCAGAAAACTTGAACTCGATTCTCGAAACGCGTGGAAGGAAAACTCGAAAAAAAAAAAAAAAAAATTTTTTTTTTTTTTTTTTTTTACCTATCAGAGTTTTCACTCGTCAGAGTTTTCATGTCAATTTGTTTTTGTTTGTTTTTTTACACGACTCACAACTCTGTCATTTTTTCACTCGGAGCGGGAGTTTCTATTTCTCGTTCCGTTTCGGTTCGTTTTTCGCCTCGGAATCGTTTCAGACCCTTCACCACACTTTCGATATTTTCTTTTCCCATCGCCCTCATGTAAAAGGCTCCGCATCTTCCCTGCAGTCTGGCATCCATCGTTTCGTCCTCGAGAAACTCGATGCGCGGTAACCTCACCCTGGCCATTTCTTCGAACGAAACCCTTAAAATTTCATAAATTTGCTTCGCGGGTGCCGGTGCATCGCCCAACATGTCGTACACTTCTCGAACGGTTTGAACGTGAAGGCGTTTGTACTCGGGATCCAGATCGAAGCACGATTTGGGATCGCCTCTGTTTCCGTATCGGAGATTAGTCACGTAGAGTTTTCGTTCGAAATTGGGTCCGTGATGCAAGCTACCTGCCAACCCGTCTACGGCTAGGATCTTGTTCGTATTCACCTCGTGTTTTTCCAACACTTTCAACAGGCGAACGAGCTTTTCGTTTCGGACAAACATTTGAGCCACCGCGCAATCGACTTCTTCGTCGCCGATCCGTTTGAATTCTTTCGCGATTTCCGGGTGAACGGGCGTGTGCGTTTTGTACAGGTCGACGATGTAGTTCCATTCCAAACCGAGGCCTTCCAACACTTTCGCCACCAGCATCAATTTCAGGGTTCTCAAGCTCACGGCATCGTCTTCCATCAAGTTGTAGGCGCGAATGCTAGCGTACAGCAAGTCATGAATTCGTTCCTGGAGAAAATCCGGACTGAGGTTTTCCATCTTTATTCCTTGTCTGGAACCGGCAGACGAACCACTCGCGAAATTTTCGAGAATCGCCGGCCGAGACTAGTTTGGCCGGGTTCCAGACGAGACGGGTCGGATCCTCTTTCCACGAGATATGAGAAAACTTTGAACCGAAATTCAGTAAAACTCGAAATATCTCAACTTTTCTTTACTCGACAACCTGTTGCTACGACGCTGAAGGAAAACGTGTTGCAAATTTATGTACGGTATTTTCGTCGGCGGTTCGTCGACATTCATCGCTTCCCAACCACCGTGACCCTCGATCCAAGGCGAGAGTTTTTCCTCCGCAAACTCGGAAAAGTACGAATGCAATTTTTCGTTAGAAACGAAAGGTTCGATGAAACTAGAAACGATGCAAATAAATAACGCTATTCGAGTCCAACTCGTATGGTCTGCGAAGAGTCTGTCGTGCAAGCTCGACAGAAATTGTTCGATTCTGTTTTCTCTAACATACTGAAGACCTTGGGTCATTTGATTTATCTTGTACTGGTACGTCTGATAAATTTTTTTGCAGACGCTCAGCGCATGTTGAAAAATCTTTTCTTCATTTGCATTCAAAGCGGGTAACGTTATTTTTATGGGAAAAGAACGAGGAAACCATCCATTCATAAATATCTGGACATTGTTCAGATTGACGAGTAAATTTGACAAAATGTATTCCGTTCGAATTCGTTGACTGGTCATCCTTATTTTATTTGTATACTTTATATTAAAAAAAAAAAAAAAAAAAAAAAAATTTTTTTTTTTTTTTTTTTTAGTAAAAGTCCAGGAAACAAGGTATTTTCGAAACTCAAATTAGGTGTTATATTTTTTACTATTAGACGTTATTTCGAATCAACACGTTTCCCGATTTCAACTGAAGTTCGGTCCATTCGTCTTCCTTCAATTCCCACAGGCCGTCGTCCCTTTCAAAGTACAACTCGGATCCGTCCATCGAATACAAAAAGTAATCGGTCGGACCTTTCTTCGCGGGTCTGAAATTCTGTCGCACCGGAAAACAAAATCTCGGCGGGGGTGATTTTTCCTCGACTCGGAGCAGCGTCTGCAATCCGCCCTTCCACAGACTCGCCAGGACCCAGAGGCTGTCGCGCGGTAACTCGCGACTGGCGAAAGGTAAATTACCGATGTCGACGAGCACGCGAACCAGTTCGATGGGTTTCGTGATCGTAGAGACGCATCTGTCGGCCACGCGAGCATCGTCGAGTTTTCCCCACACGTTTTCCACGAAAGTATCTTCCGGGCACGCCTTGACGTAATGGTATTGTTTTTTTTCGTCGCGGCCGAAGATTCTCAGAGTCCAGCGATCGAAACGAACGGGTTTTCCGAGAACGAGGTGATACCATTCCAAGGAACTGCCGAGAAATTTACGCACGTAGCGAGCCATCCAGTTCAACCGTGCGTCGGAAAAGGGCAAAATCGAACCGGAAGCGTCCTGCAAATCGGGCGATTCCGGCACGACTCGCCAGTCCATACCGGATTTAACGTAACCGCCTCGCAGCCTGTGGCATCGTGTCGGCATTGTTCGAATCGGGAACGATTTTCGGGAAAAACAAAAGTATAGTCTCCGAAAAGCCTACCGAAAGAAATGGAAACGGTGGAGAGATTTTTATGAACACCGCGAACCGAAACTGACACAGGAAAGGTGACGGTATTAGAGTGAGATGTGGAAACTTGCGAGGTGGGAATATATGTAAGCCGAGAGAAATACAATCCAAATTAAAAAAAAAAAAAAAAAAAAAAAAATTTTTTTTTTTTTTTTTTTTTTTTTTTTTTTAAATCATGAAATTTATTCGAAAAATTTTAAAGTCCAAAACTGAAGATTCTTCAGTTTTGTCTAGCGTTCCGCAATTGTAAAAACACGTGTTTCTTCCCGCGCACGACTACATGAATTTCTTCCGGTAAATTATTTTCGAAACCGTCGTATTCTAATCCGAATACGGGATAAACCGACTTGAAATGTTGGGGTTGTCGCTCGTTTTCCTGTTGTCGATAAGAGTTACACGATGGCGGCGGCGAAGAATAATAATCTATATTTACGGATGGAGGGGGCGTATCGTATAAATCATTCACCGGTTCGTTCGATTTCGGCGAAGACGCGTAACCGCCGTCTCGTTGTCGTATTTCTTTTCCACCCACGGAGACGGAAACTCCGTCTCCTCGACGAAGAAGAAAATCATTAGCTTCCTCGAACATTTTCAAAACGCGGTCCGAAAATTCTCCGATCCATTCCTGGACGTTCACGCCGTCCGGTCGATCCAGGCGCACTTCGAGCGGGAACGGCGCCGTGTGAGACATGTGCGATATCGGATCGGGTACGTGGATCTGCTGCCGAAAATTATCGGCGTCGTGTTTTTCGGTCGACACGGTCCCCGACTGCCACAGTTTTTTGAGTTCGTCGATCCTTTTCTCGTCGCAAGGTATTTCGTGATTCTTAAATGTTTTTCGGATGGTCGAAATCATTTCCTCGAAATCGAAAACCATGGTAGTGTTGACGTCAGTGGCAGCTCGTCCGCCTCGTCCGTGCGTGAATTTACAGGGAATCATTTTCCTGAGATTCCTGGTTGCGTGTCTCTTCGCGAAAGTGTAATGGCTCGAATAACCTAAAAATTTACCGACTTCCGAAGCCTTGAAATACACGTTTCCGTCCGACGCGACGACGGCCAGCAGACTGTGCCTGTCGGGAAAAAAGGACAATTTCAGCCACATGACGAAAGTTTTTTCTGAATACCGCGAACCGAAACTGGTAAAGGAAAGGTGACGGTAAGTAGAGTGAGATGTGGAAATTTGCGAGGCGGGAATATATATAAGCCGAGAGAAATACATTGCACATGTTTGTAAAAAAAAAAAAAAAAAAAAAAAAAAAAATTTTTTTTTTTTTTTTTTTTTTTTTTTTTACAAACATGTGCAATGACACGGGCAAGAAAATATGTGTACGTATACTTTTTTATCTTTTGAAGGATTTAATTCGTCAATCGCATTATTCATATTAAATTTCAGATCGTACTCAACCCCAACCTTAACATTATGGTAATTTCCTCTGTAAATATACGTTTTTTTAAAATCGTTCAAATATATTCTGAAGTTCATTACACCACATTCTTTTTCAAACCCGCAACGAATCAGAATAGGTTCGAAATTTCCATTGTTATTTCTTCTAATAGTTCCCTTAAAATACGAACGAAAACAATCTAATCCGATCTCGGAAAGTAATTCGTCTCTGTTCAATTCCGTCCGACAACACGGACAACGCAATTCGTATTCCGATTCGGTTATCAATGAGGCGACGCAATCTTTATGGAAAGAATGCTTGCAGTTCGGAAACGTAAAAGAATCCTCGGGTATTTTAATTTCTAAACAAATGGCACACTCGTCCGTCACGTCCGACGGTCGATTATCTACAGCGACCGTCAAGCGTCGAGCGGTACAGGCATCCATGTTTGAATCCAAAGTTTACATTCAGATACTTTTGCGTCCCAGAAGTAGTTGTTTTATTCCAACAAATATAATCTAAAAAAAAAAAAAAAAAATATATATATATTTTTTTTAATTATTTCTATGACTCTGAATTTTTTTTAGAAAATTAAAAGTCCAGGAAACAAGGTATTTTCGAAACCTAAACTAGGTGTTTGCATCTTTATCCTTTCAAAAAAACCGCCGCGACGGGTAATAACGAAAACGGCGATTTTTTTACCATTCGAATTTTTCTAAGAGGATGCTTTGCCAGCCATAATCATCGAAAGTAACAGGAACGGGAAAGCGTAAGTCATATAATTGGTTGAATTTTGAACATCTTGCAGAGTCGGCGGTTCGCATTTTACTTTGTCGACCGACGGCACCCACGATCCGGTTGCCCCGCAAAACAGAGATTTGTTGCCCGTCATTTTATAACCGTCCTTACACTCGTAACTCACTTCGCCGTTATATGAGAAATCCGAACCCGTTCTCGTCGCGTGATCCACCTGCCCCGGATCGCCGCAGTTTATCGGATCGCATTCCGTATCCATCTTCCACACGGCAGAATCGCCATCCAGCTCGCATCGAAACACGGGAGTATTCGTTCCGATAGCGAAAGACATTTTGTCGCGGAAATCGTAACCCAGATTACAGTAATAGGGTACGTACTCGCCTATGGCGAACGGAGGTTTCTTCCTGGGGTCGAGTACTAACGATGCGTTTTTCGCCGTAGGATAATTTTCACATTGAACCGACATTTTTTACACTTTATTTTTAATCCGAATGTGGTTTTTCGAGCCGTTTTTCAAAATGTCGAAAAACCCGAAATTATTTATGACGTCACGTGAATTCAAACGAGCAAACACCGTTATCAGACAACGTTTCGAACGAGAGACGCTGACGATTTCACGTCTTTCGTCTACCCGTTCAACATTTTTCGTTCGACCGACAAGCGCTTTCCAACGTCGGACCCCGGCCGTGAATCGACAGCACGACGGATTTCAACATAAACACGGGATCCTTCTCGAGCGTGTAGATTTCGCAACACTCTCCGTGGCGAGTTTTTCGAAACAGGCCGTCGTGCGTCGCCGGTCCCAAAGTTCTTTTCAACGTTTCTTCTTTGTCGTAGTGTTTGACATAGGGGCCGCCGATCTCGACGACGCTCCAAAAGGTTTTCATTCGGTGGCGCGATAACCACGCGACCACGACGTTGGTTTCTTCCGACGTGCAATCGGGCGGCAGAGCGTACAGGGGGTAACCCACCACGGCGTGTCCGTCGCGCGGAACCATGACGCTCCGACCACGAATGGCCAGACCGTGGCGGGTGGAACAGGCGCAGGAATCGGTTCGATCGAAAAGTGCGTGGGGCTCGGTGAGCACGGGAACCAGGCGAACGAGCTGCGAATCTTCGGCGGCAGTTAAAAAATCTCTGGGCACGCCGTCGGGAACGTAGAGAGAAAAGAGCGCCATGATCGAACGCGGAAAGAAAATTGTAGTAAAGAGACGAAAGAATGCGAGTCGCGTATAAAAACGAAAATAAATTTCAAATATAAATCTATAAGCTTAAAAAAAAAAAAAAAAAAAAAAATTTTTTTTTTTTTTTTTTTTTTTTTTTACATTATAGGATTGAGATATTTTATACACTTTCTTTTATACACTTTCTCGGATAAATATCTGGAAAATTTTACAAGTCCAGAACGCGAGATTAAATGTGGAAAATTTTACAAGTCCAGAACGCTACGATAAATTTAACTAAGATTCAAAAGTCTAAAAGATATAAATCTCCAACCCTAAAGAAAAAAAAAAAAATTTTTTTTTTTTTTTTTTTTTTTTTTTACATGCATGATTTCTACGACTAAGAAATTTTTACAAGTTCAGAACTCTGGGCAAGATTGAAAATTTGTACAAGTCCAGGAAACAAGGTATTTTCGAAACCTAAACTAGGCGTTATATTTTTTACTAATCGATGTCGTTTCGAATCAATTCGTTTCCCAATTTCAACTGAAGGTCTGTCCATTCGTCGTCGTTCAAATCCAGCAAGCTATCGTCTTTTTCAAAGTATAGCGGCGATCCGTCCCTCGAATACAAAAAGTAATCGGTCGGGCCCTTTTTCGTGGGTCTGAAATGCTTTCGCACCGGAAAACAAAAACGCGGCGGAGTCTGTTCTTCGTTCTCGTAATCGAACAGAGTCCGCAATCCTTCTTTCCACATGCTCGCCAGGACCCACTGGCTGTGAGGCGGCAACTTGTAATTGGCGATGGGTAATCGACTCGTTCTGACGAGAACGCGAACCAATTCGATGGGTTCGTAGATCAGACTGGCACGCTTGTCGACCATGTCGAGTTTTTCCCACACGTCTTTCTCGAAACGACCCTCGTGACACGCCGCGACGAAATGGTAGCGTTCTTTTTCGTCTCGGCCGAAGATTCGTAGAGTGCAACGGTCGAAATCTATAGCTTGGCCTAGAACGAGGTGATACCATTCGAAACCGCCGTCTAAGAACGCGCGCACGCATTTAGCTATCGAGTTCAAGTATCCGTCCGAAAAGGACAACTTTGAGGTCTTTGGGATATAAACGTAGCGGCCCGATTCGTGGGAAATTTTCATCTCGGAACAAGCAGACCCTGTCGACTGTGGAACGCTGGAAGGCGATACGAGATTTTTTTCCATCGCTGACCGGACACGAAAGGAAAGTCGAATGTAATGGCGGGCGAGAGCGAGATGCACTATCCGAGAAAAGGAAATTATACACAAGTCGAACCGAAGGAAAGTCTTTAAGTATTTTCATTATTAAAAAAAAAAAAAAAAAAAAAAAATTTTTTTTTTTTTTTTTTTTTTTTTTTTTTTTTAACGATCATGTTCATTTTGTTCTTGTAGTTGTTTCATATGATAATATTGTTTTTGTCGTTTTACAGAGTTTGACATTGGAATATAAAAAATATTCCTAAGTCTAATATTTAAATCTGGTAGACTCGCACATCTTACACAAATGTTG
Source organism: Maratus speciosus (assembly GCA_963932465.1). Taxonomy (NCBI): domain Eukaryota; kingdom Metazoa; phylum Arthropoda; class Arachnida; order Araneae; family Salticidae; genus Maratus; species Maratus speciosus. The sequence goes on along the minus strand of OZ010790.1, from coordinate 274,610,851 downwards.
TATCTTTTTCTCCGAAATAACCAACATTTTATTTTTTCCGGTTGCTCCTCAGTGGGTCTATCCGTCAAAGCTTTGCATTTTGGGGGAACGGTTCTATCATCCGTAGGGTCCATATGGTTTATAAATAAATTTTCGTCGTCCGATATAATTTTTTTCTCTCTTCGTAGCCTGAATTCCGAAATGGCGTAGTCATTCAAAACATCTATTGTACGTTCAAACGAGTTATCTATAACTGCGGGATCGACAGCGATTTCATATGGGCCAAAATCTGGAGGATGGCAACAAACGCAAGAGGAGCCTAGAAGAGTCGAATTGTCAGAACTTGCCATTGTAACCTTCATGGAAGTAAAACAATTGTCTCCGTTTATCTCAGCTCCAATATATCTTACAACAAATTTAAAAAAAAAAAAAAAAAAAAAAAATTTTTTTTTTTTTTTTTTTTTTTTTTTTTAGAAATAATGTCAAAAGAATTTTATCTTAAACAATTTGATAATGGAATATAAAATATATTTTTAATCCTAGTCTCTAAATCTGGGAGAGATGCACATTTTACACAAATCTCGTATTTTTTTATCTTAAGTTTCCAAGTTCTCGTTCCACTTTGTTGCATCTCAAAACGTTTTTGCGTGGGTTCTTGACTTTCTGGTGTAATTATTCCATACTCCGTTGGATCAATGTGATTTATAAATAATTCCTCATTTGATTTTCCTTTTTTCATTCCTCGCCCTTTGAATTCCATAATAGAGTACCTATTTATATTGTCTATTCTGTATTCAAGCAAATTATCTAAAGGTGCGGAATCGACAATAGATTTATAAGGATTAAAATCTGGAGGATTACAACAAACGCAAGATGAATCTAAAAGAGTCGAATCATCACAACTCGCCATCTTAGTATCTGTTCAGAAAGTAGAACACGATTTTTCTAGCAAAGTAATATAATACAAAAAAAAAAAAAAAAAAAAAAAAATTTTTTTTTTTTTTATTTTTTTTTTTAGAAATATTGTCAAAAGAATTTTATCTTAAACAATTTGATAATGGAATATAAAATATATTTTTAATCCTAGTCTCTAAATCTGGGAGAGATGCACATTTTACCCAAATCTCGTATTTTTTTATCTTAAGTTTCCAAGTTCTCGTTCCACTTTGTTACATCTCAAAACGTTTTTCGAATCAACTCGTTTCCCGATTTCAACTGAAGTTCGGTCCATTCTTCCTCGTTCAAATCCCACAGGCCGTCGTCGCTTTCAAAGTACAACTCGGATCCGTCCATCGAATACAAAAAGTAATCGGTGGGACCGTTCTTCGCGGGTCTGAAATTCTGTCGCACCGGAAAACAAAATCTCGGCGGGGGTGATTTTTCCCCGTCTTCGAGCAGCGTCCGCAATCCGTCCTTCCACAGACTCGCCAGGACCCACAGGCTGTCGGGCGGCAAAGAAAAATTGGCGAAAGGTAAATCGCTCATTTTCACGAGGAATCTAGCCAGATGGACGGGGTTTATGATCAGAGAGACTTGCCCGCGGGTCAAATCCCGACTTTTCCACGCGTTGCGCCAGAGATAGTGTTTCGGCGACGCAATGATGTAATGGAACCAACATTCTTCGTCTTTTCCCGAGAAATGCACGAACCAAAAATCGTCGATTTCTTCGCAGAGAACCAGGTGATGCCATTCCAATCTACCTTCTGAAAATTTGCGCACGTAGTAGGCCGCCGTGTCCAAGTCTGCGTCGTGAAAACGCAAACGCGACTTTCGGTTCTCGTCGCGCGATTCCGCGGATTCGCTTCGGGGCTTTTTCGAAACGCGAAGGGCGTCGGATGTTTCCGCGGAATCGGAACGAGACGCCTTTCGGGATCCGGAATCGGGTGGATTGCCGGGAGGATCGGCCGGGATCAACATGATTCGCGAGTTTTGGTAAATTTCACTCTGGAATTGCGACTGGCACGAGACAGGAACCCGGACGAGGAAAGGAAATGCTAGTATAAAACCCGAGAGGGATAACGCGTATATAAGTAGTCTACCGAACCGAAGGAAAAGTCTGTACCCTGAAAAAAAAAAAAAAAAAAAAAAAATTTTTTTTTTTTTTTTTTTTTTTTTTTTTTTTTTTTTTTTTTTGAGGTTGAAGGTTTGTATCTTTTACGCTTTTGAATCTTAGTTAAATTTATCGTAGCGTTCTGGACTTGTAAAAAAAATTCAATCTTGTTACGCGTTCTGGACTTATAAAATATTTCAATCTCGTTTCGCGTTCTGAACTTGTAAAAATTTTAGAACAAATTTCCTAGTCATAGAAACCATGCATAAAAAAAAAAAAAAAAAAAATTTTTTTTTTTTTTTTTTTTTGAGGTTGGAGGTTTGTATCTTTTACGCTTTTGAATCTTAGTTAAATTTATCGTAGCGTTCTGGACTTGTAAAAAAAATTCAATCTTGTTACGCGTTCTGGACTTATAAAATATTTCAATCTCGTTTCGCGTTCTGAACTTGTAAAAATTTTAGAACAAATTTCCTAGTCATAGAAACCATGCATAAAAAAAAAAAAAAAATTTTTTTTTTTTTTTTTTGAGGTTGGAGGTTTGTATCTTTTACGCTTTTGAATCTTAGTTAAATTTATCGTAGCGTTCTGGACTTGTAAAAAAAATTCAATCTTGTTACGCGTTCTGGACTTATAAAATATTTCAATCTTGTTTCGCGTTCTGAACTTGTAAAAATTTTAGAACAAATTTCCTAGTCATAGAAACCATACATTTAAAAAAAAAAAAAAAAAAAAAATTTTTTTTTTTTTTTTTTTTTTTTTTTTTTTTTTTTTTTTTTAGCTTGTAGACTTATATCTGAAACTTATTTGTTTCCTCTGTTGTCTCGAAAAAAATTTTATACAGAGTCGAGTCTTATTTTTTCAACTTTACTATTCGCATAAGCACGGTCGAAAGAAGCGGTATCTAATCTCAAATCGTCTTCGATTTCCGACGCGTACTCTAAAACCTTCGAAGCGATTACGGATTCCGCGACCGGTTTTTCCGACATCCAGCACGCATCGTAATCTTCGTTTTCGCTAGCTTCGATCATTCGTGAAGGATGAGGCAGCGGAAGCGGTATTCGAAACGGATCGCGACGGCTCTCGTTTTCAGCGACGGCAAACGTTAAAAAATCATATTGGAATCGGATATTTTCAGCCATCGAAACTTTTCGTTCTAATGACGAGTCGCCCAAACACTCGCCTTCCCCTTTCTTTTTTCGTTCGTCGAACGGGTAAACATTACCGTTCTTCACATTCGGTCGTTTTTTCACCGGTACCTCCAGGTACCGCGAAACTCGAGTCGGGTCGGAATCTAGCGGTACGGAGGCTATCTCTTCACGGTCGGCGGAAAAATCTTCCGAGCACGTGCTTCCCGAGAGTGCACTCTGAGACGTAATTTTTTTTAACATTGCTTCGCATCGCCAGGTGCCGCGAAATCTAGAGCGCGTCGAGTTTCGCGATACTCGGACCGTCTCCGTACAGTCGGTCGCGAAAATCTTCGAGCACTGTAGCCGTCGCGTTTTCCGACGGAAAAGATGTTTTCGGCCTCGAATCTAGTTTCGCCTTTCGCGCACGCGTTTTTTTTCTCCAGAGACCGGTAAACGCGGAAGAGCCCGGACGAGAAATGAATAACCACGCGTCAAACTGGTATCAAATATACAAATATGTAAAAAAAAAAAAAAAAAAAAAAAAAAAAAAAAAAAAAATTACCAGTTATATTTAAACGATTCCAGACGCCAGTCAAGATTGTTAGAGGTAAATTTTCGGCAATGACTATCAATACACAGGTGGTTGTTTTGCACAGTTATACGCATTTACTTTCCAACCGCAATTTCAATACGTTCGATATATCTTCCGTCCCAGTTAACGTAGAGGAGAAAGAAACTATCCAAGTCGTTAAATTCCTAATACATAGATTTTATACCAGATTTAATCAGCGCATTCTTCGAGATGTAGTTACAGCAAAATTAACTTTTAAAAATCTATCGGATTGTTTAAATAATTTGCTTCTGCAGTCGTTTCCGTACGGAATCGATTGGAGTCACATAATCGGTTACATGGTGTATCTCGTAGAAGCAACCGTCTGTTATGTGCGAAACGACTCGACCGAAAACGCGTTCGACTTTGCCTGGTCGATCTTATGGAATAGCTTTGAAAAATACTTGGACGTTTGGATTCAAGAACAAGGCGGTTGGCCGACGTTGATAAAAATCGCCGTAGATAAATGCTGTATATGAAAAAAAAAAAATTTTTTTTTTTTTTCTAGTTTGCAAAAGTATATTTTATACAGCATCTTTCGAATCTTGGTTAAATTTATCGTAGCGTTCTGGACTTGTAAAATATTCCAGATTTGATATCGCGTTTTGGACTTGTAAAATTTCCCACATATTTATCCGAGCCTGAAAAAGAAAACGTATAAAATATCTCGATCCTATAATGCAAAAAAAAAAAAAAAAATTTTTTTTTTTTTTTTTTTGAGTTTTCCTTCTTTCGAGAATCGAGTTCAAGTTTTCTGACGCAATATCTCTGGAAGGTTACGCAATCCCGGGGTATAAATACAGGTGTGCGAGCCACATTCGTTCATTTGATCGTCGGTGCCAAAGGAGTTGCTACCAGAAGTTCTGCTGGACGGAAGATGGACTCGTGGGTAAGTCGATTTCTGAACAGATTGGAAATTTTTGCCTCGCGCTCTGGACTTGTAATTTTTTTCAGTTTTGATCTCGCAGTCTGGACTTGTAATTTTTTTCAGTTTTGATCTCACAGTCTGGACTTGTAAAAATTTTCAGTGTTGATCTCGCAGTCTGGACTTGTAAAAATTTTCAAAGAAACCTTTTCGAAAAAAATTTCATCATTACCCTCTAGTTAAAAAAAAAAAAAAAAAAAAAAAAATTTTTTTTTTTTTTTTTTCACGCGTTTCGAGAATCGAGTTCAAGTTTTCTGACGCAATATCTCTGGAAGGTTACGCAATCCCGGGGTAGAAACCATACAAAAAAAAAAATTATATATTTATATATATATATATATATATATATATATATATATTTTTTTTTGGGGGGGGGGGGGGAATATAACCCTTTGAAAAACAAAACTTAAAGATTTACCTCTATACATTTCCCCTGGCATTCTGGACTTTTACCTTCGCGCTCTGGACTTGAAATTTTTCAGTTTCTTCTCGCGAAAGATTCGCTTCTATTTCGTCGCGGGCGAAGAACTCTGGGCCCGATCAGCGATTTCAAACCTGTGATCGACGATCGGTTCCGTGAACTCGAGTCTCGAAACAGGGAACTGGAATCGGAAAACGCGGGTCTGAAAAGCAAACGCGAGTCGCTGGAAGAGAGGCTCGCAGACTCGAAACGGGAAACGGCTCGACGGGAAAGAAAGCAAGAGGAATCGGAGCAGGAAATCAAATATCTGCCGAAGGAAAAAATTTCGAGACTCCAACTGGAAAACGACGAAATGAAAAAGGAACTCGCCGAAAACAGGAGAGAAATCGCCGTTTCAAGGATGGAGGTTTGTATCTTTTACGCTTTTGAATCTTTGTTAAATTTATCGTAGCGTTCTGGACTTGTAAAAAAATTCAATCTTGTTTCGCGTTCTGGACTTGTAAAATATTTCAATCTTGTTTCGCGTTCTGAACTTGTAAAAATTTTCGAACAAATTTCCTAGTCATAGAAACCATACAAAAAAAAAAAAAAAAAAAAAAAATTTTTTTTTTTTTTTTTTTTTTTTTAGGGGGTGGAGGTTTGTATCTTTTACGCTTTTGAATCTTAGTTAAATTTTCTAGTCATAGAAACCAGACCAAAAAAAAAAGAAAAAAAAAATTCTTTTTTTTTTTTTTTTTTTTTTAATTTACATTTTTATAGCCACAGAAAAAGTTTGTGAAACGCTCTCCCAAAAAAATGAAAAAAAACTACCGTTTGCAATATGCAAATGAGATGACGTCAGAGGTCATTGACCTCAGTTTCTATTTTTAGAATTTACATTTCTATAGCCACAGAAAAAGTTTATAAAACTGTCTCAGAAAAAAATGAAAAAAAACTAACGTTTTCAATATGCAAATGAGATGACGTCAGAAGTGAATGACCTCAGTTTTTTTTTTTTTTTTTTTTTTTTTTTTACTCAACCGTTTAAGTAGATTGATTTTTCTCGCGTCTCGTATTCGTGGCTTTTCGTGCGACCCGACCCTCCGCTTTCAAAGAATCACATTTCTCGACGACCGGTCGTTTTTTCCTCTACGGTTCATTTTTCTAAGTCTCGATCCTTCCCGCCCGCCGACCCCCCGCGATTCTTTCTCCGCGATCGACGTTCGGCGGGTCGATCGGCCGCGGAACGTGGAAGACGATCCATTTCGCATCGTCGGGGGTACGCTACTCGTGATTTCGCCAAACTCGGAGAAAAAATAAGCGCATCGCGAAGCAGACCGTTCGAAGCGCGTCCGACATTACTCTTACGGCAGGTACCGCGAACGAAGGACCGTGCGTTCGATCGCGGTACGTAAACCGTTCTCTGACAGTCGGACGATTTAATCTTCGAGCACTCTGCCACCCTCGGGTTTTTTCCGAAACCGAAAAAGACGCAAAAACGGAACGGAAAAAGACAACGACGAAGGGTCCGAGATCGTTCGCACGGGGAACGCGTAAAAATTAAACTCTCGACAGTCGAATCACGGGTCGGGGAAAAATAATTCGTGGGGGGGGAGAGGGGGACGGGGAAACGAAAAACCAACGACGAACGGTTCGAGAAACAAAGCACTATCGGGTAAAAATCTAGTTTCTTTCGCGTCATCAAGTTTTTCGATTCATCAATATCGGTACACGACGCGTCTCGAAGAAACGGGCCAGAGGCGGCCCGTTTTCCCTTCCCCATTCGAAACAGAAAAAGGGAAAGAAAAACATTTCTCTCAACACGACTACCATCCCAAAGCCAACGAACAATTTTAAATTTTAAATTTCCTCCGTCGATTTCATCGAATCCCATAATAAATTCTACCAACCAGTCACCCTCATCAACAAACTCTCCAGTTCCGTTTCGAGAAGAAAAACCGAGACAATCGAAAGCAATTCCACCGAATCATCCAGATCGCGCATTGCAAAGCCAATAAACAATTTTAAATTTCTAAATTTCCTCCATCGATTTCATCGAATCGCAAAGATCAAACTTCCGAAGAAAAACCGAGACCATCGAAAGCAGTTCCACCAAATCATCCAGATCGCGCGTTCCAAGGCCAATGAACAATTTTAAATTTCTAAATTTCCTCCATTAATTTCATCGAATCGCAAAGATCAAACTTCCGAAGGAAAACAGTTTAAAAATCGAAAGCAGTTCCACCGAATCATCCACAGATCGCGCATTCCAAAGCGGAAAGAAACAAAAACAGACGACAAAACATTACAGGATAAAATTCCGTTTATTACTCGTTTCGAGAAGAAAAATACACGAGTGAAACTTTTACGTTTCGTCAATATCGGCAAACGAAGCGTCGCAAAAAAATGGGCCAGAGACGGGTATAAACCCGCCTCTGACCCATTTTTTCACTTTCACCTCTAACAATTTTTCGCACCCTTTCTTTTTCGAACGGGGGAAAACATCAGGCGAAAAAGTCTCCTCGTTTCGAGAAGAAAAATACACGAGTGAAACTTTTACGTTTCGTCAATATTGGCAAACGAAGCGTCGCAAAAAAATGGGCCAGAGGCGGGTTTATACCCGCCTCTGGCCCATTTTTTCACTTTCACCTCTAACAATTTTTCTCACCCGTTCGAAAAAGAAAGGGGGAAAACATCAGGTGAAACAAAGTCTGTCACACAGTTTTTTTTTTCGAACAGTTCTTCGAAACATCGAGTGGAAAAAATGTCTCTCACACAAAGTTTTTTTCGAACGGTTCTTCGAAACGTCAGGTGGAAAAAAGTCCTTCACACAAAGCTTTTCTCGTACTGCTCTTTGAATTTCAGGAAGCTTTTACCTTTCAGATTAAAAATGTACTCGTAATCCTCCGCATCCGGCGAGAGAACCAGTATAGAATCCGAGTCGAAAGTGAACTTCGAAGGCTCGAATTTCGTAACGTGTTTCCGAAGATCTCTAGTTTTCCGAAACGGTATTTTGAAGACCTCGTCTTTTTTCGACCGGGCGGCGGCAATCTCCATGGCTCGAAACACTTTCCTTTCCTCTTTCTTCGTCCGAGGAATTCGAAGATTTTTCCGCTTCGGCTCCGCAGCTTTCGAAACCATCTTTTCGCGAGAAATCGGTTTCGATTTCTCTTCGGGAACCGGCGTTCTCTTCGGGATCTTGAAGTGTTTCAACCCCTCTCTAATTTTAGCTCTGGAGGCATCCACGGCTTCGAAAAATTTCCTTTTCCGAAAATCTTCGGCAGGAACAGGGATTTTCTCTCGGGGCGGCTCTGGTTTCTCTGGAATTTCGGCGGGAACAGGCTTTTTCAGTTTCTCGTTCACGGGCTCGGGTTTCACAGGAATTTCGGCAGGAACAGTTTTTTTCAGTTTCTTGTTCACGGGCTCGGGTTTCACAGGAATTTCGGCGGGAACAGTTTTTTTTTCTCGGGGTGGCTCGGATTTCACAGGAACTGGTTTTTTTTCTATCGGCGGCGAGAAAACGAGAGCCTTCTTCGATTCTTCCGGGGCGAGATTTTCCGGCTCCGGAGGCAAGAAAACGGGAGAGAATTTTTCAGGCTCGGGCATCGGTGCAGGCGGCGGCAAGAAAACGGATTCGTCCAGGGCGAAAACCTCCGAAAACTTTTCCTCTCCGGACGAAACCGGCATCGGATCCGGCGGGCAAGGACGATCTTCTTCGTAAGTGACGAGCGGCGTGTGCAGTACCATGCGGTACGGATCGTAGACTCCGTTCCGGTCGGAACACTGTTCGTCACACCATTCCATCAGTCCTTCCAGGTCTTCGAAATTCAGAGCCATCTCGTCCGAGAAAATCGATCCGATTCGACAGCACTCTGGCAACGAGTAAAGAAAACGTAATCCGACGAGACTCTGGCAACGAGTAAACGAAAACGTAATCCGACGAGACTCTGGCAACGAGTAAATGAAATTTAAAATCCGACGAGACTCTGGCAAACGAGCAAAGAAAAATCAGCGGAGCAACAGCGACAGCGTGCTACGAAAACTCAGGAGGGTATGATTTCGATCAGAATATCTTCGCCTTTTTATACGGAACATCGAGGTCGCGCGTTTCCCGCGGCCCCGACCGGTTCGAAGAACGACAGGAAATCGCCAGCCGAAATTATCCGAAGGTTTCCTCCGGGCAGATAAAAAAGCCCCCGGGGAAGGACGTTGCGCAATCCGGTTCGCAGAAGAAAACAAATCTTTCCGGGTCGCCGCACCCGTTCCGAGAAAAAAGGGTAAACACGCGTTCGTCTTCCCACGATTTCCTTTCGGTCGCGGGATGTTGCGCAACTCGATACGCGGAACGACAGGAAACGCCGGAACAAAAGCGGCCTGTTATCGCGGGAAGTTGCGCAACCGGATTCCAGAAACCGAGGCCACGCGTGTTTTTTTCATCCGCGGTCGCGTTTCGCACGACCGAGGTCACGGGAAGTCGCGTAATCGATTCGGCCGAAACGGGGACAGGAAGTCGTAGAACGAACTCGGCCGAGATTCGAAAAATATATTTAATTTTTTCACGAGTCACAGTATCGTTTTTAATATAACGAAATAATTTATAAAATAAATATTAAAAAAATTATTTTCAGATCGGATCTTCGACGTTTGTATGCGGGCAGACCGTAGTGGCAAAATCGTATTGTCAAAACTGGCATTATATAAGATACAGGTCGACAGTTATAACTTTTTCAGCTTTTTCATAAACCGTGTTGTTTTTTGTACGCGACAGTCGATAAAATTCTCGGAAACCGATTTTCTTGGATATTTTCTTTCCGTTCGAAAGGATAAATATTTCTTTCTGAGCTGGATTCCTGCACTTTTTTAAACACAGAAAGTAGGTTTCCACGGTACTCGGTATAGTATCCATGAACAGGAAATCGACAGTGAAGATATCCCGCGACAGATTCGTTCGATGCATTCGACTCTTGAGGTTTGTAACCATTATGATAATTAACTAATTGTTTCTACGATATACAAATTTATATTAATTTTTTATTTACGAGTGTTTCCACTAAATTTGCAGGATAAAAAAGTTGTATCGAAAAATCTAAAAGACGTGAAAATTCAAAACTGTAATTGAAAGGAAAAATTCTCTCGATCCTATAATGTAAAAAAAAAAAAAAAAAAAAAAAAAAATTTTTTTTTTTTTTTTTTTTTTTTTTCAAGGATGTAGGTTTGTATATTTTACGCTTTTGAATCTTAGTTAAATTTATTGTAGCGTTCTGGACTTGTAAAAAAATTCAATCTTGTTTCGCGTTCTGGACTTCTAAAATATTTCAATCTTGTTTCGCGTTCTGAACTTGTAAAAATTTCCGAACAAAAAAAAATAAATAAATAAAAAAAAAATAAAAATAAAAATAATTTTTTTTTTTTTTTTTTTTTTACATTATAGAGTTTTATGTAAGCAGGAAAACTTGTGAAAAAATAATGGAGAAACTGGTGTATATGGAAACAGTCGGATAATGGAAAAAGTAAAGTTATTTGTTAGACTAGAGAAAAAGCCAAGTGTCACGCGGCGCAGTATCATCAAATACGTCACCATAACACTTTGTTTCGAAACGTACAAGTTTTATTCTGAAGAATTTTTCAATATTGGTTGTATATTTAACGCAAAAAAACGGGTCGAACGAGGCCTGTGAGGAAAGATACGTATCTTTCCTCACAGGCCTCGTTCGACCCGTTTTTTTTTTTTTTTTTTTTTTTTTTTTTTTTTCCAAGTTTACAAGCATCACAAATATTTTTACAAGAGTTTTTTTACAACACAGAAGGACACAGATCAGAATTCATGGCGGGAGAAGAATTGTACAGGTCGGAAATGATGCTGTCCAGGGCGACGTCGTCTTTCGGATCGAAGGGCATGTCCAACATGGCATCCAGATCCAATTCTTTTTCTGGAGAATCGGATCGGTCGACCCGGGGGCAGTCTGCGAAATTCTCGGGATTCGAAACGTCAGAGTTTTCCGAATCGGGCGTTTCTGGATTCGAACCGTCGGAGTTTTCGGGCATTTCTCCCGTCAGATCCACGCATTCCGCGTTCCGGCGGATCGTCAAGTCCAAGGGTTGCGGATCCGGTTCTTCGCTGCGAAAAACCACCGCTTTCGGATCGTCCAAGACCTTCGAGTTCAAGATCTGGTAATTCTTCACGAAATCCGGAGAAGCCGTGACCACGCGCCTTTCCAGAATCGGCGGATTGGGAATCAGCCAGTACGTGATCTGTTGCTGCGGCGCTTCTGGCATTTGCTGCGGCGCTTCCGGTTGCTGCGGTTCTTCGGGCACGAAAAACTCGTCGAAATCGCTTTCCGCTTCGGTCCTGGCCCGCTTTTGCGGCTGAAAGTAAGACGAAGTGCAAGGTTGCGGTGGAAAATAAGGAGAAGTCACGGGTCGCTGTTCGAAATACGAAGAAGCCGAAGAAGGGCCGGGCTGCGGTTCGACATACGAAGAAGCCGAAGAAGGGCCGGGCTGCGGTTCGAAATACGAAAAAGTACTAGATTCCGATCGCGGCAAAGGCGGCGGCATGGCGGCCCGATCTTCGTCTTCGTCCCTTTCGTAGTCGATGTACGGGGTCTGGGGGGAAAATCCATCGAACATTCCAGTCTGGTGACTCGCTGGGCCACGGGATCGGTCGTCCGGAAAGGAATCGGAAAATCGCTCGCCAACAGATCCAGAGAGAAAAAATTCTTCTGAGTCGTGAAAAGCATGTACGTGGTTCCCGGGGGAACGGCGTAAGCGCCGTCGGCCAGCAAAATTCTCCTGTCGAAGAGATGGACGTTGTTGTAATGAAACAGTTTGTCTTCGCGGCTCAGTTCTTTTCTCCTTATCGTTCTCTGGAGCAGATAAAACAGCAAGGGCACGTTCATGGTCTGGATCAGATGGATCGTGCCTTCCGTCACGGTTCTCAGGCCGAACGTGAAATAAGCTTTCACGAGAAACTGATTTTCCATCTTGAAGCTCATCCTCACGTCCGCGTTCTTCCGAAATTCCTGCGTCGGGTTTCTCCTGTACCTGGTGGCGATCTGGGACCAGTCTATGCTCTCGGGGTGAAACGAGTCGAACCTCTGGCATTCTTTTCCCATGTACTGCACGCTGGACAGGTTTTTGTCGTGGCCTACGTGCTTGCAGAAATATATCTTGCAGTCTTCGTTCATGAACGGGACGAAAACCTTCACGTCCTTGTTGGAAGTCCAGCACTTGAAGTTTTTTTCAGGATACTGGAGTCTGTACACACGCGTAGACGCGCGTTTGGGGAACACGTCCGTTCCCTTGAAAGATTTCTTGGTGTTCATGGCTTTTCGAAAAACACGAAGGAAAAATGAAACGATCGGCGGTCGGGCACGCAGGTCTCGATGAAGAATCGAAATGATGCTTTCGGCCCGAAGCTCTGGCTTTTATACGCTCGGGCCGCGGGAAGTTGCGCAACCGGATTTCCAGAACGATCGCAGATCGGAAGGAAAGACAGAAATAAACGAGGTCGTCCGGTCGCGCGACGCCTGTCGGATTCGTCGCTTCGAGGAAAAGACGGCATAACATCCGGTGACCTCGACGAAAATATCTCATCGAGTTCGAAAGCGTAAAAGATATAAATCTCCAACCTCGGAAGAAAAAAAAAAAAAAAAAAATTTTTTTTTTTTTTCATGCATGGTTTCTATGACTAGGAAATTTGTTCGAAAATTTTTACAAGTTCAGAACGCGAAACAAGATTGAAATATTTTACAAGTCCAGAACGCGAAACAAGATTGAAATATTTTACAAGTCCAGAACGCTACGATAAATTTAACTAAGATTCAAAAGTGTAAAGTATATAAATCTCCATCCCGTAAAAAAAAAAATTTTTTTTTTTTTTTTTTTTTTTTTTACATTATAGGATTGAGATATTTTATACACTTATATTTTTAACTAAGATTCAAAAGCGTAAAAGATACAAACCTCCATCCTTGAAAAAAAAAAAAAAAAAAAAATTTTTTTTTTTTTTTTTTTTTTACATTATAGGATTGAGATATTTTATACACTTATAATTTTAACTAAGATTCAAAAGCGTAAAAGATACAAACCTCCATCCTTGAGAAAAAAAAAAAAAAAAATTTTTTTTTTTTTTTATGCATGGTTTCTATGACTAGGAAATTTGTTCGAAAATTTTTACAAGTCCAGAACGCGAAACAAGATTGAAATATTTTACAAGTCCAGAACGCGAAACAAGATTGAAATATTTTACAAGTCCAGAACGCGAAACAAGATTGAAATATTTTAATAAAATAGTCCAGAACGCTACGATAAATTCAACTAAGATTCAAAAGCGTAAAAGATACAAACCTCCATCCTTGAAAAAAAAAAAAAAAAAAAAAAAAAAAAATTTTTTTTTTTTTTTTCGAGGATGGAGGTTTGTATCTTTTACGCTTTCGAACTCGTGCCGGATTTATTCCAGAACTTCCGGTCGGTAGCGACAAGCCGTCGGGGTCACGGGAAGTGGCGCAATCTTTTTCCTCGAAGCGACGAATCCGGAAGGCGCGACCGGACGACGTTTTTATTTTTATCTCCCGCGTGATTTCCGCGGCCCGGTGTTTTTTCTGCGAACGCGCCTTTCCGGAACCGATCGAGGTCGATCGCGCGTATAAATGCGTGTCTCCGGGGGAAGAGAAAATCATTCTGAATTTCTGTTCTCGCCAGCGGACACGTCGAAAATTTTCTCTCCGCATCACTCTGCTGTTTTTTCTCGAAAAACGAGCCGCCATGAGCCTGTCCGAAGTCTGCATGGTCTTGGACCTCGACGGATTTCGCGTCGAGGGGAAATTTCGGGCCCGCGAGATGGGATTCGCTTCGCTGACCAGAAACGACTGTCGATCTTACAGGTTCCGGCTGGACCATCTGACCCCGACCCGAAAAGAATGGCAGAGCGTCCGCTATTGCACCGACAGGATACACGGAATGTCGCTCCGGAGCCTGCCCGGAGAAACGGACCTGTTCGACGAAGATTTCCTGAAAATCCTCCTGCGTATCGTATACGAGGAAAACGCCACGGTAGAAAAGCGCCTGGTCGCGTACAAGGGGGGCCACGTCGAAAAGGACGTCTTGGAAGAACTGGGCATACCTTGCGTGAACCTGGAAAATTTCGGATGCCCGAAATTCGACGACTTGCTGCATCCCATGAAATCGGCGGTCAGAGACTGCGGACACCACGGAAAACTGAAAGGGAAAGGGGCCGCGGCTCACTGCGCTAAAGTCGAATGTTTCTTCTTCGCCGAGTGGGCGAGAGACCGGCTGGAACGAGAGTGAAAAAAAAAACTTTGAAAAAAAAGAAAAAAACGGGCCGAACGAGGCGCGAAGGGTGAAAAGACGCGAGTCTTTTCGACCCGGACGCGCTTCGTTCGGCCCGTTTTTTTAAATCGGACGCATCGCCAATATTGTAAAATTCAGAAGAATAAAACTCGCGTTTCGGAACCGAGCGCGGCGCAGTGTCGAAACTGTATCGTCGACCGGTATTATATAAGATACAGGCCGACAGTCATAACTTTTTTTGGCTTTTTGATAAACCGTGTTGTTTTTTACACACGACAGTCGATAATATTCTCGGATATCGATTTTCTCGGATATTTTCTTTCCGTTCGAAAGGGTAAATATTTCTTTCCGAGCTGGATTCTTGCACTTTTTTTACGTTACGTGTTTGAAATAATTGTTATCGAAAATCTTTCGAAACATTTCACGAGTCCAGAACGCTACAATAAATTTAACCAAGATTCGAAAATCTAAATTATATAAAAATCTAAACCTAAAAAAAAAAAAAAAAAAAAAAATTTTTTTTTTTTTTTTTTTTTTTTTTTTTTTTTTTTTTACAATATAGGATAGAGATGATTTTTATAATAATAAAAAAAAATTATTTTCAGATTGGATCTTCCATGTTTGTATACGGGCTGACCATAGTGTCAAAATTGTATTGTCAACCTGTATTATATAAGATACAGGTCGACAGTCATAACTTTTTTCGGCTTTTTGATAAACCGTGTTGTTTTTTACACACGACAGTCGATAATATTCTCGGATATCGATTTTCTCGGATATTTTCTTTCCGTTCGAAAGGGTAAATATTTCTTTCCGAGCTGGATTCTTGCACTTTTTTTACGTTACGTGTTTGAAATAATTGTTATCGAAAATCTTTCGAAACATTTCACGAGTCCAGAACGCTACAATAAATTTAACCAAGATTCGAAAATCTAAATTATATAAAAGGAAGGAAAAGTCTGTGACATGAAAAAAAAAAAAAAAAAAAATTTTTTTTTTTTTTTTTTTTTTTTTTTTTTTTTTTTTTTTTTACAATATAGAATAGAGATGATTTGAAATCACGCGCAAGATCTTTTTTCGTCTCGAAAGGAAGTTCCGCATCCGTTCTTCTAGGTCACGGGAAACCGCCCAGTCTTTTCTCGGACGCGTGATTTCCTGGCACGCGCGCAATCTTTTTCTGGCGAAACGGGATGTTGCGCACGCAATCTTTTCCGGCGAAACGGGATGTTGCGCAATCGATCGGGTATAAATGCGGGACTCTGGGCGAAAAGAAAATCATTCTGCCTGAGACTACCGTGCTGTCGATTCGCTGTCACTTTTGCAGTTACTTTTTCCCTTCACCATGTTCTTCAACCTGTGCCACGATCGCCTGCCCGTTCCGATCCTGATAGTCGTGTCTTCTGACGGCCGGCCTTTCCTGAGGGCGATGGACGTGATCCGGATCCTGGGCCGCGAGAATCTCCGCCGGCCGGGCGAAAAACTCGCCGCGCTCAGAGTGCGGGACGTCGTCCGCAGGAAAACGGACTTGCCCCGTTCCGCGCTGAAAACCAGGATATTCTCCGTGGAAAAGACCCTGGATCTGCTCGGAGACTGCGGCGAGAGATCCGCCCGCATGATCAGATTCTGGTTCCGGAATCCCGAAGTACCGAGGGTGTCCCTTCTCGAGCCCGTCAGGCCCTGCACGGACCGGAGAAAAGCCCAGGAAGTGAAGATCGGGGTCGAAGACTATCGGAACGCGCCCAGCTTCGAGGAATTCTTGGAAGAATTCTCGCGCGCGACCGCGGAGATGTACGAGACCGCGGCCAGGGATTTCGCGGCGAGAAACCTGGAAATTCGCCTGACGAACGAGAGCCTGGAGAACATGAATCTGCCGGAGCCGCCCGAAAGCCTGCTGGTTCGTTTCGGCGAACGGACTTTCGAGTACAGACTGTCGTAATCTCTCTTCCACCGAAAGAGAAAGAAAAAACGGGTCGAACGAGGCGCGCGTGTGGAGAGACTCTGAGTCTCTGTCCGTACGCGCCTCGTTCGGCCCGTTTTTTTGCGTCGGACGCATCGCCGATATTGTAAAATACCGAAGAAAAAAACTCGCGATTCGAATGTTTCTTTCCGAGCCGGACTCTCGCACTTTTTCGAACGCGGAAAGTAGATTTCCGCGGTACTCTGTATGATTTCCACGAATCGACGTTCGTGACCGTCGCGACGATTAAATAATTTGTTTACTGTATACGATTTTATGTCGATTCTTTATTTACGAGTGTTTGCACTAAATTTTTTAGTTTTGATCTCGCGTCGCGGACTCGTAAAATATTTCGAAAAGTTTCTCCGAGCTATAAAAATTCTCTCGATCCTATAATGTAAAAAAAAAAAAAAAAAAAAAAAATTTTTTTTTTTTTTTTTACGTTATAGGATTGAGATATTTTATACACTTTCTTTTATACACTTTCTCGGATAAATATCTGGAAAATTTTACAAGTCCAGAACGCGAGATTAAATGTGAAAACGCGAGATTAAATGTGGAAAATTTTACAAGTCCAGAACGCGAGATTAAATGTGAAAAATTTTACAAGTCCAGAACGCGAGATTAAATGTGGAAAATTTTACAAGTCCAGAACGCGAGATTAAATGTGGAAAATTTTACAAGTCCAGAACGCTACGATAAATTTAACTAAGATTCAAAAGTCTAAAAGATGTAAATCTCCAACCCTGAAAAAAAAAAAAAAAAAAAAAATTTTTTTTTTTTTTTTTTTTTTTTTTTTTACGTTATAGGATCGAGAGAATTTTTCCTTTCAATTACAGTTTTGAATTTTCACGTCTTTTAGATTTTTCGATACGACTTTTTTATCGTATTTATTTGTCTTTTGAAAGTAATACGGTTGCGGGGGATCGATGTAGCCGCGTCTCAAACACTCTTCGTCGTCGGGAATTTCCGGTTCCCAATAATGTTCCGGTGTTTTCGGAGGTGATTTTCCCCTGTGTCTGGACACCCGATTCTTTCTTTCTTCCAATTCTCGATCGTTTAAATTCAGACGTTCGTAATAATCGTTGCAGAGGGAACACGCGCGACCTCGATGACGTTTTCTTTCCGCGCGTTTACGAGACATTTTTCCGAAACAGTCGGGATTTTTCTTTTCGACGCGGTCGAAATCTTTGAGGTGTTTCGCCGTCTCCTCCGGGAATTTTTCGAACGGTGCGTCCATGCTGCGATCTCACCTTTTATAGGTTCGAGACGCGAAAGACGAATAAAGCGAGCGGTCGAGAATTTTCTATCGATATGAAACCCCAGGCTTAAAACGTTACGAAAGCTTATAGAAAATAAATACCCTTTCTTACTACTCGATTCCGTGTCGAATTTATAGGCAACAAAGTTTCCTCTAAATATAAAATCCAAAGTAAAAAAAAAAAAAAAAAAAATTTTTTTTTTCTTTTTTTTTCTTTTTTACATTATAGGATCGAGAGAATTTTTTTTTTTTTTTTTTTTTTTTTTTTAATACTCTGATAATATTTTTAAAAGTTAAGTTTAGAAATCTTTTTTCTACCCTGATCATTTTTTTACGAGTCGAGTTTAGAAATCTTTTTTACTCTGATAATTCGTTGCCCTCCGTGGCGGGACTTTGGCGAACCCGACCAGCATTCGCTCGAGGTTCGAAGGAAACCACGGAAAACTTCGAACGGTCGGGATGAACGGACGATGTACGGTGGAATAATCGGACGGGGCTCGGGATTCGGGGCAGTGCACGAATGGACGATGGACGGTGGAATAATTGGACGGGATTCGGGATTCGGGGCAGTGGACGAATGGACGATGGACGGTGGAATAATTGGACGGGATTCGGGATTCGGGGCAGTGGACGAATGGACGACGGACGGTGGAATAATTGGACGGGATTCGGGATTCGGGGCAGTGGACGAATGGACGATGGAATAATCGGACGGGACGATCGGATTCGGGATGGTGAAATATTTGGACGGGGCGAACGGACGGTGTGACGATCGGATACGATGGGATGGGCTCGTGATTTGGGATTCGGGATTCGGGATTCGGTACGGAACGATGAAATGATGGAATGATCGGACGACGAAACGACGGACGAGCTGAAAAAGAAAATCTGAAAAAGAAAGGGTGAAGAGAAATCGAATCGATTCGAAAAAAACAGAGTTCCTAGAGCGTGCGAGAATAAAGTACGCGATCCGTCGAAGGAGAACCAGCGTTTTTTATTACCAGAAAAATTTTTTTCGCTCTGTTCCCGCCCGACGGATCTCTTTTCTGTCTGCGTGGGAAGAAAAAAATAAGGACTCGACTCGAGAAACAGACTAGGACGAGCGTTTCGGTAAAAAAACTTTATTTAAAAAATAAAAATTTCACTCACCTCGTTTCCAGATTCCGCGGTACGGTTCCCGTTCTTCCCCGCCCCGGCCCCGCGTTTTTCCACCGGCCTTCGGCAGAACGAGTGATTCTCGGCAGAAAATTCAGTCATTCGAAAAGTCCCAGAGCCGCACGTCGTAGCTCGTTCCGCTCGGGGTGCCTAAACGGTTTACGCGCAGATCGCCGCCACCGCACCGACCGATCTCGCATCGGCCAGCATCGTCCGGAGATTCATCTGCGTTACCGAGCAGGTGGACGGTTACTGCGGTTTACCGAACGGGAACGCCATCTTTACGCACCTCCTCGAGAAAAAGATAAAAAACATAAAAAACAAAAAAAATAACGCCGTCACAACTGGGATTGGATTCACCGCGGCATGTCTGAGACAGCTCGACGGAAAATTTACTCCCGGACTTTTTCTGGCGCCGGGGTTGCGTGAAAAGATGTTCGCCGCGGACCGGTTCGCGTTTTCCTTCCCGATTCGAGAAGAAAAACGCGTCGATTGTCTCCGTCGACGCCGTCGGTATCTTTTCCACCGAACTGGAAAGTGTCTACCCGCCACGCCTTTCTGCGGTGCGTACCAGGTCAGACCACACGCAGCTGCAACGGGAATCGACCCGAAAATCGATTCTCGCTCCAGAGGCCACGCGAAATCTCCCGCAAGGGAAATTGTATCGAGTGCTTTCCTTAAACGTTCGCCGGAGACAAAAGAAACCCTCCGAAAATCCGCGGCTTGGCGTCTGGGAACGGATCGTCGAGAAAATCCACGCTCGAGAGCCCGAACCGCGTCCGGCCGGCGTGTGAAACGGGGGCCCGGAACGAGTGAGAACGGGAACCCGTTTCGAAAAAAATTCTAGACCTTTCGAGCCCGAAATCCACGAAAACGCATCGCCGGATCGAACGAGCGATTCACCGACGCAGTCGCCGAAGGCATTGCACGTCTCTTCGCTCGAACGACGACGAAGGGCGGGTTCGATCGGTCGAAAAAAAAGCATTTAAGAAAAAATCCGAGATTCGGCCCGAAATCCACGAAAACGCATCGTCGATTCGAACGAGCGATTCACCAACGCAGTCGCTGAAGGCATTGCACGTTTCCTCGCTCGCTCGAAGACGAAGGACGGGTTCGAATCCAAAAAAACAGTTTGAGAAAACGCTTCGACTCCGAGATCGAATTCGTTCGAGATGACTCTTTCCTGAAAACGCGGTTTCGCCTCGAGAAACAGTTTCCCGAGGCGAATTTCGCCTTCCAAGCCCAGCACCGAGGAAGGACTTTTTCTACTCGCGAAACTGGTTTCGATGGATGTTTTCGATCGGTCGGAATTTAAAAGGCGCGCTGAAAAAACTGCTTTTGCCGTTCGACCGGGACCGAACGGACTTTCCTGATTCGACGTCCGGATTTTTTCGCGCGGAAATCGGAACGCGCACTGACTCGAAGCGATTCCGACTCGGAGAAAAAAAAACGCGAGGAAGAAACGAAAGAAAACTCACCCCTTTTTCCTGGCCTGCACGTCCCGAGAATTGAAATCCTAGCTGGCACGTCCTTCGAATCTGTTTCCTGGCTGGCACGTCCTTCGAATCTGTTTCCTGGCTGGCACGTCCTTCGAATCTGTTACCTGGCTGGCACGTCCTTCGAATCTGTTTCCTGGCTGGCACGTCCTTCGAATCTGTTGCCTGGCTGGCACGTCCGGAGAATCTTCGCTCGCACGAGTGAGGACGAAACGACACGCCAGAAAAGAATCGAGACGCTTTCGGTTAACACCGCTGGGTTTCCGGCGCCTCGAAGAAAAAGTCGAAGGGTTCGGGCACTTTACGTTAACACCGCTGGGTTTCGGATGCACCGAACGAGAAGAAAGACAGAAAAAGAATCGAGACGCTTTCCGTTAACACCGCTGGGTTTCCGGCGCCTCGAAGAAAAAGTCGAAGGGATCGGGCACTTTACGTTAACACCGCTGGGTTTCGGGTGCACCGAACGAGAAGAAAGACAGAAAAACACAAAAAAGCTGAAGGGATCGAGACGCTTTCAGTTAACACCGCTGGGTTTCCGGCGCCTCGAACGAGAAGAAAAGATAGAAAAACACAAAAAGAAAACACGAAACTTACCAATTTGTTCGTCCGAAGAGTCTTCTTAGTTAAAAGGAAATTCTGAAAGAAAACGCACACTTTTATACATTGATTTCCCCCCCCCCCCCCCAAAAAAAAAAAAAAAAAAAAAAAAAAAAAATTTTTTTTTTTTCGAAAATTTTTACAAGTCCAGACTGCGAGATCAAAACTGAAAATTTTTACAAGTCCAGACTGCGAGATCAAAACTGAAAATTTTTACAAGTCCAGACTGAGAGATCAAAACTGAAAATTTTTACAAGTCCAGACTGCGAGGCAAAACTGAAAAAAATTACAAGTCCAGAGCGCGAGGCAAAAATTTCCAATCTGTTCGAAAAAACTTCAAAGTACGATTAAAGAAATAATCAGAAATCGACTTACCCACGAGTCCATCTTCCGTCCAGCAGAACTTCTGGTAGCAACTCCTTTGGCACCGACGATCAAATGAACGAATGTGGCTCGCACACCTGTATTTATACCCCGGGATTGCGTAACCTTCCAGAGATATTGCGTCAGAAAACTTGAACTCGATTCTCGAAACGCGTGAAAAAAAAAAAAAAAAAAATTTTTTTTTTTTTTTTTTTTTTTTTTTTTTTTTTTTTTAACTAGAGGGTAATGATGAAATATTTTTCGAAAAGATTTCTTTGAAAATTTTTACAAGTCCAGACTGCGATATCAAATCTGGAATATTTTACAAGTCCAGAACGCTACGATAAATTTAACTAAGATTCAAAAATGTAAAGTATATAAATCTCCAGCGTTGAAGATTTATATACTTTCTTTTATACACTTTCTCGGATAAATATCTGGAAAATTTTACAAGTTTTTTTTAACGTTGGATATCTCTGTCGTCCCCTTTCTTTTCGCGGAAATTCAATCAGTGGATCGCGTGGTCGAAAAATATTTCGAAAACCTCCGAGAGCAAGGACACGGCGATCCACCTGTGACAGTTCGCGGATCGGCAGTAAGCGCACGTCGCGTTCGCGTGCTTCGGGGCCTCGTGCCTTTTCACTTCCATTTTTCCCAACAGGTGCGGGTACGATTTTCGGAGATCTTTCACTTTTTTCCAGGTCCTCTCGTCGCACACGTGCAGTTTCCTGACGCCGCGTTTCGCGATTTCCCGTACCAACCCGGAATTGCTCGGGCCCCCGTCGTGGACCACGCTGAATCGTCCGTCGAACAGGGTGAATCCGTTCGCGGACACGGCCAGCGAGGCCACGCACCTGGAATGTTCGTGCACGATCCTCGCGGGCCGTTCGGATTCGGAAGAACGGACCTTCGGCTTTTCGCCGGCGGGGACCGAGATCCTGGTCGAGTCGATGCGATTGTTCGTGACGTTCATCGTGTAATTCATCACGTTCACGGTTCCGCTTACGTTCGCGATGCTCAGGGACATGAGTTTGGTCGAAAGGTTTCGTAGCAAACGCGTTCTCGGGTTTTCCGCGAGACCGTTTTATAGAGCAAACGGAAAAAAAAAAAAAAAAAAAATTATTATTATTTTTTTTTTTTTTTCTAGTAATGAGAAAATATCAATCCTGCAAATTTAGTGGAAACACTCGTAAATAAAAAATTAATATAAAATTGTATATCGTAAAAATCAATTATTTAATTATCACGCTACAAACGTCGAGAGTCGAATGCATCGAACGAATCTATCGCGGGATATCTTTACTATCGATTTCCCGTTCGTGGAAATCATACCGAGTACCGTGGAAACCTACTTTCCGTGTTTGAAAAAGTGCGAGAATCCAGCTCGGAAAGAGATATTTACCCTTTCGAATGGAAAGAAAATATCCAAGAGAATCGGTTTCCGAGAATTTTATCGACTGTCGCGCGTAAAAAACAACACGGTTTATCGAAAAGCTGAAAAAAGTTATAATCGTCGCTTCTTTTCGATACTTGCAGAATTTTGTCGAGTCGTTTCAAATTTCATGAAAAATCGAACGTATGGATTTTACGCTCGAGGAATTCCGTCACGTTATTTCACACGAGTCGGGTAACGAAAAAAGTTGGGATTTTTTAATACCGAATACGGTTTTTTGCGACAATCCGTTTCGAAACGTACGAGTTTTATTTTAAGATATTTTCAATATTGGCGACCTGTCTGTTTTTAAAAAAAAGGCCGAACGAGGTGTGTGTGGACAAAGACATAAAGTCTTTCCTTACACACACCTCGTTCGACCTTTTTTTTTTTTTTTTTTTTTTTTTTTTTTTTTTTTTTTCCCATAAAACATTTTTTTACAGAAATCAGTTCAATCGGTACTCGAAGACTTCGTCCCCGAAATGTACCAATACTTTTCTCGGCGGCTCGGGAAGTCTGAGGATTTCCAGGCTCGAGTTGTACGAGTGTATTTCGATCCTTTTGAACATGTATTCTCGGGCCAGGTCTTCGTACAGGAGAAACGTCTTCGTCTTGAACTCGTTCAGGAAATCCCGAAAAGTCATAGAATTCGAATACTCGCCGACCAGGAACTTGACGCGCATGGCCCTTTTCTGCATGGTGGCGGCCCTGATGGCGTCCAGGGGCAAGACTCGACAGGTATCCGACATTTCGAAGACGCAACGCAAGTAGAGGGCCGATCTCCGCTTGCACGGCTTGAGAAGTTCGACGGCTTCTTCGGCAGAAAAAATTTTCATGTCCAGCACCTGGCGGGGCAGTTCCATCCTCTTGTACACGATGTCCCGGATCCTGAGACTGGCGTACATCGAGGAAAATCGGTGCGTGTTTCTGTATTCCAGGATCCGGGCCAGGTCCGCGGCCCTCAGGAAAGGCAGCCCGTCGGCGGACAGGACGACCAGCACGGGGGCGGGCAGGCGATCGTGGCACAGGTAGAAAAACATGATGAAACTCGGCAGACGAAAGTCAGAGAAAAAAACTCGTCGGGAACACGGAGCTGTCCACACGCAGCGATTCTCTGAGGCAGAATGATTTTCTTTTCGCCCACGGACCCGTATTTATACCGTCTCTCGAGGTCGAGAGATTGTTCCGGAACATCCCGTTTCGCCGGAAGAAAAACACGCGATCACGTGACTTCCTTTCCACGACTCGTGGAAATCGAAGCCGAAACGAAAATAATCTCGCGCGGCGTAAACATCCTGTTTCGCGGGAAACGGATCACGTGGCCTTTCAGTCTTTTCTCGGAACGACGCGAGCGCGGGCGGAAGCCGATAAGAAAACTCGCTGTGATCGATCGCCCGCGCGACCTTTCGACCTTCCGGACGAAAAAAGCCGACGCGTCCTGTTTCCCGCGCGACGGGCTTCCGATAACGATCCCGCCTTGTTTTCGCTGTTTCGGGAAAAAAGTGTGGAATCTGACTGAATCTGAAGTTTGGAGAAAATCCGTGCATTAGTTTTCGAGATAGAGCTATAGCGAAAATCGTTGAAATTACTGCATAGCAGCGCCCCCTATTGGGTGATTAACACCAAAAACTAATCAGCATCAAATTGTATTAGGGACTAACAGAATATAAATTTTTATTAAATTCCGTGCATTAGTTCTTGAGATAGATCGCCCACAAAATTTGTGTCACGTACACACAGACAGACTCACAGAGTCACAGACAGACATTTTGTAAAAACATGTTTTTCGGTTTCTCTGACCCCTAAAACGTGTAAATCCGTCGAAAATTTTCATGAATCCAATACTTTCTTCTTGTAAAGATAGAAGAAAGTAAAAAATGTCTTTTCCCCACCCGATGTCGAAAACTGGGCTTTTCGTTTACGCG
Organism: Maratus speciosus; assembly: GCA_963932465.1. NCBI lineage: Eukaryota > Metazoa > Arthropoda > Arachnida > Araneae > Salticidae > Maratus > Maratus speciosus. The sequence goes on along the minus strand of OZ010790.1, from coordinate 274,586,265 downwards.
ATGTTTTCTCTCTCGCGAAGAAAAGAACGAGATGTAAAGAAAAAATTAAATATAAAGAAATGGAATGGAAAGACGTGTTCTGGGGGATCTGTGCTGTGTTCGAACTCGCGTTCGCCGCGATCACGTTGTTCTTTGCTTGTTCCGTGGTGTGATCGACCGCCGATGTCTTTTTCGACACCGGATTCGATTCGCGGACGCGGTGCTCCGAACGACTGTTCGAAAAGAATACGATTCGGGGTTTCGGCTCGTAAATACGACGACGAAGAACTTAAAAAAGCCACTGAAAATTTCGCGTGGACGCTTCGAGAAGTACGGAGCTCGTGAATACGACGACAAAGTATGACGACAAAGAACTTAAAAAAGCCCTTGAAAAATTCGCGTGGATGCTTCGAGAAGAACAGAGCTCGTAAATATGACGACAAAGAACTTAAAAAAGCCACTGAAAAATTCACGTGGACGCTTCGAGAAGAATACGGCTCGTGGTATCGGCTCGTAAATACGACGACGAAGAACTTAAAAAAGCCACTGAAAAATTCGCGTGGATGCCGGAAATGTTTCTCGAACGCTCGGAGATGGAAAAATTTCCGAGAAAAAGCATAGCACTCTAGCCATTATCGTTTATCGCGACTCGTCTCGGTCTGTAATTGTTTTTCGACCGTTCGAAACGAGTTGGAAATTGCTCTTCAAACGTGGCAAATGAGGTGCGTTCGTACTATAATTAGTTTTATAATTATTTTTTGCATCCCATATCGTACCGAATGTATATTTTTTTGCACTTCATGAGTGCATAGTCTGTAACATCATTGAAATGCACTTGCGATAATTTTTTCCCGTTCCCCGTAATGTGACGTAAAACTTTTGGCTGTCTCTGTAATTAAACTATACACCGATTTTCATAAAATTTGAAATGACTCGACAAAATTTTACGACAATTACATATTTAAAATTTCAGACCATTCGGAAGGCTGTGACATCATTGAAATACACTTGCGATGAGTTTTCCCGTTGGCCGTAATGTAAAGAAAAACTTTTGACTGTCCCTGTAATTAAACTATACGTCCGATTTTCATAAAATTTTAAATGGCTCGACAAAATTATAAACGATAGTATATTTAAAATTTCATACCGTTCGGTTGGGTAGTTTTTGCTCTGTTATATGCGGTGAGACGACTGTAGGTGCTACGTATTTATATAATTACGAACGCATCTAAAAATGGTTATTGTTCTCGTCGGGATGAGAAATCAAAAACATATCTGAACGTTCGTTTAATCTGCAATTTATTCGTTATGTGATTGGTCTGTACAGTAATCTGTATTTCCCTTTGCTTTCGACGACGATGGGCGACACTCTGTTGCCACTGTGACAAAAAAGTAATAAAAACTACAAAAAATTAATAACTCGGAAACAAATCGAGATGCGGCTTTCGAACAAATTGCATTTAAAAGTACATTTTTTAAAATCTGAATCGAGGTTCGAAAAGGGCAGAGTTTATGAAGAAGACGCGTTATGATTTAGTCGAATTAAATTACTCGCTTTCGAGAACGCGAGTTTTACGACATCCGTTGTTGGTGTTTTGTTTCTCCCCCAACACACACACGCGAATTATTTTTCCCGATCCGTGATTCGACTGTCGGGTGCCGTGTGTCGAGAGTTTAATTTTTACCCCGTTCCCCGTGCGATCGACCTCGAACCCTTCGTCGTTGTCTTTTCCTTCCCCGTTCTCGCTTCTTTTTCGGATTCGGAAAAAACCCGCGGGGGTCAGAGTGCTCGAAGATTAAATCGTCCGACTGTAAGCACAAATTACAAATCCAAAAATAAATGAATGACTCTTTCAGCTATTCATTAAATGCTCTTAAAATATTTTGCAAAAGCATATTAATATTTTGAAATACGTTTTTCACTTTTGTTTACATTTATTTACAGTTTGAATTCAGTGTACACGGTTAAAAATATCGCGAAAAATTACCTCTGTTTTTCAAGGCTATCTATTTTCTGACCAATGAGAACACTTCATGGTGTTCAGTGAATATAGCTATATTCGGTGATTCATTCCCGTGAATTATTTTGTACCGGATTAACGTTTCCTTTCTAAAAACAAACGTATTTCAAATTATTTAAAAGCTTTATTAGGCGCGCCACACACCAGAGAGACATGCGACAATAATCGTGAGACATGAGGTAAATTCTGCTGTTCAAACCGGTTTTTTCTTTGTTAACAGGGTGAAATTGTCGCATGCCTCACGTTTTTCTGCCGCATGTCTCCCTGGTATGTGGCGCGCCTTATGGTTTTACAAATATTTTAAGAGCAAAATCGGATGTCGACCGTATTTTTTAATGATTCGTTCAAAGAGTCATTCAATTGCTTCTGGATTTGGAATTTGTGTTGTACATGTGGCATCACGACACACGAGTGAATGTTGATTTTGATTTTCAATCTTAAAACGTTGAGTAAAACGTGCTTTCTTTTCCACTATTCACAAAAGTTACATTTTTAGACAGATTATTCAAAATAAATTAATATTTATAAGAGATTACATTCAATTATCTAATATTCAGCTGCGATAACTTGAGTTAAAATTAGATTGGTAGCTTTATCTATCCCTATATGAAAGTAAACAAACAATTGATTCATTCGTCTTGAACTTTTAAAATATTAAAACAAACGTTTATATGCTCTGTTGCGCCATCTGTCGGTAGTTAAAAAAAAGAAATTTTCTTTTTAAAATGTTTTTTGAATTCTGAAGACATTGAGGGAGGGGGGGGGAATGAATATTTCTTATAAAATGAAATTAGAATATCAGAAATATGTAATGCCGTGTATTACATATATATACAGGGTGTTCCGTTAAAGGGGTCCAATATTAATAGGGGTAATAGAGGAGATCACATGGAGCATAAATCAGTATATAAAGCCTGGTCGGATCTCAATAGTTTTCAAGTTACAGCAAATAGAATGAAAATTCGGAAAATTGTAAAAGAACCCTCATTGCTAAACTATCGATAATGTTACATAAAAACGAAGCACATATTTAGAAAGAGCAGAAAAAAACCTACAAAATGACATCAATTGTATTAAAATAGCAATATTTATTGACGAGTTACAAGCCCTGAAACAGTGAAAAAAGTACGAAATCCAATATACATAAAAATAGTTAATCGTTAATTCCAAAAAGACAACTCTAGCTACAACAAGGAAAATGTAGTAAAATTTGGTCCATTCCGAAAACTTTCGAAAAAGCTTACAATGAACCATATCGGTTTAATTGTGTGAGAGAAATTAATCAGTTTCTTAGTTACAACTCCGCTTTCTTTGACACTAGCAAAGGTTAAACTCCGCCCATCACGATTGGAAACACCGCCTTTTTAATTACTCTCAACTATACATTTTCGATCATGCTTCTTCTGAGATGCAACATTTTTAATTATTCAAGAGTTGAATGAACCAAAATAACTTTACAATAATAGTCTACATGTTAAAGTGGTCTTTTATTGATATAAAGCTTAAGTTAAATTCTTTAAAATTAAACTGGTGGTGAAAATTCGGAAATAATTAAAAATATTGCGATTTGTAACTATGCAAGAAGTTTCAGTACATGTTTTACATGGACAATTATTGTATGTATATGTGCATCATAATTTATGATAGGAAATAATAATAACAAATAGCATAATAATTTTATTAATTATAAATTTAAAAAAGACACTAAATTTTAAATTAATTCATACAAACTTTGTAATTTACAATTTGAGTACACTACAGTCTGTGACTTACAAAATACTGTGCCAAAAAGTGTTGAAAATAAAAGAAAAATGACAAATAAAGAATTACATTCCACGTACTTTATGACATATGTGAAGCATAGTCTTCTGGCCTGCGCTGCACAGTTCAATGTCGGAAGGCAGACGAACAGACATTATTATAATAGGTGTTCGAAGTTGCGCCCATTAACAGAATCGCACAGCCGACAGCGACGTCGTAAAGATTGGCGAACACGCCGAAAAACTCCGACGGAGTTGGGAATGTCTCCTGCAGCGACAACGATTCGCGCTAGTAAACCCTCCGGTGTATCCACAGGCGTTTCATACACCAGCGATTTAAGGTGTCCCCAAACAAAAAAGTCTAACGGATTGAGGTCTGGAGAGCGTGCAGGCCAAGCAACAGGTCCACTGCGTCCAATCCATTTCCCAGGATATGTTGAATTGAGGTGATTGCGAACACCTATGAAAAAATGTGCCGGTGCGCCATCGTGCATAAACCACATATTGTGGCGCAATGTTGCTGGCACATTTTGCAGTAACTGCGGTAAGATATCCCGTAGGAAAACCAAGTACGTACTGCCATTGAGTACATCTGGGAGTAAATATGGTCCTATGAGATAATCGCCGAGGACACCTGCCCATATGTTCACACTGAACTTTTGTTGTGCGTTCGACGGGAAAACAGTGTGCGGATTTGTATATGACCATGTGTGCATATTGTGCGTGTTTACCACGCCCTCTCTCGTAAATGTTGCTTCATCAGTAAATAAAATATTTTCCAGAAATTGTGGATTATTTTCTGTTACATTAACCCTAGATCTACCGGGAATTTTATTCAAGTTTTAATAAAACGTTCTACACCAGAATTTTTATTTAAAACTATTTAACTTATTTATTTACCTTATTTTTGTCTGGTTTATATACTTAGTTTATTTTAAAGAAATTTCTGGTTTGAATGAATATTTTGTATGTACCTGTCGGGTCCAATGGACCCGTCTGGTAGACGGAGGGTTAAGCAACCAGCGTACGAATTCTGTCCGCTGAGCACAATCTGTTACTGATAACAGTTGTACCCGCTGCACATGAAAGGGGTGCATGTTTTCTGCACGCAGAACACGCCACACACTTTGGTGAGAAACACCGACTTCAGACGCAGCAGCTCGTGTACTCGTGGAGAGGTTATCTTTAAAAATATTCAGTACATCTTCTTCCATTGCAGGTGTTCGTACATGTCGAGGTTTCCCTGCATCAATGCTTGCTGTATTAAACGATCCAGTCTCCCGTAATCGTCTATCGATTTTTATGAAGAGTTTCGAACTTGGGCAACGTCTCCTTGGAAATTGCTCACGGTACATGCGCTGTGCTAGACATGCATTTCCATGAGCTTGCCCGTTCATCAGATGCATGTCCGCATATTCTTCGTTAGAGTATTCCGGCATAATTATTATACATCAACTTACTACAATCACACTTACAACAACCTCCCTTTAACATAACGCCCACTGATGACTGCTGTTTTATTACACTTTTCTTCCTATACACATAGAAAATTTGCATAAAAAGTACTTCTTCTTCATCATCCTGAAAGTTCATGGAGGAAACGCAGCAGTCACGGAGTTTGCTTTAAGACAAGGCGAGAGCTGCACAATATGTCATTCACTTGACCAGACTGAATAATGAAAGGGTATTGATAGAGGTTGATCAGAAATGTATAATTGAAAGATATTAAAACGGGGTGTTTACAATCGTCATGGGCGGAGTTTCGCCCTTTCCGAGCGTGCAACAGTACAGAGTTGTAACTAGGGAACTGCTTGATTTCTCCCATACAATTAAACTGATATGGTTTATTGTCAGCTTCTTCGAAAGCTTTCGGAATGGACCAAATTTTATAACATTTTCCTTGATGTAGGTAGAGTTGCATTTTTGGAATTAACGATTAACTATTTTGCTAAATATTTGATTTTGTATTTTTTCACTGTTTCAGAGCTTGTAACTCGCCATTAATTCTCAATATTCTAAAACAACTTATGTCATTTCGTAGGATTTTTTCTGCTCTTTCTAAATATGTGCTTCGTTTTTATGTAGTATTATCGATAGTTTAGCAATGAGGGATTTTTTACAAATTTCCGATTTTTCATTCTATTTGCTGTAACTTGAAAATTATTGAGATCCGGCCAGGCATTATATACTGATTTATGCTCCGTGTGATCTCCTCTATTACCCCTATTAATATTGGACCCCTTTAACGGAACACCCTGTATATATATATATATATATATATATATCAATGCATTATTATAATAAATAAAATTTTGTATTTTGTAGGGAAAATAAATTTGTAATTTAATAACAGAATTTGGGAAAATAAATTGTTAATGTAATTAATAGTTGCAATTTACTTATGTGATAAAAGATGATTTTTAATTATCAAAATTTATTACAGGTTTCTTTTATGCATGTTTAAAAAAAAATCGGGATTTTCTCTGTTCAACTTTTTAAAATTTAAGTTATATAATTATTATTTTGGCAATTAATAAAAACAAACTTTCTGTTGGAATTGTCTTTTATTTTACCACATACCATCAGATAAAATAGTTAATTGACAATATGTTTTAAAATAACATTATTAGTACTAATTTGAATGTTTTTGTGAAATATTTCTTCAAATTTTGTGAGTGAAGTTCATTTGCATACTTTATATCAGTATTTTACCAATTCAATTAATAATTTTCTTGCCAATTAAATTTCAATGAAAAATGGGCTGTTTTTACTTTACCCCACCTGACCCTATTAATCAGACAAGACAAAATTTATTACTTCACAATTCTTTTTATAATGCAATGCTATATAATTTTTTTGAAAATGCAAACACGTCATTCTGACGGGCTATATTCTAGTAATACTAATAACAACAAACACATTCCTTCTTATTCTACCTTTCTGTTTCGGTAGGGACTTTACTACTTCTTTGATGCAGCCAATGGTTATCTTTATGAAAAACAAACTATGTTGTCTTTAAAAAAAAGGAAAACTATAGCTAAAAAATTATAAATATGCGTTTGCTATAATTTTCACCATGTCCAGGGTCAGTGTGACATGGATTTTAATACTCTGAGGTGAATATCATCCCAAAAAACGTGCCTCTTGCACGACCGAAAAAGGAAGGTGGGTAAACCAATATTCACCTGCAGAGGGGAAACGAAGCAGTTTTGCCAGATTCTCCGTTCAACCTGGAAAGAGAATCTGGGAAAACAGTCCGGCTAAAGATGGGTGGCCACGGAGCGGAGGACTCCTTCATATGTCACACAATTATCATAATTATATAGTTATAAAAAAAATTCTAACAGTGCTTTTAAACTGTCACTATCATTCTACGCCGCCGGGGAGTTGGGTTACACGCCCAGCTGGGTCCTCGTCCAAATGCTACGAGCAAGGGGGACGATAGGAAAGCAAAAATAAAAAATTGAAAGATGAAAGAGATAGATGGGGTTTATTCATGGTTGAGTTTAAGATTTTGAGGAGGGTGGTAGTATCTTAACTTGGATGAATGGACAATTTCGGAGTTTCTCTTAAAATGTGGACTGGGTTTATCAATTTCAAAGGATACATCAGAAAGTTGTTTTAGAATGGTGTATGGGCCAGAGTATGGCGAAGTCAGTTTACGGGTATTAGGATAATGAAATTCTTCATACATTACAATGTCACCAACTTTAAATTTTACAGGAAGGAAACGAGCATCATAACGGACTTTATTCTTTTTATGGTAAGCAATTGTTCTCTCTTTAGCCAATTTTCTAGCTTCCCCCACAGGGGGATAATAACTATTATTTGGTAAAGGAGGATCATATGGTAATTTTCCTAACAATAAATAACTAGGGGTGAATTGGGTTACAGAATGGGGAGTATTATTATATTCATATAAGACTTCATCTAAAAGCTTAGTCCAGGATATTTTCTTGGTTGTGGAATTGACTTTACATTTTAATCTAGTGACAATAGCCTGATTTAGGCGATCAATTTTCCCATTCGTTTCTGGGTGATGGCTGCTTGTCAATCTGTGTTTTACATTGTAAGTACGAAGAAATCTTTTAAACCTGGAAACTGTAAATGCTCCATTTCTGTCGGTTAACAATCTATCTGGTACTTGTATCTGAAATAATTGCTTCAAAATGTTTGTATAAGTTTCGGTAGTTACACTTTTTGAAGGAAAACCCCACACATAGCGAGTTGCATGGTCAACGACTAAATGCAAATATTTTTTTGTAGAATTGTAATAATTAAATCCGCCAACAGAGTCTACTGCTAAACATTCAAAAGGTGGGGGCATTAATTGCAATAAGCCAAATCTTTTTTGCCTACATTTTTTGTTTATCTGACAAGTGTGACAGTGTTTTACAAAATTTTCAATGTCCTGATTAATGTTAGGCCAATAATACTGCGGAGAGATTAAATTTATCATCTTATAAATTCCAGAATGGCCAAATTGTGTGTGGGTTTTTTCTAAGAGGGGTAGACGTAAGACATGGGGACCACAATCTTTTACAAACTTTTCTTTTTAATTACAACAACATCATTTATCTCAGTGTACTTTTTACCATCAACTGTTACATTTTCTTTTTTCTGATTGTCTCTTACTTCATTCAAGTCAAGGAGATGTATAATATGGGGTAAATTTTCTGAAACAGGCTGTCTAGATAGCATATCAGCTTCAACATTAGTGGAGCCTTTTTGGTATTTAATTTCATAGTCAAACATACTAAGTTTTAGGGACCAGCGGAAAAGACGTCCTCTTAAATTTTTAACACTTTTGAGCCAGGTAAGTGCCGCATGGTCTGTATGTATGACAAATTTTTGACCGTGTAAATAATGATAAAATTTATCTAAAGCATCCACAATCGCCAAACATTCTAACTCAGTAATTGCATAATTTTTTTCATAATCGCGAAGATTTCTAGAGCGATATGCTATAGGATGTAATGTTCCTTTTTCATCAACTTGTTTCACAACACATCCCACTGCATGACTTGATGCATCTACAAACAAATGACAAGGTGTTTTGGCATCAAACAACTTTAATATAGGTTTTTCAATTAAAGCATTTTTTAACTTTTCGAAAGAATTTTGACAATTTTGGTCCCACACATAAGGGACATTTTTCTTCAACAAATTGTTTAGAGGGTATCGAATGTTAGCATATTTTGGAATAAATTTGTGATAAACATTTATAGATCCCAAAAAGCGTTGTAATTCCTTTACATTCGTAGGTGGTGTTAATTTCTTAATTGTCTCTATATTAGGGTTGTCAGGTGTGATACAACCATTCAAGACTTCATATCCTAGGAAATTAATTTTGGATTTAACAAAATTACACTTTGACAATTTCAGTTTAAGGTTTTCTTGGACACAGATATTAAATAAGGTCTCTAAATGACACAAATGTTCTTCATTTTGGGAGAATACAATAACATCATCAAAGTAACTACAGGCAAAGTCATTTTTTTATTTATTAAGGATTCTTCTGAGGGTACGGTTAAACCAAGCAGAGGCGTTTTTCCATCCGAAGGGTAAACGATTCCACTCATATAACCCAAAGGTAGTGGCAAATGCCAGCTTCTCAGTGTCTCGAGGGTGGATAGGAATGTGCCAATATCCACTGGCTAAATCAAGAGTGGAAAAAACTTTAGCATGTGCCAATTTATCTAACAGGGTGTCTATTCTAGGTAAGGGTTCTGCATCTGTTTTTGTAATGGCATTCAATTTTTGAAAGTCAATACATAACCGGGTTTTCTTCCCTTCTTCACATTTATACACCAAAGTTACGGGTGATGAATAAGGGGAATAGCTTTCTTTAATGATACCGGCTCGCAATAAATTCTGAATTTGGTCTTTAATTTCCTCTTCTTCCTTAGGGGAAGTGCAATATGCTCTTAAAGAAACGGGGAGGTCTGATGTTAATTGTATTCTCTGGGGTTCAATGTTTACACAGCCTACATCATATTTATCTTTAGCGAAAATACAGACATATTTGGCTAGAAGAGCAGGTAATTGTTCCTTGACAGTCTGAACATTTGGCACATGTTCAGTGGTCTCGAACAACTCCGGCTCAAAATTTTCTTCGAATATCTCTGCATTTTTAACTGTATTTTCCATTTCTGGCTGGTTAGTATATGTTTCTGATAAATGTAAGGTATGATGGGATGAATTTGTTGAAATATTGTCCATGAGAGGTACTTTCTTTTTCTCTTGCGTGATTTGCATTTTAACACAGTCAATATTCAATTTAAACAGTTTACAGTGGGGTAGCCCAATCAAAGCATAAGGTAAGTGATTATTAATTATAAAAAGTTCAACATTCTTAGAGATACGTCCTAATTTCAAACTAACAAGGCATTTCTCTTTCAAAGCTAGAACACCTTGTGTTTGGGTGACCGATATACTCTGCTAAACGTTACATATTTTTAGGTTAAGTTTGTGGGCTAAATGACCAGGGATCACACTGATTGAACTCGCTGTATCGATCAAACAAGGTAGTGAGTCCTCACTTTTTACATCAGTAATTTTTTGGCAATTTCTATTTGATTGTTTATAGCTAGCTTTTTCTTTTTGTATATGTCCGGACATAAGAAACCGTCATTGATTACTAGATATATTTTCGGATGACTCATTAGCTCTCTGATCTGGGTTGGGGTTCGCAAAGTTCATATTGGGACTAGGGTTTGGAACTGCTAAGACTTGTTGTCGAAAAGGGCAGTATTCCACCCAATGTCATTTGGTATTCCTATATTAAGACAAACTTTGCATGGGGAGGGTGGCGAAGTGGTCTGGTAATGTACATTCGGTCTCGGTTGAACATTCGACGTCGGTATAAATGTATTTTGAGGATTTCGTGTTTGATTAGATGCAAAAGGTCGAATGTTGGGTGTTTGATAGGGAATTCTGTAGTTCCACGGTATGTTAAAATTCTGTCCTGTCTCATATGGGGGTCGAAATGGTCGCCATTGTCGGTATTGATTGGGGTTTTGTGGGCTTGCGTCAACTTTGCTCTCATTTCCTTTTCTGTCCAGTTGCAGTTTGCAAATTCTGAATACTAATTCACGCCATGAATGTGTAGTTGAGGGGTTGCTTGAAATAACTAACTTTTGCATTTCTAACGGCAAGCCCTCCGTTAATCCTTCCAAGATAAGCTTCTGGTCTAACCCTAAGGTTCTCCCTATTTTAGTCTTTTTCTGATAGTATTCGTTCAGGTCCTCTCCAATTTTGTATCTAATACGGGAAAAATCAGTTAAAGAAAGAGTGTCAGGAATTTCGTAATGTTCATTGAACAAAGTGACCAATTCGGACCAATACAGCACATTTAAACAATTATTGGTGTACAACGTAAGTGCGCTGTCTTTTAAGTATTTCTGTATGTGCCTAATTTTCCAGAAGTCGTCTTTTTCATGGTCTATACAAACACTCTCAAAATAGGCTAGCAAGCTGTCCAATCCATATTTGCTATTGGCGAAAACGCAATGATATCAGGTTCTATTGACATTTTCGGGCTAGCGGTTATTGAATTGTGACCAGACCCAGCTAGAGCTGACAGGATCTGTTCACCTAATGTTGTTACATTATGTGTCTGTGTGGCAACCCCAGACTTCTGACTATCTTTCTCTTCAGGTTTAAGACCTGAACTCCCATCGTATCCCCAAACGCTGATTTTTCTCGTTGCCAGAGCCATCTGACTTACTTTCTAAGTCGTTCCAGGGGCGCGCCGACCCAGTGTGCAAAGTGTGCATCGCACACGGGCGCCAAAATAGCAAAGGCGCCAAATATTTTAGGCGAAGCTGAAAAATTCGAAAAACTTTTATCCAATTTAAATTTATTAAAGGGGTATTTAAAACGAAAGTGTGTCATTTCTGACACATTTATGAGTTCATTTTTACTTATAAGATATATGAAATTTGCAAATGCTTATCATTTACCAGATTTAATATCAGCGGCGTAGCTTCAGGGGTGGGCGGCGGGGAGAGTCTCAAATCGAAAGGCGCCACGGTGTCGAAAGGTAACGGTCGAAAGGTCACGGTCGTAAGGCGCCACGGAAGGCTTAAGGGCGCCGTCAATGCCTAAAATAAATTCGAAAAAGCTAGAAACATAAAAAATTCGAAAGGGCGACCGCGAATGCCTCTTTTGACATTCCTGCTGTAGATCAGGCCTGTCCAACTTTTCAGAAAGCAGGGGCGCACTACAGCTGGCGGCAAACATGGAAGCTCCATTATTCAAATAATTGAAAATGTATAACACTTCTATCTTACTGTAGTATTGGTAGTGATAGAGGTACTGACATTATAAAAACGGGTAGTATATTATATTGCACAATGGTAAAGCAACATAAGCCTCCAGGTTATGGACGTCCATGTAAAAGTAAATTGCCGAAAAAAGCACAAATCAATCACAACAATCGGCTACCTTATAACAAAAACAACAAATAAATAAAACAGGATGTGATGTAGCTCAAAATGCAATGCGTTTAAAAAAAGAAATGAAAAACGCCATTCGATTTCGAACAAATTTAATAGTCATGCCTATCATTGTACGCTTTTACGCATAAAAGTTTCATGCCATTTATAGTCGGGAAACATGTTTTTGAGAACAACCTCAAAATGAATTACATTTTATTGAAATTTTAATTGTATATTTTATAGATTTGCTTTGAACAAAGAATAATCGGTTAAGAGTCAGTCGAGTACAGAGAGTTCATACAATAAATTTATTAATTATTACCTGCAATCTTAGAAAATATAGTTGTTAAACGAATAATAAGGCTTTGCAAATAAATTGGAATTATTTTATTAAATATTTTTCAATAATTGCCTTAAATAATTTAATTCAATTGGGATGTAAAACGCTGACTATTTATCATTGTGATCCGTCTTACTTAAAGCAAAGGCCATGTACAAAGTTTAATCTTGCCATTGTGCCAAGTGCGCTTCGAAGTGAGGTCGCAAAATTGCATGGCCACTTTGATCTGTGCTACGTTTTTTTAGATAGGTTTTTAATTAATATCTCGGCTAATTACCGACAATTCTTTTGGAAAATCATTATCGACAGTCCTTGGATGATTTCGCGTCGATAGGTACCTCGAATTCCCCTCAACTCCCCCCGCTGAGCGCTCGCCAAATAAAATTTATGTATCATGGAAAACTGCTATTTTCTGAAAAACTGTATGAGCAAAAATAATTGCTACAGTTTCCCTGCAAAAGTTTAAATAAATGCCAACTACTACTAATTTTTTCGTAATTTTATTTTCAGTAGATTCGGCAATAGGATGGGGGACATAATTTTGCCATACATTTTCGGCGAATTTCTGAAAATATAATAGTATCGAAGAGTAAAACAAATACATTTTTGAGTTTTGTATTAAGAGCTTTTCGAACGATACCCGATACCCCCTCCCCACTTTGATGATTTTTAAATGAAATTAAATTTGTATGATTTTATATCTTTAACTCGATTTTGTTTGAAATACGTACCCACTCACTGTGGGAAAAAAGGCGAGAAGTTCCTAATTGTTCAGATTTGTTATGTAAATGTTTTTCATGATTTTGGAAAATTGTATGGGATAGTAATGAACAAATTAAAACTTTAAAATGACCTCTACTTACTGATGAAAAAATGAGTTAAGAGGAGAGTAGTGAGTGCTTAGTAATGTATAGTCCAAAAGCTTTAAAACAATATGTCACATGATGAGATTAATTTTCTCCCCCTCTCCACCCACGGATGAATGCCCCCTAATAATCTGGGGTCAAAAATAGACCTTAACAATCGAAGGCCCGTGAAGAATTTCACCTTCGGTAAAGCCTTCAAATGAGATCGAATCTTGCTGCAGCTAAATTAGGAGCTCAGTTAAAAAATTGATCCCCCAGGGGGAGGGAATCTGAATGAGGGGGAGTAGAAAGGTTCATAATATGAAAGAGTGGTTGGAGGGTTTTCCGATGATATATCACACGAGGGTTTTGCAGGCGTATGCACTAGGGATTCACGGAATATTCGGTATCTATTCGTTATTCGGCATATTCGGCCATGTTACCGAATATTCGGTTTGGCCGAATATCAAATTATTCGGTATACCGAATATTCGGCTTGGCCGAATAGCAAACTATTCGGCTTGCCGAATATTCGGTTTGGCCGAATATCGAAATATTCGGCCCAAGCGAATACTTAAAAAAACTTTTAAAACATATTTTAAAAACCTTATACCACTTCTACGTTTAACAGTAAACTTATAAAGATATTCAGAATAATTAGAAACAGAATCATATATTTAAATAAAAGAGAATGTTTTTACATTATTTATTTTCTGTTGTTAAGTATTGTTTAAGAAAATTAAACAATCACGAGGATTTTCATAGGAATTAATTATGTACAAATGCAGTTCCTGAACATTGTCCAGTAAATGATCTGTTTCTTGCAGATTTTAAGAACAACGTTTACATTTACAATCTCGGAAAGTGATCGCCCACTCCAGACACCGATCTAGGATGCATTTAAAAACTTCCTTGCTAAATCAGAGGGAGTAGATCAGTTATTCTTGCTGAGTTGCCACCATATAAAATTTGAACAGATTGTATTATTTATTTGCTTTTACTTTAGTATCTTCCTGACAAACAAATAATATATGATCCTGTACAATTTTTCTTCCAATTTTTTCACAATTAGTCTTTGATTTTAAAATGTTAGTTTTAGAATTTAAGAAAACTTTATTCATTTGTTTTAGTTCACAGAAGAAGCTATGAAATTTAAAATTTTATTAATTAAAAATCTTTTATAACTATCCTAGCTATAATAACTATAACTAGCGGATTTTTTTTCAGCATAAAGTTTATTTGAAAAAAGCTCTTGATTATCAAAGTGAAAGTTTCTGTTTTAAACATTATGTAAAATTGTTTTAAATTTTAACATTTTAATGCCTTTAAACTTTGAAATATAAAATTATTCGACAAGCCGAATATTCGGTATTCGGTTCGTCTGTAGGCTGAATATTCGGTATTCGGCCAAAACCACTATTCGGTGCATCCCTAGTATGCACTGCAGTTCTTGTAAAAAAACAAAACAAATCTCGAATCTTTTAGTTCCACATTCCAGCACCAGGGGAAGAACTCTATTCTTAACAAAACTGTTTCTGGACGAAACTTCGTTAAACAACCTACACCATAGTCAGTATATATTAGTCATTAGTCATATATTAGTCAAGGGGGTGGAGGACTTAAGCAAGAATTTAAGATATTTGCTGAAATTACTATTCGAAAATAGTGGTAACTACACTTTTGAAATTTTTGTATTAAAAATAATGTTTATCCCAGGGCTCCGTCAAAAATCCGCATCTCAAACGGTAGAAAGCGGTACGGTTTTAAAGATTTGATCCCCCCCCCCCCCAAAAAAAAAAAAAATTATCGCCTCTCTGTCCCTCCCCCCCCCCCCCCATGAAATTTGATGCCCCCTACTTTTTAAAATCTTTATTATGTGTTATGAACTACTATCTGAAAGTTCCAAATCGATCTGTTCGTCAGTTTTCTTAATTTTAACAAATTTGCGTTTCAACAAAGCATTTCTTTTCCTTTTTAAAAATCGAAATTTTTATAAAAGAAAAAGTTGCGGATAGATTTGTATAAAATTCAGATATTATTAAACAGCGTTTAAAGATAAGGCTAGATGCATAACTTTAAAGTCTCTAAACGGTGTATTTTAAAAAATTCGACGGCATTCCAAAGAATCCTCGTATAAAAATCATTTGTGGTTTCGAAAGACTGACTTTTAAATTGAGAGTTTGAAAGGAATCATCCAATAATTGAAATAATAATTAATATCCAAGATTGCAATTGAGAGACCACGAAGAAATTTACGTCTGAAATCAGCGAAAAATTCTATATCTGGATGCATAAAAATTAAATCTATAAATTTATATTTTGAAAATTTTATATTTGTTCGAAAATGTCCACTATTGAATGACGTCGGTTGTCTGCAATTTTTCGTGGATTTTTGACTACCTGAACCGTACCGGAATAATTTGTAGAATTTCTGAACGGAGGGATTTTTTTTCGCGTCTGGCTGTGCAATTTTCGAGTTGTTGGGCCCAGTAGAATTTAAGATACAGTCCTTTTTAAAAAGGCACAGTACATTTATCACCCTAGCAGCGCTGTAATTCTATTAACCCCTCACCCTCTCTTCGAGTTTTCGAAGAAATTGTCTACGGTTGGGAAAAAATCTATGCTCCTGTTGAATTATGAATACTTTTCCATTCTTTTAATTTGAGCTGTTTAATTAATTTCTCAACTAGTTATTAAAGATTTAAAATTCTAAAACATAGGTGCAAGGTACACCAGGCGAGGCATTCGACTATGCTAACAAAAAGTTTGAGCCTTGTATGTGCCGTAGATTCTGCTAGCCATTGCACACAGACAGAGCGAAACTTTGTTTTATTAGTATAGATATTTTTAATTTAGAACTCGTATTCATTGCACGAAAATTTGAAAATTCGAAAAATAAAAAAACTGACAGAGAAGGAAGGGTTAACAGAGTGACAAGATAAAGATACGCTTAGCTTCTTAGCAATGTAAACGTCGAAATGAATGTGCATTTTTCATAACAATTGTTGTATAGGCATAAGTGTTCTTTATTTACGAATATAAAATCAAATGTTCCGGGACTGGTACATTTTCGAATGCACCCCTAATTATGATCTACGTGTGGTAATTGTTTAAGGGCGCATCTTAATTGATGTTATATTATTTTAAAAGAAATAAAAGTACTATAATGCGCTCCGGTGTATTACAGACACCATAATTTGAGAAAATATTTTTCCACTTTTATGTGTATTTACCGTATTACGAGAACCCCTTTCTTTGTGTCATAGTCCTACCATTGATTAATTCAACACAGCTATATTTCCAAATTAAAGTTTATTTGAACTGTTTTAAGTATCAATATAAATAAAGATAAGATCTTAAAAATTCCGGGAGTGATAGAGGTAAAAGAAGCTGATTTACTTAGGAGGTATGTCATTGTGGGGAGAGGGAGCAAACAGCTGAAGCACCCACCTTTTAGGGATGTCCGTTATTTGCATAGCTGCCAACATTCCTTATTTTTAAAGTAAAATAACACTATTTTTAACCAGAAATTTAATTTAATAAATGAAATAAAAAATAACCCTGTAGAAACAACACATATTTCATTTAATGAATTTTCTGGTTCCAAATTTGTTTATTTGATCTGCAGAAAACTCCTGGAAGGTTGGCTTGGCAGCTATGCATTTATTCTCATTGAAAAAAAATATATACAGTGTAACTTCAAAAATCCGACATTCAGAAATCCGGCAACTTCAAAAATCCGGCATCAAAACCATCATTTTCCCTTCGTTTTGCTTTTAAATTTTCAAGTTATGGTAGAAGAAAACTAGCAATTGTTTATGAATTAAAAACTTCAAAATCGAAAGTAAAATTTAAAAAAAATGACTTTTTTCATTAGTCAGACGCGATTATTTTCTGAACAAATTTTCTGAGAGCTGCACTGTTGCTCAGCAACGGCGTGGAGACTAGTACACAAGTTCTTTTTAGTCGCTCTTCTGACGCTGTGCTAAATAGAACTGTCGGTAACGCTAGTAACCGCTCCGAAGACGAAGATGAACAAAAGGCAGAACAAAAGGTGTCACAAGAAAAATGCATAAATTTAACTTTAGAATTAATATCTGCTTTAGAGAACAAGACTGTAATCCCGAAATGGATCCTCAATAGAAATTCTTCATTTGTATAAAATACAAGAAAAACTTGTTAAAGAACGGCCAAAAAAATTGAAACAAATAAAATAGACATCGATGTGTCCGAAATTACACGAGAAAAAAAAATTTCACTCTTTACTAATTTTTTTTTTCTGCAACATAGAAAATATCAATTAATGTAAGTTTATTTTTATATTTAATTTTCACTTTTTCTTACATAATTATAATTTAATAATGAAATAAATTATGGTTAAAGGCACCATTAAGAGTATAGTAGTACTTTTGATATTCCTAGTTACTACTTTTGACATTCCTTCAAAAATCCGGAATTTTCAAAAATCCGGCATAGTCTCGGTCCCCATGATGCCGCATTTTTGAAGTTATACTGTATATATTTTTTTAGTAACATGGGGCGCCAATTGAAGTTCTGCACACAGGCGCCGGATACGGCTGGCGCGCCCCTGAGTCGTTCGTTTCTTTAGGAGGGTCTGGGGTACTCATGGTAGAATGCAAAATATCACAAAATTACACAAAAATATAAGGCACAACTTAAAACAAATAAAAATGGAATATTTTTCAAAAATTGCAACACAAGATTTGTAAAAAATGGGCTTAAATCTAAATTAAATTCAAATTTGATACATCATTTTTTTTTCAAATTGAGATTTAAAAAAAACGAACTTTGAAATAAAATTTTAAAATTCCAAAGATTTAGGGGAAGATGGGGTACAATGAAACATTACTTGTAAAATCAATCAAATTTGTCATAGAGAGTTGCAGTTTATATATATGTTATACAACTATGTTTTCCAGTTACTGATGTGATTTGGATACATTCACACTTCTACAACAGTAGCAATAGAAGATTATTGCTTTTACACCATTGAAAGTAACTTTCTTTACTAAAAGTAATTTTGTTTCTTTTTCCTTGTTGTTATATGTAATAATTATTTTTTCTATACATTGTTATCTATGGGTTGTTGTCTTCATACCTCCAAAACCAAACTAAAAAAAAATAAATATTAGAAGTTTGAAAATAAATTTTTATTTAGTAACCTCAGTGCGGGGTACAATGAAACACTTGCAGACGGGGTACAATGAAACATGTTTTATTATAGTAATAAA
The DNA here is from genome assembly GCA_963932465.1 of Maratus speciosus. Lineage (NCBI taxonomy): Eukaryota > Metazoa > Arthropoda > Arachnida > Araneae > Salticidae > Maratus > Maratus speciosus. Next base: position 274,567,627 of record OZ010790.1, on the reverse strand, counting down.
AGTAGTAAATAGAATATATTAGAAGTAAGAGTAGGAAAATAGAAAAAAAAGAGTTTTGTTCTAACCAGGTCAGTAAAAAATGCTCTTGTTAAGCAATTAAAAAATAGAAAGGAAAAAAAAAAGCTAAGAAGGGATTGTTTTGAAACAAACTCTGCCTGCTACAGACTCTGATGATGATCTAGATTTTTTTTCCCAGTCCCAGCTGGTCATCGATACTAAGAATGAGATATCCACACACAACATGTATGGCACAAGCAGTATCCGTATAAATGGAAAAATAAGGAAATATATACCGTTGGAGAACTCATACATTTAAATGAAGTCAAATGTGAAGTACTTGATATAAAAAAAACTCCAACCTAGTTTTTTTTTTTTTTTTTTTAGAAACTTAACATTAAAAAAAATAACTCATTGTGTTGAAACTACCACCCCATATTCCTTCAGGAGCAACTGAAATATAAGCAGAAATGCTAATTTTTTAAACTGACTTGAGCCAATTTAATATAAAATGAAAGGTATTTCTTAAACTAATAAAATTTTCTTATTTTTCATCTTAGACTATATTTTTATCAAGTTCCTTATTAATCAAGTTTTGTTTTTGTATTTATCTCATTTTTCATAAAATAAACTATACTGGGTGAAAATTGCTTCCATCATTTGGAGTGTTTCATTGTACCCCAGTATGTGTTTCATTGTACCCCGGCATACGGGGTACAATGAAACACTGTAAGACATTTATTTTTTGTTATTTTTCAAGCATAAAGATATTGTTTAGAACCTAATAAAAATTTATTTAGATGGAGAAAATACAAGGTTAAAAATATGCATCAATTATATTTTTGTGCATGCAAAATTGTGGATAGGAAAAAAAATTAGTAAATTTTGTTTCATTGTACCCCGTCTTCCCCTAAATACTGTCTAAATTTCAGAAAATTACTTTCTTTTATAACAAAAACAAATAAAACAAACTGTCTTATTCCTTTTTTTTGCTATTAAAATAACAATCAATATAAAAAAGATTACTTTTTAAACTGTAACTCTTTTTCTTTCTTTTTTTAATTCAAAAATAGATTAAATGTCTTACCTCCAACAAATCTATTCAAGCACAGCCTTACATATCCACAAACAAAACAACAAAAGAAAAACGATCTTCATAAAAATTTCCAGGATTAAATTTACTCCCTGCATAAAAAAAAGAAATCATTTTCTCTTTTACTTCTTAACACAAATCAGTGAGCTATCTGCCGGTAGAAAAATCTTTTTTCAACACGGTTCTTCATTTTGACCTGGAAGGCGAACTTGACCCAATTTCTCAGCTGATAGCATGTTCCTTTTGTTTTTCTTTCTTTCTTGTTTGAAAAGAGTATCTATAAAAGTTTTAATCGTCTCTTGGTTGGGAAAGGATTTGTTTTAAGAAACAGATTTTTTCTTCTTGATTGATAAGCAAATGAATGTTTTTCCCGTTTTCTTTTTCACTAATGGATGGAAGAAAAAAGGCTTTATTAAATGTTCTTTTTAGAGATTTTTCCCTCACAATTTTCTGGGATGTCATTTCGCCATAACACCTGAAATTTCACAACTTTTTTAGGATTTTGTTACACACCTCAGACTTCCGGTGGAATTTCGGGATTTGTCCCGCTTAGATGCACCGTACTGCCGACTTTAAAATTGTAACGAATTAGCCGCTACTCCAGTTATGGATGTTCTGTCGTGGCGTCGGTCAGTGCCCGACCGATGGGGGCAGGGGCACGAACCGCGGACGCGTGCGTGCCGATTTCTGAGCGAACCCTCGGAGCTTCTAGCATATTTAGGTAGTCACAGGCCGTGAGTGGTATCCGGGAAATCAAAGTCAGATTAAGATAGTAGTTGTTCCAATAAAGACACAGTTTTTCCGGGGACCTGATTTATTGTTCCTTTGTTACATCCTTTTGAGAAATCAGGCCCCTTTTGGCTTGAGAGCTGCTACTTTACTTTATGGACATCGGGCTTGGGAATTGTGTACCGCCAAGCGATACTTAAGAGAGCCGAGTGACGTGGAGTTAGTGCATTCTTTTGATGGTAAAAAGCTCTGTCCGGGGACCCGTGCATCGGTATAAATATGCTGTATTTCGCATTATTCCTGCTAGGGGCCGTTGAAGTCAAAGGAGGCGTCTTTAAACTATAATTGGTCGTTAGCTGAATGATTGACTGCCCGGGATAAAGGCTGTGGTTTGAGTTTGGCCGATCGAATGCAGCAAGACTTACAAATTGCACTTATTCAGCAAAAGTATTCTTATGAGATGTGCCAAAACGATCTTTAAAAGTTATAAAATGCGATGCGGGAAAACTGACTTAACAGGGGCAACCTCATTCAATCAACTGAGACACAATTACAAAAGCATTTTAAAAGTTTTAATTTTAATTTCTAAATTTAAATTTAAAAAGGGACAAAAAAGGGGATTTTAAAAAGGGGCTTAGCTTTTATCATTTCATATATATATATATTATTTATATAATAAATATTGCAGCTTCTTACAAAATTTTACCTAAGCAACATACAAATTCGACTTACGTAAAACTTTACGGAACGCATTACTTACGTAAGTCGGGGTATGCCTGTACTACTTACATATTGAACCTCAAAAATATATTCATAAAATTTTGCTGCAATCCAAGAAAACTGCTTATGGAAGTTAAAATCTGAATGGGCGAACCAGCGCAGTAAACACTTTTCGACTTTGTTGAAAAGTATTGAAAATCAATACCTGATTTCTAAAATTGTTAATTTATTAGTGTGTTTATTAAAAAAAAATAATAATAAGTTTGGAAAGTCTGCGTCTCTAGCGTCCCCCTTAAAAATATAAAGTAAGGGGACGCTCGAGATAAAATAAAAAAGTGAGGGGACGCCGTCCCCCCTCCACTACACCACTCTCTGATTCTTTTACGACTACAACACTACCAGGGTGATTCTCCTATATTACAGGAGCCTTAGGTGATTCTGTTCCGATCCGAATTTTCAGAAAGTTTAAGGCATTCGGTTCCGGAAATTTAAAAAAATCGGTCATCAGTCCAAAAATTCGGACATAAAAAATATCGCGAATTTCGGAAAAGGGACTCCGAAAAAACGCGAATTTCTTCAAATGATCGCGAAAACATAACGAACATTTTGTCAAGGGATAGCAGAAAAAACACAAATTTCGTCAAAGGATCGCGGAAAAAACGTAGATTTTGTCAAAGGATTACGAAAAAATCACAAATTTCGCAAAAGGATCGCAGAAAAACACTAATTTCGCCAAAGGATCGCACAAAAAACGTGAATTTCGTCAAAGAATTGCGGAAAAAATGCGAATTTCGCCAAAGGATCCCAGGAAAATGCGAATTTCGTCAAAGGGCCTCGGAAAAAACGCATAGTTAGTGCCTCTTCCGTGATACTTTTGGCAAGAAGATAGAGTAGATCTACCGGGTGTCCTAAAAAGGACTGACTGATTTTAAAATTCAATAACTTGCAAACGGTGACAGATATTTAAAAATTTCTTGCAGGAGGTTTATGCATAAGGTCAAAAGTTTTATTACAGTGATTTTCGATTTCAGTTCGAATTACAAACAATAGATGGCGCTGTAAGCAATAGTCGCTAAATACAGGCTCGATTTTTGGTCCTTTCTCTTATTTCATGCGGAAAAAGGAGATGGAAATGTATTATCCGGGCCACGAAGTACCAAAAATCGAGCCTGAATTTAGCGTCTATTGATCGCAGCGCCATCTATTGTTTGTAATTCGAACTAAAATTGAAAATCACTGTAAAAAAACTTTTGACCTTATGCATAACCCTCCTGCAAGAATTTTTTAAATATCTGTCACCGTTTACAAGTTATTGAATTTTAAAATCAGTCAGTCCTTTTTGGGACACCCGGTATATTCTACCTTCATGGCTTTTGGATTTTGTCTGAATGAATATGGGTATTTGAACTTTGAAGGGGGAGGCGGCAGGGGCGGATTTAAGGGGTCGCGATGATCGCAATCGCGAGGGGCCCCGCATCCCAAGGGCCCCCTACCTTTTGAGTTCAAAGATAAATGTAACGTCTTGAAAAAAGGATTTTCTTAGTGCTCTTTTTTAATTTTTCAGTTAATATTACACCATTTTCATGCAATAAATAGATTTTTTTTCTACCATTTGCTACTACCAGAAATATTTTAGCTTTCCCTTATTTTTTTTTTCCGTTATGAATTATCAAGACTATGATCGGTTGTGGAGGGATGGGGTGGGATTCAAATGAAATTTGGGTCTGACCCGAAAGGAACGCTGTTAGAGGTCTTCTACGACGATTTAATTATACAGATTGAGGTAGTGGTTTGCACGGGCCGACATTTCCAACCCGGCCCGTACAAAAAAATATTGGCCCGGCCCGGTAAAAAAGTTAAAAGTTCGGCCCGAGACCGGTTAAAAAGTTAAAAGTTCGGCCCGAGACCGGTTAAAAAGTTAAAAGTTCGGCCCGAGCCCGGGCCGGCCCGAAAAAACGTTAAAATCTCGGCCCGAGTGAATTTCTACAAAACATTGATTTTTACGTCGATTTGGTTAAAAGTTTGTCTCGTACGAGGAGTTCAAGCCAAAAATATTTATCAACTTTTCTTTTCATGTTTTTATAATCTTCATTTTTATAGAAGTGCCTCAGGGTGCGATATTTATTTTTTTAATGAATCTCTATTTTTTGTATGTAAATGTTTCAGTTATCATTAATATTGTTAATCCATATTCCAAGTATTGAAGTGTTAAATATCTCAAAAATGCTATACAGTAAAATCTAAGACTGCATTGCATAGAAAAGAATAAAAAATGCGTTATAGACAAGTTCCCTTCTTAGCAAGTGTAAATGTATTATATATTATTTTCTTACGTATTAGTTTATTAATTTTGGTTTGATCAATACGTGTTTCAGTTTAAAACAAGATTCCGTCATAGACAGGTTCTTTTTCACACGTTTTACTGTATTTTAATTTAACTATATTTTAATAAGTGTAGAAATCTACTACTCTTTAAAAAGAATGAATTTGAATGTTTAATTGTAGAATAATGGCGATTTAAAAATGTATGCATTTTTTGACAAAAAATTTGTGCCAAGCCTAATTTTACTGATCTTTGAACGGACCAGGCCACGCCGAGACAATGATTTTCATACGGGGTGGGTGAAAACTAGGAATGAAAATTTTGGGCCATGAAGATTAGGAATAAAACCAGTACCCGGGTGTGTGCAGAAAAAATAAGTTAGGCCCGGCCCGAGCCTTCAGGAAAAAAGTAAGGCCCGAGCCGGCCCGGCCCGTAAAGAATAGTGACTAGGCACGGCCTGGCCCGAGACTTGAGAGAAAAGTAAGGCCCGGCCCGAGTGCCGTGAATGAAAATAGGACCGAGCCCGGTTCGTGAAGATCTCTAGCATTGAGGGCCTGATTAAATCATGGGCCGTCACCATGGGGCCCCTGACTTTTGAGGGCCCCACATTTGGAATGCAGTTTTCATAAAACTGATATTTTAAATGTATTTTTACTTTGTTACTGATTACCTATGTTAATAAAAGAAAGTTTCACTCTGTGTGTCTGTGCGCGATGGCTAGCGAAGTCTGCCGCATGTAGAAGTCTTAAAATTTGGGTGAGGATAAACTAAGCCAGTTCCTGATGCACCTGAAGGTCAGATTTTTAATTTTTTAAGACCCAGGTCTCCTGGGCCCCTTCAAGTTTTTATGCCCTAAATTTTTAATAACTTGCCCCTTTATGCGATCTTCTTCGTTTTTTTGGGGCCCTTTCTTCATTTAGTTATCCCTTTCTACATTTCAGTTAAGATCCTAGCCCCTTGCGGCCCTTGTTCCCTAAACTGTTAATAAATTACCCCCCTTTTAATCCGATATTATTTTTGGGGGGCCCTTTGGCCCTTTTTTAGGTGTGTTCGTATAGTTATATAAATGCGTAGCATCTATAGTCATCATCTGGTTCGTTCGTCCGTCTGTCCGTATATATCAGCACGCGATATATATCATAAATATATCATATATATTCGTCCGTATATATCATAAAACTACTCAACCGAATGGTTTAAAATTTAAAATACGTAATAGTGGTAGAACTTTGTCGAGTCATTTCAAATTTTATGAAAATCGCATCTATAGGTCAATTACAGGGATATTCAAAAGTATTCCGTTACATTACGGCCAATGGGAAAAAATAGTTTCAAGTGCATTTTAATGATGTTACACCCTTTCGAACATAATGAAATTGATATGAATTAATGAAGAAAACTAAAATATATATTCTGTAGAATATGTGGTGCAAAGAATATTTATTATTCACTTACAGGGCCACACAAAAAATTCCGTTACATAATGGTATTGAGGGAAACATTGTACGTGGTGTATTTTAATTATGTTAAACTGTTTCACATACAATGGAATCAACAAATCTTCCTGTATAATAGAAAGTGTATAGTATTTGCAGGGACACATAAAAGATTTTGGATACTATATAGATCCGAAGTATTGTATATTTCCGATGATTGCTTGAAGTGCATTTTTAGTTAAGATATGAGTTTTAATGTTTAACTAATTTTTTTAATATTATGTTGTGAGTATAAATGCTGTATATCATATACAGGGCTACAAAAAAGAATTCGTAAGGGTTACTGAGTATGAACGAAAATAGCTTAAATGTGGTTTTTAAATGAGTTATTCATTTTTACGTTGAACTACATATTTAGTATACGAAGATATGTTTATAAAATGTAAATAAAATGATATACAGGGACACGCAAAGAATTGGATACATGGCCGTCTATGGAGGATAATCTCTGGAAATGTGATTTCAGTAGTTTTAAGCGTGTTAAGTGCCATAGTTTATTTACAGAGACACTCAAAAGTATTCCACTACATTATTGTCTACGGGGAAATGTGGTAATTATATAAAAACGTAGCAACTATATTAATCGTCTGTTCCGTCCGTCCGTCTGTCCGCACATAACAGCGCAAAAACTACCCAACAGAATGGTTGGAAATTTAATATATATAATCGTTACAGAATTTTATCGAGTCATTTCAAATTTTATGAAAATCGAATCAAAACTTAAAAAGATATTAATAAAAGTTTTCTACGTTCTATTAAATCCTATCATACGTAATTAATTCAATGATATCTCATGATAGGTAGCAATTCTAGGTTGCCATGGTAAATATTCTATTAAATCCTATCATATGTAATTAATTCAATGATATCCCATGATGGGTAATGATTCCAGGTTGCCATTATGATTGTCATTTTTAAGATGGTGTCATATTATTTCCGTATTTCTGAATTTAATATATATAATCGTAATAAATTTGTATTCATGCATTTTTGCATAAGAGTGCAACAGCTATTACACCAAGATCTGAATATTTATAAAACTAGTTATAATACGAACGTACCTCATTTGTCATGTTTGACGTACAATTTTCGACGTTCATTTAGTTATTCTCACGATTTTACATTCCAGTTGAGACGCTGTCCCTCTAGAGCCCCTTGAACTTTTTTGCGCCATGCATTTTCATCCCCCTTATTGTGTTACCCTCTCAATGCATAATTTTCAAGTTGATTCTTAGACTCCTGTCCCCGGGCCAACATTCTCATATTTTTATTGGGGCCCCAAGGCCCCTTTTAAAGCATTTCCCCCCATTTTTGTGAATTTCTTTAAAATTTTATTCTAATGATTAATTCATACCCTATGTTTAATTTCGTCTAATTGAAGATCTAATGTAGGGGTGCACAACCTTTTTAAGAGAAGGGCCACTTACAAAAATGTCTGGGTTGTCGAGGGCCACATCAGTAACACAGAGAGATGTCTGTTTTGGAGAGGTGATCTGTGGTCCATAATCAGATAAAAAATATAGTTTCAGAAGGGGGGTGGTGAGTTTTACCCCACTAGGTTCCCCTACCCAGTCAACATATTCAATTCAGTTGACAAGAATATATCAATAACTTACATCTATATATATATATAACACAGATATAACAAAGATTATTTTCAAGGAGTCATAGTATTCCTTGACTTTATTCGGATGAGTAAATTTTGTTTTAATAAAAGTACTAAAAAACAAACATATACATCAAAGTGGCAAGTGCCGAAAAAAATGTGAACTTTATGAACAAAGGGGGGAGAAGGAGCCGATCAACGAAATTCGCGATTCTTAACCGACTCTGATGAAATTTGTAATTTTTTCCAGCGGTGACGAAATTAGCGATTTTTCCTAGCGATAAATGGACGAAACACACGATTTTTCAAGAGCTGTTCAATGAAATTTTCCATTTTTCCGCGCATCATCAACAAATTTCGCGATTTTTTCGTGCCCGACCAACGAATTTCGCGATTTTTCGGAGCCGGATCGACAAAAGTCGCGATTTTTTCGCTCCCGATCAACTAAATTCGCGATAACTAGGCGAAACACGCGATTCTTCCGAAGCCAATCAACGAAATTTGAGATTTTTCAGCTCCTAATCGACAAATTTCGTGATTTTTCCGCATCCGATCGATGAAATTCGTGATTTTTTTTCTCGCGACAGACGGAAATCACGAGGTTTTCGCAGCTGATCAACAAAATTCGAATGTTTCTGCGCATCAGCAAAATTGACGATTTTTCCTTACCCGCTCAACGAAATTTGCGATTTTTCCGCGCCTGATCGACAAAATTTGCGATTTTTCAGAGCCCGATCGACGAAACTCGAGAACTTTCCGAACCCGATCGAAAAAACTCGCGATTTTTCAGAGCTCGATCTAAAAGACTCGCGATTTTTCTGTGCTCGATTGGCAAAATTTGCGATTTTTTCCGCGCCTCATCAACAAAATTCGCGATTTTTCCGTGTCCGATCAACGAAATTTGGGATTTTTCCGTACATGATCGACAAAATTCGCGATTTTTTCGTGCCCGACCAACGAAATTCGCGATTTTTTTGGATCCCGATCGACAAGACTCGTGATTTTTCCGCGTCCAATCAACTAAATTCGCCATAAACAGACGAAACACGCGATTTTTTCGAAACCGATCAACGAAATTTGAGATTTTTCCTCTCCTAATCGACAAAATTCGTGGTTTTTCCGCACCCGATCGATAAAATTCGCGCTTTTTTCTCGCGACTGTCAAAACTCATGATTTTTTCGCAGCTGATCATCAAAATTTGCAGATTTTTATACACATCATCAACAAAATTGACGATTTTTCCGTGCCCGTTCAACGAAATTTGCGATTTTTTCGCGCCTGAGTGACAAAATTTGCAATTTTTCAGAGCCCGATCGACAAAACTCGAGATCTTTCCGAGTCCGATCGACAAAACTCGCGATTTTTCTGTGCCCGATCGGCAAAATTTGCGATTTTTTCCGCGCCTCATTGGCAAAATTCGCGATTTTTCCGTGTCCGATCAACGAAATTTCCGATTTTTCCTGCCCTTATCGACAAAATTCGCGATTTTTTTCGTGTCCGATCATCGAAATTCGCTATTTTTTCGCACTCGATCAATGAAATTCGCTATTTTTTCGCACCCGATCAACGAAATTCGAGATTCTTAACTGACTGACAAAATTTTCATTTTTTCCTGCGGCAAATTGACGAAATTCGCAATTTTTTTCTGCGACCATACGGGCAAAAATTGCAATTTTTCCCCACTTATAAATTGACAAAGTTCGCGAGCCACACGTTAATCCATCGCGGACCACAGGTTGTGCATCCCTAATCAAAAGCTTTAAGTACTAGCACCTTTTAACATGTTTCCATTTTTGAGCCCTGCTCACAACTATCAGTTGGCCTCTTTTGGGCCCCCTATGGACTCTATTCAGGTGACGTCAGACGCCAGAGCTGGCGGTATGATGATCTGTTATTCTAGTTACTGCACCGGCAGAATACCGGAATGCGCAGGCGCAAACACCGCTAGCAGACGACTTTAGCCTTGACCCAGGTTGAGTGCATATATTTTAACTGAAAATTTGCAAACTTAGGGAATTTTTTCGCATATAGAACAACATTTTGAATTTAGATTACAATATATTAAGTATATGCTGCTGCATCAAAGAATTCTTTTGCTGTATTTTTAACAAACAAGCATTAATAATTCACACTCCATACACTGCTATGCTAAACACCGCCAGTAAATACCGCCAGCAGACGAATTTTAGCCTCGACCTCAGGCCGCGTGCATAAGGCCCATTATAGTTCCCTTAAAAATGGTCCGATTCATTAAGCTTTTTTCTCTAACAACTTCTTAGGTTCTCCAGCTAGTACATGAATGACAAAAAAAATTTCTCAGCCTTCATCTACCATCAATTTTGAACATTAATCGCCTTCTTGGAGCCCTTGGTGCACCTTCTTTAAAAACAAGCTAACTCTCTCTCTTGCAATTTTCTTTTACATAGCTCTTGGGTTTTGGGGACCTTGGGTCATCCGGCTACGTTATAAATTTCTAAAAATTTTCCTTTTACCCAATTACATTCCAGTTAAGACCTTGGCCCACTGGTACCTGGTACAGGGTTCCTTGAAGTTTTTGTGCCCTAAATTCTTAATAAACTGACCCCCTTTTAATCAGATCTTTGTTTTGGGGGAACTTTTACCATTTAGCTATTCTCCTGTTTCTACATTCCAATTAAGGCCCTGCCCAGTCCGGAGCCCCTTGAACTTTTGTGCACCATGCATTTTTCATCCTCTAATTGTGTCACACTCTCAATGTATAACTTTAAAGTTGAGTCTTGGATTCCTCTCCCCGGATCAACATCCTCATATTTTAATTGAGACACTAGGACCCTTTTTTAAGCACTTCCCCCCTCTTTTTGCGCATTTCTTTAAAATTTTATTCAAATGAATAATTCATACCCTATGCTTAATTTCGACTAATTAAAGATCTAAAGTGCTAAGTATTAGAACCTTTTAACATGTTTTTAACTTAGGGCTCTGCTCTCAACTATCAGTTGACCCCCTATTATCATTCCCTTAAAAATGGTCTGATTCACTAGCTTTTTTCTAACAACTTCTTAGGACCTCCAGCTATCCCTCATATTTTTAATGGTGTCCTAGAGGGCCCTTTTTAAAGAATTTTCCTCTATTTTTTGCCCATTTCTTTAAAATTATGTCGTATTGATTAATTCATACCCTTTGCTTAATTTCCACTAATTGAAGGTCTAAAGAGCTAAGTACTAGGACTTTTTAACATGTTTTCATCTTAGGACTCTGCTCTCAACTACCAGTTTGCACTTTTGGTCCCCCTATTATAGCTCCCTTAAAAATAGTCGGATTCACTAGCTTTTTATTTTCTAACAACTTCTTAGGTCCTTCAGCTTCTACATGAACGACAAAAAAAAAAAAAAAAAAAAAAAAAAAAAAAAAAAAAAAAAAATTCTCAAACTTTAGCTGCTTCCAATTTTGAATATTAATCGCCTTCTTGCAGCTACTTTAAAAATGATCCGATTCCCTTGCAACTTTCTTTAACATAGTTCTAGAGTCCTCCGGCTACTTTATAAACTACTAAAAAATTTCTTTATGCCCTTGCTACCACCTTTTTCGAATATTAATCTTCTTTTTTGGCATCAACTTGCGTTTACTCACACTACAGCCGTAAATTAAAAATAACGCTAGAGTTAAAGGTAAGTCGTTAACTTTATAGGGGGGGGGGGGGGGATTTCATCCATAAAATTAATGTTGAAGGTAATTCGGCAAATTTACTGGGCCATCTTCCACCGCTTGGGATCGCATTTTTTCCTTGGATTCTATCGGTCCTATTTCAACGGGAATTGGTTCGTTCAACTTAGATTACGATTCAGCTATTTTCTGGATTATGAAAGTTTATCTTAGACTTTTTTTATCACCATTTTCGAAGATTAATGACGCATTCTTTTCTCGGTTTCTATGGGTTCGGTTTCAACGGAAATTAATTAATTCAATTTATCTTACAATTGCTTTACAGATTTTAGTTTCATTTTCCACCGCCAAAGGCGCATTCTTATCTCAGGCTCTATGGGCCCGATTACTACAGGGTTTTGTCATTCAACTTGGTTTTCGATAGTCTTCGGCGTATGCGAAACACTCCCGATATATGCTGCCTTAGGCCGCGGGGACCGAAGTCACAGATTCGTTCGAAAAGAGGTTTGTTGGGAACACACTAGACGCTACTGAAGGCATTGGGACCCCGACTTTCCTAAGATATAAAATCATTCATATTTGAGTTTTGTGTAAGTTTATTATAAAGGTCCCAAGCAACACCGGGTGGATCAGCTAGTAATCGCTATTTTATTATAGCATTGCTTATCATTGCACAAGTTTTATTATTGTATTGTAAGTGTTCATACTTTTACCCGCTCAAAAAAAAAAAAATCTCGACATCCAGATCAAAAATGACACGCGACAATTTGATATATCATGACTATCAAAGACAATGTCCACCATAGTTAAACTCAATATAATTTTTTTCCATTTTAGCTGGTGTTTCGCAAATCGCAGTTATGGAAGTGCCACTTTTACATTTTCGGGGCCATTTTTATGGAATTCGTTACTAAGACAGATGTACATTTTAGGTGAGAATGTAACATACTTACTTTAAATTATAAAATCAGAAGGTTAATAACAAACAATAATATTTATTAACATCTTGGAAAATACGCGCAAACGACATGCACGGAAAGGCAAGCCACAATAACACCCGTGGACTGTTGCCAAACTACCAAGAGAAAAGTTCTTGTGATGAAATCAGTTCAGTTCAGATTCAGCCAAAAATGGCTATTGCATGTTGCCACATCACCCCCTTCCCAATGACGAAGTGGCGTCAAGATAACGGGGGTTGAATTTAACTCGGCGACCAGATTTGGTAACATATGGCTGTTGACTGGTAGACGGGTCAGAAGACAGCGGTTGGCTGGTTGTCAGGCCAGAAGGAGACTGTGGTAGGTCAGGCGTTGCTGAAGGGAAAAACCATAGACTTCTCATATAACTGGACTCAGAAATAGTAACCCTTTCTTGACGCCGGGATCACTACCCACCGTCACGTGATGGTGGGCAGAGAAAACGCGCCAAACCGGTTTTTCTTTCCTGGTTCTCGCTGAAACTTTCTTGCGTCGGGCGTTTCTCTCGCATAAATCAAATCCGACAGTTGCCAATAATGTTGTGGGTACGCTTGTTCAGCTAGCCACATTTCTGTTGCGAAAGATTCAAAAGTCTTCTCTAGGTGATGGTGTGTTGCTGAAGTGTTTAAATAAACACAGACAAGTTAAAACTTAAACAATAAAAACATTATTATTAAAACAGAAAAATACGTTTAAGGATCAGCACTTCATGAACGCATGTCAGACAACTCGGCGTGAGCGGCAACAACAGAATGCCGTCAGTTACAGTTACAGGTAAGGAGCCAACTCCTTTTTATGTTGAGTTGAGTTGTAGAAAACAAATGAAATAAAATAAAAGTTAATGTATAAAATTAAAACAGTTCAGGTTGTAGTATTAAAACAGTTCAGGTTGTATTTAACCCGCTACAGTATTCCCCCCCCCCCCAAGTACCCAAGGTACTGACAACTTCACAAGTAGCGAGGGTTAAATCTGACAGTTCTGCCAGAACGGGTAGTTGTTTTGGAAGGCAGAGGTGGTGTCACCACAACCGGCTCATCTTGACTGACAGTAACAGGCTCATCTTGACTGACAGTCTCAGCTGGCGGGTTGTTTGGATTTATGCCTGGAGATGTAGCTGTTAAATCCTCTCTTATGAGGAATGCCGGTTTGAGGCGGTCAATATTAATCACTGCGTCTTTTCCATTTATCAACACAGTAAAGTGTTTAGCTGTGCGTTTAATTACTCGGAAGGGTCCATTGTATGGCTGGGTCAATGGTGCTTTGACGGTGTCATTGCGCACCAAAACATGTGTGCACGTTTCCAGTGATGGATACACAAAAGGGGTTTTGTTGGAATGTGCTGACGTTGGCACAGGAGTTAACTGGTGCATGGTGTCACACAAATGTTGGAGGAAAGTTGCAGGATCAACACGAGACAGTTCTGAGGGGTTAGAAGGCTGCAGAAATTCAGCAGGTAAGGTTAATGTTGTGCCATACAGCATCTCAGCACACGTACCCTGGAAGTCTTCTTTGTAAGAGGTGCGAATGCCCAGAAGAACAATGGGTAAAGACTCAGTCCATCGTGCATGGTTGTGGCACTTCAAGGCTTGCTTCAGCGTACGGTGGAAGCGTTCCACAAGGCCGTTACTGGCTGGATGATATGGGGATGTCCTGATGCGATGGATGCCTAAAATCTTTCTTAAAGACAAAAACAGGTGGGACTCAAATTGTCGCCCTTGGTCTGTGGTGACAAATTTTGGAACACCGAACCTTGAAATCCAATGGTTCGCAAAAGTTTTGGCAATGGTGTCAGCAGTAATGTCCTGCACAGGAATAGCTTCTGGCCAACGGGAAAAACGGTCTATAAATGTGACCAGGTAGGTATAACCTTCTGAAGGAGGTAACTGTCCCACGATGTCAACATGGACATGCTCAAACCTTTCTGATGAGACAGGAAATTTTTGTAGAGGACTATGAGTATGCCGTTGGATTTTAGATTTCTGGCAACTCATGCATGAACGTGCCCACTTGGCAATGTCCTTTGCCATTCCGTGCCAAACAAATTTCTGTTGGATCAGTTTTTTGGAAGCTCTGATGCCAGGATGGGACAAATTGTGTAAACTTTGGAACACAATGTGGCGGTGCTTTTCTGGAACATATGGTCGAATTTTGCCAGTGCTGACATCACAATATAGCGTTGTTTCCGGGGCAACATGCAATTTTTGGAAACTGAGAGATGTGTCAGGATTTGACAATAATTCCATCAATTCTCTATCATTGGCCTGTTCTGTAGCCATGGAGGAAAAATCAGCATTGGTTAGGCCAATCTCATTTATGCGAGACAAAGTGTCAGCCACAATATTTTTAGATCCGGAAACATGCTGAATATCAGTCGTAAATTGCGAAATAAAATCAAGTTGTCTGAGCTGACGTGGGGAACTGGACTCTGATATTTTTGAAAAAGCATAAGTTAATGGACGATGGTCGGTGTATATTATAAAATGTCTTCCTTGCAATGTATGTTTAAAATGTTTAACAGCCGAATAAATTGCAAGGAGCTCTCTGTCATAGGTGCTGTAATTTTGCTCAGTTGGGCTGAGCTTACGTGAAAAAAAGGCAAGAGGTTGTAATTTGTCATCATACACAACGTTTAATACAGCCCCAATAGCTAAATCTGAAGCATCAGCACTTAAGGTTAGCTGTTGATGGGGAGCATGGTATGCAAGAGTTGCACAATTTATAAGATCTTGTTTACAAGCTTCAAAAGCCTGTGTCAAAACACTGTTCCACGGTACCGGACGTTTGTCATTCCTTGTTGAATCTTTGAGTAATTCATGTAAAGGGGCCTGAGTATGGGCAGCATGAGGAATGAAACGTCGATAAAAATTTACCATAGCCAGAAATCGTCGCAAATCAACAATTGTTTGGGGTTTTGGGAAATTGGCTATAGCCTGAGTTTTTTCGGGAAGCGGTTGCACACCAGAAGGTGTTATGAGGCAGCCAAGAAAAGAAACAGAAGATTTTCCGAGAATGCATTTTGCGGGATTTAATTTTAACCCATGCTGCTGCAGGCGATCAAGGACTTGCCGAAGATGGAATTCATGTTCCTCCTCATTTTCTGACGCAATGAGAATGTCATCTAAATATGGGATGCAAAAATCCAATCCTTTTAAAACTTCATGGATATATCGCTGACAAGTCTGGCCTGCATTCCTTAAGCCGAAAGGAGTAAACACAAACTCGAAAAGGCCAAAAGGAGTAGTTACTGCAGTTTTGGGGATATCGTCGGGATTAACAGGAATTTGGTGGTAGGCACGGGCTAAATCTAATGTGGTGAAAATTTTTTTCCCATGAAATAGCTGTGTACAATCCTGAATGTGGGGTAATGGGTATCGATCCGGTATCGTAGAAGCATTTAAACGACGATAATCTCCACATGGTCGCCAGGTGCCATTCGCCTTGGGAACCATATGGAGTGCACTTGCCCATGGGCTTTTTGAAGGCCTAACAATGCCCTGTGACATGAGGAATTCAAACTCCTGACGAGCTGCTTTTAGGAGCTCCGGCGATAGACGACGCGGTTTGGAAAATACAGGGGGGGCCTTTGGTCTCTATATGATGATAAATTGGATGAGCTTTATTTACTTTGCATTCCCGTGAAGGGTTAGTTAATTCGGGATATTCTGCTAAAATTTTGTGAAATTTGGTAGAGCCAATAAGTACACTTAGGGTACTGCTCCCAGGAAGAACTCTAGCGATCTTTCCCTGAGACGACAATAAAGTTTCTGCATCAATTATACAATTGTTTTTTGCGTCAACGAGCAAATTGAATTTTTTCAGAAAGTCCACGCCAATGATTGGTTGATTTACTTTTGCGATGACAAAAGGCCAGCTAAAATTCCTGCGCAAATTTAAATCAAGATTCAAACGTTTTGTGCCAAATGTTTGTATTTTTGTTCCATTTGCCGCATAGAGGACTAAACCCTCATCTACATGACTGTTTTTAAAGTAATTTGCTGGCAAAACAGAAATATCAGCCCTGGTATCAATTAAGAAATTCAATTTTGAAGTAGGGTCCGCCAAAAGAATGCGATTAACATGGCGGTCGCTATTATGGCCATGGTGCGATCGCCGGTCTAGTTTTCCGTGCGAAAGGAACATGGGGGAGTGCATTTCCTAGCCTTAGAGCCGAAATTTGTGTGGTAAAAACAAAGATTATTTGAAGGTTCTTTATAACGCCCCCTGGATCGACTGCGCCGGTAATTATTTTCACGAGGACGATGTTCTCTCGAGCGACTCCGTTCGTTAATTTTTGTGGTTAACTCGTTAACCTGTTGGGTTAACTGTGCAATTTGCAATTCCAGGGACGAGGCATTGGTGGTTGGGACTTTAGTTGTTTCATTTATTTGAGGAGCTGCCAAGTCATGAATTTTGTCTGCAACAGGAGCAAGTTTTGATAACTCATCGCTCAATGCGCCAACAATGCTACGCGTAGTTGGGGGCAGACGTGAAAGCCAAAGAGATTTTAATAAGGGTTCTCGAACCGTATCGACAGCCAGGGTTCTCATGCGAGCGAGTAATTGAGATGGGCGTAAATCACCGATCTCCACACCCTGCAATAAGGTACGAATGCGCGATTCCGCACTCTCCGAATGTGAATCGATTAATCGTTTTTTTAGAGACTCGTATGGTCGATCGCCTGGCGGATTTGTAATAATATCGCTGACTGATATGAGAACGTCAGCGTCAACCGCCGCCACAACATGATTAAATTTTGTCACTTCACATGTGATTTTAGCTAACGAAAATTGGGCTTCCAGGCGCAAAAACCATAACGAGGGATTTGTCTTCCAGAACGGTGGGGGTTTAACACCTACATGAGAAATCTGACTAGCTACATCAGTTGCAAGATCGTCCGGCATGGTTATGAAAAGATATACGTAAATACAATCAACAGTAAAATATAAATACAAGTACAAGAAAAATAAATATACACAAAATTATATACAATGCATTATATTAAAAAAAACTCTCTTGCATTACGATATGATTCGTTAAAATGAGCCGAATTAGAGCACCAGTGACAGAGCAAAAAATTTTGATGTATCAATAAACATGATTACCGGAAAAAATTTGATGATATATAAAAATATGGGGGTCAAATATAAGAAAATAACGGACTTACCGACCATGATGAGCTCAGACACTGATATATTTGCACGCGGCACCGCACACTCGCGTGTTTAACAGCAGAAAATATACCACACGGCCCCGCACACACGTGTGGCAAATGAATCACAAAATATGGCCTCTGTTGGCTGTGGAGACATCTGTTAGATCAATCTAAGCAATAATTGTAAAAAACTTATGCCTCCTCGTTCGGATCCAATACGATCACTTGACGGCGTGTTCAAATCATTTTAAGGTCACCAGTGTGAGTACGCTTGTTCAGCTAGCCACATTTCTGTTGCGAAAGATTCAAAAGTCTTCTCTAGGTGATGGTGTGTTGCTGAAGTGTTTAAATAAACACAGACAAGTTAAAACTTAAACAATAAAAACATTATTATTAAAACAGAAAAATACGTTTAAGGATCAGCACTTCATGAACGCATGTCAGACAACTCGGCGTGAGCGGCAACAACAGAATGCCGTCAGTTACAGTTACAGGTAAGGAGCCAACTCCTTTTTATGTTGAGTTGAGTTGTAGAAAACAAATGAAATAAAATAAAAGTTAATGTATAAAATTAAAACAGTTCAGGTTGTAGTATTAAAACAGTTCAGGTTGTATTTAACCCGCTACAAGGTGATCACCGCCAAAACAGACAACCTTTTGGCGATGAAAGCAGAAACATGTGTGCCTCAAGTTCTGACTGAAATAACAATGGGATTCGGCCTCTACTTCTTATCTTTACTCTGAGGGAAAAACACAGTCTGTTCTGGAGGCACAGCATCAGGAACTACATTGATAAATGCTGGCTTCAACCGATCAATGTTCACAGTTGAGGTTTTGTTGTGTAGCTGGATGGTGAAGGTTTTACCACTGCGGGATAACACCCGAAATGGTCCAGTGTAAAATGGTTGAAGACTTCTACGAGTAGCGTCCTGTCGTAAAAAGACGTGACTACACGAAGAAAGTGCATTATGCACAAAAATGGAACGACCAGTGCGCAGGCTGGTTGGAACAGGACGGATTGTGGACATATGGTCTTTCAAGCGACCAACAAATGTAGCTGGATCTATATAGTCCTTGGATCCAGAAAAAAATTCACCAGGTAAGCGAAGAGTTTCACCATAAACGAGTTCAGCAACACTAGCTTGCAGGTCTTCTTTGATGGATGAGCGGAGACCCAGGAGAATAGTGGGTAGTATCTCAACCCAGCGTTCTGTGGCATAGCAGCGAATGGCAGCCTTAAGACTTCTGTGAAATCGTTCAACAAGTCCATTCGATGCTGGGTGGTATGGAGTCGTGTATATATGGTGGGTGCCAATGATTTTAGACAAACTTTCAAACAGCTGAGATTCAAATTGTCTTCCACGGTCTGTGGTGATCCGGAGAGGTACACCAATCCTGCAAATCCACTCAGAATGAAATTTGAAGGCAATAGTGTCAGCAATTATGTCCTCTATTGGAAAGGCCTCTGGCCAACGTGTAAATCTGTCCACTAGTGTTAGTAGATACTGGCAGCCTTTCGATTGAGGGAGAGGACCCACTAAATCTAAATGGACATGCTCAAAGCGAGAACTTGGAGTGGCGAACTGACCTGGGCGACTGAATGTGTGCTTGTGGACCTTGCTGCGCTGACACGGAATGCAGGAACGAGTCCACTTGGTAATGTCAGTTTGCATAGACGGCCAACAGAAACGTTGTTTTATCAGCTGCACGGTTGACTTGACACCAGGATGGGAGAGTCCATGAAGACTGTCAAAGATCTGGCGACGCATCACTAGGGGTACAAAAGGTCTGATTTTGTCAGTCGAAACATTACAATAAAGTTCAGATGAGGAACCACTTTCTACTGGAAACTTCTATAAGAACTAGATTGGATGAAGTAGGGTTTTGCAGTAGCTCACACAGTTGTGCTTCAGCCATTGTTTGTAGACCGAGATCCAGGGATATTGCATTTATGCGGGAGAGTGCATCAGCAACACTGTTATCTTGCCCGCTGACATGTTGAATATCCGTCGAAAACTGAGCTATGAAATCAAGATGCCTAAGTTGTCGAGGAGTACACTTATCAGGTTTCTGTGAAAATGCAAAACACAGAGGTTTGTGGTCAGTGTATATAGTAAATGATCTAGCTTCAACCATGTATCTGAAGTACTTAATTGCCTCGTAAATAGCTAACAGCTCTCTATCATAAGCCGAATAGCTTTGCTGTGCAGGAGAAAGTTTTTTTGAAAAGAATGCAAGTGGCTGAAGACATTGTTCCGTTTTTTGGTGTAATGCTGCACCAATAGCTGTATCAGATGCATCTGCATGCAACACTAGTGTAGCAGTTGGATCAGGATGACATAGCATTGTGGTCTGAGAAAGTTTTTTCTTACAAGTTTCAAAAGCTTTTATCGTAACATCAGTCCAAGAAATTTCTCGTTTGTCATTCTTTTGATAATTTTGCAGCAAGTGATTTAGTGGCGTTTGAATGGAAGCCATCTCAGGAAGAAAACGTCTGTAAAAATTTAAGGCACCTAAGAATCTGCGGAGTTCTTTCATTACTTTTGGTTGGGGAAAGTCTATAATTGCCTTAACTTTATCTGGAAGAGGTTTACAACCATGCTCAGAGACAAGGTGTCCAAGGAACTGAATTTCATCCTGGAAAAACTCACATTTAGATGGATTGATAGTCAAATTATATTTGTCAAGACGACTTAACACTTGCTGAAGGTGTGCTTCATGCTCAGCTGGAGATTTACTGGCTATCAAAATGTCATCCAGGTATGGAAAACAGAAATCGAGATCATAGAGAACTTCATGAATGTGCCTCTGAAATGTTTGGGCAGCATTCGACAGCCCAAATGGCATAAAAACAAATTCGAATAAACCAAATGGGGTAGTAATGGCTGTTTTGGGAATGTCAGTAGGGTTAACAGGGATATGATGAAAAGCCCGCACAATATCTACTTTTGAGAAAATTTTAGCACCATGCAAATTATGAGTAAAATCCTGAATGTGGGGTATAGGATATTTATCAGGACGTGTTATCTTATTAAGTGCTCTGTAATCCCCGGTGGGACGCCAGTCACCTGAACTCTTACGAACAAGGTGCAAAGGAGATGCCCAATTAGATTTAGATGGCCGACAGATACCCTGTTCTAACATAAATTGGAACTCCCGTTTAGCTGCAGCAAGTTGTGCAGGGTGGAGTCTTCGCGGTTTGCTAAAAACAGGTGGGCCAGAAGTTTCAATGAAATGGTAAGTATTATGAGTAATTTTGCTGTTAAAAGGGAGGGGACGTGTAAGGTTAGGAAATTGGTTTAGAATTTTATGAACGGTTGAATCTTTAGCTTAGAGTAACTGGCTTGGCCTTTTGCTCGACGCTAATGTTCTCGCCTCCTGATCATGAGATCCGTGGTTCGTATCTCATCGGCGCCACTCTCTACAAAGTGGTGACACGGACGCACGCACAATCACAACCTTCAGCAACAATCATCTCCTCTCATATTCAACAGATGTCAGCACCAAATAAAGTCATCTCCAGCAATAATCCTGTGAAACGCTCACAGCACATAAGCCTGGTATACTGCGCATCACTCACGAGTGCATATCGCTCGTCAGACGTCAACAAGATGTCTATCTCACTGGGGAAGGAGTGTGTAGCGATCTGTCTTTGATCAGTATAAAGCGAGTTACTAGCTTAGAGTAACTGGCTTGGCCTTTTGCTCGACGCTAACGTTCTCGCCTCCTGATCACGAGATCCGTGGTTCGTATCTCATCGGCGCCACTCTCTACAACAGACTCAATTACAAATTCTATATACAGATTAGTTAATTAAATTGGTGTTTAAAAATATATATTTAGATAAAAATGCAATGCAGATAGTTATAAGATAAATCGTGGAGCTTCAAATTGTTTTTATATCTGGAAAGCATTTGTCATTCTTTGAACCCAGTCGTGTAACGAAAAAGAGAACATATAATTTAATTTGATTATAATTGAGGAATTTATTTGATTTCTGAAATTGTTTTATTAAAACATGAAATTAAAATTGCAAGCAAGGTAATGGGATGCAGTGCAGGCCGCTGTTGTCCCATGCATTAAAGCCCCGTACTTTTATTTCATGTCATAAATTAGTCAAAAACGAAAAGCAGCGAAAAGAGGTTTTGAGTTATAGCTCAGCAGATACTAAAATATTGTCTCCTTAGTTTCTGATTTACCTTGGTTTGAAGTTTGAATTATCATTTTATGTTTTTAAAAAATGGAATGGAAAATAAGTAACATAATTTTAGCACATTTATCCGCCACGCATATTTATTTTTCTTAACGGAGTTTTGCCATCTCGTAATCTGATTGGCCAGAGCTTTCGTCTTCATTGTGAAAATTCTTGGCGGGAATCGTGTTTGGCGTAAACCACCACAGACCTTGCATCACAGGAGAAACCGAGAGAATTACTACAGTATCATAAAAATTAATAATACGTCAAATTAGTTTTCAATTTGAATTTTTTTTTATCCAATCGGTTAATGATAAGTATTTTCATGCGCTGTCTGATCTTTTAATATGTAAATTGCTCCCCCCCCCCCCCCCTGGCGTTTCGATGACTTCTGCTTTTTAAAAAAATCGTCTAAATCAGTGTATGTGTGTGGGGGAGAGCTATTGTAGAAGATTATTTATTTAGTATTACTGTAACATAACAAAACAAATAGAATAAAAGATTTAACAAAAATACAGATATAAAGATAACCTCTGTATGCTGGGTGAAGTAAAGATTGGGGAATTATAAATTTCAAGTACAGGATTTAGATGGCTGACAAAATTTGTTTTTAATAATTGCAACAGATATACTTTTTGTATAAATTAGTTAAATTTTAAATTTAACAATATTCTCTTTCATAATTTTAAATTACTTAAAAATTAATATTTTTCCTAATTTAAAACTTAATAACTTTCTAATAAAAAAGAATCTTTTAAGCTTTAATGATTATTTGCTGATGGGATAGGGGGGGGGGGGGGGCTGACATTTTCAAAAGGGGTAATGTAGCTGATTGATAATTTGCTTATTTATTATTACAATACAATGTGAAACAGGACAGAGATTACAATATATATATATATATATATATATATATATAATTTTAGAATTTATATGTTGAAGAAGCAAAAGGTGGGGAAGTGCAATTTTCAGAGGGGGGATTAGATTATTGATTGCTTACTGTAATTTTAAAGTAGTTTTCTAGCTACAAATTTGAATCCTACATAGTTCAAGATGTACCCGACCCGAACCAAAAAATCCACTTTAAATCACCCGATTGTTGGGATTAAGTTTGAGAAAAACTTTTTTTCGGATGAAAATGAGTACATATTTGGATATGAATGTGCACTACATGGCAAATAAAATGTGAAAGGAATAAGAAATGTGATCATATATTATTCTTTGTTTACTGTGCATGAAAGAACTCCTTTTTAACTAAACACTTTAACGAAAAGAAACAGAGAGGTTCCCGCGTTAGGGAGGCCGCCCTCTGAGGCGATTCGTGCAACATGTTGCTCAACCTCGGAGAAAAATAGATTTAAAACAGGTTCGGAATAGCTTTCATCTTTGTTTCACCCTGTTTCTTCTCCTAAGTCGCACTTCATTTTGCTTATGTCGCCTCAGTGTGCATCTGCCCGGTACATATGCTGCATTGTACACCACGTCGGGGCCTCGATGCAAGAAAACAGGAATGCGCGCCGTAAGCCCTGATCTTTCATGTACATCTTATAGCCACAGATTTAGTTGTTTTTTACTGTGCAGCAAAGAACACCTTTTCTCTTCGCTTGGAATGGGAAAAATATTGCCAATATTTCGTCTTTGATACACACAAAAATACATGTATCGCATTTGTGATAGTTTATGCACACATACACATGTGCGTAGATTGAGAAGCATTCACTATTCAGAGGTAAAAACGTACAAATTATAAGTGTTAGAAATTGAAAAAGTTTTCTGTAAATAGAGGTGTCCAATTTCGGGGGATGTCGCTTAGATATTTAAAAACACTTGAAAACATATTTTGGACATTCTTTTAAAAAATTTGTTCAATCCGAATCCGACATTCCATTTAAAATCATTAAAGATTAAAATTTTAAATTTATTTAAACAATTATAAATTTTAATTATAAACTTAAGTATAAATTTTTTTCAATTATTTATTAAATTTAAAATTTAAAAGTATATTATTGTTATAATGTGTTTGAAGGGGTTTGGGAATATTAGAAAAATTACACTGGGAAAGGAATGTAACACAGCTGCAATATCTGTTATTTTCTCTTTTGAGGGTCCATGTTTAGATAAATAGGGGGGTCTGAGTTTTCTGTTTTTCTCATTACAGAGAAAGAGCGGTGGTTAGATATGTGTTTACAGTTGGGTATAGGACGGATGAAAATATTGAATTTCAACGGATGAGAAAGATATTTCCGCACTTTTCGGCTGAACTTTTGACCCGAGCAGCAATAAACTCAAGAAGGGAGATCTAGGTTTGACGTTCATTAATCCTTCCAAAAGCTATAAATTTGGCGGCGAATGTCCGGGATATTTGTGCAGCTTAAAAGGGGGTTAAAAGAGGTTAGCGTTACTTAAAAATTCAAGCGTTCTCATGGCGTCAGAGGGGGCGTAGATAATTTTAGCCAATAAAAGTTAAGTCGTGTCATAGTACCTCCCGTCTTAAATAATAATAAAAAAAAGGGAGAAAGGGAAGTTTTGGGATTTGAGAGAGGTAAGGAAAAAAGATGGAGAGAAGGCACTTGTTTTGGGAGACCAGTGGTAGTTTTATAAGATGGAGTTGCGTATTCCGAAGAAATGGAGCTCCTGACTCTAACTGATATTGAGGGAAACAGCGGCTAATGCTCCGGCAGGAATGAATAGTAGAAATATTGGAGAAGGATACGAAGAGGTTGATACGGAGATTTACCTGAATGTACACTCAGTGAAAGAATAGTGGATTTACTTTGCTGTTGACTAGAAGAGTTTGCTGTTCGTTGTAGACGAGATCGCTCTGGACGGATATAACTCGGCAGTGTTGATGGATTTAAAAGAGAGAGTTACGGAACGGGATGTGAGGCGATCCTTTATGCCGTGTAATGATGACTAGGATCTACTGGGGGATTATCATCACTTTAAAAGAAAATAGATTCTACTAAGGTTTATAAGTGACTGTTTTCCGCGAAGAAAATGGATTTAGCGAATGGTTATAATTGACTGTTCCCGCGCGGCGGCCGTACCGTTCGATAGTAGATTAACCAGATGTAGCGAAAAGTGGCAACTGATGTACTGTTTGATTATTCAAGGATTAAACGGACAGGATGATAAGAGACTGTTTCTGTGCTTGGATTATTCAAGGATTAAACGGATCTGATTATAAGAGACTGTTTCTGCGCGGTGGTCTTACAGTAGGACTTTTGGATTAACTGGAATCCACAAAAGTGATGTATTGACTATGACTATGTAAAATGCTTTAGTTTCTGTGGATGTATGTTGCTCAACTCCTGGTAAGTGCCTGACTTTATATTTAAGTATTTCTAAATCAAATAGCGGTTTAAGTTTTGAAATATGAAATAATTTAAAGGAACCACCCGAGTGTGCTCAGTTAATCTAGTATGGCTTTATTTTAGTTTCATTATATTAATCATTTTCATTGCTGATTTTTAAAATGTTACTTTTACTAAACAACTTATCCATGATGTCAATTACTTAAATAAAATATTCCCAAATAATATATGATTTAGTAATTTAATTTGAAGTTATTGTTATTATTCTTAAAATAATAAATGGTCGCCTGACTAATTAACTTCCGACTAGCCTTTTCAAGTATTTTAAGATAAAAACCCTAAATATTATAAGATTTCATATGAGCACCGTTAGGAACACAACGCAATGGACATATTTAGTTTATGATTTAAATAAAAGGTGGAATCAATATTGGAATTTAATAGAAGTTTTAGACATTTACAGAGTCAAGTATTAATAAGTTGTAAGGCTAAAATATTTGTATATTATTAAATCAATGTATTTATTTATTAAAGATCCAAGGACGTAACTTATTATTTAACTTTAAGCATTTAATATACACCATTTATATACTAAGTTTAGACAACAAAATAAATACCATATAACATTATTGCTAAATTTTAAAATATAAAATTTAAAATTACTAAAAATTATAAAGTTATTAAAATTGTTTGAAATTTTTCTGGCCTCTCTCCGGGTTGACTTCTACATTTTTTTACGGGTCGGGTTCGAGTTGGATTTACTTTCATTATTTCGGATTCGAATCGGTTCGTGTTAGGTTTTCACTCTAGATAGGCCAGAAAAATTTCAAACAATTTTAATAACTTTATTATTTTTAGTAATTTTAAATTTTAAATTTTAAAATTTAACAATACACTTTTAAATTTTAAATTTTAAATTTAATAAATAATTGAAATAAATTTATACTTAAATTTATGATTAAAATTTATAATTGTTTAAATAAATTTAAAATTTTAATCTTTAATGATTTTAAATTTAACATTTTTTTTAAATTCTGAAACTCTATATAATTCTTGAAAATTTTCCTATAGAAAATTTCTCACGCCTTGCATTCAATAATATTTCAAATTTTAATTTCCGTACACCTTTTAAGGAATTAAAATTTGAAATATTATGAAACTCTTTAAAATCTAATGATTAATTGCTGGAAGAAGACGAAATAAAAGTTTTAGCGAGTGGGGAAGAGTAGAAGATGCATTATTTATTTCTTATCACTACAAAACTAGTATGTTTTGGCCATCACAAAACTTTCTTCTATATAAATCACTTCCATTAAATCATTTAAATAGTACAAGAAATTACATCAATTTAGAAACAATTCATAGCAAAGTATATATCTGAATTTGAAGTTTGAAGAAAATTCGTGCATTAGATCTTGAGATAGAGCTATAGCGGAAATTCTGAAAAATGTAGCATAGCAGTGCCACCTTTTGAGCGATTTGCACCAAAACATAAACAGCACTGACTCATATCAAGGTGTGCCTGAATCTGAAGTTCGTTGAAAATCCGAGCATTAGTTCTTGAGATAGAGCTATTGCGGAAATCGCAAAAAAAAGCATAGCGCGCCACCTGATGAGAGATTTACACCAAAATGTATAAAATGTCAATTCGTGTCAAGGACTAACTGATTCTAAAATTTGATGAAAATTCGTGCATTAGTTCTTAAGATGCAGCTATTTGTAAATGATCTTGGTATCACTTTCGTTTTTCTTTTACAAGAAACATCACTTATTTAAATACTCTGATTGTGCCTGTATAATTTTTTTTTCTAAGATTTAAAGAATTCAATATTTGCAGACAATAAATTACACATGTTTGGCAGAAAAAAATGCATTTTATTGCGCATTTGTGTACTAAAAGAAAAAAACACAATTTGTGCATATGAGAAAAAAAGAATAAAAAAATGTGTTTTCTTCAAAGAAAATCATTTTCAGTAGGGGGTATGGTTTCCACGGGCGGCCAGCAACGTTGAACACCTTTGAGGCATGGACTCAATGAGACTATTAATGACGAGTTGGGGTATTCTGCCCCACTCAGGGGCGCGCCAGCAGTATCCAGCGCATGTGTGCAGAACTTCAGTTGGCGCCTAATACCCCCCTTCGAAAATAACTCTTTATATATATATATATATATATATATATATATATATATAATTTATATAATATATAATATAATATAATATAATATATAATATATATATATACATATAAGTTATAAATATCTATAAATACATAACTGTCATCCTTCTGCAGTTTTTCCCAGGTCAAATAAAAAAATTTGAACCAGAAAATGTATTTAATAAAATGCATCTTATTTCTATGGGTATCATATTTTATGAAACAAAATTTCTGGTTCCAAACATATTTAAGCTTCTTGAAAAATAAGGAAGGTGGCAGCTACGTAAATAAAATTCAAAACATAGCAAAGCCTGTGAAAATGGAACCTATTGTATCTGAATCCTGCGGTAAACGGTAAAATTTCATTATCTCAGAGAAAATAACAATAATAATAGATTTTCCATCTATACTAATAAAAGAAAGTTGTTTCTAACCTGTAATTTTTACATCTATATTAATAAAAGAAAGCTGATTTTCTTTACTCTGAATGTGTTTGCGATGGCTAAGAAAATCTTACCACACATAGAGGTCTGAAAATTTGATAAGGATATACGATGTCAGGTCCAAATGCACCTGAGGCTCAGATGTTTCATTTTTTAATAATTAGCTGAAATTTTAATTAAAAGCCATAATGATCATCTCAAAATGGCGAGCTTTCTTTCTTCAAAGCGATCATGCCTGTGGATTTCACAAGACGTTAAGATGTCTATCATACTGAAGAAAGCGTAGGGTTTGATTTTTACCATTTTGGAATTTCGATGGCCGGGTCACCGTAGAGTTACAAAAAAGTAAGTAAAAAAATAAATAAAAAAGAAAGAAAGAAAATTACCTTACCTTACCGATTCGAACAACGGTATCTTTTGTCACTATTTCTATTATTTTCGTTATATTTCGTTACTATTTCATTACTATTTTGGCCGCGATTCGCGTCAGTTTTCAATTTTTCCCGTTTTTCTAAAAAATACTTCGTAATACTTTCCCGTAAAAAACACTTATAAACATATTCTCGGTATTTTTTCGGTTTTAACGATATCTCTCGTGTGAAAAATATTAATAATTACTATTTTTAAAAAAATCTTGAATCATTTCAATGATTCGCCAGAGATGTTTTTTCTCTCGGGTAAGTTTTCTCAAGATATTGTTTCCCGTTTAAGAGACATGTGCTTTGAATACCATTTCGCAATCTAAAAAAGTGAGGGAATGGTGCGCATTTTATATTATTTATGTTTTATAAAGAATTTTTTTTATCAGAATTGAAATTTTTATATATCTAAATACCAGAAATTAAATACAAATTCGAGGTTCGCTTGTAAAATCATAAAGCAGTGGGAATGGCATCCCCTGTGCACGCTGCCGAAGGTAGTGGTGTCCTCAACTTGATGTTAGTTTGGATGGATTTTCATTTAAAAGGGAAAAATCATTCAGATTCGAGGGTGTACCCTGCCGAAGGCAGCGCTACTCACAATATTAGGTTCGTTTGGAAAGATTTCCGTTTAAAAAAATGAAATCAAACCAAACCGGCCAGTGCGTTGCACATCTGGTGAGGACGTTGTGTTGTTTCCCTCCCTTCCTTGTCTCTAGGTTCGTTTGGAAAACATGTAAAATCATTCAACACTTGATTTTAGTCTTATTTAAGGTTATATATCATTGGCCCGGGCAATGCCAGGCTGGTCGGTTAGTAAGGCATAAAGTACACGGGAATTTAAAACTCTTTTTTCTTGAATCTATATTTTCCCATTCATTTTACAGCCATGTTCTTTCGCTATTCTAGTCTCTGTAGTGTCTAAGGTTATATGTTATGCTAATAAGTGCTCATATTTCAATACTTTCAATTTTATGTTCTGTATTGAAATGAACAAATCTTACAATCATCACAGTTATTTATCGAGTATGTGATTAGACACGAGCGTACGCAGGGGAAAGGCCACTCCTCTCAATCTTTCAAAAAGATAAGAATTTTTTTTTTGACATTTACGGCCAAATTTAGCCTATTTTCGCCATCTCCTCCTCCTTAACAAAAATTATGTTTCTGCTATGATGCCAGAGTACAAGATAGAATAGATAAAAAATATTTGTTCTGCTCTGAGGTCTATGGTCGTAAAAAACACACATTTTTTTTCCAATACATAATAGATTCTATAGAAGTGATTATTTGTAGAAGCGCTGAAAAAAGATATAGCTTCGGCCGCCAAAGTAGATTTTGAGCACGAAAATCGTGGTGTTAAACCTACGGAAAATGCCAAAATCTTCACAAATTGCTGATGCTTAATTTTTACCAGTTACAATTTGTCCCGTAGCTGACGCCTGTCTCTCCAGTCTAAAATCTCTAGATGATTGAACTGCATACTCTTACAACTTCTGGTTTTACATTGTTTCTCTATTAGGGCTGTCCACCCATCCAAGGTTTCGCAGGCACCATGGTGGCGCCCTTTGTAGGTTTTCTTGGCACTCATTCGAATGTTTCCTCTTACTAGCTATTTTTTAAATTAACAAGAGCTAAAAAAATCATGCGGCAAGCATAGATTATGAAACAATTTCCAACAAATTCAGAATAATGCAACACAATTTCACCGTTTAATAAGTTGAAATAGGATATCTAACTGAACCATTTGGAAACGCATAATACATTTGAAAATCCGATTTCTGAAATTTTCAACTACAATCGGAAAATTATCCCAATTCTTTGAAGCTACATGCCTACAAAAATTTAGTTCAATTAGGAAATAAATTCCCCTTCTGCAATTTCCGCTAATAATGCGAATGGTACATGAATTCTTTTGTGAAGCCTTGTATACGAGGTATAGAATGTACACGCAATAAGTATCATGCAAAAAAATAGTTAAATTTAGACACTTTTGTCCGTAAGGGATTTCTGTGGCTCCGGGGATGGGGCATTATAGAGTTGCGGAGGGGGGGGGGGGGGCAATTGCACTTTTTTTACCATTAAAAACACAATCTCAAATCCTCCGGGCAGAAATCTCATTGCTCCCCCCCCCCCCCGATTGACCATAATCTAACAAAATTCTTTTGAGTGCCCCTGTAAATGAACTATTAATGCTACACATTTCATATTCAATACAGAACATGCCTTGGTAAACATCATTAACAACATACATCAATTGCATGAAAATCCGAATATATTTACGTGAGTTAGAGGACGGACGGACAGACAAACCGAATTCATAAACACTTTTGAACGATGTTGTAAAGTGTTAAAAATCTATTTTAAAGGATGAATTCTTTAAAGTCAATAATATTTGAATGGTTTCTGGCCCCTTCACCTACAAAATTTTGAGATAGGTTGTCCATCTGTAAAATCTAATCTTACATTTACTATGATTTATAGTATTTCTGAAAATTATTTTTACACACAGTTTCTGAGTCTTAGGGGACTTATGGATACCACCGTGAGATGTAATGTGCATCATAAAGACGCTGGTGACTTGTGACGGGTAAGTCTACCACTATTCACGGCCTGATTACAGCAGAGGAAACTTTTACCCCTGTTTTCGAATAGTAATTTTCATCCTATTTATGACAGAAATTCCGCAGTAAGGTGACAATTGTTATTTAAAAATAAAAAATAGGTGGAATTTAGCCGCTGTGGTAATAAAACTGTACTACGCTCTACCACTACAAACAGTGAAACAATAATGGAGTTATAAATAAAGAGGAGGAGACATATAGTGTACTGTCTACCAGTTGCGAGTGAAGTAACTGAGGATGTTATCACAAGTTGGTGGCTGCTTTTTTAAAATCGGATCTACAGTTTCAAAATACCGCCGGTGCAAACTTCCCACCAGTATAATTGAACAGAACATTTTCTCTTATTAAGCGTCTTATTCATAGAAATATTTTCTCACAAATATTTTCTGGTATCAGTTTGACAGGTAAAACAGTCAGATTGCATCTCTGGTTGTCACAATATGGCAGAAACGAAGGACTTGACTACCGCAAAAGTAAACTTACACCAGTTAAAGTTAAAATCTTTTTCAGCCATTATTTATGACTGAAATTTTGCATTAAACCCTTTGAGCTCTGATGTTTGAATTTTCTACCACTTAATTTTAATTCCGGGATGTCACAATGGCACCAGAATATTTGACCAAATTTATGTATATAGATTTTTTTTTTTTTTTTTTTTTTGAAAGATACTGGTGCCAATGTGACATTTGGAATTTTGAAGAATGTTACCCACCAGAGCTCAAAGGGTTAATAATGCCTTTAAATACCGAGAAATTTTCTATATAAATTTCTGGTGGAAGATTCGACCGGAGGTAGCCAGCCCTTGCGAAAGTGGTTACAGTTGAAACTTCACTATCTCAAGGATATGTCAGTTCCTTTTTATTAATAGTTCCATGGAAACAGTAGTGATGCATGTTTTCAGCTATGTTAATTATGGCGCCTTTCATTGTTTGCAACTATATGAAGTGCTTCTCTGTTTATTGAAAGGTTGGACAGGTCTGCGTCTAAATCGCTTATTAGTAGACTCAGAAGTAGAATAAAACGAAATAAATAAATAAATAAAAAAGAATTGAATATTTATAAGTAAGTTTGTCTCACGTAAATCTACAAAACACAGTTCAGTTGTAAAGAAAATGTAATATTTTAGTATAATTAAATTAAGATTTTTTTCTTTTAAGTATTTGCTCGTCAACTGAAATCTTTGGCGCCTGTGTGCGCCGCACACTTTGCACACTAGGTCGGCGCGCCCCTGGCCCCACTCTTCCAGAAGAGCTCTTTCCAGTTCTTGGAGAGTTTGTGGGGGTTGTTAGCGGCCAGAAACTCGTCTTCCTAGAGCGTCCCAAACGTGCTCGATTGGATTCATGTCTGGAGAACACGCTGGCCATTCCATTCGAACGATTCCTTCCTCGAAAAGGAAATCCTCCACCAGGTTTGCACGATGTGGCCTGCAGTTATCGTCCATTAAAATGAAGTTATCTCCGATTGCTGCAGCGTAAGGGACTACAATAGGTCTGAGGATCTCATCCCTATATCGGCGACCAGTCAGAGCTCCATTTCGAATGATGTAGAGGTCAGTGCGCCCGTCAATAGAGATGCCACCATACACCAACACTCCCCCACCGCCAAATCTGACACTTTCGTGCACGAACGCAGGATTATTCCTACTGCCACGGTCCCTCCAGATGAAAATACTCCTATTATCCGGATGCACAGAAAAACGGGACTCGTCAGAAAACAGAATATTGCTCCATTCATTTCTCCTCCAGTTGACATGCTCGGTTGCCCACTCCCTGCGGTCGCGACGATGCCTTGATGTTAATCTAACACATACCATCGGTCGGCGAGCATACAGACCTACAGCATGGAGCCGGTTTCGGACAGTCTGAGTTGAAATCGTGGTGCCTGTAGCCGAGCGAAGGTGTTGTTGGAGAAGAGTAGCGTTCATGGTTCGGTGTCTCCGAGCTGTTAACGCTAAATACCGATCTTCATTGGGCGTTGTTTCCCGTCTACGACCTTGCCCTGGTCTTCGGCCTGCACATCCACTCTCCAAAAAACAATTCCAGATCCTGGAAATGACAGTTTGTGACACTCCAATGGCTTGCGCTACTTCGGCTTGAGTTTGGCCCCCTTCTAACCTACCAACAATTCTCAAAGCTTCTGAATCTGTCAAATGACTTCGCTGAGACATCGTACTCATCGAAACAAAGCAATCACTGAATGCCGATCATCCTTGTCTTCATTCTCTTTTATCCAGTTGAAAGTCAAATTTCATTCGCTGCCGCTGAAGCGACGTTTTTGACGTCGAACTCAAAATTTGCATACTCCACAGTTTGAAAACCAGAAAAATTTGCATTTGTGATTCTCTTCTTCTATTTTCGGCAAAAAAAGTTTCGTTTATATCTTTATTTTATATAAAACTTCAAATATCCTTTAATTGTTTTGAGAAGTGTATTTAAAAATTTTCTGTCCTACTTCTTATTTTATAGCTGCAGTAATTAATCAATCATCTGAATTCCCACCCCTACCCCTGCTTATTTACGCTACCCCATCCTTCGCTCTGCCAGCATAAATAAAATTTATGAGTATTTTTTTAAATCTTTTGTTCATAAAGTTATTTTATAGTAATAATTTTTTAAAAATGTCCAACTCCGACTCCCTCCCCCCACGGGATAATGAAGATTACATTTTCTTCTGTTGGGAGGGGGGGGGGAGGGATATTCACTTATTACAAGATCAAACAACGCAGGTTAATATTTAGAATTAATTGAATGGGGGGGGGGGGGATCCAAATAGAAAACTAATTTACTATTTTTCTATTAATTTTCATAATACAATGAAATCTCTAATTAATTTGCTAAACAAGTGTCAAAAGCATATAAATAAATCACTTTTGCCGTCGACCGCCGAAAGCTCTACCAATCAGATTACGAGATGGCAAAACTCCGTTGGGAAAAAAAAAATATATGCATCCGCCACACCGCGACACCCACAGTATCTAAGTTCATGTAAAATTAATCTGATATAATTTGAACATGAAATGAATTTTGTGTAATTAATCCTTAACGAATTGAATACATTTTAATTATTTTGTAAGTAACTAGGGGGCTCGTCCCCCTACGAGCTACGCTCGCCAACCCCCGTCCAGACACCGCAGACTCTAAATGCACGCTAATTTGATCGGCTTTAAAAAAATTTCGAAAGATTGAATTATAATTTAAAAAACAGTGGCGATCTCCCTATAAACGAATTTCTATTCATTTCTCCTTGATTGGGGAATTTTAACGCCAAATCCGCTCCGGTACTACTTGATTATCCTGTCGACCAATTTCGCCAAATTATATAAATCGCCAAACCACTCGCCAAATTATACAAATTGATATAATTTTTATTTTAAATAACGAAAGAACAAATAAATTCGTACAACATTAATAAAAACACAAATAAAACGTCGAAATAAAAATAACTTGATGGCGTATACACGTGTAACAACATTTCAAAATAAGCTAATATAAAAGAAATTAAGTAAAGAGAGTCTTTGTCTCCTGGTATTTTTTAACAAAGCGAAAAGAAAGTTCTTTTAAATGAGACATTTTAAATTAATTCTCAAAATATCAAATAAATGTTTAGCGCAATTTCTAAATTTAAACTTTTTTGTAATATTTTGTGTTCATTTTATGTAATAACTATAATGTGACGCCAATATGACGTAATTTCTCTTAAGACATCTAACGCATGTTAATGAATTTATTATTTTACAATATCCTTTCTCTTTTAAAATTCACGTGTATACTTTTTATGACGTAATTTTTAATAAGATCCTGCTTTTTATACGTAATTATTTAATTTAAATTATAAATATACCCAAATTTTCAAGATGGTAGGGCCCCAAAAAGGTCCAGTGAGAGGGGCCCCTCACTTCATAAATCCGCCCCTCGGGGGGGGGGGGTTTCTGAGACTTATAGCGAATGGGTATTTATTCCTATTAGGAAAGCCATGTTTTGGGAGGATAAAAAAATGTAGTCGTACGTTTTACCTGTTTTGAATCATAAAAATATGAAATAATTAAATTATTTTAAAATTCTTTTCTCCTAGAAGACCTATTCCATAACAAAAACTCCTTGCGCGCGGTGACCTGATTTACGTTGGCAATGAACGGGGTGCTGAATTTTGATTGGCCAAGAAAAGTGTTTACCATTCTTCATCATGACGTAAAAGTAGTACATGTACATAGCTAATAAAAAATGTAAACAAAGTATAATTCATGGTATAATGTAAATGCCAACTATATAATAATTTCTGAGCAGAATATGCAATAGCAGACGCGTGTAATTTTAAACGAATTTCCTTTTATGTATTTTACTCATTTTTCCAATTACCATCCCTTTTAGTGAAGCATACCAAGCAAGTTAATTTATTTATAGGTGTATTTTGATCGGGGAGCTCGTGCATAACTAATACTTTCTTTTCATTTTTCAAATTGTTCCTTTTTTTTTTTCGTAGTATCAGATTGATGTTTCTTACAAGAAAAATTTTCATTACGTAGGAATTAGAAGTTTCAAACAAGAATTTTCGGCAAGAGATTTTTTTCTTTTTATCTCCTTCTCCTCTCTCGCCATATATTTTTGAGATTGACAGTGACTGTTTGATTTAATGACTTTACAATCCAAGAAAGATACAACTGTTACAGATTTCAGCTTCTCAGATGAAATCATTGAGCTTTATGAAGCAACAGCTGTACGGAATGTAAATGAAGCAATTGCAATATTATTTCATGCATTTCTGCTTGAAAGTGGATTGAACCCCAAGGTACGATGATTTAACAGTTCCATCGTTAATAGCTGTTTTAATGTAATTTATTATTTGTAGAAAAAGTGCACTATTTAGATGTCCAGTTTTTATGTTAATGATTTTTTTTTTCCTCTTAATGTTGGAGGAAATAATAAAATCCCATTGCATCATGTTACTTCCTTTTATAGAAAAGCTCCTCCTAATGTTTATTAATTGATCTCTCTATCACCTGTCCAAAAAATGTAGTAATTTGACCAAGTACTCCACTATTCAAATTTTGAAAATAATATGGAAAGTAAGATATTTTTCATTAAGTGGCCTTAAAAATATTAGAATACAGTGAAACCCCGATTTTACGTTTCTTAAGGGACTGAGTAAAAAAAAGTAAAATACGGGAAATACACAGAAAGCAAAAAATCGTAGAAAAAAACTAAAAGTAGTAAAGATGACTCTTTCAAAAGGTATTACAATCTATATTTTACGAAAAGAACATTATTGTACATACAATTTTAAGATCATTTTACTAACACATTTAATTGCAAATCCTGGCGGTTAGGTTGAAAATAGTACGTCATAGTGGATTGTTTTCTAGTCATTGAGTTCAAAGTGAATGCAGCATCTTCCAGGATTGAAATACTTTGCAAGTTTTTTTCCTGGTCTTTATGAGAAAGAAAATAGAATTTCACTGTTTGTAAGCTCTTCAATGCAATATTGAAAGAAGGGTCGGGCTGTACTTCTGTTTCTTCTTCTTCATCGGTGGATGAAAAGTCCATAACGTCGGCTAAGGATGGAGCAGTAGCTCTTTCAGTTTCACATGATGCTAAATTTTCCGGGATGTAATCGTCAAAATCATAGATAACTGTTTCGTTATCATTTTCCGAGTCTACCGCAGCCAGGGTTGTCTCGGTTTTAACCATGGCGGTTTTAACTAGTGGTTTAAACCGGTTTTAACCGTCCTGGTCAAAATTGATTTTGACCATTTTGACCTCTGAAATTGACTATTCAATTTATTTACTACTAATCAAATATGTTTTACTAGCATATGTTAAAAACTAAGTTAACATTTGTTAAAAATGTCATAATATAAGTAACATAACACCAGTAAATACCAAATTTAAAAAGTCATAACATAAATAACATAACACCAAGATACTCATGCAACACAAATGTTTTAATTATTATTTTACACAAGCTTTTTTACGTTTTTATGTAATTTGTATTGAATTTAAAAATTGATTACAAGTAACAAGTTTTGTGGTTGTATCTAAACTTAGATGGTTTCGTAATTTATTTTGGATTATTCCAAATTTAGAAAATAGTCTTTCAGTTGATGATGATCTGGCACAACAATTCATTAGATGTAATGTGAATTCAACAAATTTTATATCAATTCCTTTAACCTTCTTCATTGCTATGCACCAGATATCAGGCCCAATTGTATCTTTTACACTATCAGAAAAACAGGATTTTGGATATGGTAAGGGTTCTGCTTGAAATGCAGTCATGAGGCAAAAAGTTAGGATCAATATTATCGTGTAACCATTGCCTTGCTATTTGTCGACAGCATTAAGCATATAAGACAGAAAATGAACTGGGGTAACATTTTCATTAAATTGAGACTATCATTTTAGAATAAGTTTCAAGATCTTTCTCTTTTAGCAATCGTAACCATTCGTCGCATGCATCAGATATAGTAGCATCTTCTTTTTGAAGTTTATCTATAGCAAGGAAAATTATTGATTTTGTAAATATTTTGCTTCTTTGTATATGCCTACATTGTTAATGATTTTAACAATGTTATCATCAATATCATCCTTCATGCTCATCTGCAATTTTTCCTTTCAATAACATCTTCATTATTGAACTAATTTTGTAGTATCTTGTCCTACAAGATTCAAGTAATGTGCAGCACATCCATAAGAAATAAACAGTTCGTCTCTATATGCATTTTTAAAATCTTCTCTCATGCGTTTAATCTTGTTTTCATTGTCACTTACAAAACTTCTTACTTTACACACTTGTTTTCTACATCTTCTTTAGCATCAGCTGCTAGTTTTAAACAATACTGGGCAGTTTTTTTAGATACCCCTGTATCAACAGCTGAAAGGAAGAATGACTTTTTCCCTGTTGATACACAATTAACGATGAAAGCATGGGATGCAATTATGGATCTAGCTTTCTTATTGCATTGCATAAGCATATTTTAGTAATGAGCCTCCTTAACTTATCAGTGTATTATTTTTTTAACTGCCTGTTATTTTTATTACTTACTAAGTTACTTATAATTGGAAAGAAAAAATTATTAAAATTAAGACCATTTTTAGCAGTTTTGACCACTTTTGATCAATTTTGGACGGTTAAAACCACTTTTATCCAGTGTTCTGGTCAAAATCAATTTTGACCGGTTAAAATTACAACCCTGACCGCAGCTGATTCCTCATCTCTTCTCGGTTCATTAGATGCTACGAATCCACTTTCTTCAAAACAATGGGAAATGAACAATGTTGTGTAACGTTTCATCACGACGCAGAAATAAAATGCATAGCCTCTAGAACACTTAACTTTAACTTGCAGGCGTCATTTAGATTTCCATTTTCTATTTCAGCTACAGCTTTCTGGACAAGTTGCTTTCTATAAAAAAAACCTTGAAAGATCGAATAATGCCGAGATCACAAGACTGTAATTTGCTTGTGCAATTTGCCGGAAAAAATTCGACATGCATATTAGACAGCTGCATAACCGCATGTGCGCTGCATTGATCAATGAACAAAATTATTTTACGATTCTGCAACTCCATTTTTTTTGTTTAGTTTGCGCAAAAAGTCTTCGAAAAGGCATTTGGTTATCCACGCATTTTTGTTTCCTTCGTACTTTGTTGGATAACTTCTCACGTTTTTGAAGCATCGTGGGTTGCCTGACTTTCCAACAACAAGAGGCGTCAGCTTCTCACTTCCATCACAATTACAGAACAGTAAAACCATAAGACGTAATTTTGACATCTTTCTTCCATGGCAGGAGTCTCCTTTAGCAACATAACTTTTATCCGGTAGCAAGTTAAAGAAAAGTCCGGTTCCATCCGTACTGAATATGTCCTTTGGCTTGTATCCTTTGGTCAAATTTGGTAGATTTTTCTTCTAATCTTCTATTGTAGCTTCATTTACACTTGATGATTCTCCCGAAAGCGATCTATACGCAAGATTGTCTTTTTTTCATTCGGTCAATCCAGCCATTTGAAGCTGTGAAATCTTTCAAACCACCAAGCCTATCAGCGATTTCTAGAGCTTTTTCTCTTAGTATCGTGCCATTTACAGGTACATTCGCGGCACAAGTTTCTTTAAACTACTTTAATAAGATACTTTCCAGCTCGCCGTACGGCGATTTTTTTCAATGTTCTCCTTTTCTTGGCATTTTTTCTCCCACTTTCTCGACTTTTTTTCAATGCATTCTTTTTTCTGTAGTATGGATTGCAGGGTTGTCACGGGAATTCCTTGCAATTGAGTGAACGCTACTTTGGTTCCGTGGAATTATTCAAATTGTTTAGCAATTTCAGTTTTCTCAGAAACAGAAAAGTTTTTGCGTTTTTTACTCATCATTTTTGGCACAAAAAGGTTAGAAATTCGACCACCGCGTGCTAAACAGCAACTGAATTTGAAAACGTGAAGAAGGGTAAGGACCCTTTTCCCTCCCTGACGAAAGAAATGAGCCACACGATCGGATTGATAACTGGAGTGTCTCTTCCCCTGCTCATCTCATTCCTACACCAATAAAGTGTGTTGTTTCTTTACTTCGCTCCCTCGTCAGCTACCCGGGGCAGGGAAGGGAGCAGTCCACGACAGCAGGTGTTCAACAAGGGAGGGTGAGGGAAAACCAGTTTCAGAAGACAGGAGTCTTTAGAATACGTTTCTGTTTTTATAGGTTGCATAACTTTCAACAACGTGGATTAACTTTAAAAAAAAAAAACACAAAAGGAAAAATTGTTGCTTATTTTAGAACATTTTTTCTTTTTTTTACTTTCTAGAGAAAACGTAAAATGCAGGAAATTCCATAAATAACAAACTTACGATCCGGGTTAAATTAACATTACAATTATACGGAAAAACTGGGACCTGATGGAAAAAATGTATAATGTGGGAAAAACGTAGATTCGGGGTACGTAAAATCGGGGTTTCACTGTATACATATTAAAGAGTGTCATGATGTTTTTACCAGTATTGCATGTTATAGTACATGTGCACTATATTAAATTTATTTATTAAAATTTGTAAATATAGAGCTGAGTTAGGTAAAATTATAAATAAAAGTAAAAAAAAATGTTAATTATTAAAATAATCATTGCCACCTAAATCACTGTTAATAATTTAAACAAAGGCTGATGGGGCAAAATATAGTTCTGCAAATAGGATACTGGAGTTGCTAAGATGTTTCTCATAATATGGTGTTCTTGTGCAAAATATATCATGCTGGTTTGTTGACTTTGTTACTACAGTAAAAAATCTTTATCATGCAAATCTAAAAACAGGAGGTTGTGCATTATATAGAATTTTATGTTGTATATATACATAGCATTTCACACATCAGTAACCCTTTTAGAACGAGTGTCCTTTACAGAATTTTTAATCTGTTATCGCCGGTTTTTCAAAATAGAAATTTTTGCCTTATTCAATCGGAAAAATGCTCGTATTAAATAAGGCAAAATTTACAATAAAAATTTACTGGTGTGGTAAGAATAATCACGGATTCTGAGCCCCTTACGTGGCACATAATAACCGTTCGCTCGTCCCCAAGAAGTTAAACTTACCTTGTAAACATGGCATATTGTATTCCTTGGGATCAAGATGTGTGCAGATTATAAATTTTTGCATAATATAAATCATTTCAGATGTTAAATATACTTTAAAAACATTGTTCAAATAATAGTACCAAATCATTCCTTATATTATCCCTTCATAACCCTTCCTTATATTATTAATTCCTTCCTTATATCTCATTCACAAAAATTTTATTGTAATAATAGCAATTTTTTTTTTGTTAAAAAGCTCTGAATTAAGGAGTTAAACTTGAACTAATGTATTAAATTTAGTCATCTAAAGGGTAAAGATTTTTTACAATGTGAGAAAGCAGGTGCTTCTTAGTTGCAAAATTCTTTGTTTATGTCCGAGAACTTGGCGTTATAGTGAGAATTGCATGATAAAGATTTACTGTAAAGCATATCAGTTTAACACAATATTGATATAGTAGGGACGGCATAATCCTATTTCATTCTACTGTTTGGAATTTTTTTTAAAAAGATGCCAAAATGACAATTTCTTAATTCTTTATTTACTTTTATCTTATTGTAATCCCAATAAGCAAATGGTAAAATGTTGCCATTCTTAATTTTTAAATAGTTGTAAACAGGAAAAGTAATGATTTTAGAGATAAAGTCACAGAAAAATAGATTGCCTTTGTAAAATTTGATTTGTTCAGGCAATTTTGTACAAAAGAATGATTATGTAAAAAAAGAATTATTAAATTAAACCATAAACAAATGGATGATTTTTTTAGATGTTGCATTTATTTATGAGGGAAACATAAATATTTTATTTCTCAAATTTAGTAAGATAAAAAGATAATATGAGCAGTAAGAAACAAAGTTTTTATACACATTTCAGTAAAACTACAGAAAAAGTTAACAATCATTGTGAAGTTGAAAAACAAACTAAAATACATGAAATTTGACAAAATCATAATCGCCATACCACACGTATGAGCATTTCACGCACATGAAAACAAAAAGAAAACATCGCTGGATGCAGCAATCTCATTGTACTGGATTCCCAAAAATACACAAAATTCGTTGCAGCAATTTCTATGAAGCATATATGAGCACTTTGCTCACATTAAAAAAAAAAAAATCACTGG
Source organism: Maratus speciosus (assembly GCA_963932465.1). NCBI lineage: Eukaryota > Metazoa > Arthropoda > Arachnida > Araneae > Salticidae > Maratus > Maratus speciosus. Next base: position 274,526,070 of record OZ010790.1, on the reverse strand, counting down.
ATGCAGCAATCTTGTTGTATTGGAATTAGGGTTCCAAATGTACCGTAGCAAATCAGAACAATATTCCAGTTCATGAAATTAGGACAAACATTATACTAGTTTGTGAAATTGTGGTAAATATCGTTCCAGTTCCTGCGATTATTAAAACATTGTTACAGTTATATATATAGCTTATTTTCGTCTCAATAACTTTTTTTATTATTTAGAATCCTGAATGCATTTTTTTAAATTGTTTTTGGATGGTTAGAAATAAATTTGTCCATACTTAAAATTAAAAAAAAAAAAAATCAACAGTAATTTTGAAGTGGAACTCCGGTTCGTGGATTTTTCTATTTTGAGCCCTGATTGGAATCTCAAAATTACACGAAAATCATTAATGCCGCAATCACTATACCACGTGTATGCGCATTTCACACACATGAAAGGAAAAGAATCACTGGATGCAGCAATCTCTGTGTATTGGAACCCCAAAAATATGCGAATATTAACTGCTGGCCATTAAAATTGCAACACCATGAAAAAAAGAAAATATAAAAAAGATATTTATTGTATGTAAACAGTATGGCATCAAAACAAAATGATTAAATTTGTAAGGAGTTTGGGGGTTTACAGGGATGCAAAATTAGTAGAAACAGCTGCCCCCTCCTAGCAGCTAAAATGGCCCTTACCTGGTTAGGTATGGAGTTGAACTGGGCTTGGATGACAAAAACGGGCAACTCATTCCATGCTGCTTCAAGTCTATGCCACACTTCATCAACCGTATTAGCTGGAGAGGGGTGGTGGGCCAGTCTCTCAGCAATCCATGACCAGATGTTTCTAATGGGTGACAGATCTGGAGAGCGTGCAGGCCATGGCAGCAATTGAATACCCTGTGTATCTAGGAAGGTTAGAACCAGACGTGCAACATGTGGTCTTGCGTTATCTTGTTGGAAGATGGCGTTTGGCAGGCCTCGAAGACAGGGCACAACCACTGGACATAAGATGTCAGAAATGTATCGATCTGCGTTCAAATTATCGTTGATCCGAACCGGAGATGTGCATGTCATGATGGCTACCCAAACCATCACACCATGGTCAGGGCCACTATGCCGATATCGAATGCAAGTAGGTGACGGGCATTCTCCTCGGAGCATCCACACATGTATACATCCATCAGAATACTGCACGAAGAACCGGGATGCGTCTGAAAAGACGACATTGTGCCAGTTCTGTATCCAGCTTTGTCGTTCAGAGCACCAGAGATGCTGTCTCTCTCTATGCGCCATTGTCAAGAGAAGCCGCAGTAGTGGTTGCCGTGCTGACAGTCCACGCTGTTACAAACGTCGCACTGTACGAGCAGGTACTGGGCTCGCTGCAAATATGCCCATTTTCTGACTAATGATCTGTGGTGTACGGTTTTTGCAGGGCTGACCTCACAATATGTCTGTCCTTTCGGGTATTAGTCATGGGAGGGCCTTGAGATCATGTATGCCATTTAGTATGATCATCAGCACCCATTGATTCCATATTCGTATGGCAGCGGTTGGATTTCGACCAGTGAGACGGGCGATATCATGGAACGATAATTCACACTCTCGATAGGCAGCGATCCTGCCTCTATCGAATTCCGACACTTGCTGGTAAGCATTTCTTCTTAAATTATTCGAGGCATAACACAATATTCTGAACAAATGCCAACCTTACAAAGCGCTTTCCGAATGAGAAATCCACTATGCAACTTTTCTTTTATGCAGTGCTTCAGATATCATTTCTCCCGCCTGCATCATCTAAATACACTGAAATACTAATCATTTGCATATTCCAACCTCTTCTGCCTTTCTTGTGATTTTGACGTTCGTCAGATCATTCCTTCCTGGTGTTACAATTTTAATGGCCAGCAGTGTATATTGCATGTATATGCGCTTCATGCACCTGAAAATAGCAAAAAATATCACTGGATACAGCAACCTCTTTCGTATTGGAATGTCAAAAAATACAAAAATTCTTTAATGCAGCAATCACTAAAATGTCAACAGTAATTTTCATCAGTAAAATTTACAGTATATTAGTGAAAACAGAAAAATAAACAATTCTTAAATAAACAAGCAGACAATGACATTTTTTCATTCTTTTTTTTTTTTTTTTTTAAATATCACTAGGGGACTCTGCCCCCTACGAACTACGCTCGCCAACCCCCGTTCAGACACCCCAGATTCTAAAAGCATGCTAATTTCATCGGCCTTAAAAAGTTTGAATTATAATTTTAAAAAACAGTGACGGTCTCTTTGTAAACTGGTTTTCATTCATTTTCCTTTGATTGGAGATTTTTAAGACGAAATCAGCCGCTGCTAAGAGATACAATGTCTGTTTTCGTCTTTGATTAAAAACAAGAAAGAAAAATCATGCGTACGGCATCATATATTATGAAACACTTTCCAACACTCCGTGAAAGCTTTAACAGAACTTCGTTATTTAGGGAAATAAGGTAAATAAGATAACTAACTAAACATTTAAAAAACTGATTTCAGCAGTTACCATCCATAGCCAAATATTTATTCGAATTCTTCCGAACAGCCGTGTATTTGATCTGTAGGCTGATATATATACAGTTGAACCTCGTTAACACGAACACGCTTAACGCGAACTACTTTTAACACGAACTGTTTTCAGTTGTCCCGTCAAATTGCATAGGGATTTACTGTTATTTTATTCCTTTTAACACGAACACGCTTAACGCGAAATACTGTTTATCACGAACTGAAAATGAACGGCCGTTGAAATATTTCCTACTGATAGTACGAACGAATAAGATTTCCCAACCTTTCGGTGCAATTGTACTCAGTTCTTTTTTTTTTTTTTTTCAAACTCCAAATTTTTGAAAAGATGTTCGTCTGGGCAGGGGGAAGGAGGTGTCTTTTGTTTTGATAACAGAAAATCAGCTATTGTAAAATTGGCAGGTCCAGGTTGTGTTGTCTCTTTCTGCCCTCTCAAAAGGTAAAATGCTATTGTAAGGATTACACTGAGGGGTGAAAATAACTTTGTGAAATGCTGGGTAGGAAATTCCACTGGTCAGAAAATCTGCTCATCCTTTTTCGCGCTTTAAAGCGTGTCTACTTTGACGGTAATCGCTTTCTTGACAACTTTAGGGTTTCATTTTCGCAATGAAATAAACGAAAATATAGAAGTGAAAGTGAAAGAGTATTGAATTCGGGGAGGGGTTAGCTTCAAGAAAAGGTTGCCAATCTTTCGCATACTCTAGTGTTAAATCTAGTGATCTGTGGTTTGCACGCACGTTTTCTTCTAAGTTCCATAAATTTGTTCAAGTAAAAAAAAAAAAAATGGATAAAAAAGTGCAGAAATCGTTGAGTTTAGAAAAGAAGATGGAAATTTTAAACAACGTAGACGATGGTAGATTGAAAAAATCCGAAATTGCTCGAAAATTTGGAATTGCAAAAAGCACATTATCGACCATTTTAAAAAATCGGCAAAAAATTGAATGTGCTTCTGTTGTTAACGAATTCGGACCTTCCCGTAAACGAATGAGGAATGCTAAGAGTGAAGAGGTGGAAATAGCACTTATGAGGTGGATAAGAGAAATAAGAGCACAAAACGTTCCTCTCACCGGAGCAATTTTGCAAGAAAAGGCTCGCTTTTTTGCTGATGCTCTTAATGTGAGCGATTTTCAGTGCTCGTCTGGATGGTTACAAAGATTTAAAGACAGACATGGAATAGTTTGCAAAAAAGTTTGTGGCGAAGAAGGCAGTGTAAGCGTCGAAACCGTAGATGATTTTCTGAGAAACAAATTGCCTACGATTTTGAAAAACTATGCATTACGTGACATATATAATGCTGATGAGACTGCGATTTACTGGAAAGCACTTCCTACCCGCACCTTATGCTTAAAAGATCAGAAATGTTCTGGTGGAAAGTACAGCAAGGAGAGGTTGACGGTTTTGGTAGCATGTAATATGGATGGAAGTGAAAAGCTACCTTTGTTAGTCATAGGAAAATCATCACATCCAAGGTGCTTCAAATCATTAAAAACATTACCGGTGAAATATGAGTTTACAAAAAAGGCCTGGATGACTTCAGACATTTTCACCAAATGGGTAAAAGAATTGGACCGAAAGTTTCAGCAACAAGATCGGAAAATATGTCTTCTTTTGGATAATTGTAGCGCACACTCCCCAATTTATGGATTAAAATCTATTCAACTTGAATTCCTCCCTCCAGGTACTACATCTAAGTTACAACCTTGTGATCAAGGGATCATACGCAGCATGAAAGCCTTTTATCGTAGAGAATTGATTCGCAACACAATTCACTGTTTTGACGAAAAGAAAGAATTCAAAATTAATTTGTTAGAGGCCTTGGTGTTGCTTCGAACAGCATGGCGAGAAGTAACATCTAAAACAATCATAAACTGTTTTAAAAAAGCGGGATTTTGTATAGATGATATTGCAGAAGATGTGGCAGAAGATACAAAAGATGAAGTAGAATCTGACTTGATCAACGCGGCACGAGATTGGGGAATACTTCCCGATAGCATAACATTTAATGCATATGTCTCAATGGATGACGATGTTATGACATGTGACGTCACAACAGATGACGAAATCATTCACAGCGTGAATGAAATGATGAATCGCTTATCAGATAATAATAATCATTATTTTTCTGATACAGACGAAGATATAGAAGTCAATGACACTTCCGTGGAAACTCCAGTTAGCCTCATGGAAGCTTTCACTGCATTACAAACAGTGCGTCGTTTTGTTATGCAAGAAGCTGATTCTGGAACTACTTTAGAAACTGTAGAAAGACTCGCTGACTTTTGGCGAAAATCTTCTAACAAAAAACGTAAACAGTCCACTATTACAGACTTTTTTAAACGTACTCCAGCACTGTAAATGTAACCCGGCGTATACAAATACTATTTATTAAAATATATTGTTTAAAAAATTGATTGTTTTTTTTAAGTCGAGCTTTAGTGGTTCTCATTGGATATAGCGTAAATACTAGTGATGTAACGAATAGTGATTTGGCCGAATAGCCGAATACCGAATATTCGGCCAAGTTTTAGGCCGAATACCGAATATTCGGCGGCCGAATACTGACTTTAATATAAATGACTTTTATTTTAATTGTTTAATTTTTTGTTTGAGTTTTCAAAAATCATAACAGCTGAATGTATTTTTTGTAATACTTTAAATGTCTTAAAAAATACTTTAAAGATAACATATGACTTTTAAAAATGTAAATAATAATTTAATTCATAATTTTTTATTTAATCCATAGATAGTTCTAGTAATTTATATATATATACTATCTAAAATAGAACTCATTACCTCTGTAAAAATGAAACTTTTTTTATTTTAGTAAAATCCTTTCACCCCCTAAAAATAAGAACTTGCATGTGTCCTCTGTCTTTTTATATCCTTTTTCATGCAACTTAAACTTAGTAAATTTACACTCTGTATGTAAAAAAAAAGGTTATTTTCTTAAAATATAATTATTCATTCCATTAAAATATATGTTCTTTTCTGCTACCAAGATATACTTTTCTCTTTTCTTTCTCTCAAAATTAACAAGCCCCTCATAATACTTCCTCCACCCCATATTTCAGAATGAGATATTTTTCTTATAATAATTAATGTAATTTAGGCATAATTTTTTAATATTGTTTGTCGAAAATATTTAAAATCATATTTTGTTTTGATTTTCTGGAACATATCTAACCAAATATCTTAAAATATTCGGCCAAATATGCCACTATTCGGCTACAGGTATTCGGTCAAATGTCTTACTATTCGGCCACAGGTATTCGGCCGAATATCTGTTCAATATTCGGCCGGCCGAATATTCGGCAAAAGGGCCGAATAGGCCGAATACCGAATAGTGGCCGAATATTCGTTACATCCCTAGTAAATACCGACCAGTTTCCATTGAAAAGACTATATTCTTGATGGATAGATCTTAGGAAACAAACCGAACACCAGCAACACAGCAGATTTTGAAGGTACGTATGCTTATATGCTTATATTTATTCATGTTCCATGTAATTATAATATTTTTAATATATGGATAACGCGAACTACTTTTAACACGAACAAAAAAAGTTTCCCCTTGGGTGTTCGCGTTAACGAGGTTCGACTGTACTATATAATAGAAAATTTAGTTTATCAAGAAAAAGCATAACAGGTTGAAATTTCTCTTTCGGCAATTTAGACTAATAGATGGAAATATACTTCAATACTTTTGTACAGCCCTGTTGTTTACCTAGTACTACCTTTATTACACGCCACTATTTAGCTAAACTTTAATTCAAACTTAATCACTCTTAAAACTACTGAAATCGCATTTCCAGAATTTATCATCTATAGGTGGCCATGTATCCAATTCTTTGCATGGCCCTGTATATCATTTTATCTATATTCTACAAACATTTCAGAGAAAACTACATGCAGTTCAGCATAACACATCTTAAACCCACCTTTGAGCAATTTATGGTCATACTCAGTAACCTTTACGAATTCTTTTGCATAACCCTGTATATCTACTATAACATTTACACACACCAAATAGTATGCATAAATATAGTGAAACTTAAAAGTGCATATCATAATTAAAAATGCATTCCCTACCATCGCCGCTAATATATAGTATTTCGGATAGAAAATACTTGTCTGAAATGTTTTGTATGTTCCTGTAAATGCTATGCACTTCGTATTACAGTACAGAACCATTTATCCAGAATGCTTGGGGTCAGATGTATCACGGATAACTGGTTTTTCCGGTTAACTGGTTGTGCATTAAAGCAGCATCCATTTGATAAGTTTTGTGGAATATGTGTGGTTGTGGCATCATTTCTGATTTTAAATTATTAGATTACTTGGATTAAAAATCAATCCAGAAAAGATCAAATGTTAACCAGAGTTTAAAAGAAGGTAATTTATGGGAATCTTTTAGGAACAAAAATTCTTCTGTTTCCTCTGCATAAAAATTAAAACATCTAAGATACAACTAAATTTGATGACAACATTGTTGTCATCAAATTATACAATTGTTTCAAGCAAAGCCTATGACAAACTGGCAGTGTCTGAAATCAGTCTATCAGAAATATCATTCCGGATAACTGGTTTTCCAGTTAACTGGTTTCCGGATAAATGGTTCCATGCTGTATACATGAAATAACTTAAGTAAGCCTCACCGACGTATATCAATTTTATTATATATGAATTTGTATAATTAAAATACGCCTTAAACAATTTCCCCCTATACCATTTGTAATGGAATTATTTTGTGTAGCCCTGTAAATGAATAGTAATTATTCATTGCACTGCATATGCTACAGAATATTCTGCATATTTTAGTGCACTTCGTAAATGCATATATTTTTTATTATGTTTGAAAGGGTGTAACATCTTTAAAATTCATTTGAAATTAGGGATGCCCCGAATAGTGATTTTGGCCGAATACCGAATATTTGGCCTACAAGCGAACCGAATACTGAATATTCGGCTAGCCGAATAGTGACTGCTAGGCCGAATACCGAATATTCGGTCTGCCGAATAGTAAGTATTTGGCCGAATACCGAATATTCGGCTTGTCGAATACTTTTATATTTCAACGTTTAAAGGCACTAAAATGTTACATTTTAAAACAATTTTACATAATATATAAAACAGAAACTTTTATTCTAATAAACAAGAACTTTTTTCAAGTAAACATTATGCTGGAAAAAATCTGCTTTGAGTTATTTAAGAAAATAATAGTTATAAAACTTTTTTAATTAGTAAAATTTAAAAGTTTATGGCTTCTTCTGAGAATTAAAACAGGTGAATAAAATTTTCTTAAATTCTAAAAGAAACATTTTAAGATCAAAGAGAAATGGTAAAATAATTGGAGGAAAAACAGTACAGGATCATATATTATTTGTTTGTCAGGAAGAGACTAAAGTAAAATTAATAAATAATACAATCTATTCAAATTTTATATGGTGGCAACTTAGCAAGAATAACTGTTCTACTCCCTTTGATTAAGCAAGGAAGTTTTTAAATGCATCCTAGACTGGTGTCTGGAATGGTCAATCATTTTCAAACATTCTAAACGTTGTTCTGAAAATCTTAGCAAGAAACAGATTATTTACTGGACAATGTTCAGGACTTACCTTTGTACATCATTAATTCCTATGAAAATCCTCGTGATTAGTTAATATTCTTAAATAATACTTAACAAACAGCAAATAAATAATGTAAAAACATTCCACTTTATTTAAATATGATTTTGTTTCTAATTATTCTGAATATCTTTATAAGTTGACTCTTAAGCGTAGAAGTTGTATAAGGTTTTTAAAAATATGTTTTAAAAGTTTTTTTTAAGTATTCGGCTTGGCCGAATATTTTGATATTCGGCCAAACCGAATATTCGGTATACCGAATAGTTTGCTATTCGGCCAAACCGAATATTCGGTAACATGGCCGAATAGGCCGAATACATACCAAATATTCGGTGCATCCCTATTTGAAATGATTTTTTCCCATTGGCCGTAATGTAATGGAATACTTTTGACTGTCCCTGTAAATTAACTAAACATGCTACAAACTTCATTTGAAATAGGGTCTTAGAAAGACCCCCATGAAGGGCACTCCCCCTCGGGTCTATATCCCTAGTGTAGATAATCGGCCGTCACAAATTCAATCAACCATCATTTGAAATAGGGTTCGTGTTAGGCTAAACGTCAATAACCAAAAATTTCAGTGCGATCTGAGTATATTTACGAGAATTAGAGCGCGAACAGACAAACTGAAATCAATAACACTTTTCAACTTTGTTAGAAAGTGTTAAAAAATAGTTAAAATTTTGAAATTAAGCTAATGTAAAATGAATTAAGTACACAGAGTCTTTGTCTCTCGGTAATTTTTAACACCGCTATGAGAAAGTTCTTTTAAATGTATCGTTTTAAATCGGACATAATTTTCACCAAAGTTTCCTTTCTCTTTTTAATATTCACATGAAAATTCTTTTGTTGTTAGAAAGGAAATATTATTTGCGCTGTCTTAGAATTAACGATAATAATTGAAAAGATATCTCTAAATATGAAAAAAAAATCTTGTGCAAATATATTTTTTAATTTAAAGTGTTTTGCCAACTTTTATTTATTTGGCCTTTTAAAATATGACGTAATTTCCTTCAGTTGTGACTTTTAACGCATAATAATGAATTTAGCATTTAAAAATTTTCTTTCCCTTTTAAAATTCATGTGTAACTGTAGTTTTTATGATGTAATTTTCAATATTTTTCTGATTTTTAACACATAATCACTTAATTCTAATTTGAAAGTTTTTTCTGTCTATAATAGCCACGTGTAAAAAATATTTTTTATTTGAAGGAAATATTATTCTTTGCGCTGTTTTTAAAATTGGCAACAGTTTAAAATAATTGCCCTTTTCTAAAATGTGCAAAAAATATCTCTTGAAATGCTGAAAATTTGAATTTAAAATGGAAATAAATCCTCAAAAAATGAGTTAATTAAAAAGATAATTGCAGTCTGCACATCGGGAACTTCCAATGTATAAAATGACCTAAAAATGTTTAAATTCCTATGTAGTTTTTCTCCTATAAAATTTTTTTGATGGAACGATTTTGACCATCTTTAACATTAAATATCTCTTAAAATAATTATTCGATTTAAAAAATGTCTGCATCAGCGTGTTTATCAAACATGTCTCTATAATACCACCGATTTTCATATTTTTGTATGAAACAGTTTTCTTAATATTAACGAAGACCCCCAGTCATCCCAGTAGCAGAAACTGTCCAGAATGGCAGCGGGTGCTGCAGATTATTTTTTCATTATATTTTCTTTATAAAGGCAAATTTTTCTTACTTTATGGAATATTGTTGTTTTAGTAGGCTTAGTCTAGCACTGTTGGGTCGCAGATAAATTTTAGTACGCTGCAGACAGACACAGAAAATTCTGCTTCTGGGCCAGTCATAAAAAATATGGATGCCGATCTAGTAGGAGTATACCCGGATGATCTACGCAGATTTTCATTGGTCCATTTCCAAATCAAAACTTTTTTTTTTTATATAGAAGGATTACGTAATTGTTTAATGGTGTAATTGTTGTTTAATTGTGTAAAAAAAAAAAAAAAAAAAAAAAAAAGATAAAAGTTTTAAATCAGCAGACTATGATTTTTTTCAATGCTTTTAATCTTTTAATATCATGATGTCACCATTTAATGATGTAATTATTTTAATTAACAAACACATCATAGGGTAGATGCCCCAGTTTTGGCCACATTTAGAGAAAAATTGAAATAGAAATTTTATAGTTATTGACCTATTGAAGCATATTAAATCATAATAACATCATTCTTTAGTAAATTTAATTGTCTTTCTGTTAATTATAATAACTTTCTACAGAATATTTTAGATTGTGAGTAATAACTCATTAAGTAATTTATCTCAATTTGTACCAGTTTTGGCCACCCCTACACCAGTTTTGGCCACCTCTATGCACCAGTTTTGGCCACTCCAATATCATGAAATTTAACAAACATTTTAATTGATAATAAGTAAAAATAAAGCATTTTTATGCAACATCTATACCACTACGCATATATTTGTTTGCTGTATTAAGAAAATTTTGCAAATTTCTTTATAAATTTCGATAAAAACAACAATTCGATAATCAAATAAAATATACTTAGGTTGATTTTAACTTCAAGTTTCAATTAAAAAACAAAAAATATATTTAATTTGATTCATAAAAGGGACAACAGTGCCTATAGGACATAAATATTAACTATTTAATCAGTTTTATAATTATTTGTGGATTGTTTTAAACACTTGAATCTTCACAAAAGACAAAAGAGATATTTCTTGAAACCATTTTCTGATTTTATTTTGATTTAATTTAGCTTGTGCCTTATTTATGTATTCTGCTTCTTTGCAAGTTATTTTAGGATGTGATTTCATAAGGGAATCATAACATTTCATGTCTCGTCTTCCATCTTGAAATGCAGTTTTCTATTTTCCCAGCTACAACAATTTTCTGGACAGAATCTTAAAGTTGTTCCATTTTTATAGGAAATAGTATTCTGACAATATCTAAAATCTACTTTTCTAATTGATTTTTAACTTCAATTCCTAGTACCTAGATCTACTACTTGAGATTCAACATTATTAGAGAAAAGTGGTGTCCGTCCTGCAAACTTGTGATTTAAGGCAAGAACGGGTTACTCCAAAACTTTGCTAGCTTGTAGTGCTGGCATTACATTTTGAATGGCCTTAATTTTCTTCCTAACTTGGAGCAGTGTTCCCTCTAGGCTATTTTTTAAGAACACAGAATTCTGTCTTTTTTTAACTTGGTAAAATGAATCCTGTTCTTTTTAAATAATGTGAAATACATTCTTATTTGTATTTAGATATCTTTAGTAAATGTTTTCACAATATTTAGTAGGTATTTTTAAATCTGTGTCCCCGAAATTATGAAACTTCATTTCTTTAGGAAAAATACAAGAAATCATTAAATCAGGCTGTAATTTTATTGAACTTTTTAATTTATAAGTTGTAGTATCTTTCAAAATTTATGTTTTAGTTTATGATACCTAAACAATCACATACCACCCCACCTCTCCTTTAGTTTTATCAATACTAAACATAATATTATATTTTCTTTAGAAATATCATTCTTTAGTCACTAGCACAATGTCCTTTCTAAAGTGAATTGTCTATTGGACAGGGAATAACAAAATCTCTTTGATAGAACTGCCATTAACCTATAGGTCAAAATTAACATTTTTACCCACTGGCCGCTGGCCAGTACACTGATTTCTTTCACTGGCCAGTACACTTATTTTTTTCACTGGCCAGTTTTTTTTAACCACTGGCCAGTAACAAATGTACGCTCCATACAAAATTGTGTTTTTTCTAACTATCAACATTGTAATTTACTAATATATATTACTTACCATTCGATATGATTACACTCTCAACTGAAAAATTTTATTTTTACTATTAATTGCAATGAAATAAACTCACAGGAAATTTTCAGAAAGATTACAGCAGAGGGGGACACCCCCTCCCCTCGGCACTAACTAATATGCATTTTTCTGCGACCATTTAACGAATTTCGCGTTTTTTTTTTTTTTCGGGATCTTTTGATGAAATTCACGTTTTTTCGTGACATTTTGCAAAATCTGCGTTTTTACCGCGATCTTTTTACAAAATTGCTTTTTTTTTTGTAATCTTTTAACGAAATTTGTGGGTTTTTTTCGCCATTCTTTGAAAATATTTGCATTTTTTAAAGATTTTTTGACGAAATTTGTGTTTTTTAGGCGATTTTTTGACGAAATTTGCGTTTTTTCCACGTTTTTTTGACGAAATTTGCGTTTTTTCCGCGTTTTTTTGACGAAATTTGCGTTTTTTCCGCGATTTTTTGATGAAATTTGTATTTTTTCCGCAATCTTTTCGCGAAATTTGCGTTTTTTTTCACGATCTTTTGACGAAAGTGTCGTTTTCTCCGCGATCTTTTCACGAAATTTGCGTTTTTTTCCCCGCGATCTTTTCTCGAAATGTTTTTTCCGCGATCTTTTGACGAAATTTGCGTTTTTTCGCGATTTCGTCACGAAAGTTGCATTTTCTCCGCGATCTTTTCGCGAATTTTGCGTTTTTTCCGCGATACTTTGAAGAATTTTGTGATTCTTTTTCGCGATTCTTTGTCGAAATTAGCGTTTTTCTGCGATCTTTTCACGAATTTTGCGTTTTTCCGCTATCTTTTCACGAAATTTGCATTTTTCCACGATATTTTTGTGATTATTTTTCGCGATTCTTTGTCGAAATTTGAGTTTTTCCGCAATCTTTTCACGAAATTTGTGTTTTTTCCGCGATTTTTTGACGAAATTTGCGTTTTTCCACGATCTTGTCACGAAAGTTGTGTTTTCTCCGCGATATTTTCAGGAAATTTACGTTTTTTCCGCGATGTTTTGACATAATTCGCGTTTTTTACGTGGTCCTTGGGCGAAATTTATGTTTTTTCGCGATTCTTTGACGGAATTGGTGATTTTTTTCAACGATCGATTGTCGAAACTGATTTTTTTCGGTGACCATATCGAAATTAGTGATATTTTTATGTCCGAATTTTCGGACTGATGACCGTTTTTTTTTTTTTTTTTTTTTCGAAACCGAATGTCTTAAATTTTCGGAAAATTCGACACAGAATCACCCCTGCTACTTTCTTTTCTTACGTTCGGGAGAATTGCCGATTTGGACGCCGTAAATTCCAAATGAATTTCATCCTTTTCCTCCCTGGCATCGATCTTTCAACCATCGCGTTTGGTGAGTGAGGACAATAAAGTTAATCGCCACGTTTTAAGTGTTACTCGACGCGTGGCGAGTGCTAATTTTGTGCTATACATAATACATTATTAGCCTTGCTTTTTTTTTTTATTAGTGAAGACAATCTATATATATAAAAGAAAGTCTGGATTTTGTATTAATCAACGCGCAGCCTAAACTACTGAACCTAAAATCTTGAAAATCGGGGTAAAAATACTACTTATGATATAGAGTGCCGCTAAGAAAGGATTTTCCAAAATTCCACCCCTAAGGGGGGTAAAAAAGAGAACAAACTTTTAACAAATTCCTTAAAAATCTGATTTTATAGTTATTTTTCAACTGATAACATATTTTGGTGTATTTTTGTATGCTGAATCGAATGGTACTAACTAAATTCTTTTAAGCCCAATAGTTCGAGAGATATTTTATATTCTTCTAATTTGGCACTATCTTTTGCGCCAAAACCTGAATTTTTCAAGTGATAATTTCTGAAAACTCATTCTTTTCATTCTGTTACTATAGCAAGGGAAAAAGTTCTAATTTAATAATTTTTTAACCAATTCTTTTGGTTAAATAAAAACAACTTCGTCAATTAGAAAAAAAATTCAAATGCCTCAAAAACTAAAACTAAATAATAAACAAAAAAAACCTGTGGTACATTTTCATTCTAATTTTCGTTGCGATACCATGCCAAAATGTATGGTATCGCGCCATTTATTTCAACCCTAATTGTGCAAACAATTTTTATTGCAAACAGTGCCACACATTAACATTTGCTAATTATTGAATGTGAATATTAGGTAGATTTCGTAAGAAATACTACCTGTTGCAGTCGTTACCATGGTGCGACTTTTGAAAAATTCCTTCATAACTTTTCATTATAGGACCTCAGGAACCCAAAACCACCCCCACCTAAAAAGTCTATCTATATATATATATATATATGTATGTATGTATGTACTAAATTTTGTCCGCACGATAAAAGTTGCAATTATGCTCGGATCGTCTTCAAACTCGCCAACAACTTTGAGATGACTAATATCTCGGCGGGGATTGAAAATGGGCAAAATCGGCCCAAGGGAATGGAACTGGGGAGGGTTTAAAATTTTGAATACCGTCTTAACACGATTCTGATAAAACCAGCTCTTACACAACAATGACAGGAAAAAATAAATATTTTTCGTTATAGCAGTTGCCAACAATTAAAACAAAAAGCAATAAAATTAATTCTCACCACAACAATTGCTTTTCTATTGCAAGATCTTCACGTGTAAAAATAAATTAAATAAACAGTTTGACGAATTGAAAACAAATAGAATATTACGTCATAAGTTTTTTGGAGTAAGATTTCCACATGAAAACTCAAAATGAAATAAATAGCTTGACGAATTAAAAACAAAACAAAATAAAAATATTGCGTCATATTGGAAATAAAATGGACTTCAGCAAGTGAATATGTAACATTATGTGAGTTTGAAGAAACGTATTAAAACATGATAAAAACCCGACTATGGAAATATTAACTTATTTTAACACTTTGAGGTTCTCTGAATTTGCTTTAGCTATTTTTTAAACCTATTCCATATACATACTGTGTGTATTCGTGTATATTAGAATTTTCACAAAATATTTAGCTCCCTAGAGCTCATTCTTAGTGAAGGAACTGGGTTTATCTCTAATCTTGATTTAAGTTTTGTTGGTGAATTTATTACTTAACTTCGAAATCTACCTCCGCCTGTAGGCCCGAGCCGGCAGGGATTTTTTTTTATGCAGGAATTTTTAATGATGGTATTTATTTTATTCCATCATGATCTGGCAAAACTTTTTAATTTGTTATTTTTTGAATAGAAAATATTTATTACTGATACTGATATAGATTTTACCATTTCGCAGTTATCTGATGATGAGGAAGCTACAATAAAATTATTTCAGAAGTTAGGAATTTACATATAAAAATGTTTTGTTCGAAAAACCATGAATGTCTTCATTGAAAGAATGAAATGTTTACTGCAATGCAAGACATATTACGTATTACGTACGCCATGCTTCAGTAGTAAAAGACATTTACAATTTCAAGATTGCAGTTTAAATTGACAATATTTTATTACTTGCAAAATATTTAGTTATTCTTATATTTTAAGTATTTATTCTGGTACCCGTCAACCAATTTTGCCAAATTATATAAATCGCCAAACCACTCGCCAAATTATACAAATTGACATAATTTTTATTTTAAATAACGAAAGAACAAATAAATTAGTATAACATTAATAAAAATACATTTAAAAGGTGAAATAAAAATCACCTGATGACGTAAATACATGTAACTTGCTTAAAGTCAAGTGAATGTGACATTTACGATCAACCATTAATTGGCATTTAATCTTATAGTTTGCAATAGATTTTTGGTCGGCGGGATAACCAAGTAGTACCATTATTTTTATTGATTTAAAAAAATAGTAGGTCAAAGTCTGTAATTTTCAAAAGTTATATTTTTTAAATGCTCATTTTTTTTATCAACAATTTTTTTTTTAATGTATCATTTCATTTTTGTGTCATCTATTACGCTTGGTGACAATGGTGTTGGCATAACAGGGAAATACCAAAACAGTTACTGATTTTATTTCAAATGTAAAGAAAAAAGGTTTAATGAGCAATAAATATTGTAAATATGACTATAACTCAGATTCTACTGAACAGAATTTTGTAGAACTTACACTGTTAAATAGTAAATTTGGTTTATAAATGATTTAATGTAAAAACCACCATTCTAAGTTGCTAAGGGAGTTCTAAAATTAGGTGAACTCGATTATGAAAGATTTCAAGTCAACTAATTAAATGCACAGTAAGTTGGATAATATTTCAGGGATTATTTCAATATTTATCATATCATTCTGTGTTGTTTAGTTATGGAGCTATGCGGAAAAAGTTCTCAGTGGTACAGTAAAGAAAATTGGAAGATATACGCTACAGAGATAGGGTATACTAGAGAGTATATATGCTATAGTTATGGAAGTTGAGCTGAGTTCCTTAAAAAATTCAGATGTGATGCAGTATGTACCTACCCCTACCTCTCAGAGAGTTCTATAATCAGGTTAACGCGATTATGAAAGTTATATTTAACTATCTTAATATATATATAATGCAAAGAGAAATTTCATTCCGGCCGCTTATATCTTGAGTTCTGCTGAACAGATTTTGACGGGACTTACATTGTTAGTTAGATAATTTTTCAGAAAAGATGTTAGTATAAAACATAACGTTCTACGTTGCTTAGTTAAATAATTATGGGGAAAGTTCTAAATCTGATGAACCCAATTTTGAAAGATTTGCTTTTTTTAAAGGTTCCACTGAATGAATTTTTATGGGATTTAAACTGGTAATTAGATCATTTTTAGGGAAGGCTTCAGTATATTTTCCAGTTTAAAAGATTCTGCTAAGTGGATTTCGATGCAAATTGATCGGTTAGTTAATTTTTCAGTGAATGTTTTAGTATAAAGCACATAATATTTGCTGTTGCTTGGTTGTTAGGTTGCTTGATTGTAGAATTATAGATGAAAGTTCTAGAATCAGGCGAACCCAATTATTATGAACGATCAGCCTTTTCAATAAGCCCAATTAACAGATTCTGATGAGACTTGCATTGATAATTTTTCCTGAACGCTTTTAGTATATTACATATTGTTCTATTGTTCTTTACCGAATCCTACACTAACAGATCAACTAAAGAAATTGGTCCTTAACAGTCTAAATTTTGTATGACTCAACAAAAGATATAATAGCGTAATGACTTTCATATTGCTTTAAAACGCATGATCAAATTCACGGATATATTTTGTCCCGGTAGCAGAAAGTTCCTGACGGGTGACGTGCGTCGCAGATTTTCTTTTCCCTTTTGCAGATTTTTTTTTTCTGTTGGATCTTTTTCCAACTTTATATTATATTTAGTTCTTTATTATTTATTACTAAAACTTAAGATTATTATTAATAAAAATGAGTAAAATGCTTAAAAACATTAAAAGTAAATGATTAATTAATTAAAGGTTCATTTGTAACATTTTACCTGCAGATTATTTTCAGTCCCTGAAAGATCTGTCGCAGACACTTGGAGAATTTTCTGCTATTGGGTATTTTGTTTCATTCAAGATCTCTTTAGAAAAACCAACCAGCGTAGCAGGCGAAGGCGGCTAGTACTATATAAAACAAAACTGATTTTGTTTTATCCAGATGTTGTTAAATTTATTTAATGGCTAAAATTCTCACTACAATGAATCATGTGGCCAAAAGTGGAACATATGTTGTACCCTTTTTGGCCACTTGCATGGCCATAACTGGTACATATAGGAAATTTAAAGCACCAGTTTTGGCCACCCACCATTAAACTGTTAAAATAATTAATTTAAAAGTGAAATTGCAATAGAGAGAAAGCTTACCTCATAAATCTTTATAGTAATATGTTTCAGAACAAATAGAACCCAATGAGTGCCTAATATTGAAAGATTCTGAAAACTTGTCAGCTAAGCAAACATCTTAATATATGTGAGCACACAGTACAGTTTCACACATTTATTTTTTTTTACTAGTCTCATTTTATCAAAAAAATAAACAAATGAGATAGTAAATGATAAAAGAGTGTTTGCTTAAGGTTTAAGAATGCATATTATTTGTTAGCATCAATTCACAACCTAAATATTGGACAAACTGATCCAGTGTGGCCAAAACTGGTACAGTGGCCAAAACTGGAGCATCTACCCTACATAACAAATGCATCATCACAAAAGTTATCATTGCTCAGCCTTAATTGCTACACCTGGCTGACTATCTATCAATGATTTGACAAAATTCCGCCAAATAGTGAAATCAAATAGGATCCATCTATCAGACAAAATTAGCACTCGCCAATTGGTGAGTATTACTGAAACTTGGTGATTAACTTTTTTTTCTACCACTGGCCAAACTTAATAGTCAGTACTTGCCAATTGCGATGATTTGGCACTACATTATTTCAATTGTTACTTGATCCTACTAAGTTTTAAGTAAAAATAAAATAGCTAAGATATGAAATTATTTTTTAAATAAAATATATTTTAATTTTAAGAATCCATTTTCCTTGAATGTTTTATACAATGCATCAACATATCTTGGTACTTTTCAGTTAGCCGGGCGCCAGTGTTATATTTACATTCATATATACATATATATGTACATATACAACCCTTGGCACAAAGTTTCCGATCATTACATCAGCACTACCATTTTTTGTAAGAAAGGATTATTTATTCTCACTGCATAAAAATTAAATGATTATTAGCGATAATACATTTGTATTATATATAATGAACAACAATATGCAATAAAGAAAAATCATTATACACCAATTTATAAACATAAAATTGGTGATTGAATTTTAAACACCAAAGAAAAAATTATCAAATCACGCTTTGATTTGGAAAAAAATAACCGATCACTGTAATCAATATTTAGTAAATCCACCTTTAGCTTGAATGACAGCCGAAATTCTTCGTGGAACAGACTCAATAAGCTTTTTACACTCATTGGGAGCAATTTCACACCAGCATTCCATTGTAGCTTTACGTAGTTGTATTGCATTTGTGATCCTTCGGAAATCGATTATTCTTTTTAATAGATTCCACAGATTTTCGATGGGATTAAGATCCGGACTATTGGGCGGCCAAGTCATGGATTTAATTTGATTATTAGCTACATTTTGTAGACATTTCTTCACTGATTTGGAGCGATGGGATCTGCGTTGTCATCTTGAAATAAGAAGTCATTTTGATTCCCGAACCATTGATCGATGCTGGGAATCAAAACATTCTATAAAATGTCAATATAAACTTCAGAGTTTACTGTATGTAACACTATACACAACTTGCCGACGCCTTGTGATGTCATGCAACTCTAAACTGTAAATGTAGGAAAAAAATTAATCCTCGTATTGACACACTTATCTGGGAGCACGGCAGTGCGTCCGCCAAGTTCGCACAAGCCGTAAGCTACCTTTTCCTGAACCATTTCGGCATACTTTCCACACCCTCATAACGTCGTTTTAGGGAGAGATATAGAATTTTTTCTTTTGTACACATGTTCATATGGTCAAACTGAACTAAGGTTCTACAATTTCATGTTTCTGTATTTAGTAGTTTTCGAAATATTAAATTCCGAAAAAGTGCTTTTTTGTCACTGACTCACTTCGCATCATCAAATAACTAAGGTACTTCTAAAAGTCGTGGAATCATGAAATTTCACAAGTAAGTTGGGTTTGTAGCACAATTAACCAGAAAAATCTGAAAACACAGAATTTCCGCTTCTAAACCCTCCAAACAGGGGGTGTTGATTTGGCCGTATACATTCATTTGGGCCAATGTTGGTCGCCAAAACTCGATTACAGAGTTTTGAAGGTGTCACGTAATTTCAAGCTGAATAAAATTGTATATGCTTTCCCGAAAATGCTGATTAAATAGAAAAAATGAATATACCTAAAAATTTTAATCAGTATAGGCTATGATATATTTACGATATTAAAACAATAAAACATTTACCAAAATATAACCGCAATTCGGTACGTTTCCGATATAGTAGTCTTGGCGAAATAGAGAAAATAGCCTTGACAAGAAAAGAAATGTGATAATAACGTATTTTCTGGCAACCTATTTACTGTGTCATATACACAAACAATTTTTTCCATTTGTATACAATTTATTTAATTTAAGGAACCCGTTTATTTATCTTTATATACCAACATAAATAATTTGTATATAAAAAATAATATTTTATACATGTATAATAAAATGTTTATATGTATATAAATATATATATATATAAATAACATAAAAGTTCATCAGGTTTGTTTTCATAGTTGTTTATATCATTTGGCAACATATCTCAGTTTCTGAAGTCCGAATTGCGCCAAGATTTTTTAAAAATTCCAAGGTCCCTATAGTGGAAAAATATCCTAATTCTCATGTGAAAATTTAAAAATCTCCTTTTAAATAAATGAAATGTGTAACTAATAAAGCTGTCTTCAACAATGTGCGACAGATACGGCGTCCGAAGACCGCTGCTAATGTTATTATATTGCATTATTAGACTACTTGCTGTTAATTTATTGTTAATTTTAAATCTGTAAAAGAAAGATTATAGTTATAGATAAGATATCTTGGTCGCCAAAACCCAATTACAGAAAATTACCCTGAGTTATAAAGGTGTTACATGATTTCAAGCTGAATGAATTTTTATATGCTTTTACAAAAATCTTAATAAGGCAAATCTTTCAGTTTATCTGTCCATATTTCTATCTTTTACTTCCTTAAAACAAATTTTATTAAAGACCGGGAGGCGTCTGCACAGATCATCACCTCATCGAGTTGACGGCTGAAATTTTAGGATTAGTTAAAAATCGATTAGCGTATTAAAATGTAAATGGTCTGCTATGTCATATCTCTGTGGAAACCACCTACAGACCCGATTTTACCGGGTTGATTGGTGGATTTTCCATTGTGTTTTCCTGCACCCATTCCTCCATGTTTCCATACTTCTGTATGCAGGGAAATACAATAGTAAACCTATCAGTCAACCACTAAAATTATGACTCCAGGTGGTTTCTACCAAGACATGAATTAACAGACCAGTTGGATTTTAATATGCTAATCTAGTTTTGACTAATCCTAAAATTTCAGCTGTAATCTCGATGAGGTGATGGTGAGTGCAGGCGCCTCCCGGTCTATTATAAATGTCGGAATTCTAATCTCAATAGCACTCTAGTCAATCTGGCAAATATCCCTACTATTTATTGAACACTATTCCTTTAAGTGCGTTTTAGTGATGTTAATGAACTTTATGCATATGTATCATACATATAATACATATGCATACAATACGTAATACATTTGCATCATACATATTATAGGTATGTGTATAATACATAATACATATGCATCATTATGACGTCAGAACAAACAAAGCATTTTTTGTCGCCAAATTTGAGAATTGACATGATATATATTACCAAATTTGCCGACACTTCGCTAAATGTTGACAAGCTTGGCGAGAATTTGACGCTAGTGGCTATTTTCAATGAGTTAATTATTAATACGGGCCATCTATTTATATTTTTCCACATATCAACTGAATAGTTAAATGGTATAACGTACGAATATTTCCAAAGTGCCAATAGTTTCGTCACTCCACAAAACCTCTGCCATTGTTATTATATTGCACTGTTATTATACTTCCTGTGACTATGTTGTTAATCTTTACTCTGCTAAAACTTCTGTATTATATGAAGAGAATTTATGGAAACTATTAAAGCCCCGAAACTGCCAGTTCTCCTTATGATTATTATAATTCTATAATATGTAACTTGTTAATAGATATGTACGTTAGAATGAATCTTCTATAATCCGGTTCTTCGCATTTTAGTTTTCAGGTTTCGAATAAAATTAGCTAAAATCTTAAAACCATGGCACATTGGCTAATTCCTCAACAAGATTAGATGAAAAGAAAGATAGATTTTCAAATGGATCAATGGCAGTGAGCCCGTAGACCTTCTATTCTTCCGTAATCGAGTCTATTGAAAAGGTTAACGTGAAACAAAAAGATATTAGCATCAATATTGTTTAATGTAAATGCAGATATTGTCAAAGGATTTCATAAGAACCATTTCACTTGTACCCAATCGTAACACTTAAAATACAACAACTGGCAGTGAGCCCAATTAGAAACGATCACTTAATAGGATTAAAAATTTCTGCATTAGAGAACGAATCGTAACTGATAAGGAAACATGCATAAGTGAGTTAAAAGATATTTGTCATGAAAGATGAAATACATAACAACACAAAATATATGATGTGTTTCCATGATCGTAAAGAGTTCTTGATTTCTGTATCAAAAGCTTCCGACTTGGCAAAATAATGGGCAAGTAAGTTATGAATAACAGTAATATGATGCAACGTTTAACATGCAATTAATAGAGCAAATACTGCTTGCTAGAGGCGGATAGTACTTTAATACCAATAGAAATAAAGTATAAATTTGTAAAGCTCAATAAAATAAATTTAGGTATTTTTATGTTAGCCGGGCGCGAGTGGCAAATCGCCGAATACCGTTCCTAACTCCATTGTTCATATTGCATTCATTTCATTTAAAAATATAAACTTTTCAGTCATCTCATTTAAAATAAATGCATTTCCCTCATTTTATTTAATAGAACATATTAACATAGAAATAAATAAATAAATAAATAAGAAATAATAACGTAAACCAAAATATTTTATTTGAAAAATCAAACCATTGTTACTAATTTACACATGTGAAAAATGAAAACTGCTACTGGCGAAAAAACAAAATGCTAATGAGGAGATTTGCTCCCGGCTAACATAAAAGTACCAAAATTTAAGTTTTTTTTTATTAATATAGTTTAGAAAAAAAATTGAAAAAAACTTACAAAAAGTAGTGATATCCCAACAAAAAGTTTTCGGTAAAAAAAAGAAAAAAGCGCCAAGTTCTCCTTAATGTTTCGGCCAGAAAAAGTAGTGATATCTGAAGTTCGCACAAGTTAAAAGCCAAACATCCCAAATCTTTCATTGAAAATGGCTTCCTGCGACTTGGCCGTTAATGCCTTCGAGAGGGTTTTTCAAATTTTAATGTATGTACAAATGAGCTACATCCCAACTACATTTTTTCATTATTTTAGGCATTTTGTTGCACAAAGTACAGAAATAAATTACACATTTAAAAAAAGCATTTAAACCACTCCAGTCTATTTAAATACTTAGAAGTTAAAAATAACAAAATACTTGTTTCGGAAGATAATATCTCTAATTGCTAAAACATAATTAGTATCAGCTTTTAACAGTTTATAAATCGAATACCTCTTATTGTATGCAAACAAACTATAATAAACGTTCAAACGAAAAAAATCTCTTTCGTCAATGCACAAGATTTCAATATTATACAATAAAATAGTATGTAACATATAGAGATATTTGAAGTAAGTAAATTTTGTTTTATTTCTTGGGTTTTACGTTAATGACTTTAGCTTTAGACTGTGCAAAATGGCAATTAAACCACCAGTGGACTAAATGATCTGTAATCAAAACTAATATTTGTTGAAACTGGATGGTATTTATCAGAAATCTTTTACTTATAATGTCTTTATGTGAATTTGTCTATTTGCATTCTAATATTACTTTTAAAATTTAAATAATTCATAAATGCGAAATTTCTAATCATTAATTTTGAAATGCTGTGGAAGGCATTAACGGCCAAGTCGCAGGAAACCATTTTCAATGAAAGATTTGGGATGTTTGGCTTTTAACTTGTGCGAACTTCAGATATCACTACTTTTTCTGGCCGAAACATTAAGGAGAACTTGGCGCTTTTTTCTTTTTTTTACCGAAAACTTTTTGTTGGGATCATTGAACTTTTCACCAACTCTCTTCCAAACAAATGTTCCACAGTCATCACCTGTTCCGAGAGATATGCGAGATTCATCGCTAAAAATAACTTTATTCGATTTATCAAGTGACCAGTGTACATTTTTTTTACACCATTGCAAGCACTTTTTTCTATGCTTCTTTGTCAAGTAAGGTTTCGTTTTAGCTTTACAGAATTTAAATCCTGTTGCATTTAGATGATTACGTACAGTGCGGTCACATACCTTTACGTTATACATAGACCATTCGGCATTGAGTTATTTTGAGGTTGCTCGCCGCTTTCTTTTCGCTATTTCCACAAGTTTTCTGTCTTTCCTAGGCGAAGTCATTCGTGGACGTCCACTTCGAGGTAAATTTTCCGCGCTGTTAGTCAACTGATATTTTTTTTCCAAATATCGCATACCGTACTTTGAGCCCCGGTAGCAGAAAGTTCCTGACGGGTGACGTGTGTCGCAGATTTTCTTTTCCCTTTTGCAGATTTTTTTTCCCATTGGATCTTTTCCAACTTTATATTATGTTTAGCTCTTTATTATTTATTGCTAAAACTTAAGATTATTATTAATAAAAATGAGTAAAATGCTTAAAAACATTAAAAGTAAATGATTAATTAATTAAAGGTTTATTTGTAACATTTTATCTGCAGATTATTTTTAGTCCCTGAAAGATCTGTTGCAGACACTTGGAGAATTTTCTGCTATTGGGCTTTGAGCACAATTCAATAAAGCAGCCACTTTCCTTTGTGAATTTCCATCTTGCAAAAAATTAATCATGAGGATTTTTAAATCGCGAGACAGGTTTTTCACACGAGCCTTTTTCCAGCACTTCAGAGCTGCTTTTGATCTCGCAGCTGGAAGATTTCTTCTTTTAAATAGGATTCAGATATTGTACGCATGCACAGGCACTCTTATCTGTCTTCAATATGCAAATTTCAAACATGTTTCCTCAGTGATCGATTACTATTTTCCAACATCCGTCTTGATCGGATATTTTTTTCTCACGAGGAAACTTTCTCGCCGGCAGTATAAATATAAATTATATGATAGTTATATTGAATTCACTTTTCATTTATATTTTAATACGTTGTGAAGAATCCAATGGGATTCACAAAAAAAGTCCCATATATTTTCAAATAGAACTCTAGATAGGAAGAGCAATGTATAAGCATACCAGCTCAAAATATTTCTAAGTCTCAAGGTTCTGCCGGAAATGATAAAAAGAATCAATCCAT
Organism: Maratus speciosus; assembly: GCA_963932465.1. Classification (NCBI taxonomy): domain Eukaryota; kingdom Metazoa; phylum Arthropoda; class Arachnida; order Araneae; family Salticidae; genus Maratus; species Maratus speciosus. The sequence continues at coordinate 274,501,059 of OZ010790.1, read as the reverse complement.
CTAAACCAATCTTAAAGGTTGACTGAAAAGGAGAACGGCATGAAAGAAAGAGGAGTTATGGAATTCCTTTTAAGTGGCAAGTTTGCCGATATTTTCCCAGGACAATTTAAAAATGAAACTAGATGCGAAATTTTCTCACGCTAGCAGCGAGGGTCTCTCTTGGCCTATGAGATTGAAGCTTGTTAGTGATATCATTCAACCTAGGCTCTGAGTGGGCCGACAGATAGCCTTTGTTTTAGGAAGGTGAATTGGAACGAACAGAGAAAAGAGGGGAGATGCGTTTTTGAATCCCAAGGAGAGAGCTGCTCTCTGAGTTGGGAGTTGAGTTTTCGGATAGATCCGAAGGGATAGAGGAACCTGCCGTTTCGGGCTGGGTAAGATTTCTCCAGTGGAAACCGTGAGATATTGTGTAGTTGACAACGGACTGGTATACGCCAGAAAACAGAGGCAGCTGTTTCTTACCAGACTATCGTGACAAGATTTTGGATTTGTATCGAGAAAGAAGCTAATAGAATTTTAATGTTAATCTTATACACTGAACATTAAGTCTTTAATGAACATTGTCATCAGCTGAAAGTACCCAAAAATATAATGTAGTTGTAATTACAAGTATTTAATCAAGAAATATTCATTTATCTTATGCATTTAAATAAATTGTTTGATTTAATTATTACTTGGGCCTCCGCTTGACTGAAGTTCCACGCTACCACGTCCACATGTTAGTCGAAGGTTTTACAACTTGGTGGCAGAAGGTGGTATGCACAGCAAGGACTCTGAACATTAAAAGACTAGCTTAAGAGAAAGAGCTCCAGACACAAGACCGTGTGTAGAAAAAAAGCGACACCAGTATCGTGCAGGACAGTTCCTCTAAGAAAGAGCTCCAGAGGCAAGACCGTGTGCATAGGAAAACGACACCTGTATGGTGCCGGATAGTTCCCCTAAGAAAGTGCTCCAGACGCAAGAGCGTGTGTAGAAAAAAGCGACACCAGCCTCGTGCCGGACAGTTCCTCTAAGAAAGAGCTCCAGATGCAAGACCGTGTGCATAGGAAAACGACACCAGTATAGTGCCGGACAGTTCCCCTAAGAAAGTGCTCCAGACGCAAGACTGTGCGTAGAGAAAAGTGACACCAGTATCGTGCCGGACACTTCCCCAAAAAGGTGCTTTAGACGACATCCAGATGCAAGACTGTGTGCAGTGAAAGGAGACTACAGTGCAGTGCAATGCCGTGCAGTACAGTTCCCGAGAGAAAATGCCCCAGCAAAATAAAAGGTAAGCTCATTATTTTGAGTGGCTCTTAATTTATTAATTAATTGAAATGTTGATAAGAAATTAATATTTTAAAGGAAAACTTTTGTTTTGAGGTAAATGAAAATTTTAAAATTGAAAAATTGGTTAGTTAAAATAAGAAAATTATTAACTTATTAATTAATTATAGTACAAGGAAGCTGATACCCTTTGTCATTGGCTTTAAATTTTGAAATTTTTTTTAAAATTAAGAATACAGAAAACTAAAATCGAACTAGATTCTTAAGAAATTAGATGTCATGTAAGAAAAGTACCATTGTGAGGAAAGTTTGCTTGAAAAATATTTTAGAATCAATTTGGATTATTTAATGATTGATTTTCCTAAATATATACTTATATTCAAAATAGAAAAAGCATATGAAAAGGTTGCAAGGAGTGTTCAATTCTGAGTAAAATAGGGAAAATTGTTTACCTATAGCATTTGGAATTTTTTTTTTTATGTTCTATATTTTGTGTGTGTAGGGATGTAAAAAGTGGAAAAATTATACTTCCTTTTCGAAACTAACACTAAAACGTACAATGTCTGAAATTTATTATAGTATTGCTAATTTATTTATGTATATTGTGAATACGTTTGAAAACATTTTATAACGGTAGATAAGGTTAGAATATTCTCGGTGAAGTGTCAAATTCACATCTTCTGAGGTAGTTAAAAAAATATATATATATAAATAAATATATGAAGAGGGAAATCGTTAGGTTCTTTGTAGTATCGGTAGGAATATAAAATCGATAGATAATGGCGAAAATAACGGCATTGAAATATTGCCGAAAGGCTGATCTGCAAAATTTAGCAGAGGTATTAGGAGTTCAGATAGAAGAAAGTGACATAATCGCGACGATTATCCAAAAGATAGAGGGCGCGGACGATTATGATGCCGACTTTGCATTAACGCAAGTGGGATATATAGTGAAGGATAGGGAAGATCTACTTCTTTTAGAAAGAGAGAAAAAAGAAAAAGAAGAGAAAGAAAAAGAGAGAAATTTTCAATTAGAGCAATTAAAATTAACGCAAAATACAGGGAGGCGTAACTCGATTTCCAGTAACGGATCGGAAAGACCTAAATTAGCGCTAAAAACTATAATACATCGTTTTGATCCAGAGCGTTCGGACATAACTCTATTTTTAAACTTGTTTGAACGACAGGCATTAAGGTCTGGGATAGAAAATGAGGATCTGGTCACGCATTTATTAGCTTTGTTGCCCGTACAGATAGCTGAATTGATCTTGCGCGAACCGACAGACCGAGTTGACAATTTTCAGCATGTGAAGTCAATCCTGTTAGCTCGTTTTAGATTGAGTGGCGAGGCTTATAGACAAAAATTAGATAAACATTTGCGAGATCAAAATAGCCCGTGGAAAGACCTCATTTTTGAACTAAATAGCTTTCTAGAAGGGTGGTTAAATGATCTTGAGGTTACTAATTTTAAAGAGTTAAAAGATTTGCTAATCACCGAACAGATTAAGAGGCGTGCTCCAGCGGATTTAAGGGAACATTTTATAGATTCGTGGGCCAAATATAAAGATTCAGGAACACTAGCTAAGGATCTGGACGAATACGAAACTATAAAAGGGACGTCAAAAAAATCGTGGAACAAAAAGCTAAAATTCGAAGAAAATTCGCGGGATGAGAAAATGGAAAATGAAGACGAAACGAGAGGGGGGCATTCCGAAACCAGAACTAACTGGAGAGAACGAAATATAGAGAAAGAAAGGGAAAAAATCTTTGAGCGCAAAAGGGCTATTAGGTGTTTCATTTGCTCGAGCCCAAACCATTTGAAGGTTAATTGTCCCGAAAACAAAAGAAATGGAGAACAAATTACCAGCGTTCATCATATTAGCGGAAGTACAAATTTTGAAGAAAGTTTTAAGCCTTATCTAAGCCGCGCGCTAATCAACGGAAGGGAATGCACAACAATAAGAGATAGTGGAAGTCAATATGATGTAATTTCGAGGAGATTTATTAAACGCAATCAATTAGACGGTGGCACCATTCGAGTTAGACAGCCGTTAATGAACAATACTCGTCGCTTACCGACCGCCGAAGTTGTTTTAAAAATTGAAGGACTCGGGAGACTAAAAACAAAAGCTATCGTGACGGACAGAAAGACGAATTTGTCTTACTATATTTTGGGTAACAAAACTCAAAAATTAATTGATGATATTAAAAGGAAAAAAATGCAGATTTCAGATGCAGTGGTCATCCATAACATAGCGAAAGCGAAAAACGAAAACGGGAATCCATCCCGAAGGGAAGAGAATAAGATGAGAGAGGACTACTCAAAATTGACGAGCGTGAACTTGGGAGAAAGGAAGGAAATGGGAGGTACCCGGTCAAAAACGAGATATGAGAATTGGGAGGGAAGGAAGGATAATACTGTATCACCCACGAAAAAGGAAGATCAGGTTTTAGGATCGAATAAAAGAAAAAAGAAAGATGTCAAAGGGGATCATGAGATGGGTTGCCCCATACGAGAAGTCAAACTGAAAAAGGGGTTAGAAAAATCGCATCATGAGTGTGAGGATTTAACACAAGCAAATAGGGCGTGTCAAAGTATAGATAGATCGGATAATCAAAGGGATACGTCGGTGAAAATAACACTGAGAAGGAACAAAAGAGAATTTTGGTTTAGAAATAACGAGAACAAAAAGTATCTCAGGTCAGAAAATCTAGTAAAGGATTTGGATGGGAATAAAGAGCGCGAAAGGGTTACGAGACGGATTAGTCGGAGGACGGGCGACTCTAAAATGTCCCCGGCTTATTGTGTGGCGAGCGCCACAGGTAGACACGAAAAGTTGCAAAATTATCGTGTAAATAGACAAAAACCACAAGAAAAAAACGCGGAGAAAATAAATAGGTTGACAAGCGAAGATTCACGTCCGAGACACTATCCTAAATATAGAAATAGGCCTTCACATGACAGGCTCTAGCAGTTAGAAATTTAGCGCCGGATCAAGTGAGTCGAATTCGATTTAACTAAGTGTACATAAGTGAGTCGAATTCGATTTAACTAGGTGTACATATTAAATTTATCTTATTTTGTGTAAATGTCATAGTGTAAAATTTTAAATGTGTTTTGTCTTTTAAAAGGGAAATTTCATAATCAAAGGTACTCAGCATTAGTAAGTTAAATGTAAATTGTATGAAAAGTTTTTTGTGAAAAAGGTGAGTGAGATATATAAAGGAGGGCCACTCTAATATATGAGCTAACCTTTTCTTTGCAGATATTACGTCTTGCAGCCGAAATATCATTTAAAGGCGGGGGGTATTGTGAAGAATCCAATGGGATTCACAAAAAAAGTCCCATATATTTTCAAATAGAACTCTAGATAGGAAGAGCAATGTATAAGCATACCAGCTCAAAATATTTCTAAGTCTCAAGGTTCTGCCGGAAATGATAAAAAGAATCAATCCATCTAAACCAATCTTAAAGGTTGACTGAAAAGGAGAACGGCATGAAAGAAAGAGGAGTTATGGAATTCCTTTTAAGTGGCAAGTTTGCCGATATTTTCCCAGGACAATTTAAAAATGAAACTAGATGCGAAATTTTCTCACGCTAGCAGCGAGGGTCTCTCTTGGCCTATGAGATTGAAGCTTGTTAGTGATATCATTCAACCTAGGCTCTGAGTGGGCCGACAGATAGCCTTTGTTTTAGGAAGGTGAATTGGAACGAACAGAGAAAAGAGGGGAGATGCGTTTTTGAATCCCAAGGAGAGAGCTGCTCTCTGAGTTGGGAGTTGAGTTTTCGGATAGATCCGAAGGGATAGAGGAACCTGCCGTTTCGGGCTGGGTAAGATTTCTCCAGTGGAAACCGTGAGATATTGTGTAGTTGACAACGGACTGGTATACGCCAGAAAACAGAGGCAGCTGTTTCTTACCAGACTATCGTGACAAGATTTTGGATTTGTATCGAGAAAGAAGCTAATAGAATTTTAATGTTAATCTTATACACTGAACATTAAGTCTTTAATGAACATTGTCATCAGCTGAAAGTACCCAAAAATATAATGTAGTTGTAATTACAAGTATTTAATCAAGAAATATTCATTTATCTTATGCATTTAAATAAATTGTTTGATTTAATTATTACTTGGGCCTCCGCTTGACTGAAGTTCCACGCTACCACTTCCACATGTTAGTCGAAGGTTTTACAACGTGTTCTTTCATTTGGCATATTGTAAAACGTGCTCTTATGTTCATGAATCTCGAAATATATGCTTCGAAATGCAAAAATCATAAACTTGATAACACTGATCGGAAACTTTTTGCCAAGGGTTGTATATATACATATGTATGTATATATTTATGTGTATGTGTGTGTACATATATATATGTACATATATGTGCATATATATGTACATATGAATGTAAATATAACACTGGTGCCAGGCTAACCGAAAAGTACCCATATCTTTCAATATAGTTTATCACTTATAATTCGGCTGCAGCAGTTACTTGTTTATATTTCTCCACTCAATAGAATGCCAGTTTTTTCCATTGAGCGTAATCTTATCAAAAGGTAAATAGGGGATATTAGTAAATTATGATGATAATAGTTAGAAAAGGCTCAATTATTTTTATCAAGTATTTATAAATTTGTTAATGTTCAGTGCTTGAAAAAAAACTGGCCATTGAAAAAAATCTGTGTACTGGCCAGTGAGTAAAAAAGTTAGTTTTGACCTATAGATCCAACCGGGACGGCTATAATTATCAAGTAGGTATAGGTATATACCGTATATACTTGCATATAAGTCGACCCCCTAACTTTCGAATGCAAATTCTGGAAAAAATCAAAAACCCGCGTATAAGTCGACCCCTAACTTTTTACTTCAATTTTGCACAAAATCAAACCAAACATTTCACTTGCTAATGCGAAAAGGTAGTAAGTAATCAAAAACAAATCATTGAATTTTTTTCAAATGATAAATTATTATTATTTGTATATTATATATATTATTTTTTTATTCATACACATAAAAAGCCATAATTTTGCGGTATTTGAAGTTTTTGTTTTTGCAACTGACTCGCGTATAAGTCGACCCCTCAAATTTGCTTACCGAAAATTGTCAGGAATTCCTCGACTTATACGCGAGTATATACGGTATATACCTACTTGATAATTATAGCCGTCCCGGTTGGATCTATATGTCAAAACTAACTTTTTTACTCACTGTCCAGTACACAGATTTTTTTCAATGGCCAGTTTTTTTTCAAACACTGAACATTAACAAATTTATAAATACTTGATAAAAATAATTGAGCCTTTTCTAACTATTATCATCATAATTTACTACTAAATAGAGTATTTAATTGTAAATACTCTTATTATTAGGGTAGGCAGCTTGGATGAAAATACTTCATCCAAGTGTTTATAATTTTGAAAATCTCTGTTTATGCTAAACTTAAATCTAACCATTTCGCAATTACATGTCGAAAATGTAACTTTTTAAAAATAGTTTATTTGGTGCCAAAATGAATTAAGTAAAAGTAACCAAGCAAAACCTGTAATTTATATTCATCTCCAAAATTTTGAAATTACACCTAAGAGGATTTCATAGGCAGGAGCCTCATGCCTAAGTAATTTTATAAATTTTTGGAGAATTTAATTTTTCTGGAACTACCATGAAGTGAGTGAAACAATGCAGTATAACCACTGTGAAAAACCTGAGTAAATACCAATTATTAACCCTTTCCAGTGCGGTGTCTTTAAAAAAGGACACCTAATTTTATTCAAAACTGACAAACGGCACCAAGAATATTTAACTAAAATTTTCCTCTATAATGTATATGAAAATAAGCAAGTTTGTATTTTCTAATAAATTCGTTTATAAATTGCGGTGTCAATCCATTAGGTATTTCATCAGTTTATAAACAGAATTACTCCGTGCCGGTAAGGGTTAAGGGCAGCAGATCTTGTAACATTTGGTTAATATTGAAAAATAAATATATAAAGTTTGATTAAATAGTAATAAGCTTTATCATTGTTATTCTGAATTATTTCAATTTGCTTTTAATGATTAATAAACACTTTTATCCCCTACTATTTGTAAATAGATACTTGATCTCTGATTATAAAGTATACTAAAATCAATATGTAGAGTTTTGAAATTTGGTAATACATTTTAAGATGTATTATTTCAGATAATCTGGCAACATAAAATCATTTATAGCCATTTTGTTTCAGCATGAAAAGGAAATATTTAATTGTTGCAAGTTCAACTTTTTAAAAAGTTTTTAAAGTTTTGTTTTTATTTTCTCAGGGGCGCGCCTGTGTGCAAAATTTTAGCTTGTGCCCTATATCGCTCCATGAAAAACTACCGTTTCATAAAAATCTATAAGCGATAACAAATGAAATCCTACAAAATTTATTATAAGTTTAATATATAAATAAATAATATAGAAATAGCTTTATATATATATAGGGCAGCGATCAGAAAGATATAAAGACAAAGGGTGCTAAGAATAACCGGGCTCGACTAGGCTGCCATAAGTTGATGACCTAGGCTACGTATAATGGATGATCCCTATCTTCGGAAAATTGTTTACAGGAACTTGAAGAAGAATTTGAAAGAATCAACTGGGACATCCTAGGATTGTGTGAAGTAAGAAGAAAAGGAGAAGAGAAGATAGATCTTGCCAGCGGACATGTATTATTGTATTATACTACAGAGGCACAGAAGATGGAGAACAAGCGGTGTAGGATTTCTGATTAATAAAAGGTGGAAGATTCACATCGTAGAATGTGATAGTGCATCAGATAGAGTTGCAAGGTTAGTAATACAGGTGTACAGAAGATACGAGCTGCAAATTACCCAAGTTTATGCACCAACAGTAAGCTATACTGATGAAGAAGTTGAGGATTTCTATGAAGAAGTAGCTTCAATGCATCAAAAGGGAAAATGCTACATAAAATTAATAATGGAGATTGGAATGCTAGAATTGGGGAAAAAGAGAAAGGTGAGTTATCAGTAGGAAATCATGGATATGGGGTGCGAAATGAAAGAGGAAACAGATTGATTGAGTTAGCAGAATGTTAACAGTTGTATATCATGAATTCATTTTTCAAGAAAAAGCCACAAAGAAAATGGACATGGCGTTGTGTAAATGACTCAACAAGTGAAATCGACTACATCTTAACAAACAAAAAGCATCTTATTCAGGATTGCAGCGTTCTCAATAACTTCAATACGGGAAGTGATCACAGGTTGGTTAGATGCAAAATGCTGTTAAATACTAGAGTGGAAAGAATGAAGTTTTTGCAACACTCAAAGAAATCAATCGATATAATAAATCTCCAGAAACATAAAGAAGAATTCCATTTGAAACTTAAAAACCGTTTCCAAGTACTTCAATCAACTTTAGAAGAAGAGCAAGACGTTACAGTAGTGAACAAGAAACTAACCAATACTCTACAAGATATTGTAAAGAAGATAGCCGGCGATGCACAAGTAAAGCAGACAAAGAAAATAACAGAAGGAACAAGAAGATTGATGAAGAAACGCAGATAATTTAAAATGAAGAAAAACGATCCTAAATCAAGGGTTGAATATGCTGAATTATGTAAAACGGTAAGAAAATGTGTTACAGAAGATATCAGAAAATTTAACTGTGATCTTGTCAAGAAAGTTCTAGAATAGGGATGAACAACCTTTTTTAGAGAAGGGCCACTTACAAAAATACCTGGGTTGTCAAGGGCCACATCAGTAACATGGAGATTATTCTATTTTGGGGAGGTGATCTGTGGCTTATAATCAGACAGAAAATATGGTTTCAGAGGGGCAAGAAAATCATCAACAAAATTCGCTTTTTTCCGCGCCTAATCGGCGAAATTCGCTATTTTGTGCGCCCGATGGACAAAATTATCGATTTTTACATGCCTGATTGACAAAATTCGCGACTTTTTTCAAGACCGAACTACGAAATTTGCGATTTTTCTGAGACCGATCGACAAGACTCGCGATCTTTCCGTGCCCGATCAACGAAATTTGCATTTTTTCGACCCTGATCGACGAAATGTGCGATTTTTCCTCACCTGATTGCAAAATTCGCATTTTTTTAGTGCCACACCGACGAAATCCGCTATTCTTCTAATCCCTATCGATAAAACTTGCGATTTTTATAACCCAATCGACAAAATTCGCTATTTTTCCGAACCTGGTCGAGAAATTCGCGATTTTTCCGAGCCCGATCGACAAGACTCGCGATTTTTTTTGTGCCCGATCGACGAAACTTGCGATTTTTCCGCTCCAAATTGATGAAATTCGCGATGTTTTCCTCGATTAGCAGACAAACACGCGTTTTTTCCGCATCCGATCACAGAAATTTTAGATTATTCCTCTCCTAATCGACAAAATTTGCCATTTTTCGCACCCGGTCGACGAAATTCCCGATTCTTAACTGACTGACGAATTTTTTTTCCTGCGGCAAATTGACAAAATTGACTGTTTTTTCTCGCGACTGACAGAACTCACGATTTTTTCGCAGTCGATCAATAAAATTTTCAATTTTTCTGCGCACCATCAACCAAATTAAAGATTTTTCAGTGTCCGACGAACGGAATTCGCGATTTTTCCTTGCCCGATCGATGCAAAATCTAGCGATTTTTTCGTGGCCGATCGGCGAAATTTGTCATTTTTCGCGCCTGATCGACAAAATTCGCGATTCGGCTGACGAAATTTTCAATTTTTCCCCCGCAAATTGACGAAATTCATGATTTTTACCTGCGACCTATGGACAAAAATTGCAGTTTTCCAGTTATAAATTAACAAAACTTGTGGGCCACAGGTTGTGCATCCCTATTCTAGAAGATAACAAAAGTTTAAAATCAGCTAGGTGCAAACTTGTGTTTTAAGAAAAGGTATTTTTGCACTAAAGAGGGCAGATGGAACAATCACCAAAATCAATAAAGAAATAGTACACGTTGTCGAAAAATTCTATAACGATTTATATAAATGTGAAGATCAAAGGGAAATCCACCTATGTGTTCACGTGAAAACTTAACAGAAACTGAAGCCATAACCCCAGTAATGACAGACGAAGTTTTACAAGCCATTAAAATTATGAAAAATGGTAAATACCCTGGAGAAGATGGAACACACCATCAACCTTACAATCGACCTTATCAAAGAAGCAGGAGAAAAATTTGCAAAAATGCTATCCTTACTGTTTATCTAAATGCCTCAAAAAGTCGGATGTACCAGAAGATTGGAATAATGCTGTGATGGTGCTACTTTACAAGAAAGGAGATAAGGAAAACATTAAAAACTACCGTCCGATCAGCTTACTATCAGTGATTTATAAAATTTTCACCGAAGTTTTAACGACAAGATTTGAATCAGCTCTGGACTCAGCTCAACCTAGAGAACAAGCAGGATTCCGAAGTGGATTCAGCACAATGGATCATATCCAAATGGCAAGGGAACTCATAGAAAAACACAAGGAATATAATTTACCTCTCGGCCTTGCCTTTATTGATTATGCAAAAGCATTTGATTCGATCTACACATCAGCAGTAGTAGAATATCTGGAGGACATTGGTATAGACAAACTTTATACATCAGTATTATAAAGAAGATTTACAAGAAAGCAACAGCAACCATTCGCTTGAACAAAGAAAAAGCAAAGATTAAGCTTGGAAGAGGAGTAAGACAAGGAGACACCATTTCGCCTAAGCTTTTTACTGCTGTCTTAGAAAATATTTTCAAGAAGCTGGATTGGGAAAACAAAGGGATTAGAATAAATGGGGAATACTTAAGTCATCTCCGATTCGCTGACGACATTTTAATTTTCAGTAACAGTCCTGAAGAATTGGAAAATATGCTAAAAGATTTGGCAGAATCTAACATTAATCTGGGATTAAAAATAAACTTGGAAAAGACTAAGGTGATGTTCAATTCATTTGCATCAAAAAAGAAAATCGTCTACAACAACACTGAAATTAAAGAAGTGCAAAGTTATGTGTACCTTGGGCAGGAAATATCATCGGATAATAGTATCATGAATGAAATCAATAGAAGAATAAGAAATGGAGGGAGTGCTTTTGGGAAGAACAATATTATTCTGAAGAGTAACATGCTCCTTTGTTTGAAATGAAAGGTATTGGACCAATGTGTTTTGCCTGTGCTAACTTATGGAGCAGAAACATGGACACTAACAAAAACGGATGGTACAAAGATTACAAGCAACACAAAGAAGTATGGAAAGATGTATGTTAGGTATAACTAGAAGAGACAGAAAAAGAATAACCTGGATAAGAAGTCAGGCGAAAGTTTTTGACATCATTGAAAGAATACGGCTAAAATGGAAATGGGCTGTGCACATTGCAAGAAGACAAGACAATAGATGGAGCACAAACACCCTACAGTGGTATTCCAGAGATATAAAACGGCCAAGAAGACGACCTCAAGTAAGATGGAGTGATGAAATCAGAAAAGTAGCCGGTGTAAATTGGATGACTAAAGCACTAGACTAGACGGGAAACATTGGAAAAATCTGGGGGGGGGGACTACATCCAGCAGTGGATTGAAAACGGTTGTTGTTGATGATGATAATGATATATATATAGACAAAAATTATAAAATGAATATGTAAAAAAAAAAAATACATAAAAGAAGAGTACAAAACTTGAAAATAAAATAATTTACGTTATCCATTTAAAAAAATCGACAATCATGTTTCAGATTTCAGAAAATGGCTTTAAGCTGATTTACAGCTAAATTACTTAAAATATTCCACCCATAAACAGAAAAGAAAAAAAAAAGATATATTTATCATGCTGTAGTAAAAATAAAAATCAGTAGCCGCCTTATTAGTACTCACAACGTCACTGACTATCTAGTTTAGACTACCATTTGGACGTAAAATGCACGAAAATTTGAATCTAAAACCCTTCTTTATTAAGTCTATTTTTTTAAGGGCAAATTAAATCCATCTTCGTATACCTGGCCTTTTGTATTTATGTCTATTTTTTTTCAGTAAAATACTTTCAAATAGTGTGTCTGAAATAGTGTTCTCGGTGGAATCTAAAATTAAATAGAATGCTAAAAAATGCTCAAGCTTTTTTTTGTGATGTTTCAAGTCAAATTTTACTTTCTGAATTGAAATTGAATAATTAATCACATTCATTTTAAAGAATAATAACTTTTAATAAATTATAATTAATTTTTTTGAGGTAAATCCATAAAATATAATTAAAATTTCAAGAATACTTAATTTTAATAAAATTTAAAAATATTTATTTTTAAATATTTCTTTCTCGTTTGAAGTGCTTGGCGCCTTCATTATCCTGGCGCCTGTGTGCGCCGCACACTTTGCACAATAGGTCGGCGCGCCCCTGTATTTTCTATTGTTTGAAATTTCATAAATTGAATTGTATATCATTTTGGAGTATAAACTTTAATATTCTCAATATAACTTCTTTAGCAAATTAGTTTTGTTTATTTACCACCTAAAATATACATTTATGTTGTAAACACAAAATGGGTATACTTGATTCCCCCTTTTTTTAGGGATACTTGATCCTAGTGATCGTGTATCCCCAAATAGCTAAACTTTTAATGCAAACAGAAATACTTCAGTTTTGTTACTAAATACAGAACATTAGCATCAATTTAGCAAAAGTTTTTTTCTTTTCAAAGGTCAAATTTAGCAAATTTTCTACAAAAAAGAAAATCTTTCATTACATAAGCCAAGTGGGACTTTTTGAATATGACATCAATTTTTTACGAAGAAAAGGCACACTTAATCAACTCTATTTCCCAGAAAAAGTTGATAAAAACATAGTTGATGAGTCAGATTGCATTATTAAGTTGCCTAATCTACTTATGGTAGGAGGAACCTTAAGAACTGCTACAACTATAACCTTTCACTTTGACTTTTTAAAGTTTCAAAATACCTGCTGATAATGAGGCTATGTTATTATTTTTTTAAAGCTTTATTCATTACTTTTACTTTGCATTATTGTATACTTTATTAAATAATTATGAATTATTTATTAAAATGAAGTTTAACTATTTGTTGTTTTCTTTCTATCTTTTGTTTCTAAAGTTTTCATTTTAGCTTTTTTTTTTTAATTAAATTGCTTTTATAGTTTTTATAAATATCTACACGTCAAGTCATCAACAAAGTGTTTAAATATTCATCTTGTAGTCATAAGTGAAATAAATAAAAGTTAAATGTTTATTACTAACTTATAATACTGCGATGTATGCATAATGAAACAATATTAGCTTGATTTTTGACAGGGATCAAGTATCCCCAATGAAAGGATCAACCTTTAAGTGGGGATACATGATCCCCCTTTTGAAAAATTGAAAAACGCAATTTTCTGAAATTAATTTGTTTTTTATACCAAGAAAAAAATTATATTCTATAAGAAATGTACACGTGATTTTTTTTGGTAAAAAAATTTTAAAATGTCAAATGACAGCTCAGAAAAAAATAAAAACAGAAAGTGGGGATCAAGTATCCCCAGTTTCCCCATACATTAATTGCTTATGGCTACCATTTCTTTCATTGTGTTGAATTTTTTATAAGTTTGTAATTTTTCATATCTCTTTTAGGATGTATCACATACTGATATCTATAAGTTGATGCCAAAAGACTGGAATGCAAATGGCATTTTCAAGATCAAATATTCACACAATTGTTGTCCTTCATATACGTGTTCTGTGACATGTGTTCCTCTTGGTATGAATGTATCGGTTCATGGCATTATTTGTGATACTGATTGTGCTGAAAGTGTAAACCTCAAGATAAACCTTAGCAAATATCTCAAACAGAAAATAAATTTGTTAAGTAAGTGTAAGAATCTATCTTTTTTTTTTTTTTTTTTTTAATGTCTTATATCTAATGTTTCAGTGAATTCAGAACAAAAATCCAGTAAAACAAAACTCACAATAGACAAAAGTCCCATACAGGGCCGTGCGAAGGGAAAACTGTGCCCGGGGCAGCGTGTCAATTTGGCGCCCCCCCCCCCTCCCCCCTCCTTCAAATTTGATAAAGAGCAGAAACAGAAATAAATTATTTTGAAAAAATATTTTGTGTTTATTTTAGAACTTTAAAAGATTTAATTTTAATTCAGAAATTCCAAGCAAATAAATAACAGAAAAGAAAATTGCACTTATTTGTAAATGAGATCATGATGCTTTGCGACAGATTTTTCTTAACATTTCTCACATATTTTTCTTGCCATTTTTAGTTCTTGTTAGTCTTTAAGCTTCAGAAAATGGGTAAAAATAGCTAACAACCAGATTGGAAACAAGCGGTCCCTTCAACCAATAAGTACTAAAAAAGCAAAACAAACAAAAAACCTGCAAAACATAATGTATAAGATAAAAATAAATTATAATTTCAGTACATTAATTAAGAAAGATAACTGAAGCAATGTTTTAATTAATATAAAATATAATATCAGGCAAATACATTTACTTCCATTTTATTTTTCTTGCATTTAAAGGTAACAAAATCGTTAATTATTTTATGTGTAAAGATTGTGAGACACTGAATTTTATAGAAAGTAAATTCAGGTTGCTTAATCTCTCGACTTATAGTAGATCTTAAGTAGTTTTTTACTATTTTATTTTTACTGGAATACTTATAAATTATGTACGCTGTCTCCATGTTTTTGTAATTCCTTGTTTTCCCAAAGTTAAAATTATGGAACAACTAAAGGATTTCTAAATGATCAATTTTATAAAAGTTCTTATATAATGGTAGAAATAAGGTTTTCGCATTTAAAACCTCGCTTAACAATTCAAGTCCATTCAAGTCAGCAATAAAGGGCAAGGTCCAGGCAATATTAACAGATTTTCGATAACTGATTTTAGATTCGCACCAGCCAGAAACTCAAATTCTTGTTTTACATTTCTCAGTTTCTCAAACCTCCAGTTCAGTTTCACGATTATAGTGTCTCTACGTAACACGAAATCCTTCACATTCATATAAATTTCCACTTTCATCAGAAGTTTCGTAGTCAAATTGTTCTGCGAATTTTACGTTTTCTGTTTTGCTCAAATAAGGACTCTACATTTACAGACATAACCAAATCTTCGTTTTCTTCTTCAAAAACTTCCTCTCTTATTGTCTGAAATGTGTTTTTTAGTGTCTCAATCAGTTTGCTGGCGATCAAAACATTGGCAGTTTTTTTTTCTTCTTTTTTTTCGCGAGAATAATATTAACTTTTTCTATTTCATTTAAAATGCTGTGTCAAACTAGTAGGCCGTAAATAAAGGGGAATTCTTTATTTGCTTTATTAAGCTTTTTGCTCCTGAGTAAGTTTACTCATTTTACTTCATTTCTATAAGGTCTTCCAGAGCTTTTAAAATCTGTGGCAATTGTTTGTAAGCTGCATATATAGCTTTATTTTTTAATGACCATAGAGTATCGCAATGTTTCTTTAAATAAACTGATAAGTGGGACATAAGTATATCCCATCTTTCAGTAGAAGAGAAGAAAAAACAAACACATTTTATGCAGTTCCGGAAATTTTTTGGACATACACCAGCAGCACGAACTCAAAGTTTAGAGAATGTGCAGAACATGGTAAAAAATAGACGAATTTATTTACTTCGACAATTCGAGCTTACACAACATTATATTGGGAAGCCATATTTGCACCATATCACAACGTTGAGCTCTGAAGGGTTGATATTGGTATTGCTTATGACGGCCGATTATCTACAAGTTGAATATAGAAGGCCGGAGTGGGATGAAAGTGTCCTCTGTAAGGTCTTTCTAATGGAACCTAACCCGTATTTACGCAAGGTTTGAAGAAAACTACGGACAATTTCGAACGATTAGGCTGACGTGCACGATTGGGTCGAATTCAGCACCTCCCGTCTACCGTCTTTGAGAACAGAACCTCTCGTGCAGCTGTGAATGTCGAGATTGTCGGACATTAGCTTATCTTAAATTTCTTATGCTATTTTTTTTTCCTTTTTTGACTTGATGTAGCCAAGAAACCTTTCCACGAATGAAAATTTTCTATTTTCGGTATCGCATAATTTGCGTCATTTATTCTTTGTGAGGTGTACTGGATTCCTAAACTGGACTGTGTTTAAAATTCCGTAACTTGCAAATGGTTACAATTATTAAAAGAAATTCTTGCAGGAGAGTTATGTAAGACATTAGAAATATTTTTACTGCGGTTCTCGGTTTTAGTTTCAAATAACAGAAATAGATGGCAAGCAATAAGCACTCAGTTGAGGTCTAAACTGAAATTCCCTAGCATCATACGAAGGAAGGAGGTTAAATATATAGAATAGGCCCCTAAAAATAAGATTGTATTGGAGAATGAGACCCACTCCATACATTTAGCCTCCTCTTTTCGCATCAGTGTTGGGCGATTTCGGTTTTGGCCTTGATTGAGCACCTATGGCGCTAGATGTTTTCTTAATAGTGCTTGTGTGGTTATACATTGCTTTCATAATTGTCGATTCAGTATAAACTTGATTGATTTACACGAATATGGTTTAATAAAGTATACTGCTGTAACCTGAATTGACTATAAACCTGTTTAATTCTTCAACAAATCATCAATATTTATGTTGTAATGTGAAATTGTAAAACTGCAGTATAAGAATTGAAAAAGTCATTTGTAACGCGAGCAGCTAGTGGATTTGGTCTGCCCCTCGGGATTGCACAATCGCTCTAAAGTGTAAGCTGAGTTCCCGAGGTGGTCATCCCTGCTTGCAGCGCCATCTATAGTTGCTATTTGGAACTAAAGTCGGGAATCGAGGTTAAAAAAAATACTGACATTTTACATTACCTTCCCGCAATTTTTTTTTTAAAATAGCTGTCACCATTTACAGGTTATTGAATTTTAAAAACAGTCAGTCCATTTTAGGACACTCGGTATATGGAGTGCGATCGAACGAAATTGAAAAATACCTTGCTCTATTAATTTCTTCTACAATCGTTTTTCTTACTTCATTGGCAAGAAAGTTCATAATTTCATCCTGAATATATTTTGTCATTTATCTTTTTCACTTTCAATAATTTTCACTTTAGCTCTTTTCAAATTTGCTGTCGATTATATGATTTAATTTTAAACGTCTCTCAAGTTTCTTTTAGCGAATGCATGCATTCCTGTGTTCTAGAGCATTTTTATGCTCAGGAATTTTAGGATTTAATTTCTTCCACATGAAAAACCCACAATCTGGATTGGCTAACTTTGGAGGGCGATCATGATAATTGATGAATAGTAAAAAGAGAAAACAAAATATAGTGATTCCCTTAATTAAGTTATCCAATAAGCCGCAATCACCATTAATAATTTCTTCACTAAGTATAATTTTCTTGAACGTTAGTTTGGAAAATTGTAGTCCTTATGCAATCGCAGATTTCATGTAATCAGCATTTTCACCCTGTGCTGGATCTTTTTTTTAACAGCAAAGTAATGACCGAATGACTATAAGAATGATTCCATAGTGGAATCAGAATAGGTTAGCAATTCATATTCACTGAGTGTGGCAGGTGGCAGAAACTTTCGTATACGATATAAAGGGCCCGCAGAGTGCAAAAGCTTAAGAAACACTGCAATAAAATATCACAAAAGCATATTATAAAATCATCAGATCTAAAGAGCTCAATGAAAAGTAAATGTGAACAACGCAATAATTTTGAAATGAAAAATGTACAGGGTGTTTCACAAAGGACCCCTAACTTTAAAAATCAATAACTCGGAAACGGTTGTAGATAGAAACATGAAACTAGTGGTATGTTTAATAAAAAAATCGTAAGAATCTTATACGTAAATCTCAAAATGTAGTTCAAAATAGCCCCGAAAGATGGCGCTGATAGCGTTAAGAATCCTTGGGCGTGCTCAAGATGAACGCGCGCCACGCGCTCGAGCTCAGGAGACAGGCACATGGAGTGGGTCTTTATCGTAGATAGAATAAATGTTCAATACGTTCAGGAAAAGATCTTGGATTTGATTAATGCTAATTATAAAGATAATCTTTTGCAAATAAAAGGTGAGCTAGACAGCTGAATGGATAGAGCATTGAACTCGAACTAGGGGTTATGGATTCGAATCCTTCTCGCCCCAAATTGTGTTTATGATTTTTTCATTTTTTTGGTTGCTTTATATTTTTCATAATAAATAAGATATTTTTGATAAAGATAAATATTTATGTTATTAATACAGAAGCACATGTGAATTTTTATCGAGACTAGGATTCAGATCATATTTTACGGTGTTAAAATCAGCATGGAAAATATTATAAAAATAAAATGTAATAGATGTACAATATTTTAACTAAAAATATCTGAACACATATTTTCTAGAAGAGATAAAATATATGAGGTTTGTCGTCTAGTTTTGTAGAGAACAAAGTATGATTAGAATGTTTATAAATTTTCTACTGAAAGTATAAGTAAGTATTTTGCTTATACTAGCGTGATTTTGAGTATCATTTGTTTCTCATGTTTTATGATGTATTTTGGTCTGTTATCCACACGGTGTTAAAATATGCAATCATAAACTAAGAAATATATATACTAAAACCTTCTCTGAAAAATTATCTAACTAACAGTTCAAATTCCATTGAAATCCCTCTAGTATAGTAGATTATAAATAAATCTATGCTAATAAAAGAACAAATCGTTCTGTCTGTGTGTCTGTGTGCGATGGCTAGCAAAATCTACGGCACGTACGAGGTTAAAAATTTTTGTGAGAATAGCCCAAAGTCTCTCCAGATATACCTCGTTCTCAGAATTTCAAAATTGTAATTAACAGTTGAGTTATTAATTATCAACCGTCACTCACTTTTATTAAAAATTCATCTCGAACGGGAAAATCTCTGACGCATGCGCTGATGGCTCTGATACGCAAATGAAGAATGGAAAAAAGTATTTTGGGTGTATTTTGTCATTATTTATTAACTAACATCGTCCAAACTGCTTAGTAAAAATAAAAATAGAAGGCATGTTTTGAAAGATTGTACTCTTACGTCTCAAATGCTGCAATCAATTAAAAAATATATCGCAATTAACCCCTTGGAAAAAAGTTCAAAAAGGATGGTTTTTCCGAAAAACGTTTTTCTCCCTTATTGCAACATGCAATAAGGGAATTTGCATGTTGCAAACTCCCTTACTGCTTGGGGATGGTTAAAATAATATACATCTATTACATTTTATTTTTATAATATTTTCCCTGTTGATTTTAACACCGTAAAATATGATCTGCATCCTAGTCTCGATAAAAATTCACATGTGCTTCTTCTGTATTATTAACATAAAAATTTTTCTTTATCAAAAATATATTATTTATTATGAAAAATATAAAGCAACGAATAAAATGAAAAAATCATAAACACAATTTGGTGCGAAGGATTCGAATCCATAACTTTTAGTCTCGAGATCAATGCTCTATCCATTCAGCTTTCTAGCTCACCTTTCATTTGCAACAGATTATCTTTATAATTAGCACTATAATTAATCAAATCCAAGATCCTTTCCTGAACGTACTGAACATTTATTCCATCTACAATAAAGACTCACTCCATGTTCCTGGCTCCTGAGCTCGAGCACGCGGCGTGCGTTCATCTTGAATACGCCCAAGGATTCTTAACGCTCTCAGCGCCATCTTTCGGGGCAATTTTGAACTAAATTTTGAGATTTATGTATAAGATTCTTACGATTTTTTTAATAAACATACCACTGGTTTCATGTTTCTATCTATCACTGTTTCCGAGTTATTGATTTTTAAAGTTAGGGGTCCTTTGTGAAACACCCTGTACATACTTCCATTGGGAAAAATATTCCCGAAATGTAAATAGACGGGTTGCACATGACGTCACATGTCTTAAATCGCTTCCTATGGCGCCCAAATATAAGGCGAATTTGGTGCTCTCCATTTGATTTTTTAGACTTATTTGCACTATAATAATTAAAATAAGGAAGCTCTAAATTAAAGAGAAAGATAACACGTGCTTTTAACGGCAAACGGGGAGTTCTGTGCTCCACGTGTGTGCTCCAGAAGCTATAGTATCAGTCGTTGCTAATAGCAACGTGACGTCAATGCAAGGGGTCTATAGTATATACATTTAGTTTTACAAAAATATAGAATATCAAAGAGTGAAAAAAAATTCCAATGAAAATGATCGACGACAATAAAAAAAAAAAAAAAAAAACGGAAATTGGTAGTACAAATTTGGCGCCCCTAAATTTCCGCGCCCGGGGCGACCGCCCCCTTCGCCCCCCCTTTCGCACGGTGCTGGTCCCATATATGTTTACAGTTGCAATTGTTACTGTTTCAAATTATTAATGTTTTACTAAATTTAAAATTAGTTCAAGTGAAGAATTTTGTTAATCTTAGATTAATCATAGAATTTTTTTATTAAAAAAAATTACTAATAAAGTAGGCTTTAAAAGACGCTATTTTATCCAACACAGCAATTAATATAAATTGCTCACAGAAATCTCAAAACACAGCTATAAGTAAGTTAATTTTTCATACCTTTTATCCGTTATTTGAGCAATTTCTTACCGTTATTGTTAAAATGAACTTCATAAATTTTGTAAATTAAAAAAATCTGGAGATGTCCAAAAATAGATTTTTTTCAAAGGAAAGTTTGTATACTTTATCATTTTGTATTAGAAAAGTTACTATATTTATGAGAAGTATGTATTTTTCTGTTTATTACAGATATGAAAAAAGTACCTTTTAGTTATTAATCTTTTGTTTTTATGTTCTAACTTTTTAAAATTATTTTTTAGATGCTTAAAATGATGTATTCTAATATCTGAGTAAATATTTTGCAAATCGGAATTGTTGAGTCACAAAGGGTTAATTGAAAAAATCTGTATGTTGTGTATTTTATAATAAGATATGTACAATGTTAATAAGTGCACCAGTTTGTTATGTAACTATTTACCCTTAATTACTTATTTTGTCTGTTTTATTAATATTCAAATATGCTTTACTTTTGTAATTAGATATTTGCGAAGTTTTCAGCAGTATGGGTGAACTATCAAGACATTTTAAAGATAATTTTTGTCTTCCACTTCTGAACCTATTGCATGAAAGTAAGTGTAAACATTAAAAATAAGTATATAAAAGTACTTATTTCCTATAATGTTGTGTTGTATATTTAGTAATTATTTGATGAATTACTATATATTTGCTCTAGTTGATTTGCTGCAAAATAGTAACTGCTAAGTATATTTCTTATCGATTCATTGTCTTGGAATGGCAAGGTAACTCACAGATTCAGCTTAAAGGAGGTGTCTAATGTTGCACTTGCAGTTGCCATGACACCCTTTGAAGATTCTATTGGTACCCTTTCGAATGCTTCTTGTAACTAGCTTTTTATAAAAAATATAAATTCTTTTAAACTATTCTTTAAAGTAATATTTTCATGTTAGAGACATGTTTCTTTATTATTTGTATGTTTTTTAATTAAAAGATCCATATATAATGTAATGGATTTTTATTTTAAAAAAATAAAAATCCATTTTAAAGGATATTTTCTTTAAAATCAATAATATTTGCTTGTTTCTTTACTTTATTTAAAAGGTTTCCTGCTTCTTCCTGCTCAAATTTTTTTTTAGGTAGGTCCCTTTTCAGAAATTTTTTTATTTTAAATTTACTTTTAGTTTTTACCTTCAATTTTTTTTTTATATGGAATTCCTGAATCATACAGACCTCATAGCAACCGCTGTAATGTATATGTGCATCACATAAAGTATGTGTAATGCTGCCACTATCACTATTACAATATTTTAATATTGTTGCATTTGATGAATCATGGAATAGTGGCACTCTTCATTGTTTTCCATCAACTGAGGTGCAGTAAAGCATGTCTATAGTTGAATCGAGCTTTAAACAGAAAAAATTCTTGTTCCTGGTAAATAGCATACTTTTAAAACAAAAACTTGTCTATAAATACAAATGCTTGACTTAATAATTAGCAGCAATATATTTGCTTCTCTTGACCTATAGTACTTATTACAGTAGACTCTCTCAAATCCGCAACCCTAAAATCCACTAATGCCTAAAATCTGCACATCCTCGCAGACGTAAACAATGAAACTTTCAGTTCAGATGTAGAGGCAAAATTACAGAATTTTTTAGTTTTATATCATTCAGTATGTATTTTAATATACAATTCTGAATAATATGACTGAACTCGTGCTTTTTCATGAAGAAAGTATAAATTTATTTCTGAAAAATAAAACAAGATACCTATTGATGATATAACTGATAATCACAATGTTTTTAGCAAATATATTTATGTGTTAATTGTTAATTGTTATTAAGACTGGCTAAATCTGAAATAAAACTTTCTTACTTTATGCTTTTGATGTGAATTAATAGGGTAACTTTGTGAGGAAAGTTTTATTGCATAATTTAGTGAAAATGTATCCCATCTTTATTATGCATATTTAATTATACATCATTTCCTTGACATTTACTTTTAATAATTTTTAAAATTATCTTAATTTTTATGATTTTAGTTTATTACTTTACTTAATTATTTTAATATTTTACTTTATTGCAAGCATTCATTATAATTTGGATTGCATTATTACATTCAAATTACTGTTTAAAAAATGTAAACAAAGCAGTGACCAGAAATCTGAAAAATTCTGAAATCCGCACAACCTCTGGTCCCAAGCTGTGTGGATTTGAGGGAGTCTACTGTACTAAGTATTTAGAGAACTCTATATTCTACATACATAAGTACCATGTATTAGGGAGAAAAATTTTATTGCTGCATGTTATTAAATCAGGTATTTGCATTTTTCTATTCAGATTTATCTTAAATTCAGTATATATTACATTTCTATAATTTATCTTTTTTTTTTTTTCAGCTGCTGGCGTAAAAAATCTGTTTGGCTTTCCTGGATTGTATGATGATCTTAAGGTTTGTAACACTTGCAAATATCAGATAATCTCAGAAACTTGTTTATTTTGAACAATTAGTAGTATAGATAAATCTTAACTGAATGGTCCTTAACAATGATAGCATGAAAATTATTAAAATAATCAATTTTTAATTTCAAAATTTCTAAAAAATTTTTATACAAAAATAAGTGTAGAAATTGTGGAATGTACAAAACACCAGTTGTCCATTTACTGATAATCTGTTATTGTGCTCTTAAGTTATATGTAAGTGGCTTAAGTTATTTCATGCTATTACATGTCTAAATGTTTAGAATTTTTTGTATCTTAACAACAGCAAAAAAATATATAATAAATTCTTATGAGTGCAACAGTAATTGACCAGATGCCAGTAGTTGTGCACTCACCTTGTATAAGTTGTTGAGAATCATTTTTTATTTAAAAATTAGTTGAAAAACATACCCCCTTCTTTTTTTTTCATGTGTTTTTGTTTATGAAAGAGTATGTTATAATTTTTAATTTATAGTTGCAATTTATAAGTAATATTTTATGTTTTCAGCTTTTCCAAATTATATAAAAGAAAATTTATAAAGGCCTTTTTTGTGTGATTTGTTTAGTGTCTATACACATGTTATGTACTAGCATAAATATTGCATTTTCAATCACAAAATTGCCAACAAGAAGTAAGTTGCATTTCATGCACCTTTACCTATCTGGCGTCTATATTTTGTCATGGCCAATAGACTCCTACTTCAAGGTTCAATGCTTTCTATTTTTCCATTTGTCTATAATAATTATTTCTTTTTCATTTTAAGTGCCATTTCACAGTGATAAATTAAGGAAACGTTAAATGATTTCCTTGATATCCCTTCAATTTTAACTTGCTGTTTATCATTCTTGCTACGTTCATTTCTTATCTTATGTGTGCTATTTCATAGAAGATCAAATTTCTTGAAACTGTGTGTGAATACATTTGAATAATTTTCATTACATATATAAAGTAGGATTGTATTCAAAAATTAGAACTCGATGATAGTTGAACTCCAGGACCGTGTTTTTTTTTTTTTTTTTGTCCATCTAATTATTTCAGATATGATGCACTTCATATTGTTGATGTAATCTGGTTTGTTAAAAATGGGAAACTTCACACTATTGAATTAGGAAAGATTGGCTTGATTCTTGACAGTTGAAAATTATGTTCAATGGCCAAAATCATGTATTTTCTTTCATGATTTATGAAAAATTTCCCCCCATTTTATAATGCTGCAAAAAGATTATAAATAAATGATGGTTTTAAATAGATGACATTTTTTAATCAAACTGGTTATAAAAAAAAGAAAAAAACAGTTAAGTGCTTAAATTGTTTTATGTCGCCCATCATTTTAATTCATGTCTTTCTTGTTATGAACATACACAGAGTCTATTAAAATGCACCTTCATTTTCTCTTCATATTAATACATCGAAACGACCACTTTCTGTCTCTCAATTCCTTTTAACTAACTGTTGTAAGGCCACCCAACTCCTAAATTCTCTGAATAAGGTATAAAATAGAAAGACCATTATGGTGTGTTTACGGATGTCTCATTGATTAGGCAAGTTGATTGAAAGCTCAGGTCTGCAATGTTACTGAGAAGATTTGCAATGCAATGTCCTTCTCTTCGACTGAGGGAGGGGAACAATAGGCTATTTCCCCTAACAACTTTGATGTGATACGCTCCTCTTTTCGAACAAAAAGTTAGTAAACTAACTGTGGTGGGTGAGATTTCTTTCAGCTATGTAAGTATGATCAAAGAAAATAAAGTGTTCTTTGGCCTGATCATCTTAGATCAGGAATACGTTAGACAACGGATTTTCATTGTTTGACCAGGAGAAATTGAAACATATGATTCAGCTTTTTTCACCAAAAGGGTGTCGTTTCTTTGGCTGTGGAAATTCAATGACAGTTTGAAGGGGGGAAAAACGGTTTGGTGCAATTTCCTCCCACCATCACGTGCTCATGGGAACAGTGATGTTTGTTTCAAGAAAAGGTTACCGGTTCTTTGTTGAATGGGAACAATGGAAAACAACCGGTAAGGAAGAGAATAAATAATAGAAAAATACTCTCCTTGGCATATTCAGTTAATTGTCACTCTTCAAAATTACGTTTCAACATTACCGAATGTTCCACAAACGATTTTTGAATTCAATGGATTGATTAAAAAATATGTGCATGCAGGCTGCGTTCTCATCAAAATCTAAGCAAGCAAGAATAGCAGATTTAATTTCTGTTAAAAACATGTGAATATATCAAATAGTTACATGTGTATGCTGTTTACAACCCAAAACTCTTATTATTATAAGATTTGTACTGTTTACTTGTTATGTAACATGTTATAACACTTGCATATTAAAACCTGTCTATAACGAGATATTGCATATAACGATAATTTTTTTCAGTCCCTAAAATATTGTTAGTGACAGGTTTCACTGTATATAAAATAAATTAAAAGCTAAATAAACATTAAAAAAATTATAATAATTAACGTTTCAGTCATCCTCTATGACCATCATCAGGAAAAAGTTTTATATTGTCTTTAAAGAACGAAGCCAAACCGTCTTGAATTTAAAAAGTTCGTTATGTTTCCAATCGAACTTTTTAAAATTCAAGACGGTTTGGCTTTGTTCTTTAAAGGCAATATAAAACTCTTTCCTGACGATGGTCATAGTGGATGACTGAAACATTGATTATTGTGATTTTTTTAATGTTTATTTAGTTTTTAATTTATTTTATATACAACATTCAGTAACTTTGATTTTTGTTTTAACATTAATATTGAACTTCTCATTGTGTAAATGTCCAGTTCTTTTATGATCCTCTTTAATAAAAAGCTATGCGTTGCTGACGGCTGGCTTTTTTGCTAATTGTTGCCACAGATTAATATCGGAAAATGAAACATTTGAAGTTACTGAAAAAATTAATAGCTCAAAGTATTTGTTAGAAAATTGTTAGACAAACTGCGTTCGAAAGGTAAAAAATTGTATTTTTCTACCAACAACAGATTACCGATATAAACAAACAAATATTTCAGAAATTTTGATTCATTTTTTTATGTTATCCGGGGGCAAATCTCGCCAATAACAGGGTTTTTTTTCGCCAATAGTAGTAATTTTTTCACGTCTGTGATTTAGAAACAATGCTTTGAAGTTGAAATAAAATGCTATGGCATTTATTATTATTGTTATGTATTTTAAAGGAAATGAGTGAAAGGCATGTATTTTAACTGTATGCAATATATGTACAGTAGCCTCCCGCTTAACCGGCCTAAATGGGACTGAGGGTTAGCCATTAAGAGAAAAACCAGTTAAAGCAGAGAAGTAAAAAAAAATTAAATAAGTATCTGTGTAATTTAGTTAAACACATATGATGCATTTAGTTTTTCAATTTGGGTAGTTTTAAAAAAGTTCATATTTTCTGTATTTTGTGAAATAAATACTAGTTATAAGTAACTGAATTGAAAGAAAAATTATCACCAATAACAAATGAAAAATATTTGACACAAATTAAATTATTGAAAATCGTGACACACACCTTTATAAGAAGTTGAAATTGTTCTACATTATGTATATTTAAGTTAAGCAACCATAAAGAAATCAGTGACTTTCTTCTGCTGAAGGCAAGATGCCCGACATTTTGCAGCATAATCTCTCTATCTTTTTAACCGAGGGATCTGTTAGCCACTGCTCAGCATGGCCAACTCTAATGCTTTTACTCTTTCCGTATGAGGAATTTTAGCAGGGTCAACTTCAACTGGATCATCATCAGGATTGTCTTCGTATTGAACAACATCAGTTAAATGTTTCATGCTTGAGATCTTTATCAGACTCAAAAAACTCTTATACATCTTCTACACTGATCTGTTTGCATCCCTCAAGATTTTAAAATGTTTGTACAAAACAGTTTGCAGATAGATCAGACATTATAGAGTTCCGGGGGAGGAGGGAGATTACACTTTTGACCATTGAAAACGCAAAATCTCACATCTTCCGGGGGTATGTCTCATTGTTCCTGGGGGGAATGTCCATCCTCAGACCACACCCTGAATTCCTTGGTGGTGAAGATCATCGCATATCCATTTAGAACCGACGTTCACCATTCTGAATTTTCCTCCTTTCCCTCGGGATTGCACTTCAACTTGAAAGCGTAAGCTGAGTTCCCGGTGTTGTGTTTTGGAGGTAGGAGGTGAAGGAATAATATTGTAAAGATATTTTGGATATTGAAATTCCAAATCATTTTTTTAGGATCGATCGTATAGTGTTATAACATTTTTGTTGTGGCCACAAAAGACTACTTTGACATAACAGTCATTAATTAAAAAAATATCTGAATTTACTTATCATACATTTGGTAATTGAGAATAAAAAAGTAAAAGGTAAAAGCATTACCTGCATTGACCCGAAAGAACAGAAAATGATGGAGACATTTGCAGAAAGGAAATAAACAGAAGACAAATCTTCCTTGAAAATTTTTTATTTATGAACCAATTTTTCTTGCAGAACATAGCGCATTATCATAGAGTACACCTCTTATTCTTTTAGATGTACTTTTTTTTATGATAGACACATACAATCTACGTTCATTCTACGTTCTTACTAAAGAAAAGAAAATAATTTTTTTCCCTTGGGGAGTGTGGAGGCACAGGCATTTAGATGATTTTTTTAGCATCATAATTCTACGACTCGAAGTAAAAGCACCATTTGAATAAAAATAATAATAATGCTGTCAACAGAATTTTATCCACAATCTTACTGAAGAATCAGAAGTAACTGATTAAAGAATCTCGCCACAAAAAAAAAGACGAAACTATGCAGCCGATTACACAATCATAAAGAAATATTCTTGCACTTTTAATATTTCTTACTGTAGATATGAAATCCGTTTATTATTTTTTTGGTGAAAGGGAAGAGGCATCCACCCATTTTCTGCGTTCGTTACAGAACACTCATACATGTGCGGACATAATTCTTCGCAGAACGGCAAAAAGGGCAGCCATTCTGCATTGAAATCCCAACTCAAACTGCACTGAATGCGCACGAGCTCTCTGAAAAGAGGAGTAAAGGGGGATTGCTATAATACTTTTGAAACACACCAACTTTGGCGGAACGAACATACAGGCGTCCTGCATTGGCATAAAATGCAATGCTAAAGTATATAAAAAACTGCTTTAAAAAAAGGAAATTTGATAGAATTCACTGAGATAAGATGCCAAACAGTAGTAAAGAGTTACGAATTTTGAAATTATGAATTAAACTGATTTAAATATTATTGGCTAAGGGGCGGAGCTACAAAAGGATATGACTTCACAAATAGAAAGATATGGAACTTTTCAGATAATTCTTTTACCGGAAGTTCAGATTTCAAAACGACATTTATGATTTTAAAATGAATAAAATGCTATGCCAGAAAGAAAAACTTACAGGGGAAGGTTGAAAAAAAGGGAATTAAAATAATTTTGGAATGCGAATATTAAAATTAAATGAATACAAGATTAATAAAAATATTTTCTAAATGAAATTAAATAAAAATATGGCAGTGGTTGTAAGTAACCACAACATATTACTCCGGCCTTCCCAAAAGAAAATATTGGTAAGATGGAGAAATTTAATAATTTTGACATTGAGCCAATATTTTCTAAACTGTATACATATACAATATGCATATAACTTCAAATAATGAGAAACAAAATAAAAATAATAACGGGTTACATTCTTCTGACAAAGGTACACAAAGTCTTTCAAAAAAGGTTGCTAAAAGTTCATTCACTAATATGTGAAATAGCAAATACAACACTGTAAAGTAAGATCAGTGTATATTAAGAGAGTGGGTAAAAATTGTAATAATGCACACATAGACAAATAATATTACATGATACAAATTGACATGCATATTAATGATGACTTTGCATCATTCAATATAGTACAATATATGAGTAATAAAACCTTTCTATTTTGAAGAAAAAAAAAAATAGCAATAATTCAAATTAGTATCTTTAAATCACAACTCTATTTCAAGTCACAGTCTATGAACTACATTTCAATTTTTCTATCAATTCTTCAATAAATTACTCATCTGAGAATTTTCCATAACATAAATTCAAAATGTAAGTAAATAGTCAAGAGAGAATATTTAAACTCTCATTAAAATATTTATACATAAATATAGCACTTTTTAAGAAATCAACTTTTCTTAGATGAACAACTAATATCTTGTTATTCTACAACAACAATAATAATACTTTAAAAGAAAATAAATGCAAAGAGAGGATTTTTAAGCTCTCATAAATGTAGTACCACATAACTTTAATAACATTTGTCTTACAAAAAATTATCACACAAAATATTTATACTACATATTCTGAAAAGCTTATCGAATTATGTTTAATTCAAACATCTGTAAGAATAGATATGTGACTATTTCTTTGTCATGTAAAATACATAAGTATTTTTTTTTTTTTTTTTTTGTAAAGACTTAAAATAATCTTTGGAAGCATAAACATGTTACTACATTTTTTTATGTAAAATACATAAGTATTTTTTTTGTAAAGACCTAAAATAATCTTTGGAAGTATAAACATGTTACTACATTTTTTTATGTAAAATACATAAGCATTTTTTTTGTAAAGACCTAAAATAATCTTTGGATGCAAAGTACAAAATTTTCATGTACACAAATATCTTTTTTCAATTTGTGAATTTTTAAACACTTAAAAAAGCTTAATGTATTTTCAACCACTTTACATAAAACACCAATAATAATAGTAGAAGTATTAGCATGCATAACTTGCACTATTATTTTTTTTAGATGTTAGAAAGAGGTTAGTTGTTAGAACATGCATGAATTATAATTAAGAACAAAGTAACATTTTGAGTTACTCTAAAAGTCACAATAGGGAAAGTGATGATATATGTACTCTCATTTTATATCAATAACAATTTACTTTTCAAGATAAATACCATATCAAAATAAAGCAATCAATGACACTTCATTTGCAACTAAAATAATGAATTATAAAAACTTTGATTTGATTTTTTTTTTTAAACTTTCTTATTACTTAAATCAAATACTGAAATTAAAAATTCTGAGTTATCAGCACATTTTTTTTTTACAATACATATAAATTCTAAAAAATGAATAAGATTTTGAGGAAAATATTTCAGTGAGCAACATAGTAAACAAAAATAAGATTTACATACTTTTGCAGGATGACAGTTCCACAGTGTCAAGGCGAAGGCGACTTAAAAAAAAAATATATATATAAAATACACAAATGCTGCCTGCAGCTTTGGTAGAAGTAAAAAAAGAAAATAAACAGTCAGTCTTCGTATTTGACAATCCAATCTAGCTAGCATAGATGAGATTTTTTACAATGGTAAAGGCATCCTAAATAAAATTGATGATTAGTTTATATTTTATAGTGTTTATGACTGCGAGGACGAAGATCATAATTTTTTTTTACTTTGAGTAGATTTATTTAGAACTGTAGTGGAAGTTTTACTACCAGATGTTTGAGAATGCACTGAATTATGTGAATGCGAAGATGTTTGTTGGCACTTCGAAGTGGTCTGAATTTGAGGAGAATCACAATTAGTAGTATGAGTAGGCATATGTTGTTTCACAGGAGAAGAAGATGCACTATCAACAGTCGTTTGATCATGTGTTTCACTTCTAGATGAATCAGAAGGATGAAGCAATGCTTCATTTCTTTTCTGGAGTTTCAAGATTCTGTTAGTATGAATTAACACAGGTGATGCTTGATTATTATTTCAATCTTGAATTTGAATAAGTGCAGGTGAAATTATTTTCTTTACCATATAAGGTGTACATGTACAAGGACCTTATTATTTAGCAAAACTATCAGAAAGTTTTGAACTTTCACCACTATTCCATTATTCATTACCATTTTTAAAATTGGTGCACTTTTTACTAACATAACTAATGTCATTGTCATCTTCAGGTATGACATTTTTTTCATTAGAAGTAATTTTCGTATTACTGGTATCAGAAATATTATTTATAACATTAGAATAATCAAAGTTTGTATGAGTGGGAAAATAATTAGGAAACTGAGTAAAAACTTGAGCATGACCTTCTAAATTTCTAATATTGAGATTAGCATTCATAAAAGAATTATCATAATTCATAGCAGTATTACCAACACTATTTGTAAACAAACCATTATTTGGAAAACTGTAATTGCAAGGATAATTTTCATAATTATTTACCAAATGCAAATAATTATCACCAAAATTTTCATTCACATTATCAAAATAAGTACCATTATTTGCGTTATTTGACATAGAATTTTCATAAATAGGCACATTATTGGTGTCAAAAGAATATGGCACTGATATATTGTCATTATTATACTGAGAATTCAAATAAAAACTGCTAAGAGACTCTTTTTGAATGTTAAAAGGTATATGTTTATCTTTAATTAATATAGATTCAAAAGTTGGAGAGATGGTTATAGAATGTTTGTTTATAAACTCAAAACCAAGTATGGCTTCAAAATTAACATTCTTTATATCAGTACGGTAAAAGACATGATGAAAAAAGAATTTGTCTATTTTGAATGCAATCTCGATACATCCTTTAAAGAAAACTTCAGAGTTTATAGTTGATACAGGAACATTTCTAGATAAATATTTATAATGGATTTTGGATTTAATGTTGTTAAAGCATTCATGATCCAGCAAACTTAATGTTGAGCCTGAATCAATGAGAGTTGATATCTCATTATGTTGAACATTCATAATTATACATGGAATTGAATAAGTGTTATCAAAAGAGCTGCAAATTACGTGTCGTTGTTCTACACAATCCTTCATTTGAGAAGAATACTTTGATGACAAAGAATTTTCAGAACAGCAAGGTCTGTTCATTTTTTGCACCATTGGTGATGTCTGTGTAACAGTGATTGAAAAGGAAGTAGTTGAAGGAGAATTTTTGTCAATCTGACATGCGCTTGAATTGTCACAGGAGTGTACTGACCCTAACAAGTAAGATTGGGAGGGATGGTGGTCAGTTGGACCAATCTCCCTTACTTGTTTAAATGATAATTTTTATCATAATTTTTATTTTTAGAAAAAGAAGTAAAGTTTTTCTTTCTTTGAGAAGAATTCGAAGAAAAATGGGAGTCTTGAGTGTGATTGGCATTTTGCCTAGAAGAGTCAAGTAGATTTCTAAACTTGTAACATGACTCCATAAGATGGTTAAAACGACCACAAAAAGCACATTGGATAACATTTTGTTTGCGAAAATACTCTGAAGAGTTTTTCTTGTGAGAAAACTTGTCAAACTTTGGCCGAAAGAAAGATCGTTTCTGATCTGGCTTATGCTGAATAAAGTTTGTTTTATTTCTAGAAGCCACGTTATGTCTAACTGGTGAGGGGAGAGTAAGTTACACACTTTTTTTTAACAACAGTTCTATGTCTAGGAGAATGTCCATTATGAGATTCAGATGGTGAGAATGCTATCTGCGAATTTCTATAGACTCTGTCCTTTTTATGTCTGATAGGAGCTTGTTCAACAAAACTATCAGAAAATTTTGAATTTTCACCATTATTTTCATTATTCAGATAATAAACTTGGTCATAATGTTGATTAGAGTTTTGAGTAGGTGGGGAATCATAGATATCTTGTAAAAATTGTGCTCGTTCAAGAGCTAACTCAAAAGTGGAAATGTTTTCTTCTAGAATTTTCCTTTTAATTTGCTTAGGTAAAGCTTGAATAAAATGAGTAAATTTGAAAGAATCTAGAGCAGCTGGATCTAATTTAGGATAAGCAAGTCGAAGCTGTTTAGCCAAACGATATGAAAAATTTTTAACTGACTCATCAGAATCCAATTTTAAATTTTGAAGAGACTTCAGAGTGTCAGATTTTTTACTTGGCAGAAAATAGTTAATAAATTCTTTGCGAATGGTTTGAAGGTTAGAATTTTTGAATTGAAATTTTGTTTCAAAAAAGAAATGTAATGCAGTACCCTGTAATTTTGACTTGAAAAGAGCAAAAAGTTCTTTTTCAGAGTAATTATATATTTCCTGCCAATCTGATAACTGGTCAAAAAAAAATTCGACCGTCTGAGGATTTCCATCAAATGGTTGAATACAAAGGTTTAAATTTGCTTTTGGAGGCATGGTGATAAATTTCAAAACAATGTTGAACAAATTTCAAAACAAATCCGAATAAATTTTAAATTAATGTGGTGAAGTAAAAAAAATTAATCTCATATGGAGTCACCTTTTAAAAATAATGTCAATTCAACAGAATAATGTAATAATTGTTCTCGAAATATTATCAAAACAAAATGGCATCAATATCAATAAATCAATCATTTACTTATAAGTAAGAAAATTATTCTTAACTCATCTTTTTTTGTAAATAATATTATAAGCAATCATTTTTCCTTAATAATAAACTGTAAATATTACATGAATTCTTTCTCTTTTTTTTTTTTTTTTTTTTTTTTTAGAAAGATTGTATAAAAATTTAAGGAAGCCACTTTTACTAAATATCAAATATTTCAATAATAATACACTAAAACAAATTTTCATATCAAAATATAACTTAATAACTGTCATGTCATAAAGGTTTCAAAAGGTTCACGGTGCCAGGAAAGATTAGCTGTTGTGTTTTGGAGGTAGGAGGTGAAGGAATAATATTGTAAAGATATTTTGGATATTGAAATTCCAAATCATTTTTTTAGGATCGATCGTATAGTGTTATAACATTTTTGTTGTGGCCACAAAAGACTACTTTGACATAACAGTCATTAATTAAAAAAATATCTGAATTTACTTATCATACATTTGGTAATTGAGAATAAAAAAGTAAAAGGTAAAAGCATTACCTGCATTGACCCAAAAGAACAGAAAATGATGGAGACATTTGCAGAAAGGAAATAAACAGAAGACAAATCTTCTTTGAAAATTTTTTATTTATGAAGCAATTTTTCTTGCAGAATATAGCGCATTATCATAGAGTACACCTCTTATTCTTTTAGATGTACTTTTTTTTATGATAGACGCATACAATCTACATTCATTCTACGTTCTTACTAAAGAAAAGAAAATAATTTTTTTCCCTTAGGGAGT
Source organism: Maratus speciosus (assembly GCA_963932465.1). NCBI lineage: Eukaryota > Metazoa > Arthropoda > Arachnida > Araneae > Salticidae > Maratus > Maratus speciosus. The sequence goes on along the minus strand of OZ010790.1, from coordinate 274,466,773 downwards.
GTGGAGGCACAGGCATTTAGATGATTTTTTTAGCATCATAATTCTACGACTCGAAGTAAAAGCACCATTTGAATAAAAATAATAATAATGCCGTCAACAGAATTTTATCCACAATCTTACTGAAGAATCAGAAGTAACTGATCAAAGAATCTCGCCACAAAAAAAAGACGAAACTATGCAGCCGATTACACAATCATAAAGAAATATTCTTGCACTTTTAATATTTCTCACTGTAGATATGAAATCCGTTTATTATTTTTTTTGGTGAAGGGGAAGAGGCATCCACCCATTTTCTGTGTTCGTTACAGAACACTCATACATGCACGGACATAATTCTTCGCAGAACTGCAAAAAGGGCAGCCATTCTGCATTGAAATCCCAACTCAAACTGCACTGAATGCGCATGAGCTCTCCGAAAAGAGGAGTAAAGGGGGGTTGCTATAATACTTGAAACTCGCCAACTTTGGCAGAACGAACATACAGGCACCCTGCATTGGCATAAAATGCAATGCTAAAGTATATAAAAAACTGCTTTAAAAAAGGAAATTTGATAGAATTCACTGAGATAAGATGCCAAACAGTAGTAAAGAGTTACGAATTAAACTGATTTAAATATTATTGGCTAAGGGGCGGAGCTACAAAAGAATATGACTTCACAAATAGAAAGATATGGAACTTTCCAGATAATTCTTTTACCGGAAGTTCAGATTTCAAAACGACGTTTATGATTTTAAAATGAATAAAATGCTATGCCAGAAAGAAAAACTTACAGGGGAAGGTTGAAAAAAAGGGAATTAAAATAATTTTGTAATGCGAATATTAAAATTAAATGAATACAAGATTAATAAAAATATTTTCTAAATGAAATTAAATAAAAATATGCCAGTGGTTCTAAGTAACCACAACACCCGGGGCCATCATTCCTGAATTTTGCCTGATGTTGGGGAAAAAAGTTGGCCGGTTAAAGCGGAGTTCCGGTTAAGAGGGAGGCTACTGTGTTTTGAATGTTTGTATTTTAAATAAAAGTTATGCTTAAAGGAAATGTGTTAAAGGTTTATATTTTAAGTGAAATTAATGCAATGGGAACAATATTTGGCGATTTATCACACCTCCAAGCCAACATAAAAATACTCTATTTTCAGAGTATTAATGTAATAAACATAGTCTTTAGTTTGTTTCAGGTTTGTATGTTTAATTTATTTTGGAAAAATTGATTTGATGAATCATTAATCCATTTTCCTTTTTTTTTTTCAAACTTAATTACTTCTTAACGTTACATCCTTTATAAATGTCAATGTGTGTCTGAAAGTTTCAATGAACTCTACGTCTAAACGGATGAATTAATGCTTTTGTATTTTTGGATATAGATGGATTACAACCCGAAATAAACATAGGCTATGTTTAATTTATTTTATTCAAATATTTTGCTTAATAATCCAAAATTTCATTATTTTTCATACACAATGAATTGAAATTTTTCCGATAAAATTTAAGCATCTTCCTTTTTTCGTTGCCACAAAATAAATAAAAACCCAGAATAATAATTTTATTTCCAATTGAGAGATTAAAATGGAAAATTTCAAGTATTTTTAATAATACAAGGTGCGTGAATTTTGAGTAAGTGCGAACTGAAGCCAAATGTGACGTCATATATGCAAAACAGATATGCTTTGATGTTGAAATAAAATGAGATTGTGTTATTGTATTAATTCTTATTATTTAAAGAAAATTGTTATCAATACTTACAGTTTATCGTCTGCGCACGGTTAACATAAAGATTTAAATTTTAATTTAACATAAAAAAAAAAGACTTTTGAAGAGTAAATGGAAAGCAAATGTCAATAATATGCACAGTAAAATTATCAATTTCAAAAATGACGTAATGATTAGCAGGAAATATGTATTTTCATTCTTAAAAAGTAAAAAATGAACTAGATAGAAAGGTTATGTTCTGTAATCAGGTTCATAGTCAATTTGCTTTTTTTAGAGAAAGAAATTTGGTGCAAAAATAAATACATTGTTGTAAACAGGTTTGTTTTTTGTGTGGTAAAGACTTAATAATATTCTAGATGATCATTTCTTTGCCCACCTTTGATGTCTAGTATGATTGTAAAACATATAAAAAAGTATCATCTGATAATTTTCTTGCCTCCCTTGGTCTCCCTTAAGGTTTATGTTTCGGAAAGCATGCTAAGCATTGCATCATGCTACTTTTATTCATAATTTAATTTACTTGGACTCCCTTAACCCTTTCGCTGTGCAACCCGTGATTTCTTTGGGAAACGTAAAAGTAGTAGAATTTGCGCAATCCGAGATTTCCTCGGATCATTTTTTCCACTGGCGACTATTTTTTAATTCAACTGGGACCACTTTTCAAATACTAAAATTCCATATAGACTTTAACAACATCTACAAGATAACTATACTACAAAATTGATTTTTTTACAATAGTGGTGCGAGACTATAAAAATAGTCTTCAGTGACAGCCCTGATTTCGCCTAATTTTTAATATCCTATCCCATCTGAGATCCTGAACTCTTTTACATAAAATGTTTACATATTTAAACTCTAAGCTTCTAAGCTATATATAGATTTGAAACATGTAATAAAAAAAGCGCAATTTTTGAACCTATTTTGATAAAAAAAAGAAAAAAATATGCAGCGAGAGGGTTAAATATAATTAATATAATCCCTTAAGCTAATATTAGTTTTTGTTGCATTAAAATATCTCAATTTGTTGATTTTCTGTAAGCAAGTAAACGCTATTGGTCTACAATGGAAGTCTATGGGAATTTGGTGAAATATTAGAGATATCGCCAAGTTGGTGTCACTTTGGTGACAAACTTGGCTGTATTTGGCAACAGAACAGGGTGCCCTATGGCAGGGATATGTTTAGGAAAATTTTAGGTCCTTTAAAGGACCCTTCACAAAATTATTTATCCTAAAACAGGACCCTTCACAAAATTATTTATCCTGAAACAGGACCCTTCACAAAATTATTTATCCCCAAACAGGACCCTTCACAAAACATTTTATCACAAAACAGGACCCTTCACAAAATTATTTGTCTCTTAAATAGACCTTTTACAGAATTTTTTCACTTTCAAATTGAACTTTTCACAAATTTAGTCATTTAAAAATAAAATTTGGCCTGTAAGTAAGTAGTTGAACTCACCAAAGAGCATATTACTTAACTTTTTATATATGAAGAATAGAACATGAAGTCATCGATACTTTAAAATTCACAAAATTATGACTAGAATTTTCACAAAAATAAGAAAAACTTCACAATTTCACAAAAACAGGACCCTGTGAGAAAAGTCTGGACAGACCCCTGCCCTATGGTAACCCACTTATAGGTATGGGGATGCATTAAATGCTGTTCAATGACCAATGAAATGTGCTTCATTTGGGCATTGGCATTAAACAATTAACAAATAATTGCACTTTCTGTGCCACATACGATAGCGTAATATATATAGAGAGAGATTGTCACTTATAAAATGTGATAAAGAATTGGTTTATTATATATGTTTTTAGTTATCGGAAGGGAAATGCTTTGCTTAATTAATTCATTTCTTCTTTTTATGTTACGTGAATGACGTCACGGGTAACAGCTAGTAATTTTAAATTCTACACTGTTGAATAGGGAGGGTGTACTTTCAAATGTAAATTGTTTGAAAACTATGTTTCAATTTCCTGACCTTTTATCATTTTAAAACCAAATAGCTCGATTACGGAATAATAGTATATAAATAATTTGATCATTTAAAATTTTAGGGGAAAACCATGATTTCTACCAACCATCCTAGGACGGGTGTTTCCGTTAGTATATATATATTTCATCTAATGTAATATTCTGGCTTTGTTTTTGTTTCTTTTTTTAAATGTGGGTTACCCAACCTGTTTCAGGACTAGTATGCATATTCAAAAAATTTCATTATATTTTAATTTCTTTTAAAGGTTGAATTTAAATTTATAAAGTGATAATGCTGTCATTGACTTTTTTCTAAAAAACAAATTAATTTCTTTTGATGAAATAAATAGATAAGAATTTATAAAGAAAAATCTGCAATTTAGGAAGGATTGATTATATTAGTACCTTTGACTAATACTTTTTAATGTCTTCCTAATCTTCCAGCTTAATCTTCAAAAGGTTAAATGAATTTACAATCTTTATTGTTAATAATTTTGGCATCTGATTTTTGAGGAGGGATGATTTTGTGAATTTTTTTAACAATTTATGGATTTTCAAATTATGTTAGTTTTTAAAAGTCTTACAATGAATTAATTTTACTCGTTATATTTAAATCTAGATACTCATTCTGATGCTCCTTCCTGTGGAAAGTATTGTAAAAATGTCTTCTGTCAATAAAAACCTACACTTTTTGGGAAATTTACCCTTTCTATGGAAATATTTGTTTAAAAGAGACTATGCTAAAGGTATTAAATATTATGTATAATTTTAACTTAAATTCTTTTATCAACATGTCTTCTATTATTTCTTCACTAGTTGTTGCCTATTTTTCTTTGATTTATTTAGTGATTAAAAAGTAATAATCTTCTATTTTAATATCTTTTAAATAAGAGTGTATATTATTTTAATCCTCAATGATATAAAAAAATCAGCAAATTAAAATAAATGATTTTAATGTCTTGATCAAAACAGTTGACTGGTATATTGTGATTAGAGATTGCTTGCATCTGTCCAGTTTATGAAATGAGTGTAACTCTGATGTACCTAAATTATCTTTGTACTTATTTAAAGCCCAAGCCTAAGTTTTTAAGCTATATATATTTTTTTATTGGACCAACTTTTATTTGTCTTAATACAGCAACCCTTTTGCCAGATTCCTTTTACTAATGGCAAAAAAGTGCTGCAAAATGCAAAAAAAAAAGCTAAAACTTGTATAAAAAATTTAATAACAATAAAATCCTCAATCTGAGCCAGGTACATTTGAACCTGTCTTGTCTATTCAGAACCTTTGTGTGTGGTTTCCCGAGCCATCACAAAAAAAAAAAAAAAAAAAAAAAAACACACATATACAAAAACTTTCTTTTATTAATTATAGATATTCAATATAATTAATTGGTTTTCTGTTATGCAAAATGAATGGTATAACTTTTACAAACTTTTTGTTCAGAGTTCCTCTTTCCCATCTTCTTTTTTTTTTGGAGGGGGGGGGGATCACATAATGAAATTTTATTAAATAAAAAATGCTTTTGCTGCTTATTTCACTCACTGAATCCATTATCCATTTCATAAAATAATAATTTTATTCCAAAGACTATTTAGTTCTGTCATTTGATGCACTTTTTAAAAATTTTTAAACAGAGTAATTTAATGTGTTTTTAGAGACAGAAGGGTCCGAATTGTGGTTGGCATGCATAGTTGAATGGGGTGTAGGACAAAATTAACTTTTTAACCCAGTTACTTTTTTACCACTGGCCAGTACACAGACTTTTTTCACTGGCCAGTTTTTTTTAACCGCTGGCTAATAATAAAGTTACGAACACTTACTATAAAATTGCGTTTTTCTGACTATCAACATTGTAATTTACTAATATCATTCAATATGGTTACACTCAACTGAAAAAAAAAACCTGCCATTACATCTAACTGAAAAATATAACCTAGGAATTACTGCAGTCAAACATATTTAAAGATACTTAGACATATTTTTAATGTAATGTATAAAAGAGACAAGAAAATTAAAACAGAGTGAAATACGTTTAACACGAAACTGATGGGACCAAAAATTTTTTTCGTGTTAAAAGAATTTCGCGTTAAAAGATTCTTAAAAAAGGAATAAATATTTTCTACGTCATCCAATTTTATTTCGATTTCCTGTTAAACTACTAGTAAGTTGCATCCATTAGGATAAAAAGCAAGTAAACAAAATAGTGTTTTTTTGGGGGGGAAAATCAGATATCTTTTTTTGAAGTGTCTTTTTCAACATTCTGATATCTAGCTTGTTTGAACCAAATAAGTTAAGCTGTCTCTAAATCTTCGTGCTTAATAGTTCTCATACGTTTTCTCTCAGGCTTAAACATACTGCGCTCAAACATTAACATAATGGGATCCCTGTGTTTTATTATTGTTGATAATGTAGAATTAACAATGCAAATCTCTTTGCAGATTTCTGTTTTCGTCCTTCTTTTTCATCAACTGCATTAACACGCTAAGCGCCACATCAGTCACCGGTGACTGACACTGTGTTTTTCCGTTTAGAATGCGTCATTCACCGATCACTGACGATCTAAAATATGATATAAAACTAAAAATATATATACTGTTTTAAGTAATTACTGAAAATTTATTTAAAATTTGCTTACCTTTTATTTATTACAGGATTATACTTTCTTAAATATTACTTAAAACATTGTAACTTTTTCAGCTTCAGTGTCAGTCACCGTTGCACTCAACATGTTAAGCAGCTTCAATCTTCATTTGAAGCGTAATAACAGTTTGTTTTCGCGCCGATTTCTCAGCCATTTCACATTTTTATTTGCGATTTTTTTTCAAGAATTTTATATTTTTTTCGCGATTCTTTGATGAAATTTGCGTTTTTCTGTTATTTTTTGACGAAATTTACATTTTTTCGCGAATTTTTGACGAAATGCATGTTTTTTTTTTCGCGATCTTTCGATAAAATATGCATTTTTTCGTGATCTTTTTGAAGAATTTTATAGTACTGCGATTCTTTGACGAAATTAGCGTTTTTTACGCGATTCTTTGAAGAATTTTCCACTTTTTTCTGCAATCCTTTGGCGAAATTTGTATTTTTTTCATTAATTGAAATTTGCGTTATTTTGACGACATTTGCGTCTTTTCCGCTATCATTTGACGAAAATTGCGTTATTTTCATGATCCTTCGACAAAATTTGCGATCCTTAGAAGAATTTTATGTTTTATAGCGATTCTTTCTCAAAATTTTAGTTTTTTTCTGCGATCATTTAACAAAATTCGTGTTTTCCCGCGATCCTTTGATGTAACTTGTGTTTATTCGTGATATTTTGACGAAATTTGCATTTTTTTGCAATCTTCTGACAAAATTTGCTTTTTTTTGCAATCTTCTGACAAAATTTGCATTTTTTCGCAATTTTTCGACAAAATTTTCATTTTTTTCACGATTTTTTTTTGAAAAATTTTATTTATTTTTTCACGATTCTCTGACGAAATTTGTGTTTTTCCGTGATTTTTTTGACGAAATTTGCAGTTTTTTTTCGCGAATTTTTGACGAAACTTGTGTTTTATTTTTTTTCACAATCCTTCGTCAAAATTTGCGTTTTTTGCGATCCTTGGAAGAATTTTGTGTTTTTATAGCTATTCTTTCACGAAATTTGAGTTTTTTCCACGACTCTTTGACGAAATTCCCTTTTTTATGTGATCCTTGAGGAAATTCGCGTTTTCCAACAAGATTCTTCAACGAAACTCTCATTTTCCCCCGCGATTCTTTAACGAAATTGGGGATTTTTTTTCTGCGAACGATTGATGATTTTTTTGGCAGCCATGTCGAAATTAACGATATTTTTTTATGTCCGAATTTTTGGACTGATGTCCGATTTTTTTTCTTTTTTAATTTTCAGAAAATTTGGAACAGAATCACCCCTGCTACTTTGTTTTCTTACGTTCGGGGGAATCGCCGATCTGGATGCCATAAATTCTGAACGAATTTCCCCCCTTTTCCCCCCAGCGTTGATACATCTTTCAACCATCGCGTTTGCTGAGTGAGGACAATAAAGTTAATTGCCACGTTTTAAATGTTACTCGATGGTTGGCAAGTGCTACTTTTGTGCTATAGGATGGGGTAGAACATCCAAGCCATATTAAAAATAATTTTTATTGCTGTGGATTTGCCATGGCTATCACACTGTCATAATTTTGTTATTGACCTGTAATTACTGTTAATATATCTTTATTCTATCACTCACTCTGCATTGCTATTTTATTGTATGCTCTAATCAGGGTGGGGAATTTTCAGAAAATCATATCAGCCAAGGATTAATATTACCATCCAGCGAGATGCAAAATACAGTTGAAAATTGTTATGACAAAATGTACACAACTGCAAAAATAGTTAATTACTATTATGACAATTCATTTTTATAATTTTTTTTCGATAAAATTAAGAAATACACAGCAGAGGAAAGTTTAGTATAGGGTAAGGTTACTATATCTAAAGATTGTCCATTTTACTCTGAGTCTATAGTCAGTATGACATTTTTAGGTGTATTCGTAATTATATAAATACATAGCATCTATAGTCATCGTTCAGTCTGTCTGTCTGTCTGCATATAACAGAGCAAAAACTACCCAACGGAATGATCTGAAATTTTAAAGATATAATTGTTGCAAAATTTTGTCAAGTCATTTCAAATTTTATGAAAATCGGATGTATAGTTTAATTATAGGGACAGTCAAAAGTTTTCCGTTACGTAAAGGTCAATGGGAAAAAATTACTTTAAGTGCATTTTAATGATTTTTTACAGCCTTTCGAACAGAATGAAATTGATATGCACTTATAAAGTGCACTAAAATATACATTCAGTACAATATGCGGTGCAAAAATATTTATAAAACTAGTTATAGTGCGAACGCACCTCATTTGCCACATTTGACGAGCAATTTCCAACTTGTTGTGTACAAAGAAGTTTAATGATTAAAAAAATATTCTTTATGCATAGGACAAACATTACACTTAAATTTTAAACTATTATCTCTTTTTAATTCTTCGAAATTTAATTGTTAAATTTGCTGTTGCTTTCATCAAGTTTTGTTGACGACTCAATATGAACAAGTTCATTTATAGTAAAAAAAATGTAAAATAGTAATTTTTAATAATAAAAACACCTACAAAACCAGCAAATTTGATTTTTACATGACTGCAGCTAATGTTTTGTTAATAATTTTAAATATAGTATATTTATAATATTTCATTGGTAATAAATTTGAAATCTAAGATAATTCTATGTTATTATTATTTCGGTATGTGTATAAAGAGCTATTTCATAAAAAAAGTTAAAAAAATAATAATAACTTAGGTTTCAATCTTCCTTACACCACATTTTGAGTTTTGCGTAATTAGATTAAAAAGCAAATAAAATAAAAACTTTAATAAGTAAATAGCTGAATATTTAATATTTTAAACTAAAATATTTGTACTATATAATTTTATTATTTGTTGAAAATAAAATTTGAAATTCAGAGTAATATATTTTATAAACACATCCCGAACAGTTTATTTAAAATATTTTAATGTTGCATAATAATAATAATAATTAATGTAAATGTACATACATAAGTGGGAGAAATTAAAGCAAATTTTTGCACGAAAGAGTTTAACATTTGAACAATGTTTTTTACATCCAAATAAAGTGCAAAATTCAAAATTATGTATCTTTTCAGCTTTTCAAAATCTATTGGTGTTTCCTTCAGGTTCTATTTAGACATTTGATGTGTCTTAACATCAGACTGATATTTTTATAGAAGAAAAATTTAGACAAGCAGTATTTATAAAGGATAACTAAAATACTAATAAAAATAAAACTTTAATTATTAAATTGTCGAATTCTTAACCCTTACCGACACAGAGTAATTTTGTTTTTAAACTGATGAAATAATGGACTGACACCACAATTTATAAATGAATTTTTTAGAAAATACGAACTTGCTTATTTTCATGTACATTATAGTAGGAAAATTTTAGTTAAATATTGTTGGTGCCATTTGTCAGTTTTGGAATTAAAATTAAGTGTCCTTTTATAAGGACACCGAGCCGGAAAGGGTTAAAACTGAAAGATTTATATGATAATAAAAAAATTGAATTTTAAATTCAGAGTAATATAAATACCTTCCGAAAAGGTAATTTAAAATTATATTTTAATGATGTATTATCATGAAATTATACAAAATTTTTTTATAATTAATGTACTTTAGGTTTTTACCATCAGAATATGCTTTCATTTCAAGCATATGATGACTCCCAGCACTGGAAGTCGCCATTTCTGTGTCACAGCATCAAAATTAATCTGAAAATCAGAAAAAAAAAATGCATATTTGAAAGCAAACATACATACGGCCAAGTGATACCATGTATGATCGAATTTTTGAACTAATTATTTTCACTCACTTGAAGAAAATTTCTTATCCTGAGAAGCATTTTAGTCCAAGTTGCACTCCTGTATAACAATTACTTGATTTTACATTTAATTCTAAAATGTGTCCAGGAATTTTCGGATAACCCTGTATATAACTATTTAATTATGTAATATGAAATGTTAGTGTATGCTGCATTTTAAAAGTGGTTCACGTTAATTATTAAAAAAAATATTTCTTCCAATCCATTTAAAAATTAGTATAGCTTTAAAAAACTTTATTGAAACTATTTATTTTCTAATACTTGTGAAAACTAGCTAACTGTTTTCAAATTTGTTAGATAATAGCTTAAATTTTCTAATTATTTCTTAATCCCTCAATGATCTACATCCAGTTATTGAAGAAATTAAGAAAAATATGTATATTTTTCTTTTTTGCAGATGGTATGCCAGAAATTGAAACATCCTCAAAAATTGACTGGAAAGAAGTATATTTATTTTTTATATCCTTACCATTACTAGTATTAGAAATGCAAAAAAATGTTTATTTGACCGGATATTTGATTGTCAGATATCCTGTGAAATCTATAGTTAGATATCTGACTGCTGTATGTTTCTCTCCCCTCTTTTATAATTTGTTTTCTTCTAAAGAATTGGGGGCTTTTTTTAGATTAGTTATCCTATAGTTCATTTTTAAAATTCCATTAACAAACATATTTGTGGTTTTTACTTTCAGATTTAATAATAACCACACCACCGTAAATCATTATGTGTGGTAAACATTTTGTGAATCTAATAAGACAAAAAAAAAAAAACCTAACTTTAAAGATATTGTGGATATTTATGCGAGTTGTAAAGTTTTGTGTAGATTATTGACAAGAAATCTATTTAAACTCACTATAAACATTTTTTATTATTATTTTATTTTAATGAGGGAATGTTTTTGATTATTGAATGTCTGGGTACAGAGAAATACAATCATAACATATTTTTAAAAAACATTAATTTTGCTCAGTGTCTAATTTCCCAATAGTTGTGGAAGTACAAAAGATGCATAACAAATGCATTTTTTAAGTATGTAATTCCCATGTTTTATAAAGTGGGTCAGAAATATAAAAATTTTAAAAACTGCCTAAAAAATGTAATTTAGTTAAAAGATAAACAAAATACATATTATAATATTATTTTTATTAATTATTTAATATAGTTTTATCTTTTTCTCAGTGTATAATTTGAGGCCAGATATTTTACTGAATAATCATAATATCTGGCTAATGTTAACACGTTAAGCGCCACGTCAGCCACCGGTGGCTGACACTGAACTTTCCGTTTAAAACGCATCATTCACCAATGGCTGACGTCTAAAATATGATATAAAACTAAAAAATTATATATTGTTTTAAGTAATTACTGAAAATTTATTTAAAATTTACCTACCTTTTATTTATTACAAGATTATACTTTCTTAAAAATTACTTAAAACATTGTAAATTTTCCAGCACTTTAGTGTCAGTCACCGTGGTGCTCAACGTGTTAATTATCTATCTTATTGCAGTGATGGAACAGCTGCGCCAATTCGATAATGCTGTGCATTTCTGCGCCAAAACGATCATTTTTCAACAAAATCGCGCCCAACTGCGCCAAATCGATCATTTTTCACCCGAATTTCGCCAAAAGATTGCGGAAAAACATGCAATGTTTGTTAAATAATCACAAAAAAGAACCGTGAATTTTAACAAAGGATCACTAATTCGTCAAAAAACAAACAAAACGCGGTCAAAAGATCGCGAAAAAAAAAACGTGATTTCGTTAAAAGATCGCGAAAAAACCGTGATTTCGTTAAAAGATCGCGAAACAAACGCTGATTTCGTTAAAAGATCGCGAATAAAGCGCAAATTTTGTCGAAAGATCGCGCAAAACACGGAAATTTTGTCGAAAGATCGCGAAAAACACGCGAATTTTAGCAAAAGATCGCGAAAAACACGCGAATTTTAGCAAAAGATCGCGAAAAACACGCTAACTTCGCCAAAGGATCTCGAGAAAAACGTGAATTTCGTCAAAGGATCGCTAATTTCGTCAAAAAACGAACAAAACACTATCAAAAGATCGTGAAAAAACGCTAATTTATTTAAAAGATAGAGAAAAAAACTGCAAATTTCATTAAAAGGTCTCAAATTTTGTCAAAAGATCGTGAAAACACGAGATTTTCGTCGAAAGATCGCAAAAACACGAGATTTTCGTCGAAAGACCGCTTCGTCCATAGATCGCGAAAAACACGCGAATTTTGCCCATAGATCGCGAAAAACAGGCGAATTTCGTCCATAGATCGCGAAAAACACGCGACTATCGTCCATAGATCGCGAAAGACACGCGAATATTGCCCATAGATCGCGAAAAACGCTACTTTCGTTAAAATATAATGAAAAAAAACCCCGCAAATTTCATCAAAAGGTCGTAAAAACACACACTTTTGTCAAAGGATCGCGAAAAAAAAGGTGAATTTTGTCAAAGGATCGCTAATTTTGTCAAAAAACGAACAAAAAGGGTCAAAACATCCTGAAAAAACGTGCAAATCGTTAAAAGATCGCAAAACACTAATTTCGTCAAAAGATAGCGAAAAATACGCAAATTTCGTCAAAGAAGTGCAAAAAAACCCGAAATTTTGTGAAAGAATCGCAGGAAAATCTCTAATTTCGTCAAAGAATTGCAGGAAAATCTCGAATTTCGTCAAAGAATCGCAAAAAAATCTCGAATTTCGTCAAAGAATTGCAGAGAAAACACGAATTTCGTCAAAGAATACCAAAATGGCATTTGATGCTGCAAAATAGTTATTTTCTGCCCGAAAATGATCATTTTTGCTGCCCCAAAATAGTTTTTTTTTGCTTCAAAGTGGCTTTTTGCTGCTCCAAAATAGTTAGTTTCTGCTCCAAAATGAGCATTTTTGCTGCTCCAAAATGAGGTCCATGCTGTTCCATCACTGTTATTGGTTAGATAGGCTAAATGCAATATATTTGCTGGATATCTGTTGCATTTCTAATTATTATTAGATTATAGTACTATTTTGTTATTAACCCTACTTGCATTTTTATACCAAAGAGGAAAATATGGCAAACTTCTTATTTTGAAAAGTAATTTTTTTTTTACTTGTTTGTTTTGCTTAACAATTTGTTATATAATAACATATGTCCAAGATTGTAGTACAATTATCCTAGAACCAGTAATTTTATTTTAAAATTTTTAGTTTTTATAATAAACACTCTCCTATGTTTGGCTTAAGAACCTTGTATTCATAATTAAATACACAACATCATTAATTTTCACTTACTAAATATATATATATCAAAAACCTTTAAAAATATAGCAGGGTTTGTTATTATACATTGTTAATATTTCATAATCGGTTGTAAATTATTTTTGAACTCAATTTATGGGTCAATATCTGAAAACTGGGCAATTTCACTCCAGAATTTAAATTTCTTTTAATTAAAGTACCAACTTCCAGATGCAATTATATACTATGATAAATGTTTTGTCATTTGAATGCTGTAGTCTTTTGAGATCAAGGATGTATATTTTATGCGTAGGATAAACTTTTATGGAAGAAAGTGTCTGTAACACCATAATCAGTGTCTAATAATTGGGACTGAGATGGGGACTGAGGTGATGTTTTTGCCGTAACAGCTGCACAGCCATTTTGTTGAATCATTTTGCCCACATGTAAATTATTAAATACTAGCCGCCGCTGGCGACCAGTTTGGTCTCCCTCGAATGTATGCTAAGCATTGCATCATGTTAGTTTCTTTCTTAAAAAATTGACTTGCTAAATCCTTCCCCGAGTCCAGATATTCTGATAGAGAAATCAAGAATTATTTGCGAACTTGATAACATTTCGTACATTTTTGTTGTTATGCGTACTTCGTCTTTTTTGACAAATACCATTTAATTTACGTAGCTGTAAAAATGAGAGAAATTTCAAGTGTTTAAACTGAGATTTGTTCATAAATTTTCTAAATTAAACTTATTTTACTTAAACATGCTGTTACTTCAATGCTATTTTTTAGTATTAATAAATTTATTTAAATTTTGCAAATCATGCATTTATAAATGTTTTACTACTTAATAACTAAATAATGAATACATATACTTTTGCTTTTATAGATTTGATTTCTGAGTTCATAAATATGACAATATAGTAACGTAACTAAGAGAAATAGCAAAATAAAACCCTCGTGAATGCAAGCCGTTAACAAACGTTAGCGCCACCAATTTACCTACTATGACGTCATAAGAATATCGTCCATTCATTGTCATTGCTTTGCGAATAATTACCACCATGGTCTAATATTTTCTAAAGTTTATGATAAATGAATCTCTTGTGTTTGTTTACTTTATGAAGTGAAATAGAAAGATGTCAACTTAATTTCAATTGAAATTATTTTGGAATATATGTTTACTTGAATGTAAATTAGAAACTATACTTTGATGTTGAAATGAAATATTTTAGTTTATGTTATTATTATTACGATTAATTGTTTATTTAGGTACTTTTCCATTACAGGGGCCTTGGCATTATTTTTTTTTAAAGCTTGGTGCAATTCGGGCTTCAGAATGGGAAATACGTTGATAAAATATATAAATAGCTATGAAAACAAACCTGGCAAACTTTTATTTTTATTTATATGTATTTATTTACATATAAACATTTTATTTACACATATACAATATTTGTTTTCATAGAAATTACTTCTGTTTCTATATAAAAATAGATTATTGGCTTCTTTAGATTAAATAAATTGTATACATATGGAAAAAATTGCATATGTATTTGAAATAGGATATAGATTGCCGGAAAATACGATGGCAATTTTTTTTTCTCGCCAAGAACCTATGCTGGAAAAATTTTTCATTTATTTATTTATTTATTACCGAAATGTCTGTTTGGCATATAAAAAGTTAAGCGGTCATCCCGGAACTATTGATGACAGTCACATGACTTCGGCTTTTATTATATAGATGCCATGTGACATTTGTATGTTACGTGCAATAAACACTTTTTGTTTATAAATAAAAAGTTAAATAGGGGGACATGAATGATGCTATAAAAAAATACTCATCCCTATTCAGAACAAAAACTAAATATTTCTAAATATGAAACAAAGAGAAAAACAGCTTACCTTTATCCATGGTGGCTAGTTGAACTCTAGTTGCTGTTGCAATGGAAATGATTCTGCCAGCGCCACCTAGTATCTGTTAACCTAAATGTGTGTATAGAGGGAATGAGATGATGGTCAACCTCAGGGACAAATATATTTACTACAATATTTTACAATACAATCTATACTAAGAAAGGATAATTATATTTTCCCGTATTTTATATGTATAGGTATAAATATATAATAGCAAAAGTTATTTTTATAGAAAATAACTAACTAACTAAATAAATAAATATAGCAAAATATAAAAGTTATATTTATAGAAATGTTTACAGCATACTTTTAATATTGGATATTTGTACCTGGGGACAGGGACTGAAATGATGATTTCTCTTGTTTAAAACTTAAAACTAATTATTTATACATCATTATATGTCCATTTATCATTGGTAATTGGTATAACAAATGTTACAATATATTACGTTTTTCAGTATTTGGTTTTAGCATAATTAATGAAATATTATTGGCAGTGGATGCAAATTGTCCAATTTTCAGATATTGACCCTTATATATATTTTTTGCAGATGTATATAAAGGAATATGTAAAAAAAAATAGAAAACCAGAACCACGCCATTACCAGCTTCCCTATCATCGATTGCCGCATTTGTATCCAGGTTGTCATTACCCTCGATTTTTGGATCCAGATTGGGATTTTGACATTGGTATAGGTAAGATAATTTATTTTTTCCAGGATTTTTATTTACTCATTTATAATTTTTTTTAAATATAATTTTTTGAAAATAATTACGATTTAAAGACCTTTCTAAATTGGTAAAAAGGTTCTTAAAATGATTAAATTATTTTAATAAAATTTTGCATTAAGAGAGATTAAGGCTGTTTTAAAATCTAAACTGGGTGTTTTCTGACACATTCCTTAATTTATTTTTGTTTGCATGAGATTAGCAGGTGCTTTTATTTAGAAATTCTGAAACTAAACAGAACTAAACTCTTTATTTTTTTTAACCATATTTTACTTCACATTATTGTATCAAACAAATGTTGACTCATTCATTGTTGTGATAAATTTAAAATCACAAAATTGAGTTACATTTGAAAGTACAGCACCGCCCCCCCCCCCCCCCCAAATTTGATGATGTAAAAATTGAAATTATCTAATGTTTAGGATATTCAGATAATATTCAGAAACATAAGTATTTTTACACATGAATTAATAATTACATGTGTAATAAAAACTACAAATAAATAATTTAATTCATTAGTAGCATAAACAACAAAAGACTTATATGTTCTTTAGCATCAATTATTCCAAAAAATATTTTAACCATCTAAAATAATTTTACATGTTAAAAAAAAAAATCATAAGTCTGTTATATAGTTCACTGGTCTCCTGCTCGCAAATCGCCTAAAATATTCTTTAAGCATCTCTCTAAAATCTGAACAATTGGTCTGCATCACTGATAGCTGATTATATTAGTTTCTATTAATCAAAGAGTTTCTATTAATCAAAGAGTTTCTATTAATCAAAGAGTTTCATTGTACACTACATTAATAATACTATCTGTAATAATCTGTCCTGTCTGATATCATTCATTTAACATTCTAAGCAGGATGCTGCAATTTAAATCAGTTTCATTAAAATTACTCTGATTTTTTACAATCATTTCAAACATAATCTGAAAATAAAATTTGTGCACAAGTGTGCTTTATAAATAATTTTAATTGTAAGATAATATTGCCTCTGAAATATCAGTATGTTTTGTAGAAATTTAGTTGGGCCGGGCTGTGCCAATTAAGTTCTTGTACAGGACAGTTCAAATTTTTAACTTTTATATCGGGCCAGGCCAATTAATTGTTTGTACAAGTCAATCATGAAAATTTCAGCTGTGTACACTTCTAACTGGCATATGTACTGTTAAGCTCCGGTATCTTGGCACTTCACACGCGGAGATTCGGACGATTCTATTCTGGATAATCGGCAAAAGGTTGTAACGTACTAGAGAGAATGGCATCCATAATTGGCGTGTTAGCTGAAAATAGTGACAACCATAAGTGGATTCTTTTATTTTTTTTTAATATATTTTTTATAAATGTAATGTTTAAGAGGCTACTTCAGTCAAATGAAAAGATGCATTCGCTAATGCTAATCCTATGAAAGAAATTTATAAAGATATCTCAGTCGCATTTCAATATTTTTAAATGATTTCTTTTGCATTCAATAGTTGAGATCGATCTGTATGCAGGGTGTTTTTTAGTTTTTCGATTGCAGATACTTTTTATGAGGATGCTTTTACTTTCGAAACCAGTTCTTAAAATGAAAGTATTCTCATAAGAAATACCTGTAAACAAAATCGAAAAAGTAAACAACAGCCTTTGTACAGACCGATCTCAACTATTGAATGCAAAAGAAATAATTTAAAAATATTGAAATGCGACCGAGATATCTTTATAAATTTCTTCCATAGGATTAGCATTAGCGAACGGGTCTTTTCGTTTGACTGAAGTAGCCTCTTAACTGTGGTCGTTTCTAATAGCAATAATTTTATTAATAATTATGATATTTAAAAACTTAAACAATGCTTCTGATAATAAAAATGATGATACTAATTATCGGAATGAACTGTAAAAACACCTAGACATATTTTCAACAATGGCAATTCTTTATATATAAGAATTAATGCGCATCATTTCATAATATTTTAGATATAAATTTATTAATGATTTTATAATTAAAAAGATGCTTCTGAATTTTTAAAAGATGCCTACATTATGTTAGGATGTTTTCATTGTGTATATAGATCTCTTTTTTTTTTTTTTTTTCTAACTAAATTTAAAATGTTACATTTATATAAATTAATAGCTATTACACGTGACTTTAATTTTAAAGAAGAATAAATGCATTAATTAAGGGAAAAATTCACTTACGATAATTAAACACAAGTACAATTAACCAACTCTTTATCTCATTTTAAAGTAGATAAAATTTGTTAGGCTCCCAGTTTGCATATTTTTATATATAGGATCATATAAATGCCTTTCAAGAGCTCGAAATTTCATACACTTTCCCTAAGATTAATTAGAGAATGAATTCATTTCCTTCTAATTTTATTTTATTATCTCTATTTATTCTATTCTACATTTATTCCATTCATGCATATTGAGATATTTTTAACTATAGATTTCGATATTTAAAAAAAAATTATATATAAGTATCAGAAATGGATAATTGATTAATTCCGATATTTTTTATTGGCTTTTCTTATAGTACCTTTAAAAAATAGGGAGGAGGGGGGAGGGGATTTTATGCTTAATTAATGGCATTGGCTTTTTGAATTATTTGTTTATTTAATCAATCAATGGTGCATTGATAGGAATAACTTGAGCATCTATCAGATTTTACGACTAGTGCTGAGTGACCATCTGAACTACACTTGATGTGACTCTGCATGGTTGCAGTGTTAAATTAAGTTATTATAAAACCTTATATTATATTTTAAGAATGTACACTAGAGATGTTAATGTTAAACCTATGAGAGCATTCACTTCAAATGTAACACTTATATTTTTAAATGATTTTTTTTTTCTTTTTCTTCATAGAATAGCTGAGGTTGATCTCTAACCTCGCTAGTTTTTACTTTTTCGATTTAGGGTGCTTTTTTTAATAATGAGTACACTTTCAATTTCAGAACCAACTCCGAAAGTGAAAGTAATTTTATGTATTATAAAAGAAATCTAAAAATCTTTATACTAAAACTTTATGAAAATCGAAAAGTAACCCGTTTATAGATCGACCTCAGCTATTCTAGGGAAAAAACATTTAAAAATGTTAAAATGCAAGCGAGAAATTTTAAAAGAATGTTCCTTTCCTCCTCAAAAAATTTCACCACTTTTAAAATCCCATTTCGCTCCTTGGAATGAATAATTTTCTTTTTCCGTGGCATTTTGTTAAGGCGAATATAGTTGACAAAAGATCGATAATAATAATTTAAAAGACAAAGAGCAAGATTAACCTCAAATAAAAGCTACGATCTGAAATAGTAAAATCACCATGGAACAAGGAATGTACATTTTACAGTTATTTCCAACTTCTCAGAAATCACAGATAAAAGAGTAAACTTGTACTGGTGGTGAAAATCCCTATTTCCGGGATTTGGCGGATTGTCCGTTCGCCAATTACGCACTTGTACTTGGCAACCTTTGACCCTGAAACCTCTGGTCAGAAATAGATTCTCCCAAGGTCATCTGCCGAGATACCAGAGCTTTAACAGTAAAATAGTTTGAATGTTTTTTGAAGTGCTTCTTTCAGCCAGAATCCCATAGTTACTGAATGTATGTTTCTTTAATAAGTTTCAAAACATTTTTTACTGATTAATAACTGATCTTAGACGTAAAGAAACAAGCAATCTTATATCCAGTTAATCTTTTTTATATAATTCTGAATCTGACAAGGTATCAAAGCTTAAAATTATCTCATAGTTACATTTAAAAGGAAGTAGTTGGCCTTCAAAAAATTGAACCTTTATGTGACTTTGGGGGGGTATCTCCCAATTGTCTTGAGATATATATATATATTTCCTCTAAAAAAGTTTTGAATGAATGTTTTGTATACTTGTCATCCTATTGCTGTATAAGATAATTAAAAAAATTCCGAACAATTTTTTTACTAGTACAGTAGAACTCAGATTATCTGAACTCCGACTATCTGAATTGCTTTCAGAATTTCAGTTACAGTGTTTAACTGTGCAAACTCTACGGGAAGCCATAAAATATCCCTTCTGTTGATTGGGAAGTCAAGAGCATTTAAAAATGTAAAAAAGCCCCTCTTTTATAAAAACCTACCCAAGGCTTTGGATGACTGCAGCATTGTTTACCAAGTTGTACGACGAAATTTTCATACCTGAAGCAGGGGCGGATCCAGAGAATCGTTTTTTTGGGGGGGGGGGGGGATACCGAGTGACATATAATCAACGTAGTCATAACTTCTGTTGCTCAAATCATTCCTTGCAGTTAATTATTAAAAGAATATGAAATAATTAATGCGATTTGAAAATATTAAAGACTCTCGATTATCCGACATCCGATTAACCGAAACACTCGGTTATCCAACACCCTTTTTATATAATCCCGCTCTCTCCTCAAAATATGGTTTATTGTTACTTTTTAGGTCATAAAATTAAAAACGTTATAACAGAATTTATTTATTAAATGTCTTATTTTTTCTTTTTCTTTTTACTCTTGTACCATGGTAATTATTTATCTTATTTTTTGTTCTTTTAGTTATAGTGAACAACATTAATAACACAAGCCTGCCATGATTGTGTTTTTTAACTTTTGATAATTGATTTTGGTGTATTTTTTAGCACTGAATCCGAAAATGACCTTCATTTTTAACCATCACGTCACGATTTTCGCAAATCGTAAGTTTCAAAGTTAAAAAGTAAAAAATAGCGAAAATCTCACAAAGCAATTTGTCAAAGCCTTAACAAAAGAAAGTAAATGTTTTAAATGCATCTGCAACAAATTTTCTAGCCTTATCAGCCACCAAAGTAAAAGAGAATACCGAGATGAACCCCATAGAGAGGATTAAAAGAAAAGCGGGAAGCAGAGCATGAGCGGTTCAAAGAAACTTCCACCCATGTAATAAAATTATAAAGATTTTAAATACACAATATTTTACATGTTTAACTATAAAAATCCATGTATGAGCAAAAAAATGAATGAATTATTATGAAAAAAAGTTATGTCTATTTTATAGTAGCAGATTTTCGCAATATTTCGACTTCTTAAAAATTTGCGATTTGTGAAAAAAACTGACGTGATGGTGTGGTAAAAAATGAAGGTCATTTTGGGATTCAGCACTAAAAAATACATAAGAACCAATTATAGAAAGCTGAAAAACATAACTATCACATCCATTTTTTTAATATCAGATTTCTGAAAGAGGATAATCTCTGAAAAAGGATCCCCTTCAGAAATCTGAAGGGACCTTAACATCCTTGAAAGTCAAAAATGTCATCTAAGTGGTGTGTATACCTCTTCACAGGCGCGGATCCAAGGAAGGGGGGAGATCGCCACCCACCTTTGGATAAAAAAATATAAATTCACCGATTATCGCAAATTTCGACAAATGCTCGCCGAAAAGAATCATTTTTGTCAATCGTTCGCAGGTCAAAAAATCGCGCAAAAAACGCGAATTTCGTCAAAGGATCGAGCAAAAAGCGCGAATTTCGTCAAAGGATCGCGCAAAAAAGCGAATTTCGTCAAAGGACAAAGGAAATAAACGCGAATTTCGTCAAAGGACAACGGAAAAAAAAACGCGAATTTCGTCAAAGGACCACGAAAAAAACGCGAATTTCGTCAAAGGACCACGAAAAAAAACGCGAATTTTGTCAAAGGACCACGAAAAAAAAGCGAATTTCGTCAAAGGATCGCAGAAAAATGCGAATTTCGTCAAAGGGTCGCAGAAAAAAACGCGAATTTTGTCAAAGGATCGCAGAAAAAAACGTGAATTTAGTCAAAGGATCGCAGAAAAAAGCGTGAATTTCGCCAAAGGATCGCAAAAAAACGCGAATTTCGTCAAAGGGTCGCAGAAGAAACGCGAATTTCGTCAAAGGATCGCAGAAGAAACGCGAATTTCGTCAAAGGATCGCAGAAAAAAACGTGAACTTAGTCAAAGGATCGCAGAAAAAAGCGTGAATTTCGCCAAAGGATCGCAAAAAAACGCGAATTTCGCCAAACAATTACGGAAAAAATGCTAATTTCGAGAAATAAGTGCGCAAAAAATACGAATTTCGTCAACAGATCTCGGAAAAAATGCTAATTTCGTCAAAGAATCTCGGAAAAAATGCTAATTTCGTCAAAGAATCGCGAAAAAAATACGCGAATTTCGTCAAAGGATCACGAAAAAAACGCGAATTTCGTCAAAGGATAGTAGAAAAAACGCGAATTTCGTCGAAGGATCGCAGAAAAAACGCAAATTTCGTCAAAGGATCGCAGAAAAAAACGTGAATTTCGGCAAAGAATCGCAGAAAAAAATGCGAATTTTGCCAAAGGATCTAAAAAAAGCGAATTTCGCCAAATAATTAAGGAAAGAACGCTAATTTCGCGGAAAAGCGCGCAAAAATGCGAATTTCGTCAACATCTCGGAAAACATGCGAATTTCGTAAAAAAATTGCGAAAAAATGTGCGAATTTCGCAAAGGGCAGCGGAAAAAACTCACAATTAGCACCAGGGGGAGATTCTTCTAGGCGCACATCCATGGGGGTTTCTATCGGGGCGCTCACCCCCCCCCCCCCCCCCCCAAGATATAAATCCAACGCTTTTAACGGCAGTTTTTGCGGAACAGACATACAAGCAAACGAAACCAAACACTTTCCGGATGTCAATGGTAAACCTCACTGAGGTTTCGGCAATTAGTGAACAAAATAGGATTATGTCCTGTCAAAAGGCATATGGCGCCATAATTTTTGACACTATGGGTTGAGGTGGGGGATGATGCCACTTCGTGTACCTTTTGTTGAATCTCTACAACAGAAATTGACAACGTTATGCGGATCCCTTTAAGGTGTTGAAACTTTTCCTTCTTTCAAAGAAGCTGCAATTCTAATTTCTGTATAACGATATTTTTGAGGAGTTCTTTGTTGTTTGAGAAAAGAATGGGAATCATAGCAATTTCCAAAGAAAGAAAGAAACAAGAAAAAAAAGTCCTTTGAAAAATGCAATCATCTTAATGTTTTCTGAAGAAAGCCACTAATATGTAAAAAATGTCCTGTTATTGCCACCCACATTGGTAAATTTCAAGGGGTTATTTGATGAATGAACAAAAAAGGATTATGTCCTAATCCTAGTCAGTTAAAAGCTAAAATGCTTATGGTGTGTTGATTTCTTAAAAACCGACTTGGTAAATTTGTTCTTCCCTTCTTTGCCCCGATCGAACCCCCCCCCACTCCCGTGGATGCGCTCTTAGGGAATCTCCTCCCGGTGCTAATTGGCGAAATTCGCGTATTTTTTTCGCGATTCTTTGAAGAAATTCGTATTTTTTTCAGAGGTCTGTTGACGAAATTAGCATTTTTTGTGCGATTCTTTCGCGAAATTAGCGTTTTTTTCTCAATTTTTTGGTGAAATTTGCGTTTTTTCTGCAATTCTTTGACGAAATTTGCGTTTTTATCTGCGATCCTTTGACGAAATTTGCGTTCCTTTGTGGTCCTTTGACGAAATACGCGATTTTTTAACGAAATTCGCATTTTTTCGCGCTTCTTTGACGAAATTTCGCGTTTTTTCGCGATCCTTTGTCAAAATTCGCGTTTTTTCGCGATCCTTTGACGAAATTGTTAGGAAATATTAACAAGCTCATTTCCCAGTTCTCAATGCCTCTAATTGTATTCAATAGTACATTAACCCTGGTAGTATAATTTACAGTTCTTTATTTATAAATTTTATTTTTATTAAGATCATTTCATTTAAATAGTATAAGTATAAAGTATTCTGTATTTAAAAGTATTCTGAAATTAAACTCACCTTTTATCTTGTGTTCATTCTTTTAATCCTTTAGTTATTTATTCAGCTTTACGTTTCTTTAGTTACAGTTCATTGATAACGTCGTATCTTTATTTTTACAACTTAAGATGTTTACGTTTTCCTCGCGACATAGTAGAATTTACGAGAGCGTATGACGTGGTGTATTTTTCTCCCGACAGATGGCGGGAACGGATTTATGAATGAATTAGTTGACGTAGTTCGTCACCGGCAAATCACCATCTCGTAGATCATTCTGGAGAGTGGGCGTGTCGACACGTGCCGTTCCATCTGCTGTATTTAAAGGGGTTATTTGGAAGGAAATGTGACTTACTTGTTTTATCTACCAATGCTCTCGATACGAGAATTGCTTTGAGCATTCTCGGGATGCTGTATTTGATCTTGTGGTAAACATTTAAAATCATGTGGCTTATTTTTATTTTTGTTTTGTTTTTTAAATCATCTTTTAAAGTTACGATATTTAATCTTTTCTGTTCTTCATGGCTTCTGAGTTAAAGTATTTAAATGGCTGTTTTGATTTAAAGTGATTCATTGTTTATTCATCAACATTTGGTTTATTTTAAAGACTGTTTTTATCAAGATATTTTTACTGTGAACTTTGGATCTTAATAAAAGAAGTTTAAGCCTGGAGCTTTATCTCACCTGTCAATTTACTTCATCCACTTTTAACATTTCTTCATTCAACGTACTTCATTATTTTTCTCATTTGCATATTTTTAGAAATCCATCCTCGGATCTACTTTCACTGTTGAACTCTGCTTTATCAACATAATTTTTAATCAGTTTTACAAGTATAAGATGTTGGGGAATTGGTACTAGTGCTAATCCCTAACAGAAATTGGGCTTTTTGCGCGATCTGTTGACAAAATTCGCGTTCCTTTTACCTGCGAACGATTGACGAAATTTATTTTTTTCGGCGATCATTTTTCGAAATTCGCGATAATCGGTGGATTTATATTATTTTGGGGAGGGCGATCCCCCCCCCCCGTGGATCCGCGCCTGACCTGAAGTGAAAAAGCACCAAAAATGTCTTGGGAAAGAAGGTAGTAAAATGCTTTTGATTGTTGATAATGCACCAACTCATCCCACCGAAGAATTGTTGGAAAGAGGGAATGGCCAGTTTAAAACAATCTTTTTGCCGCCAAACGTTATAAGCACTGACTTCCATTTACAGTATGGTATGTACATACTGTACTAACGTACAGCACTTCTAAGTACGCTTAACATGCAAAAGTGTTTTCTTTTCATTTAATTAATTAAAAGCTCTTTTTCTTTAAAAATAGTTTTTTTTTTCCTCCCATTTTCAACATACATACAGTAATTAATTAAAATAGACCCTTTTTTGGAAAAAATCCAATTATCCGAATATTTGATTATCCGAATGGGATCCGGTCCCGATTGATTGGGATAATTGGAGTTCTACTGTACTGTAATAATGTTTTTTCATGTACCTCTGTTTCTGAAGGGTTCATTTTTCCTTTGGCCATTTTACAATGTCCAGTTCATCTATTGAGTCATAGGCGATGTTACAGGAAGGAGAGCTCAACCAGATCCACTCTACTCACCCATCCCTACCTCCCTACCTTTGCCTGGTTGGTGACAAGTTTCAAGTTCATATCATTTATGATCATCTTCACTCATTCCCCAATCCCCAAAGTTTACTTGCAATGAGAGTAAAGGGGTCAAGTGATGAACTAAAAAGAGATCGGTTTCAGCAGATAACCCTAACTAATTTGGGATTTGAAAGGATATTATATATTAAACGTTGCCAAATGCTAAAAACACAATTTAAAAGAATTTTATCATTTTAATCAAAGATTATTAGTGTGTTCTGTGGCAAGAGTCCCTTGATAAGAGCTAAGAGTCCATCCATAAGAGTTTCTACCCCTTTATTTAAATTTAAACTTTTCTCGCATTCTATGGGTCCAATTTCATCAGGAATTGATTCATTGAACTTACTTATGATTCTCTTGCAGTTTTTAGCGGCACCTTTCAGCACCAGGAGGCGCATTGTTATCTCATGTGCTATGGGTTCAACAAGATTTTTTTTCTGACCCATTTGATATATCTTTTGACCACTCTTTCATATTTTGCCCCACTCCACCTGGGGGGCACTTTCTAACTTTTTCCGGTCCCTTTATGTGATATATCATTGGGCAGCCCTTTGACCACTCTTATGAACTTGCAGTTCCCTTAATTTGCAACCCACCCCTAGGGGGCATTTTTCTAATTTTTTCTGACCCCTCCTCATGTAATACATCATTGGACAGCCCTTTGGCATCGCTTTCATAATGCCCCTCCTCCCAGTTCGCCCCCGGAGTTTCTCTTATTTGAGCCCCAACCCCTTTGACTAATATATCTGCAGATAGGTTGAATAACAGACTTTCTTTCTAATATAGGTTTGCATAGAAAAGAGTGTCCTCCTTGGCAGTGGAAAGTGGAACTAACAGATTTTGCAGAGTGTACGCAGCACTCCTGCTATTATATGGTGCCGCAGTCAGTGGGAACCCATGTTGGATGTTCATATAAAACATATTGTGCTGATTACATTTAGGTTATAATAAGGTTATGGATAGGTTACAGTTAAGTTATGGTTAGCTTACAGTTATGTTAGGATTAGGTTATACTGTAAAAGCACTTATTTTCGCAAGCTGTAATTTTCGCGAAAATGAAGATATCGATAATTTCGCGAATTTTACATGAACAGAACCGAAAGTTGAAAGATCCTGAAACTACTTAAATACAACCTCCATTTGCATAAGGCATTTTGTCCGAAAAGTTCTTTCTATTATTTGTATTATAGTTTTATTCAAAAAACAGTTGTATAGTATTCAAGAAATAGTTGTAAGTATTCAAGAAATTTTGTTCTTATTTCTTATTTAAGTAACTGTAATCATTAACTTTTGGATAAGTGAAAACTTTCTGATTTTTTATTATTATTTGAAGGAGAAAAAAAATATTTCGCAAGGCTTAAATTTTTGCGATTACGACGGGCTCGCGGAAATCGCGAAAATTAAAGCCTCGCGAAAATAAGTGCATTTACAGTAGTTAAGGATAAATTACTGTTAGGTTGTGCCCCCTGGTGGAAAAAAGTGGAACTAAAGGATTTTGAAGAATGTGCACAGCACGTCTACTATACGGCGCCGGAGGCAGATGGGACATGTGTTGTATTTTCGTTTGGAAGGTGGTTAGTTTAGAACACCTTATAGCTTTGGTGTGTGTACCCTGTTGGTGGAACTAAAAGATTCAGCACCAAATGCGCAGCACACCTGCAATATGGTTCTGCAGACAGCGAGGACATGTGCCGCATATTCGTATAGAATATATTGCATCCCCTGGAGTTGGAAGGTGGAACTGAAATATTTTGCAGCGCAGCATGCCTGTTATACGGTACTGGAGGCATCAGGGAACTGAGCTTAAAAAAATCTTTAAAAAAAAAAGAGCAAAAAAAAAAAAAAAAACCCATATGTATATGGCTTTAAAATCAGTTTCTTAATGAGCCTGATAATGGTTTTCATGTTATTCTCATCAAACTATCTTTGTAATGTTTACCGCTGTAATATTTAACAATATTCATCTATTACGTAATCTAAAAAAAAAAAAAAAAAAATGTGTGAAATATAACTCTTCACACGTCATTTTACACTTTACTATTTTCAAGCATTGGCAGGCACGTTATTCTATTTTTTTTTTTACTTTTAACATCATTATTATACTCCAAGTCAGTGCCAAAACTAGCCTTTTTTGCACCTGGGACAAACATGGATTTTGGTGCCCCACTTTTCTGCAAAGTATATTTACAAACATAATTTTCTAATAGCCGACTTATTTTAAAATTTAAAATATGTAATACTGAACTACGTAATCTACAATGGTGGGTCCAAGGGGAGGTCACAGTGGTCATGACCCCCCCCCCCTCCTCTGAACACCAACAAAAGTAGTCTAAAGATCATTTTAAAAATGAAATATACAGTAGAGTCCTGATTATTTGAGTCCCGCTTAACCGAGTTTCTGCTTTAACCGAGTTTCCGCTTTAACCGAGTTATTTTCTTCTGATGGACTGATGGCTTCCATTATTATGAAACTGCCATTATAAATGAAGTGTTAGGCAAAGATGAAAGAGCAGCCATAAAAAGTTAGAACTCTGATTTTCTGGTCAGAATGGAAAAACAAAAATAGCCATATTTTTTTTGAAAAAAAATTAAAAAAAAAAAATTAGGGTCATTTTTTTTTCCCCATTCTGACCAGAAAATCAGAGTTCTAACTTTTTATGGCTGCTCTTTCATCTTCACCTAACACTTCATTTATAATGGCAGTTTCATAATAATGGAAGCCATCAGTCCATCAGAAGAAAATGATCCATTCCAAAGGTATAATCCTTCATTTGGTGCCTGGAGCACATGCACCCTCTGCCCCCCCCCCCCCTTCTTTAGTTTTGGCCCTGCTCAAAATAAATTGTTTAAAATGTTTTTGCATTGATCTTTATTTCCTTAGTGAAAGCAGATATAAAGTATACTTTATTTTTTTTCTTTTAGACTTTGCTCCACCATTTCCTGGTTCATTGTTCATTCCATCTGTTCCACCTCTCCCACCATTCATTCAACCACGACTGCCTTCACATTTTTTCAGAAGGTAGTTAACAAATCAATGAAGATATTAAATTAAATTGATAGATATAGACAGAAATGTTTAGTTTACAGATTGTGTGATTATTTCCAGCCTTTCATTTATGTATGTTACAGGTGAATTTGTCGTGAGATTATGATGTACAATGGAATTTGTTAAAATTATAATATTAATAAAAAATATTTATTTTTTTTAATTTCATGAATTACTCAAAATGCTTTTCTGCAATTTTACATTTTCTTTATTTTGTTTAAATCCGAAATTCAGTGTTGAATTTAGACACTTTTCTCCAGGAAGGATTTCTGTAGCTCCGGAGGGTGGAGGGTCCTACTGGGCCACCTTCTGAATTCAACACTGCCGAAGTTTATTTATTCATTCTTACTAGCCTTTGAAATATTTGTTTTCATAAGGTCTTAGCAGTTGTCTTCATTTTTTTGCATTATATAAAATTGTGATCTAGTAGATTTTTAAAAAGTTGTAAGAAATAAAAATTATTTATTTAGGGTTTGCTGTCTCCTTAACTCTTTCACAAATGTACGTGATGTAATGGGTGCATGAAATCTTTAATTTTTCCTACCATTATTTTTATTTCTTTAATAGTAACTTTTTTTCCGCAGAATTTCTGAAACTAAGGCAAAGATTTTTACTTGGAAATACTGGTACTAAAATATTAAAAATTCCATATAGGACACTCAATGCAGAGGTGTTAAGACATTACATTCACAATGGAATTTTTTTTTACAAAGAGTATATAACTTTTAAAGAGAGATGTCATTATCAAATAACTGTATATAAAAATTTAAAAGAAAATTAGGGGTAATAATTGATTAAAAGTTTAACTGGGTTAATTGAAGTTTTTTAATCAATTCATTGACCAATTTAATCAGATTCATTTTTGTTTTTTATGATTTTAATTTAATTAATTAAACCCTTACCAAAAAAAGCTATTTTTTACTTATTGTAGTACAGATATACAATGTAGTACACATGTAGTGTATTATAATCATGATAAAACCAGATTATGTAAATATTGGTCTATTTTTGCATTTTGAGGTTTCATAAATCTGTTTTTGCTATTCTTAAACTTATTCCATATGTGTGTATATATGAATTTTACAGGGGTCATGCTTGTCTTGAAATTCCTGAAAAATGAAAAAACGTCCTGAAATGTCCTAAAACATGAAAACCTGTCCTGAAATTTCATAAGTTTTGTGCTGTAGCACTAACAGTCATGATTTCCCTACAAATATATATCAGTGGCGTGGCGTCCGGTCATCGCTGGATGTGGCGATGATCAAGCAATATTTTAAAACTCTTAATAAGCTTTTAAAACTCTACGATCCAGTTTTAGCAGAACATTTGGAGTTCATGTATAAATGAAGGTAAGATTTAAAGTTTCTTTTTTGAACATTCAACCATTGAATTTTAGAGTTAATAATTTTTCACCACAAACTTAAATAATTGCGATGACCACCGAAAATTTTCACGCCACGCCACTGATATATATATTTCCCATAGAATTCCGTGAATCATTTATTTTTGCAAAATTCCACAAAAGCAGTATTTTGGAATTAATAGGTGCATAGGAAAGGAAAAAAATAAGAGCCAGAAAATAGTTGTGCAACATTTTTTCATCTGATGATGAAAAACTCATAAATTTTGTCAATCGGACAGAAAAAAAAAATCGCAAATTTCGTTAATCAGCCGTAGAAAAAAATTGTGATAGTCTTCAATCAATCTCTAAAAAAATTGGAAATGTCGTCAATCATTCGCTGAAATTCGCAGGCATGCCACTTTCTGCTTTTTGGCTGATTTCACCTTTTTTTGCTTTTTAATTGTTTGATTTTTGCGTTTTAATTGTTTCATAAATTTGAATACAAAATTGCCAAGAAACTGTTTTATGGAGCGACCAATGGTCATACATATAGAGGACAGTAAAATCCCAATTATTCATCATATAACTCGAGCACAAGGACCTAGATTTTAAAGGTAAACAGGGCTAGCACTAGGATTTTTCAAAATTTTAGGAATTTTTTTCCCAAATTTTAGGAGCAATTTCGATATTTTTAACATTACAAGTATGTAATAACAGTATTTTTGTGCTAATCAGGTACATGTGGTATACTGCCAAACAATATTCCCATCATTCTAATGAATTCAGCCCTTGTCCCATGTGCTTGCCTTGCTTGGACTGAATAAGGGCATGAGCAATAACCGTCTTCATATTACAAATCGTTTTGGCGGCTTACTGCATTTGTATTAATTAGAATTCTGAGTTTCTGCATGAATGAGCCTAACCAGAGTGAATGAATACTCTCCTTCTCTCTCTCTTGGATGTTCTCGGTGAACTTAGAGAACAAGAGGTAGGAGGCAGGGGTGATTATGAGTAAAAAAAAATTATTCTGAAGTTTACAGCAAACTTTTTTAAAGGGTTTTTTCGCGATTCTATGTTAAAATTTGCGTTTTACCTCAGATTCTTTGACGAAATTTGTGTTTTTTCTGCTATCCTTTTAAGAAATTCGCGTTATTTCATGATTCTTTGATGAAATACATGTTTTTCTGTGATTTTTTGACGAAATTTGTGTTTTTTTTCGACAATTCTTTGACAAAATTTGTATACTTTCTGCGATCCTTTTAAGAAATTTGTTTTCTTCGTGATCCTTAGATGAAATTTGAGGGTTTTTTTTCATGATTCTTTGGTCGAAATTCACGTTTATTATTCAATCTTTTGACGAAATTCACAGCTTTTTTCGAGATCTTTTGATAAAACTAGTCTTTTTTCTGATCCTTTGAAGAAATTCGTGTTTTTTTTCTGTGATCCTTAGACGAAATTTGAGTTTTTTTTTATGATTTTTTGTTGAAATTCACTTTTTTTATTCCGCATGATTCTTATATGAAATTTGAGTTTTTTTTGTCCCCTATTCTTTGTCGAAATTAGCTTTTTCTGCAGTCTTTTGACTAAATTAGTGTTTTTTTCACTATCTTTTGATGAAATTTGCGTTTTTTTAACGACCTTTTGACAAAATTTACATCTTTTTCGGTGATATTTTTCATGTCCGAATTTTCAGACTGATGACTGATTTTTTTAAATTTTCAGAATCAACTTGGTGGGATTTTCAACCAAACAAAGTGAAGGAAAGTGGTGTGCTTTTTTTTTTGGCGATCTCGAAATACTTTGCAATTTACAGAGTTAATGAGCTAATATATATTTAGGAACAAGAAGAAAAGGGGGGGGGGGAAGAGAATCCCTCCCGGTTCTAATTATGTATTTTTCTAAGGTCCTTTGACGAAATTTGTGTTTTTCCTATGATCATTTAACGAAATTTGCAATTTTCCCGCAATCCTTTGACGAAAATCGCATTTTTCTTGCGATCTTTAGATGAAATCTGCGTTTTTTCGCTATCCTTTGGCGAAATCTAAGTTTTTTTTTTTTTTTTTTTTGCGATATTTTGACAAAATCTGCGTTTTTTTCACGATCTTTTGACAAAATCGGCATTTTTCTTCGCGATCCTTTGATGAAATTTGTGTTTATTTCGAGATTCTTTGGCGAAATTTGAGTTTTTTCCACGATTCTTTAAAGAAATTCATGTTTTTCCTGTGATCCTTTAAAGAAATTTGCATTTTACCCACGATCCTTTGACGAAATTACCGTTTTTCCTGTGATCCTTTGACCGAAAACTGTTTTTCTTACGATTCTTTGACGAAATTTGCGTTTTTCGCGATCCTGCGACGAAATTTGCGTTTCTCGCGATCCTTCGACGAAATCTGCATTTATTTCGAGATTCTTTAACAAAATTTGCATTTTTTCCACGATCCTTTGACGAAATTGACGATTTTTTTCAGCGTACGATTGACAAAATTGATTTTTTTTGGCGACCATTTGTCGAAATTCGTGATAATTTACAATGTCGGAATTTTTGGACTGATAACTGATTTTTTTACGATTCTTTCGCTGACCAATTGACGAAATTCACCATTTTTTTCCGAGTACGATTGACTATAAATCAGTGATTATTTTTCACGACCCACTGACAAAATTCATGGGTATTTTTCCCCACGAATCATCGGAACTTTGCAATTTTTATTCAACGTGCGATTGATAAATTTTGTGATTTTTTTTTCCGAGATCGATTGACAAAAATTGCTATGTTTTTTCAACAACCGATTGACTAAATTCGCGTATTTTTTTCAACAACCGATTGGCTAAATTCGTGTATTTTTTTCAACAACCGATTGACAAAATTCACAATTTATTTCCTATAACAAATTGACGAAATTTGCCGTATCAGCTTAACAAAATTGCCGATTTTTTTCAAAATCCGATTGATGAAAAATTCGCGTTCTTTTTCTTCAATGACCCACTGACGAGATTCACGATTTTTTCTGTGTACGATTAAAGAAAACAGCGATTAATTTCCGACATCAAATTGGCGTAATTTACATTTTTCTTATGATCAGTAAATTTTAAGGGACGCAAAAATTGCTACAAAACTGTTTTCTAAACTAATATTTGTTGAACTTTTGCCCTTTTTTACATCACAATTTCTAATAGATTTTCAAGCTTTTTGATTCTTTTTTCTGCTAAATGTAACAATCTCGTGAACCCGGAAGGATCAATCGAAAACCCGGGGTACAATCACCCCTCCCTCAGTTTCTGTTGTCTAGAAATGCACAAATCTTTACATTTGAAATTATAATTAAAAAATCAAAATTTAACTGTATAAATTGGAAAAAAAAAAGCATATTTAACTGTTAGTGTGCTGTCACTGCATCATTAAAATTAATATTTTACAATGATATTGAGAAAAGATTTAAGATGGCTACACCATACTTGTTAGAAGATTGTGGTTGTTTCAATGGTGCCCCCCCCCCCCCTCTCCTTCCACGAAATAAGAAAATTTACTCAATTTTTTTACGATAGCTTAAGGTACTGTAATTGCTCTTAAAAAACAAATACATGGTTAATTAAATTACTCATTATTTTTATAGTGAATGATTAATTAATATTTTCACTTGTTTGAATCAACCACTTTCCTTAATGTACAGTTAATTTAGCCAGCCATATATTCAAATCGTCTGGTAGTGAATTCATCATTTATACTATTTTTCATGTCAACATCCCATTTTCTATGCATATATAGAGCTCACAAAAATGAATGGAGTATTTTTCTAAAGATGTGTGATCAAGGTTTTAAAAAGCATACTCAGATTACATTAAAATAAATTGCTTTATTTAAAGTTTCACTTAATTAAATATAAAACACATTTTATATTTAATTAAGTAATAATGCTATTGTTTGAAATGTTATTGTTGCTTTTAATAATGCTATTGTTTGAAATATACACTTGCAGAAAAACATAATTTGATAAACTTACATTAATTTCACATAAAGCTAAATGGCTTCATCAAATGGAGAGTATAATTTGTCTTGCTAAGTATACAAAGTTCTAATTCTATAACCAGTAAATAAATTTATTCCAAGTACTCACGAAACAAGTGCAAATTATGTGCTAAGAGTGGGATCTCTCTTCTAAGTATTAAGAGGAAAGAAAAAAATCCAAATTTTAAGTGTTTTTAGTAAAAAAGAATTTTTTTTTTTAAAGCCTTGCTCATACACAAGGTTAATTTCTTTTTCCTGCTTTCTTCCTGGATATTGCACATTAAAGATGTGATTAGCATTTCTGGACATTTATTTTTTGTACCGAGATTGAAATGGATGACACAATACCAGGGGTGATTCTGGGTAAAAAAAAAAAAAAGTATCTGAAATTCGCAGCAACTTTTCTTAAAGATTACAGCAGGGGGGGGGGGGGGGGGAGAGAATCCCTCCCGGTTCTAATTATGTATTTTTCTAAGGTCCTTTGACGAAATTTGTGTTTTTCCTATGATCATTTAACGAAATTTGCAATTTTCCCGCAATCCTTTGACGAAAATCGCATTTTTCTTGCGATCTTTAGATGAAATCTGCGTTTTTTCGCTATCCTTTGGCGAAATCTAAGTTTTTTTTTTTGTTTTTTTTTTTGCGATATTTTGACAAAATCTGCGTTTTTTTCACGATCTTTTGACAAAATCGGCATTTTTCTTCGCGATCCTTTGATGAAATTTGTGTTTATTTCGAGATTCTTTGGCGAAATTTGAGTTTTTTCCACGATTCTTTAAAGAAATTCATGTTTTTCCTGTGATCCTTTAAAGAAATTTGCATTTTACCCACGATCCTTTGACGAAATTACCGTTTTTCCTGTGATCCTTTGACCGAAAACTGTTTTTCTTACGATTCTTTGACGAAATTTGCGTTTTTCGCGATCCTGCGACGAAATTTGCGTTTCTCGCGATCCTTCGACGAAATCTGCATTTATTTCGAGATTCTTTAACAAAATTTGCATTTTTTCCACGATCCTTTGACGAAATTGACGATTTTTTTCAGCGTACGATTGACAAAATTGATTTTTTTTGGCGACCATTTGTCGAAATTCGTGATAATTTACAATGTCGGAATTTTTGGACTGATAACTGATTTTTTTACGATTCTTTCGCTGACCAATTGACGAAATTCACCATTTTTTTCCGAGTACGATTGACTATAAATCAGTGATTATTTTTCACGACCCACTGACAAAATTCATGGGTATTTTTCCCCACGAATCATCGGAACTTTGCAATTTTTATTCAACGTGCGATTGATAAATTTTGTGATTTTTTTTTCCGAGATCGATT